>CM066035.1:937668148-938988731 GCA_033557465.1 Ichthyophis bannanicus | reverse complement strand
TGTACCCGCAGTCCCTGGTAGGCAGGGAGAATCTTCTGCAAAGAGCCAAGAGCATGACAGTTCCTATAGCCTGGGAGACGGGGGGAGGGGGGGCCTGCGGTTTCCCTGGGATGCGGAGATCCAAGGCTTGCAGCCTAACCAGGAGAGATTTAATGGTCTTGAAGGCTCCCTTGCAGGCAGCCAGCCTTTCCCTGAAGGGTCCCTTGAAGAGATGGAAGTGCAAGCCTGAGATACGTTGCCACTTTCCTCACCTTCAGCACAGAAGGAAATGGAGATAGAATGAGCCAGTTCGTTGTGGGCTTTAGTTTTTCTGGTTTCTTTTTTCTTGATTTTTTAAGGGCTAGTACAGGTGGGAAGCATGACGAAAGTTAGTCACAGCAGTGTGGGTACCTCCTTACCATTCTCACCTCACTGTTTGGGCCATAGTGGCTACTTTGCTGGGGGGCTGAGAAAGGGATCAAGTTCTTGTGTTGTGTTTTTGCCTTGTGGATTGGACTAGAAAGAAGTCTATGTTTGCTGAGGACAGAAAGGAGGAAATACGTAAGCCCCTAGACTGAACTCTCTCGGTTTTCTTTTCAATAGGCTGAACTGCGAGATAGGAAGCTTAAGCAACCATATTTCTTCTTCCCCCTATGAGTCCTGTCAGTTTGAGGTGGGGCCAGTCAGGACTTCACCCTGGCTTACTAAGGGAGAGAAGGGCTGCAGGCTAAGGGGGAAGGGAGCACTGTCAGGCTGAGACTGTGCCTATCCGCAGAAGTGAGGACTTCTTTAAAGGGCTAGGGCTCTTTGAGAGCAGGACTAGGCGTATGCCTTGGCCCCAGCCTACAGACTTTTTTTGGGGGGGGGGGGGGGGAGGGTCCTCTTGACCTTCCTGGAGATTTGTTCCCTGAGTTTTGTTTGGAAATTTGTCCGACGGAACCAGTAGGATAACAAAGGACTTCTTCAGCGATCACCATTCCCGATTGGACCATGGTGCTGGCATCCACCTTTTTCTACATGAGCGGGTGAAGGACCGTCCTTGAGAAGCTTGCACCACAATGGACAGAGCAGCCCCTGGTTACAGCCTGTGCTAAAAATTACAGCAAGATATGCAGATTTTTAGAACTTTCTGTGCTAAGTTCTAAAAAGCGGCATCTCTGGATCAGCAATGGGAGATATTTTGGGGTCAAGGCCAATAGGTCTTTAGCTCACTGCCCACTGCCCACTAAAGAAGAGCGGGACCTAGGCGTGGTTGTGTCTGATGATCTTAAAGTAGCTAAACAGGTGGAAAAGGCGACAGCAAAAGCTAGAAGGATGCTTGGGTGCATACGGAGAGGAATGGCTAGCAGAAAAAAGGAGGTGATAATGCCTCTGTATAAGTCTTTGGTGCGACCTCATTTGGAGTATGGTGTGCAATTCTGGAGACCGCACCTTCAAAAGGATGTGAACAGGATGGAGTCGGTGCAGAGGGTTGCTACCAAAATGATTAATGGGCTTCATTATAAAGCATATGAGGACAGACTTAAGGATCTTAATATGTACACCTTAGAGGAAAGGCGGGATAGAGATGATATGATTGAGATGTTTAAATACCTCCGTGGCATAAATGTTCAGGGAGAGAGCCTCTTTCAATTGAAAGCAAGTTCTGCTACGAGGGGACATGGGATGAGGGTGAAGGGAGATAGATTCAGGAGTGATATGCGGAAATATTTCTTTACGGAAAGAGTAGTGGATCCGTGGAATAGTCTCCCAGTGGAGGTGGTAGAGATGAGGACAGTAACTGAATTCAAGAAAGCATGGGACCAACACAGAGGATCTCTAAAGGCAAAAAGTGGACTGTTGTAGTTGTTATGGAAGGACAGACTAGATAGGCCATGTGGTCTTTTTCTGTCGTCATATTTCTATGTTTCTATGTTTCTGCAGAAGTTTGTATTTTTTTTGGATGCTGGTAAGTGCAAACAGAATTGACTGTGAGAAATCCAACCATTGTAGGCATCTTGTCAGGAGAAACCTGGAACGCTGTATCGAATACTGTATGACTGCCCTAGAATTCTTAGATTTGGGCAACAAGTGTGGGAAGGAATTTGTGTGTTTTGGGATTGATGTGTAAATTTGTCTGCAGCTGTATCTTTCTTCGGGTGGAGTGTTTACTCATTTCACAGTGTAAGTTCTTGGATATTTTGGTAGCCATTGGGCATAAAACTATTTTGCAAAACTGGAAACAGGAAGAACTGGTCAATTTTCAGCTTTGTGGAATACCATTTGTTTATTTTGCAAAGTGTGAGCTGGTAGTTGCTAGACCAAAAAACCTTTGAGAGATGTGAGCAGATTTGGAGTCCAGTACAGAAGTTCAGCAAATTGAACAGGTAGCCTGTATACCTAATATTTCTCTTTTCTAAATGTCATTTGATGAGTGTGGACAGTTGTAAAGCTTTTTGTCTCATCTGTTTTGCTCTTTGGAGAAGGAGTTTTTATTTGATAAGCTATGCACTTGCCGGGTGAGGGGTGGGTGGATGGGGTTTGGTATGGGGGGGGGGGGAGAGACTCCCTACACCCCTCCTCGGGAACTCCGCTCTTGTGGCGAATTGCTTCTATCTGTGCCCTTCTCTTCTATTGCTAACTCCAGACTTTGCTCCTTTCACCTTGCTGCTCCTTATGCCTGGAACAAACTACCTGAGTCGGTAAGTCAGGCTTCATTTCTGGCCCTTTTCAGATTCAGGCTAAAAACTCACCTCTTCGCTGCCGCTTTCAGATCTTGACTCACCCGATCTCCTTTGTGTTTCCTTACCATTCCCCCTAGATGTCTCCCATGTCTACAGCTACTGTGTTGTCTGTCTTGACTAGATTGTAAGCTCTGATGAGCAGGGGCCGTCTCTTACATGTCTGAATAGAGCTGCGTACGTCTTGTAGAGCTATACAAATGCTCAGTAATTCAGTAATACTAGTAGTAGTAATAGTAGTAGGGGGGTCTTCCCTGTTTCTTTTTAGTTTCTATGTTTGTAATGTTAAAACTTCTTCAATAAAAATATAAAAAAATAGAAGAAAAAAAAAAAAGGGGGGGAGGAGAGGAGAAGGATTTTCTCCTTTTGTGTTTTGATATGAGGTGCTAAGAAAACCCACTGGGAAAAAGAACCCTAAATTTGCGCCCTATTTTCAGCCAAAAACTTTGCAGCCTTTTTTCAGCTGACAGTTCATCTTAATTTATGAGCTTAAACGCTATCTACCCTATATTCAGTGGGGCTGATATTTAAACACTGTAGTGGGCAGCAATGGCAGTATTTGGATACTGGTTACCGCTAATCTAGTCTGTGCAGTCACTTTTCATATAAGAGTTGGCCTTATCCAGATAACAGTGATTTTCAGCCAGATAGCTGAGAACAGCAACCACACCCCAGCAGCCCTCAGGGAAGCCAGCCAACCAAAGAGCTTAATCATCACCAACAAGGCCCACGAACAGCAACCACACCCCAGCAACCCTTAGGGAAACCAGCCAACCAAAGAGCTTAATCATCACCAACAAGGCCCACGAACAGCAACCACACCCCAACAACCCTCAGGGAAGCCAGCCAACCAAAGAGCTTAATCATCACCAACAAGGCCCACGAACAGCAACCACACCCCAGCAACCCTTAGGGAAACCAACCAAAGAGATGAGTCACCAAGGTAAGAGCATGAAGTGTGGCAACCAGCAAAACCACAACAAGAAACAGAGTGAATTGAGTGTGGACAATTGGGTGTCAACTGCTCCGGTGGAGTCTTGCCCTCGATCCTCCTTCCAATCACATGGAAATCTGGAGAAACTCAGCAGGGAGAGTGCCACCAGCTTTCTACCAGAAAGACTCAGGATATCCCCTGCCATTGAGAATATCTGCTCCCCGGACACACTGGTTGGTGGGTGGTTTAGTCTTTCTCCGTGAGGTTTCTGCCTCTCCTCCTCTACTTGCAATAGTGCAGAAGATGAAAGTGCATGAAGGAGGCTACAGCTCATTCTGCTCTCAGTCATTTGATTTATGCAAAGCTATATGAGCCAAAGATACCCTTAGTCACTGCATTGTGCCATTTGTCTAATGGACATCCCTAGACATAAAGGTGCGTTAAATGGCCACTAAATGGGTCCTGAGTGCTTGTAATTTCCAAGGCCATTTAAGGACGGCATTACATGGATTTCAGGTACAGCAATAGTAACAATTGATGTCTTTAAATTCAAAAGAGCTGATGTAGCTTAATAAAAGACAAGCTTTTTAGTTTTATACATTGAATATATACAATTGTGGGCAGCAGGGAATGCATTTTGTCCTCAAGATTTGAGTGGGAGCCATAACAAATTCTGAAAGCCTATGATGCAGAAACCAATATGACTAATAGTCATTAAGGCCACTATATTCATGTGTCAACCGTCCCGTATTTTAAGGATTTGTTCCTGGAATTGTATTACTTCAGTCGGGATGCCTAAATCTCCCCTATTTTAAAACATCTGTCCCACTCCTCCACTCCTCCACATTTATACAAGGGGACTTCTCCACTCCAGCTAAACTTTTCAGAGGGAAACTATGAGAGTATTTCCATCAGAGACACAGAAACATACACATGCATGCACTCATCCACCCCCCACCCCCCAAATCAGGTACACACATGCACACTAGCACTTTAACTGTCTATTGGTGCTGTGCTGCTTCTGTACTCCTCTACTTCAATGCCCCCAGTTCTTGCTTTTGCTACCAGTTTTTTCTCAGCCTCCAATAGCCTCCTCATACTTTACCCCATTCCTTTTACATATCTATCCTCTCTCAGCAACCCCACTCACCCCTATCAAGAAACCCACTTATTCCACTGACTTTCTCCCAGACCTTGTGCAGAAAATCAGCTCACCCTTCCTGTTACTAATGCAGCCTTTCCACTGGCTGGAACCTTCCACTTACTGTGCACAGTGAGGGAGGAGCATTGGCGAGCTATAGAGCTAAACTCTAAAAAAAATACCCAGATAATTTAGACATCATTCTAACTAAGCCAGTACTTTACAACGTTGTAGAATCCTAAAATAATTTAGATGGTTGGCAATCCTAAACTCCTGAGTCCTCAGCACATCTGACAAATCTGGGTTTGCTTCCTCCCCAGGGCCCAGTCAGAGAAAGACAGCCAACAGGCTGCAGCAGACACAGCCAGCCAATAGGTAACAGGGGGAGGTGGGAGCAGTAGCTAGGATACAGAAACCTTCCTGTCTCCCTTGTTCTGCAGCTCTGGAGCATGGTGGGGTTTTTTTTGCTACAGATATACAGACCTATAGGAGAAAATATTGGGGGGGGGGGGGAGAGTTCAAGCACCCACAGAGCTGGTGCCTATGATCCTGTGGCCAACATCAGTATTACAGTCAGTGTTCAGCTGATTTCGTTGACTGTCATCTGGGTAGACTCTTAGCCTAGGGTGCATGTTTCTATTTTGTTTTTAGACTTTATTTTCATTTTAAAATGCTGAAAAGAAAGTGTGTTTTTAATGACCAACTATAAAACAAATACCCATTCATTAAGAAAATGAACAATCTGGTGATAGCACAGTGTTTTGTAACAAATGGCAGTCTTCCTTTTCAAATCGCACATGCAGGAAAAGGGCGACATTGTTCAGCACTTAAGGACGGACAAACACACGGCAGCAGATGTAAATGCTTCAAGTAAAACTGACTTCTTTTTTTAAAGGTCAAACTTGTCATGAAAAAACCCAGCCACTGGCTACAACTGATGGTACCTGATAACACTGCGTTGTCCACAACCACTCTTTTCGATTGTCAGACTGTACTTCAAAGTTGTTGAAAAAATGTTTTGATGAAAACTACTCTTGTGCACAAACCAAAACAAAAGCAAAAGCAATTGTCTCTAAATGTTTTTAAATTTGACTCTATTAATTCCCTCAAATTTGACTCTGTTAATTCCCTCAAGAGAGACACCTTTCTGGGACAAGTTTAACAGTTTTTTGTGATTGCTCAAACCATGGAAGCATTAAAAAGTGCTCCGTTTTAGTAAGGTACTCTCTTCTTGAGAAGGGGGTTTAGGTAAAAGTTCTTGATGTCCATGAAGTTAAAGGCAAAACCTCAGACACTCTTTCCAAGTGTATTCTAGATATAGGGGTATGTTTACTAAACTGCGGTAATGTTACATAATGCGCGCTATGTAACGTTAACGATCGTTAACGCATCATAACGCGCGTTATGATACGTTAACGATCGTTAACATTACATAACGCACGTTAACGTAACATAACGATCGTAAAGTTCCGCGGCACGGTAAAACACCGCAGAAGGTGGAGAGAAGGGGTCAATGGGCGGAGAGTGGGCGGGGAGAGGCTCCCTTCACACTAACGCGCTGATCTGAAGAGCTGAATCCTAACGCGATTGAAAACCTGCCGTTAGATGCACATTTGCAGGGGAGAGAAACCATTTCAGTGTCAGCAATGTACAGCATAGGCAAGGAAACCTACAAAAAGTGATAAGTGTGACACACGTGCACAGAACAAAAGGGCACATAAACATTGAAAATGACCTCAACAAACTGGAAAAAAAACATAACCAAGCTGGCCAATAGTGAGATTAATGGGAAACATCACCCCCCCCCCCCCGAGAAAGCTCCACAAAAAAGATATTAATCGTGGAAGGGTCTATGTTCCGTCCCCATACAAGGTGAATGAGCCGATAGTGAAATAGCACTGATCAAGGTTTTCCCCTCCATCGGACAGGTTTCCTATAGCATGCACATGTCCCACAACAGCAGGGTGGGCATGTCAGAACGGCAACTGGACAGATGCCGGAAAAGGGGATACAGAGGGCCGCTGGCGGCACATGCTGTGATGCAGCTGGGCCACAGTGCGGACTAGGGTGATGCCTAGGTGGCCCATACAAATGCTGAAAGAGCAGAGCAGCCAGACAGCAACTGCTGAAGGCCCAACATGGGCACGAGTGTGTTTCCCACAGTGTCACAGGGGATAGTACCCAGCAGCTACCCCCAAGGGCACGGAACATTGGCAGGCGGGGCTGGGGAGGGGAAGCGTGGACAGCTATGCAGGCACCCCTACTCCAGAACCCGCACCATAGGCAGCCGCCTACCCGCAGACTGGATGGCCTGAGACTGTGCTCCACCAGCACCACCAGCAGAAGGGCATGTCAGCATGGTGGCAGAGGGATACTGGTGGTGGAGGGGGCAGTGGCAGCTGCCCAGAGCAGACCGTGGCCTAGCCCTGTGTAGGTGGGTGCCGTGCACTGCAACAGACAGGCCCTGTCTGACGAACAGTCATGGTATCACCAGGGAATGTACTGACTCTGTGACAACATGGTGGTGCAGTGCACAAAACCAGTGTATTCAGAAGCAGAAGGTCACAGGTTCAAGACCCAGCTGTGGTTCCTGCCAACCCAGTCCCCATATTTTACCCACTACTACAACGTGATAATACAGACAGAACCTTTATTGCAGATGACGTAAACATGCCCAAAACACCTACATTTTACCCTACAGAGCACAGACACCATAAACATGTGCATTACCTAGAGCAGAGTCTCCCAAATGCAGTCCTGGAGGGCCAAACACCATTCCAGTTCCATGCTGCCTCTAATAAAGATGCCTGTGCTGCATTTCTATGCGCCACCCCCATGGTATGCAGATGTATCTCATGCATATTCATGAGGGACAGCATGAAAACACGAACAGTGTTTGGCACAGCAGGACTGGAGTTGGGAACCTCTGCCAACAGGGGCAGACACACCCGCACCCACAGGCTCCAATATCCAATGCCTCCAATACTAGCACTTGCATACCTTAGCAATGCCACCCTAAACCTGGGAATACGGTACACAGCTATCAAAAGGTTGCTATGATCACTGGCAGATAGCAATTCCGAAGTTAAGCCCAATTCGCTGATTGAGCTGCATCATAGCAACCTTTCTGATGTCTGTGGAGTGTGCTTCAGGTCTGGTGTCTGACAGTGTTTACCACCCTGGGGAGTGACCCCAACAGTATTAATTACCATAACCATGCCTGCACTGTGCCCAGGACTGGTGCGGTGGCCAGGGCTGCCAAACAGTTGCACAATGCTGGCATAGGTGTGGGGAGTGTGTGTCTGTCTATCCAGTGTGTGGTGGCTGCAAACACCCTCCACAGCCCGCACTGCTAGCACTGTTGCCAGTATTGGCCTGCCAATGTGCATAATGAGGAGCAAGGTACAGTGAGAATAGCCTGGATAGGGTGGCCTGGCCTGGATGCATCTGCACAGGGCAATGGCTTAGACATTGTAGTGCCCGGCCACCACCTGCACAGACAGGGTGGCCACAGCATGTCCTGCTGGGAGGTCACTCTCACCCTGACTGAGCAGTGACCACGGCATGGCTAGGTTCCCCCATAGTGCTATATATATTTTTCTCATGTGATATTTATGGTTTTTCTTTTGGGGCCCAATCACTGACTTATCTGCTTGGTGTGTATGCTGACATCCCTGTTCTGGGTACACGCATCTCCTCCAGGACCATGCACTATGGACTAGCTAGCAGACTGTCTGCAGCTAGTATGTGTCTTGCTGGAACACCTTGCAGGGTGCAGCGGCTGGAGGCTTGCTGCTGGAGAATGTCAGACAGTGGTGGGGGACAGCTGAGCATTTCCAGGCCTACTGTCTGTCTGCTATTGCGTTATGGATGTGTACCACTCTGCATTGCCTGCCCTGTAGGGTGTCTGTTCCCCAGCAGGACTGGGGTTGATGGTCCCCTCTACTGCTACCATTGCAGGGGGGTAGAATGTGGATCTATTGGTGGGTGATCCTGTTTCCCACCCTGAGCCCCAGAGGGTGGGTTGTGTGGTGGTACATAATCTGCCTATGGGTCCAGACACCCCCCCTCCTTCCCTTCACCTACATCAGGTAACCATGGGACCAACACAGGATATGCACTATTCTGGGTGCATCATCGCCCATAAGGGCTAGACATGACTGAGAAATACAGAGGGACACAGATGTATCCTAGGTGTGTCTACAGGAACTACCTATCACACACTGATGGGGGACCTGCAGCATGGCGTATTTCAGCCATGAAAGGTGCTGTGGACCTGGTGCTGGGCGCCCCACCTCACCCTCAAGGTGAGCACAGTACCCGCACAATGTGACTGTCTGTGGCTACTCTGTGCCAGTACCACACACATCTGTTCCCCCTACCAGGCCGAGGTGCTGTGGGGGTGCATACCCCATCTTGTGCCCATCTGTCGACTGCTGATTTGCATGTGCAGTGCATCATGGGTACGGGTGGGTTAACCCTATCCTGGTAACCACAGCAGACAGTTTGTGTGGTGATGTGCAGTCCTTCTGCAGCCAGCCAGGGCTTTGTTCACAGCTGTAGCCCACTGGTTACTTCACTGTCTGTGAAGCCAGAGGTCATGGGTTCAAACCCATGGTGGGGTTATTTGATAGGGCTGTCTGAGGCATTCTCTATTTTTAATGTACATTAGTGCTGCCAGCAAGAACACCCTCAGAGTACTGTAACCTTAAGGTGCCTTATAGGGCGCCCCATAAGGCACCTTATAGGGCGCCCTATGAGGCACCCTATCAAACGCCTTATAAGGTGTCCTATAGGGGACATTATAGGGTGCCTTGGCGGACAGTACACTTTATAATGTGCCCTATGGAGTGCGTTATGGGGTGCCTTATGCGGCACCTTAGGTTACGCCACCGTGAGGATGTGTTTTCTGGCAGCACTAATTAAAATACAAGTAAAATGCCTCAACAATCACTACTTAAATGTAAAGGGTGATGCCTCAGCCAGCCTTATACATTAGGACCACTGGGGAGTCGAACCCATGACCCCTGTATCATCAGTCAGTGTAGTAACCATTGTGCTACAGCTCTGTTGCTGTGTTTGCATGCCTGCGCGCCTTCTTAAGATTAACGCGCGGTAACGTGCCATGTAGCGCTCGTTAATTTGTGGCGCCTTGTAACGCGCGTTATCGGTAACGATGTACCGCCCATGTCCTTATTTGGGATTTCTGCTTCTACCGCGGATCCTAACGCGAATCACATTACCGCAGTTTAGTAAACATACCCCATAGTTGAATTCAGTGGGTTAAGATCCAAAGTTCTGACATTGTCTGCTGACAAATACCAATTGTGATTATGGTGGGGCCAGTAGGAGGGGTAGTAACAATATTTTTTGCAAACTGCAAAAAGATTTAGGAAGTAATTGAATTGGTGCAAACTGTGCAGCTCACATTGCTCACAGTTGTAGCACCATTGCTGCCGAATGCCTGCCATTTGACATTGAAGTTATTATTGTCAAGATATTCAGATATTTTCACATTTATACAGTGAGAATTGAAGAACTTAGTGATGTGGGACTTTGTAGAGTGTGCGTATCAAAACCTCCTCGGATACAGTAACATTAGGTGTCTGGCTTTACTACCAGCCATAGAGAGGTTAATTAAAATGTTCCAACCAGTGACATCATTTTCTGAGCCAGGAAAAATGCCCAGTTATCAAAACATATTTGAGAATGAATCAGCAGAATTTGCCTGTACTTTCTGCACAGTCAGGCAGTGATTTTCCAAAATGAGACTTTAAAAATCTAGCCTGAAAAAATCTCAATGACAGAGGTGGCTGGAGTAATCAGTGACCTTAGAAACAAGTTAATAATTAGGAAGAATGAAGTATTTTTGCCTCCGACAATCAGAAAGAAGATAAAAGATCTTAAAGAAGAGGGCAGCATTGATGAAGCAGATTTCAAGCAAACTGTGTCATCTTTCTACACCATTTGCATCGACTGTTGGATCAGTGGACCCCTCAGTTCCAGGAGATTGGGAAACAGTGGACTCTCCTTCAAAAACAGAGTGGTGTGAGCTAGAGCCGTCTTTAGAATATGTTTTGTCTACAAGACCCGGCCTAAAGTCAGTAATAAATGATACTGAACTGTTTGATGAGTTTTCTTGTCTTAAGGCATTTATTTCTGAATAAAAAGTTTAAGAATGGAAAAATGGAAGACGGTGTTTGGACACCTCAAAAGTAATGAGGTACCATAAAAAAAAATTAACCAGTTTACATGAATTGTTATATGTTTGCCAGGTTCCAGTGCTCCAAATGAAAGGCACTTTCCAATCATGAACAAAATATGGTCTACAGAAAAAACCCAATCGCATGTAGAGACTCTCAAATGTCTAATGATTTTAAAGTACTATTTTGAGTTGAGTTGCCCAGAATTTGTTTTAATTATCTTAGTGGAAATGTTACTATTTTGAAGAAAATTCACTCTGTAGAGAAGTGCAAGTAGGCCCAATTGGCACACTTGTAAGTAGAGTTATAAACCTAGCCTACTGATTAAAATTTTGGGTTAATATTAAAATTGTAATTAAACATATTTTTTTTTATTTTCCTTAACTTTGAACCCTGTAGCTTGGTTGAGTGCCCATATTTGAACTTAGAAAAGATGGTCTGGTTAATCATGAACACCCCCCTGCCTCTTCCCTCTCAGCTGGGTTACTGAGTCAAATAGGGGTGTCCTACATGGAGCAGTGGGTTCACTCCTAAACAAAGACATGGGGAGGGATGCACCTACTTCTGCCATCTTACTGGGCAGACTAGATGGACCATACTGGTCTTTATCTGCCGTCATTTACTATGTTACTATGAGTCCCTGCTAAAGCTGTATACTGTAGTTCTGTTGTATTTATTTTATTTATTTATTTACATTCTCTTATATACCACGCTATTCTGCATCAGTGCGGTTTACATTGAACAAACTGAAATTACATTGAACAGGGCATTATAACTTGGAGATAACTATTTTACAGGGAACATGGGCTATGGAGGGTTAAGTGGCTTGCCCAAGACCACAAGGAGCACCTGTGGGACTAGAAACCCCAGTCCTTCCAGCCCAAGGTTGCTGTCCTCTAGTGGGATTTGAACCCCTGACCTTCCGGCCTGAAGTACCTTGCCCCAACCACTAGGCCACTCCTCCATTCCTATAGTATAGGAATGCTGTATGCCTTTCTGGACACTGAGGCTGAATCTGTACATGGCTGTGATGAACGCGACCATGTACTATGTCACGTGGTTCCATGGAATATCAGATAATGTTGTGCGGCACTGCTCACAGGAACACGCACCGGTAATAAATGGCACCATTGCTAAAGTGAGTCACTGTGATGTACATCCCGAGCACGGACTTTTAGCTAATTTTAGTCGTCTCATGACTGCACAAGAAAAAAGAATTGCATTAAGCTCATTGCATCACTGAGAAATAAATCAAATCAGTGAAAATGACTTTGTACAGTTTGGGTGAATGCAAAAATGAACACTCGAGCTTTAGAAATCCAAAACCTTTTAGGTTAATGCAGTGCTTCGTATAAATTATTTAACATATGCATTAAAAGAAACTCTTCTTTCTTTGTTACAGCTCTATAGGACCCGCAAAATGATTCTTCCAAGAACCCTCCAGATGGTCTATCAGTATCAGTCACTGCTCAGATTGGGCTTGCAGCCAGCATGTAGACGCTAAGCAACAGCAAATTCTTTATCCGATGCCACGATGGAGCAAAGGAGGATACAACTCTTACTGCCTTCCCTTCCCATCATCTATAAACAAGGGTGTCAAGAGATTAAGGACTGAAGCTCTTTCCTCCTTCGCAAGTCACAGTATTTTAATATAATGGAATTAAGCATTAGGAGAGTTTCTTTACCTGGTGCACAGCAAGACAATGTTCCCCTGAAAGCAGTAGTGAAGGTAACTCCAGCTCTCTCCCATCACCAACGGTTGTGTTAAATCATGCAGAGCAGCCTAGGGCTAGATGGAAATCAATAGCTGACTACTTAACTCCTGCCTTTACATCCAAAGAAAGCACAAAACAGGATACCTAGAATGGCAAGGTAAAGCGAATTCAGACTGGATGAAAAGAATGAATCCAGCTGTTGGGTTGTTTTTTTGTTGTTGTTTTTTTTACAGTATTTCAATTGAGGTTCTGATAAGTTAAACAACTGTTGTGTGACAGGGTACAGTAACATCCTGTAATAGGAATGCTGTAGGACTAAGAAACATGCCTATTCAGTGTTATTCAGTGAACTCAAATCTATACCAAGTGTGGAGTTGAGCAAATAAAATTGTCTGAATCTTGCTCAAGCATGAAACAGGATACTAGCTGTCACTGGTCAGAGTAGATATAAGAACATATGAACATAAGAAATGCTATACTAGGTCAGACCAAGGTCCATCAAGCCCAGTATCCTGTTTCCAACAGTGGCCAATCTACTGTAGGTCATAAGTACCTAGCAGTTTCCTCAGAAGTCACAGGTTCCACAATGCTTGTATTGGGGCAAGCAGTGGATTTCCCAGGTCCCATTTGGTTTATGGATCTTTCCTCCGGGAACTTGTGCAAGTACACTAACAGCTTTCCAGAGTTTGGTTACACATTGAGTGAAAACATATTTTCTCTTATTAGTCTTAAATAGGTTACCCTGTAGCTTCATTGCATGTCCCCTAGTCTTTCTATATTTTGATGGGGTAAACAATCGATCTACATTTACTTGTTCCACTCTATTCATTACTTTATAGACCTCTATCATATCTCCCCTCAGCCGTCTGTTTTCCAGGTTGAAGAGCCCTAACCTTTTAAACTTATCATAAGGGTATCCTTCCATCCCCTTTTGATGGCTCTTCTCTGTACCTTCTCTAATACTATATCCTTTTTAAGATATGGCAACCAGAATTGCACACGATATTCAAGGTGCGGTCACACCTAGGAACGATACAGAGGCATTATAATATCCTTTGTTTTATTCTTCATTCCTTCCCTTATGATTCCTAGCCAGACACTGCTATCCAATGTTTTTGGGAGTGTGGGCACACTTTCAGACAGAAGATGTCAAAAGTGACTCATCAAACTTGTTTTGATGTCCCTGACGTTTCTGAAACTGGAAAAATTACATCTGCAAGCTCATCCATATTTAGACCTGCTCCAGGCATGACTAGGCATTCGGAAAGTGCTTGTTTTTGGCTCTAAATCATCCAGAGGTTTTGGAGAAGATGGACAGTTGTTATGTGACTTCCCTATGATAACAAGGAACAACAATGGTATTTGAAACCTGGCCCTAACCCACTACTCAACCATTAGACTATTAGACACATCTGTTCTCAAATAATATTCTGGGGACATCTATGTAGACATCCCCATAAACATCCATATCGGGCATGTTCATGTTTGTGATATCATGCCTGAACTTCAACGTGCCTCCTTTTTCTTTTCCAGATGTTCTGGCTTGGGCGTCTCAGATTGTATTTGGACGTCCTTTGTAAAATGAAGCTTCTCTCCTAAAAACCCAAGGGAGGTCCAACAGACATGATGCTAGAGACAAGAGGAGAGGGGGTGAGGAAACAGAGGGAGACAGCGGGGGGAGGGGATAGAAACAGAGAAACATGACAACAGAAAAAGACCACATGGCCTATGTAGTCTGTCCTCCCATATCAACAACTACAACAGTCCCCTTTTTCCCTTTAGAGATCCTCTGTGTGTTTGTCCCATGCTTTTTTGAATTCAGATACTGTCCTCATCTCTACCACCTCCACTGGGAGACTATTCCATGGACCTACCACTCTTTCCATAAAGAAATATTTCCAAATATCACTCCTCAATCTATCCCCTTTCATCCTCATCCCATGTCTCTCATAGCAGAACTTGCTTTCAATCGAAAGATGCTCTCCCCCTGTGCATTTATGCCACAGAGGTATTTAAACATCTAAATCATATCACCTCTATCCCACCTTTCCTCTAAGATGTACATATTAAAATCCTTAAGTCTGTCCTCATATGCTTTATAATGGAGCCCACTAACCATTTTAATAGCCATCCTCTGTACTGACTCCATCCTGTTTATATCCTTTTGAAGGTGTGGTCTCCAGAATTGCACACAATACTCCAAATGAGGTCGCACCAAAGACTTGTATAGAAGTACTATTACCTCCTTTTTTTCTGCTAGCCATTCCTCTCCGTATGTACCCAAGCATCCTTCTAGCTTTTGCTGTCGCCTTTTCTACCTGTTTAGCTACTTTAAGATCATCAGACACAACCACGCCTAGGTCCCGCTCTTCTTTAGTGGACAAAAGTACTTCACCCCCTATTCTATATTGCTCCCTTGGATTGCTGCAGCCCAGATGCATGACCTTACATTTTTTAACATTAAATCCCAGCTGCCAATTCCGAGACCAATTCTTCAAGCTTAGCTAGATCCCTCCTCATGTTATCTACACCTTCCTGGGTGTCTACTCTATTGCAGATTTTGGTATCATCCACAAAGAGGCAAACCTTACCGGACAGCCCTTCTGCTATATCATTAACAAAGATGTTAAAAAAAATTGGACCAGGGACAGATCCCTGGGGCACACCACTGGTAACTTCCTTCTCCTTGGAGTGAGCTCCATTTACCTGTACCCTTTGTTGCCTCCCACTCAACCAATTTCTAACCCAAGCAGTAACTTTAGGGCCCATCCATAAAGTGCTCAGTTTGTTTATAAGTCGCCTTTGAGGAACGTTGTCAAAGGCTTTACTGAAATCTAAATACACCACATCTAGGGCTCTCCCTCGGTCCAACTCCCTGGTCACCCAGTCAAAGAAATCAGATTTATCTGACAGACCTGCCTCTGGTGAATCCATGCTGCCTCAGATCCTGTAATCCGCTGGACTCCAGAAACCTCACTATTTTCTCTTTCAGCAGCACTTCCAATAATTTACTCACCACCAAAGTTAAACTAACCGGCCTGTAGTTTTCAACCACATCCTTACTTCCGCTTTTGGAGGGAGACAGGAAACAGAGGGAAGACAGTAGAGGGGATGGAGGAAGTAGTGGGAGAGGCTCCTATATGTTGCTGCAAGAGGGATTTCTCATCCTGCTACTATTGCACGCTTTGAAGGACAGGAAGGAGGGAGGCAAATAATTCCAACAGAACTGAGGTAGGAACATGGAAAGGTGGCATCCAATTTCTCACTAATGCTAACCAGATTTCAGAGATGCAGTGCTGAGACAATGTTCCTCAGAAGATGTGTTCACATGCTATGCAGTGAAAGGACACATACATCTACCCATGTGTACAAAAAGGTGATTTACATGAATAAGTTAAGTTGCCTCTTACCCACAGAAATCAGTATGCTTGCCTTGCACCCCATTCTGTAAGTACCCACACTGCGGGTGTACATGTGGAAGAGTACAGGCAGAGCATGAGCAAGAGACAAAGCTACATGTGTACTTTATAAAATGCGATAATTTACATGCATTCTTCAGAAATCTAGGTGCAGGCATTTACCCCAGCTATAGGAATAATGTAAGTAATAACATGCTAATATTTTAGATAGAAAAGTAGGTGCCCCCCTTAAAAACGTATCCTCATAGAAGCTAATTTCAGAACAGATTGCCTACAGTATGTGTGATGGCCACGTTGGAGTCTCTTAAGAACATAAGAAGTGCCGTAATGGGTCAGAACAAGGTCCATCAAGCCCAGTATCCTCTTTCCGACAGTAGCACCTAGCAGGTTCCCAAAAATGTACATTATTTCCACAATGCTTGTCCCAGGGTAAGCAGTGCATTTCCCAGATCCTATTTAACAATGGTTTATGGACAATTTTTCCAGGAACTTGTCCAAAACCTTTTTAAACCCAGCTACACTAACAGCTTTTACTACATCCTCCGGTAACAAATTCCAGAGTTTGATTACATGCTCAGTGTAAAAATATTTTCTCTTATTACTTTTAAATTTATTTATTTAAATTCTCTTATATACCGTGCTATTCTGCATCAGTGTGGTTTACATTAAACAGGGCATTATAACTTGGAGATAACTATTTTACAGGGAACATGGGCTATGGAGGGTTAAGTGGCTTGCCCAAGACCACAAGGAGCACCTGTGGGACTAGAAATCCCAGTCCTTCCAGCCCAAAGTTGCTGTCCTCTAGTGGGATTTGAACCCCTGACCTTCCGGCCTGAAGTACCTTACCCCAAACACTAGGCCACTCCTCCACTCTAAATAGGTTACATTGCAGCTTCATTGCATGTCCCCTGGTTTTTTACTTAATAAAAAAGTAGAAATACTAATCTACATTTATCCGTTCTACTCTTCATTAAATTTATAGACCTCTATCACATCCCCCCTCAGCCATCTCTTTTCCAGGTTGAAGAGCCCTAACCTTTTAAGCTTTTCCTCATAGGGATACATATCCTTCCATCCCCTTTACCATGTTGTGGCTTTTCTCTACACCTTTTCTAATTCTGCTATATCCTTTTTAAGGTATGACGACCAGAATTGCACAATATAATCAAGATGTGGTTACATCATGGAACGATACAGAGGCATTATGATGTCATCCTTTGTTTTATTTTCCATTCCTTTCGATACCCAACATTCTATTTGCTCTCTTGGTCGCCACTGCACACTGGGCAGAGGGTTTCAACATATTATCCACTGCAACACCTAAATCTTTTTCCTAGGTGGTGGTTCCTAATGTGGAACCTTGTATCGTGTAACCATAGTTTGGTTTGTTCTTTCCTAGGTGTATAACTTTTCACTTGCCCACATTAAATTTCATCTGCCATTTGAATGTCCAAAGTCCTCCTACAATTTTTCACAATCCTCTTGTGTTTTAACAACTTTGAATAATGATATCATTTGTAAATCACTAATCTCATTTCCAGGTCATTTATGAATGTTAAAAAGCAGCGGGCCCAGCACAGATCCATGGGGTATTCCACTATTCACCTTTCTCCATTGAGAAAACTGGCCATTTAGCCCTACCCTCTGCTTTCTATCTTTTAACTAGTTCCGGATCTACACTGTTTTGCCACCTTGAGATCCTCAGAAACAATCACTCCAAGGTCCTTCTCCTGGTCCATGCATACCAACCTCTTGCCACCTAACGCATACAATTCCCTTGTATTTCTGCTTCCCAAGTGCATGGCACTGCACTTCTTCATATAAATCTTAACTGCCAAGCATTAGACCATTCTTCCAGCTTTTGTAGATCTTTCCTCATGTTATCCAATCCCTCAGAGGAGTCCACTCTGTTGCAAATCTTCATGTCATCTGCAAGAAGACACATTTTTCTATTGCTGATGGGCTGAATGGAAAAGTCTGGCTTTTTCCCACCTTGCTAAGCGGACTAGATGGACCATGTTGGTCTTTATTTGCCGTCATATACTATGTATGTTAGTACACTACCTCCTATCCCATTACTTTTTAATTTCACCAAGAGTCTCTCATGAGGGACATTGGCTCACCTTTGTCGACGTTTATTCATACCTTCAAAAAAATAACACACAGATTATTAAGACAAGACTTCTTGCCAAAATCCATGTTGGCTTTCTCCCATTATACCCCGAGTATCTACATGTTCAGTACTTTTTTTCTTTATAATGGCTTCTACCATTTTGCCTGGTACCAAAGTCAGGCTCACCAGTTTGTTGTTTCCCAGATCAACCCCAAAACACCTTTCTTAAAATTGCCATTACCATTGTCCTTTCTCCAGTCTTCAGGTACTACAGATGATTTTAATGATAGTTCACATATTAATAGTAGGTTTGCAATTTCATTATTTCCGTTCTTTCAACACCCTTGGATGTATACCATCTGGTCCAGGTGATTTGCGGTTCTTCAAATAATTATAATACATCTTCCTGGCTTATCGATATATCAGAATAATTGATAGAAATATCACCTTTAAATACCATTTCAGGCATAAGTAACTTCCCTATATCATCTTCATTAAAGGCTGCAGCAGAGAATTCATTCAGTCTCTCCACTATGGCCTTGTCCTCCCTTAGTGCTCCTTTTACCCCTCTATGATCTAATGGGCCAACTGACTTGCTTGCAGGTTTTTTGCTACAAATGTACTCCAAAATGTTATTATGTGGTTTTGCTTCCATGGCAAGTTTTTTTTTTTTTTCTCAAAATCTTTGTCTCCTTCTTCCATTTCCTGAAAGATGCAGTTTTGGCTACAACAGCCTCTCCGACCTCACCTTTAAACCATGCTGGCAGTTTTCTGGCCTTCCTTTAAATCTATTTTATAAAACCAAATAGGCACAGATGTATCTTTACAAAATACTAAAGCAAAAGCAGCAGAAATTGTGCCTAGATTGCAGGCTCGGACATTTAAGCCTGCTCGACAGTCAGCCTAAATGTTTCATTTTATTTATTCCATTTGTTAGACACCAGTACCATAAAGGTCAAAGCAAGTTGCGATAAAATACAATACAGTGTACAATACATAATTCACCATCCAACCTTCATGCCCGATTCCTTCACAACCCATAAAAGAATTTAAAAAAAAAAATCTTCACTTCATAAAGAGTCAAAGTACCTGAGAATAACCTAGGTTCTGTGGGAGCGAATTCCACAGAAGCGGAACTGCAATAGAAAAAGAGAAAAAGCCCATTTCCAAGTCATCTGCAACCTTGCTTCCTTCATCTCCTATCTTCAGGGAATCGGAAAGCAAATTTAACTCCTGTTAATAGAGAGGGGCTTTCCCTGACAGGACCTTGAATGCCTAGCCCAGTACTATAGATGCCATCTTACTCCGATTGGCAGTCAATTGAATTAGTGTAGCACAGAGGTGACATGATCTCATATACATAGATCCCACCAGCCTGGCAGAATGTGTTGCACAAGCTGCAATCTGTTGTTCCTGCTCGGACAACTCTAGTTATAACCCTTTACAACCATCCAGTTTAGGCCCAGTAAGGTCTTGTACTACAGCATGCAAATTTTCATAGAGAGGAGCGCCTTTAACAGGCAGAGATACCTTGCAGGACCCCATAAGATAACTACTGCAGATATCTGCCTCAAAAAAGTGAGATCAGAGTGTCCCAACCTTAAAGTACACACATACATGAGTATTTTTTTTTTTTTTTTTAACTTTTATTTTCATTTTGCAACAAACAAAAGAAACAACACACCAAAGGAGACAAAACAAGTATACAATAAAGAAAAGTAAACCCAATTACCCCCCACCCCCACGCTTCTTCTCTAGCTGATTATGTCAGCATGTGAGCGCTTCCAAACAACAGTGATTATACATCAAAACAATCAAAAGAGTATCTGCGATACAGAATAATCATGGGACAAAGATATATACAAATTTAGACAGTCAGATGAGAGCATTGAGCAGAATGTACATAGTCATTGAGCATCTTCCATTTAGACCGATGATGAAGAGTCTGAATGGGGGAAGCAAACATACGAGGTATTTGTTCATATTTACTGTAGAGACAGACATGATTCCACCATTCATTGGGGCTCAGATGGGAGCTATTTTTCCAGTATTTCGTAATTAGGGAAATAGCAATGCCAAGCATAAAGTCCAAAAGGAAGTAAGCCGTTTTTGGAAGAGAGGGGATCCCCGCAGCTGAGCGAAGTCCCACTATCCTCCAAGAAAGGGGCTCTTGAAAGTGCAAAATAGACTGGATACGACCCCAGACCCGACGCCAGTAATACTGTAGTGCGGGACATTCATACATTACATGAGGTAGTGAACCAATGGCCGCATGACATGTCCAACAACTATTGCCCTGAGTAGTGTTCCATTTGGCTAATCTGTCAGGAGTGTAAAAACACCGGTGGGCTAGAAAGAAGAGTGTCTGAGTGAGTGAGGCGGATCGGGAGACCCGTGTCACTCTACTCCAGACAAGGCTCCATTGCTCCGGGGTCAAAGTCACATGCAATTCTCTCTCCCATGCTTTCTGCGCTATAGGGGTAGCTCTAGTTATAGCATTACATAAGGTTTTGTAAAAATTGGATGCTACACCCGGTGAACTACCGATAGATCGGATAGTCTCCAACCAACCTTGTGTAGGGGAGGCCGATGGCGGGAGCACCTTAGCACTCCGAAGGCAATGCTGAAGTTGCACCAACTGAAAGTAGTGTTTCGCTGGGAGACCAAATTCAATTTGCAATTCACTAAAAGTTTTCCAGCGACCTTCATGGAACAACTGACTAGGAATCCAAATGCCCCTAGTGTACCAGGGGCTCCACGCCATCGGCTTATTTTGTATTCGAAATCGAGTATTGTACCAGAGTGGGAGCTTGTCTAACGGACAGAGTCGGGAGTCTAAAGATTGCATAAGATTATTAAAGGCACCTAAGGTGTCTAAAAGCATTGGTGGAAAGTGGGAGTCTGATGGGAGAGTCATACCAGGGAGAAAAGTAAGAGGAATCGGTTTGCAAAGGTCCTCTTCTATGTCTAGCCACACAGGTCTACTCGGTACTGGATCTTCCAGCCAACGAGCGCCTTGTTTGAGAAGAAAAGATTGATGATACTTCAGGAAATCAGGGAATCTGACACCCCCATTTTCCTTATCTGCTTGCAGCTTATGTTTCGCTATCCTAGGTGTCTTGTTTTGCCACAAGTATCTAGTCAGAAGGCCCTCTATATCTTTATATATACGTCGAGGTAAGAGACAGGGCAACATTTCTAAGATATAATTCACTTTCGGAACAATCATCATTTTTATGGTTTCTAATCGACCCCACCAGGTAAGTGTTAAAGGAGTCCAGCGGTGAGTAAGCGCCCGGACTTTAGAGGTTAAGTCTTTGGCATTGAAGGAGATAGTGTCTTCCAAAGGAGAACAATAGTGAACCCCAAGGTATTTGACCATGCGAGGTTGCCATAAAAAGGGGAAGGGTTGCATATCTGCCTGATGAAGCAAAGGATTTAATGGAAAGGCTACCGACTTGGTCCAATTTATCTTATAACCGGACAGTTGTGAGTATTTACCAATTTGCTCTAGGACAGCCGGTACTGAGTCTATAGAGACAAAAAGCATAAGGTCATCAGCATACGCTGAAATTTTGATTTCCCTATGGGTGAAGGGGACTCCATGAATCTCCTCCGATTGCCGGATTAGTAAAGCCAAGGGTTCGAGTGCAAGATCGAAGAGAAGTGGAGACAGTGGGCATCCCTGGCGAGTGCCACGTTGAAGGGGAAAAGGCTGAGACTTTAAAGCATTGGCACATATACTGGCTGTAGGCTGTGCGTACATGGTGCGAAGACAACGGAGAAAACCTTCCCCGAATCCGTACCAGCGGAGGACTGCAAACAGGAAGGGCCACTCTAAGCGATCAAAGGCCTTCTCAGCATCAAGTGAGAGGCCAACAAATGGGCGATCAAGATTAACTGCGGTAGTCAGTACATGGCATAGAGTCCGAGCATTGTCAGCAGTTGATCTACCAGGAATGAAACCGCATTGATCTGGGTGTATTAAGGTAGGCATCCTATCAGAAAGCCGGGTAGAGAGAATGGTGGCAAATATTTTATAGTCCGCGTTTAGGAGGGAAATTGGACGAAAATTAGCTGTTAGTTGCGGGTCTCTCCCCTCTTTCTCAAAAACTACTACATTTGCCATTGAAAAGGACCCAGAAGGAGAACCCTCCTCGGCCAGAGCAGAAAAATAAAGTTTCAAAACTGGAGCTAAGTCAGCGTGAAAGGTTTTGTAGAATTCAGCAGGGAGACCGTCTGGGCCTGCGGCTCGACCTGAGGCACATTTCTTGATAGCAGAATGAATTTCTGAGACAGTAAATGGTGTGTCCAAGGCCACTCTATCTTCGTCAGATAGGGTCGGTCTTTGTACCCCTGAAAGTAAGCGTTCAAATACATCTGGCTCAAAATCACATTCAGACTGATAAAGCCGAGTATAAAAATCACGAAAGAGTTCTAAGATTTCGGTATCTTTAGTGACCAAGCCCCCCCCCGACGGATTACGGAGGGCGGTAACACGCTTGGCTTCTTTTTGACCTTTTAGGGCATTTGCTAATAATTTGCCAGCACGATTATTTTCCCGATAATATAGCCCTTGTTGTGATTCAATATTTTTAACAGCAGCAGTGTACAAAAGCTGATTGTATTGAAAACGCAAGCGTTGTAAACGGAGTAAAATACATGGGTCAGTACGGGACGTGAGGAGACGCTCCCCAGCTTGTATCTGCTGCTCTAGAATCAGTAAATGCTGCTTTCTTTGTTTCCCCTGCCGAATTTGATAGCTAGTTATAGTTGCGCGGATAGATGCTTTAAAACCCTCCCACCAAGCCCAGCTCGCTGTGTCATGGGGTGAGTTAAAATGAAAATAATCTTGGATAGCGGCCTTTATATCAACCTGAAAATCTTTTTGACCCAGTAAGGATCTATCAAAAAACCAAGCTCGGGGAGAATCGTCCCGCGCAGTGACATGTAATGATAAAGATATGGCAGCATGATCTGAAATATGGAGAGGATGAGTCCTAGTCGTGTCTACTTGAGAAATCAGTGCTTTGGAAATGAGAAAGAAATCTATTCTAGATTGGGAGTGATGGGGGGCAGAAAAGAAAGTGAACTCTAAGTCGGAGGGGTGAAGCAGCCTCCATATATCTACCAGCGCAAGATCTTGCATCAGAGCTGTAAGGGTAGCGAGACTCTTGGGTGGACTACTCGTTCTAGGCGGCTGTCTATCTATCAGAGGGTCTAACACTTGATTAAAATCACCACCAAGTATTAATGGAGTATTGGCAGAGGCCTGTGCCAACTGCGCAATACTTGCATAGTAAGCAGGGTTGTCCACATTCGGGGCATAAATGCAAATACATGTAAATTCACTATCTCCAACCTTAAGATGTACTCGGGCCCATCTACCCTCCTTGTCAGCGCTAGTATCAATTACAGTAGCTTGCAAAGATTTCTTAACCAGAATGGCTACCCCGCACCGTTTGGAAACGGCGGGAGAATAGGCAGCCACCATGTAAGGCTTAACATTGAGTTTCAGTGTTTCAGCAGAGTTTAAGTGCGTTTCCTGAAGAAACGCTAAATCAGCATGCTCATGGCTAAGATAGCTAAGGATTTTCTTTCTTTTGATTGGACTATTAATGCCCTTTACGTTGAGTGATAAGATTTTACATAAGGCCATTCAGACAAGTTAAAAATTCTGAGCATGATAGCGCACATAATTTCACAATGTCCCTCATATTGACTGTATCTGGCTGTACATATGGCATAAAAGAAAATAAGCTTAGATAATACAATGAAGCGCCCCACATTAAAAAAGAAAAACCGCAGCGCGGTAGAGAAGAAGCAGAACCCCAAAAATTACTGGCGACCATGTGTCTGCGGGGAGAAGCCCCAGAGAAGGCCGAAATTGAAAAAACACATAACCTGTAGGACTGTGCGTGCTCCGAATCCGACCGAGGCACACATCATGGAGGGATAGGAGACCAAAAACAAAAAAGTCATGGAAAGAAAGAAAAAAAGTCCAGGTAGTCTCTGTGCTTGACTATGACCGCCGCATCGGGCCCTTCAAAATGGCGGACAGAGCCGGCAAATAAAAGTCCAAGTCGTTGGATTAGCGCATCTGCTCTGCTTCTTTGGAGTCTAAAAATGTTGATAGTAGATCAGGATCTTCGAATGTCCTGGTTTGGTTGTGGAGAGTCACTCGGAGCTTCGCGGGATACAACAGGCCAAAGCGAGCCTGTAGCTGTTGAAGTCGAGGGCGAAAAGCAAGGAGTTTCTTCCGTCGGTCAACGGTAGGCTTTGCCAAATCAGGGAAGAAGGAGACTTTGTGACCTTCAAATTCCAAATGATGGTTCGCCCGGGCAGCGTTTAAAATTTGTTCCACTTGTTGATATCGTAGCAAGCGAAAGATAATAGGCCGGGGGGTCGTTCGGTTGAGCGCCATGTGGGTAGGAACACGGTGTGCACGATCGATTTCCAGTTCTTTATGAAAGGTGATCTTCAGCAAGGAGGGAAGAGTTTTGAGCAGGAATTCTCTCATATCTCCCGCTTCCACCCCCTCCGGTATTCCAATAAGCCTCACATTGTTGCGACGGGCTCGATTATTGCTATCTTCTAACTCCTTTTGAAGATTCTGTATCTGGCGCTCAGCCTTGTCCAGTGTGCCCAAGCGCACCGCGTGCGAGTCGAGGACCCCCGCCATATTGTCCTGCCGTAATGAGAGACTTTCAAGTCGGTCCTGGAGCACTCCAAAGTCTTCTCGCATGGCTCTAAGCGCTTCTCCATTGGACTGCACCAATTCCTTCACGCCGCGTATTTCCTCTAAAATCTCCAGGTGCATTTCGGGGTTTTCCCGAAATGGAACCATCTTCTGTGGGGAGGACACCTCTGTTTTGGAGCGTTTTCCGTGAGAAGAAGAAGGAGACCCGAAGTCCAAGCGCGCTGGTTTATGGGCCGCCATCCCCCCCGAGGTACCCCGGTCAGCCCGGAGCGAAATAGTAAGTTTGTATAGGTATTAAGTCAGGATTCTAAGTAGGCCTCTCGGGAGCTTCAGCGCGAAGCGTCTTACCCGCTGGACATCAGGCTCCGCCCCATACATGAGTATTTTAAACACACAACTTCACCAGTGCTCCGTCCAAATCCCGCTTCAGAACATGTCTGTCCACCAGCTGTGCAAAAGGAAGAGGAGTCTTACTTGCACCGTTCATACTTTTTACACTTGAAACACTTGTTTTAGCGTTTATTTTACATCTCCAAAATCACTATTAATAAGCGTTTGTAGTTTCCTTATCTATTCTGAGGCAGAACATAAGATTCAGTCCGTGCCAGATCACACAATTTATTTAATTTCCCTGGTGCCCTACCGTTGACTTTAAAAACATACATTTACAAACTTTGCCTCTGCTGTCTGCATCAATTAATGCTTTAGACGTGTTCTTACTTAGCTACAAAAGAACAAATCAAATATTTTGATAAACAAGGGGTAGAGGTCTCTTCTGTTTAGTATGCAAGGACTATCTGTTTATAATTACAGATACTTCTCAAACCCAAATAAATGTTTCTCTGCAGGCAACTCATTTATGGAACTAATATTCATAAGGGCAATAATATCCCTCTCTATTCTAGAAATGATGTGGCATAGCGAGAACAGATTTCTTAATGTAAAGCTACCTGTTAACAGATTTATGAGCATAGCAAGGAAGGCCCAGGGGCTTATGACAAATGTGTTTACAGGTTAACCAACAACTCTGGAATTGTACTGTTAAACATTCAAACATTTTTGAAACACTAAGAAATGCTGTGGAGATTATCACTGACTCCGTCACTTCCAAGCTCTTTGCTGAAGAGATGTAGGGGCAGATCTGCTAAGGGCTATTAGCCGTTACTGTGGAACTCGTGCAGATTTATTGCCTGGCAGTAACCGTGTGGGAAAAATGCAGATATTGCAGGCACTTTTCTGCAATGTCTGCACTGCGTGTGGTGGACCCGGAGGGGAGGCGGGATCAGGATCAGAACAAATTTTCTGGTGGGAACTTGATATGTTCTGCACCAATTTGATACCTTTGTACTCTCAGCCAAGTTTATTAAAAATCTATTTGCAGTACCAATGAGCTGCACATACCAAAAGCCTTCATGCAGTTTCCTAAAGTTTTATATCCCCCCAGCTTTGTTCATCCCAGACACTGCAATAAGTGTCTTCAATTAGGGCCACAAACCCCAAATTTTCTTTAGGACCTGGCAATGGGCCCTAAATTTGCCTTCTGTTTTGCTGTTGAGAATTCCCTCCCAACCCAAAGGTCTTGGGTAGTGCCTCCAGAGCACCCCCCAAGTCCTGATTCAGGAATCAAACCAGAGCAACCCACAGTGGGGCCTGCTTACTAACAAGCATGCCAGTAATGACCATTGAGCCCTAGAAAGGAGCACGAGGTGGTGCTTAACCTACACTGGAAAACAGAGGCTTGCCCGGCATGTTCCCTGTGCAGGTTGTGTGCCCCCCGCTCCTACTGTTGGCACAATCAGCTTGGCTGCACTTAAAGCTATCCATTGAGGTGGCAGGAAATGAACCCGCACTAAGTGCAACATTGCCAGGGGGCATGTGCCGAAAACGTCTGCGAGTCCCACAATGTGTATGTTCTGTCGCAGAACTGCCCATTCTCCGACCTAACCCAAACTACTCGAGTAGCATGGGCGTTTTAGCGCGAGGGCATGTTTTTAACAGTGGCACACTTGGCACGTGCTGCAGCCCATGTTGTTGGCGCTCATTAGTAAACATGCCCCAGTATGTGCTATTAAGCTACAAAGCCGGTCAAATCACAAGGAACGCTATAGTAGTTTTATGACTGAGCGCTTGCCCTAAGCATCCACAGCACAGGTACACTAATTTCCAAAGCCAGCTTCATGGATAAAAAGAACAAAGAGTGTTTAACCTGCACAGATGGGCTTCGTTGAAACTGCCCCCGCTATGTGCAGGTAACAGTGCCCATGTTCTTCCACAACACATGCACTTTACCCCACACTCAAAGGCAGTTCTAGGGGAAGGCTTAGGATGGGGAGAGCAACAACGTGCCTTCTTTTATATTTTGGTCAGAAAAACGAGTCACAGAAAATCTAGATGTGAGCAACTGCGGATATTTTTTCTGTCAGCAGGGCCGGCCCATCCACTAGGCAGGCTAGACAGCCATCTAGGTTGGCAGATGTCTGTGGGTGGCAGGCCGAAGCACATGGCCTGCTGCCAGAATCTATGGCGGCAGGAGGCAGTGGCGTGGTGCGGTGCCGCTCAGCACGGGGGGAGGGGGGGGGGAGGACAGCATGGCTCGGCGCACAGGGGAGGCGGCAGGCCATTTGAGCCATGTACTTTGGCACACATGGCCTGCCACTCCTTGTGCGCTGAGCCATACCACGCTAATCGCTGATTCTGGCAGTAGGGGGGATGGCTAGGTTCGGTGGCAGGCCATGTGCTTTGGCACACATGGCCTGCTGCTTCTGAACCCTTTAAGTTATGTTGGAGTTGGGTCAGAAGCGGTAGGTCATGTGTACCGAAGCACATGGCCTGTTCCAGAATCAAGCCGAGCCGAGCCATGCCCCGCTCTTGGCCCCGCCGCCAGAATTCGTGGTAGCACAGCTCAGCAATTTCCAAAGGGAAGCTAATGCTGAACGAAACTATACAAAGAAAAGCACATCCCTACTACCCACCTTTTTTTCAAAATAAAGCCTTTACAGTGGAGCTCTAAAACATTATGGGTTAAGCTAGCTACTGGTAGCCTGCAACAAGATATCCTACAAATAAGCTGATATGCACCCTTTTGTTGCATTACAAGTAAATATTTCCCTTCCTGTCAGTCCATAAGTGGAGATTTAAAAAAACACAGCTCAATCTTTTCCCACCCAAATCCCTGACTCCTAAAAAAAACAAAAAACAAACAATGTACTGGTGCCCAAACAGCCCTCTACCCCCCCCCCCCCCCATCTCATAAAACATTGCATTAGTGGCCAAGGTGGTCCCTACCCTCTGGCTTCTCTACTTACCTCCCTTTACCCCCTGCTCCCCCTGGTAACTCCGACTTTGGGATAATGTCCACATGCTCCTGCTTCTGCACCGCCATCTTGAAAAATGGTTGTGCTTGACTGGTCCGTGCGTCTGGATGCACCATGTAGGGTCAGTCTACCAAATAAGGCAATAATTGCTGAATTTAGCAGACTGACCCCACATAGTGCATTACACTGCATGGGGGTCAGTCTGCTAAATAAAATTGTCTTATTTGGCAGACTGACCCTGCACAATGAGTCGTGATGCACTGTGTGGGGTCAGAATTACACCATTTTTTAAGACAGCTGCATGGAGTCAGCATGCGGGGTATTGCTCCTGCTTCCGAAAGTTGGAGGAACGGGGTGTCGGGGGTACAGAGGGATATCAGAGGCTACCAGTGCTATTTTTTGGGAATTGGAGATTATGGCCACTTGGACCACCAATGTTAGTTTTTGGGAGATGGGGGGGTAGGGTTAGGACCATTTGGACAACAATGTATTTTTTGAAAGGGGTCCGGGAGGTAGGGGTGTCAGAAGCTTCAAAGAGTGCAATTGGGAGTGTTGGAGAGAATCAGGGGTCTGCAGACTGCTTGGGTCATCTGAAGTGAAGTGTCACAATATTTTTAGGGGGTTTAGAAGCCCTATTCATGCTATGGGCATGGAGTGGTCTCCAGAACCATTTTATAAGCCTGTTCTGTGGGTATCCCTGGTGCAAGGACGTCCAAGTAGGCATGGTGTAGGTGTGTCTGGGGCATCGGATGTTGCAACATGAAGCATTCCTAACAGAGGCTGTACATTTCAAGCAAAGGTAAGAGTTTGTGGCTTTTTAAATTACTAGCTCTTTGCCTGGAAGCTCTTAAAAGTGTTTAAAAAATGTACCAAAACCAAGTTACCTTTTTTTGGTGCTTTAGTTTAAAAGGGGAAATATTTTCTTTAGTGGGGTAGGTTTAGTGGGGTAGCTTTAAAACTCTGCTTTAGTATCTTCCTCAGCTCTTTGAAGCCACCGACACCTCATCAGATGTTAGTTCCCTCCCTACCCCCTCAACTCCCACTCACCCCTAGTGAGCAGTCTTGCTTTATAGAGCACCTCCTCAATTAACTACATGCAAGAACTTGGAACAGCACATTTTGAACACACTTAAGAGAGATTTAACTGCTTTTTCTCTGAAAGGACAGCTGGGAAACCAGCTGGTACTTTAGTAGGTCTCTCTCTTTTTTTTGCTTCAACAAATACCTAAGCTCCACCAACTGAACAATTGTTGCAAAAAATCATATCGCCAAAGCAGTTGCCCCCGTTACAGCTTCTGCCCCTGTCCAGAGAGAGATCCCAGTGACAGTTGGAAGGACAGGTTCAATGTGCAGGATGCCTGCATGCTGAAGCTCTCAGGAAACAAGTGGAGGAACTCAGAGAGGAGATGGCGAGGCTGAGGAGCATTCAAGACAGTGAGAAGTATATTGATGAAATGCTTCTTGCATCCAAGCTCTCCAGCAAAGGAGAAGATGGGAGCCTACAGAATAATGAAGGTTGGACACAAGTCACCAGGGCCTGCAAAATCACCAAGCCAACTTCTCCAGCCCTTGAAATGAAGAACCATTATGCAGCCCTGAAAGTGGAGGAGGTGAAAGCAGCCCTGGAAAGGGAAAAACCAGAGCTCAAGCACCCAAAAGTTGCAGGATCAGTGACCACAAAGAAGCGAAGGGTAGAGGTGGTTGGTGACTCTCTTCTGAGGGGTACTGAGGCGTCCATCTGCCGACCAGACTTGATGTCCAGCAAGGTATGCTGTCTGCAGGGTGCCATAATCCAAGATATTATGGAGAGAGTTTGCCCACTGACTATTACCCGATGTTGCTCATCCATATTGGCACAAATGATACTGCTAGGTATCCCTCTGAGTATATCAAAAGTGACTTCATTGCTCTGGGACACAGCATGAAGCAGATTGGGTGCAGGTAGTATTCTCTTCAAAAATCCCTGTTGAGGGTAAAGGCCAAGGCAGAGAAGCTCGCATCCTGGAGATGAATGCAAACTGCATGGATGGTGACTTCGAGAGCGTTTTGGTTTCCTGGACCATGGGATGCTGTTCCAAGGGTTGCAGAGCAGGGATGGCGTCCATCTGTCTAAGAAAGGTCGACGTGTCTTCAGTAGCAGACTGGCTAATCTACTGAAGAGGACTTTAAACTAGATTCAATGGGAATGGGTGAGGAAAGTCTCCAGGTAAGTGAAACATTAAATACCTTTATGGAAATGGGTCAAAGGGGCAACATATGTAAAGCAGTGAGTATAAAATGCCCATAGCATGAGAAATAAGATCCCAGATGTTGAAGCTTTAATCTGAGAGGCTGACTTGGATTTAGTGGCAGTTACAGAAACATGATTCACAGAAAACCATGACTGGGATATAACTGTACCAGGCTATACTTTATTCAGAAAGAACAGGGAAGGAAGAAGGGGAGGAGGAGTGGCACTATATATAAAAAATTTTAAAGCTTTGGAATTACAGAGCTTAAAAAGGGAGTGAGGAGGCACTGTGGGTTAAACTAGAAAGAGGGAAAGAGAAATCTATTTGAATTGGCGTGATATACAGACCTTCCTCACAGGAGGAAGAGGTGGACAGAGAGTTAATTGAAGACGTACACAGCATTGCCAGGAAAGGGGAAGTGCTACTGATAGGGGTTTTCAATATGCCAGATGTTGATTGGCACATCCCTGCTGCAGTATCATCTACAAGTGAAGAGATCCTGGATTCTCTACAAGGAGAACTATTAAGGCAATTGGTAACAGACCCCACACGTGAGGGGGCCATACTAGATTTGGTGCTTACCAATGGTGAAAGTGTTTCTGATGTTATAGTGGGAGATCATTTTGCATCCAGTGTTCACCAGATGGTGTGGTTCAGTATTAGGACTAGGACTGTTAAAATCCATTGGAAAGCGAGGTCTTAGACTTTAGGAAAACTAACTTTGCCAAGATGGGCCAATGCCTCAGGGAGTCGTTAGCGGGATGGGAACAGCTGAGGGATATAGAAAAAACAGTGGGCGAAACTGAAAGGGGATATTTTAAGGAAAACCTCCTTTTTTTGTTAAAATAGTAAATAAAAAGGTAAAAGGAAAAAGACTGCTACGGTTTTTGAAAGAAGTAGCTGAAAACGTAAATTAAAAAAAGGAGGCCTTCATGAAATACAAGAGATCATAGAAAGAGGAAGACAGGCATCTATATTTGGAAAAAAAAATTAGGGAAGCTAACAAAGTAGTTAGGAAAGCAAAGATTCAAAAAGAGGAGGAAATAGCCAATGCAATAAAATGGGAGGATAAGACATTTTTTCGGATATGTTAGTGAGAAGAGAAAGCGCAAAAGTGGTATTGTCAGAGTCAAGGGTGAAGAGGAGAAATATGTAGAAGCTGATCAGGATAAAACAGAATTGCTTAACAAATATTTCTGTTCTGTGTTCACAGATGAAGAACCAGGAGCAGGACCTTAAAAAACACCCACAAACAGGAAAAGAAGCGAGGGGCATCTTGAACAATTTTCAGAAGACTGTGTTCGTGAGAAACTAGCTAAACATAAAAGTAGACAAAGCGATGGGACCGGATGGGATACACCCTAGAATACTGAGGGAACTTGGGGACATTCTAGGAGCTCCACTGACTGATATTTTTAATGCCTTGTTGGAGTTGGGAGTGGTGCCAAAGGACTGGAGAGAGGCACATGTGGTCTCTTTACACAAAAGCGGGAGTAAGGATGTGGTTGAAAACTACAGGCCGGTTAGTTTAACCTCGGTGGTGACTAAATTATTGGAAGCGCTGCTGAAAGAGAAAATAGTGAGGTTTCCTGAGTCCAGTGGATTACAGGATCTGAGGCAGCATGGATTCACTAGAGGCAGGTCTTGTCAGAGAAATCTGATTGATTTCTTTGACTGGATGACCAGGGAGTTGGACCGAGGGAGAGCCCTAGATGTGGTGTATTTAAATTTCATTAAAGCCTTTGACACTGTCCCTCACAGGCAACTTATAAACAATCTGAGCACCCTAGGGATGGAACCTAAAGTTACTGCTTGGGTTAGAAATTGCTCGAGTGGGAGGCGACAAAGGGTACAGGTAAATGGAGCTCACTCTGAGGAGAAGGAAGTTGCCAGTGGTGTGCCCCAGGGATCTGTCCTTGGTCCGATTCTTTTTAACATATTTGTTAGTGATATAGCAGAAGGGCTGTCAGGTAAGGTTTGCCTCTTTGCAGATGATACAAAAATCTGCAATAGAGTAGACACCCAGGAAGGTATAGATAACATGAAGAGAGATCTAGCTAAAGCTTAAAGAATGGTCTAGAATTTGGCAGCTGAGATTTAATTTTAAAACTGCAAGGTCATGCATTTGGGCTGCAGCAATCCAAGAGAGCAATATAGTATGGGGGTGAAGTATTTTTATCCACTAAAGAAGAGCGGGACCTAGGCGTGATTGTGTCTGATGATCATAAAGTAGCTAAACAGAAAAGGCGATGGCAAAAGCTAGAATGATGCTTGGGTGCATAGGGAGAGGAATGGCTAGCAGAAAAAAGGAGGTGATAGTGCATCTGTATAGGTCTTTGGTACGACCTCATTTGGAGTATTGTGTGCAATTCTGGAAACTGCACCTTCAAAAGGATATAAAACAGGCTGGAGTCAGTACAGAGGGTGGCTACTGAAATGGTTAGTGGTCTTCATGATAAAGCCCATGAGGACAGACTTAAGTATCTTAATATGTACACCTTAGAGGAAAGGCGGGATAGAGGTAATATGATTGAGACCTTTAAATATCTCCATGGCATAAATGCACAGGAAAGCCTCTTTCGATTGAAAGAAAGTTCTGCTATGGGGGGACATGGGATGAGGGTGAAAGGGGATAGATTCAGGATTGATATGTGGAATAGTCTCCCAGTGGAGGTGGTAGAGATGAGGACAGTATCTGAATTCAAAGAAGCATGAGACAAACACAGAGGATCTCTAAAGGAAAAAGGGGACTGTTGTAGTGGTTGATATGGAAGGACAGACTAGATAGGCCATGTGGTCTTTTTCTGTTTCTATGTTTCTGTTTCAGAAATGCCCTGGACGTCCCAAGCCACATTCAAGCTTATACCTGCTGAAGGCATTGGAAAAGTGCTTGTTTGGTCAGCAAGACATCTGGAGGATATGGAAAAGGAGGAGGAGGTACGCTCATGTCCCTCATATATTCCTTGCTGATGATAAACACCGACGAGGAATGCAGGCTCATGTTATTTTCCAAGCTGCTGTACATTCCTTTATGCTAGAATGCATGAGATGGCCATTCCCACCCCACACTTTCCTCAGGGGGACGTCTACGAGGCCACAGACTAAAATCAGGTGGAGACATGGACGTTCCTAGCATTTCTTTACATTTTCTGCCCTGGACATCCTTCATAAAACGCTCCTTTCAGTAACAGACATGTGCCACTCAGATTGAAATGCCTCAGTCCGACAGCCCAATTAGCCTTCTCTAGCAATGCTTGGGTCATCAAGTTTCACGTCCAGTTTGTTAAATGTGTCTTTTTAACTCCTCTCTGTTATGTGATGCTTTACATGAGGTTGTTGTTCCTGACTGGAAAGCAACAATATTTCACACAGGAATATTTGACAGGAAAAAGTGTCTTGAATCTCGGCCTGTGAGATCAATAGATAAAGAGTATCTCACCATGGAAAGATAAGAAAAGATGGATCCTGTAGACGATGTACGATTTCTTTGGATCCACAGAGTGCCCTCCCCCTGGCCCCAGCATGCGCAAAGCAATTTCTAAAACCTGAACTCTCTAAACATGATACACCAAAGAGCTCATTAGAATACAATAGTCACAAAATAATGCAAGGCTTGAAATACAGGTCAAATATATAATAAACATACAGTATTTGTGCTTTAATAACCAATTCCAAAGCTTCTAGGGATGGGCTTCAGTCAGGGAACACTGGTACATTTTACTTAGATGAATGACTGAAGTATTAAGATTTTGTTCCTAGGAGAAAAGACCTCTTTGGATTCCAAAAACAGATGAAGGCAATGCGAAGCAAAGAATCCGAAATCAATAGGAATTTGCATTCATTTGAAATGACATTTCCCCATGGATGTTTGAAAAATAAACGATAGGGAAAAGCCCAAAATTTCAAGTTTGTCATTAACAAGGCACAGTATTGCTAAATAGTCTGGACTGTTGAAGGAGAGTATGCAGACTGAGTAATATTCTGCGCACTATTAATGAAATGCTAAAAAAATAAAAATTAAAAAAAAAATAAAAATCACAAATGATATGGAAAACTAAACCAAAGTTTTCTTCTGCATCCCTCTAGAAATGAATAATCTATTCTAGAGCATACTCAGATTTATAGTAACAATCCGCCCCGTTTCTGTAAGATCAGGAATTAGTGGGAAGCCTTTCATCCTTTTGCAACTTTCACTAATGTACCATTTCCTACAGGAAGCCAGCACACATTTACTAGTGTTTTTCACTTCCCCATAACAGGGCAGATCCACTGATGAGCAGTTTATATATTGCAATGTCAAATTGTTGTAGCTTCTTGTCCATCAGATTTACATCATGTGGCTTTTCGCTGTGTTGAAGCAATTGCTACCTATTTGGAATTTTCCACAGATAAAATGCCGGAAATGCAATGCAACACCCCGTGTAGTCAGTCAGATGCTGTAGAACTACTAGGCAAGCCAGTCCAAGGAACCTTTAACCAGAGATTCTCAGAGCTCCCTGAAGTCTTAAGTATCAGGGTTCAGTCTTGGGAAGAGATTAGATACCATATGGCAACCAATATTTAATGTTTAGTCACCTGACGCTCTCACATTCACCCTTCTCAAAAATTTCAGCCCAGGCCAGAAGTTTGCGTTATGATCCATGGGCTTACTAAAACTTAGTGTCACCGATCAACAACTTTAACTTTGAACAAATTACATTCTTATAACTCTGCTATAATAGAGTGCTTATGTTTCATCCAGTAATGTACGGAAGTAGTTAATCCCATTCCTTCTACAATCTGTAAGTGGCATCTACAATACAACACCAGTAGCTCCATATCAGACACGCAGAGCAACACACCTACCGATGCCATAATGGAACAAACAGAACTCGAATTTACGGGGTTATTTTTGAAGCACTATCCAAGACTTGCACATGCATAGACACGCATCCACATGTAAGTGACAATTTCAGAAAGGACTCCATTTATATCACTATTGCAAATAACTACTGGTAATTAACTATGTTATGTTCCATGTTTTATAACCTGTACATAGTTTCAAAAATATGTTATATGTAACTAAACATGTATATAGTTAAAATATTGTTCCATGTAAAGTATACGGAAATATACTAATTTTTGTTTAATGTAAACCGCCCCTGATCTCTGGAAGGGGCGGTATAGAAGAAACTGTTAAATAAATAAATAAATAAATAAAAATTTACACTTAGATGTGCTATATGGAAGTTGTAAGAGGGCGTGTTGGGGGTGGTTAGGGAAGGCCAAACACATTCGATCAAAAACGTTGATGCTGGGATTTAAACCTGCTCCGCAGCACATTTAGATTAGAAAAATAAATTGATTTCAGCAAATCCGTTACAGAGGGGATTAAGAGGGTCATTCTCCTCAGTTCCCCGTTGTTTATTTCCCCCTCCAAACCGAAGTCAGACAAAGAGAGGGCCATTGGAAGCTATGTGGCAGATTAGCACCAAGAGCCACCATACGCATGTAGGTCCTGCAACTAACACCCGGAAATGGCGAAATTCAACATGCGTGTCTATGTTGGCCGTGGCTCCTCCGTCTCCATGTACCGGCACGTCCCACAGCTCCATATTTAGTATTTTAGAAAAGGCTCCACGTTTAGCAGAGCCGTTTCTAAAATACCACCAGAACTGTAAATGCTGCGACCAAGACGTCGCAATTCCAACCTCCATGTTTTTTCTCAACTCACCAATATAGTAGCTGTAAGCTAGAATACAGACACAAACACAACACCACCCCCTTGCCCCAGTCATCATTCTGGAGACTGAAAAGTCCCAAAAAAAGAATCCTTAAAAACGCAACAGCAGCTTGAGAGCTATGGAAGAGGATGTATGGCACTAACTCAGAGCAGAGAATGAGTCCTACCTGTCTGAGACTGCACACTACAGTGCTTCCTCTCAATTAAGAACTGCTTTACTAATTAGGGAGCGTGCATATTAAAGACAGCATTTGCTAGGAAGTGTCAAGCACTGAAACAGACTCACTATGAGAAGCTGGCTCTAAATATTTGCCTTCTACCCCAAACCAAAAGGCAAGCTGTGATCACGGAACGGTATACGGTAAAAAGGCAGCACAGGTGAACGACAGAAAACAGCTGCAAGGCCTGCAAAAGATCTAGTCAACATAGCACAAGATGCATGAAATATCAAGAAATGAAGCCATCTAAAATATTCATATGAAAGCATAAAGGGAGGAATGAGCAGGGCTGCCCCTGTGCATGAATCTAAGGAACCTGACAGAAAGAATCACACTAACTGCAGGATGGATGAAGGCAGCTTAGAGAATCTGAAGTATTTTCACACTTAACAGCAAACTTGTAAGCAAAACACACAGTTCTTTTAGTCTCATGTTGCATATACCGTAGATGAGAAAGAAAACAAGTATGATATTGCAGCTTATATACAGAGTATAGGCTCCAAAATCTCTCTATATGGTTTAGATTTCGGACAGATATGATAAGCACAACATAGGCTCACAGTGATCTGGGAGGCCTCAGCACAAATGGATATTTTTGCAAATCCACTTAAAACAAGGGAATTTGCTAAGCCTTCTGTGATCACCTCTTCAGTCTGCAGGTAAGGTGACTGAAAGACATATGCATAGGAAAAGTGACACAGTGTCCTAGTTACATTCCAGAAAACTCTGATGAATTGTGGAAGTGTGCAAATGAGACTGAACTGAAGGAATAAGAACTCAGGGCGATGTTCTATGGAGAAGAGCTGCCTTCTGGATCAAACAAGGCTCATTTCCCTCAACTTCAGAAAGCTGCAGGTCGTTCTCAGTTCAGACATCTTTGCCCAGGAAGCATGAATGTCCCAACCTAACACAACGTTGATGTCCCAGATGTTTTGAATGCATCTTGCACATCTCAAGCTCAAATTTTTTTTTTACTTCAGAATTTGAAATCTGCTGATAAAGCCCAATGTTCGTCCACTTAAATTCACAGAAATAAAAGGTCAAACAAATCTTTATATTCGACTAGACTAAATTTTACTTAATCATCATCTTACCCATCACAGATACATGTTTATTGAACATTGTTTTAGGGTAACTGCAATAGATTCATTAAGGGCAGTGGCAAACCAAAGGCGGGGCAGTGGGTGTAGCACCCCCGCCTGGCCAATGGAGGCATTGCTGCAGTGCCTCGCACTCCAGGGCCGGCCGTTCTCTCCCAGCCAAAGTCTCCTGAATTGAAGCTTCGGTCAGGAGAGACGAGTAGTCGGCCCTGGAGCACAAAGCACCACGGCAAGTCAGCTTAATGGTAAGTTTGCCTCACTGCTTCCGTGGATCTGGCTGGGGGCATGCATAGTGGCACACAGTACCGCGCCAGGCAGAGGGGCGCCCACCCCGGGTGCTAGGAGCTGGGAACACCTCTGATTAAGGGGCGTGCTTACTAAAATGCGCTAACGGTTAGCATTTGGTTTACCACATGCTAATCACGCTATTGTTACTGCGGGGCAGCATGGTAAAAACCTCACAATAACCCCTTAAGACATGATGGACAATGACTGGATACGTTAGGTGTATAGTGCAGTTGTTGACAGCACATTATGATTAACGCGTCACTAGTATGTGCTAACCATGAATGATGCCATTACCGTTCGCTCCCCACCTCAACAGGTGGAAGTAAGTGTGCTTTCATTCTAACATGTTGAGGTACGTCTCCAAGATAACTGCAGGGGAACATGCGGGACACACCTCCAACAGGTATCTTCTTGAGCTCCCATGGTACTTTTGGGGCTTAACACAGAAGTGGAGGAGTGGCTTAGTGGTTGGGGCAAGATACTTCAGGTCAGGGGTTCAAATCCAACTAGAGGACAGCAACCTTGGGTCGGAAGGACTGGGGTTTCTAGTCCCACAGGTGCTCCTTATGGTCTTGGGCAAGCCACTTAACCCTCCATAGCCCATGTTCCCTGTAAAATAGTTATCTCCAAGTTATAATGCCCTGTTCAATGTAATTTTGGTTTGTTCAATGTAAACTGCACTGATGCAGAATAGCGCGGTATATAAGAGAATGTAAATAAACACCACGTGCTGCAATAGCACATTTTAGTAAACATACCCCCAAGTGAAGAGAAAGTGAAGACAGAGACTCTACATGAGAAGTGGAGCATCCAGGTCAGAATGTTCACATTCCCCTGGGAGTTTACAAAAGGCTCTGCCAAACGTGGTGACTTTTATAAATTACGCATAAGGGCGCTGACAAACGGATGCGCTTTTGCTGGCACGTAGAGCAGAAGCAGCAATTCTGCAAAACAGCAGCATTATTTGGCAGCTTCTACGCAGAAGTGCTGGTTCTTATACCTGGAAGTGGCCATTTTCATCTTTTATGTGTAAGTGGTGATCATTAACATGCAGAGTCTCCGAAGGGCTTGTTTTTTTTTACATCTGAGCCACAAAGAACAGGCAGGGGATTAGGGATCTTTACCCCCTTACTCCCATGTTCACAGCATAGGCCAAAATGATCAGTTTATAATGTCAAAGTGTGTCTCTGAGCTGCTGCGTTCAATTAATGTAAAAAGACAGTGGTCAAAGCCCTGTCTAATGCCAGTAGGTGTGACCATGTCACTCCTCTTCTTAGACTTGCCTTCTTGATCTGCTCCCAGTTCAAAATCCTAAACCGTATTGTTCAATGTAAACCACTTTGATTTAAGGAAAAGGTGGTATATAAATATTGTTAAATAAATAAAATGAAAAATAAATAAACCTACTGAGCTGTGGCCTGGTGACCAAAGAGACCAGGGTTGGGATTGTCCTGGCACTCCTTGTGGCCTTGGGCAAGTTGCTTAATCTTCCGCTGCCTCAGATACAGATTTCGATGTACGCATTCCAAGCGCAGGAAAACACACCTAGCGTGCCTGAGCGTAACTCACCTTGAGCTGCTTTTGGAAAAGTGAGAGCTAAATACTAAGCTTTTCAGCTGATACCAGCATTCGTTGCAAATCTCGTCACACCTCACATCCCATTCCAGACTCCTAGATCTTCACAGAAGAATTTGTTGTTTATCTCTCTCCCCTCTAGAGCCAGATTTGACTCTTCACGCTCCTTTTGAATGTCATGCCTCACTACCTGAGATATGAAACATCATACCTGCATTTAAAACCAGACTTAAACCTCTGGTTGTTCTTCTTTGCACCTGGGGAGGAAGGTCAACCGAAGCCTGCTAATGCACGTCCGTGCAGGGAGATGGAAACTGCCATTTCGAGTGGTTCCTTCTCCTACCTTCATGCTCCCATTTCTTCTCTGTTTCTCTCTCTCTCTCTCTCCATTTCTTCATTTATAAGCTGCCTTGATATGCTTATGTGGCAGATAAATGTTCTTCCCCTTTATTTGCGATAGTCCCTGGAGACCAGTATTAAAGAAGGTACCAAAGGGTCTCTACATCTTAAGCCAGGCGTTCGTCATTATTATTAACTCCCACCAAACCCCCAAAATCACTCTTATCCTAAGGGACATAGAGGATTTAGCTCATGCTTTTTTCAGGAGTACTTCAAAAAGAGTTACACTTGAGTACAAGAGGTATTTTCCTATCCTCAGAGAGCACACAAACAGGCTTAAACAGACCCCAAGCTAGAGCTTAGTGCTTAAAGCTCTAGCACAGGGTATCAGCACAAATTTAGTTGTGCTGCGATGTAATATGCAAGTCACAGGAGTCGACACAAGTTTGGCATACTGTACCCCTGACTAACTCTTGCCTCTAACCCTCGCTGTCTCTTTACATCTGTCAATTTTCTCCTCAAGGTGTCTCCACCTCCGACCTCTCCTTCCCTTTGTGCCCAAACTTTGGATGACTACTTCCATGACAAAGTCCATGAAATTACTCTCCAATTCCCTACAATGTCAGCTCCATCCCCTCTTCACTCCCAACTCTTCCCCTCATCCATTGCCACCTTTTCTATGATCTGAGGAGGAACTCGCATCTTCTTACTACCTGCTCCTCTGCTCCTATTCCCACCTGTCCCTTCCATCTCTCATATTCTCAATCTATCGCTCTCCACTGCAGCTGTTCCTGCAGCCTTCAAGCATGCTGTGGTCATACCTCTCCGTAAGAAACCCTCACTAGACCCTACCTCTCCTTCTAATTAAAATCGACCCACCTCCCTCCTCCCCTTCATTTCTAAACTACTTGAATGTGCAGTTCACTGCTGTTGCCTTGACTTTCTCTCCTCTCAAGTCCTTCTGGATCCTTTACAATCTGGCTTTCGGCCTTTACATTCTACTGAAATGGCCCTTGCCAAAGTCTCCAGCAACCTCTTCCTGGCAAAATTCAAGGGCCTTTATTCAATCCTCATTCTCTTGACCTTTCTGCTACCTTTAACACTGTTGACCACCTCAATATTTTTATTTTATTTATTTAATGTCTTTTTTATACCGCACTCTTTAAAATCAGCGTGGTTTACATTTAACAACTCGTGCAGCGCAGGCAGAGCCCACGACTGGACTTACAATGAACAGGGGTTTCTAAACAGGACTGACAGGGTAACTGTATACAGGCAAGCTAGCCGTCACAGGTGACATGGTCAGCTCACAACTATTTACAGATTTATTTACTTAATATATACAGATTGACTGGTCAAAGCATGTGCACAATTCCATCAGCACATTGTCTCGTGATCTTGTGAGTGGGGTTGCAATCCTGCAGGGTGGCTACGATGGGGGTGGTGGTTTGGTTCCTGGGTACGCCTGGTTGGGAGATGTCGAATGAATCGGAGTAGTGCTGGATGAAGAGATGGTGCTTCATCGCTTTTCTAAACTGGGCGAGGACGGTGATGGCTCGAATGGCGGGTGGAAGAGCATTCCAGCACGTGGGTGTGTATAAGGTGAAGGTTCTCTTTCTTGTTGACTGGGAGCATTTTGTGATCGTCTTCAGGAGTATCAGTGTATTAATGGCAGCTGACCTCCTAGCTCTGTTGAGGGGGGTGGGTTGGATGAGGTCCGTGAGGGAGGTAGAGGAGCACTTATTTATGGCTTTGAAAGTCAGCAGTAGCACTTTAAAGGAAAGTCTGCAGTGGACCGGCAGCCAGTGAAGGTGCTTCAAGATTGGCGTTATATGTTCCCTCCTGGAGGCTTCATGCAAGATTGTGGCGGCTGCATTCATTGCAAGCTGCAGTGGATTTAGCGTGCTCTTCGGGAGTCCGTATAGTATGGCGTTAGCATAATCAAAATGTGGGATTACTAGGGCCTGAAAGATTGTCCTGAAGTCATCTGGCTCGAGCAGCTGCCGGAGTTGACGGAGCGACCTTATTTTGTGGAAGACTGCTTTGACCATGTTGCTGATCTGGGCCTTCATGTCGAGCTGTGGGTCAAGCGTGACTCCTAGGTAGCGTACCGTGGGCTTGCTGAAGAGCTTGGCATCTCGTACCTTCAGTGAGGCGGGGGGTGAATGCTGGGTTCCTGGTGATAAAGAGGACCTCCGTCTTGTTGAAATTTATTTTGAGCCTCTGCATATGCAGCCAATCAGTGATGGTGTCGAAGCAGGCTGTCAATGATGAGAGATCTGGATGTTCTGTTGAGATAGGCATGTAAAGCAGGACGTTGTCGGCGTAGACCAGGCAGTTAATATTGAAGGAGCGGATGAGAGCACAGATGGGTTGCATGTAAACATTGAACAATAGGGCTGAGAGTGATGATCCCTGCGGCACGCCTTTCTCTTGTGGGAAAGGTTTGGAGGTACAGGAGCCGGTTCAGATGTGCTGCCATCTGTCTGATAGATATGACTCACACCAGGTTAGTGCTGTACCGTGGATACCCTTCTCTTTAAGATGCGTCAGGAGTATTTTGTGGCTTACGGAGTCGAAGGCTGCAGTGATGTCCAAGAAGATCAGGGCGAACCCCTGCCTGATGTTGTCCAAGCCGATGGTTAAGGAGCTGAACAGAGTGGTCAACAGGGTCTCAACGCCATGTGACTCCCTGAAACCATGCCAACATGGGTCGAGGGGTGTCCTTGCTTGGTTTAAAGAGCTCTGTGCTATCCTGGTTCTCATCTTCTCTCCCATTGCATTTTCAGGATTTGTTCTGGCGGATCCTCCTCTACTGCTATCCCACTCTTAGCTGGTGCACTCCAAGAGTATGTCTTTGGCCCACTCCTTTTCCCTCTACCCAGTCTCTTGGCTTGCTCATCTCCTTTCTTTACAATGACTCCTCTCAGAACTACCTCTCTACACCTGAAATCTCTCTGCCAATCCAGGCCTGGATCTCTGCCTGCCTATCTGATATTGCTGCTTGGATGTCTCACCGCCAATTTGAAATTTAACACGGCCAAAATATAGCTTCTTATTTTTCCCTTAACGCACCCCCCCCCCCATATTTGTGGATAATAATCTACTCCTCCCCGTTTCCACAGCGCGCCACATCGGGGTTGTCTTTGACTCCTCCCTCTCTTTCTCCACACACATCCATCTGATAGCAGTAACCTATAGTTTCTTTCTCCATAACATCAGCAAAATTCGTCCCTTCCCTTTTGAACACATTACTAAGATGCTTATCCACTCTTTAGTCACCTCCCATCTAGACTATTGCAAACTCCTCCTTGCTAGTCTCCCTCCGAATTCTCTCTCTCCCTTTCAATCCGTTCAAAACTCAGCTGTGTGGCTAATCTTTCACCAGCCTCGACGTGCTCATATTACCCCTCTTCTCAAGTCAATTCATTGGCTTCCTAGCCGACTCCATATGCAGTTCAAACTTCTCCTACTGATATGTAAGTGCGCTCATTCTGCTGCTGCTGCTCACTACTTTCTTCTCCCTACACCCCTCCTTGGAAACTCCATTCTTCTGGCAGATTGCTTCTAATCTGTGCCCTTCTCTTGTACTGCCAACTGCAGACTTCGATCCTTTCACCTTGCTGCTCCTTATGCCAGGATTAAACTGCCCGATTCTGTACATCAGGCTTCATCTCTGGCATTTTTCAAATCCAGGCTGAAAACTCATCTCATCGAGGCTGCATTAGGATCCTGATCTGCTTAGTCTGTTTCCCTACCATTCTCCTAGATGTATCCTTGTCCACGGCTGTTGGGTTGCCGCCTTGACTAGACTGTAAGCTCTGAAGAGCAGGGACAGTCTTTTAGTGCACATGTGTCTGTATAGCGCTGCACACACATTGAAGCACTTTAGAAATGATCAGTAGTAGTAGTAATACTATGGTTTTGCTCTAACGCACATTTTACATGAAAATTCAGGTGTGCTTAGCTTTCACAGTAATGGTTTGGGGGCATGACAAGCATGTACCCAACATTTAACATGTGGATGTTTACAATAACGTACAGCACTATAATAGTGTGTATGCCTACCTCCACTCGTTGCTAATTGCAACACTGCGAGCGCGAGATATGTCCCCTGTGCTAACCAGTGTGCTCGCCATGCTCACTCTCCGCTCCTAAGCCACCTGTTCTCCATCCTAACAAACAAGTGGCAGTTAATGCACCTGTCAGCACCCAGTAACAGTCATGCCCCCATGGGCCCAAGCACATGGTTCCCACATGCCAGAATGTGCACTAAGGGCCTGATATTACAGCCCTTAAACCATGTAAAGTCACACAGTGGGATAGTCAACCGCAATAACATGGTTAGTGCTACTGAATATCCCCGATCCTCCCCACTCTCCCACTACATGCCCCGATGCTAACAGCTTAGCATCAGGGCGTGTCGTGGGCAGCGACAGAGGCTAACCAGCTAGTGGCGATAGGCCAGTTTTTGCAGCACCTATCTTTACCCCCCTAGAAACTAACCGGGCTGCGGTGCAATATCGCCACTACACAGTCAGCCCTGCGGCTTCCGGACATGTGTGGCAACCCCAGATATTCAATACCAGGGCCGTATATGACCCTGGCACTGAATATCTGGGGTTAGAGTATGCCGGTGACAGCTAGGCGCTGTACTCACACCAATATCAGGCCCTAAATGCTTAGTGCACTTTACTAAAAGGGCGACTAAAAATATTATATAGATTTACAAATGTAAACCAGAAAACAAATGCATAACTTATGTGCAGTTCACCCTACATACATAAAACCTATGAATTAATATGCATAAGGCTGATTTACATGCATTAAAATTTCACATTAGTCAAATTTTACACACGTTACTAAAACAGGAAATAAAAAGTCTGAAAAATCGGTAAACAAAACAAAAACCTGTCTGAAAACTGAAAAATGTTTCACAGGTATAGTCCTAGATTTTATTTAACTTCATAACATGCGTTTTGTTCTTTCAGGTCTATGGAAAGAACTCTTAATGAGCCCAGTTCAGAAGACGATGGGAGAGAGGAGGGTTGGGTGCTGAAACCTGTGCTGGTAGCACTTCCGCCTCATAAAATGCCCAACACTCGAGGAAAGAGACACTGTAACACTAAAGGGAACACCATAACGTGACTCCTTTTTAATATCTTTTTTGCCCCTCTGGCTCTTCTTGTTCAACGGTCTGGTATTTCTGGCTATTTCTGTGCCGATGACATTCTTCTTGTCCACCACACCAGTTCCCTCTCACCAGATCTTTCCGCCCTTAATCTGTCTTGAACATGTTGCATCATGGATAAGTAGTAACTTCCTTCATGTTAACCCATCGAAATCTGCTGCACTTTGCCTTTCCTTTAGTACCCCCCCCCCCCCGCCTGTTCCCCTCTCTTCCTCTGTACTCCGATTCCTCTGGTTTCCTCCCTCCGCTACCTAGGGGTCACGCTCGACACTTCTCTCTCCTTTCACCACCATCTCTCTTTGCTCATTCGTCAATCCTTTTTCCTACGCCAAATTCGCGCTGTCCGCCCTTTCCTTCCTTCCTTCCGCACCTCATTAGTCATTTCACTTGTTCTCTCAAGGCTGGACTATTGTAACACCGTCTTAGCAGGCCTCCCAAAATATGAACACCGGCGCCTCCAATTGGTTCAGAACACAGCTGCACATTTGCTCACTCACTCTTCCGCCCAGGATCACATCACCCCCCTCCTTTCCCGTTTGCACTGGCTCCCTCTCAATTTTTGTTTCCTCTATAAGATTCTTATTCTTACCCATAAAGCTCCCCCCCAATACCTGGCTTACACCGGCTCCCCTCCCCCAATACCTGGCTGACTCTATCCATCTGCAGTCTTTTCACCATCTCCTACGATCAGCACACGGATACCGTCTCTTTCTTCCTTCCCCCTTCTCAGCTCACTTGGAATCTACACGTCACTCCGCTTTCTTCTTCCTGGCCCCCGCCCTCTGGAACTCCCTCCCCCTTACTCTCAAAACTGAACTGTCCTATCACCGCTTCAAAAGCTCGCTCAAAACTCACCTCTTTCAGCAGGCTTTCGACCTCCCTGATCCCTAAGGTTACGTCGCTCCATCAGCTCCCCTCTCCATCAGGCTATTTCTTCTCTCTCCCCCCTTCCCTGTCTAACTGTCCTTTTCTATCCAAATAATGACGTTCTTCTCTTTTTCTAATTGATTTTATTGTACACCGCCCTGACGCATATGCTTGGGCGGTACATCAAGCCCTAAATAAAGATAAAGATAAAGACTAGTAGAGCTTGCTTAAGAGTCACAATGAAAGGCTGCTGTAACTTTTATAAAAAAAAAATGTTACAGAGGCAAGATCATTAGTAACTGAAGCCTAAAACAGTTTATGTCATATCAGAACAACTTCAGTTTTATACACTAAGCTATAAAACGTAATCGATAAAAATTTGAAGAGCCGGTGCTGCCAAATGAAAAACTTGGATGAAAAATAGTCTTTAGAGAGTTCGGTAGCGAGAAGGTGACTGCTGAGACGTCTCTTGCTCTGTGACGTCTCTTGCTCTGTGACGTCTCTTGCTCTGTGACTGCTGAGACGTCTCTTGCTCTGTGCTGGAAACACTACCTCTGCTTGCAGCAGAAGATATCGGGATGTCAAATGAAGGAATTATGACTCCAGACACGGGTATGAGCTGGAAGTAGTGGCGTTTGAGGGACAAACATCGCATTTCCATGAGAATGTCCTTAGGAGGAAGAGAAAATGAAGTATGTATAATGGAGTCTGGTTATCAGTTTTTAAAGTATGCACTGAACTGTCAGTAGCCGCATAAATCAAGGTCGGGTGAGAACCGCTTCAGATTAAATACAAGCAGCATCCAAACCGAGGCGGTTGTCAGGGACAAGTTAAAAAAAAAAAAACTGCTCAGATTAAAAAACAAACAAACTTTGTTCTAATAGAAGCAAACAGGCGAACATTTGGCGGTACAGCCACTGAGTTAATTTAAACACCGATGTCAGTGTGTAAACTAATACATACTGCACATGTACTACAGCAAGCAGCAATGAATATGAATTATCGTGTGGTGACCGCCACTACCAGTGCTATTCAGTAGGCCTAAACTAAAGAGATAAGGCTTCTAAAATAACCCCCTATTTGTGCTCTGAACCTCTGAAGAAGGCAGAGACGTCCAAAGCATGAAGATGTCCCTGGAGCCATTGTAGAAAGTGTGTTTAAAGACGTCCCCAGAATGACGACGTCCAAGTCGGAATGCGGATGTGGTATAGGGATATCCAGGGTGTCCGCAAGAACTTGGGTGTCACTGATCAATTTCAGAAACACCCTGCATTTCCCAAGCCGTGTCAAAGCTTATGCCTGCTCCAGGCACAAACAGGCATCAGAAAACTGCCATTTCTAACTTATCCAGATTGCAGCCAAGTATCGCTGCTATACAAATTTCTCAGCAGTGTTAGGCAGATTAGAAGGATTTTCAGCACGACATTAGCCATTTAGTAGCCAAAGATCCATGGGGCCTGGTAATATAACTTCCTTTGAAAATCAAGTCCAAAATAAACGTGAGATTGTAATGAAAGATGGTCTGTCCCTTTACCCTTGCTGTTGCAACACAACGAACCCACCTGACCTCCAGTTTTACCCCAATAGCCCTCTGTGTGCATCCCAGGTAGGGGTGTGCATTCATGGATGTGTCTTCAATTTGTTTCAAACACCTAAGAACATTTTGTGCACGCAAACCACTTGTGCATACCTATGAATTAAGCTATGTAGAACTGATTTGTAGTTTTAGGATGCTGAGAAAGTGCACATTTAAAGATGAATGTGTCAAAATGTGAAAACACACACAATAATGGGGGCATCCCCATCACCGATCACAGGTTTTTAAAAAACTCCAATGCTGTTTTAGTGGATGGTACCTCCACTGCTGGACCATGTTCTTTAAGACAAAATAATTTGTAGTCTATACCAGTGGGCCATGAATATTGCTGTGGGCTATGACTTGGAAGACAGAGGATTAAATTCTGCACCCAGCTTCTGCTCCCTGGGTCAGTAGAGGCTGGAAATGCAAGGAGGCAACCATTAGGAAAAGGAGTCTCAGACCTGCAGAATGATGCACACACGTACCAGGTTCTAGATAAATGACAGTCACTTCAAGGGCTAGGCTAAGAACGACTAATAAACCAGCATTTATGCGGATTGTTAGCACCTAAAAATAAGCACCTTCTTATAAACTTTCTCCCATAATGTACTAAAACAGGAAACATTGGACTCCTAGCTACACAGGAAAGCCACGAAGAGCTGGTCCTGACCTTGGTCCTTGGGATCCAGCTTAATCCCCACCTCTCCTTGATTTTGGTTTTAGGATACCCATAAGAAATATGTATGTGATATTGGCAGGCACTTCCTCCATTGTACATCTATGGCGTGAGACCTAAAAACCAGGCTGGCCATGTTTCCCCAAGAACAGGCGCAGAGTTCACAAGAGAAGGATGACGTTCAACCCAATGTCAGCTCCGCCAAATTCTTAGTCAAATTCTCAACCCTATAAAAGGTTTCCAGTGCTAGATAACACACATCCCCCAGCTGTATCGCAGATGATTAAGAAGCCTTGGCACTGAAATCCAAATCAACTAATAGCGGTGATTAATTACAGAATAAGGAAAAAAGGAAAGTCGTTCCGAGCAAAACCGACTCCGCTCCCTTATCTGGATTTTAAAACAAATGTTGCAGGATATAGGTAAAGGCAGAACGCAACATGCAGGCGGCCAGCAGAGTCATTAGCATACGAGCAAATATGTAAATTTTATTTTTAGAAACAAAAACAAACATTCTTAGATGGTATATAAATAATTGCAGCCAAAGTTGCTCAGGTGCTTTCCAAGTCTTGCATTTGCAGTTCACAAACGTAGCCAGTGAATGACAGAACTTCTCAAATACTTGGACACAGTTTGCTTAGAGCTCTGAATAAAAGCATCCTGAAATGTGAAATTCCCCTCTCCTCTCCTCAAGTCTAAACCGACTCAAGTACAATTTACAATTTAATTCTGGAAATCTATTTTCCTTGTTAGTTGCCATCACTGGGCTGTTCGTGTCTGAAGGCAGTTTTGTGGGAATACGATCCTTGCAGAAGACGTCAGGTACGGCGTTACTGGAAATGCACCACATTGTGCCCCCTTGAGTATTCTGGTTTTAAATAGGATTCCGGAAAGAATAACCAAGGACGATCATGTCATACATACTCTGATCAGCATCTTCCCGAGTTAAAATCTTCCAGGTCATTAGCCAGAAATGCACATTGGCTTATACAGTACTTACAAATAGCTTTTTCTGCACAGTGAACACTCAGTTGCTTATATACTTCCAAAAGGCACTGAAGGCAGTATGAATATATTAGTTATATTTATAATGCTACTAGACAGTGGTGATAAGTATTACAATATATTCCTGCCCAATAGGAAATTAAGGGGGATGTTTACTAAAGGATTCACAGGGTTTAGCATGCGGTTTGGGCGCCGCGCTAACAATTAACACAGGGATGAGTGATAAGAACACTGTGCTAAGGTGACAGCGCGCTTCAAGGCGGCGACAGGGCGGGATGGTGGGTACAGCCATGGCAGTAGAGCTATTGTGGATATTTGTAGCCTGTGCTACCTATGCTTGGTGTAAGTAGCCCAAGTATGACTAACGCCAGCTCAATGGATGGCGTCAGTTGCGTGTGATAACTGCAGGGGGGACACACATACCTGCCCTGCTGCTGTAAGCTTGCAGCTCCATGATGGTAACATGGTTCACATACGGGTTACCAGCATGAAGCTTAGTAAACATGCCTCAAAGTGACTCCCAGCATCACAAAGAGTGGCGGTGGAAGAAGCAGAAGCTGAACCCTGAACCCAGGCCTCATACATGGCAGGTGAGGATTGTACCACTGAGCCACCAGGGCTCCGTTGTGGAAGAGAATGAATAGATTTGAGATTTGTGATTGCTCCAAGCAACCAGGAGAACTCCCTCCTTTTTCTACTGTAAACCGGAGCGTTGATATTTCAATGGAAAACTCCTCACCCACTATGTATGAAGCCCGGGAAGTGTTGTAGTGGTTGGAAAGCGAAGAAAGTTCAGGGTTCAACTTCTGCTTCTACCAGCTGCAAACTTGCAAGGCACTGACCATCCTGTTGCTGGAATCTAACAGAATTGTCTGGGTACCCACTTAAACCGTAAGCTCTCTGGGGCAGGTGCCCACATCTGAATACATCACCCAGAAGTTCTAGAACATTAGCATTATTACCGAGGGCCCGTTTTCAGTGAGGAAAGTTGGGCTTAACACAATCATTTTACACAATTTTCTAATACTCAGAGAAGCCAATATTCAAAAGCATATATAGAATGGACAGTGGTGATGTCTGCCTAGTTTTTAAAAATCAATCCACAATGATTTTATTTATAATTTTGGCTGCAGTATTCACAGAATTGCCAAGGTCATATGTCCTGAAAGGTGAATAAGCAAAAAAACAAACAGTGTTCAACAATGAAATTAAGCCATCGAACATATAAGTTATTTGTCTAAGAAGCAACAGGTAAACAGCAGGTTTAACCAGATGCATCGGAAAGGGATGGGTCACATGGGTCTTCCTCCACCTGCCTGAGGGGGTCTGATCTCCTGTGGGCAGACAGGATGGGGAAGGCCATGATTACGACCTGGCAGGCAGCGGGCTGCCCACGGGGATCCCATCCACCGTAGGTAGAAGAGCTCCATGATCATGGGAAAGAATCCCTCCCGTTTACCCACAGGAGATCAGATCCCCGCAGGCAGATAGGAGGGGAAGGCCAGTAATTGTGGCGGCACAGTTTGACTGGCCAAGGGGCGGAATTTGGCATCCCCCCAAAAGAAAATGGTGTTCTGCCACCCCTGGGTTTAAAGGCAAAGTACACCTATCCATCTAAACTTCTATGTGACCTTTATATAGATATGCCATTGAAAATACTTAAAGTTATGAGCATTATTTTAGAAGCCTTATTTGTGATTTAAACGTACGAGGGTCATTTTTAAAGTAAGAACCGATTGCGCATCGTGTCCGCGCGATCTGTCAAGTGACGTCCGTTCAAGGTCAGTCACTCTTGGCCAGTCTCTCACTATGCCGCCATTACGTTTCACGTCTCTGCCAGTGTTGGTTGTATGGTTATACTGCTTCGTTTGTCACCATGTCAATCAGTAATCCCTCCGATTGTGAAGTGCGCTCGGTTATCCAGTTTTAATGCAAAAAAGGTTCGTCCAGCATTTTCGGCACCCATCTCGCACACATTTTTTTGTAGTGCAGTTTGTCAGTAATAATGTGATAAACTACTGATCTTGAAACTTATGTAAATGTCTGATGCAGCTCGTCTATAGTGAAGCACCTGTTTTGGCGAATTTCCTCATCAACTTCTTGTGTCAGGTCTTCATTCATGACAGTAGGCCGTCCAGATCATTCTTCATCATGAACATTTGTCCTTCCTTCAACATCATTCATTACACCTTCCCCATACACTTCAACAAGCTGCCGGTGAATTTCAGCTGGACAAACTTGTTTTGCATTTAAAAAACGGATAATCGAGCGCACTTCACAATCGGAGGGATTACTGATTGACATGGCGACAAACGAAGCAGTATAACCATACAACCAACACTGGCAGAGACGTGAAACGTAATGGCGGCGTAGTGAGAGACTGGCCAAGAGTGGCTGACCTTGAACAGACGTCACTTGACAGATCGCGCAGACACGATGCGCAATTGGTTCTTACTTTAAAAATGACCCTCGTATATAAGTAGGTATATACATTATCTGCAAATTGCATCCACATGCAACTGGCTATTTTAGAAAAGGACCAATTTACACATGGATGGCTATACCACATCAAAGCTGCATGGGGGCATTTTGGGAGTGTGGCCCAGGCAGGACAAAAACCTACATATGTATTTCTAATTTCATACAGTGACTGCACACACAAGCCCAAATTTTTCACAGCCAGATTTGCACCTGCTCCCTGGCATAAGTAGGCATTTTAAAAAAAGGTGTTCCATTTGGCTATTCCTTTATAGAGGGGGGGGGGGAGGATTAAGGGGGCTATGCTCCTTAATCCCCCAGGGCCTGATATTCAGTTGGGACAGCTATGCACCATAGTTGCGCATAGCCATTGCTGCTGACCTATAACCCCAGATAAACAAAGTCAGGGTGATATGAGGCCCCAGCAGTGAATATCCAGGGTCACCACACAGCCTCCAATGCTAACCAGGTAGCAGCAATATCCCACCACCACCCAGTTAGCTCCCATGGGTAAACCTAGGCCAGCTTTTACTTTGCCTAGTTTTACCTGCACGTTGCTAACTGGGTAGCAGTGTAATGTCACTGCCCATGACATGACCCAATGCTAACCACTTAGCACTGGAGTGTACAGTGATGTTAGTTGGGAATATTCAGTGCCATTGAATATTTATTTATCTATCATTTCTTATATACTGCCTTTCATGATATCAAGGTGGTTTACATTGAATAAACTGAAATTACATTGAACAGGGCATTATAACTTGGAGATAACTATTTTACAGGGAACATGGCTATGGAGGGTTAAGTGGCTTGCCCAAGACCACAAGGAGCACCTGTGGGACTAGAAACCCCAGTCCTTCTGGCCCAAGGTTGCTGTCCTCTAGTGGGATTTGAACCCCTGACCTTCCGGCCCGAGGTAACTTGCCCCAACCACTAGGCCACTCCTCCTGAATAGACCCTTCAGCAGCATTTACATAGCTCACAGGTCAGTAAACTGTGTAAATGCCTTTAGAATATTGGGCCACTAATGTTTATTTCCACTTCAAAACTGAGATGAGGTGAAGACTGAGCCCTCTGTAATTAGTCATGAGTTTCTGCACTCTTAAGCTGTAAAACGGCACAGCTGCATGGGTAAGAGGTGACGTTTACAAGTGTTCATTGTGAAATTTCGATATTTACACGTGCAAGTTATCAGGTTTCCTCCATGTGCACAATTGTGAACTAGCGCCTGTCCATCCGTTGCTTTCCTCCACGGCCTTCTGTGAATTACAAAATGCCCATTCTGAGGCAGGTATGTTGATTATACATTGGCCTCCCAGTGCTCATCCTCTCTAGTAAAACCGACAGACTTGGAAACGTTTTCACTTCTATCTTTTCCACCGCATAAAAGACCTTTCTAAAAGGTGCCTTCACACATCGAAAGCCGCACAGCACCTCTGCCACCAGGTATCAGCCTCATACTTTGTTTCATTCTGAGGAGCTACAAATCCATGGAAATCACCTATCCAAAGTGCAATACACAGACATCAGGCCAGCCGCAGCTGCTTCTAGACAAGACCATTACAATGCAATTAGAATACCATGGAAGCAGCTCTTAAGGACCTGATGCAACATTACTAATAGACCTGATTCACACTCTTGCACTAGACTTGTACAGAAAGTAAAAGAAATTATCATGGCATTGCCAAAGTACAATGGAAGAAGACTCTACTTTCTATACACAATTAGGCTCATTCCGTGGCATGAATAGCAGGGCTAGACGTCCAGTTGGGACGTCCATCCCTGATATTAGTTCCCCCCTCCCAATCCTATCTATCTAACTTCCACGCTTGTCATACGGGAATGTTAGATGGAAGAAGGGAAGGGGCGGATCGGGTGCGGCGTTAGGGCAGTCGGTCGGTCGTCATCAGCCCTGGATGTACAGGGCCAATTCCAATGTCAGCCCTGTACGTCCAGAGCCGACAGCTTGGGCAGGGAACTTATTCCACTTCTGAGGTGGAATAAGTTCCCCAATGCGGAAGGAATGGCAAGCCCAGGGCTGGGAAGGGGTGGCAGGGGGTAGAGAGCATTCCCTGCAGCCAGACCCTGGCAGGCCAGATAGGGGGTCAGGCTGCGGGGAAAGCATTTCGGGTGCCAACGGCCAGGGATCACAGCTTTTCAGTGGAGCCGTGCCGCCATGGCAACCAGACACCATGGCACTGTGGCTCCATTGAGAAGCCCTGACTGAGATAGTTACATAGAAACATGATGACAGAAAAAGACCACATGGCCTATCTAGTCTGTCCTTCCATAACAACTACAACAGTCCCCTTTTTTCCTTTAGAGATCCTCTGTGTTGGTCCCATGCTTTTTTGAATTCAGTTACTGTCCTCATCTCTACCACCGCCACTGGGAGACTGTTCCATGGATCCACTACTCTTTCCTTATAGAAATATTTCCGCATAACACACCTGAATCTATCCCCCTTCACCCTCATCCCATGTCCCCTCATAGCAGAATTTGCTTTCAATTGAAAGAGGCTCTCTCCCTGAACATTTATGCCACGGAGGTATTTAAACATCCCAATCATATCACCTCTATCCCGCCTTTCCTCTAAGGTGTACATATTAAGATCCCCAAGTCTGTCCTCATATGCTTTATAATGAAGACCACTAATCATCTTAGTAGCCACCCTCTGCACCGACTCCATCCTGTTCACATCCTTTTGACGGTGCAGTCTCCAGAATTACACACTATACTCCAAATGAGGTCGCACCAAAGGCTTATACAGAGGCACTATCACCTCCTTTTTTCTGTTAGCCATTCCTCTCCGTATGCAACCAAGCATCCTTCTAGCTTTTGCCATCGCCTTTTCTACCTGTTTAGCAACTTTAAGATCATCAAACACAACCACGCCTAGGCCCCGCTCTTCTTCAGTGGACAAAAGTACTTCACTTCCTATACTATATTGCTCCCTTGGATTGCTGGAGCCCAAATGCATGACCTTACATGTTTTAACATTAAATCCCAGCTGCCAAATTCTAGACCATTCTTCAAGCTTAGCTAGATCCCTCCTCATGTTATCTACACTTTCCTGGGTGTCTACTCTATTGCAGATTTTGGTATCATCTGCAAAGAGGCAAACCTTACCCGACAGCCCTTCCGCTATATCACTAACAAAGATGTTAAAAAGAATCGGACCAAGGACAGATTCCTGGGGCACACCACTGGTAACATTCCTCTCCTCAGAGTGAGCTCCATTTACCTGTACTCTTTGTAGCCTCCCACCCAACCAATTAATAACCCAAGCAGTAACTTTAGGGTCCATCCCTAGGGTGCTCAGTTTGTTTATAAGTCACCTGTGAGGAACAGTGTCAAAAGCTTTACTGAAATCCAAATACACCACATCTAGGGCTCTCCCTCGGTCCAACTCCCTGGTCACCCAGTCAAAGAAATCAATTAGATTTGTCTGACAAGACCTGCCTCTGGCGAATCCATGCTGCTTCGGATCCTGTAATCCACTGGACTCCAGAATCCTCACTATTTTCTCTTTCAGCAGCGTTTCCAATAATTTACTCACCACCGACATTAAACTAACTAGCCTGTAGTTTTCAATCACATCCTTACTTCTGTTTTTGTGTAAAGGCACCACATGAGCCTCTCTCCAGTCCTTTGGCACCACTCCCGACTCTAACGAGGCATTGAAAAGGTCAGTCAGTGGAGCTGCTAGAACATCTGCAAGTTCCCTCAGTATTCTAGGGTGTATCCCATCTGGTTCCATCGCTTTGTCTACTTTAAGCTGAGCTAGTTTCTCACGAACACAGTCTTCTGAAAATTGTTCAAGATGTCCCTCGCTTCTGTTCCCGTTTGAGGGTGTTTTCTGAGTTCCTACTCCTGGTTCTTCATCTGTGAACACAGAACAGAAATATTTGTTAAGCAATTCCGCTTTATCCTCATCAGCTTCTACATATTCCTCCCCTTCACCCTTGAGTCTGACAATACCACTTCTGCCCTTCCTCTTCTCACTAACATATCTGAAAAATGTCTTATACCCCCATTTTATTCCATCGGCTATTTCCTCCTCTTTTTGAATCTTTGCTTTCCTGACTACTTTGCTAGCTTCTCTAAGTTTTTCCAAATATAGATGCCTATCTTCCTCTCTCTGTGATCTCTTGTATTTCATGAAGGCCTCCCTCTTTTTCTTCAATTTTCAGCTACTTCTTTCAAAAGCAATAGCGGTCTCCTTTTCCTTTATTTACCATTTTAACAAAAAGGTTTGTTGCCCTTAGAATATCCCCTTTCAGTTTTACCCACTGTTTTTCTACATCCCCCAGCTGTTCCCATCCCACTAACTACTCACTGAAGTATTGTCCCATCTTGGCAAAGTTAGTCTTCCTAAAGTCTAAGACCCTCACCTTTGAATGGATTCTAACAGCCCTAGTCCTAATACTGAACCACACGATCTGGTGATCACTGGATGCAAAATGATCTCCCACTACAACATCAGAAACGCTTTCACCATTGGTAAGCACCAAGTCCAGTATGGCTCCTTCACGTGTGGGGTCTATTACCAATTGCCTGTAGTTCTCCCTGTAGAGAATCCAGGATCTCTTTACTTCTAGATGATACTGCAAGGCCTATACGAGTAGGCTGGACAGAACTGAGGTCCCAGCATACACGAACAGGCCTGTTCGTGATTCTGATCCTGCAGGGCTAGACGTGCCCCGCGGGATCAGAATCACAACTCCCTCTTTGTGTCTGGTTCTGACTGGATGCACAGAGGGCATGGACATCAGCGACAGAATCGGGCTCAAGACTTCTTTAAAACTTTATTTGCTTGTAAACTGCTTTGAATGACTTGGTACCAGAAAGGCAGTATATGAATTTTTATAAATAAAGAAACTGAAAGTTAAACCAATGTGAATGAACAGATATCAGAATATGAATAAATTATTCTGTTGAAGCTTTTACATCTCTTTCCCACAACTTTAACGGGCATTTTGTTCTATAAAAGAAATTGGTGAGCTGAAACAATTCCCAATATAGTGATTTCACATAAAAAGCAAAGACAAAGACACTTTCAAGATCCCCAAGTGTGTAGCCCACTGTGTTGATGTTTTGAGCTGTGTTCAAACTTTACATGCATCAGTGGATATTTGTATGATCCACGGAGGAGAGACACTCCAGCAGCAAATCAGATTTCTTTAGATTGGGGGTATTAAATGTTCATCCTGGAGGGCTGCAATCCCGTCAAGATATCCTCAATGAATATACATGAAATATCTTTTCATGCAATGGAGGCTGTACATGCAAATATCTCATGAGTATTCATTAGGGATGTCCAGAAAACCAGACCGGATTGCAACTTGATGCCCCTGGTCTAGATTCATAGGTGTGGGTGCAGCTAATGCATGAACACATTCCCCAGTAATGAAATATATTAACAAACAGGCACCTCCGCTGCTGGTCAGACAATGCTCACAACTATCCAAGAGCAATGAAGTCTTTCAGTCTCTATCGTTGGGGAAAAGATTTATAGGGTTCTTTGAACGGGACCAGTATATACTGGAAGGCCTTAGCAATGGAATTTCACTGCTTCTCTCTCCCTTCTCAGAAATAACCGAGTCCAAGCCAGAAGGTATGTTCAGAACCAAAAGGGTTTACTTAACTTTAAAGTCACCGACCAACAGCAGCGAAATGGTTAACAGTGGGGGTGCTGGCCAACTAGACACAGTCAAAAAGGATTTCAGGTGTGACTGAACCTTAAGAATCCTTCCAGTCCCTCTGCTCTCTCCTACTTGATGTTTCTGGCCCTATTTAACAGATTTTATACTGCTTTATCATTTCAGTCGAAGTGGTTTACAATGTAACTTAAACTTGGTAATGTACATTAAACAGGGACATTGATAAACTTGGATTTTTCTGAGGCAATGGAAGGTTAAGTGATGTGCCCAAGGCCACAAGAAGTGCGAGTGAGAATCTAACCCTAGTCTCTTGGTTCTCAAGCCAGTGCTCTAACCATTAGACTACTCCTCCACTCCAGATGGTCTGAGGACTAGAGTTTGGCCACAGTCTACTGCTCTTCCATGGGTGGCCCCCTCTCATACTCATGCTGCAGTAGCCGGGTGCCAAAATCACCTGCCCCTGCCCTCCACCCCCCAGGATGGGCTCCTTTACTCGTGCATAGTACAGAAGTCTGCCTTTGGGAGAGGTTTATATAGGACTTAGCCTTTTCCCTCCCAAAGGGGTCTTCTGACAGTCTGAGGCAACTGGAGAAGGATGTAACCTCCCCTGTTCTAGAAAGTGTTAGTTCACAGGCAGGTTACATTGCAGTAAACTAGTAGAGCCACTGGTCTAAGCAGTGAAACCCAAGGGCTCTCTACACTATAAATTAATATTGAAAACCTAAAAAAAGTCACATTCAGCTCCCTTCATTATTTACATTAGACGAGCCTTTTTAGAGCAGCTAATCCACTTTCATTTCCAACAATCAGCAACAAGCCATCAAATACAGGTTCATATCACATGTCTCCCATGGATGCTTCTGGTGATCTTGGGCAAGTCCCATTGCCTCAGGTTCCAACTTATGGGAAGAGTGTTATGGAAAAGCTACAGGCATTGCTATGCATGCTAAACCGTTTGAGCATGGGTGATAAACAGCACCATATCCTCTATCCAAAAAAGGCTGAGCATCTAAATCAGATGAGCAGAGAAAAACAAAAAACATAGACCACATCACACAAGGAGAGAATGGGCGTCAAAAGGGAAGTACAACATACAATTCACTAACTGCTGTGCATCTCCGAGGGGGAGAGAATATAGTTCCCTCCCTAAGTCTTGCTGGGTACCTTCATGTGGTGACCCTGTTGTACAAAATCTATACTAAATCCCAGCCAGGTGACACCACAGTTGAAGTATGGTAAAGAAAAAATAAATAAATAAAAATGTACATACTGGTCGCACGTCATCCAGGATAAAAAGGTGCCCACCTGTAGTCTACACATTAGGGCTACTAATGGTGGCAGCAGTAATGCAAGAACTGCAGATGTAGATAACATCCCTGCCACAGATAGAGGCCATGGTGAGCATGTTCATAGCCCCACTGTGCCAGGAAATAAACCACAGAAATTAATGAAAAAAAAGTTAAGATTAACTACTGTTAAGTGGACTTTTGCAGATAAGAAGGGGATAATGTATTGCTACTTTTATACTACAAACCCTATATTTAAATCAAGAGGGTCTACAAGGAGAATCTGCCAAAAACTGGAAGAAAGGAAAATTGCCACAAGAAAAACTGCAAAAAGCAACGGATGCAAAAATTTAAGATCTTCAATTTTGCAGATCAAAGTAAAAGTTGTGTGCGAGTGATTAAGGGCTTCCGTGGAAAAATAATTACAGGGAGGAGGAGACCTAGGTGAGAGTACCAGAAGAAAGGAATACACAGAAACAGAAAGAGTAGTTGAGGGGGAGATGCAGCTTAGAGATCTGGAACTGTAGGAGGGCAAGATGAATACAGGATAGGTCAACAGATCCACTGAAGAGGAAGAAGAAAATCCCAGAGGTAGAGGAATTTAAGATCAAACTCCTAGTCTACATTGAAAAAAGATAAATATGCTGGGTTCCAGGCAAGAGAAGATTATCCAAGTCAAATTTAACACTTAAGGCTAAAAGTGGAGGAGTAACCTAATACCCCCAAGATGAGGGTTTGATTCCCACTAGCACTCCTTGTGACCTTGGGCAAGTCACGTTACCCTCCCTTGCCTCAGAAGAAAAGGCCTGGCAATCTACTTCGTCATACCTTGCCAAGAAAACCCAGGGGTTGCTGGGTCACCGGGAGTCAGTATTGACTTGATATTCATCTTAATTATCATATTTATATTAAGTGCCGTCGAGTCGGAGTCGACTCATGGCGACTCTCTGGATAGCTATCCTAAATTGTGTTCGGTCTTCAGTCAGGCGGCTCATTGTTGACAGACTGGTACCCGTAGCTGCTGTTATTGTATCGATCCATCTCATTGCTGGTCTTCCTCTTTTGCATTGACCTTCTATCTTGCCAAGCATAATGTCTTTCTCTAATGATCTCTCTCTTCGCATGATGTGTCCAAAGTATGAAAGCTTAGGTTTGATCTCCTCTAGTACCGACTGGTTTGTTCTTCAGCAGTCCATGGTATACACAGTATTCGCCGCCAGCACCATAATTCAAAGGCATCAATTTTCTTCCTGTCTATCTTTTTCACTGTCCAGCTTTCACATCCATATGATGTTATTGAAAATACCATGGCTTGAACAAGAGCAATGCGTCGTCTGATTTCTTGACTGCTTGTTGCTTCATTATTGATAGTTGATCCAAGTAGGTTAAAGTTGTTCACAATTTCAATTTCTTCTCCTTCAACGATGAACCTGTTGATTATGCCAGCTGTCATGATCTTTGTCTTCTTTACATTAAGGTGCAGGCCCATTTTGAGACTATGTTCTTTGATTGTGAGAAGCAAATGTTTCAGATCATCTTCACTTTCAGCCAGTAATGTGGTATCATCAGCATAGCGAAGGTTGTTGATGAGTCTTCCACCAATCTTCACACCTCTGTTGTCTTCATACAATCCTGCTTCTCTGATGATTTGTTCTGCATATAAATTAAACAGGTAGGGGGAAAGTATGCAGCCTTGTCTTACACCTTTGCTTATTTTAAACCATTCTGTTTCTCCTTGTTCCGTTCGAACTGTTGCTTCTTGATCAATGTACAGATTGCGCAAGAGAACGATCAGGTGTTCTGGTATACCCATGCTTCTTAATGTGGCCCAGAGTTTCTCATGGTTTACAGAGTCAAAAGCCTTGCTATAGTCGATAAAGCACAAATAGATATCCTTTTGGTATTCTTTAGTCTTTTCAAAGATCCATCTCACATCCGCAATGATGTCTCTCGTTCCTCGCCCTTTCCTGAACCCTGCTTGCACTTCAGGTAGTTCTTGTTCCAGGTATGGTTGTAGTCTCTTTTGAATAATCTTCAGTAGAATCTTGCTGGCATGTGGGATCAGAGCGATTGTGCGATAATTTCCACAGTCAGTTGGATCACCTTTCTTTAGTATTGGTATAAACACAGATCTTTTCCAGTCAGTTGGCCATGATGTTGTCTTCCATATTTCTTGGCAGAGCCTTGTGAGTACGGTAACAGCTGCATCAGATTGCTGCAATACCTCTATGGGAATGCTATCAATGCCTGGTGCTTTGTTCTTTGATAAGGCTTTCAATGCTGCTTCAACTTCTTCTTTCATCACCAATGGTTCCCGATCATAAGGTACAGGTTGAAACGGCTGTTGGTCCACTTGATCTTTATCATATAAAAACTCTGTATATTCCTTCCACCTTTTCTTGATCTTTTCAGCATCATTCAACATAGAACCTTGAGCATCTTGCAACATTCCAATTCGAGGCTGGAACTTTTTCTTTAACTCTCGTAGCTTTAGGAAAGCCGATCTTGTTCTTCCTCTAATAGTTTCTGCTTCTATTTCCTTGCAAGTGTCCTTGTAGTACTTTTCCTTGTCCTGTCTTGCTGCACGTTGGAAATCTCTGTTGAGTTCTGCGATTGTCTTTCTTTCTCCTTTGGCTTTAGCTTCTCTGCGTTTCTGGGCAATTTTCAGAGTTTCTTCCGTCATCCATTTTGGCCGTTTTTGCTTTTTCACCTTTTGTAGAGACTTCTCGCTTTCTTCCAACACAACTTTCTTGATGTCATTCCATAACTCTTCCGGAGCTCTATCATTTGTATCTAAAGCAGCAAATCGATTTTGCAGGCAGTCTTTAAATTCCAGTGGTATATTCTCAAAGTCATATTTTGCTGCATTCATGAGTGGTTTGCTCTTTTTCAACTTTAGCTTGAGTTTGCATACTAGTAGTTGATGATCTGTACCACAGTCAGCTCCAGGTTTTGTCTTTGTTGATGTTACAGAGCTTTTCTATCGTTGACTTCCACATATGTAGTCAATTTGATTTTTATATAATCCATTCGGTGAAGTCCATGTGTACAGTCGCCGCTTGTGTTGCTGGAAGAAGGTGTTTGAGATGAATAGATCATTGGTCTTGCAGAATTCTATCAGTCTTTCTCCAGCTTCATTTCTGTTGCCAAGTCCATATTTTCCAACTACTTTGCCTTCTTCTTTGTTGCCAACTTTTGCGTTCCAGTCACCCATGACTATCAGGATATCCTGTTTGCATGTTCTGTCAATTTCAGCTTGTACTTGTTCATAGAACTCTTCAATTTCATTCTCTTCTGCAGCTGTTGTTGGGGCATATACTTGAATTATAGTTGTGTTGATAGGCAATCCTCGTAGACGAATAGAGATTAAGCGTTCGCTGACTGCATTGTATTTCATTACAGTTCTTGCAAGTTTCTTCTTTATTATAAATGCAACACCATTTCTTCTTTGTCTTTCATTTCCAGCATAGTAGACCATGTGATCATCTGATGCAAAGTGCCCCATGCCAGTCCATTTCAGTTCGCTGACACCCAACAGATCAAGTTGTACACGTTCCATTTCATTCTTGACTACCTCCAACTTCCCTTGGTTCATGCTTGATACGTTCCATGTTCCAATGTGTAAGACATCTTTACAGCTTCTGACTCTTATTTCATGCGCAGCTACATCAGCAGTCAGACTTCCCGAGGGCTTTAATCCAACCACATCATAAATGCTGGCTTTACTCTGAAAAATCTTCAGCTCTTCCCCAGTAGCTAGTTGAGTGCCTTCTGACCTGGGGGTTTCATCTTCCAGCACCATAGCACAATTTGTTTTGTTGTAACTATCCATTGGGCTTTCATGGCAAGATACAGAAGTAGATTGCCGGGCCTTTCTTCCACGTAGTTTAAGTTTGGTGTTGTTGCCGTTGTCACAAAAATGTGATCCTCCGCCGTCAACACTGTCCCATTCTGCTGCTGCCCAGATGGGTGGTTTATCTTGGTCTGGCACCTCAGCTGAGAACTGTCCATTTTGGGAGACCCTGCCAGTAGTTAAACTACCGATAGTTTAGCTCTCAGCATCACTGATGCACGCAAGCCCTCACAGCACGACAAGCTGCAAACCAAGTGAGAGTGTTGTTATTAAGTGCCGTCGAGTTGGAGTCGACTCATGGCGACTCTATGGATAGCTATCCTAAATTGTGTTTGGTCTTCAGTCAGGTTAATTATCATACTTGGCACTTAAAAGGTTACAAGGCCATATCCTGCATAAAGGGATAACTTATTGACATCACTGAAATAAATGAAATACAATATTGCACAGCTAAAATTATTACTGCAAGAATACTACCAACTAAAGGCCAGAATTAAAAAAAACAAACACAAAAACAGTTTCTACTCCTCAGAGGTAGTTTATATGATTCAATGCAGGAAATGCTGTCACAAATGGAGAGAGAAGCCAAACGTTAAAAAACAAGGATGAATGCTCACAGACATCTAATTACGCAAACCAAAACAGACCAAGGTGCGAATTCAGTCACTCCGGCATCTGCTATAGGTCTGCACTTCAAAAAGCCGGAGCACAGCACTGATGATTTTTATGGTAAGAGTCCTGAGAGGAGGATTTAAATCTATCCAGGACTGTAAAACCTTTGAAATGAAGATGATAAAATACTTTGAATCAGACCAGACAGGACTCAATAAGGACATTAAGGAGTGGAGGAGTAGCCTAGTGGTTGGGGCAAGGTACTTCAGGCCGGAAGGTCGGTGGTTCAAATCCCACTAGAAGACAGGAACCTTGGGCCGGAAGGACTGGGGTTTCTAGTCCCATAGGTGCTCCTTGTGGTCTTGGGCAAGCCACTTAACCCTCCATAGCCCATGTTCCCTGTAAAATAGTTATCTCCAAGTTATAATGCCCTGTTCAATGTAATTTCAGTTTGTTCAATGTAAACCGCACTGATGCAGAATAGCGCGGTATATAAGAGAATGTAAATAAATAAAATAAAATTAGTCTCCTGTCGCATAAATATATTTACAGCCTGATCACCAATAGGACGCAACAAATGCATGCGCTGTCTGTCACGTTAACTCTCATCGACCATGCAACCCTTCTCCCTCCCCTCCTGTTCATGTAATACTGTATAGATTCCTGTATATACAGTACTTTAGTATAAACATCTGTTGCTCATACCATCCTAACCTAAAGGCGGCTTTACTTTCGAAAGCTAGTCCACAAATGTATCAAGTTAGTCCAATAAAGAGGTAGCAACTTATTTTCCTTTTTATTTATTTAACTATCCTTGGAAAAAGAGCTTAAAATAAAAAAAAAAAATACAATCATTGCGTGCGGAGGTAGGTATCCCTGATAGACAGGTATCTAAAAGGATTACGAGCAAAAGGTATTCAGGAAGATCCAAGACATCGAGCTGAAGCAGGCTGCATTAACAGAAGACCTGAAATTTATATGTTCCAACAATAAACTGAAAATAGCAGCAGAAGCATGGAAACTGCAAAGATATGAAGAAAACAAACAAAATATAGCAAAATAAGCTATTTAGAGAGAACCCAAAACAGTTCTACAGGGAATTGGGAAAGAGTATTAATATGGTAAAACCACCACCAACCAAAGCTGAAACAGAAACCTTCTGGAGATGCCTATGAGGACCCAATAGAGCTTAATCAAGAAGCAGAATGGTTACACTGCATACAGGAACATTTAGAAAAATCAAACATCAAGTCTATGGAATGGCCTGTAGTAACAAAAGAGCTGGAAAGCAGATTAAAACAAGCCCCAAATTGGAAGAGCCCTGGCCCAGATAGAGTAGCCAACTTTTGGCTCAAACAGTTAACATGACTCCACCCAGACCTAGTGAATTACAAAAACCAATTCATCAAGCAGCCGAATTCACCAGGACATTTCTCCTTCCAAATGGTGATCCAAGCAGGGACCATGGAATGCCTCTCGGATTGGAGAGGGGGGGGGGGAAGTTATGCCTCGACTCTGCCCCCAGCTCTGCTCTAACTTCACCTCCTAGCCCCCGCAGCCTCTCACTCCTGTTCTATCATGAGGATCCCATCATCCGTGGGCAGAAGAGAAGGGAATCGCTGCAATCACAGCGGACTCCTTTCTGACCATGGGAGATTGAATCCTTGCAGAGAGGGCGGAAGGCTGCTGCGATTGCAGCAAAGACTGCTATCTGCCCGCCGGAGATCCACATGGGCAGATAGCGGCAGAGATTCCTTCTGTCATGGCGGCTTTCCCCTCCTGCCCGCAAGGATCTGATCTCCTGCAGGTAGACAGAAGGAATCTGCCATGATTGCGGCTGCTCTCTGCGGGCAAAGTTTTGGTGTGGACAGGGCTCATTTCAACATCCCTGGACACAAATAACATTCCCAAAAATTACCTACAATCTATAAGCTGTTCACATAATAGATGCAGACAGAATACATGATCCAACAACATCATAGCAATAGAGCAAAAGAGCAGTAAAGGGGGAGCATATGGAACTAAAGACCACTTAATGTTAAATAAGGTCATCATGGCCAGTGCTAAGAAAAGCAGAAATCTCAGTATAGAATGAATTGATTATTAGAAAGCTTTTGACGGCATCCAGCATTCTTGGATAATAAATTGCCTTGAGATGTATAAGATAAATGCTGGTTTGATAGAGTGCATTGTTCACCATGGCAATGTAGCAAACTACCCTATTTTTGAAGTATGAAGATAGTCAGTACATCATTTTTAATATCAAGATCCAACGAGGAATATTTTAAGGTGATTCCCTGTCGCTGCTTCTGTTTTCTATGGCACCTAATCCAAAGAGTACTCTCAACTCTTTGGGATATGGATTTATTCTGAATCCAAAGAAGGTAACAACCCAGAGGTAACATCCCATTTACTATTTGTAGACAACCTGAAGCTCTACAGTTTCAGGGATCAACAATTACAGTAGCAGAACAACTCCATGTAGTGAAAGGTTTTTTGGATGACATCAGGCTGACGTTTGGCCTAGACAAATGTACTAAGGCAATTTTTTTAAAGAGGAAAATTGAGCAAAATGGAAAGCATCTCCTTGGCTGAGGGCTATGACATCAAGGAACTTGAATAGGAAGGTGTATATAAATATCACGGCATAGAGGAAGGAACGACACTTGAGCAGAAATTACTGAGAGAAAAGATCATTAAGATTACTATAGAGGTTTAAAATCATTATCGAAAAGTGCCTTAACATCATGAAATAAGATACAGCCATCAATCAGCTGGCATTTCCTGTACTCTCAAACAGCTTTGGGATTGTGGACTGGACTCTTAAAGATCTTGAAAAACCGGATGTTCGAACAAGAAAACTCTTCCATGTCCATGAGGTCATTTACAAGAATCAGTGTATGCCAAGACTATACCTACCTAGAGTTGAAAGAGGGCTAGGACTCAGATTGATTACACATACAGAGCTACTATCATAGGCCAACCTAACCGCATCTTCGGATCCAAATATGCAAAAAGTGCTGAAATATGAAAGTAAATGTCCAGAATCTGTCTCCATTGTCAAACTTGGACAAGTGTTCCCATGACTAGAACGAATGAGTGAGAATCCACAAGCATACACAGGAAAGGAAGCAACAGAATTTGCAAAATAGAAAAACACTCTTCAAAGAATTAGATCAGCATACTAGGAAAAACAGGTGGCAAATGCACAAATACAGAGGGAAATACAAAGTGTTACTCTGGGAACCCTTTGTTGATCAAGAATGGTTAAGGAAAAGGGAAATGAAACTGAAGTATGAGAGATTGATAACTGCAGCCCAGGACAGCAGATTACGGACGAGATGGTTTATAGCGAGCACTGAAAAACTAGCAAAACAGACATATGTCAATTTTGTATGAAAGACCTATAAACTGACTGACTGTGAAGTTCTGATGGCAGAAAATTTCTATACAGAAAAGCACAACAAAGTAGCACATCTCATACATTGGAAACTCTGTAAACACTACAACATCACTGTGCCTGAAAAGCACTGAGATCATGACCCTAAGAGAATTAGAGAATGAAGAGGTTATGATCACCTGGGACATTCCCAATCTTATGGATAATAAACTGACATAATGGTAAAGGAGAAAAACACCAGAACAACTTGATCTCTGGAAGGGGCGGTATAAAAAAATGCACAAATAAATAAATAAAAATAATAATAGAGGTGTCGTTTCCAAGTGATCATTCTGTGAATCACATGGAGAGGCAGAAGATCCTGAAGTACCAAGAAATGCAGTTTGAGACCAAGAAAATGTGGCAGAGAGATTTCCCATTGTATTGGGAGCTACAAATTTGATAAAGAAGAATTTCCAAGCACATCCTGACAAATTACCCATACATGTTACATCTTACAAACTCCAGAAGATGCAAGTACTATGTCGAGCGTTAGTAGTAAATTTGGGAGACTGAGATCATACTCCACATACCCTTTCTTAGAAGTGAGGCTTATGACTGTCAAGGTATGTGCAAAACTAACTTATTTGGAGAAACTGCCCCGGAGTGAATGCACCACAAATCCAATGTATTAAAATGAACCGACATGGCCATGTTTAAGCAATAGGTCTGCATCAGAGATCCATGCAACTCACACTACAAGCTTGGCTTGCTGAAAATGGAAGTTGGTGACTCCATTATCAGAACATGGGCTCAAATTCACTCTCAGCTTTTACGGAGGAGTGGGGGAGAGGGTGACCTTCAGCTTCATCCACTGTCTCTATCTTGCATTCTATATGAGTTCTGAACACCAGCAGCACCCAGTAAAGCAAAAAGAAGTTGGTAAGTATAGGTCCTGTAGCACATGGATGGCACTTGTTTGGCTGACACCTATCACGCTCTTCTCCAAGAATGTCTTCTGGGGAAAAGTCCCTGTACTAGTCCCTCTCACTTGTCAACTGGAAGAATGACCATCCAAGGCTAACCACTAAGGGGGCAATATTTAACCATGGTGCTCAGCATTGTTTTTAAATGCTAGCCACTGCAGTTAAATAAAATCAGGAAATTTGGCACCAGTATCCGACAGTGGCCGACACTGAGCATCCAGGTTCAGTGCTGATGGCAGGTACTATGATATTAAGCTCATTATCTGGATAGCTATCCAGATGAAGTTAGTATGGCCTTTTTTCTGCTCTAACTTTACATGGCTAGGTAACCAGTTAGTAGTCCGAACATTGCTGCTAACCGTATAACTTGGAACGCCACCCCAGCTATGCGCATACATCACTCCTGGATAGTGCCAAGGCGATCAGAGGAGCTATTTAGTGGCACTTTCCAGATAGTCGGTCAGTGAGATATTCAGCCATACTCTTATCTGGTTAGCAGGTGCTGCTAACCGGATAAGGACTTCTGAAACTTTGGACCCTAGGTATGTTCCTAGCTTGACAATTTCTTCATCTAGCCCTGCCATGGCAACAAACAAAAGCTCTCATTATATGTGGCAGCGATGGGAACAATTCAGTCAGTGGTTTTCATAGTAGAAATATAGCAAAGAACATGAAATATATATATATATATATAATATGGTGGGGGCAAATACAATGATAGAATTAAAGATGGCACGGGACAGACAGTGGATCCCTTTATGGCAACAGGATAGAATCAAAGTGGACTTGGCTGTTTCTTATACCTCAACAAATAGGGGTGACCTGCATGGAGCGACAAGTACATCCCTAAACATAGGCATAGAAGGGATGACCTGCATGGAGCAGCGGGTACACTTACTCTTGCCACCTTACTGGGCAGACCAGATGCACTATACTGGTCTTTATCTTCCATCATATACTATTTTACTATGAATATTGGCTCATTTGTTCAGAGACAGACCTTAGAGTTCATGTTGGGACTGCTGTCTCGTCATACATTTCTGCAGTAGTATTCAGACTCTCCAAGAGGCCTAAGATGATGGTTGGTCCAATGATGTCATATATTCACTATACAAATCTTGTCAGGTGATAAGGACAACTGTTTCCTGTCTTGCTCTGGTGACATCATATCTTGGTTGACTTCTATTGAATGATATCCCTATGGGCCAGGTTTTAAGTTTGATTTATCTTATGTTCCCAACCACCACCCCCAACTTGATCAAGTCTTCTGATGTTCTTATGTGGAATCTTTCCCAAACATGACACTGTAATGGTCTAGAACACATTTGAGGATCTCCTCATTCCCCTCAATGCCGTACCCGAGCATCCACAAACATGCTCTTTCCTTTGGCACCAGTGGCACTTAGGGCTGCCTCTTCCAGCGTCTCCTCCTGTCTTAGCATTGCTAGTTAGTGCTGTCAAGATTCCTTGTCTTCCATCTTCAGTAGATAAGCCTTTAATTAACAACCAGTACCCTTCTCTTCCCATCTCTAGCTAAATGAGCATATACAAAGCTCAGTAGCTACCAACAGTAGTGTGTCTTTCTTCCCACCATATGGCCTCTCAAATCCCTTGTGCAGCCAGCAGACAGACGGACTATATGAATTCTTGCAATTCTGCAAGGATTTCTAATTATTACCACAGCTTGCTATTCAGACCCAGCTGTACAGTTGCATGTGTTTCCACTAGGGCTTCCAAAATTTTGTGTTAGTCACTTTGTCATTCATTTTGCCAGCCCAAACATTCATTGTCAAGCATTATGATAGATGTTGCCAGCATAAGGCACGACACAGGACTCCACAGCCAAGAGAGGTTTCAAGAAAGTATATTTTATTTGAACATCCAGCATCCAGACAACCACCCTAGGCTTCTTCCCCAGCTTTAAGCAGACCTTACTCTCAGTAGGGCTACTCTGCTGCACAGCTGATTAGTGCTTCTGCACCAAGGGCACAAAACAAACAAAGCCACTTCCCAAAGTTTCCTCACTTCAGGCAGCACAGCTCAGCAAAATATCTTTCCAACCAAGCAGAACTCCAGCAGCAAGGTTGAGCAGACAGTAATAAAGTTCAAATACTTCCTACCTCCACAGCAGACTCTCTTTTACAGGTAAGTAGTCTTCAGGTATACTTCAGAACCCCCAGACTCCTCTCTCTCCTCCAGGTCCCCTGCTTCCTGGTTTCAACCCTGGGACCTGGCCACACCCTTCCAAGCATTTTCCAGCCTGTTTTCTTAAAGGGGCAGGGCTTAAATTCTTATAGGTGAAATGCCTCCCTGGTTCTGAGCTTGGCTGGGGGAAATCCCTGCAGGGGATAGGGTGTTTCCTATACACTCCATCACAGGCATGTTAAGCACATGCACAAGCTGCTAAGTTCTGCCTGTGCTATGTCTTCAGTTTTTGCAATAAAGATCCTCTACACTAACTCATCCCCTTCCCTCTTAGGGAGTCATTTTATAAAAACCTTTTTGTGCTTATGCGGCAGTCTATGCACATGATATGGCTCTTAAAGAATAGGAGCATGTGTAAAAGGATGCACTGTGGAACAAATGCCAGGGGCACAGTCTAGGCAGCGTATGGATGGAGTTGCAAGGTATACAAACTGATGATCAAATACTTTGGTCTAAGCGTGTTCTCTATGCAGGGACATTTGTGTCAGCTCTTGAGCGCCTGCGGTGTCTGCAACTTCAATCTAGGCGTAACTGCTTTAGGATTTGCACTACAATATTATAAAAACACATAGGCTCAAAATAGATGCCTTCTGAACCTAGGCGCTCTGTTGTAAAAACTGCGCTATTAGGAAGTAATTTTATACAGACATTAAAACACACTTGCACATGTTAATGGCTCTGGGATAGGAAACTAGCTATTGTACCTGACTGTAACTCGCCTGGGGATCTGCTCCTAAGAAAGGTGGGAACTACATGCAAATCCCTTCCCTTCTTAGAAAATACCGACTGGTGCAAAAGTTCATGCTTTGATATGAAAGTGCGCACTTTGCCGGTAGGAGCAGTCAGGAGCACATTCTAGGAGCCTTAAAGAGCCTTAAAATAGGTGCATATTGGCTGCCTTAACCTAGGTGCCCTCCTATAAAATTACCCTCTTAAAGTATATAACTCTCTGCGCCATCACCACCTGTTCTGGGAGGGTATTCCACGCACACACCACCCTTTCCATGACACAATGATTTCACAACTCTTCTGCCTCCACAGCATCTCAAGAAATTCAAACCTATGGTTTAATTTATTTTAAAGGTTTTTTTTTTAGTGCAGCCAAGTCAGTGCTGATTCCTGTTTTCTTGGCAAGGTATCACTGGAAGTAGATTGCCAGCCTTTTCTTCCAAGGCAATGGAGAGTAAGGTGACTTGCCCAAGGTCAAAAGGAGTGCCAGTGGGAATCAAACCCTTGCTTGTCTGTGTATGAGGCAGTAGCTCTAACCACTAGGCTACTCCCCCACTCCTATTTTAAAATTATTTTTAATTAATTGTTGGAATAACTCCGGAAATTCTACCTTCTCATGTCCTCTTCCAACAATCAGTGAAGACCTAGCGTTATCCAAAACATGATGATTTGCTACTACAACTACTACTGAACATTTGTATAGTGCTACAAAACATACACAACACTGCACAGACACATGAAAGAGATGGTCCCTGCTCATCAGAGCTTACAATCTAGTCAAGACAGACAACACAGTAGCTGTAGACAAGAGATATATCTAGAGGGGAATGGCAAGGATTTTATGCTAGGAGTCTGTAATTTGGGTTAAAGCAGAATATAAATGCTGAAAATTAATTTAAATAATTTAGCTGCTCTGAGGGGTGGGAAGTTCAAACCTTGGTGTTTGTGCAGCTAATGTCATGCGTTAACCACACAAATCTTTTGACTATCAACTCCACTGCTTTTATGTGTAGGGCACCATAGCACTCTAAAGACAAGTTGATCATGGTAATCATGCCATGATTTTTCCCTAAATGGACAAAGAGTTAACTCAAATCATACTGGGATTTAAAAAGAGGAAATTCAGGTTTATGCTAAAAAGCTATCTCCTTCTGCCCTTGAGGTCAGTAATGGTAATTTAATAGTTTTTAATCAATCCAGCTAAAGAAAATTAAGTTTGAAATTTCATGGGAATTATTAAAGCCCTCAAAATCAGTCATAGCATGTAATTAGCATAATCAGTGCGCTTCTGTCTGTAGGAGAAATGCAGGGATCAGAGTGACATACAGAAAAGAGAAAGTGTGAAAAACACCTTTCAACCTACATTGCTTTAGTCCCTGGGTGTTTTTAACATTGCACCTACCAAAGAGAGCAAGGAAGGTCCATTGACGCTCCTTTGATTATTATGTTTCAGTCATGGGGGGTGATATTCAAAAGGATTTGCTGGTTAGCAGAACCTGCTACCCAGCTAAACTGTGCTGATCCCAATCTTCAGCAGCTTCTTTGGATAGTGTCGGTGAATATTTCCACAGACTACAGGAAAGAGGCCCAGTTAAATCCAGGGAAGCCTGCGGGTGGAGCAGAGATGGTCACGGTAACCATCTGGTCAGTGACAATATTGAGCCACTAACCGGATTGCTAACTCGCACAGGGTTAGGGCAGATAAACAGCTGTCCTAATGTTATCTGGTTTAGCTACCCGCTTGCCAGACAGCTGCTGTGATAGCCAACAAAGCAGGATAATCAGCACTGAATAGTTGGTTTTAATGTCAGCGGCTTTAAAAGCGTCTGGCCGCCACCCCTGAATATTAACCTCATGATTTTTTAAATTTGTTTCATCTAACTATAAGGACTCAAATATAGGGTTTTTCTCAGTTTGGGCTGGATTTACTAAAAGGCACCAATGCCATTAACACGCATTATTAGTCAACAGGTCCCATTGATACACTTTGGGCATTATTTAGAAGCATCTCTATGTGTAAATTGCGGCATTTACACAAGTAGATCAGAATACATGTGTAAATGTGATTTTAGATGTGGAGATGCACATCGAGCAGAAACTCCAAAGGGGCATGATTTGGACGTGGCCTGGGCAGGCCGAAAACCTACAGGTGTGTCCCCTATTTCCTAAAACAATCCGAGTATATGGTGACAAATGTCCTTGTCAGATATTAAACCAGCTCAGAGACACGCAGTGGTTTTTAAAAAGAACATGGTTCAGCCAGGGCTTTACATGAGGGTTAAGAGAGTCATTGTTTACTTCGTTGGTGGGACTTCTACATATAGGCGGCATATTCAAAAGAATGAACGTGGTTAGCAGAGCTGACAACTGCATTAATCCCACTAAGTAAGCTATTCAGCGACATATACTCTGTTTGTGCTGTTGAATATACCCCCTTAGCTCAAATGAATGCCCTGACGCTAATCACTTAGTGTTGAGGTGTCCAGGGGCGGGGCAGGGATGGCAAGGTTAACCGGTCAGCCACGATATTCAGCTCCTAACTGGTTAATCCAAACCCGCTAAAGTTAGGACCAAAAAAAAGCAGGCCGAATTTTAGCTGGTGTAGCTATCCAGCCGGTGGCCAGATAGCTAAATCGTTATCCGGGCCCACCGGATATTCAGTGCCACTAGCGAGATATGGCCCAGGCACTTAATATCTGGGCATAATTTGAAGTGGTAACAACTAGCAGCTTTAATCGCACTGTCCGCTGAAGCTGAATATGTCCCCCCCCCCCCAGTTTTCTGTAAGGGCCCAGATAGACGTGGAAGTGCTGTCACTCACACAAGGAAACGTTGCACATCCACCTGGAAATGTGAGAATTTCTATGTGGAAGCTGCTGACCTGATACACACAGTTTTCCCACATGTAGGTTCATAAAGTGGCTCCACCTACTGTGTGTGGAGGGAAATGCGCCTGCACTCAACCTCATACATATTTTGCAAAAGGCTCCATGTTTGTTAAAGGGCCTTTAGAAAATTCATTGGAAAATTTCCACATCCCAACCTGGACATCTTAATTCTCCTCTACAGAACCTCTCTAAAATGGACCTTTTTAGTTCACTTAGCCTGCAGATCTAAGGGGACATGTGGTACATCTAGGCCTATGCAACACAGGCACATAGCAGATGTACAGTCATTTGAAATAACATAGGGAATGTCAATGATGTCTCATATCATTTCATGTTAATTTGGAATGAAAAGAGAAGGACCCCCCCCCCCCCCAAATTTTGTCACTTCCCATCTGGTAGCGGATACCGCTGCCATTTTGGAACCCAATAGCAACCGGGGAAACAGATGGGTGGGGAAAGAACAGGGTTGGATTTGGGGAGGGGGTATCCTCGGGGGACTCTATTGCTGGGGGTGGTCTGCATTGCTAAGATGGACTTCTGAGTCAAGGGGGAACTTTCAGTGCCTCTGTTTGGAAGGGGGGAGGGTTGCTGTCATGATGGGAGGTGCTGAGGGGGGGGGGCAGATGGAGAGGGATCTGAGCGGGAACGATTTTCTTAAAATTGACTTTACATTTGGCAGTGGTCACATTACTAGACTACCGGCAGTGCCGCTGCGCTTAATGCCGTCTCAATACTGGTAGTTGTGACATCTAGCGTATGTAACATCACCGGCCGCCATGCACATTCTCTACCCCAATCCCACCCTGATCGCATCCAAACCTACGCTAAACACTTGGTGCAGCTTTTTTACCGTGGCACTGTTTTTACCATGTGGTAGCCATTAGCTCAGGCCTGCACTAACAGTTGGCACACGATGAAACGCATGTTATGCACTTAAGTAAACATTCACCTACATTAAATAAAAGAAATTCAGGTCCTAAGCTCTAGTAGATTTTCAAAGAGGCCTATTTAGAGGCCTAGCTCTCAAAATTAGGCGCATATATCCTTTGAATATTGGCCTCATAGTTTACGTTAAATTTCAAAGGTAATCTGCTTTTGTAGCTTCTCTTGGAAAGCAGGCGTCTCACCTACTAATGGGCAGCTGAAAGGATAAACAGTATGTGAGCATGTCCAGCCCAATATTTGAAGGAGCTTATCCTGTTAGCAGCATCAAAAGGGATATCCGGTAGCTGGGGTGGTCTGGAGGCCCCTGTTGCGATAAAGGGGGAAATTATCTGCCTAGCAGGGATTTTAAGTGCTGTTACCTAATAGCTATTCCGTATAGCTTAGGACAGCAGCAAGGCCATCCTAAGCTCCCTGGATAGGATAAACGGCCAGCGGCACTAACTGAAGAGTTGGTGGCCAGTGCTGGTCACCATTCAGATGCCAGCATTGACTATCTGGATTTTATCTAAATGCCGTGGCTGGCATTTTAAAGAAAACACTGATCCCAGGATTTAAATATTGCTCTTTCATGGAAGCATGTTGTTTCTCTCTCCCAGTCTAAAGGCATTTTTGGGAGTGCCTGGTCATGGGCCAGTTAAAGGTATGCGCTCTACGGGCAAGCACCCATGCTTTTAGAAGGAGTGCAGGAGGCCAGTTTCCAGTCAGTCCACTTTACTTTCAATCTAGAGCATAACGCAAAGAGCTTGAGCTAATTAGTAAGTCTGAAACCCTTTGTGGCAAGTTTTCTTCTAAGAGTGCGGGAAAAGTGCGTGCAAATCTCAAACATGTGCGCAAATCTCAAAACGTGAAGCCTTGGTAAGCTGGTCTGTAAATAAATTCAGATGAACTTCTGATTAAAAGGTCAGCCAAGACAAACCTTAACAATGCGCGACAGAGTCCGAGGCCTGAAATCAAAACCTGTCCCATGATTCTTATGATTATCACACGAATAAGCGCATTAAAGAAAAGGGACTTATGGTCCTCATACGAATCCAATGATACATTTCCCCGACTGCTGCACCTGGTCTCAATGCTTTTTCCCTGAAATAATCCAGAGCTGTGAGAGAATCTCACAAACGGGAAAATAAAAGTGCTGGGTTTTTGGGAAGAAGAGGAGTTTGATGGCATTTAATACTTTTTAAAGTACTTTTATTTAACACCAGCATCCAGTACATTGCAACCTATTTTCAAAGTGCTGCATGAACACCGACTGAATGAGGGGCAAGAGGAACATGCTTAGGCTTTAACTATTTGGATTACACGGGGGAAAGTGCATAGAGGCCACAGACTGTGGTATAGTGCGGCCTTAGCAATTTAGGGCTCACAGCAGTAGCATAAAGACCAGTCCTGATCCAGTCCACCTCTCCTCAGTCACACTAGCAGCTTATTCCCTGGGGCACTCATACCCCCTCATACTGGGGCGCCGAGGCATAGTACTGTAGTGTGAGATTTTACATTGAGAGCATAGCTTTCTGCTTCAATTACCTTTGGAGATAATGTAAACAGGGCCTAGTTAAGATCTCACACTATAATGCTTTCTGCATAATCAATAAGTTGGTTTCTTTGAAACGGACACGTTCTGTTAAAGGTCGACGTCTAGAATATGAAACAATTTGTTTAGTATTGAACCAAAAGTATTAAGTTCAAAATACTAAAGTTTACCTAATTTGTTATCCAAAATATATATTTTTTAAATTAAAATAGCTACAGGGTACAATTAATTTTCCAAATCAATGAATCTGGCAAAGTCAGTACAAATCTCTAGTAGATATTCTGTCAGTTCGTCTCTTGTCTTTTTTCATTTGAGCAGCACGTTTGAATTATTATCCAAACTCAAACTCTAACATCTTTCCATGTCTAACAAGGATGCTGATACGAGTTTCTCATACTCTAATTAAAGATAAGGGGGCGTGATGCACCCTCCGCGTGCCACTTCCCTAATAAACTAATATGGGAAACCCAACTCCAGCCAGGTTGACCCTAGGTTCCCATTTCCAAAGACCAGGCATCAGGCAGAAATTTCCATGAAACGAGCACGAGTGTCCGAAGCTGCAGCCGCCTGCCCTTGAAATCCTTTTCCATCATAGTTTCGAGCAGTTGTCATCAGCAAAGTGCAACCTTGGACCTCAAGAATTCCTATATCCCAGGAGAAACTTCCCGGAGCGCTCCTGACAGAAGGCATTCTGCTTTCCAAGGCTGATCTAGTTAGAAATGGCTTTACTCACCAGAGGAGCCCCCAGACATGTCACACTCAGCTGTGCATTATGCTACCTTCAGGGGGAAAGCTTTTTCTTGCTTTTCTTAGAGCCAGTCACTTCTCTCTATCTACAAACAGGGAGGGGGGGGGGTCAATACACAGGGGAGGGAGAGTCACAAACCATAACCAAGTGCAGATAATGCAAGGATGCAACCTCTGACTGCCTGAGAGGATGGATCGCAATCCATCGGGAAGCCCTCGCTATTCCTTAGCCAAAGTCTTGCAGCCCTGAACAGTAGTGAGACGCGGCACTTGGCTTGCAAACCCTCCGCTTTCAGAGAAATGGTTTCTTCCTCAGGCTCTCAATCTACCTGATTATCTTCCTTTACTAATCAGTAATCTTAAGCTCCCAAGCAATAGACAGACTCCACATGCTTTCCATGAAAAGAAAACCAGAGGCACAGTGCTGATAAAAAATATTTAGGATAAACCAGCTGCTTATTTTCTGAGGCCAGGCTACAGTTCTTGTATTTTTATAGGGGCTGTTTTTTTTCCTTCATCTGAACACCACAAAACACTGACACATTAACAAGCTGTGGAGAAAGAGGGAGAGAGAGGGGGAAGGAGGGAGGACACAGGGAGAAGGAGATTAAGAAAAGAGAAGAGAAACAGAGAGAGAGAGAGAGATAGAGAGAGGGAGGATAAGATTTGTGACTGGGAGAAATTTAATTTTAGAACTGGCCGTTTAAGTGGATACGGCTGATAAACGTCTAAAAAGCAATCAGGCTGATATTTGAACACTGTGGTTGGTGTTGTTTGTAAGCACCGGACACAGTGCTTAAAAGGTGATTTGTAGGTAGCTGCAATACCTGCATCATGTTAGGAAAGTCTTTTGCAATAGCAAACTGAACATAAGAAATGCCCTACTGGTCAGACCAAGGTCCATCAGGTCCTGTTTCCAATAGTGGCCAGTCCAGGTCACAACTACCTGGCAGGTTCCCAAAAGGTACACAGGTTCCACAATGCTTATCCTGGGGCAAGCAGTGGATTTCTCAGGTCCCCTTTAACAATGGTTTATGGACATTTCCTCCAGGAACTTGTCCAAACCTTTTTTAAACCCAGCTACACTAACAGCTTTTACTACATCCTCTGGTAACGAATTACAGAGTTTGATTATATGTTACGTGAAAAATATATTTTCTCTTATTAGTCTTAAATGGGCTACATTTTAGTTTAATTGCATGTCCCCTAGTCTTTCTACTTTTTAAAGGAGTAAACAACTGATCTACATTTACACGGTCCACTCCATTCATTAATTTATAGACCTCTATCATATCTTCCCTCAGCCGTCTCTTTTCCAGGTTGAAGAGCCCTAACCTTTTTAGCCTCTCTTTATATAGGTATCCTTCCATGCCCTTTACCATTTTGGTGGCTCTTCTCTGTACCTTTTCTAATTCCGCTATATCCTTTTTAAGATATGGTGACTAGAAATGCACACAATATTCAAGGTGCAGTTCGCACCATGGAACGATACAGAGGCATTATGATGTCATCCTTTGTTTTATCCTCCATTCCTTTCCTTATGATACCTAGCATTCTGTTTGCTTTCTTGGCCGCCGCTGCACACTGGATGGAACGATACAGAGGCATTATGATGTCATCCTTGGTTTTATTCTCCATTCCTTTCCTTATGATACCTAGCATTCTGTTTGCTTTCTTGGCCGCCGCTGCACACTGGATGGAACGATACAGAGGCATTATGATGTCATCCTTGGTTTTATTCTCCATTCCTTTCCTTATGATTCCTAGCATTCTATTTGCTCTCTTGGCCACACTGGGCAGAGGGTTTCAACATGTTCTCCATGATGACACCTAAATCCTTTTCCTGGGTGGCGGTTCCTAATGTGGAACCTTGCATTGTATAACTAGTTTGGGTTGCACTTATCAACATTAAATTTCATCTGCCATTTTGATACCCAGTCTTCCAATTTTTCAAGGTCCTCTTATAATTTTTCACAGCCATCTAGTGTTTTAACAACTTTGAATAATTTTGTGTCATCTGCAAATCTGATAACCTCACTCGTTATTCCCTTTTCCGGGTCATTTATGAATATGTCAAAAAGCAGTGGACCGAGCACAGATCCCTGGGGTACTCCACTATTCACCTTTTTCCATTGGGAAAATTGGCCATTTAGCCCTACCCTTTGCTTTCTATCTTTTAAACAGTTCCAAGAGATGAAATTAAAAAGTCATGGAATAGGAGGCAGTGTGCTATTGAATTTCTCCACTATCCAGTTAACTTTCAGGACTGGCCTTGCTCCACTCTCACTCGGGGCTTGCAGTATCCAGATAGCTCCTGACCCCCACCGGTACTATTTTGGCAGCATTATTGGGATAATATTGCGGGAAACCAGCGGATAGGTCCAGCCAGTGGCACTTATCTATGGAACAAGTGCCGACCTGGGTGATTTTAGAAAGGGAAGTAGCGCTTATGAAGGTCATTTGATAAAGCCTTTTTGTGCAAATATATGCCAGTAAACTCACATAAAAGATTCCTGGCATGACCCATACAGACATGTTTTTATGTGAGCTGGAAGTGGGTGTGTAAAGAAGAGGAGTCTGGGTAGAGCATGAGAGGAGTCACAATGTATGCCCATATTTTCAAAATCTGCGTGAATGGTTATGAAGTTAACCCAGGTTACATGCCATTGCACCCATAGAAATAAAGGTTATATACACTAAACATACAGTACGTTAACTTCAAACCTTGAGTTAAAGGTCCTCCAAGAATCCTAATGGACTCCTTCAAGGGGAGTGTTGACCCAGCTATAGAAGGACCTACAGGCAAGAGGGAAGGGCAACAAATGGTAACAAGTTTTTATCGTGTGAAACAAACTAAATAAAATCTAAACGTAGGGAACAAAACACAAACAAAGTGAAAATGTTCGCCCTGTGCCTAATGTGACTTAGTGAGTAGCTCCCTAACTTCCACTAAAATCTGATTTTAATGTGGTAGCATATCGAAGCCGTTCATAAAACACGCTTCGTTATTTCTACACTCAGAAAAATGAGTTTCTGTATAATTCTTAGGTAATCTGCATTTGCATTCAATTAGATAAAATATCGGCATTAGACTCTACCACCTCAGCACCATTTCAACATTTACACCAAAGAGATCTATTTGACTGAACTAAAAACAACAACTTGTACCCCAATGGAAAGTTTAGTAATTCCTTCCAAGTCTGGTGGAGGAGGGAGTTGAAAAGAGGGAATCTTTATTCAGCTCTGCAATCAGGAGGTCAAGAAGAAGACACTTCCACACTTCAGAAATGCAGAATTACGCTGCCTGATCCCTATGTCTATGATGAAAGCAGGGTGGTAGGACTAAGCAGAGGGTTGAAGTATTTCTTGAACTTTTCACAGTGCCACGACAGGGGTTTCATCAGCTCAGATCCTTTAAGATATTACCACTGTGCAAGAGAGATCTTCTTTACTTATTTTACTTGCATTCCTTGCCATGGGAATAGCTAAATATCGCTAAAGTGACAGCTATACCACAAAAATATTTGTGGGTTAGGTCACTGGCCTCTAAAGCATTTCAGTGGGTGCTAACTGGGTTTAGGGGCATGTTTACTAAACTGCGCCAGCCGGTAGCGTGGGCTTAGCACATGGCACTAAAATGTAGTCTAGGCCCTTGCTTTACAAGGGTTGCACATGATAGGGCAGGGACTGGGTGAGCCAGGACTGGAATGAAGATGTTGACAGCAAGTCGCAGCTGATACAGGCATTAGTAGATCGCACTAACCACGCTTGTTGCCCTTAACATGGGTGCACTTAACACCACCTCAATGGGTGGCATCAGTGTGTCTGTATGCCTCTTTGCATGGTGCTGTGCCTTGAACATAACAAAAGAACATAAGATATGCCATACTGGGTCAGACCAAGGTCCATCAAGCCCAGTATCCTGTTTCCAACAGTGGCCAATCTAGGTCATAAATACCTGGCAGGTTCCCAAAGAGGCACACAGGTTCCTCAATGCTTGTATTGGATCAAGCAGTGATATCCTGGGTCCCTTTTAATAATGGTTTATGGACCTTTCCTCCAGGAACTTGTCCAAACCTTTTTAAAATCCAGCTACACTAACAGCCTTTACTACATTCTCCGGTAACAAATTCCAGAGTTTGATTACACGTTGAGTGAAAAAATATTTTCTTTTATTAATCTTAAATAGTTTACCCTGTAGCTTCATTGCATGTCCCCTAGTCTTCCTATATTCTGATAACGTAAACAGTCGATCTACGTTTACCCGTTCCACTCAGTTCATTAATTTATAGACTTCTATCATATCTCCCCTCAGCCGTCTCTTTTCCAGGTTAAAGAGTCCTAACCTTTTTAGCCTCTCTTCATAGGGGTATCCTTCCATCCCCATTTTGGTGGCTCTTCTCTGTACCTTTTCTAATAATGCTATATTCTTTTTAAAATACGGCGACCAGAATTGCACACAATATTCAAGGTGCGGTCGCACCATGGAACGATATAGAGGCATTATATCACACAAAACTGAAGCCATGATGATATTATGACTATGTTTATTAATTATATACCCTGTTATCCGAGTTATATTCTCCTGTTTTCTGTAAACACAAAGTACTGTTGAATTGTGTATCTCACTGTTTTTTGTGAACCGCGCTGATGCCTAATAGTGCGGTATATAAGAGTCTATAAATAAATAAATAAATTATAATATCCTTTGTTTTATTTTCCTTTCCTTTCCTTTCCTTATGGTACCTAGCATTCTATTTGCTCTCTTGGCCACCGCTGCACACTGGGCCGAGGGTTTTAACATGTTATCCATGATGATGCCTAAATCTTTTTCCTGGGTGGTGGTTCCTAATGTGGAACCTAGCATCGTGTAACCATAGTTTGGGTTGTTCTTTCCTAGGTGCATAACCTTGCACTTGTCCACATTAAATTTCATCTGCCATTTTGATGCCCAGTCTTCCAATTTATCAAGATCCTCTTGCAATTTTCCACCATCCTCATGGGTTTTAACAACTTTAAATAGTTTCGTGGCATTTGCAAATTTGATAACCTCACTTGTTATTCCCTTTTCCAGGTCATTTATGAATATGTCAAAAAGCAGCGGACCCAGCACAGATCCCTGGGGTACACCACTATTCACCTTTGTTCATTGTGAAAATTGGCCATTAAGCCCTACCCTCTGCTTTCTATCTTTTAACCAGTTCCTGATCCACAATAGTACACTGCCTTCTATCCCATGACTTTTTAGTTTTGCCAAAAGTCTCTGATGAGGGACCTTGTCAAAGGCTTTCTGAAAGTCACACAAATTGCAAGTGGATCAAGTGGATGGATGCATGCATCCCTTGAAGCTAACATGCTGGTAACATGTCCCACGTGTGCGTTACCGGTGTGGATTTTAGTAAATATGCCCCTTAGTGCACTAAAAGTATTTATTATGCCTAAAAATGCATAAACAAAACAATAAAAGTGTAAGAGTAGCCTAGAGAATGGCAAAATTAATCACATTTTTTATCAGATTGACTTCACCTAGCTATTCATAAGCACTGATTGGGTAAAACTGCCACTGAAATATCCAGATACCTTTAGGACAAGTGCTGAGTCTTACCACATGTCCATCAGTGGCTAGTTTCTGTGTAGCCAATGATTTTGGTGGACAAAATTTACGAAAAGAACAGGGAAGGGGGATTTCAAAACTCAAAGACTGGTCCAGATAATTCCCCAAATGATCCAAACAGAAGAGGTGATAATGCCTTTGTACAAATCTCTAGTGAGGCCTCATTTGGAGTAGTGTGTGCAATTCTGCAGCATATGAACAGGGTGGAAATAGTCCAGAAGGGGGCTACTAAAATGGTCAGAGGTTTTTGGTACAAGGCATATGAGGATAGTCTTAAAGAACAGGTTCATTCAGGCTAATGAATCCATAGTGGGCGATTTGATAGAGACATTTAGGTACCACTGTGGAATCAATGCACAGGAGATGGCCCTCTTCCAGCTGAAAGGAAGTTCTGAAATGAAGGGTCATAGGTTGACGGTGAAATGGCATAGACTCAGGAGTAATCTGAGGAAATATTTCTTTATGGAAAGAGTAGAGGAGGCATTAAACAGCCTCTCAGTGGAGGTGGTGGAGACAAAAACTGTGTTTGACTTCAAGAAAGCATGGGACAAGCACAGAGGATCTCTGAGAGAAAGGAAGGAATTGTAGAACTTAATAGCTCTCAGGAATGGCTAGACTGCATAGGACGTGTGGTCTTTATCTGCCATAACGTTCTATGGGCCCAAAAGGCATTTACACAGTTTAAAGAAATTAATATCCCCAAGTAATGCCGCTTTATGCCCCGATGCTAACTGCTTAGCATCGGGGCGTGTCGGGGTCATTCCGGGGTCATTACCAGGAGATAATTGTGCAGCGGATACGGCCCTGGAATGAATATCTGGCTTAAGGTTTGGCAGCAACAAACGTGTAACCTGTGCCAAGCGCAGGCAATGTTGGCTTCAAACATCCGCACTAGCAGCGCAATGGTGGGATGCCCCCATCCACCCAGTCCCCACCCAGACGCATGCTATAAGGGTATCACATGGTTTTTAGCAAGCTATTTTTTTAGTGTGGCACCAATACCCACAAGCTAACCATGCACTTCCTGGGTAGCACATGTTAGTAAACATGCCCCAAAGTACATGAACATAAATCACGACTCAGCCTGCGCTCTGCCCTAGAAGGACACCTACTCGCGGGGAGATCACATAAAAGTGCACAACTTCCTGTTACACACGTAACCCCTGGCAGCCCATTTACACACATAGAAAGGCCTTTACACACAAAAAAATCCTTCTAAAATTAACTCCCTTGTGTATCAGTGTAAAGGCCTCTCGATCCAATCGAAGCAATCGGCTTTAGAAACTAATAAAGTTGCACATCCTGACAGCCTCTAAGGTGCAAAGAAAAATGGAAAGGGAGCAGTAGGGCACTGCAGAAGAGATCATTCCTCATTCTCAGAGTAGTGCACATTTAGAGGATGCAAGAACAATATGCAACAAAACAAACACTATTACCGACTATATCCATGAAAACAACATTGACATACTATGCATTACTGAATCATGGCTCAAAAACACAGACCAGGTAATACTGAACCAAATAACACCACCAGCATTCACAGCATACAACTGCCCCAGAACCCACAAACGAGGAGGCGGAGTACTAATACTTGCCCGAACAGACCTAAGGCTCAAGACAGCAACCTCCAAAAGCTCAGAACACTGCGAATTCATCAACACTGAAAACAAATATCTATCCATCTGCCCGATAAACCGACCCCCCAACGCCCCATCCTAGATATGATATATGCAGCTAACTCACCACACAAGACGCTCATCGTGCTAGAAGACCTCAACCTCACATCTGCAGCAACAACAATTGAAATTGCTTTCCACAAAGCTATGGAATCCATTCAACTCAAGCAAGTCCTATCAGGTCCATCCCATTGCTCTGGCTCTACACCAGATCTCATATTCGTGCCAACTAACACCCTAAATCAAGGTCTCATGACACCATCTAAAACCACACCAATACCATGGTCAGATCATCATGCCATTTCATTTGTGCTCCACCATAATACCCAAAAGACAACCTGGAAAACAGAACAACCAACCAGATACTTCGAAGCCTTCAACAAAGAGCACTTCATCAAAGAAACCATACAGGCCCTACCCCAAAATTTCAATGACCTTGATGAAGCTATCAACATATGGAATACCACTATCCTTGCCGCATCACAACTCACGCCTCGAATGAACTCACACCACAACAAAAACAGGCACAGATTTATACCATGGTACTCCAACACAATAAGAGAATCCAAAAGAAAATTACAGAAACTGGAACATCGCTGGAGACGCAACAAATCAGAATCTACATTGAAACAATACCAGGAAATGCAAAAAGATTACAATAACCTAATAAATAAACATAAACAACAATACCACACAAACCTCGTACTAAAAGCCTGCAATAAACCTAAAGAACTCTTCAACATTGTTCGTACCCTAACAAATGACCCAACCATGAAAGATGACTGCAAGATACACCCACAAACCTTCGCTGATTATCTAATAACCAAGTACAGTACCACCACCCCCCATGACAACGTCTCGCTTATGGACACACCAACTCCAGATGATTCCGCAACTACTAATCAATGGAAGAATTTCAGCATTCCATCAACTAAACAAATAGAACAAACCATCACTGCTTTAAATACCACCAATTCCCCACTGGACCCTGCCCGGTGACTTGGATTAAATCCACCAAAGAAGAACTCAACACATTCATTCAAAAGACAGTAAGCACCTCTCTAACTCAGGGCTATATGCCAAAAGCACTCAAGCAATCCACCAAACGCCCCATTTCTAAAACCACATCACCCAACCACACAGACCCTTCAAACTACCAACCTATATCCAGCCTCCCACTCCTGGCTAAAATAACAGAAAAATCGAACAGAGACAACTCCAAGATCACATTGACAAATTTGCCCCACTAGACCCCTACCAACACGGATTCCAACCAAAACATGGCACAGAGACACTCCTCATACATCTATTCAACAACATAATCAAAGGAATAGACAATATAAAGCAGAGCTTCTAATTAATATAAATAAATATTAAATCAGCCTTCGACATAGTCTTCTATCACATCTTATTGACGCGCTTAAGGGAGATTGATCTTCAAGATACTACTATTAAATGATTTCAGTCATACCTAGAAGACAGACAGCAGAGAGTAAATACTGGGAACCTCACTTCAGCACCCTTCAAAACTACTCAAGGTGTTCCTCAAGGCTCATCACTATTAGCTCTTCTCTTCAATATCTATATTCAACCAATTTGCAATATATTTAACAAATACAAGATACAATATGCCATATATGCTGATGACATCATGGCATATACCCCTATTCAACTGGACTCACCAGACTATATCACCATATCTACCTGCATTCAAGAAATCACAACCTGGCTAAATAACAACAACTTAATCATCAACATAAAATAATCTGAAGCAATAATCATAATGAGAAACACTACATTCATTCATCCTACATCTATCAACATATCCAATACACCCATTACAATAAAAGATGAAGTCAGATACCTCGGAGTGATTGTAGACAAGGAACTCACCCTCCAACCGCATATAAACAAGATATCCAAAACAGCCTATTTCAAAATTGCAACGCTCCGGAGACTAAAACCTCTCCTCAACAAAGAACACTTCCGCACAGTATGCCAGGCCATCATTACACCTGTACTGGATTACTGTAATATACTATACCAGCGATGGCGAACCTATGGCACGCGTGCCAGCTGTGGCACGCGAAGGCCTTGCAGCTGGCACGCGGGAAGGTCCGCCATCGAAAAAAAAACAACAACCCTGTCTGCTGCCGTTGTCGGGGCCGCCGCGGCAGAATCGAGCGTGCCGCGGGGCCCCCCTGTACCCACCGGCAGAGCCTGTCCTCCCCGTAGCAGCTCTCTCTTTGGAGCTGCAGTCAGACTCGCCGGCTTGCAGAGCGCGAAGGGAAGAGTTTCCCTTTCACGACTCTGTTAAGCCCGCGGGGGCTGATGGGAACTTCCCATCAGCCCCCGCAGGCTTAACAGAGCAGCGAGGGAACTCTTCCCTCGCGCTCTGCAAGCCGGCGCGTCTGACTGCAGCTCCAAAGAGAGAGCTGCTACGGGGAGGACAGGCTCTGCCGGTGGGTACAGGGGGGCCCCGCGGCACGCTCGATTCTGCCGCGGCGGCCCCGACCGCGGCCGCAGACTGGTTTTTTTTTTTTTTTAATTTCCCCGGGGCTGGGCTGGGCTGGGGGTGGGGGTTAGGAGTGGTGATGGGCTGGGCTGGGCTGGGCTGGGGGGCTTAGGAGTGGTGATGGGCTGGGCTGGGCTGGGGGGGGGTTAGGAGTAGTGATGGGCTGGGCTGGGCTGGGGGGTGTTAGGAGTAGTGATGGGCTGGGGTGGGGGGTTAGGAGTGGTGATGGGCACTGGGCTGGGGGGTTAGGAGTGGTGATGGACACTGGGCTGGCTGGGGGGGGTTAGGAGTGGTGATGGGCACTGGGCTGGCTGGGGGGGTTAGGAGTGGTGATGGGCGCTGGGCTGGGGGGGGGTAGGAGTGGTGATGGGCGCTGGGGGGGGGTTAGGAGTGGTGATAGGCGCTGGGGGGGCTTAAACTAAAAATTGAGTGATGGGGGATTAGGACTGGGAGTGGGCTGATGGGGAGGTTAGGACTGGAAATGGGCTGGTGGGATTAGGACTAGGAGTGGGCTATGGGGGGCTAGGACTGGTAATGGGTTGGGGGGGTTGCTAGGACTGGAAATGGGCTGAGTGGAAGGGGGCTTGAACTGCAAATAGCTGTTGGGGATGGGGCTTGGAATGGAAATGGGCTGAGGGGAAGTGGGGGGCCTGAACTGCAAAGCGCTGATGGGGACGGGGCTTGGAATGGAAATGGGCTGAGGGGAAGTGGGGGGCTTGAAGAAGGGAATGGATGCTGGGTGAGACTGGAACTAGAAGGGAGCTGATGTTGGGGGAGGATTAGAATGGGATGGGGCTGGGAGAGTAAAATGGAGAGGGGAAAAATATTTTGTGTAGGAGGGATGAAAAATCTACAATTGGCCAGGTATTGGGAGAGTAATTGGGGATTGAGGATGGAGGGGTAAAATTTGTGTGGATGAAATAGGAATGAGGAAAGAGCAAAAGGAGAAAGATTAGTATGTTAAAGCAGATGTAGAGAGAGAGAGAATGGAAAAAAAACTAGAAGAGAGAAGAAAGGACAAATGGACAGCAGACGATGGAGAGTTAGCAGAAAACATGAAGAAACCAGAAGAAAATGGCTGGACCAATTGCAACTGAAAAAAAATGCACAAAAGGTAGAACGATATCTCTTTATTTTGAATTTATTAACTGGAATATGTCAGCTCTGGGAAATGTGCATCATTAACATCTGCGCTTTGTTTGGTACAAGAGGAAATTCCTATTTGACGTTGCCACTTGTTCTCTTTCCCCAGTATTCACTGAAATGTATTGGTTTAATATTTGCAGTGTTGCCTTTTGATAGGTAGGGTATGGTGCTTTGTGAGTCCTGGTAATGCTGTCAGGATACAGCGGGTTTGCTATGGGTTCTAAATGGGCAGCGTTTGTAGTAGTTCCTAATGTGCCTGGCGGTTGGCACTGGATTATAGTAATGTAGAAATCTTTTAGTCTTTCTTTATCCATACACTCATTAAGAGACATGTTTACTAAAAGTTAGTGTATGGTAACATTATGCAAATATTTATGCAAATAAGACCACTTATGCAAATGACGTGCTGGCACTTTGAGGAAATTCTTTGGTTTTGTGCGGCAGTTTGGGCACTCGGGCTCAAAAAGGTTAGCCATCACTGTACTATACCAAGGCCTACACAAACAAACCACCCATCAACTACAAATAATACAGAACACTGCCGCCCGCATCATTGCTAGCGCATCAAGACAAGACCATATAACCCCAATACTACATGACCTACACTGGCTACCGATATCATCATGTGCAAAATATAAAGCAGCACTATCTTCAAAATTAAAAACAACATGTCAGCAGAAATACTACATGAACTCATCGGAACCAAAACAAGCAAAAGACCAGACAGAAATAGCACCAAAAACAATATACCAACACCCAGTCTATTTACAAGAACCAACAAATCCACATTCATGAGAGCTTTCTCTCTTGCTGCCCCTGCTATCTGGAATGTCCTCCCAGATAAAATAAAATCAACAACAGATATAAAAGAATTCAGGAAACTACTAAAAACCACCCTATTCATTGAACAATTCAATGATGACCACCAACTACCCTAATCACCGAAACCCCCAGAAATCAGCAAAAAGACCTCAAAGACTTACGGAAGATGCTCAAAACTACACTCTTCACAGATCACTACAAGGACATAACATGAACTGTCTAAACAAACTCTCTCTCAGCCCAACAAAATGTAAAAATGTAAATATTTATTGTACACAGCTCACACTGTATATAGCTCACCACAAAATCAAATGCAAAAATGTAAATATTTCCTGTACACAGCCCATACTGTATATAACTCACCACGAAATCAACTTCACACCACTCACACACACACACTTACTACTACTGCAAGAGCGTAAGGCTAACTCACTTGGCTGGACTCTACATGCTAATAGGTAAAACAGAAGGCTTTGCACAGTCACAGGAAAGCAACACTATGCAAACTTGGCTGGGGTCTAGGGATACACATTTGTTAGTGTGCATTGGGTTTGTTAAAGATTTAGGGGCATGTTTACTAATAGGCAATAATCGTTAGCACAGAGTTTGCTCCTTGGTGCATGTCAAATCAATTTAATACGATGGTCATATGAATAAAACGGGTCATGGTGGCACCTTTAGCAAACACACCCGCTAGTGTGCATAAAATGTTTCCTATTAAAACATAGGTGTAAAACTAATTGAAAAAAACACACCAGATAATCATGAAAAAAGAAAACTCACCACATTTTTATTGCCTGTACACATCCCTGTTGGTGACCACGGCATCTTGAAAAGTACGCCTGTGTGGTCTCAACAGCAGATATATTATTTATATGAGGCAACGGGTGATTATAACATTGTTGTGCCTTGAGGAGAACAGGTGGGGTAAGGTCTGGTGTGTATCGTTTCACTTGGATAACTTTCAAATGAAAATACGCATGTACTTATCCTTTAAAAAGTGGTTTATCTTATGTGCACACTGGTTGTACAAATTAGGTGGCCTGCTATAAAATTCTTCTTGATATGACAAATTCCTTTGGCACAGCTACTCACAAAAGCAAATAAAAATTCTGATCTTTATTATCGCAGATGACAATGGGACAATAGGCTATTTCATTGCCAGCAGTATATTTTAAGGCACAGTTGAGCCCTGTAATTTTCTTAACCGTATGATAAGGGCACCGCGTTCAAATCCAGATTAAGAACCTTACTGTAAAGATTCTTCTATAGGCACTGAATGTGAATGGGGAAAAGTCATAAAAACATAAGAACTGCCATACTGAGTCAGACCAAAGGTCCATCGAGCCCAGTATCCTGTTTTTAGCAATGGCCAATCCAGGCTACAAGTCCCTTTACATCTCCCCTTACTTGCCTGGTGACTTCAAAGAGTTTTTTTACAATGCCATGATCTGCTTGTGTCTCGCTGATGCTCGTGAGCTGATGGCTGTGCATGTGAGGCTGGGGGAGGCAGGTCTCTTGGAGGTGTGCATTGTGGCATGTTGTGTGTGTTGGGGGGAGGCAGGTCTCTTGGAGGTGTGCATTGTGGCATGTTGTGTGTGTTGGGGGGAGGCAGGTCTCTTGGAGGTGTGCATTGTGGCATGTTGTGTGTGTTGGGGAGAGGCAGGTCTCTTGGAGGTGTGCATTGTGGCATGTTGTGTGTGTTGGGGGGAGGCAGGTCTCTTGGAGGTGTGCATTGTGGCATGTTGTGTGTGTTGGGGGAGGCAGGTCTCTTGGAGGTGTGCATTGTGGCATGTTGTGTGTGTTGGGGGGAGGCAGGTCTCTTGGAGGTGTGCATTGTGGCATGTTGTGTGTGTTGGGGGGAGGCAGGTCTCTTGGAGGTGTGCATTGTGGCATGTTGTGTGTGTTGGGGGGAGGCAGGTCTCTTGGAGGTGTGCATTGTGGCATGTTGTGTGTGTTGGGGGAGGCAGATCTCTTGGAGGTGTGCATTGTGGCATGTTGTGTGTGTTGGGGGGAGGCAGGTCTCTTGGAGGTGTGCATTGTGGCATGTTGTGTGTGTTGGGGGGAGGCAGGTCTCTTGGAGGTGTGCATTGTGGCATGTTGTGTGTGTTGGGGGGAGGCATGTCTCTTGGAGGTGTGCATTGTGGCATGTTGTGTGTGTTGGAGGGAGGCAGGTCTCGTGGAGGTGTGCATTGTGGCATGTTGTGTGTGTTGGGGGGAGGCATGTCTCTTGGAGGTGTGCATTGTGGCATGTTGTGTGTGTTGGGGGGAGGCAGGTCTCTTGGAGGTGTGCATTGTGGCATGTTGTGTGTGTTGGGGGAGGCGTTAAAGGATATCACACGTTATTGCACTCCCTCCATCTGGCCCTGAGATTTTTCTCCCAATCTATTTTTTCCGTTTTCCCCACTCCTTCATACTTTTCCACAGGCTTTCAGTCCTTCCTCTACCCCGCAATGCTCTCCCTCCCCATCACACACTTCCCTAACCTCCTCTCCCTCCTCTCGCCACTCCCTTACTTCCTCTTTCCCTCTACCATACTCATTTCCCATGCTGTTTGCCTCAAATTCACTTATTCTACATGTGTTCCTTCCCAGAGTACTATGCCATCTCCTTACTTGATCCTCACACTCATTCACCATGAACTCTTTCCCTCTCACTTCCCTTCCCTTCATGCTCTCTGTCCGCCTCACTTCCATGTTCTCCCTCCCTCCTAGGTCCTGCAGCCAGCAGGAGGAGGCGTCTCAGAGCAGAGGGCAATAGCAACTCAGGACCACCTTGAAGTCACTGCTCTTCCAGGTCTTCAGCCAGCAGGCTTGAGGATTCCTTCTGGCATTTTGATTCAAGCACTGTTAGGAAGAGATGTGACATTGCCACTGGAGTAGAAATGGTGGAGGACGTCAAGCGTGAACACCGGGAGTCAGAGCATACAGCTCATCTTTCACCCAGCAAAATGAAAATGCAGCCCCTGATTCTGAGAGCGGGATTGGGATACCCCTGCTGCCTTCTGAGCCACCCGGCTTGGCTCTCAGGAACTCACATTCTAGAATGTCTAGGTGGCAGCTGCTAGAAACATAGAAACATGTCGGCAGAAAAAGTCCATACAGCCTATCTAGTCTGCCTTCCATATCAACTACTATAGTCTTTTTTTCCTTTAGCGATCTTCTGTGTTTGTCCCATGCTTTCTTGAATTCAGATACTGTCCTCCTCTCTATTACCTCCTCTGAGAGACTATTCCACACATCTACCACTCTGTAAATAAATATTTCCGATTACTACTTCTGATTCTGTCCCCTTTCAACCTCATCCTACGTCCCCTCATTGCAGAGTTTTCTTTCAATTGAAAGAGGCTCTCTTCCTGTGCTTTTATGCCAAAGACATATCATATCTCCTCTATCTCATCTTTCTCTAAAGTAGCCTGCAAAGGCATTACAAAGGGTGCAGGCTGTGGTGACAGCAAATTGGAGCAGGTGGATTGTGAATGGATTTCCCTTTCCCTCTTTCTACTTTAAACCACAGTGCCTCCTCACTTCCTTTTAAGCCCTGTAATTCTATACCTTTAATATTACTTTTTACATATGGTGCCACTCCTTCTCCCCTTCTTCCTACCCTGTCCTTCCTGAATAAAGGTTAGCCCAGTATAATTACATCCCAGTCATGGCTGTCCATGAGCCATGTCTCCATAACCACCACTAAATCCAAATCAGCCTCTTCCATTAAAGCCTCAACATCGGGGATCTTATTTCCCACACTATGGGCATTTATGCACACTGCTTTCCATATGCCCCTTTTACCCATGTCTAGATATTTAATGTTTTACTTACCTGGTAGCTTTCTTCACCTATCCCTAATGAATCTAGTTTAAAGCCCTCTTCAGTACGTTAGCCAGTCTGATGTGGAAGAAACTTGGACCCTTCTTGGACAGATGGACACCATCTCTGCTCTGCAGCCCTTGGAAAATCATCCCATGGTCAAGGAAACCAAAACACTCTCAATGACACTATCCATTCAGCCATGCATTCATCTCCAGGATGCGAGCTTCTCTGCCTTTGCCCTCTGTTTCAAAGCCATTAAGTCACTCTTGATACATTTGGAGGGATACCTAGCAATATCATTTGTGCCGACATGGATGAGCAACAGCAGATAATAGTCAATAGGCTTGATGAGTCTCGGCAAACTCTCCATAATATCTCAGATTTGGCACCTGGCAAACAGTACACCTCTGTGGACATCAAATCTGGTTGGAAGATGGATGACTCATTACCTCTCAGAAGAGAGTCACCAAACATCACTACCTTTTACTTCCTTGTGCTCACCAATTCTGAAACTTTGGGGTGCTTGATCTCTGATTCTTCTCTTTCCTGGGATGCTTTCACCTCCTCCACTTCCAGGGCTGCATACTGGTTCTTCAATTCAAGGAAGAGTTGGACTGTCGATTCTGCAGGCTTTGGTGACTGATGTCCAACTTTTTTCCTTCTGTAGCATACCATCTTTGCCTCTATCGGAGAGCTTGGATGCTTCAAGAAGCATCTCATCAATGTACTTCTTGCTGTCTTGAATGCTTCTCAATCTTGCTACCTCTTCTCTGAGCTCCTCCACTTGTTTCAAGAGGGCTTCAGTCTGCAGGCATTTTGCACATAGAACCAGTCCTTCGACTGTCATTGGACTGTCAGTCTAGGGACAGAGGCAGAAGCTGTAACGGGGGCAACAGCTTTGGCAATTTGATTTTTCTCAGCCATCGTTCAGTTGGCGGAGGTTTGTTACCTGTTGAAGTAAGTGAGAGACCTACCAAAGCTAACCTCTTTTATGTGTGTTTTAAAGGAACTATTCTATTTCCTTGTGTGTAGCTCTGCTTCCTTGCTAACAGCTATTACTTTGCATTAGTAAATTTTGATATTATGTGTCTGAGGTATATAGATTAATGTGTCCCCTTTGTAAAATTACTTAATCAAGGCTCCTTCAAGAATAGCAAATTGTTTACTTTTAGTAGATATCCAAACGTAGAACTATCTGCTTCCTCGATTTTCCCTACCAACCAATAAAAAGCTGTTATATTTTGTCAACAAGCTAATTGGGGAGTTGCCCTATATAGCAAGAATGTTCAAATGGGTTGGGTGGGAGTTGGGGTGGGAAGGGAAGGATCTAACACCTAAGGAGGTCAGTGACTTCAAAGAGCTTGCCTGTCTCTTTTGCCCAAGAACACAAAAAATTCCCCTTTTGCAATACAGCTACAAATTATTAGGCAAAGTAGCAGAAAAAAAATTAGCCCAACAGAGTTAGTAGAGCTACAGTATCTAAAAATATATAAATCTATCCATCTAGTTATAGCTATGGAGACTTTTTTAATACTGTTTAGATTCAGTTACATACTGTTTGCCATTCCAAAAATAAAACTCATGTGTTTTCAAAGAAATTCCTATAGTAATTGAAGTTGGGCAAGACCCCTTACCCCACTAATACTTGTCAAATAAGGGTTTTGTTATAATCTGGTGATCTTAGATCCTTATTCAAAAAAGACTAACAATTAATGCAGATTTGACATGCTGGCTGAAGACTACTCCTTCCAATCACCCTCCTTTAATGAAGGCCCCCCCCCCCCACAGCAGACCACCTGAGCTCTTACATTCCCTCCCCCCAACTTACATAAGTGCTCCCTGGTAGCCTAATGTAGGAGTGCAGAAGCAGCCCCCTCCACTCATACTCCTTCGTGTGTTGGCGTTCAAAATGATGGTTCTCACTGCTTAGGGGTAGTTTTGCAGTACCTCATTTCATATCAGATGCTAGAGACCAACTGGGGTCCAGGAAACAGTAACATAGCATAGTAGGTAACGGCTGAAAAATACCATTGATCCAGTCTGCACCGTGTACACACTGCTAAGCCTCCTGATCCGCTTAGTCTGCTTCATGTTTCCTTACCATTCCTCTGGATGTATCCTGGTCCTGAGCTGCTGTGTTATCGGTCTTGACTGGACTGTAAGCTCCAATGTCTGTATAGTGCTGTGTATTTATTTATTTATTTATTTATTTATATTCTCTTATATACCGTGCTATTCTGCATCAGTGCGGTTTACATTGAACAAACTGAAATTACATTGAACAGGGCATTATAACTTGGAGATAACTATGCGTATGCCTTGTAGTGCTATACAAATGTTCATTAGTAGTAGTAGTAGTACTAAGGACACAACCCAGCAATAGATCGCAAGATTTCTCCATATTCAGGACCATGGGTTTATCTTGCTCCTTTGTATTCCACCATCTTAGGCAGAAGGGCATGCAAAGCCCTCTCAATTTCCTCCTACACCCACATTTCTCATTTCGAACCAGGGCCATATTTAAGATGATAGATCGGAAAGCAGTGAGGAGGAGGAAAAGGAGAGTTTTCTCCCTCAGAAATGACAGAGCAGGCTTCTAAGGCAAGCAGAACCAAGCTCCTGTTTAGCCCAGGTGCTTCAGTATTTGACTTTCTCGGCAGTTGCCTATGGCTAAATCCAGACCTGTGTCCGAGTGGAAATTAAATCAAGCAGAGTGTCATCATATTATCTTCCTATGCTAATAGATTCCCATAATGAGAGATGGATATTGAATCTAAAAGAATGAAACTAAAAAGATATAACAGCAGAATTTTAAATGAGTAGAAATGCGAGAAAATATTGGATCTGAAATTAAATTATACAGCTTGTCTAGTCATGGATCAGAAGATGACACCCTGTCAATCAAGCCATATAACCTCTGGGGTCAGTTTTCAGCGACAGTGATGAATGGATTCATTTAAACACTGGGCTGATATACAGGGGTAAAAGGGCTTTTATAAAATCACCCTGTTCAATGTAATTTCAGTTTGTTCAATGTAAATCGCACTGATGCAGAATAGCGTGGTATATAAGAGAATGTAAATAAATAAAATAATAAATACCCTGGGGTATAATAGGTCGCCCAGGTTGAGAAGCCAACTCGGTGCCTATTTCAAGCTATTTTATAAAGATGCATAGATATTTGTGTGTTGTTATAAAGCAGGGGTCAAATGCAACTTCACCCATGCTGTGCCCAGAACCTAACCTCAAACACACCAATCTCTGATTCACGAAAAAATATGCACCTCGGACAATCTAATAAAAGTCTGCTTACGTGATAAAGAGCTTTTATTGACTAACCCCATAGTGAGTGATGCCAAGTCTTCATATTATGTGCTCACTAATATCACTGTTATGTGTTTAATTTAAGCCAGTCATTCAGCAAACCTAAACTAAACAGATTTTCTAGGTAGTGGTTGAATTTCACCACATTCTGGATAATTTCCTTGGCACCATATGGATTGTATTGGGTTGGTTAGGAATTTTCAGCCCAATACTATGTATAAAAGAAAATTATAAGGTGAATGCATAACTAGCTTTGAATATCGGGCCCTCTATTTTCTCTCTTTGGCTGCATGTATCTCAGCAGTAGAAGGTAAATAAGGACAGATCTGACAATACCGACCCTCAAAATATCCAGCCGTAGCAAAGGAGAGCGCTACCGAATCGCTGGTCTCATGACCAAGAGATGCAGAGATGGGTGGATATGGAGGAGTGATAGGCAGGAGCCCAACTAATTACACCTCGAACTACAGGAGGAATAGAAGTTTCTAGTAAAAGGTAAAAAGAAAAAAGAATATACGGCATGTTCCCCATTTGACTTCAAAGAGATCCCCGTGGCTTTATGTATGAGTGTTTGCAGACACCTTGCAGTGCTCACAGCGGGAGGAATGTCTACTTTGTACGTCTGATCTTGTGCAGGTGCAGTTTCATATCTTCAGCTCAATATGCTTAGCACAAACTGACCGAGCTTCAATAAAGCCAATAGATGCTAACAATGCCTTGATTAGTCCCTAATGAGAGACTAATTTCATAGCAGGATATATAGAAAGACGTCTTGCTGAACTCCGTACTGTAGATAGAAAATGCTAGAGGGGGGCTCTCACTGTGCTTTTCTCACTGCTGGAATTGTAGTTGTAGATGGGCACATTAATCCTCACCTGCTAAGTGGGTCATGAGATGTAACAAAGGCTTATTGTAATCCTCACATTTTACCATTTCAAGCCCCCTCCTCACCCTACTGCAAACCAAATTGTAGATGCGAAAAATCCATTATATTTCTATTCTTCTCACCCCTAGTTATATCTAATGGGGACATTAAACAGTAAACAGGATTTATTTTGTTCATTGAGATTATCTGAATGCTTGCTTTATTTAATTTAACTGAATCAATCATGGTAGCACAGGGGTCCCTAATAAAATGACCAAATAATTTTGTAATTTAAGCAAAAAAAAAAAATCCAGTCTAGAGGCAATATTCAACACTCATTTACAGATGAGCAATAGAGATTTCTGTACAAATCCGAAGTAGTTCTGAAATGATTACAAGTACACAGCTTGGCTGCTTTCCAAAACTATTTTCCATTAACTTTTTCTATAGGAAAACAGAAGGTGTTGAAGGCAGCATGCTATTTTGCTAAATGAGGGGATTGGAGCTTGCTGCACTGGGGGATATGCATCAGCATTCAGGGTGCAGTCTCCTATCCCCAATCCCAAGGAAATGTCTGACCATCTTCACCCGCACGATTTGTGAGACACAGAACATGCCTTCAAACCATGTGTCCGTAATTATTCAGAACATTAATTTATTTATTTAAAATATTTCTTTCCCACCAAATCACAACATTCTTGGCGGGTTAGAGTAAACATATCAAAACATACATGCACACTCCCATAAACACGCCATAAGACCATACAGGAAATGCCTGGGGAAATAAATGAGCTTTTAGCTTATGCCGAAACTCCAGTAAATCATCACGCAATTTGATCCCCATCAGGAGCTTGTTCCACCAGCGAGACTCACTCACAGAAAAGGCACGTCTAGTCACCACCTGCCGCGCTCCTCCAACTACTGAAGGCAAAAACTAGGGAACCATGTAGAGGGCACCTCGGGGGCCAGTTGGACACGTGAGGTTATTATAAAAACACCAAACTATCCAAAGACACCAGTGCTGAATTTTAAAAACAATATAAAACCACTTTCAATTGAATACGAAATTCAATTGGAAGCCAATATAGTTCCCATAAACACAGCAAAATATGATCAGGTTTATACAAAATAGTCCAGGTTGTGGCATTTTGAATGGCATGCAAGACATACAGATAGGCTTTTAATAACTCATATGTTATGCTACAATAATCATATGGTGGAAATACCAGAGACTGGAAAACTGTCCAAAAGTCACAGGAATCTAAAATAGGATGGACCTTAATCTTAGACTTCACAGTCAACTGCGCATCTAGCATCATTCCCAGATACCGTATTTCTGAACATACTGAGAGGGTGGTGTCAGCTGGGGTGTGGGGGCGGATCGGCGAAGGGGTTGGCGAGGCCAGGATTTCTGCCTAGGGCAGCAGAAACCCTTGGACCGGGCCTGATCACAACATATGTTGCCGGGAAGGGGGGGAGGGGTGCTGTGGAGAATGTAACCAACATCATGACATGTAACTAAAGCCTCAGTCTTCTTCACATTTAAAGATAACCTGTATCTTGTAAGCCACTCCTTAATTACCCTATAACAGGCTGCCATAGAACTAGGAAATTCTTCCCCAGTTACAAATTGTATATAGTGTGACCCTCCTGGTTCACAGTAGGAATTGCCACAGATATATCTCCCCTTCCCAGTAAAGGGAAAGGCAGAGCAAAGAGGAAAAGGGAGGGCTAGAGGTAAATCCCCAGTCAGGGGAAAGGGTTTCTTCAAGTCCAAGGCTTCCCTGGCAGTTTTCACTCCCCTTCCTAGCCCCTGCGTGGCAGATACAAGTCAAGGAAGCTTGGGAGGAGGGGAGGAGTTCTCGGGTCCAGCACTGGGTGAAGTCACTTCCTCTGCAGCTCCTGAGCCAGAAGAGTGTATGTCTGAGGAAGAGTTTGGTGGATAGAACCAATGGAGACTGAACCTGCCTTAACAGAAGTACTACCCCAACGCACAAAATTCATGGAATGGATGGACTTCTCTCTGAGCAGAGGAGAAACTGTGTGTCTAGCTGAGTGCAAAGAATATTCAGAGGGTAAAGCTGCTCTGCCTTGTGGGAGGGACAAGCAGATGAAAGCTGAATAAGGAAGCGTTTTCTTGCCAGAAAGTGGAGACTGTCCTCTTTGCTACACCTAGACAGCAGAGAGACAGGGCAGCAAAAAGGCTGGAAGAGGATTGCCCTTACCAGCAAGGAACTGGGATAACGTTTGTGGGTGCTTATAAAGACTTGTTTCTTTGGGGGTGTTGAGAACCTCTTCTCCAGTGGAGAGAATAGCTGCAAAGGAGGAAGAAAGCCCAGACTGGATTAGTTCCTTTCAGTTGATTGCAGGGCCAGGAAACATAGAAACATGATGTCAGAAAAAGACCATATGGCCTTTCTAGTCTGTCCTTCTATATCAAATACTTTAGTCCCCTTTTTTTCCTTTAGCAATCTTCTGTGTTTGTACCATGCCTTCTTGAATTCAGATACTGTCCTCATCTCTACTACTGCCACTGAAAGACTATTCCATGCATCTATCACTCTTTTCATAAATAAATATTTAAGTATATTACTCCCGAGTCTATCCCCTTTCACCTTCATCTTATGCCCCTTTATTGCAGAGCTTTCTTTCAATTGAAAGAGGCTCTCCTCCTGTACATTTATGCCATGGAGGTATTTAAACATCTCTGTCATCTCACCTCTATCCTGCCTTTCCTCTAAAGTATACATATTGAGATCTTTAAATCTGTCATTATATAGTTTACAACAGAAACCATTGACAATTTTGGTCGTCACTCTTTGCACCAACTCCATCCTGTTTATATACTTTTGAAGGTGTGATCTCCAGAAATGCACACAATACTCCAAATGAGGTCTCACCAAAGACTCATACAGAGACACTATCATTTCCTTTTTCCTGTTGGCCATTCCTCTCCCTGTGCACCCAAGCATCCTTCTGGCTTTTGCGGTTGCCTTTCTTACCTGTTTAGGAACTTTAAGATCATCAGAAACAATCACACATATGTCCCGCTCCTCTTATATAGATAGAAGTACTTCACCCCGTATATTTTACAACTCTCTTGGACTTTTGCAGCCCAAATGCATGACCCTGCATTTTTTAGCATTGAAGCTCAGCTGCCAAATTCTCGACCATTCTACAAACTTAGCTAGAACCCTCCTCATGTTATCTACTCCTTCCTGGGTATCTATTGTAGATTTTGGTATAATCCACAGAGGACAAAACTTACCCGACAGCTCTTCCACAATACCACTAACAAAAAAAGAATCAGACCCAGGATAGATCCCTGCGTCACACCACTGGTAACATCCTTCTCCTCAGAGTGAGCTCCATTTACCTGTACCCTTTATCATCTCCCACTCAGCCAATTTCTAACTCAGTCACTTTAAGGTCCATTCCTAGAGTGCTCAGTTTATTTGTAAGTCACCAGTGTGGAATGGTGTCAAAGGCTTTACCAGAATCTAAGTACATCACATCTAGGGCTCTCCCGCAGTCCAACTCTCTGGTCACCCAGTCGAAGAAATCGATCCATAAACGCATCCTGCCACCAATACTAAGCTTAAATAGTTTGAACTGTGTTACTGGAGAGAACTCATGGATATTTTTGTGAATGAATAAAGACGAGCTTGGCAGTTTGTTTTATTTCTCAAATTCTGGAAGGCTCGCCCTGTTCGCCCTTGGTGGCATCCAGACTTGCCTGTTTTTGTTTTCTTTGCTCCCTTTTCCCTTTTTTTTCTTTTGGTGTCAAAGCCTGAGCCGGTATAATTAAAGTCTCTTTGTGTATTAAGGCTGCTTGTTCTTCAGGCTGCTCTGTGTTTAGTGACTTCGAGAGGAGGACCTGCGGACTCCTGGAGCAAGTGATCTTGGACTCACAGAGCACCCCCTTCTGGTGATGATAGATCATGATACCATTGGCATAGCTGTGATGATAGACCATAATAGCTGAAGAATATATTAATAACGCGGAGAGGGCTGAACCCTGCAGCACAGCAGTCTTCAATGGGAACCATGGTGAAACTTGCTCATCCATTCTAAGCTGTCGCACCACCCAAAGAAGGAAGATCGAAAGCAAGCAAGAATCGAATATCCCATCGCTAACTCCCTAAGCCTCTTTCATGGAAAAGAATGATTTGTAGAATCAAAGGCTGCTGTAAGATGAATATAGTCATTGGTGGGGTTTCTGCAATGTTTATCAAGGACCAAATCAGCATACGACTTGACAGGATTACTATCCCCTGCATGGAAAACACTAGGACTTAAAACAAACCATCATCAATAATACTGTACAAGAAAACCAGCCAATTACCAGCAACCTGACTATGAAAATGACATTTTTGGGCTAGGATAGAGTGACTCTGAATTGGTTAATTCCAACTGAAGCTATATCCAGGTATCTGAATGTGCAGGTTGTACAGTATATCATTAAGACAAATAACTCGGTGGAAGCATAGCTCAGAATTAGCAACCTATGTTCAACAAGAAACATCGGGTGCACCAAAGAGCTTGCTTTTGCAGGGCTGAACTCTTTTCAGGAAGGAAATTGTGCAGCTCCATCACCTTCCCTTGGTGTCCACTGGTGACCTACTTACTATTAAGAAGGTAACTGCAGTAAATCGGCAGGAAAAGTCACCTCTTCCTTCCTTTGCAGCTCATTTTCAAAATATTAAAAAACAGCCCAGAGCCCATGGAGCCTGCATGCAGAAGGCAGCCTACCTGCAGCCCTGCAAATGTCAGTCTTCACATGCAACAGAAAGGGGCTATTTTAGAGTATTTAGTCACCATTTCCACATAGTCATTCTGGAACTTACACGTGGAAATGGTGATCTTAGAAAGTGATAAATCTACACGTAGAGGTCCTTACTATGTAGAAATTGCAAGAGGGCCTACTGGGGGTGTGGTTAGGATGGGTCAGGCGCAGGTCCAAAATTTGCATTGGTATTCCACATTTCATATAGGGAATGCACGTGTATAGCCAAAATTATTCACATCGGGATTTGCAGTTGCTCCCCAGAAAATAGAGATTGTTTTTCAAAAGTGTTTGTTCTGGCCAGCCCTTTACAGAAGGGATTAAAGGGGGTGTTGTTGTTGTTGTTAAGTGCCATCGAGTCGGAGTCGACTCATGGTGACCCTCTGGATAGCTATCCTAAATTGTGTTCGGTCTTCAGTCAGGCGGCTCATTGTTGACAGACTGGTACCCGTAGCTGCTGTTATTGTATCGACCCATCTCATTGCTGGCCTTCCTCTTTTGCGTTGACCCTCCTTAATCACCCATTGTTTATGTCAATCCTCAAATTCTAATTAAGTGATGACAGCCTCTGTAATGAGTGGACAGCATTTACATGTATATGTTTGCAAGATAGCCCACACTGAACCCGATCCAGGAAGGGGCACGTCCGGGCACTCTAGATGTCCCGACCAGGACAGGCTCTATTACACTCGATTCTGCACCATGGGAGCAAGATGCTCCCGCAGTAGCAGGATTAAGCAACAGGATGGCCCAATGTGCCCCTTCAGCAGCCGTGGGGGACATAACACCGGCAGAACGGCCAGGCCTATCCCCACTCTTGCTGCTGCGCTAGTGCCGGACACCCCTCTCCCACTGCCTGACACCTAGAAGGTCTGCCGGGGCCAGGATTGGGTGGCAGGGCCTTACCTCTGGTGGCTGCATTGTGTTGGGGGAGAAGCTGAGCCGGGGCACAAGGGTGCCCAAGTCTTATTCCACCTCGGAGGTGGAATAAGCTGTGTGTGTCCCTGGTGCTCCCCAAACATACAGGGCCTTGACCTAAACCGGCCCTGTACGTCTGGGTGTCCGGCCTGCCCACAATCCACCCAAACACCACCCCTGTGCTGCCCTGTCCTGCTCTCCCCGCACAGCGGCTCTGTGCGTGCGGGGAGAGAGGCTGCTGGAATTTGGACATGATGGCTAGCAGGGTTGCATGGTACAGCCCCGCTAGTCACCTTACAGAATCGGGCCCACTGTGAAACACCAACTTCCACATGCCAGTATTCTTTATCTTTATCTTTATTCGCAAAGCTTGATAAACCGGTCATGCCAAGGCGTCAGGCGGTGTACAATACAATAAAATGACTAGGCTACTGAAAATAAAGATGGAAAAGGAATGCCATCAGTGACAGGACAGGAAAGAACAGTTAAAAGACAGAGAACAGAAAAGAAGAGGATGAGTAGAGTGGGGGTGGGGGAGCAAGGGGAGGAAATACGAAGGGAAACTATGGAGGATGGAGGGTGCGGCTAGGGGAGAAGGCACCATCGGTTGGAAAGGGAAGATCAAAGGCTTGACAAAAAAGATAGGTCTTAAGAAGACCTTTGAAACGGGGGAAAGATGATTCGAGACGGAGTGGTAGGGGAAGTGAATTCCATAAGGCGGGAGCCCGGAAGAAGAAGGCAGAGTGGCGAGTGAGTTCCAAATGGGCCTGGGAGGTGGAAGGGAGGAAAAGACGGTTGCCGTGAACAGAGCGGAGAGAGCGAGGAGAGGGTTGAAAGTAAATGATGTCTGCCAGGTATTGAAGGGTACCTGCATAGAGAGCTCTGTGAGCAAGAATGAGCAATTTAAAAATAAACCTAAATTTAACCGGCAGCCAGTGAAGAGAGAAAAGACAGGGAGTGACATGAGACCGGGCGGGGAGCAGGTAACGAGACGGGCGGCAATATTCTGGACCAGTTGTAAACGGCGAAGCTGGGAGGAGGGGAGACCTGCGAAGATAGCATTACAATAGTCTAAACGCGATATCACGAGTGATAAGACCAGGGTGACAACAGAGGAATGGGGGAGAAGTGACCAAACGGCCCTTATCCGGCGAAGATGGAAGAAGGAAGTGCGTACTACGGAAGAAATATAACTGGTGGAAGGAAAGGGAGGAGTCCATGGTGACACCCAGGTATCAAAGAGTCGATACTAAGGGGACAGGGTGGGAGGACATAAAGGGTGACAAGTCAGGAGAGGGGAGTCCGAAAGAGAACCAAATCGCCGAGGATTTAGCGGGGTTGACATGAAGAAAATTGAGGTCAAACCAGGAAGCGACAGAGGCAAGACACGAGTTTAGCGGGGCAAGGTCAGGGGCGCAAGAAGAAGTGTGGTGAACTAGAAGAATATCGTCGGCGTAGATGTAAACGGAAATTCCAGATTGCTGAATAAGAAGAGCAAGAGGGGCAAGAAAGACATTGAAAAGCAAGGGAGCAAGGATAGAACCCTGAGGAACACCACAGATTGAGGGGAGCGGGAGAGAGACAGAGGAACCAGAATGAACAGAAAAGGAGCAAGATGAAAGAAAGGAACAAAACCACCGTAAACTGTGCCGCGCACACCGAAATGCGTCCATGCCTAGGCCTGCTTTTGACCATGAATAAGTGGCAGAATAGTGCTCATTTCAGAGCAACAATACTTGCAGGGGGAAGATCGAAATGTATTCTTACCACCACAGTAAATTTCTCTGGGTCAAAAAAACCCTGCATGTTTATTAACAATCTATATATTTTACTGCCCTGCCACCACACATCTTCAGATCTGAAATGGCCAGCTGGAACATGCATGTATTGTAGCATAGAGAGCTCTGTTTGGAAATATGTTGGGTGGCATATCTATGCACCCCTTTCTGTGACTGTGCTTTTCAGAGACATCCACATTTCTAAAATGGTCTGCCAATGTGCATGTACCCAGCCCTGCTATAGGCACTGACCTGTCTCCAGAACTGGTTGCAGGCTCATGCATCTTTCAGGGTGGAGACGGTTTAATTTCAGAAAGCATTTACATGTGTCTCCCTTCACTGCCACCCCTCCCCTGGTACTTGGACATGGTGACTTGAATGTCCCAGATTGCTCCCAGGCCACTTCTTATGCGTTAGCTGCCAAGGTGCCATGTTAACTCATGGCCGGCCCATCTATTAGGCGGTCGCTTAAGGCGGCTAGCCCAAGTGGGCGGTAGCAGCAGCAGCAGCAGCACATGACTGTCTGTGTTGCCCCTCTCAGCTGCCACTGATTCTGTTGCTGGGAGGGGAAGGCGGCAGTGGTAGTATTTCAGAAGACGGTGGCTTTTTGCCACTGCTTTCTTCCCCGCGGCAGGCCATGTCCTTCAGCACACATGGCCTGCTGCATCTGATCCCCCTCAGAGATCCGCCCTCGGGGATCAGATGTGGCAGGCTATGTGAGCTGAAGGACATGGCCTGCCGCGGGGAAGAAAACAGCGGCAGAAAGCTGCCACCTTCCGAAATATTGCTGCTGCCACTCCCCCTCCCCTCGCCCCATGACGGAACCAGAGGAGCTGGGGGAGGAATGGTGATGGCTTGCTGAGGTCGCACAGTCGGGGTTTCTGCCTAGGACAGCAGAAACCCTTTCGTTGTCTGTGTTAACTGCTCATGTGCATAGTGCACATTAATTGCTGCATTAACAGCTAATGTAGCTTAGCGAATTGGCCTCTGAGTGGAGGAATAGAGAAAGTTCAATAATATAAGGACTGGGGGTAGAAGGAGGAGGAGAGTAGGTCGATCCAGGTCGCTAACAGTCACGTCTCTAGATTTATTTAAAATATTTATAATCCACAACATCCACGGTTCGGGGTGGATAACACACATGAAGCCAGTCCTTGAATTTTCAGAGTGGGATGGCTCGGAGGTGCTGCAGATGAACATTTTATTTTAAGTTGTGTGTGGCTTTAACAGGAACTCTTGTACCAAACATATTCTCATAGTTCACAGATCACAGCTAAAGTACCCTAGTGGATTGAGGGAGACTACTCCCAAGGCCTAAAACTTGTAAAAACACCTAGCAGGCAAAATTAAAACAAATCCAGGGACACCCAAGGCACTCTATGTAAAAACCTTTTAGGGGTGTTCCACCCAAAAAAGCATGTACAACAAAAATGGTCTGAAAAAGGCAAACGGGCAATATAACAGGCCAGGTACTAGAGCCCTTGGAGCACAAATGATGTGATCCATTTAGTTGCCAAGTACACTCTTTCCTGTTGCCTCCTCTCCTTCCTCAGTGGGGTCCCTGCAAAGATGCTGCTGATCATGTATTACATACCCTATAAGGTGGTCAACAAGCTATACTCTTCAGTGCCCCCAAAATATCCACTTCTCAGCGCACAACAAATCTGCAATCAGTGTAGTATCACACAGTTGCCCAGGAACAATCCCTCCTCTCTTCACTCTCCATTTTCTCAGCTTAAACCGATTACACAGAAGCATACTCAAAAATACTCTTTGCCTCTCCACTACCTGCACAAAATGCTCCTGGGGGTTAGCTCCCTGCAGGGCAGTTTCCAGTCTCCCAAACTAGGAGTGAGATGCACCCTTTCCTCTCAAGCTCTAACTTCAAACTCAGCAAACAGAAGGTCCAGAAAACCTCCTTCCTGGCTCTGATCTCTGTCTGTTGACTTAAGACACCAAAGACCTTCTCTTTCATCCTGGTCTTCACACTCTCTCCCTGTTATACTAGTAGTTAGTTTTACTGTTCAGCATCCCCCGCTTTCTTGGTTTCTGGGGAGGAAGACCACTCCTTACAGCTCTGAGCTCCGGCGGTAGAAGGCACTGAACCCCTTCCTTTACGAATTCGTATAGTTCCCTCCTACTCCTGTAGACTAACAGAAGGGTATAACCACCATTGTGTCCTATCAGGGAAGGTCTTGTCTTACTAATCTGTTATATTTTTTTGAAGGTGTGAATAAACAGGTAGACAAAGGTGAGTCGGTTGATATAGTGTATCTGGATTTTCAGAGAGCCTTTGACAAGGTCCCTCATGATAAACTTTTGGCAAAATCTAAAAGGCATGAGATAGGAGGGAGTATACTATTGTGGATCAGGAACTCATTAAAAGATAGAAAGCAGAGGATAGGGCTAAATGGCCAATTTTCCCAATGGAGAAAGGCGAATAGTGGAATACCCCAGGGATCTCTGCTGGGTCCATTGCTTTTTAACATAAATGTAAATGACTTGGAAATGGGAATAACGAGTGAGGTAATCAGATTTGCAGATGACAAAAAATTATTCAAAGTTGTTAAAACCCATGAGGATTGTGAAAAATTGCAAGAGGACCTTGATAAACTGGAAGACTGGGCATCGAAATGGCAGATGAAATTTAATGTGAATAAGTGCAAAGTTTATACACCTAGGAAAGAACAACCCAAACTATGGTTACATGATGCATGGTTCCACATTAGGAATCACCACCCAGGAAAAAGATTTAGGCATCATTGTGGATGACATGTTGAAACCCTCCACCCAGTGTGCAGCGGCAGCCAAGAGAGCAAATAGAATGCTAGGTATCATAAGGAAAGGAATGGAAAATAAAACAAAGGATATTATAATACCTCTATATCGTTCAATGGTGAGACCACACCTTGAATATTGTGTGCAATTCTGGTCGCCGTATCTTAAAAAGGATATAGAAAACATACAGTGAAGAGCTATCAAAATGGTAAAGGGGATGGAAGGATATACCCCTTTGAAGAGAGGCTAAAAAGGTTAGGGCTCTTCAACCTGGAAAAGAGACGATTGAGGGAAGATATGATAGAGGTCTATAAATTAATGAATGGAGTGGAACGGGTAAACGTAGATCGATTGTTTACACCATCAAAATATAGAAAGACTAGGGGGACATACAATAAAGATACAGGTAACCTATTTAAGACTAATAAGAGAAAATATTTTTTCACTCAACGTGTAATCAAACTCTGGAATTCGTTACCAGAGGATGTAGTAAGAGCTGTTAGTGTAGCTGGGTTTTAAAAAGGTTTGGACAAGTTCCTGGAGGAAAGGTCCATAAACCATTATATTAAAGGAGACCCAGGATATCCATTGCTTGCCCCAATACAAGCATTGTTGGACCTGTGTCTTTTGGGGAAATTGCTAGGTACTTGTGACCTAGATTGGCCACTGTTGGAAACAGGATACTGGGCTTGATGGACCTTGGTCTGACCCAATATGGCATATCTTATGTTCTTATGACTCTTCTGGAGAACAGGCACAGAATCGAAGGCATATTTTTGGTGTCATGCTACACACACATAATCATTAAACAACAAATGGCAGCATCTCATCATTTAAGCAGCAATCTAACTCTCCCACAGCAATACTATATTAGAAAACAATCAGGGCAAATAAGCCCCACACCATCATTACCAGTCACCTAAAAAGCAACTCCCCGTGTATAGGCACATCGTGATAGCCCTGTGGACCTCATTCACCTTATAGGGCAAATGAGTCATGTCATCAACTGCTTCCTGAATTTCGCGAGACGTTTCATCCTTCTCACCTCCTAGGGTGACTTCTTCCGATCAGCTGGTCCAGCAATTCAAAGGGCTAGTTTGCATAGAAGGTAGTTTTACAGCAAAGAGAGATGCAATAGCAAAACCCAGTGGCCTTTAGATTTGTAGGATTGTGTGAAAGAAGTGGTTCTCAACCTTTATTCTCTTGTGATACCCCTGACAGGCTTGTTCAGGTGCTTGGACTACAATCTGTGGCTGAACAAAAAAAGACCCCAAATATAATCTTACAGTAGTTAAAAATAATGCAAGAGAAATCTAAGCTATTTTTAACATTTACTTTTCTTAAATAAATTGTTATTGAACTCAAAATGCTTACATTGCAATTTTTCCCACGAGTTTTACAGCCTGATATTTAATGGCCCTTATCCAGATAGCAGGATGCTGTGGAGCTGAATGGCGGAGGGGGGAGCAGACTTGCAATATTTCCAGCTTGGGTTGGCAGCAACGGTGATCATTGCAGGAGGGGAGGCAGAATTAGGGAGCAGTTATAGGTATCTCCAGTACCTGGCTCCTGGCTTGCACTCTCTCCAGCCTGCAGGCACACGTGGTTGCTAGAGAAAGCACGGGTTTGTGGTCTATGCCCGATTTTTGGTAACACACCTCCCAGGTTCTTGGTGACACCTCAGTATGTCCCGACACATTGGATGAGAATTTAGCACGTCGCCCCTCAAAGCCTGAAAGAAGAGTGTTAACATCTTAAATTGTATCTGCCAAATCAGTGGTAGCTGATGCAGTTCAACAAAACATGGAGCAGAGATTCTGCCGTCTTTGTACTGCTCCTCCCCTCCCCTCCCGGTAATATAAAGGTTTTCATTCTGTTTAAATCCCGCAGCTCTGTAAACGCTGGAACATCTAGAGAGAGAGTCAGCCTGGGGCAATCTTTCTCATGTCATAAAAACAAAATCAATGGAAAAAATATATCTAACAACAAAACACCATCTAGATCTCAATATTTGGGCCAACTGAGGGAACTGCAACTCTGTCAAACAGATTTAGTTTGGTGTGCATATTATATATACATGGGGGCATATTCAAAGGCAGACTTGCAAACCACATAAATGTCAGCTATGTGGTTTTGAAATCTGAATAGCAATTGAATATCGCCACTAACCGGATTGCAAAATCTTAATCTGGGAAAACCAGAAATTCAGTACCAGCAGCCGGATATGCGCCATTGATGAAGATCTGGTTTGAATTTAAAGCGGCGATGGTCAGACACTTTCCTAGTGCCACCACCACTGAAAATGCCCCTATAAGATGTATTTTAGCTATAGATAAATGAGACACGTAGATTTAGATAAATACATTTAGGAAGCCAATATTCAGAGCGCTAGATCTTTAAACGCCACAGTGGTTGGCCAGATATTCAGAAGCAGTACTCAGATGCTGACTGCCGCTGAATATTCAGACTGTGCAGTCACTGTTTGGGAATCTAGGATTAAGAAATGGATGACCAGTAATTATCTGATGTTAAATATTAATAAAATCAAACAATTTTGGACGGTCAGCCGGATCTGTCTCCTCCACCACAGAAAATGTGATTATTAGGTAATGAAATTGCATTATCTTTCGAACTTAAAATATTGAGAACTGTGTTAGATCCTTACTTAACGTTTGTATTTCAAAAAAACAGTCTTGTTAAGAAAGTTAATTATACATTAAGGAAATTAAGACAATTGAGGTCGAGACTGCCATTTCCTTTCTGTATTCCGACTCTGATAATTCTATCTCAGACTGACTTCTGTAATAGGGGCCTAGCAAAAAGGCTCTAGCGCTGGGTTTCCTAACACGAGTTTAATGATGACTTTTTAAACAGAGATGCTGTAAGCAAATAGCATGCAAGTCGGTTGTGCACCAAAAGTCAGCATTAAAGAAGGAAAGCAAGCCAAGCACATGCACACAGGGACCGGCTTTAAGTCTGGCACCTGTGTGCATGAATTGGCTTGGCAAAAGTAATCTGAGGTGAAGTTTGACACTTCACCTTAGATGACCAGACTCCTCAAGGGGCCTGACCCCTGATCCGGCCTGATCATGGCCCATCCCCTGGTGGCCCTGTGGCCTCAATTCTCCCCATCCCTCAAATTGGAAAAAGGCCTAGTGGACACTAATTCCCCCAACTCCTCCCAGTACCTTAAAAGTAGGAGGGCGGGAGTGCTGCCCACATGCTCCTGCCCCCGTATTGCCATCTAACGAAATGGCGGCACCTGGCCCTGTGCAGTGCATCCTGGAATGCACCGGGTGGGGTCAGATTGCTCAGTGCCCCAAAATGCTGGAATGCACTACCCCCTGAGATCCGGGCTATTAGGAGCCTGACACAGTTTAGGAAAGCCCTCAAATGCCACCTCTTCAACAAGTACCTTATAGAACCCAATGGCGTCACCTAGAGCCCAATAACACCCACTGATACCAGTCCCAGATAAATCTAGGGTATATCAACAACTCACCAAGTGTGATATTCATTCCTATAGTGGGCTGGTGTTTTTCTATGTAACTTCTGTGTATATGATTTCATGTAGTATGTTTTGTAAATAGTTACCCCGGTTATCCAAGTTATTTATACCCTGTTACCTGTAAACTCATACGTGTTAAATGTACTGAGCATTTTGTTCCATGTGAACCGCGCTGATGATGAATAGTGCGGTATATAAGAGACTGTAAATAAATAAAATAAATAAATATAAGGCAAAAAATGCCTTATATAGCAGAGTGATGCCCAAGTGCATCCTGAGACTGCTGAGCCTATGCCATGCATCCCAGAATACAATACAGGGGCAGTCATTCTGCCATGTAAGGCATTTTTTGCCTTATATGGCACTGATCCTGCCATTTTGCAAGATAGCAGTGTAGGGGCAGGAACATGTGGGCAACGCTCCTGCCACCAACTTCTAAGGTACTGGGAGGTTTCAGGGGGTCGGGGGTTAGGCCTTTTTCTGGTGTGGGGGGGTTGGGGCCTTGAGGCCTTGGGCCACCATGTGTGATTTCATATTCCTTATTTTGATTGCGATTAGCATGCTCACTGCACTATACTTTAGCTTAGTGACGTTGCAGGTGTTTTCCGGTGCCAGCTTGCTTTCTGCATTGGAGAGTAAGACTAGCGCCGGCAAAGCACCAGCAAAATGCTGCGCTAGAGCATAATGCAGCTTTCTTCATAGGTCTGATAGTGTTTACAAAGGATTATTTGGAAAACTATATACAAGAATTTGGTTTTTGTGAAATAAGGCAGCTAAATTAATTTTTAACTGTACTGGCTCCCTGTTAATCAGATATTCCCATCAAACTTCTTTGTTTAGTTCATAGAAAGGAAGGATTACTAAGCCATGCTGTTAGCGTGAAAATTTTGCTCTGCTAAAAGTTAGCAAGAGAGCCCAAGCAAAAATTCCTGCACTGCGTAGCACGCAATTGGGTGGGGACTGGTCATCTTAGGGGCAGAACATGGACACTGATGGTGCATTGTAATTAGCATGGGTATTTTGGGGGCACACTAACTGCAAATGTTGCTATCAGTGCTGCTACACTTAACATCACCTCAGGGGTGCATTTATGTGCAGTCATGTACTGGTTAGAGCGGTGCGATGCTTTTACAACATGCTAACAGCAGGGGACTGGGCACACACACATCCTGTAGTAGAATCATGTCCCCAAATCTTGTACGGGAACGCACCAGCTGCCTTAACCTCATTGCTGTCCATCTATCACCTTATCGGCTTTTGCGAGCATTGTTGGAGATTCCTTCTTTTAATTACTCCCTGATGGCTACTATGAATAGATCTTTTATCTTTAGAATTGCGGTTGTGTGGAACTCTTTGCCAGAAGATTTAAGACAGGAACCTGTTTGCTTAGACTTTAGGAAAGCTTTAAAAAAATACTGTATCTATTCCAAAAGGCATATACCTCTGTCTGGAGTCTGAAGTTGACATAATTAATTTGTTTATGATTTTTCTATTTTTTACTTTTTTATCCATTTGGATGTTAGGTATTGTAATCTGCTTGGAAAGAACTGTTGTACTTAAAATGTGGACTAAAAATGATTGGAATTAAATTAGATTAAATAATGTCAATATTTCCGGCCACTATCTGGATAATTTATATGGATCGCAGCTTTTAGGGCAGCTTTTGCTGTGAGCCCAGCTATCCAGGCTAAGTTATCTGGATAATGGTTGAAAATTGCCACTGTTTGGATAATGGAGGTGATTGCCCAGTGGTGGCCAGCAGCCCACGGACTACGCTGGCACTCCTCACAGTGCCAAAGTGGTCTACGGAGATATTGTCTGCAGCACAATTCAGATGGTGCTACTGAGTCTCTCTCACCTCCCTTATCCGTATAACCTCTGTGGTTATTTGGATAAGGGCTTCTGAAAATGTACCCCTAAATATATTTTTGTGTACTTATGTAAATTCTGAAAAATAGAGGGTCAAATGATCATATACCTTCTTCGGTCTGCTTACAGTAAATAGTGTATGGAACCTGGATGAATCAGAACTATATAGAGAGAACTGGGCAACTTTGGATTAACGATGGCTTTAAATGCAATGATAACGATAGAAGTCACCTAACCCTCATACTGTAAAGATTTGAGATATACATAGGCAAAACAATTCAGTTCATTCTTTTGGGTGTTTTTTGTTCATTAATATAAAAATTTAAGGACATAACAATTGCCATACTGGGTCAGACCAAAGGTCCATCAAGTCCAGTATCCAGATTCCAACAGTGGCCAATCCAGGGCACAAGTACTTGTCAGGTTACCAAAAGTAGGTAGAATTCATGTTGCAAAACCTCCAGAGATAAGCAGTGGCCTTCCCCAGTTCTAGAGGTCCTTTAGCAACTTAAAAAAAAACTTTTTAAAACCCAGGTAAAATGTTTCTACCACACTGAGTGAAAAAAATATTTTCTCTAAGTTGTTTTAAATGTACTACTTTGTTACTTCATGTGTTGCCCCTGGTCTTTTTTGAAAAAGTAATAATTTATAATTGATCTGCATTCCCCAGTTCCGTTCCACTCCTTTTATAAGCTATCCTATCTCCCTCCATCCTCCCCTCTTTAGTCTTTCCTCACAGAAGAGTCTGTTGGCCCTTCTCTGTATCTTTGTGATTCTACTATATCTTTTTTGAGATGTAGCGACCAGAATTGCACACAATACTCAAGGTGCACCTGCGCTATGCAGTGGTTACAGAGACGTTATGATATTCTGTTTTCTTTTGTATTCTTTTCCTGATGCGTTCGCACTTTTTAAAGTGTGCAAATCAATTGTACGTGAGTTAACTCATGGGTTAACATATGTTAAAATTATTTTACGCACAGCAGATTTTTTTAAAGCTCACTAATGAAACAAATGCACGCTAACAAATTTCATATCCCAAGTAAAAATGTCCTTTCCCCGAAAAAGGTGGAGAGGGTAGACATGACAGGAAAAGATCATTTAAACCGAGCCATAATAATGAATTATCTTAGCTTGAACAGATGCTTTCTTCATTATCTTTTAAGCGTCTCTCCGCTGCTAAAAACGCCCCCTTTGAAAACAAGATGCGCGAGTTGCAAACGTCAGCATGACCTCAATGACTTCCTACGCAGATACACAAAGAATTTTCACACTGACAATCACATTTTATTCTCTGCTTCTCATGACAATAGGCTGTTTAGTTTAGGTTTTGTTAATCCTGTTTATGACATCGTCCCTTGGATTTTTACAGACCAAATGCATGACCCTGCATTTTTTAGCATTAAATCTCATCTGCCAAATTCTCGACAATTCTTCAAGCTTAGCTAGATCCCTCCTCATGTTATCTACTCCTTCCTGGGTGTCTACTCTACTGTAGATTTTGTTATCTGCAAAGAGGCAAACTTTACCTGACAGGTCTTCCACAATATCACTAACAGCCTTCAGCAATATCGGGGGGGGGGGGGGGGGGGTTGTACTTACATGGTCCTCCACAACTTGCCATATTGCAGGTCATTCAAAACTGGCTTCATCTCATATAGAAACTTTTTTTACCAGTAGGATCTATTTTGGGTCAATGTGATTATTCAGCAGCAAAACTGTAAGCTGTCATGAGCAAAGGCCTGGAGCAGGATAATGGCCTGTGGTGATTGACAGACATGGGGTAAATCTGGGGAGGTGATCTGGGAGGATGTAAGGAAAAAGGATGAGAGCTGGGGGGGGGGGGGTGAGAGAGGGGGTGAGCCTTGGGGATGGAAAGAGTGAGGATGAGCGAGAGGAGGGGTACAGAAGGGGAGGGGATGTGAGAAAGGGAAGGAAAGAAAAGAGGAACGTGAGAACGGACAGAATGGAAGAGTAGAGCGGCAGGAAGAGGGGAAGGTGGTATCTCAGGAATTGGGGACAGAAAGCGGAACTCATTACTTGCTCTAGTCAAACACACTGCGCCCAGTCACTGATTCACCACGTCCAGTCACTCTTCAGATGGGCACTCACATACATCCTACCTACTCAAAGCCACTGTGCCTGGCTCTTTACTACCATGTGGTCACACACTCAGAGGCCCTTTTACCTAAGCCTGCAAAGGATTTGCGGTTAATGCACCAAACAAAGTCATGTTAATAGCAGTATGTTAGAGGAACCCACGTTAAATGCCACGTTGCCACTGAGTGTGCAGCAATTGCCTTGGCACTAGTGGTAATGTGCTCTCCACCCATTCCCCAACCCATCCTGCAATCGCCGATTAACGTGCATTTTAGCAAGCGATTGCAGACACGCTGCATGTTAGTGTTCCTGAGTGCCAGTTAGCATGTTTTAAAACGCATGTTAACTGGCCTTAACAGGCTTTAGTGAAAGGAGCCTCCATCTCCCACCCACCTAAATACCCTCATCAGTCACACACCCACACACAGACATGCTCCCACCCACTCTAGTTTATCACACCAATCACTCACACTGTCACACGCTCCCTCGATCACTTCTCCTTCACACACTCAATCACCTACACATTCACCCCCCCCCTCAATCGATCACACTCCCACATCTACCCACTCATACACTTGCACAGTAGCTGCACAAGGGTTTCTGCCACCCTAGGCAGACCCTCCATGCCGCCACCCCCCAAAAGACCTTGCCTCCATCCATCCTGCCATGCCGTCATATCTTGCGCTGAAATGGCAACGACTGAACTACTGCTTCAGCGCTGCATCGGGCCTTAAAATGCCCACGCATATACGCATTCATGGCCTGGTGCTCCTACCAGCCCCCCCCCCCCCGATGCAACTTTCTTGAAGGGCGGACAGGAGCGGCAAGCCGGAACTGCGCGCATATGTACAGGATTTAAAAGCCCACCATGGCACAGAAGCAACAGTTCAGCTGCCATTTCCTGGTGGGTTGGTTTAGCGATGCCGCCCACCACCCACCACAATCGGCGCCATACTGAGACAGGCTCTGAAGTTGTGACACAACCATAGAGCCTTCAGATCAGCCTGTCTCTCTTTAGGCGGATGCTATGGGTAGACAGGCTGGGAAGGTGTCCACAAACATATAGGTGGGGTCTTTGTATGCAAGCGCAGGGTCAGCCCGTTCACTAGGCGAACTAGGCCGTTGCTTAGGGCAGCATACCCTATGCTGCCCTAAGCAACGGCCTAGTTCGCCTAGTGAACGGGCTGACCCTGCGCTTGCATACAAAGACCCCACCTATATGTTTGTGGACACCTTCCCAGCCTGTCTACCCATAGCATCCGCCTAAAGAGAGACAGGCTGATCTGAAGGCTCTATGGTTGTGTCACAACTTCAGAGCCTGTCTCAGTATGGCGCCGATTACATCAGATAATATTTACTTTGAAAAGCATAGGTTTACATATTTATGTTACTAAATCTTAAAGAAACACATAGAAACATAGAAATATGATGACAGAAAAAGACCACATGGCCTATCTAGTCTGTCCTTCCATATCAACAACTACAACAGTCCCCTTTTTACCTTTAGAGATCCTCTGTATTTTTCCCATGCTTTTTTGAATTCAGTTACTGTCCTCATCTCTACCACCTCCACTGGGAGACTAGTCCACGGATCCACTACTCTTTCCATAAAGAAATATTTCCACATATCACTCCTGAATCTATCTCCCTTCACCCTCATCCCATGTCCCCTCGTAGCAGAACTTGCTTTCAATTGAAAGAGGCTCTCTCCCTGAACATTTATGCCACGGAGGTATTTAAACATCTCAATCATATCACTTCTATCCCGCCTTTCCTCTAAGGTGTACATATTAAGATCCTTCAGTCTGTCCTCATATGCTTTATAATGAAGACCACTAATCATTTTAGTAGCCACCCTCTGCACCGACTCCATCCTGTTCACATCCTTTGAAGGTGCGGTCTCCAGAATTGCACACTATACTCCAAATGGGGTCGCACCAAAAACTTATACAGAGGCATTATCACCTCCTTTTTTCTGCTAGCCGTTCCTCTCCATATGCACCCAAGCATCCTTTTAGCTTTTGCCGTCACCTTTTCTACCTGTTTAGCTACTTTAAGATCATCAGACACAACCACGCCTAGGTCCCGCTCTTCTTTAGTGGACAAAAGTACTTCACCCCCTATACTATATTGCTCCCTTGGATTGCTGCAGCCCAAATGCATGACCTTACATTTTTTAACATTAAATCCCAGATGCCAAATTCTAGACCATTTTTCAAGCTTAGCTAGATCCCTCCTCATGTTATCTACACCTTCCCTGGTGTCTACTCTATTGCAGATTTTGGTATCATCCGCAAAGAGGCAAACCTTACCCGACAGCCCTTCCGCTATATCACTAACAAAGATGTTAAAAAGAATCGGACCAAGGACAGATCCCTGGGGCACACCACTGGTAACATCCTTCTCCTCAGAGTGAGCTCCATTTACTTGTACTCTTTGTCGCCTCCCACCCAACCAATTTCTAACCCAAGCAGTATCTTTAGGGTTCATCTCTAGGGTACTCAGTTTGTTTATAAGTCGCCTGTGAGGAACAATGTCAAAGGCTTTACTGGAATCTAAATACACCACATCTAGGGCTCTCCCTCGGTCCAACTCCCTGGTCACCCAGTCAAAGAAATCAATCAGATTTGTCTGACAAGACCTGCCTCTGGTGAATCCCTGCTGCCTCGGATCCTGTAATCCTCTGGACTTCAGAAACCTCACTATTTTCTCTTTCAGCAGCATTTCCAATCATTTACTCACCACCGAAGTTAACCTAACCGGCCTGTAGTTTTCAACCACATCCTTACTTCCACTTTTGTGATGAATATGCTGCTGGTTAAGTAGCCTCAGTAATGATTTGCTTTGGTTATCATCAGGGGGTCACGTGAATTTTCAAGTGTAACAGGGGATCACATCAGAAAAACATTTGGGAAGCAAGAAGCTAGCGTAAAACGAAAAGAAGGAAAAAAAAGTTGTGTCTACATTTTTCCTTGTAAAAAGTTGTGTTTAAAAGTTTATTCCTTGCACCCTTTTTCTTCCCTCCCCCACCCACAGGCATCCAAGTATTTGTTTTTTAAACATAGAAACATGACAGCAGAAAAAGACCATATACACTATCTAGTCTGTCTTTCTATATCAAATGCTATAGTTCCTTTTTTCCTTTAGAGATCCTCTATGTTTGTTCCATGCTTTTTTGAATTCAGATACTGTCCTCATCTCTACCACCTCCACTGGGAGACTATTCCACACATCTACCACTCTTTCTGAAGAAATATGTCTGCATATCACTCCTGAATCTATCCCCTTTCACGCTCATCCCATGTCCCCTAATAGCAGAGCTTGCTTTCAGTCAAAAGAAGCTTTCCTCTTGTGCCTTTATGCCACAGAAGTAGTTAAACGTCTCTATCATATCTCCTCTATCCCACCTTTCCTCTAAGCTATACATACTAAAATCCTTAAGTCTGTCCTCATATGCTTTATAACGAAGACCACTAACCATTTTGGTAGCCACCCTCTGCATCAACTCCAACTTCTTTATATACTTTTGAAGGTTCGGTGTCCAGAATTGCACAAAGTAATCCAAATGAGGTCTCACCAGAGACTTATACAGAGGCACTATCACCTCCTTTCTTCTGCTGGTCTTTCCTCTCCCTATGCATCTAAGCATCCTACTGGCTTCCACCATCATCTTTTCTACCTGTTTAGCTACTTTAAGATCATCAGAAACAATCATGTCCAGGTCCCGCTCTTCTTTCATGGACAGAAGTACTTTACCTGCTATACTATACTGCTCCTTTAGATTTTTTCAGCCCAAATGCATGACCCTGCATTTTTTAGCACTGAATCTCAGCTGCCAAATTCTTGACCATTCTTCAAGCTTAGCTAGATCTCATCTCATGTTATCTACTCCTTCCTGGGAGTCTACTCTATTGCAGATTTTGGTATCATCGCAAAGAGGTAAAGCTTACCCGACAGCCCTTCCGCTATATCATTAACAAAGATGTTAATAAGAATCGGACCCAGGATAGATCCCTGCGGCACACCACTGGTAACATCTTTCTCCTCATAGTGAGCTCCATTTATCTGTACCCTTTGTCGCCTCCCACTCAACCAATTTGTTACCCAGTCAGTTACTTTAGGCTCCATCCCTAGGGTGCTCAATTTATTAATAAGTCCCCTGCATGGAACAGTGTCAAAGGCTTTCAGAAATCCAAGTACACCACATCTATGGTTCTCCTTCTGTCCAACTCTCTGGTCACCCAGTCAAAGAAATGAGATTTGTCTGACAAAACCTGCCTCTGGTAAAGCCATGCTGCCTCGGATCCTGCAATCCGCTGGACTCCAGAAACCTCACTATCCTCTGTTTTGGGACTGCATAGTGAGCCCAAAACCTCTTTTGGCCTACTGTAACACTTATCCTAGCTTAGATAATAATGAAATCTTTAATTCTGATTACAGCCTCCTTTTCATTCCAACCTCAGCTTTTCCGCCTCAATGTTACACTCATTCATTCACCTTCACTCCAGACTTTCTTTACATACAAAGCTTACGTCTAACCTAGCATATACTGTACATCTTTGACACCACATATTATGTAGGATGTTAACCTGTCATACAGCACATTAGCACAAAGTAACAAGTGGGGAAAGCATGTAGAGCACGACTCATGGAATTCTTTCCAACCTGTGTGTCTGTGTGTGTGCACGCTTGTATACCTCTGTTTTCTATGTTCGGTATCTCTATTTTGTTTGTGTGTGTATATGTAGCTTGGTGGGTTGGTATGTCTGTGTGTGTATGAACGTGCATGTGTTTGTTCCCGTGTGTGTGTGTATATGTTCTCTGTGTGTCTGATAAGGAGAGAAGATAAGAATGGAGGTCTGTTTGATAGGTAAAATCACGTAATTATGTTACTGTGAAGCAATGTTAGTATGCCGCTGCTGTTGGAATTGCTATATAGAGTGGTGGGGGGGGGGATAACAAGTGAGCAGGACCTGGGGGAGAATAAGAACTTCAAGGAAGGACCAGGGACTGCACGGCCGAGTGGGAGGGAAGAGAGAGAAAGAGAGGAAGGCCTTGGTTGGGGAGGGGAGAGAAGAACTCATATTGGGGGCAATTAGGGGGAAGAGGAAAGGCCAAGAAAAGGAAGATGGCAAAAGTATGACCAATGAGATTTTATTTTTCCAATGTGCAGCCAATAAAGGCAGAAAATAGCTTTTGATTTTTAATTTTGTGACTTCAGAAATCTGCTTCTCATAGTGTTTTTTATATTTTGCACGATAGAAGAGGAAATATGACTCTTGGGAGAATTTTGTAAAAAAACTATTAAAAATCCTGTATACTTTGTATTTATCAAAATAAGACAATATAAAATGCTCTCGGTAATTTAATTTAAAATGCAATAAACTGGTCATTAGTCAAAGATACAGAATTTGTAATTCTTGTCTGCAGAATTCTAGCAGGAGTAAGGTTGGAATCTAGAAGAAGGCCATCCCTTGTGCATTTCTGCTCTCTTCCCCTCCCCCCTTGATCTTTGTAAAAATATGTCCCGTAGTAATGCACACCTTTTAGAAAAAATTAGAGGGAAAATTGGTCTGTAATCCCTGATGTCTCGCCCACATCTGGAGGTAAGGGATGGGTAACTCTTTGGTGTGCGCGCCCACCACTTTCCATTTTTGATGGAGAGGCACAAAAACAAAAGTTGACGTAGAGCACCACAACTGCTTGAGTCAGACCTGCCCCTAGCGGCCAGTATCCTGCTCTCTGGTGGAGCTATAGAGGTTGGGCTGGAGGAGAGAGGGTGAAGGTGTGGTGCGGTATGTTGATAAGAGATGGTGGGGAGAGTTTCAATGGGGGCAGAAAGAGCCTGGGGATGGTGTGTGAGGAACAGTTGGAGAGAGAGAGAGAGCTATGAGAATGGCCATATATGACCGTGCTTCTAGTTTCTCTGCAGGGATCTATCATAGCCTGGCTTATTCTATTTCCCCAGTAGGAGTTGTGTTGGTGGACTAGGGCTTGCTATATTTGCAGTGCTGTTCGAGTCCTTGAAGGTGCTGAGTGTTTTTGCAAGGTTTTCAGTAATTGTTTTCGTTGTCACCATGGTAGTGCATGTGAATATAATATTCATGTCACAATGAGTGATAGCTCTTCCTTACAAATCTGTTTTTTGAATGTCTCTTTAGTGTGCTGTTTTAAATATTTAGTTATATCTTTTTAATGCAAAATAAATCAGTATAAATTTCAACACTTAATTGCGCACACACACACACACAAACACCGTGGGAGGGGGAGGGGGTGCTACAGGGCAAAAGTGACACAAGGAGGGAGGCATGAAAGAAGAGAGAAGGACGGCAAGCGGGGTGGGAGGGGGCTTTGTACACTATGGAAGGGAAAAGAGCTGGGGGGGAGGTGCCAGGAGGGAGCTGGGGATGTCTATGGGGGATTTCAGCTATGGAGGCATGTATACTTGGTGGGGAGGAGAGGATTTACAAAGGGCTATGTTGAGATATGCGGGGCAGGTGGATTAAGAGAGAGAGAGATGTTGTCTGTGTGCTGGGAGGGATTGAGGGAGGTGTGTGTGTGTATGTGTGTGTGTGTTAGGTGACATAGGTACAAAGCTTCATAGTGGCACAAATTATTTATGCTAAGGAGGCCTCGCAAAGAGTCTCCATACATAGCCTTGTATCCTCCCTCAGACCTCTCCTAGGTAGGGCCGTTGCGGGGGTGCAGCTTTTGGGAGTGGACCAGTTTGCAGGGTGGTGGGGCAGTTGTGGGGAGATATTGTTTGTGGTTGCAGTATTTGGTGGGTGGGTATGGCAGTGGCAAGGGATTATGTTTTGGGGGCGGGACAGTTTATGGGATAGTGCGGCAATTTTAGGAGGGGGTAGTTTTAGGTGGTGGGGCAGTTTGGGGGTTGGGAGAGTAAATAAGGAGCTTGAAAAGAGCAATTCCTGAAGAAATGCATTGAGCTACTTTTTTGGAGTCATTTCTATGGAATTCCTGATCTGCTCTGGCCCATTTGCGACCTCGATGTGTTTTTGCTTTTACTAGTTTTTCCCCCATGCCAAGTTTCTTTGCATTTCATTTAATTTTCAGAGAGTTTGTTTGCCCCCAGTCAAACACATTCTCGACCCCTTTTAAATAATTCTTTCCAACTGTGCTGGGTTGGAAAAAATAATAAATATTCTGACTCCACAGATCTTTTGTAGCAAGGTCATTATTTATTAGTGTTCTCTGTTTATTAAAAAAAAAAGAGTAAATGATGAATATTTTTTAAAAAAAGAGTAAATGATGAATATTTCCAGGCCTTTTTGCTATTCAGAATGGGTGTCCAGCTGGCTTTTGCATAATCTCTCTCTTTCTCAGAACTGATTGATCTTGGTGAGATTACAGAATATAAATTTAGTCCAGAATTTTCTAAATGTAAATAAGTATAGTCCTAAACAAATGAAAGCAGGGTGGTTGTATGGGGTTTGCTCTGGGGCACAGGAGCTAATGACAATGTCCTGTATTGTTTCAGGTTATGAAGAACAGAAGGCCAATGCCGGTTGTATTGTAGAGGGCAAATAAACCCCTCCCCTCATGCTTTTACCCTTCTTGTGTTAGGTTTTTGTACAAAGTCAGCCCTGAGCTATCAGAATAACTTATGCTAGAAGAGGTGGTGTGGAGACAGAAGATTCAAGTAAGAAAAGCAGGAATATGTGTAACCCCCCCCCCCCATCTGTGTGATCTTCGCAGCTGCTTCTAGTGGCCTAGCAGACAAGGAGAGAGTATTACTCCAATGAGCCTTTTCATAGGTTTTTTTTCCTGGTGTCAGGGTTTTTTGATAGGGACTCGCATACTCCGGGAGGCCCTTGGCACTTTTACACCTATTCTCTTCTCAAATAAAAAGAATCTAGATTAGAAGCAACAAACAAGAACTATTCTACAAGCAGTCAGCTCCTTCTCCTTAGCTAAATGGTTACATTTAATTTACTCCTTTTGCTTCTCAGTTAAGTATATTACCACGCTCCCTTCGATTACTTCTCGTAAGTCGAACAGTTACTCCACTCTTCACCACTCCTGCACCCTTCCTGCTTAGGGGCTCTTTTACTAAATGCTGCTAACCAGTTAGTGCATCTTTTAGTGAGCAGTAACTGGCCACAGTGGTTAACTGGCACTCACACTCTAATATGGAGAGTGGGCAGGTTAAAGGAGGAGCGTGGGCATAGAGAACACATTAGCATGCTAGGGCAGGTGAACTTTGTGTTTTTGGAGGGCAGTTAATGTGGCAGAGTGCAGGCTCACCTCTATGGGTACCATTAGGTGCACCCATGTTACTTTGTTGCTCAAGCACACATAAGCTGCTAGGAACATACTGGTAATGGCCCTTACAGCTAATGCAAAGGTTTTGCACTTAATGTGCATTGGTAACGCTTGTTAAGTGCAAATCTTTAGCAGCCTTTAGCAAAAGACCCCTTAATCTGATTTTCCTGTGTGGGAATCCCTGTCTCTTATTTCTATCACTCTCTGCCAGGGTATCTGAAGCTGGTGGTCATGCAACCACAGATCCCCGATACCGCACTAGCTCACTCCTGTATGATGAGTGCTCTGATTCCTTTAGTTTCTGAGAGCTGGGGTACCCAAACTGTTCTGCAGTGCTCCTGGCTCTTATGGACTAGAAAACTGAGCTGTCAGTACACTTCTTGGAACCTCGTTTACAAGCAGAGCAACTCGTTCTGAAATAGCAGGGCACTGGCGTGTTTTACACGAACATCAACCCTCTGCTCTCTTCTCCTACTCTGCTGCTCTGAATCTGGATGGTCTGAGTGGCTGTGTGCAAAAGACACCCACCCAAAGGACTGATGCATTACTCCTGCATGGTACAGTGGCTGGGTGCCAAAAACAGAGTCCCATATTTGGGAGTGGATTATATATGAAGTGGGATTTTCCTTCTCAGAGGAGTCTCCTTCCAGCATGAAGTGACTGGCAGCAAGAACCTCCCCTGTTCTGGAAAATGTTATGTGTTTCTCTAACTTCCATAGCTGTAATCTAGTAGGGACATTGGATGGTGCTACTGCTCACACAGTAATATTCAAGAAATCTCTACATATGTTTGTTAAATAATTTGAATTTATCAATTTAATATATTGCCATTTGAAAATTTGCATGATATCAGTTTACAGTAGAGTAGGACATTAAACAAATCAGGCTCAAAAAATATCACAGCAATTTAAAATAAAACATTTAAAAAGCCAAGTCCAGCTTGACAATAAACCAAAAACAATCTCCATAAGCAGAACAGAACCAAAACAAACCAGAAAGCAGACAAATAATTGCATTAAAACAATTTACAGCTATACCCAGTCAAATACTCATTTTGTCCAATCTAATTGATGAGTGAAAGCAAATATGTTTTTAAAATCTTTTTAAATTGGCATGGATCATCTAATAGCTGCAAGAGGCGGTCAACTTGTTCCATAGTGCAACGGCTACACGCGAAAAAGCCGAGTTTGCGCCTTTGTCATTTTGAAGAGACTAAGGGGAATGTTTAGACTAAAGGGAATGTTTAGTGCATGGTTGGGCTGTGAAACCAACACAGGGCATGTGTGTCCATCCCCTGCTGTTGGCATGTTGCTAACATGTGGCACTACAGAACCTGGCATGCAGGTGCATCTAACACTACCTGTTGAGGTGGCATTGTGCACTTGTGGTAACGGCAAGAATCACGGTTAGTACATCCCATTAACCTATGCCCTAAGCGCAATGTGCTGTCAACACTCACTTTCTGCCCCAACTCATCCTGTCTCTGCCCAATCGTGTGCTAACCTGTTGGCGCAGCAATTTAGTTCTGGACCCTATGCTTTTAGCGCAGTGCACTTACTGTACTCTTAGCCACACATTGGCGGTTAGCGGTGTTTAATAAACATCTCCTGAATCCACTAAAGAGAAGAAAGCAGGTGTCAGAAAATTAACATAGAAACATAGAAACATGATGACAGAAAAAGACCACAAGGCCCATCTAGTCTGTCCTTCCATAACAACTACAACAGTCCACTTTTATAACAACTACAACAGTCCACTTTTATTCAGGTGTATATCATACATAAGAACATAAATGCCATACTCAGTCTGACCAAGGTCCATCAAGCCCAGGATCCTATTTCCAACAGTGGCCAATCCAGGCCACAAGTACCTGGCAATTTCCTATACTGAAAATTAGAGCACACCCTCATCAAGACAAAGTTTTAAGCTACAAAGTGACGCTACAGTAGTAAAAACCTTCACACATATGCTGCATGCCACTAAACGTCAGTCACCACCATCTTTGACGATGGCAGCATAAGGTAAAGAACCCTTTAACTTCCTTATTCACACTCAGATAACTTTATTGGCAGACATGGTAACATAGTAACATAGTGAATGACGGCAGATAAAGGCCAGTATGGTCCATCTAGTCTGCTCAGTAAGGTGGCTGGAGTAGTTGTAACCGCCGCTCCATGCAGGTCAGCCCCCCTCTATGCCTTTGTTTAGAATTTTATTTTTTGACACGGATATTTTGAGGATTTAAAATAAACTAACCCCCCCCCCCCCACAGTACAACAATTTACAGTGTACAGAGAGGACAATGACCAGGAGCATTCCTAGGTTCTGGTTCTGTTCCGTAGTGTTCCCGGTCAGGCCCCATTTCTTGCTTGGTGCAGTTTGCTGCTGCAGCTCTTCTTCCCTCCTCATTTCCCCAGAATTATAGAGCGAGATTCCTGCTCATTCTTTTGTGAGAGTTTGTGTCAGCTTTGGGAAATGTAGATTTAGCTCAGTACCAGCGGGACTGCGTTTCCGTTCCCACTCCTCCGAAGCTGCACTGCAGGCAAAGTCTGGCTTCTTGGGGTTTCTAGTTCATGTTCTGGCTGCATCTTACTATTTCTAGTACATATTTGGAGAGGGTTTGTCTGCCTTGCGCTTGTGCGACTGGGATCAGATATTCTGCGAGTGAAGCAGCCCAGTTTGTTCTGGTTTAGGATTTGTGCCTCCCACTGGGATGTGTCTTGGTGTTCCAGAGCACGTTGTGGTGTTGTGTTTGCTTATTTTTCTCAATGTTCCTTATTCACACTCAGATAACTTTATTGGCAGACATGGTAACATAGTAACATAGTGACACAGTAACATAGTAACATTATTCAATGCAGAATAATCTATAAAACGATAATAACTACCTTCAAAGCTTTAAATAATACGGCCCCAGCCTCACTAAACAAACTTATCACTAAAGACACACCTCAGATAGTTCACAGGAGAGGCAACACTAATAAAATAAAGATTCCAAAAGAGTTCACAAAGACTAAAAAAACAACAAATAAAAAAGTGTTTTCTCATGCAGCCCCTATCCTCTGGAACTCCCTACCCAAAGAAATAAGAGCTTTAACTGAAATTAAAGATCTCCGTAAGTTATTAAAAACCTATCTGTTTAGCTCCCACTATGGTCCACTTGCAAATTCTCTAGCCCAAAAGAAAAGGGATAATAGATGACTTGAAGGATACCCTATATGATTATATCAGGCTAACTATGATTAATTATGGACACCACCTTGTGTATAGTTCTCTAATGTCTCAAGAAAATGCAACCTTTATACATGGTTGATGTTGATTGTAAATAGTTACTTTATGTTTACTTTAATAACTTTTGATTGTACATAGTTCATTGAAGTTTAATGTAAAAGATAATATGTATATAACTCAACTGATGTTTCACTGTTTCTTTACCTGTTTACTGTAAACCGCACCTGATCAGTGGAAGGTAGCGGTATATAAGGTAGTGGTATAGGTATAGGTAAGGTATAAGGGAGGAGTGGCCTAGTGGTTAGGACAAGGTACTTCAGGCCAGAGGGCCGGGGGTTCAGGTCCCACCTGGGGACAGCAATCTCAGGCCGGAGGGACTGGGTTTTCTAGTCCTATAGGTACTCCTTGTGGTCTTGGGCAAGCCACTTAACCCTCCATTGCCCATGTTCCCTGTAAGTATTAGCGTATGTGTGTCATATCCCCTCGTGTTAAATGTATCTCCCAATTGACCGCTTTGACCTGGTGAAAAGCAGGATATAAATACAGCTAAATAAATAAATAAATATAATAAAAAATATAAGTGACTGTTTAATAAATAAATAAAATAAAAAATGTTAATGTTGATACGGTAGGGCAGGTTGCCATATTTATTAAAATCTCATACACCACCAGATTTACATTCTTAAAAGTTCAGAATATACACATTCACAATAACCTCATAGACAGTACACCAAATCTTAAAAAAGAAACCTTTATAATACTTTTCTCTAAAATATTAAAATATAAAGCATGCAGCTGCTTTCATTCAGCCTAATGAAACAGTAATGTTTTAAGCTTACATCTGAACTGTTTGTAGTCCTTTTACAGCTGTATTCCACATTCTCGGACCTAATATAGATACAGTATACTACGATCTCTAGTCATACGTTTTTATGCAACTTACAGAGGAGGAGGAATGAACAATATATATCCTGATTCTGAAAGCAGCAACATCAGTAGTGGCCAACCCAATCGCATTGTCTTACAAAGTAAAATCACTCCTTTAAATTTAATATGCTCTTGCATCTGCAAACAGTGTAAAGCCAGAGTGGGAGTTATGTGTGGAGTGCTTTTTCCCAAGATTTTGGGAGCTTTTTGCTAATGGGTGCTAAGGTGTTGCATCTAACATGCGATTAGCGCTGAAACGATGGTGTCTTACGTGCAACACTCCTGCATTAACTGTAGGGGTGTGAAAAGCATTTCCCTGGCTGTTAATGCAGAGCCCTGTCCCACAGCGCATGCTAACTGCATTAGCGCAAGTGCCCCGAAGGCTACCTGTTGAGGTGTCGTTAGGTGAACCCACATTAATGCAGTTAGCATGTGGTGTTAATGGGTCCGAGCTCACCACCACTACCCTGCCCACTTGTGCCTCTAACCCAGGTTGCGCAATTAGCACAGGAATCATCCTGCACTGTCATGACCCTGCGCTACCTGGCAACTCGCATTCCATTGCATCTTCAGCGCATGCCAGAACAGGCGCTGCTAGGTCGCATCCTTTAGTAAACGACCCTCTTTGTATTACTTCAGGGAGTGCCTGGTAGTGGCAAGTCTTTTGTCAAGGTTATTGTGATGACACCGAAATGTATATTCTCTCGTCTGTAGGGGGAGGTAACCTAACTCGGTCTACATCCATTAATGGAGGCGTTTCTGTGTACGCAGAATATCCGTTTGCTGAACCGGAGGTGCGTGAGAAGTCAGGCAGCACTTCTCCACCAGGAATGAGCAATTTCTGTTTTTCCTCCCTATCTTATAGAGCTGAGCCACGGAAATGCTTTGGAAAAAATTCACTTGAGCCAATGGAGTGACCGACGTGTGTGCTACGAGGTTAGTTTCCTGCTTTTCATTCAAATGAACATGGCATAAGCATGGCACACGCACTTTTCTTTGCCTAGATCCAAAATGCTGGTGATTTCAAGAAACTTCAAGAAACTTCCATTAGACCACTCCTAAAAAACAGCAAATTTGACCCCCAGAAGGTAGATTCATACAAACCAATCACAAGCATCCCGCTAATGTCCAAAATAATCGAAAAAGTCATCCAATGCCAGATCCAACACCACATTGAGACCACCGCTCCCTTCGACCCATGTCAACATGGATTCAGGGAGTCGCACGGAGTTGAGACGCTCCTGACCACCCTCTTCAGCACATTAATTACCGGATTGGACAACATCAGACAAGAATATGCCCTAATCTTCTTGGATATTGCCACGGCATTCAACTCCGTCGACCATGAACTGCTCCTGGCACGCCTCGCAGAGAAAGGGATCCAGGGCACAGCCTTAAGCTGGTGCAAATCATACCTGACAGACAGATGGCAACAGGTACGGACCCGCCCCACAACTTCCAAACCATTCCAACAGGAAAAGGGCGTGCCACAGGGTTCCTCGCTCTCGGCCTTGTTCTTCAACATATATATGCAGTCCATCTGTGCAATCACCCGCTCCTTCAACGTCGCATGTCTGGTATACGCCGATGACGTACTACTCTACGTGCCATTCTCAACTGAGCAAACGGACTTTTCACCACTAACAACCTGCTTCGATGCTGTCACTGAATAGCTCCACACCCAAAACCTCAGAATAAACTTCAAGAAAACGGAGGCACTATTCATTACCAGGAAACAAGCTCACACCCCCCCCCCGCCCCGCATCACTAAAAGTAAGATGTACTGAGCTCCAAAGCAAGTCCACGATCCACTACCTAGGGGTCACACTAGACCAACAGCTGGATATGAAAGCCCACATAAAGAACACTGTCAAGGCAGTATACCACAAAATACGGACAGTCCGGCATCTACGACCCTTACTGAGCCAGACGACTTCCGCACAATCTATCAAGCCTTGATAATCCCCCCACTTTGATTACGCCAATGCAATCCTACAAGGACTTCCAAAAAACACACTGAACCCACTTCAGCTTGCAATGAATGCAGCCGCCAGAATACTACACGGAGCCGCCAGGATAGACCATATAACACAAATCCTGAAACACCTTCATTGGCTGCCGGTACACTGCAGACTCTCCTTTAAAATTCTACTGCTAACCTTCAAGGCCATCAATGGCCTCACCGCCTTCTCCATCACCGACCTCGTCCTCCTCACTCCCCCAAACAGAGTCAGAAGGTCAGTCGCTGCCAACACACTGAGAATCCCCAGCAAAATTACAAAGTGCTCTCAAGCAACAAGAAACAGAGCCTTCATGTACTATGCACCCACAGGCTGGAATGCCCTACCGCCCTCCATCCGGTCCATCACCGACATTACCCAATTCAAGAAGGCCCTGCAACACCACTTCAGCCTCCAGCACTACTCTCACAAAGGGGACATGCCACAACCAGTCACACTCAACCACCAAGACAACCCCCCCAACACACCCACAATACACAGACCCAGCCCGGCACAATGGCACTAACAGACACCCTGGTATGCACTTGTAAATAGTCACCTAATTATGTAAATAGTGGCCAAGCAGCCCCTGTCGCCACCGCCCATCAGTGGTCCGACTGCGTAGCCTGTATATAGTTACTTAAAAGAGCTGCCACGCTGCCTAGCTGTGCAGCCTGTATATAGTTACCTCAGTTAATCCAAGTTGCAAATCCTGTTCATTGAAAATACAGTACCGGCCCTGCCGGGACTGTACAAATTTGTTGTTGGCTGTAAACCGAGTTGATTTTAAAAAGCGCAGTATAGAAAAGACTTTAAATAAATAAATAAATAAGAAGGTAAGAGAAAATATCAGGAAAGAGATAAAGAGGTTCATGCATATTAATGCATCTAATAACACTATGTCACTCTGAACAGTGGCTAGCCTGAAAACCCACGAAAAGGGGGCTGTTTCATTCTCTAGAGAACCATATTTTATTAGCATAGGAGATGATGATTTTTACTTGCCGACGCAGGTAACTTTCTTTCTGTTAGAAAGCTTTTAGAGCTCTGAATTTGGAAGATAAATTCCTACAGACTGCTGATTAATTTTCTTAGAAACAACCTAAATTCTTTACTGTTCTTTGGTGGATTTTATTTCATTATGATTTGGCATTTTTTTGTTATATATTTGTGAACTGCCCTGTTATATTTTTGATGAACGGTGGTATATCAAGTTTTGAATAAAGAAACCTGTATGGTCTTTGAAGCATGTATTGAAATGCCCTTTTTTGTGCTTTTGAAAAGGTATCTTGACCTACAAAGACTCTATCAATCACCTGTTAACTCTAGATGATTCAAGTAATAAAACAATATGGGGCGTGTCTACTAAAATGCACTAAGATACATGCATTTTTAGCATAGGGGTGTAGGGCGGAGCACACCGAGCTAGCTGATAGAGGGTGTGCTCGGCATGTCACCATGCACTTAGCGCAGATTTGGTTCCACCCTTGCGCTAAGCCATTTGCCAAAATTAATGTGGGTGCAACATTGCTGATTAGTGCTCGCCAATGACGACCATGCTAACTGCAATATGCACACTCCACTCTGGAACTACCAGTCTCCGCTCACAACGCACGCTAAGCGGTTAGGGTGGGATTTTTACCATGGCCCTATTTTTAGCATGCATTAATCTTTACTGCAGCACGCTTAGCATGCGGTAAATCCTGCACTAACCACTAACACGCTTTATTAAACATGCCCCTAAATAAACTGATTTCTTCCACCATAGCAAACTCCCAATCATTGCGGATTAGGGACCTGTGGACAAACATGAGGTGGGCAAACGTCAGTCTGGTCAACATCTGACTAAAATTTTGGGTTTCCTCCAAATTTGCAGAGAAACAAATTTGGAGGAAACATATACAAGAATCTGCATCATGGATCCGCATTCATTAGTACACATTCAATTCGTTAGCACGCCCTCAAGCAAATCGCCTTCGCTTGTGAATTAACACACATGCAATTTGCTTGCATTAAAAAGTTCTAATGCACATTAAATTATATTAAAATGAACATCTGAAGTGAACTAAAAAAGCCAGAAAATTGGGGAAAAGTCCAAAAAACTCAAAGCAAAACTGAAAATGTATTGCCTGTGCACATCGCTAGGAACTGCCCAGTGGGGACCTTGCAAAAGGAGTTCATCTGTTCCATGCAGAGCTTAAATGCCAGTGTAGATCTGAAAACCTCGGGGGCCTTTTACTAAAGTGTGTTAAGCAGTTAACTCGTGAATCCCCGTGTGCTGTTAGCATAGGCTTAACACCTACCATGCACTAATTCAGGCATGTGGAGGGCAAAGTTGTGCCCAGTTAACACAAATTTTCACAAGCCTATTTTACAAAATCAGGTACCTGTGTAGTTGACTTTATTAAATACTGATATAAGAGGCAGAGAACGCACCTTAAATTAAGATGTGATGCCTTACACCAGCCCTAACGCTGTACCTGCATAAATTATAGTATTACAATCAAAATACGCACTTATTGGTATTTCCCGCATTCTGCCCAAACTCCGCCCTTCTGCACACCAACATTGAAAGATCGCAGCAAGCAAACACACATCCCTTCACTCTAGCTGGTATTTTATAAGAAACCACTGAAACATTTACGTATATTCTTACCTCCTAAAACCAGCAGTTCCTTATAAAATCACCTGCTAACTGCTTAGCATGGAAAACGGCAGGGAATGAGCGCGGCAAGTTATTGTGCGCGGCTGCCGCGGGAGATAATGAAGATCACTTCGTGCTACCTCAATAGGGAGCATTAAGTGCATTCGCATTAGCTGCAACGCACGTGGATGGTAATTCTGTAATCTCTGCGCAGTTAACGCACATTGCCATGCATATATGCAAGGCCTGTTCTACAAAGTAAAGCACGAGTGTACTTTAATTTGTAGAATAAAGGGCAAATTGACATGCTGGAGCTTAGTTGCAGCAATTACACCTGCTCTAGAAAACGAGCATAAATTGCAATATTCTATAACTTACACATGTAAATTTGGGCCCTGCCTTCGCCCCACCTAAGCTCTGTCCTTGTGTACACCCTAACTGAAAGTAGATGCGATGGTAAAGAGATTCTGCTGTGAATTTGTTTCTGCTGAATGATATTGGGGGGTTTTGTTTTTTTTTAAGAAGAGATGGTTTTATTATTGTATCGTTCGGCTTTATTGGATTTAGTTGACAAAGGAGTTATTTTAAGTTGTGTTTAATGCTATTGTAAACCACTTTGATGCAGCTTTCGTTGTGAAAGGTGGTACATAAAAAGCAATCAATCGAATCAAATTAAATCCATGCGCCCGTCCCCTATCCCCATTTTGTATATGTCAGGATGAAATTCATGTTACAGGTTATGCAGCTATGGAATGTTCCGAATGCTTTTTAATTGAACTATTATCAGTTAAATGAACCACAAAGAACTTTCCCTTGTTCTCTCAGAATTCCAACGGCTGTTCTTTTAAGGGGATGGATCAGCAAAGTGCTGTAGCCATCAAGGGAACAGCGTCTGGATTGTTCTTCTGAGAATAAATATGGTATACTAAACATTTAAGGGGTTCCAAAGCTTTTCCTTACGAAGGCTAATAAAGTGTTGATCAGGCTCAGAATCATTTGGCCATTTCTTTTCAGCTTCGGGGAGTTTACGGACCATATTAAACGTATCTGTAAGGAAAACAGGCGGGTTGGGACAGTGGAAAGATTTCCCGTGTCCACAGAAGAATCTACAACAAAGACGTCGCTCTTTGCAAACTTTTATTGTTAATTTATCTCTCATACTATCATCATGCTGTCGTTCACTGGCATTTCCTTTGCTTTCTTCTTATTGGCCAATGACTGCCAGATAAAATGTGCACATAGTTTCCTCGAGAAAGAGAAGAGGGACAGAAAAATAAACATACCAGTTCATATTTGAACACCGTGATTAGCATTTTTAATACTAACCACAGTGCTTGAATAAAATATGGATCTTCAGTGTCCCTGAAGACGGTGCTTACTATCCGTATAATGTGATCAGCGCAGGTGTCATCCGAATAGTGACAATATTCAATCTGCTCTTTGGATAATGGGTGGAATATTGATGCTGTGTGGACAACTTACCGGTCCACCCAGGTTCCTGCCTTGGCACTGCCAAGGTGGTTTGTAAGGATATACTTAGATAGCGATAGCTAAGGCTTTATCTGGATCAATGCCTTTGAATATCAACCCTTAACCCTCCATAGCCCATGTTCCCTGTAAAATAGTTATCTCCAAGTTATAATGCCCTGTTCAATGTAATTTCAGTTTGTTCAATGTAAACCGCACTGATGCAGAATAGCGCGGTATATAAGAGAATGTAAATAAATAAATAAATAAACCCGCTATTCACCAAAAGTGTGGCGTGTTGCTTTACAAGAAAAGTTATAGAAAGTTCTTACAGTGTATATGTAGAGGCCTAATCAGCATCTATGGGAAAGATTTTTGAGCTGCTAACATCCAACACAATTTGCCATTTGAAGGCTGATGTACTAAGGTGCGGCCAAATTCACATGCAATTTTGTGCATTCAAATCCCCAATAGCACCTGTTCATCTATAACTTGCCCTATCAGCAATTTTCTCATGCAAAATCTTTTGTTCTGAATTTAGCTGCACTTGCTAGGCATTTATGCAAAGAAGCTCAAAACCTATGCTTCACTAGTCAATTAGTGCAACAAAAATGCGCAAACTGGAATTTTCCACATGAAACCTAACACACCTTTGTCTTAAAGTTAGCAATTTTGCATTAACTTTAATACAAAATTTTGCACAAGTTGGGAGGGGACAGTTTTAGGAAGATTTTTCCACATGTAAAGCCTGTTTTAAACATGGAAAAGGCCTTTTATCAAATTGCATGGCGCACATTCCTAGGTAGAGCAGGGACGGAGCTGTGATGTACAAATATTTCTTACCAAACACGCAAGTGCATCAGTACAAGTCATACACACATTTACCCTGACTTCTGGATTCCAGCAGGGGGCAGGAAGTCCTTGTGAATACTACCAGGCTGAATCACACCCCTTTCTGAGTCAAAATGCAGAAAATCATTTACAGATCAGTGGAAAAACCCATTAGCACATTGGATTCCATGTCTGAGCTTTGCTGTTTGCTATGTGAAGGTTTGACCGGGTGCACAGGGTGCAGAGAGCCCGTTTCCTAATAAATCTTCAGAAAGTGATTGCAGGAATACTACAGCTTTATAGTAACATAGTAAATGACGGCAGATAAAGACCAGTGTGGTCCATCTAGTCTGCCCAGCAATATGGCAGGAGTAGGTGCACCCCTTCCCATGTCGTTGCTTAGTGGTGCACCCACCAGGAGCAGGTGCACCCCTCCCCATATTTTTGTTTGTTTAGGGGTGAAACCACCGCTCCTCCCCCCATTGCTCCATGTAGGACACCCCTATTTGTTGAGAAATTAGATGGTTCAGTTTATTTTGATTTAATCTTGTTGCTGTAAAGTGATCCACTGTGTTTGTCCCAGGCCACGTTGAATTCCGTCAGTGTTTGCCCCCACCACCTCCATTGGGAGGGCATTCCAAGCATCCACCACCCTTTCAGTAAAAAAGTATTTCCTGACATTGCCTTTCAATTTACCACCTTGCAGCTTCATGTTATGCCCTCTAGTTTTACAGTTTCCCAATCTTTGGAAGAGGTTTGTTTGTTCATTATTTCTCTTTAAGTATTTAAAGGTCTGAATCATATCTCCCCTATCCCTCCTCTCCTCCAAAGTGTACATATTTAGGTCTTCAAGTCTCTCCTCATAAGGCTTCTAACGCAGACTCCAAATCATTTTAGTCGCCTTCCTGTGAACAGTTTCCATTCTTTTTACATCTTTTGCAAGATACGGTCTCCAAAACTGAACACAGTATTCCAAGTGAGGCCTCACCAGAGACTTGTACAGTGCCACTAGTACCCCTTCTTTTCTGCTGGTAATTCCTCTTCGAATTCAGCGCAACATCCTCCTGACTTTTGCCACTGCCTTGTCGCACTGTTTTGCTACCTTGAGATCTACAGAAATAATCGCACCGAGGTCTTTCTCCTGTTCCGTGCACACCAACCTCTCGCCCCCTATCGTGTACATTTCCTTTGGATTGCTGCTACCTAAGTGCATGACACTGCACTTCTTCGCATTAAATATCAATTGCCAAGCATCAGACCATTCCTCCAGCATTTGCAGTTCCCTCCTCATGTTCAGCACTCCCTCGGGGGAGTCCACTCTGTTGCAAATTTTCATGTCATCTGCAAAAAGACAGACTTTTCCATTCAGTCCTTCAGCAATATCACTCACAAATACATTGAACAGTGCCGGGCCCAGGACCGAACCCTGCAGCACCCCGCTAATCACCTTCCTTTCATCCGAGTGAGCTCCATTTACCAAAACCTTCTGTCGTCTGTCAGTCAACCAATTTCTGATCCAGTTTACCACCTTGGGACCCATCCCCAAACTACTGAGTTTATTGATAAGCCTCCTATGAGGGACAGTATCAAAGCCTTTGCTGAAATCCAGGTAGATGACATCCATCGCATGTCCTTGATCCAGTTCTCTGGTCACCCAGTCAAAGAACTCAATCAGATTTGTCTGGCAAGATCACCCCTCGGTAAAACCATGTTGCCTCGGATCCTGTAACGCTCTGGTTTTGAGAAAGTTCACTATTCGCTCTTTCAGGAGCATCTCCATTACCTTTCCCGCCACCAAGGTAAGGCTCACAGGCCTGTAGTTTGTCACTTCTTCCCTGTCACCACTTTTGTGAAGAGGTACGACGTCATCCATTCTCCAGTCCTGAGGAACCTCTCCTGTTTCCAAGGATCTGTTGAAAACATCCTTTAATGGCCCTGCAAGAACCTCTCTGAGCTCTTTCAGTATCCTGGGATGTATCCCATCCGGTCCCAAGGCCTTCTCCACTTTCAGTTTTGCAAGCTGTTCTAACACCTCATCCTCTCCGAATGGTGTGGTATCTACCTCATTCCCATTTTTATATTTGGGAGTCACAGATGGTCCTTCTCCAGGATTTTCTTTAGTTAAAACAGAGCAGAAGTATTTGTTTAGCAATTTCGCATTATCGATGTTATTTTCCATGAGTTCGTTCCCAGCACTTCTGAGCCCTGCAATTCCACCTCTGATCTTCTTCCTTTCTCGAATATACCTGAAGAAAGTTTTGTCACCGCACTTAACATCTTTAGCCATCTTTTCCTCTGCCTTTGATTTTGCTATCCTTATTTCTCTTTTTGTCTCCTTGAGTTTAGTCCTGTAATCATTTCTGTGTTCTTCTGTTTGCAAGCTTTTGAATTTTGCTAAAGCTGTGTTTTTTGCCCTTATTTGAGCAGCCACTTCTTTGGAAAACCAAATAGGTTTCCTTCTCCTCTTGTTTTTATTTACTTTTCTTACATATTTATCTGTTGCCCCTTTTATTGCCTCTTTTAATTTAGCCCATTGCAATTTCACTTCCCTTATCCCCTTCCACCCTGTCAGCTCCTCCTTTAGGTACTTGGCCATTTTATTGAAATCAGTGTTTTTGAAATTTAGGACTCTGAGCTTGCTATAATTGGACTGCACCTTGGCTTTTATCTCAAACCACACCGTGTGATGATCACTGTTGCTCACAGGGGCACTCACCCAGACATTTAGCTGGACAATTGAGGTGAGTAGGGGAGGAGGCGGCTAGAAATGAAGACGTTACAACTTTGCTCATAGTTTGATTGAGGATTCCAGGGAAAGGGAGATTATAGGTAGAGATGGGCTCTCATCTTAATACTATTGTGCAGAAGCATGGTGGGTCCACCCTTAAACAAAGACATGGGGAGGGGTGGCCTGCACAGAGCGACAGGTGCACCTACTCTCGCCGTATTGCTGTGCAGACTGGATGGACCATGCTGGTCTTTATCTGCCGTCATTTACTATGTTACTATGTTACTTGTCCTTTTTTCCCACTACAGAATTCTTAACATGGATTTTAAAAGCAGATAGCCTTCTATTTAGTCCAGCCTCCTGGCAACTGTCTTTCATCTGTCCAACTACTGCCCCATCTCCCTGTAAACCAAATTACATTATCCCCCCCCCCCCCCCCCGCCAAAAAAAAAATATTTGCTTTGTTTTATATAACTTGGTTCTCTCTCCTCTACTGGCACCCAGCATATACTTTCTGCAATGGAGAATAAAAGCAAACATATTATAATGCCTCTGTATCGTTCCATGGTGTGACCGCACCTTGAATATTGCATGCAATTCTGGTCACCATATCTTGAAAAGGATATAGAAGAATTCAAAAACATACAGAGAAGAGCCACCAAAATGGTAAAGGGGATGGAAGGATACCCCTTTGAGATGAGGCTTAAAAGGTTAGGGCTCTTCAACTTGGAAAAGAGATGTTTGAGGAGAGATAAGATAGAGGACTATAAATCAATGAACGGAGTAGAATGAGTAAACTTAGGTAGGCTGTTTACTCCATCAAAAAGTAGAAACACTAGGGGACACACAATGAAGCTACAATGTAATTCATTTAAGAGTAATAAGAGAAAGAGTAGTTACTCACCTGTAACAGGTGTTCTCCAGGAGCAGCAGGAATCAGTCTTCACACATGGGTGACGTTGGCACCGACAGAGCCCCCGTGCGGAGAGCATTTCCCCAGCTTTCAAGGAAAGCCTTTGGGAATGCAGCGCGCATGCGCGGTCCCCTTCCCGCCCAAGGGGGCCATCTTGCTCAGTCTGATGACATAGCTAAAAGACAGCAAAAAACAAAATGAAGTATATGACTGCAACTCCAGGGGAGGAGGGAGGGTTGTGAGGACTGATACCAGCTGCTCCTGGAGAACACCTGTTACAGGTGAGTAACTACTCTTTCTCCAGGACCAAGCAGGAAGTCAGTCCTCACATATGGGACTCCCCAGCTCTAGGTTACCGGGAACCCAAAGCTGAAAAAATGGCTCCCTCTGAAGAGCCTCAGCATCAATGATAAGAATATCCTCTGAGAACGCCCCCGTACGGTAGCCCAACACAAGGGCTGGAGGGTAGGAGTTGCCTAAACCTCAAAGAGATTACGGAGCACCGCCTGTCCAAAAGCACTGTCCCTTCGGGACTCTCTCTCGAGGCAGTAGTGGGCTGCAAAAGTCTGGCTTGAAGACCAAGTAGCGGCCCGGCAGATGCCTGCCAACGGAACAGAGCGGAGATGAGGTACTGACGTGGCTTTTGCCCTGACACGGTGGGCCGTGATTCGACCCTGCAAGGGGAGGTCGGCTGCCTTATACGCCCAGGTGATACAATCTGCTACCCAAGTGGACAATGTATGCTTGGAGACAGGTAACCCCAGCTTATTAGGGTCAAAGGAGACGAAGAGCTGAGTGGCCCTTCGATGCCCCCAGGTACGTTCTATGTAAAAGGACAACGCCCTCTTACAGTCCAGGGTATGCAAGACTGTTTCAGCCCGGCTGGTATGCGGCCTGGGAAAGAATGTTGGAAGAACCACCTCCTGGTTGAGGTGGAAAGAGGAGACAACATTTGGAAGGAACTTCGGATGGGTCCGTAGGACCACCCTGTTCCTATAGAACCGTGTGTACGGTCTATCAGAAACCAGAGCTTGTAGTTCACTCACACGTCTGGCCGAGGTAAGAGCTACCAGGAAGAGCGCCTTCCAAAAAATGAAGCGTAAATGGCAAGTAGCCATTGGCTCAAACGGTGGGCGAGTAAGTTGCTGCAAGACCATGTTCAAATCCCACTCAGTGGCCGGTGGACGAACTGGAGGCTTGAGCAGAAGCAGACGTCTGAGGAAGCGGGACACCAAGGGGGGAACCGACAGAGACTGTCCCTCCACCGGTGAGTGGTGTGCAGATAGAGCACTGAGGTGGATCCGAACAGAGTTGGACGTAAGGCCTAGGTCTGATAGGTGAAGTAGATACTGCAGTACTACTGGCACAAGGCAGGAGAAAGGATCTTCATTACGCTGAGCACACCATATTGTGAACCTACGCCACTTGAGGGCATAGGACTTTCTGGTGGGCTGCCTCCTAGAGGCCAAGACCACCTCCTCAACTTCCCTAGGTAGAAGTAAGGGAGCTAGAACTATCCTTTCAGCAGCCAGGCCATCAGATTGAGGGATCTGAGATTGGGGTGCAGAAGGGAACCCAGAGGGAATGCAGTTTCCACTGCCAACTGCAGCAGAAGTGGAAACCACAGTTGCCTCGGTCATCTGGGGGCTACCAGACTCACCAAGGCCTTGTCCCGGAGAATCTTGAACAGAGTTCGGGCCACCAGGGGCGTAGGAGGAAATGCATACAGGAGGCCCGTAGACCAAAAGATCAGACAAGCATCTGCTGCCATTCTGGAGTGGAGGAGTAGCCTAGTGGTTGGGGCAAGGTACTTCAGGCCGGAAGGTCAGGGGTTCAAATCCCACTAGAGGACAGCAACCTTGGGCCGGAAGGACTGGGGTTTCTAGTCCCATAGGTGCTCCTTGTGGTCTTGGGCAAGCCACTTAACCCTCCATAGCCCATGTTCCCTGTAAAATAGTTATCTCCAAGTTATAATACCCTGTTCAATGTAATTTCAGTTTGTTCAATGTAAACTGCACTGATGCAGAATAGCGCAGTATATAAGAGAATATAAATAAATAAATAAATAAATTCTCAGGGGATGTGGCTGTCTGGAGCAAAACCGGCAGCTGACGGTTCAGTGGACTTGCAAAGAGATCGATGGATGGAAGTCCCCATCGTAGAAAGATCTGCTGGACCACCAGTGGATTCAACTGCCATTCGTGAGGCTGGAGAATCCTGCTTAGTTTGTCTGCCAAGAGGTTCTCCTGACCAGGTAGATAATCTGCTTTGAGAAACATGCCTTGTTTGACTGCAAAGGAACAAAGGGCCTGCGCCTCCTGACATAGGAGTCTGGACTCTGTGCCCCTTTGCTTGTTCACATAGAACATTGCTACCTGATTGTCTGTCTGAACCAAGACAGACTGGTGAGAGAGGGCATGAGAAAACGTTTGTAGAGCCAAGCGGATTGCTTGCAGCTCCAAAAGATTGATCTGCTGTGTGGCCTCCCGAGGCGACCAGAGGCCTTGATTGCACTTGCCCTAGCAATGTGTACCCCAACCCTTTAAGGAAGCATCGGTCGTCAGCACCCTTGTGTGCACTGGGGCCTGAAAAGGTACCCCCCTGAGAAGGTTCGGGAGATGTAGCCACCACTGCAAGGAATCCAAAAGTGATTTGGACACCTTTACTCTGTCTCGGAGGTCGCCTGTGGCCTGTGCCCACTGAGCTCTGAGGCACCACTGAGCAGCCTGCATGTGCAGACGGGCATTCGGAGTCACATGTACCGTGGATGCCATATGGCCCAGGAGCCGCAGGAAGTGCCTGGCGGAGACCTGAGAATTGCTTTGGAATTGGTTGGCCAAGTCCATCAGTCTGTGGGCCCTGTCCTTGGGCAAGTAAGCTCTTGCCTGCAGGGTGTCTAATCTTGCCCCTATAAACTCTAGGTTCTGTGAGGGGAGCAAAGTGGACTTTGCATAGTTTATGACAAAGCCCAGATGCTGAAGAAAGAGACAGTGCGAAGAGTGGCTTGTCTGGCCTCCTGGAGAGACTGGCCCCTGATGAGCCAGTCGTCCAGGTATGGGAAGACAAAAATTCCCTGATTCCTGAGATAGGCCGCCACCATCGCCAGGTATTTGGTGAAGACCCTGGGAGCGGAAGTTAGGCCAAAGGGAAGTACTCTGTACTGGAAATGGTTTCCTCCCACCACAAATCTGAGATATTGTCGGTGGTCTGGATGGATGAGGATGTGAGTATAAGCATCCTTTAGGTCCAAGGAGCATAGCCAATCTCCCTGCTGGAGGTAGGGCAGCAGTATCCCAAGAGTAAGCATCTTGAACTTTTCCCTCTCCAGAAACTTGTTTAAGTTTCGCAAGTCTAGGATAGGCCGGAGGTCTCCTGTCCTTTTTGGTACCAGGAAGTACCTGGAGTAGAAGCCTTGCCCTTTCAGGTGGTGAGGCACCGGTTCCACTGCCTGTTCCTTTAGAAGACTTGCCAACTCCTGAAGGAGGAGGTTTCTGTGCAGAGGGAGTCTTGGAGGCTCCCCTGGAAAGTAGGAGGGGGGTAGCTGGTGGAAGTGGAACATGTAGCCCTTCTGGACTATGCTCAGTACCCAGGTATCCCCTGTGATGGCTGGCCACCTGTAGGCGTACAGGGTCAGCTGACCTCCTGTGCTGAGTGGAGCCAGCTGTGGAGAAGAGGCTATGCTGTGGGAATCAAAACCCCACTCCCTGCTGTGCAGGAGCCGGAGATGGTGGCTTGGGGGTCTTCTGTCTACGGGGCCCATGCCCCTGCCCCTTGGCCTGCTGGCCCTGTGGGGGAGCTGGAGAGACCTGATATTGAGGGTAGGATTTGTAGGCAGCACCCTTCCTCGGGAAAAAGGGCTTCTTTCCCGAGCCCTTCTTTTTCTGAGAAGGGGCAGAAGTCTTCCTGGACAGCCTTGTCCTGGTGAGTCTCAGTCTCGATTTCCGCAGCCTTTTCAGTCATGGGCTTACCGAAAAGGTTTTTACCTCGGCAAGGGACATCGACCAACTTGTCCTGCACCCATGACTCCAGGTCTGATGACTGCAGCCAGGCCTGACGGCGTGCACCGATGCCGGCCGCTGCTACCCGGGCTGAAGCCTCGAAGCCATCATAGGCTGCTCGAGAGATAAACTTCGAACACTCTCGAATCCCTGTTGACAAAGCCTTGAACCTCTGCAAAGTTTCCTCGGAGAGGCCAGCTGAGAACCCGGCAATCTCCTTTGCCAGGTCTCGTAGGTACATGCCCATGTACAGCTGGTAGGTCTGGACACGGCAAGATAGCATAGAGCCCTGGAAGCACTTTCTACCGAGGGCATCAAGGTTCCGGGCCTCCCAGCCGGGGGGCACCAAGGAGTGCATCTTCTGACTCTTCAGACGGTGCATGGCCGATTCCACAACCACAGAGTTGTGCGGTAGCTGCGCCTTTTGGAACACAGGGCTCTTACGGACTCGATAAATGGAATCGACCCGTTTGCTAAGAACCGGCGTCAAGGCCGGTGCCTCCCACATGTGGAAGAGCAGTCGTTCCAGCATTGGAGGAACCGGTACAGTAAAGGCTTCCTTCGGAGGAAAGTCATACTAGAGGGCATCGAGCTCCTTGGCTCGAGGCTCCTCCTCGGGGTCCGCAGGGAAGGCCAAGGCTTTGGCCATCTCCCTCACGAAGTCCGAGAACCAGGTATCCTCCGGGGGGACTGTCTCCGAAGGTCAGACTCCGATGAGTCAGAGGGGACGCACTGGGTCCGGAAGGTGTCCAGGGACTCCTTGTCCTCCGTCTCCCAAGCCGACTCCTCCAAGGAGGAATCGGGTAACTCTGGCCATGTGGGCCTCGGTGCCACCCGCCCCGACACTGAGGATATCGGCATCGATGACCTCGGCCCCGCACGGGAGGTCGAGGGAGACCTTGACCAAGGATCGACTCGAGATTTCATTGACTCGAGGATCGGCTCGGTCTCCAAGGCCGTCAACCTGAGTCCAAGCTCAGGAGACTCAGCAGCCCCTGACTCGGGCCCCGACGGCATCGGGCCCGACATCAGCTCCCCCGGAGGAGAGCCCACAAGGACAATAAACCGAAAATCAAAACTCTGGACTCGATACCGGTGTACCGAGCCCAGGCGGGAAGGGGAACCGGCGTCGAACCGGATAAGACACAACAAAAATTGCAGAAAAAAACCAACTTTTCCCGGGTGACACGAACTCACGTCCGTTGGGCTCCGCGGAAAAAGAAAGACTGAGCAAGATGGCACCCTTGGGCGGGAAGGGGACCGCACATGCGTGCTGCATTCCCAAAGGCTTTTCTTGAAAGCTGGAGAAATGCCCCTCACGGGGGCTCCATTGGCGCCGACGTCACCCATATGTGAGGACTGACTTCCTGCTTGGTCCTGGAGAAAATATTTTTCACTCAATGCGTAATCAAACTCTAGAATTCGTTAACGGAGAATCCAGTAAAAGCTGTTAGTGTAGCTGGGTTTGGTTTGGACAAGTTCCTAGAGGAAAGATCCATAAACCATTATTAAAGAGGACCCAGGAAACTGATTATCCCATGTCAAGCATTGTGGAACCTGTGCACCTTTTTGGGAAGCTGCCAGGTACTTGTTACCTGGATTGACCACTGTTGGAAACAGGATACTGGGCTTGATGGACCTTCGTCTGACCCAGTATGGCATCTCTGATGTTCTTATGAAGTGAACCTAGGAATCTGGAGTTGGAAGAACTGAAAGAACGTGACCCCTTTAACTTCTCATGGTGGGAGGAGGCTGAGTACGTAGGCTGTGTTCTGTAGCAATGGTTGACTGCTTCTAGAGAGCTCCACGTGTTGTGTTTAATACTGAGTCAGCGAACAGGTTTCTTATTCTTATTTAATTTTTAATTTAGAGTAGGTGATCTACCAGTGACAGCTTGAGAGGGAGGGGTAAGCAGTGCAGTGGCAAGGAAAGTAACAAGGAGTGAAGAGAGCAGTGGGTATAAAATGGAAGAGGGAGAAGGGGCAGGAGAGCGGTGCAGCGGCCTGAGAGGGAGTAGGGGAAGGAGGAGAGCAGTGGGAGATTAAAAAGGAGTAGAGGTAGGGAAGCAGTGATGTGAGGAGACCAGGAGGCGTGAGAGGACGCATGAGAAGGACAGCACTGCAGTGGCCTGCGAGAAAGCAGTGCAGCCAGAGAAGGGCCAGAATTTGGAAGCCCATGGAAGACGGTGTTTGTTGGCCAACCAGAAGATGGTTTACTAGTTTCATGCAATTGCATGGGAAGCGTCAGTTCTCTGTCATGAGGCAAATTCTGCAGCAGTTTCGATGACATTGTGAGAGTTTCAAAATTAACGCAGGTTCAAAACATGAAGACAGGAATATGTACCAGAATGGCTTTGTAATATTGCCCTTCCATTCACAAGCACTCTCTTCTGCTACTTGGAATATCAGCATCAAATATTGTGTGTTTTCTAGCTTACACAGTCCTCTGAATATACACTTTTGCAACATCAATGAAATAATTTTAAAAAGTGCTTCACGGTGTTATCGTTTGTCAAGCACATCAACACAAAACGATAAGAAGTGGAGGGGAAAACAGATCACGGATAACAATTCAGTATTTAATCCAGTAGAACCCCACCACTTGCTACTTTCTGTATCTGCCAAGAAACCAAACATCAGTTTTTTGGAACCACTAATTCATCCCCATTTATTTTCTTTATTTTTTTAAAGCTCTAATATCAGCAAGAAAGCAAAGCACACTCACTTGATGTGGGGTCGTCATTGCAAATGAGCCTCAATAAATTCAGTACCTTCAATGAAACTGGATCTTTTTAACAGCCTCCGAACTGGGAATGATATTTAATTCAGCAGGTCACAACAGACTCCACCATGGTTGAAGGTTCATTGGAAAGCATCCAGTTAGAGTAAATAAAGTTTCCATTGGAAGGCACAAACCTCGTTCTGCTTGTGGGTTGCTGCTCCCAAGAGAAAAGCGTTTCCATACCCTCTGAAATTTCATAATGCATTATAGTTCTGTGTCTCCTTGTAATATCGGCAGATGTACTACAGAAGCCCCTGGAGGACTGCAGTCGGGTAAAATTTAAAAACGTTTTGATGTACCAGAGAGGAGAAAAGCAATTTTCAATTGTAGCCTGAAACTTTTAAAGCAGACGATCAGATGGAATGGCTGGAAGTTTTTTCAATAAGCTGAAACGTGACGGTTATAAGGTGTTAAAGGAGTCCTTCTGTAATCTCTCTCTCTCTTGGAATGGCTAGTATTGATTTTTCATAGCCTCCTGTTTTATGATCAGCTCTGCAGAAAGCTAGCTTCAGTCTGGAGATTGGTACCATACCATGTCTGGAAAAGCTCATTTTGAAAGAGTGCCCCCCCCCCCACAAGGGCTGCTACTCAAAGGTAAACATGGTACATCACTGTCATTACTATGTTCACTCCTATATGGATGCTCTTAGCGTTTGCAATCACACAGTATATTCGGAGTACCTGAGAAAAGATGTGTTTCTATGACACTGGCTACTAACTGGGCCTGTGCAAGAATATGAGATTCCCCCAGTGAACCCTCATTCTTGCAGCATTTCTGCTTCTGCCCCTGCTCCACCCCTCCCCCATTCTTATTGCGCCACGCCTCTCTGGACCTGCCACAGCGGCAATGACAACAAAATGGTAGAACGCTTTCCAGATCTTGAACCTCTGTGCACTGGTGCTGTGATCTGTAAAGCCAGCTGGTTCCGCCCCAGGCAAATAGGAAGTCTGTGTCGGAGAGAGCGGGACTGGCTGGACTTTCATGGAATAGCTCAGCACCAGCACACAGCAATTCAAGCTCTAGAAAGCTTCACCATTGCTGCCGTGGCAGGTCCCAGCAGAGGTAATGACAGGAAATGGGTTGCTCTCCACAGTTTGGCACTCTAGGTGACGGCCTAGTTCTCATAATGATCGCGCTGGCCCTGGCTGTTGTTGTTAACTGCCACCAAGCCAGTGTTGACTCATGGTGACCCTCTGGGTAGTTGTCCTAAACCGTGTTCAGTCTTCACTCAGGCGGCTCACTGTTGATAGTGACACCAATAGCTACTGTTATTGTATTGATCCATCTCATTGCTGGCCTTCCTCTTTTGCATTGACCTTCTACCTTGCCAAGCATGATGTCTTTCTCTAATGATCTCTCTCTTCTATGATGTGTTGAAAGTATGAAAGTGGAAGTCTTGTCATCTGAGCTTCTAAAGAAAGCTTAGGTTTGATCTCCTCTAGTACTGACTGGTTTGTTCTTCGGGCAGTCCATGGTATACACAGTATTCGTCACCAGCACCATAATTCAAAGGCATCAATTTTCTTCCTGTATCATTTTCACTGTCCAACCTCTGCATCCATAAGATGTTATTGAAAATGCTATTGCTTGGACAAGTCGAATCTCTGTTCTGAGAAGCTTGTCTAGGTCCTTCATAGCCATTCTGCAAAGAGCAATGCATCATAGGATTTCTTGACTATTGATCCATGGCCCTAGCTACCAACCCACTTTTGAATAACTTGCTATATATTATACAGAGTGTGGGGTACATGCATGCTATCTCTGGAAGGGTGGAGGGAGGAAAACATTTTCAGAGTAGCACAATGCAGGCATATGCTTTTCACGTAAGGACTGGTCCTACTTGACACCTAATGCTATTGTTAAGGCAGGTTAAAGTCCTAATTTATTGAGACTGTCTCCCATTCTGAGGATAATTTTATAACAGGGTGCCTACAATAAGTGAGCTGGGAGGAGCTGCTCTTTACCTTTATAAAGTACTAGTGTAAGTCGTGCCGAGATCACACCTCCACTGCAGGTGCAGGCATTGTGCCTTCTCAAGGGCAAGTGTAAATGTCCACAGTAGATGACTGAAGAATGCGCGTAAGTTAATATATTTTATCATCGAGGCGGGTACTTCACCACTGTGCCCGTGCTCCACCCAGAAACACCTACTGTAAAAGCACACATGTTCACTCCATCATGCATCCTTCTCTGCTTGGTGTGATTTTCTAAGATACATTTTTATGCGAATATATTAGCCCATATGCGTGAAAATGACTTCATAGAATCACTAAATCAGGCCTTAAGTGTGGAAAGCGGATGAGACTTTTTTACTATTCCATGAGTGATGCTTAGAAAGAATAAGAGAATGCTTTAGCGATGTAATTTTTTAAGAACAATAATTTCAGAGGAAGCTATCACATGCAGGCATGCCCTGTGCTATGCTGTCACTTTAAGATGGATCATTTAGAGACCTCCTAAAGTTCTTTTATTTACTGCTTTATGGGTATGCACTTGGCATCAACAAAGCCATCCCATTTCTTCATAACTAGTTTACGATGTGCTGCTTCAGAGCTCACAGGACACGCCAGTCCTGTACAATGCTGGCATTACTTGATCAACAGGCTGCCATAAATTCTACCAAATCCATCTTCAAATTTCGTTTCTGCTGTTTTTAAAAGCTTACAGTAGAAGAGATGGAATACTACAACTCACATTTTGTAGGACTGCTAACGCCATTTAAGGAAATGCATCTAACACTGTGCGAGCTACAGACAGGGCCTAATAGATCAAGCACTGACTTTACAAGTTTGGAACAGTACACGTTAGAATAAACTGAATATCAGCTTTCCGAGGCATTTCATCTCTAGCAATAGCATAGTGCACAATAACTGGAGGATGGCGTTTCCTACTAGCCGTGAATACGGCTTTCCCTAAGGCTTTTAATATGCTAGCCTCCTTCTATTCATGGGTCCTTTATAGAACACAGGATTGGACATCAGATTTAATTACTTGTCTTTTCAAATGTGAGCTCACGGCATTACATTCAGGTGCAGTATGCATTTCTGGCCCCAGAGGGAACAGACAGGAAGGGGACATTCATGAGGTTTCCAGCCTCCCAGTGGCGGTGGAGATCAGAGCTGTGTCTGAAGGCGAGAAAGCCGAGAGAGGAAAGGAGGGGCATACGTATTCATTGATGGTGGTGACTGGGATATAGCCATTTTGTGCTGCTGAATATCCCCCGCCAAGGACTCTGAATGCCCCAATGTTAACCGCATAGTGTCAAGACATTCCAGGGGCATCGTTTGGGTTAACTGGTGAGTGGCAATGTTCAGCTGCAGACTGGCTAATGCAAACTGGTTAAAATTGGCACATAAAGGGCTGGTCTAGGTTTAACCAGTTTAGCTAACTGGGCGGCAGCTGAATATCACCGCTGGGCAGATATGACTCCGGAGTTTAATATCCGGCTCTAAATTGAAAGGATGATGGCCAGCTGCAACCTATCAGCCCCCTAGAGTTTAATAGCTCTTATGGCTAGGCTCTGTGGTTGTCTCTGTAACACAGGAGCATAACAGGGGGGACTTCAATCCTGGCTTCAGTGGTTCTCGCCTCACTGGGCCATTCTTAGATTTTACCTACATAAGTATAGCTTCTTCTGAGCTCATCTACTTTACTTCTAGTTTCTGAAATGCCACAGGACTAAAAACAAACAAGGAAGGAAATGAAAGGCAGGCTTACACAGAGATTTTCTATCACTTTTCAAATGTGACCTTATTAAACATGACCTCACCTTTATTAGATCTAGGCCATTTTCAGTAGCATAGGTACTAGACTTGTGATCCACCTCCCCTGTCAAGTCTGGACACAATGGGTGAAGAGTCATATATATCAGCACGCTTCAAGGGAGATGCAGGGATTGAAAACACCATAGTGTACTAGGTGTGGAAGAGTAGCCTAGTGGTTAGAGCTGTGGCCTGTTAACCAACGAGACCATGGTTCAAATCCCATTGATACTCCATGTGGCCTGAGGCAAGACACTTAACTCTCCATAGCCTCAGCTACACACATATATACCACTGAAAGCAGGACTAGCCAGTGCTGGGCATTTAGGTTGCTATGGGAATGTCATGTCATATAGCTGCCATTTAAAGACCCCCTGACAAGTCCACCTCTAGCTTTCTCACTTTTAATCCATCGCTTTCTTTATTTCTGGATTCTTCTTCCCCTTCCCTTATTCTTGATGACTTTAATATTCATGTTGATAACCCTCCTGACCCCTGTGCTTCTAAGCTCCTTTCCCTTATCTCCTCATTCAACCTCCAGCTTTGCTCTTCTGCCCCCACTCATCAGCACGGTCAGTGCTTTGACCTTGTTTTCTTCTCCAATTGTTTATCCTCTAATTTTTGTCCCTCAGTTCTTCCCTTATCTGACCATTGCTTGCTAAGCTTCACACTTTATCACTCCCCTCCTCAATAGCATCTTGTCACCTCCTATCTTTTTAGAAATCTTCTTGCTATCATTCCAATGGCTCTCTCCACAGTTGTCTCATCACCTCTTTCCTCCACTTTGTCTTCTAAGTCTGTTGATGAGGCTATAGTTTCCTATAATACTGCCTTCTCCTCTGCTCTGGATGCTGTTTCTCTGCCCATGCCACATCCTGTGGGGCACACTATATCCCAGCCCTGGCTGTCAACTACCTGCTACCTACACTCCTGTGCCCACTCAACTGAGTGCATTTGGCTCAAATCCCACTCTCTTTCTTATTTTCTTCACTTCAAATTCATGCTTCCTTCTTTCCAATCAGCTATAGCACTCACCAAGCAAAATTGCTATGTCCATCTAACTCTCTTGCCTCTGACCCACATTGTCTCTTCTCAACTCTCAACTCTCTCCTTAAGGTGCCTCCACCTCTGACCCATCCTTTTCTTTCTGCCTAAACCCTAGCTGACTATTTCCATGACAAAGTCCACAAGACAATACCAACTTTTCCCCTCAATCTCTATTACCCTTTCATCCTTTTCTAAGATCTCTGAGAAGAACCCTTTCCTGCTCTAAACTTACTATCTATTCCTCTGATCCCATCCCCACCCATCTCAACTCCATCTCCTCCTCTGTAATCTCTTCCATCTCACATATTCTCAACCTATCGCTCTCCACTGCAACGTTTTCTGAAGTCTTCAAGCATGCTGTGGCCACAACTCTCCTCAAGAAACCTTCACTTGATCCTATTTGTCCTTCTATCGACACATCTCCTTTCTTCCCTTCATTTCCAAACTTTTTGAACATGCAGTTCTCTGCCATTGCCTTGAATTTCTCTCCTCTCAAGCCCTCCTAGTTCCACTTCAATTTAGCTATTGTTCCTTCCCTTCTACTGAAACGGCTCTTGACCTTTTGCTGCTTTTGACACTGTTGACCACCACCTTCTCCTTGACACATTGTCATCACTTGATTTTAGGGACTCTGTGCTGTCCTGGTTCTCTTCTTCTCTCTCACATTGCTTCTTCAGTGTTTTTGATCTGGTGGTTCCTCTCCTACTGCTATCCCACTCTCAGTTGGTGTACCCCAAGGATCTATTCTGGTCCTCTCCTTTAGTCCCTCCATATCCAGTCCCTTGGTGTTCTCATCTTCTCCCATGGCTTTCAGTATCATTTTTATGCTAATGACTCACAAATCTATCTATACCTGATATTTTTCCGACATTCCAGACCCGTATCTCTTCCTGCCTATCTGACTGCTGCCTGGATGTCTCACCTCTGTTTGAAATTGAACATGGCCAAAACCAAACTTCTTATTTTTCCTTCTAAACCCTCCTTCCCCCTTCCTCCTTTCTCTGTCTCTATTTATATCACTCTTATACTTCCTGTTTCCTCAGCCTGCAACCTTGGAGACATCTTTGACTCCTCCCTCTCCTTCTCCACACATATCCAACAGATAGCTAAAACCTGTTGTTTCTTTCTCTATAACATTAACAAAATTTACCCCTTCCTCTCTGATCACACTACTAATACACTTATCCACTCTTTAGTCACCTCCCATCTAGACTACTGCAACCTCCTTGTTGGACTCCTTCTGAGTCATCTCTCTCCCCTTCAATCTATCCCGAACTCTGCTGCGTGGCTAATCTTCTGTCAGCCCCGATATACTCATATAACCCCTCTTCTCAAATCACTTCAAAGGCTCCCCTTTTGTTTCCGTATCGAATTCAAACTTCTCCTTCTGACCTATAAATGTATTCACTCTACTACCCCTCACTAGCTTTCCGCTCCTCTCTCTCTACAACCCTCCTTGTGAACTCTGCTCTTCCTCTAGCTTACTTCTCTCTTTGCCCCTCTCTTCCACTGAAACTCCAGACTTCGATCCTTTCACCTCGCTGCTCCTTATCCCTGGAACAAACGACCTGAATCTGAACGTCAGGTCTCATCTCTCCCCCTTTTCAAATCCATGCTAAAGGCTCACCTCTTTCAGGCTGCCTTTGGATCCTGATCCCTTGTGTCTCCTTGTCCCAATTTGTACCCTTGTTCTCAATTTTTGTACTGTGTCTTGATTAGATTGTAAACTCTAACGAGCAAGGATCATCTTTCATATGTATCAGTACAGCGCTGCATATGCCTCGTAGCGCTATATAAATGATTAATAGTAGTAGTGGTAGTAGTAGTAGTCATATTAAAATAACTTGTCACAAGCAGCAAATGAATGAGGAAGGAGTTCTGCTTTCTCTGTCTATCTGTAACAGTAAATGGATAAGGAAAGAAACAACGTCACCAGTAAGCAATATAAACTCCTCTCAGAGGAATAACCTCAAGGACTGTCAGTGAGCCTTATATCCCTGGAAATTCTCTGCTATAACACACTCAGAGTAGATAAGGGCATGAACTCACTCTATGCCTGCAGGATAAATCCAGAATTATAAAACTCAGACAAAAACCCAGAGATCTTTACAAACACCTTCCAGCTTCCAGCTCTACTGAATACTTTTATGCAAAAGACTGAGTAGCTATTTGTGATTTCCTACAAATATAGGTTACTGGGGAGATGCCAGTAAGAACACATTCATTGGGACAGCCAGTTAATACTGATTCTGGTTTTGGTTCTGGTCCCTTATTTTGGTGTCATTGGTATCCCTTGAAGAAGGACCATGTAGGGATGTGCAAAGGCAAGAAAAAGTTGGTTAGTTCTCTTTTTTGGGGTTTGTTCAGTTACTTTAATAGGGAATTTTTAGCATGCACTAAATTGATTTGACACACAGTAAAAGATAGATTAAGGTGTGCTAAGTTGATTAACTTGAGTTAAAGCAATTTAGTGTGCACTAAATTTTTAAGGTGCCTTAACAAACCAAATGCACTCTAACGAATGCACATGCCTACAGTCATGTGACACAATGCCAGGACTGTATCAAGCTAAAATTGTACCATGTGACTCACAAACCTGGTCCCCTCCACCCAAGCCGCATGCAGGGACTTGCTCTTGTAGAGCTTACTGGAAACTCAGCCCCCCTTCTGTGCCTGCACCCTGGGAAGCTATGGCTCTGCTTGACGCAACATAGCTGATGAAGCTGGGCTCAACTTAGTGTCACTAACCAAGTCTGGCTTGCAGTTAGCCATGAAGTGTTGCAGAAATATGTGATTGGGCGAAGAGGCTACCCACAGATTGTAGATCCACAAACAGCTTCAAAGAAAAGCAGCTGAACATAAAAAGTGCAAAATATCTGGACGGGAGGCTTGCCTAAATAGCTGAAAAGCCTCACCCACCCAAGAGAAGTACAGAATTTGAACTGGTGGGAGGGCGGCGGGGCCTAATGGAAGGTCAGAATTCTTTTCTGGTGCTTAGAGAGGCAATTTTTTTGTCCGGAAAAGACAGAGAGAAACAAACAGCCGAGGTGGTGCTGATTTCTTTGACCTGGAAAAGGTTTTGTTTGCTGCTGAAAGAGCTCACCACTCCATGCATGGCAGAGTGCCATGCAACGGAGGAGGAAAGTTTAATCTGTCCTGCTACCATTTTGACCTGTAAAGCCCCACTTGTATAGAAGCAAATGAAAATAGTGTCACATTGTACAACCATCTTAAAATACAAAAAAGAAAGCAAGCAGCGGAAAGCCTTCTTATAAACTGTACTGAAATGTTCATTACAATGCAAAACAATTAAATGTCCATCAAGCTGCTGTTGGACCTTCAATAATCCGAGGCTGAAAATGTCAATATTCGAGTCATGCTGAAAGGAAAATTGAGGAAGGATGATAGTCTAAAGATTTTCTTTAAAAAAAAAATAGAGGGCTATTTGAAAGATGTGAAATGGAGGCACTGGATGAGAGAGGGGAGAGCCCCACCAAGCCAGGGTGCTAAGCAGCAATGGTGAGAGGTAGAAACTTCCCATCATTATCCATTAAAAAGGTGCCCAATTTATCCCCAGTTTATAAAAGCAATGGGAGATCTATGCACCCTCAAAAAAAGAGCCCAAGAACCAGCCCCAACAGCGTGTAAATGCCAACACACACATTTAAACCTGCACAAAATTTGGGGAAAACGTGTGTACGCTTACTCTACAAGTGTCCACGCATATTACATAAAATGTGTGTACATTTCAACTCCGTCTCCGATCCACCCAAACGACACCCCTAGGAAAGTCTTTTTCATGCACTCAAGCGGCAGATGGTTTTATAAAACCTTTCTACACAGAAAAACTTTTAGAAAATTACTCCCAATGTGCTCTAGCCTATGGCAAGTCCACAAAGCAAAGAAGAGATATAGCCCCAGACTTGTAGATCAATCTGTGGCCAAGCAATCTCCAACCAGCGGATCAAGTGAGAGGATTCAACACCAGGACAGGGGCGCCAAAAAACTGTGATGAAGCTACAGAGTGGATTTGGGTAGATTTCATATCTAACCAATCTCACTGAACTGATGGAATAGGAAGGTGAGTCACTTGGAGATCATGTATCAGACACGAAAAAACAAGCTTGACAATGAACTAAACTGAAACTTCACCCTTGGAGCATTGACCTGCTAAGGTGCAGAGCAATGATCCCAGGAAGTAGCTTCAAGGGGCTGATGAAAGTACAAAAATAACCCTCCCACCAGGGCACCCCCCCTCCCTCATTACTAGTCCTTTTCCCAAAGGTCCTCTGCAAAATCTGTCCACATGATGCTGGCAAGAGTATTTCTCCTTCAAATCAAATGTTATAACAACAAAATTGCAGCAAAGGGATCCCAGTATTATATCTCTCATCTCACCCAACCTCACACATAGAAAAAAACACAAAGGAAGCTTCAAAGCTCAAATATAATACAATTCCCCTCATACACAAAACGAAAAGGGCTCTGCTGCCTAAGCAGCACATCTCTCCCCCAGCTCCCCACCCCTGCTACACACAGAAAAAATGCAAAGGGAGCTCAGCAGTAGAAATGTAACATCTCCCCCTCTCCCCTGCAGCCTTGATGATGGGGGCTCAGTGAATCCAATACCATACCTTCCCCCCCCCCCCACACTCGCATAATATCCATGGAGGCAGGTACAAAGATCACTCACAGTATAAATCAAACCAGCCATACCATAACAGCACCAACCCTACCTATGAAAAGGCAGCACTGCAAGAATTACTCCAGGACCTAGATCATCAATACTGATACCCCCGAACAAGCAGAACTGCTACAGATCTGTTCACTGAACCTACACACTACCAAATCCCTCACCATAGTCATGCATGCAAAATATAGGCAGACCCTGAACAAATACAGTGCAACCGATGAGAAACCCTCAGGAAGTCAGACTCCGCATGCGCTGCAGAACTGGGAGGTAGAGACGCAGAAATGAAATTCCTCATGCATTGAGCAAAACAAAAGGACAACCCCACTGGGGTCCACAATGTAGATATAATTTTTTAGAAGATAAGAACATAAGATATGCCATACTGGGTCAGACCAAGGTCCATCAAGCCCAGTATCCTGTTTCCAACAGTGGCCAATCTAGGTCATACGTACCTAGCAGTTTCCTCAAAAGACAAGTAAAGGCTGTTAGTGTAGCTGGTTTAAAAAAGGTTTGGACAAGTTCCTGGAGGAAAGGTCCATAAACCATTATTAAGAAGGGACCCAGGATATCAATGCTTGAACCAATACAAGCATTGTGGAACCTGTGTCCCTTGGGGAAACTGCTAGGTACGTATGACCTAGATTGGCCACTGTTGGAAACAGAATACTGGGCTTGATGGACCTTGGTCTGACCCAGTATGGCATATCTTATGTTCTTATGTTCTTATGACACAGGTTCCGCAATGCTTGTACCGGGTCAATCATTGATATCCTGGGTCCCTTCTTAATAATGGTTTATGGACCTTTCCTCCAGGAACTTGTCCAAACCCCTTTTTAAAACCCAGCTACACTAACAGCCTTTACTACATCCTCCGGTAACAAATACCAGAATTTGATTACACGTTGAGTGAAAAATATTTTCTTTTATTAGTCTTAAATAGTTTACCCTGTAGCTTCATTGCATGTCCCCTAGTCTTTCTATATACTGATAACGTAAACAATCGATCTACGTTTACCCGTTCCACTCCGTTCATTAATTTATAGACTTCTATCATATCTCCCCTCAGCCGTCTCTTTTCCAGGTTAAAGAGCCCCAACATTTTTAGCCTTTCTTCATAGGAGTATCCTTCCATCCCCTTTACCATTTTGGTTGCTCTTCTCTGAACCTTTTCTAATTACGCTATATCCTTTTTAAGATACGGCGACCAGAATTGCACACAATATTCAAGGTGCGGTCTCACCATGGAACGATATAGAGGCATTATAATATCTTTTGTTTTATTTTCCATTTCTTTCCTTATGATACCTAGCATTCTATTTGCTCTCTTGGCCGCCGCTGCACACTGGGCCGAGGGTTTTAACATGTTATCCACAATGACGCCTAAATCTTTTTCCTGGGTGGTGGTTCCTAATGTGGAACCTTGCATTGCATTTTTCAAAATGTTTGTAAATAATTTCTTCAGGCTGACTGATAGTGAGGTTCACATCCCCAAGGTGGGGAAGGGGAAAGGAAGGAGGGGAAGGAAAGGTGGGGAAGGGGAAGAGGAGAGAGAGAGGGAGAAAGGGAAGAGGGGAGGAAGGAGAAGAGGGGATGGAAAGGTGGGGAAGGTGGGGAAGGGGAGAGGGAGAAAGGGAAGAGGGAGGGGAGAAAGGGGAGGAGGGGAGGGAAAGGTGGGGAAGGGGAGAGGGGAGGGAAAGGTGGGTAAAGGGAGAGGGAGGAAATGAAGAGGGGGAGAAAGGGCAGGAGGGGAGGGAAAGGTGGGAAAGGGGAGAGGGAGGACGGGAAGAGGGAGTGGAGAAAGGGGAGGATGGGAGGGAACGTTGGGGAAGGGGAAAGGGCGGAAGAGAGAAGGGGGAGGAGGAGGGAAGAAAGGGGAGGAGGGGAGGGAAAGTTGGGGAAGGGGAAAGGGAGGAAGAGAGAAAGGGGAGGGGGAGGGGGAGGGTAGGGGGAGGGGAGAAAGGGGAGGAGGGGAGGGAAAGTTGGGGAAGGGGAAAGGGAGGAAGAGAGAAAGGGGAGGTATGAAGAGAGAAGGGGGGGGAAGGGTATTACAGTAGTACTGGGCTAATCATTGGAACAACAAAGGACTTACTGGATTGTAGGTGGAGTCTTTGTGGAATAAGAGACTAAACCATAGGCACTTAGAAGTAAGATGTATCTAGACCTATAGAAAGGGAATAGAGAGAAGAACAAGACAATTTCCTGTAAAGGGGGATACTGCAGGAATAAGCTAAAATCTTTCTGATTAAAAGGATCCATGCAAAGTGATAATCAAACCCGATCCGTATAACAAGAGGCAAAATGAGGAATACATGAAAAATCACAATTGGCTCAACATAAAAAAACAGGAATCATGAATAAAATAGTTGAAAAGCAAACAGTTATAACAAGAAGGAAGGGGGGAAGAAGAGGATTAAGTAATGCATTAATCAGGACATGCGACCAGCGCTAAGAATTGTGGAAAGTGCACATCAAGCACCTGCAGTTTATCTGAAAAACTGTGTCAAAGAACCATTAGAAGGGCTCGTAGGGTAGAGAAATATGTGATAAAAGTCCGAAAAGATGATGAAATCAAATAAAAAAATGTGAATAAAATGCCAACTTGGTGCTCCTTACTAGTTAAAAAACCCCCCACTGTAAATAAAAATGAATGAACAAATGCCAATGAAATGCAAACTGACCGCGCTGAAACGTGCAGCCGCAAGGACAGACATTGCAGGTACTGATAGGCAGTCGCATCAAAACAAGTATTTTAACAATTCAAACGAATGAAACTAAGAACATAAATAAATAAGAAATAGTTAAAACCAAGTGAAAAATGAATAATTAAAAAAAGGAAAAGTTAAAACCACTAAAAAGCGTGCTTGCCTTGTAAAATGCTTATGGATACGATCCACTTCAGAATCACATAACAAGTGTAGACAGTCATTAAAAGATGCCATTTAAAAGCGCTGCTCTTGGCACCAAAGAAACCCGTTAAGGTCGTTCGGAGAAAACTGAAACGTTGAGGGTTAAGTGTATAGTGATGAATCGATTACTCAGCTCTAGTTTGTATGCTTGAATAAATCAGATGAAACTGAGACTTGCTAAAAAAATAAAAACGGAAGCATCAGGGTGGCCAAAAAGCATCAAATTGAGTAAAAACCAATAAAAACAGAGGGGGGGCTGTCAGTGGATGTGCCAACCTTAATGGAGGTAAGAGGTATATTGAGGACACGAGAACCGGTATTTGGTAGGAATAAAAACACAAAAAAGACCATGCAAAATAAAATAATGGGCAATAGGATAAAAGACTGAAACTTTATGAACAAAAAGTGAATATCATAAGTTCCTAAAAACAAAGAAAAAAAAAGATAAGGTTAAAATTGGTCAGATTATTGTAAATAAAAGGTAATATAAAAAAGATAAACTAAAAACAGTGTTGGAAGTACATGTGTTAATAAGCTACCATAAAAATGCAAATGATGGGGCGAAGGAGGTGAGGGTGGGGAAAGAGGGGAAAGGGAGAAAGGGGAGGGAGCGAAGGCAAGGGAAGGCAAGGGAAAACAGTTAAAACAAATAACCAACAATAAAATGAATAAACATCAGAGATTAAAAATAAATTCAGTGAAGACCAAAGGGTTAAAAATGAAAAGGGACACTGACACTTAAAAAACGGTAAAGAAGGGGGGAAAGGGGGAAGGGGAGGGCAGAAGAGAAGGGAAGGGAGGGAAGAGGGGAGGAGAAGGGGGAGAGAGGGGGGAGGAAGGAGGAGAAGAGGGAGAGGGAGGAGGGGGACATTTGGGGGTGCTTTTATCAATAAAGGACTTCTGTTTCTACACCTTGCTCTCTTTTATCCTAATCAATGTCAGAGCCATATCCGGTCACAGGCACTGAATATGTCCCCGGAGGCACTGAATATCCCCGGAGAGCGTTTTAGCTATTCACTCAGCAGTACTGGCTGGATATCTAAACCGGTTCAAGTTAGGCCTGCTGTTATTTCTCCTAACTTTGGTCGGTTTAAGTTAACCAGCCAGCGGCTGAATATTGTCCACTAGCCAGTTAACTCCAATGCGGCCTCCAGAACACACGACGCTAAGCACTTAGCACAGGGCGTACAAATCGGGTAGCAGCGGATATTCAGCGGCACTAAACAGTTTATTGCCGCTGAATATCCCATTGACTGCGGTTAAACCACTTTGAATATGCCCCTAAGTTCTTAACTTATAGGCCCTGTTGAGGCAGGTTTTTGCAACCAGAGCTAATTTGGGTTTGATATGACACTGGGTGTGAAGAATTATGCAATCCATATTGTTTGTTTTTTATTCTTAATTACTTTTTGAATATTTGTATAATTGTTCTCCCTCCAGCTCTCCCCATATGTCTTGAGCATCAGGATGGGGATAACCGGCGGGGTGTGAGAGGGGGGGAACGGGGGCAGGCCAGTCTGGCTTGACGTACAGGGCCAATTCAGGTCACAGCCCTATACGTCCTGACGTGCCCATGGGAATATGCTGCTTATTACAACTCACAAAACCAGCGATCGGGCCCGGGGATCCCCCCTGGGGCCATGGCCAGGTGTGAGGGGGTCACCACTGCCCTATTGAGGCCACAGCAGGCCAGCTGTGGGTTGGGCAGTGGGGAAAAGTGGGGCCTAAGCCACAGGAGTCGGGGGAGCCTGCGGGGAGGATGTCCCCACAGACACACTGGGCCATCCTTGGGCCCGATTCTTGTTACCATGGGAATATTTTGTTCCCGCAGGCCAGAATCGGGTCCAAATGGGCCAGTCTTGCTTGGTGCCATCTGGATGGCCCGGACGTGCCCTACCTGAATCGTGCTTCATGTGTCAAATTATGTTTTTCAGCAGTGGAAAGTGAAGAACGCGGAAGGGTGTGAAGACCTTTGCAAGGCACTGTACACAAAAATACTCATATTCCATTTATCCTTTTGCACATGCTGAACAGCAAGCTTAAGAAGGCTACAATGCTCCGCATATGTATATAGTTTACCCTGTTTTCCAAGTTACTTGTTCCTGTTCAATGTAATGACCTGACTTTTGTTATTGTCGGTTACCATTTGTTTTATGTAAACCGCGCTGATCGCAAATAGTGCGGTATATAAGAAATGCAAATAAATAAATAAATAAATAAAATACAAGCATAAGTGAACCATTAGCTTAAGTTGGTTCATAGAGATGAAAGTCAAAACTATTAAACACACAAAAGTATGAGAAGAAATTTAACAAGTTCTAAAAAGTGTGTGTGTGTTTGCACCCTGACTGAAAGCCTAAACAATGGAAGCCAATTTTCAATCATTCCACAGAGATCGCAGGCCCACCTGCTCTTGCCGTCTTGCTGGGAAGACTGGTCTTTATCTGCCGTCATATACTATGTTACTATGTTACTTTATACTGACAGGGCTGAAAGTCAATTTTCAAAACGAAATTCCACGCAAAGTTTACCTTTGAAAATTGCTTCTCTGGAAGGGACCACGAGAACAAAAGGGCCTGCAGAGTTTACAGGTTTAAATTTCCCCATCAGGAATTAAGAATAAACCTGATCCTGGTTACCACCTTGGTTCCTCCCCATGTGCCGTTATTTTTCCCTCCCATATGTTGACAATGCATGAGCTTTTCCCCACAGAGGGAAGGCATTTTTAAGGTTACCCTCTGCTGGTAAACACCCATTTACTTGTAAAGTATCCCCTACGTGAAGCGCCTATGTGCCTTTCTAAAATAGATCCAGCCCCAATAGCTCACAAATATTGATTACAAGCAGGGTACATTTGTACATCAACACACACTCATGTGCGTTTTACAAAATACCCACATGCATTGCAATGACACCTCCACTCTATTAAAATGATGCTCCCAGGAATGTTTCCACAAAGATCACCTTAAAGGAGGTCAGGGCTGCTTTTACCTATGGACAAAAGGGGCATTTGTCTACTGAATAAGCACACAGGGCCCGATTCAATTGGGACGGCTATGCACTGCTACAGTGCATAGCCGTCGCCGTCAACCTCTAACCCTGGAAATTCAATGCTCCCCGGTTAACTCCCATGGGTAAAACTAAGCCAGCTTTTGCTTCACCTAGTTTTACCCGCAGGTCACTAGCTGGGTAGTAGTGCAATATCGTCACTACCTGGTTATCAACTGTCGCCACCCACGACATGCCGCGGAACACCCACAACATACTCTGATGCTAAGCGGTTAGCATTGGGGCATATAGCAGCGTTAGTTGGGGATATTCAGCGGCACTAACATCCGTACACTTATTTGAAAAGCTAAACAAGTCAAATTACAGATCCCTAGCAAACACCATGTTAACAGAATGTCTGGTCTCAATCACACACTCAGAACACAGACCATGTACAGAATAAATCACCACAACCTAAAGTAAAAATAAAAATATGGAGACAAAAATTAAACTAAAACACCAAGAAGCCAGATTCTGTATACGGTGCAACACCAGAGAAAAAGAAGAGATGCAGTTCCCCATATTGTGTAAAACATAAAGACAGCACAAAGTCCAATCACTAAATTGAAAATAAAATTTTTTGTTCTACCTTTGTTGTCAGACCATTTTATTCTCTGATCATGTTGGTCCCGATCTGAGGCTTCTGCTTTCCTCTGTCTTCTCTTAGCTCTCTTTGTATGGTCTCTAGTCCATCTGCCATTTCTTGTCTCCTCTTGTTTTCTTCACTTCCTTCTATCTTGGATATCGATTTTTTCCTTTCAGCTTTCTTCCATTTATTCCCTCTCTCTCTCTCTCCACCCAGATTTCCCTACTCCTTACTATCCATTTCTCAATCACCCTCTTTTTTATACCACCTACGTACCACTGTTCAAACTTCATCCCAGTCCTTCCATTCCCCAGCTCTTCTTCCCTGGTCCATTATTCCCCAGTCTTTCACTCACTCTCTCCCCCCCCCTCCATGTCTAACATCTCTCCCCCCATCATCCAGTGTCTCTCTCTCTCTCTCTCTCTGGCTCTCTCCCCATTACCCCATGTCCAGCATCTCTCCGTCTCTTTCTCGACCTATTTACCCCATGTCCAACTTCTCCCCTCTCTCTCCTATTACCCCCATGTCCTGCATTTCCCTCTTCTCTTATTACCCCGTGTCCAGCATCTCCCCTCTGTCCCCCCTCCCCAAATCCAGCATTTTCTCATAGTCTCCCTATAACGCCCTGGACAACATCACCACTCCATCTCCCCTCCTTGCATCTCCCTATGCCCCCTCCAATGTCCAGTATCTCTCTTTATCTCCATAGCCTCCCACCTCAATCTCATCCCCGCTGCCTCCCTATTCCCGCTCCCTGCACCCAGCATTTCCCTTCTGACAGAACACCGCTAGTTCAACATTGCATTTCTTGTAGTCATGTTTTTGAAGATCTTCATTGCACCGTATTAGAATATATCCCTCCAGATATACGGAGAGGAGACAGAAGCCGTTTGTTACTTCAAGAACAACAAAGATGTATATATGACTTGAAAACCCTAGATCCCAATGGATTAAATGATAAAATTGAATGGACGCTTTTTATTTAAATCAATGTCGATTCACTGTGGAGTTCTGGTCTTATTCCTTGCAGTTTTTTATGATTTTTGAGGTTCTCCATTGTTAAAGTTTGAGTTATAATGTGTATTGTTTGAGGGTTGTAAGAAAACGTTACATCACCCTCTGTGAGCGAATCACAGGTGCAGATGTCCTTTAAAAGTTATTGACGTCAGACACTATTGAGGTGCAAGTACGGAGATATTATGTATCCGACATAGAGAAAGTGAAATGTTAATATTGTTACCTTGAAGAAGCCTAATCGGCGAAACAAAAGCTTTTGTCGGGTTATTATATCTTTTGCCAGAACGGTGGGGTTATTGTACCTCTTGCCGGGACGGTGTACCTTCCATGCGATTTGGCATTCGGATAAAAACCGCTGCATGTCTGCTGGCTGACATGAGCCGGATGTCTGAAAATATTCAGATAAGTGAATACATTTATATTACAAAAGGTTTATATTCTGCTGTTTAAAAGAAATTCTTTTTCTGTTCCTTTTAGGACAATAACTGAAGAATTGATATGCTCCGGCTCTATGCTGTATTGCAGACACTTTTTATAAATCTTAGGAATCTCAATAATTAAATGTTTTGTTGGTAGGTGGTAAGGTCGCGTTAGATATTGTTAGCGTTGTTAGATTGAGATTTGTATTGCAAATCTTGGATAGATTTGTATAGAGGCAGTGACCCATGATGTGAGTGTCTGCTGTTAAACCTTATGGTGACTAGTTCGCCACATGTCGGGGTAAGACCATCCTGAGGTCGTTTGTGCCTTATTGAAGTGTCTGAAATAATTAATTATATTGGTAAAATTAATTTATTTATGTAAGTAAGGTCAAGGGTATTGGTTTGTGTTGGATGTGCAAAACTAAGCCATTTGGAGAAACTGCCCCCACAAGAACATTACTTACACAACTCTATTCATTCTCTCCTTGCTTCTCCCACTGGTTTGATTTGTTTTTTTACTTGTACTGTACGTTTGCTTTCTCCTTCAGAAAAAAATATAGCTGCCAAAAGGGAACATTTTAAACCCATTAGTTGTCCTACACTAAGGTTTTCAGCAGGGACATGCCATTGTTGAACACAATTTTTTTTATTTTTGCAGTGAAAAGTTGTAATACAATATTCTGTTAAACTCCGCACTGAAATTTCCCAGTAATATAGCAAATAACCTTGGTCCCTAGCGCAGAGTAAAAAAAAAATATGTCCAATGTTCAGTTGCCCATCAAACCACAAGGCACAATTCAGCATCGTTAAGGCAGTGATCAGATTTGGGGAGTTCTATTACACAAAGAGAAACAGCAAACCCTTTGCCATTTCCTTAAACAATGCATTTGTCTTACAGTATTATAAAACTGCACTGCTTTCAAGACTCGGCTCGCTTAGCAGTACCTCAGAGGCTTTATGCAAAGTTTCAGAATTGTCAAGGCTTTGATGATGAGTTGCAAAGCTTTGTCAGCTGCTTAAACCCAAGTGCAGTCTCTGATAGGTGCAGCTATGCCATTTCATCAATTTAAAAAAATTAAAAAATGGCCTCACACCCTTTCAGTAATTGAATTTACTACATTATGAACTAAAGCAACTTTATTTAGGAAAAGATAAGCACAAAACTTCCATAATACCAAGCTACAAAAATGTAGGTACCGTTATCAGGCCAATTTTATAAAAACATACAGGCATCTATGTGTCTTTATGCAATTACCCCAACAAGCCATCAGACATGGTGGACATTTGCGTCTGTATGGGAGGAGGTGTAGATATTCATGCCTACGTGCTGGCTGCAATTGCCCTGGGTGGAACCTGCAGGCAGATGCTGGGCTCTCCCGTTGCATTTACTGCACGGGATTTGCACCTACCATCCTGCACTTTGACATATGCTGCGTGGTTGCCAGATGTCCCCAATTTTCAGGGCTTGCCCCAGATTTTAGAGCTGTGTCCCCAACTCCACCTGTTTGGCAGCTTCTGGTCCCTGATTCCAGCAATGGGGACAGTGGGGGCAGAAGAAATTATTTTCAATTTAGTGATCTGAATATTTCCGTTTTGAGAATTTACATCCATTATCTTTCTATTTTGCACAGTATGGGGGAAATGCATCACGGTTTCTATTTCTCTATTGATTTGTCTGCTTGGAAGTGACACTGCTGCTGTCACGGAGTGGATGGGGGGTGGGGCAGGATAAGGACTCCTCTTCCCTCCTCAATGCCTTGTTGCTCAAACCAAGAACTAAGATGCCCCTTCCTCCCCTTCCTTCTCCCCCTCCCCAACATACACATCAGATAAGCATCCCAGATTTGTCTGCAAAGAATCCGGTAACCTTACGTGCAGTAGATACAAAGCAATACTGCAGCTTAGTAAACCCCTATGTAATAAAATAGGCCAGAAATTAACTTGCTATCTGGCCAGCTACAATCCACCGCACCTATATTATTGCCGATTAAGGGGCCCTTTTACTAAAGACCCATAACTGGTTCATGCGTGCTTTAATGCGTGGCACTAGCAGCCGGGAATGCTAATGTAGGGGCGTGCCAGCAATCGCATGATGAAGCACACGGTAATGGTCCATTGCGTGCTGGGCCGGGGAACGGGCGGAATGTGAGCTCAGAGAGCACACTGCTGCACCGTACTTTACCTGTATGTAAATTGCCTGGAACTACCCCTGAAAAGGTTTGAGCTAAATCCAGATTAAATAAATACACATAGGTGCGGAAATGGGGGTCCCATTTGGCAGACTGCTAAATAATGGGCTTGTGACCTCCCGGAGAGACTGTTCCCTCTGGGCCTTCAAGTTTCACAACCTTACTGAAAATTACCCTGTTGACATTTTTACAATTACTATAAAAGGTGTGGGGTCTAGAGCTAATGCATGCTGAAGAGCGTGCCCCCCCCCCTCGATACAAGAATTTATCAATACAGTAAAACTGCGAATGTGTCAACTCACTGGGATTGACTTGTACCCCTCTATCACACTGCAGCATACTGTATCCCATCTGGATATACTTACAGATGGCCTAAACTACAGATAGATAGATAAGTATACAGAAAAAGTATATCTGTGAGGAATGTGGCTATAAACGTTGCTTAAACAGTTCACAAACTTAGACACAAAGGGGTATGTTTACTAAACCGTCTTAATGTTAACAGCACTAGTTGCAGCATTAATGTGAAGAATGCCATGGAAGGTAGTGGGTGTTCCGTCGGCAAGGTTGCAAGAATCTGTATCGCGCGATAGTGGGCACCGTGGCACGTTAACACACATTAACCCTAAGTACATGCCAGTGCAGTGTTAGATGCTATAAAGATGTAGGCCACTGGTTACTGCAATGACTACGGAGGCAGAGGTCATGGGTTTGATCCTGCAGTGGTGTTATGTAGGAAGGCTGTCTGAGGCATTTCCTCTTAATTTAAATCAGTGCTGCCAGCAAAAACACCCTCACAGTGCCGTTACCTAAGGCGCCCCATACGGCACATTATAAAGTGCCCTATCTGCCCAGGCACCTTATAATGCACTCTATAGGGCGCCTTATGAGGAACCTTAGGTTACGGCACTGTGAGGGTGTTTTTGCTAGCAGCACTGATTTAAATTAAAAGGAAAAGCCTCAGACCAAATAACACCACTGTGAGAACAAACCCATAACCTCTGCCGCCACAGTCACTGAAGTAACCAGTGGGCTACATCTCTAGAGTGTCTAACACACTGCTGGCTGGCTACAGAAAGAATGCAGGTCACCACACAAACTGTCTGCTGTGGATATCAGGATAGGGTATACCCACCCGTACCCATGATGCACTGCACATGCAGATCAGCAGCCTACATCTGATCATAAGATGGAGTATGTGCCTCTATAGCACCCCGGCATGGTAGGGGGAACTGACCGTGTCTGTTACTGGCGCAGAGTAACTACAGACCGTGACATTGTGCGGTTCCTGTGTTCACCCTGAGGGTGAGGTGGGGCTCCCAGCACCAGGTCCACAGCACCTGGCATAGCTGCGATAGGTTGTGTTGTAGGTCCCAATCAGTGCCAGTGTATGATAGATAGAGTTAGCAGACACACCTGTGTCCATCTGTTTTCACCAGTCATATATAGCCCTTGTGGACTATGATGCACCCAGAATAGTGCATATCCTGTGTGGTTGCCATAGTCACATGTTATAAGAGAAGGATGGTGTTTGGACCCAAAAGCGGATTATGTAGCACCACCCAACCCACCCTCTGTGGGTCAGGGTGGGGGACAGGATCTCCCACCAACAGATTCACATTCTACATCTCTGCAATGGTGGCAGTAGAGGGGACCATCAACTCCAGTCCTGCTGGGGAACGGGCACCCTACAGGGCAGTCATTGCAGATCTGTACACATCACATAAGGCAATGGCAGACAGGCAGAATGCTGGAAAAGCTCAGCTGCCCCCCACCACTATCTGACATTCACCAGCAGAGGGCACAATCAGTCTCCACCCTGCAAGGTGTTTCAACCATACACATGCTAACTGCAAACAGTCTGCTAGCTAGTACATAGTGCATGTTCCTGGAGGAACCATGTGCACCCAAAAATGGAATATGAGCACACACACCAAGCAAGTATGTCAGTGATTGAGCCCCAGAAAGAGGAACTCATAGATATCACTTTAGAGAAATACTGTATAGCACTATGGGGGAACTTAACCATGCCATGGTCACTGCTCAGTCAGGGTGCTAAGATAGAGGTGGTTGGCAGCCCTGGCCCCTGTTGGCCAATGTTCTAGGGCAGAGGTTCCCAAATTTGGGCCTGGTGGGCCAAGCACGATTCAGGTTTTCAGGCTGTCCCTAATGAATATGCATGAGATACATTTTCATACAATGGGGGCATTGCATACCAAAGCATCTCATGCATATTTATTAGGGACAGCATGTTTGGCCCTCCAGGACTGCAGTTGGGAACCTCTGTTCTAGGGAGTGCACATGTTTATGGTGTATGTGCTCTAAAAACACAGGGACATGGTCTGCAGGAGCCACAGCTGGGACTTGAAACTGTGACCTCCTGCCCCTGAACACACTGGCTGTGTGTACTGCACCAAATTGTTGCCACAGAGGCAGGTCATTCCCTGGGGATACCATTACTGTTCATCAGACAGCCCTTGTCTGTTGCACTGCATGCCACCCACCTGAACAGGGCTTGGCCTTGGTGTGCTGTGGGTGGATGCCACTGCCCCCTCCACCACCAGCACCCCTCCGCCACCATGCTGACATGCCCTTATGCCGGTGGTGCGCAGTTTCAGGCCATCCAATGTGCCGGTAGGTGGCTGCCTATGGTGTGGGATGTGGGGTAGGGATGCCTACATAGACATCCGTGCTTCCCCCGGCACTGTCTATCACTGTTATGTGCCCTTTGGGGTACCTGCTGGGTGATGTCCCCTGGGACACTGTGGGACACACACTCGTGGGCATGTTTGACCTTGGCCAGTTGCTGGCTTGCTGATTTGCAGTTTCTGAATTCCTATGTTCCACCTAGGCATCTGCCTAGTCCACCCTGTGCCCCAGCTGCCCCACTGCATGTCCCGCCTTCAGCCCCCTGTACCCCATTTACAGCCTCACCGTCGTGCCCTCTCATACTTTGGGCACTATGCTGCTGCTGCACATGTATCACTACTATCACTTTTCTAGGTCTCCCTGGCTTTTCTGTACATTGCTGACTGAAATGGTTTCTCTCTCCTGCAAATGTGCCTCTAACGCAGGGGTCTCAAACTCAAATTGCTTTGAGGGCCGAATGAGGACTTGTAAAGTAACCCGGGGGCCGCATAAGACATGGGGGCCTCATTTGCATAAGGGGCCTCATTTGCATAAATATTTGCATAAATATTTGCATAATGAGTGCATGGATAAAGAAAGACTAGAAAATTTCTATATTACTATAATCCAGTGCCAACCGCCAGGCACATTAGGAACTACTACTAACACTGCCCATTTAGAACCCATAGCAAACCCCCCATATCATAACAGCACTACCAGGACTCACAAAGCACCAGACCCTACCTATCAAAAGGCAACACTGCAAATATTAAATCAATACATTTCAGAGAACAATACATGACCTACTGGGAAAAGAGAACAAGTAGCAATGTCAAATAGGAATTACACAGAATACCTCAGCACTGTAGAAATAAAACTATAAATTAATTTCTTGTACTAAAGCACAGACATTAATGATGCACATTTCCCAAAAGAGGCGTGTGTTAAAATAATATTAGAAGCAATGTGCCCCCCAGCCCACAGCACATTACCGGGTGCTAAACCCCCCAGCACATTACCAGTTCTGACCCCCCAGCCCACAGCACACTGGTAATGTGCTGGGGGGTTTAGAACTGGTAATGGTTCTGACCCCCCTCAGCCCATTACCGGGTGCTAAACCCCCCAGCACATTACCAGTTCTGACCCCCCAGCCCACAGCACACTGGTAATGTGCTGGGGGGTTTAGAACTGGTAATGTGCTGTGGGGCTGGGGGGTTCAGAAATGGTGATGGTTCTGACCCCCAGCCCACAGCACATTACCAGTTGTGACCCCCCCCATCCATCATCATCAGCAGCAGCAGCAGCAGCAGCAAAAATCACAGCCCCCCCATCCATCCATCCATCCTCCCTCCCTCCCTCAGCAAAAATCACAGCCCCCCCATCCATCCTCCCTCCCTCAGCAAAAATCACAGCCCCCCCATCCATCCATCCTCCCTCCCTCCATCCATCCTCCCTCAGCAAAAATCACAGCCCCCCCACATCCATCCATCCTCCCTCCGCAAAAATCACAGCCCCCCATCCATCCATCCTCCCTCCCTCCATCCATCCTCCCTCAGCAAAAATCACAGCCCCCCCATCCATCCATCCTCCCTCAGCAAAAATCACAGCCCCCCCCATCCATCCTCCCTCCCTCCGCAAAAATCACAGGCCTCCCTCAGCAAAAATCACAGGCCCCCGGCCCCCGGCCCCCCCCGGCAGAGCCATCCCTCCCTCCCTGCCTCAGTCCCTCTCCTCTTCGGCTTAGATTAGAACCGCGAAGGGAGAGTTCCTCCCTCGGGACTCTGTTAAGCCGGCTGAGGCTTATGGGAAATTTCCCCTCTGCCCCCTCGAGCTTAACAGAGTCGCGAGGGAGAAGCTCTCCCTTCGCGGCTCTGAAAGCCGAAGAGGAGAGGAACTGAGGGAGGCAGGGCTGGCTTAATTCTGGGCAGACTGCTTCCTTACCTGCCGCGAAGAGCTGTGCACCCTGGCGATCCTCAAGCAGGCAATCCTTCCTCCAAGCAGGCGATGCTTCAAACGCTGGAACCTTGTGGCTGCTCAGACTGCTTCTGGGCCCGGCCCCCCCCCTCCTCCTTTTTCTCCTCCTCCTGCCTGTCCCTGATTGGTGGAGGGCAGGCGCGTGACGCGGTCATGTGAGACCAACACCATGCAGCCCCGGGAATCACGCTAAGGAAAACAGTGAGTAAAAATAGCAGAAAGGATACTCCGTGGCGTCGCGGGCCGCGGGCCGCACAAAATGCTCTCGCGGGCCGCGTGTTTGAGACCCCTGCTCTAACGCAAGGTTTTCACTGATGCTAATTTTCAGACCTTCATTTCCAGGAGTTAGTGTGCATGGAGCCTCTCCCCGCCCACTCTCTGCCCATTGACCCCTTATCTCCGCCCTTGGGGAGCCTTACTCCACCCTCTGGGGAGCCTTACTCCACCCTCTGTGCGCCTTAACGCCAGCAGAGACGTTATCACGCGATACGTGATGTTCTTGCATGGTAATGCGCCATTATTGCGTGATAAAGTCACTTATCGCGTGATAACATCGCCGCTGCGATGTTAGCACTGTTTAGTAAACATACCCCAAAGTCTGTGAAGGAAAGAAGCTCAGTTCCAGGAATATTGCTAAAGGCAGTGTTAGGGAAAATGTATTAAACCAATTAAAAAATGAAAAAAAAAAACCCATAAAAAACATAATTGGCACAATTTTGCTATTTTTAAGCTTTTTCATAGGTTTTTTTTTTTTGTTTTTTTTTTAGAAATTTGGTAGCTTTCCCCCTGGATTTTGTGAGTGGATTTTGTGAGTACTGTAGGAAGCAAGATTTTGACCTGTTGCAGCATCAGGGACTGTGTAAACAGGTATTGTTTCCAAGGCAAAGATAAAAATATGGGTGATTTGCTGGCTTATGAATTTTTATGGCTTTATCATGAGTTTGCCCAGAAAGTACACTTATATGTGCCATCAGATTGGTTTATCACCCTACTGTGGTCAAAATGATGTGAAATCTGTTAGCCAAAACCAACTTTACATAACAGTAAGCGGGTTATTAGCATTGTGGACTCAGGCTGTACCAGGCTTAATGATGTGTGCTACAACTCTGATTTTGTATATTCCGGTCCCTGTGCTGGTGAGTCTCATAAATACTAGATAATATAAGGGATATTTGTAACCCAATGCACAAACTTGTGTTCTAGTCTGAAAACTATTTATGGAAGGAGCAATCTGGATATATCAGCACCTGCCACTAAACATTTTATTTCTAAGGCGTGTACACTAACCACTATCAATGGTGACAGGCAGCTGCAGGGCTTCTAGCTTATTCATACAGCCTTATTGAGTCTAAAGCTGCAGCACACAAGTTCAGTTCAAGGGCCGCAAAACGAGCTGGGCTTTTGGGATACTCACAATGAATATACATGAGAGAAATTTGCATAGAATGATGATTTGCATACAGCTCTCTCTCATCTATATTCCTTAAAGATATCCTGAAAACTCGGCCTGTTTGCAGCCCTCGGGGACTGAACTTGTGGATCCCTGCTCTAAAAATTATTCTGTGCTGTTTGGATCTGTAAGTGAACCTTAGCATTTTTCACATGAAGTTCAAGCAGATTTTGTTTTGCAATCTACAGCATTTCAAGACCCTGTTCTGATTAAAAAAAACAACAAACAAGTAAGAAGGAAAATCCTGGCCATCTGCAGCAGAAAATATGTTTACTAACACCTCAAATTTGTTTTGCACAAATGGATCATTTTTACTATGAAAAATCTCTCTGATCTCGCAAAGAAACTCAGAACAAAAACCATGGGTTATCTGAAGCAAGATACATTTTTTGCGCTAGAGGTAACATGCGGGCAGTTTAAATCAGTGCTTTCTTGCCCCTTTCAAACTCTCTCTACTCTTCCAACCCCACAAACTGCCTCACAAACACAAAATGCCCCCTACAATTGTCCCACCACCCCATACACTGCCCCCACGCCCAAAATGAATACTCCTTTGTAACTACCCAAATGCTTTGCAACTACCCATACTTACCAAATGCTGCTGTCACCAAAACAATATCCCACAACTACCCCACCACCTCACAAAATGCCCTATCCCAAAAGCTGCCTCCTGTAACTACCCCACCACCTCACAAAATGCTCTACCCAAAAGCTGCCCCCTGTAACTACCCCACCACCTCACAAAATGCCCTATCCCAAAAGCTGCTTCCTGTAACTACCCCACCACCTCACAAAATGCCCTATCCCAAAAGCTGCCTCCTGTAACTACCCCACCACCTCACAAAATGCCCTATCCCAAAAGCTGCCCCCTGTAACTACCCCACCACCTCACAAAATACCCTATCCCAAAAGCTGCCCCCTGTAACTACCCCACCACCTCACAAAATGCCCTATCCCAAAAGCTGCCCCCTGTAACTGCCCCACCACCTCACAAAATGCCCTACCCAAAAGCTGCCTCCTGTAACTACCCCCCACCTCACAAAATGCCCTATCCCAAAAGCTGCCTCCTGTAACTACCCCACCACCTCACAAAATGCCCTATCCCAAAAGCTGCCCCCTGTAACTACCCCACCACCTCACAAAATACCCTATCCCAAAAGCTGCCCCCTGTAACTACCCCACCACCTCACAAAATGCCCTATCCCAAAAGCTGCCCCCTGTAACTGCCCCACCACCTCACAAAATGCCCTACCCAAAAGCTGCCCCCTGTAACTACCCCACCACCTCACAAAATGCCCTATCCCAAAAGCTGCCCCCTGTAACTGCCCCACCACCTCACCAAATGTCCCACATCTGGTCACCTCTGGCCCATCCGGATGTCCAGAATCTGGATGGGCTACACATCCCTGCAGGATCAGAATCGGGTGCACCCAGTCTGGATGGGCCGGCCGTGCCCTGATTCTGGGCCTCCAGATGTCCAGCCACTTACCCGGCTAACCAATCAGGTGCCTACATGGAGCCGCAGTATCATGGAGTCCTGTTGCCATGGCACCGCGGCTCCATGCAGCAGCCACAATCCACGGCAGACCCCAAAATGAGGTGATGGGGATGGAAACAATTAATGGAATTCAAGAAGTTCTAGAATAACCCAAGAGGATCTTTAGTTGCTAAGAAGTGGCAGGAAAAGCTAGAGATTGATTGGATTCTATAGCATTGTCTAGGAATGAAATTCCCCTCTCTGCTGTTGTATTTATTTTATTTTATTTATCTAACAGGTTTTTTATACTGCTTTATCATTTCATTCAAAGCAGTTTACACTGTAACAAACTTGGTAATGTACATTAAACAAGGACATTGATAACTTGGATTTTTCTGAGGCAATAGAGGGTTAAGCGACTTGCCCAAGGCAATGAGGAGTACTAGTGGGAATCGAACCCTGGTCTTATGGTTCCCAAGCCAGTGCTCCGTTAGACTACTGCTCTACTGTTCCTGAATTTTATATAGGGTTGCCAGCTTGTTCCAGATTGCATGAACCGGCTGATCCAAAGAGCTGTAGTTCCAATTTTCCCATTGGTTGCTATAAAAGAATCTCAGCTTGAAATCCCAGCATGCAATGGCGAGAAAGTTGAAAAGTTCACACTCAGTGTGATACAATGGCACATTTCCCCTTTCCTCCATTCACAGACTCTGTGAGATGCTCGACTGGTACACCCATGGAACATCCATGGTAATGTGCGTCTCAGCAGGGAAGCAGGGATACGGTTTGTATGTATCAGACTGTGAGGTGCTCGACTGGTACACCCATGGAACATCCATGGTAATGTGCGTCTCAGCAGGGAAGCAGGGATACGGTTTGTATGTATCAGATTCTGTGAGGTGCTCGACTGGTACACCCATGGAACATCCATGGTAATGTGCGTCTCAGCAGGGAAGCAGGGGATACGGTTTGTATGTATCAAACTCTGTGAGGTGCTCGACTGGTACACCCATGGAACATCCATGGTAATGTGCGTCTCAGCAGGGAAGCAGGGATACGGTTTGTATGTATCAGACTCTGTGAGGTGCTCGACTGGTACACCCATGAAACATCCATGGTAATGTGCGTCTCAGCAGGGAAGCAGGGATATGGTTTGTATGTATCAGACTCTGTGAGGTGCTCGACTGGCACACCCATGGAACATCCATGGTAATGTGCGTCTCAGCAGGGAAGCAGGGGATATTGATGTTAGCAGTGACTGACGGTTTGTATGTATCAGTTGTATTTATGTAAATTTATCTTCTCTGGAGGCAACTTTTCTAATGGGTTTAGTTTAGTACACACTACAGTCATGAACCTCACTTCTATGCCAAGATATGTGAACTATGATCCCACTTTCGCAAATTTACTGCTAATGCTCAATAAAGTACTTCCAGTGTGCCAGAGAGCTTCCTTTTGATGTTCACAAGATGTAACATGTATGGGTAATTTGTCAAGATGTGATTGGAAATTCTTCTTAAATTCTTCTTAATAACTCTGTCTTTCTACCACATTTTCTTGGTCTCTGTATTTCTTAGTATTTGAAGGTCTTCTTCCTCTCAACGCGATTCATAGAATAATCACTTGGAACTGATACCTCTATAATCAATGCCATCCTGGTGTTCTTCCCATTTACCCCTATGCCTAGCTTCCTTGCTTCCACCTTTTTATCAGTCAGGAGCATCCTAGGTGATCATGGTTGTGGGTCAGCTTATGCAATACTTAGAAGATCACGACCGTTTGAAAGGTTCGCAGTTTGGGTTTCATAAATTTCACAATACGGAACGGTTATTAGGTATCCTTTTTTCGGATATGAATAGTACATTTACCAGGGAGCATACAGCAGTTCTGCTACAGTTCGATCTGACTGTGGCCTTTGATGTTGCTGATCTCATGATGCTGTTGGCCATTCTGGATTATTTGGAAGTTGCAAGGAAGGTTTTAGAGTGGTTTTCAGGCTTTTTTGTAATCGGACTTGGGTGAAAGTTGGGGCCGAACGCTCAAGGCCATGGAAGCCACAATGGGGGATCCCTCAGGGATCACCTTTGTCATCTGTGCTGTTTAATGTGCTGCTGTTGACCTTGGGATGACTGTTGGATAAGGAAATTTTAAAATAGTATGTTTATGCAGATGATATTTTAGTAGTATCATCATTTCCAAGGCTATCAAGGAATTATTTTTTTATATTAAAGTGCTTTCAATACTGGATAAATGGGCATGATTGCTCCTTTTACAGTTGAATATGACAACTACTGCTGCTTCCCCTGGGAGTAGTAAGTTCCTGGACAAGGTTAGTGAGTTTTCTGGAAGCCCTTGAAAGTCAGTGGGGTGCTACACTCTGAAGTACTTATTATGGACACAGAATACGACAAACTGGTAAAAATTGGATATTCTGGTCCTAAGGCTGTGGCTCCTCAGAGTGTCCTTGGTGGATGTGCCACATAAAACCCCAGGGCACTGTGACTTAGAGTGCACTTGAGGAGGACGGAGGAAGACCTGCCATTCCCTTGCAGGTGATTGGATGAGAAAAAGACGAGGCCAATCAGCATTCTAGAGGAAGACAGAGGATCAAGAACTGTGACCCCTATCCTGTGCTGCTTTTGGACCCAAAGTCTTTTTTCATTTTTCAAATGCACTATTGCCAACGATTCTGCCTTTTATATTGTCTGCATTGTTGGGGAGTTATCTGTTAAAAACTATTTTACTGACCTTGGACTTTGTGAGACTTATCCTTTCTCTAGCTGTGAGAGCTTTCCAGCTGACACCTTAACAGCAGTCCCCTCTCTCCACCAGGTGAATGCTTTTATCATACGTTTTTCCCATTTTAAAACACTACCAGGACAGCACAGAATTTTTAGCATGTGGGTCCAAACTACTTTTTATCATGGTGCCAAAATGCACACTAGCTAGCTGCTATCTTAGCATGGTTTAGCAAACATGCCCCTTAATGTGGGTGCACCTAATGACACCAATAGGGGTATGTTTACTAAACCGTCTTAATGTTACCGGCGCTAGTTGCAGCGTTAATGTGAAGAATGCCATATTAAGGTAGTGGGCGTTACGGAGTGAACGTTGCAAGGAAACGGTATCGTGCGATAGTGGGCGCCGTGGCACGTTAACGTGCATTAACCCTAAGTTCATGCCAACGCAGTATTAGAAGCTCTAAAGATATAGCCCACTGGTTACTGCAATGACTGTTGAGGCAGAGGTCATGGGTTTGATTCCACAGTGGTGTTATGTAATAAGGCTGTCTGAGGCATTTCCTTTTTTAAATTTAAATCAGTGCTGCCAGCAAAAACACCCTCACAGTGCCGTAATCTAAGGTGCCACATAAGGTGCCCTATAAGGCACATTATAAAGTGCCCTGTCTGCCAAGGTACCTTATAATGTGCCCTATAGGGCGCTTTATAGGGCACCTTATAGGGCGCGTTATAGGGTGCCTTATGAGGCACCTTAGGCTACGGCACTGTGAGGGTGTTTCTGTTGGCAGCACTGATTTAAAGTAAAAGGAAAAGCCTCAGACAGCCATATTAAATAACAACACTGTAGCATCAAACCCATGACCTCTGCCTTCACAGTCATTGAAGCAACCAGTGGGCTACATCTCTATAGCGTCTAGCCCAGTGTTTCCCAACCCAGTCCTATGGGGCACACCGGCCAGTCAGGTTTTCGGGATATCCCTAATGACTATGCATGAGATATATATGCATTAGAGATATCCTGCCAACCTGACTGGTTTGTGGCCCTCCAGGGCTGGATTTGGAGACCCCTGCCTTACACCTCTGTCATTTAAGATTGTGAGTGGGCAAGGTGCAGATGTCCTAGACATCGAAAGGGTATATAGAATGTGACACATTCCTCCTCGATTCTCACCACCACCAAAAAGTTGTCTAATAGACAATATTTTGGTGGTGGTGAGAAGTGAGGAGGAATGTGACACATTCTATATACCTTTTTGATGTCTTGGACATCTGCACCTTGCCCACTCACAATATTAGATAACAGAGGTGTTAGGCAGGGGTCTCCAAATCCAGCCCTGGAGGGCCACAAACCAGTCAGGTTGGCAGGATATCTCTAATGCATATATATCTCATGCATAGTCATTAGGGATATCCCGAAAACCTGACTGGCCGGTGTGCCCCATAGGACTGGGTTGGGAAACACTGGTCTAGCCCACCGCTGGCTGGCTACAGAAAGACTGCAGGTCACCACACAAACTGTCTGATGTGGTTACCAGGATAGGGTAAACCCACCCGTACCCATGATGCACGGCACATGCAGATCAGCAGTCTACAGCTGATCACAAGATGGGGTATGCACCACCACAGCACCTTGGCGTGGTAGGGGGAACTGACCGTGTGTGTTACTGGCACAGAGTAGCTACAGACCGTGACAGTGTGTGGTTCCTGTGCTCACCCTGAAGGTGAGGTGGGGCGCCCAGCACCAGGTCCGCAGCACATGGCATGGCTGAGATAGGCTGTACTGCAGGTCCCCATCAGTGCCAGTGTGTGATAGGTAGTCCTTGCAGATACACCTGTGTCCATCTGTATTTCCTGGTCGCGTCTAGCCCTTGTGGACTATGATGCATCCAGAATAGTGCATATCCTGTGTGGTTGCCATGGTCACGTGTTATAAGTGAAAGGTGGTGTTGGGATCCAAAAGTGGATTATGTAGTACCACCCAACCTGCCCTCTGTGGGTCAGGATCTCCCACCAACAGATTCACATTCTACATCTCTGGAATGGTGCCAGTAGAAGAGACCATCAACCCCAGTCCTGCTGGGGAATAGGTACCCCTACAGGGCAGTCAATGCAGATCTTTACACATCACATAGGGCACTGGCAGGAAGACAGTAGGCCTGAAAAAGCTCAGCAGAGAGCACAGTTAGTCTCTACCCACTGCACGGTGTTCCAGCCATACACATGCTAACTGCAAAGAGTCTGCTAGCTAGTACATAGTGCACATTCCTGGAGGAACTGTGTGCACTCAAAAATGGGATGTGAGCACACACACCAAATAAGCATGCATATCAGTGATTAGCCCCAGACAGGAGAACTCATAGACATTACTTGAGAAAAATACTTTATAGCACTATGGGGGAACCTAGCCATGCCATGGTCACTGCTCATTCAGGGTGAGAGTGACCTCCCAGCATGACATGCTGTGGCCACCCTGTCCATACAGGTGGTGGTTGGGCACTACAATGTCCCAGCCATTGCCCTGTGCAGATGCATCCTGCTCAGACAGCTATGTCCGGGCTATACCCACAATACCTTGCTCCTCATTATGCACATTGGCAGGCTAATACTGGAGACCAGAGGTTCCCAACTCCGGTCCTGGTGGGCCAAACACAGTTCAGGTTTTCATGTTGTCCCTAATGAATAAGCATGAGATACATTTGCATACAATGGGGGCAGTGCATACAAATGCATCTCAAGCATATTTCTTAGGGACAGCATGAAACCTGAATGGTGTTTGGCCCTCCAGGACTGCAGTTGGGAACCTCTGCTCTAGGGATTGCACATGTTTATGATGTATGTGCTCTGTAGGGTCAAATACAGGCGTTTATGGCGTGTTTATTTTATCTGCAATAAAGGTTCCTTCTATATTACCACAGTTTAGTACTGGGTAAAATATAGGGACATGGTCTGCAGGAGCCACAGCTGGGACTTGAACTTGTGACCTTTGGCCCCTGAACACACTGGCTGTGTGTACTGCACCAAGCTGTTGCCATAGAGGCAGGTCATTCCCTGGGGATACCATTACTGTTCGTCAGACAGACCTTGTCTTTTGCAGTGCACGGCACCCACTGAAACAGGACTTGGTCTTGGTCTACTGTGGGAAGCTGCCACTGCCCCCTCCACCACCAGCACCCCTCCGCCACCATGCTGACATGCCCTTATGCTGGTGGTGCTGGTGGTGCACAATCCCAGGCCATCCAGTGTGCCGGTAGGTGGCTGCCTATGGTGTGGGATCTGGGGTAGGGGTGCCTACATAGCCATCCATGCTTCCCCCTGGCACCACCTGCCAATGTTATGTGGCTTTGGGCTACCTGCTAGGTAGTCCATTGGGTAATGTCCACTAGGCTACCTGCTGGGTAATGTCCACTAGGCCACTCCTCCACTCCTGTTGGAGTGGAGGAGTGGCCTAGTGGACAATACCCAGAAGGTAAGGTACTTCAGGCCCTAGTGGTTGGGGCAAGGTACTTCAGGCCTAGTGGTTGGGGCAAGGTACTTCAGGCCGGAAGGTCGGGGGTTCAAATCCCACTAGAGGACAGCAAACTTAGGCCGGAAGGACTGGGGTTTCTAGTAGTTATAATGCCCTGTTCAATGTAATTTCAGTTTGTTCAATGTAAACCGCACTGATGCAGAATAGCGCGGTATATAAGAGAATGTAAATAAATAAATAAATAAATAAATTGGGGCATTGTGGGACACACACTCGTGGACATGTTTGCCCTTGGTCAGTTGCTGTCTTGCTGCTTCTCAGTTTCTGCATTCCTATGTGCCAGGTAGGCATCTGCCTAGTCCACACTGTGCCCAGCTGGCCCACTGCATGTGCCGCCTGCAGCCCCCTGTACCCCATTTACAGCATCACCATAGTGCCCTTTCCTACATGGCTACTCTGTTGTTGCTGCACATGTGAAAGCCACATAAGCAAGCTGCCCAATATACACTACAGCAAACCCTCATCAACAGTATCAATGTTGGGACATTCACTTTGTAGGGGGAATCAGAATCGACCCTTTCAAAAGTGACATCTTCCTTTTTATTCTTTATGGGTAGTGTTGATTACCATTTATTAATGTTTTTTCTATTGGCCAGCTCGGTGTTTTGTATTTCTATTTTGATTCTGGTCATTATCGTTCTGGTTTTTGCATGTTTTGTTACTGCACATATATCACTACTAACACTTTTCTTGGTCTCCCTGCCTTTGCTGTACATTGCATACATACATCAGTATGTAATTTGTACATAGTTTTCCCTGTTCTCTCTCCAAGTTGTCCTCCCTGTTCGATGTAAACTCGAGAGTGCCCTGTGGTCCTTGAGTCATTCTGTTAATTGTAAACCACACTGATGATAAAGAGCGCGGTATAAAAGAAATGTTAAATAAATAAATAAATTGCTGACTGAAATGGTTTCTCTCTTCTGCAAATGTGCCTCTAGCGTGAGGTTTTCACTGACGCTAATTTTCAGACCTTCATTTCATGGCATTAGTGTACATGGAGCCTCTCCCCACCCACTCTCCGCCCACTGACCCCTTATCTCCCCTCCTGGGGTGCCTTACTCTGCCCTCTGGGGAGCCTTACTTCACCGTCTGTGCGCCTTAATGCCAGCGGAGACGTTATCGCGCGATACGTGACATTCTCGCACGGTAATGTGCCATTATGACGCGATAACATCACTTATCGTGCGATAACATCGCCGCTGCGACATTAGCGCTGTTTAGTAAACATACCCCATAGAAGTGTTTATGGGTGCATGCACCCTAACTGTCATATTGCCACTGAGCACATGGCAATTACCTTGCACTAACAGCAATGCAATCTCCATGTCCACACTTCAACCATTAAGAGTCAAAAGATCGTCAGGATACAATCAAAGTTCTTTTATTAAGGTCATCCCCAAGCGCTCCTTGTTTTGTTTCCACACTTCAACCATTTCCAGAACCCATTGCACCATTACCAATTACCATACTAGCGTCAATGCACTCTCCACTCATTTCCCACCCCATCACGCCATGGCCAATTACCCTCATGCTAGCAGCAATGAACTTTCCATGTCCACACTTCACCCATTTCCCTGCCTATCACACCATGGCCAATTACCCTCACCCTAGCAGCATTGCACTCTCCACATCCACAATTCACCCATTTCCCTGCCCTATCACGCTATGGCCAATTACCCGCACCCTAGCAGCAATTGAAACTCCCAAAATACCCAAAAATCAGGAAAAAGTTTTAAAAAATCCAAAAGACAAACCACAAGTTTTTCCCTATGTACAAAACTTAAGCAAACTGAAGGTCTGTGACTGAGGGGGGCAGAAGTGGCACAACATGCAGTGCTGAAGAGAACAGGTAAAGGTTGCTTTGCAGTTTCAATGCCATTGCTACCACTAAAGCCCCTGGAGAGGGGCAGCAGCAGTGGGTCTGGGGGGACAGCAGGATGGATTGCTCAACTAGGGTGCCTCTAATCCTTGCACCAGCCCTGATCATATCTCCCCTCAGTCCTCCAGGCTAAAGAGCTCTAACCTTTTGAGCCGTTCATGGAGGTATCCTTCCATCCCATTTATCATTTTGGTCACCCTTCTCTACCTTTTTAATTCTGCTATATAGTTAGATGTGGTGAACAGAACTGCATGCAATATTCAAGGTGCAGTTGTTCCAAGGAGTGCTACAGAGGCATTATGATGTCATCCTTTGTTTTATTCTCCATTCCTTTCTTTATGATTCCTAGCATTCTATTTCCTTTCTTGGTCGCTGCTGCACACTGGACAGAAGGGTTCAATGTGTTATCCATGATGATGCACAGATCTTTTCCAGGGTGGTGACTGCTAATGCTGGAACCTTGCATTGTGTAACCGTAGTTTGGGTTGTTCTTCCCTACATAAGAACTGTCATACTGGGTCAGACCAAAGGCCTATCAAGCCCGGTATCCTGTTTCCAACAGTGGCCAATCAGGACCACAAGTACGTGACATATCTCATAAGTAGCCAGATCCATGCTATTTATCACCAGAGAAAATCAGTGATTTTCTCTTAGGCTTCCTCAATAACCGTTTATGGACTTTTCCTCAGGGAATTTTTTCTAAAATCAGCTAGACTACCTATTTTTACCACATCCCTCTGCACTGAATTCCAAAGACTAATTATACACTGAGAATAAAAATATATTGTTTCTTGTTTTAAATATACTGCTTAGTAGCTTCATGTTGTGTCCCCTAGCCCTTCTGTTTTTTGAAAGAGTAACCAACCATTCTAGTTCACTCAGGATTTTATAGACCTCAACCATATCCCCTGTGGTGGGATTTGGCCAATTCGAACCGGTTCACGGAACCAGTTCCTGCCACAGGCCACATTTGCCGAACCGGGCCAAAAACAGCATCCTGATGCCGGTGCTGCACTGGTGGGAATCCTCCCACCCACCAGTAGTTTGACAACATCAGAGGACTGCGGCATCGTGGGAAGCCCTCGATGCCGTTGAACCACTGACAGGGTGGGGGGGAATCAGGCTGCCAGGTAGTTGTGAACGTGTGCTGTGCTGCCACCCCCTCAGTTCTGTTAGTGGCAGGATCGATCCGAACTGGTTCCTGTTCGGATTGAATACCACCACTGCATATCTGTCCTCAGTAGCCTCCAGGCTGAAGAGCCCTAATGTTTTTAGCCTTTCCTCATAGGAGAATCCCTAAATGCATAACTTTGCACGTGCACATATTAAAGTTCATCTGCCATCTGGACGCCCAGCCTCCCAATTTCTCAAGGTCTTCTTGCAATTTTTCACAATCCTCTTGTGAATGAACAGCTCAGAATAGTTCTGCCATCTACAGATTTGATCACTTCACTTGTTCCCATTTCCAGGTCATTTATGAATATGCTAAAAAGCAGCGGACCCAGTACAGATCCTTGGGATGCTCCACTATTCACCTTTCTCTGCTCAGAAAATTGGCCATTTACCCCTACCCTCTGCTTTCTATCTTTTAACCAGTTCCTGATCCACAATAGTACACTGCCTCCTGTCCCATGACTTTTTAATTTCCACAAGAGTCTCCCATGAGGGCCCTTGTCAAAGGCTTTCTTAAATCCAGAAATACTATATCAACCGGCTCATCTTTATGTACCTGTTTATTCACACCTTCAAAACAATGTAGCGGATTAGTGAGACGCAACTTCTCTTGGCTAAATCCTGTTTAGCTTTGTCACACTAACCCATGAGTCTATCTGTTCAGTAATTTTGTTTTTTTTTTATAATGGTTTCTACCATTTTGCCTGGCATTGATATCAGGCTCACCAGTCTGCTGTTTCCTGGCTGAACCCTGGAACCCTTTTTAAAATTGGCATTACATTGGCCACTCCCTAATCTTCAGGTACTATAAACAATTTCAAACAATAGATTATAAAATATAAGAAATGCAGACATGGTCTACCTTCATGCCCAAAATTTATTATAACTTGATAATGAATGCAAAAACTGAAGAAAAAAACCCAAATTTGTCCTTTCCAAGTATCTGGGCAAATTTTACATCTCATTAATTCATGGTTAGCTTGTCAAAATAGCGCCACATTAGAATACCTGTGTAAGCAGTAAGGCAGCGTATTGGAGAACATACGTGAGAAAACATGTCACCATATTTTATTAATGGCCCATCAAAAGATGAAAACTACTAAATGTCTCTGTGCAAATTGAAAGCAGTGAGCTCCATATGCAGTGTGTATCTGTTTTCTGACTGAGAGGTAGACCCAATTAAAAGCCAGGAGGGAAAAATGCCAGGAAAGATTCTGAATACTAAAACCACAGGGTTAGTGTATGGAATTAATCAGTCAAAATAAGTAAACTCTGCCAGAGGGAGGACAATGTTTGTTTTTTGAGAAAATGCTAAAAAAATCTCAGTTTCTCCATGAGAAATCTTTCCATGTCTGAGGGAGTGGAGATCTCCTAGTGGAATTATGCCTCTCAGGGGGATACTCATTGCTGATTAAGGCTCCATCCCCAATCTTCCAATTCTACTTTGTGCTCCCCTACCTCCAGTTCCTTAATCTTGCAAAATCCATGGTGGCAGTGTTGGTTTTTGCTGCACGAGAAAGATGTAAGCATGGCTGAGAACTATGTACATACTCGAGTGTCCAGCCAACTCCAAGCTTCTAAGTGGGAGGTGGGGCCTGTGCATATCTACCACTGTAAGGATTGAAGGTTCAGAGGAAGGAGAGGGAAGAGTTGTGTCGAGGAGTCATAAATTGGGTGAAGAAAGGAACCATGGCTTGGGCTGGAGAAGAATCAAGATCCCAAAATTGAGAAAGGGTGGGGAGAGGAGGAAAATTTGAAGTTAATAAGCTGAAGGAGAGTAGGAAAGTTGATGGTTTGCTAGCATAAATGGAGTGGAGGAGTGGCCTAGTGGTTGGGGCAAGGTACTTCAGGCCGGAAGGTCGGGGGTTCAAATCCCACTAGAGGACAGCAACCTTGGGCCGGAAGGACTGGGGTTTCTAGTCCCACAGGTGCTCCTTGTGGTCTTGGGCAAGCCACTTAACCCTCCATAGCCCATGTTCCCTGTAAAATAGCTATCTCCAAGTTATAATGCCCTGTTCAATGTAATTTCAGTTTGTTCAATGTAAACCGCACTGATGCAGAATAGTGCGGAATATAAATAAATAGAAGGTGCCCCATAGGTCACATTATAAAGTGCCCTGTCCTCAAAGGCGCCTATAGGGTGCTTTACAGGGTGCCCTATAGGGCGCCTATGAGGCACCTTAGGCTGCAGCACTGTGAGGATGTTTCTGCTGGCAGCACTGATTGAAATGAAAAGGAAAAGCCTCAGACAGCATTCTTAAATAACACCATGGTGGGATCAAACCCATGACCTCTACCTCTACAGCAGAGCTACTCAAATCCAGTCCTGGAGGTCTGCAACCCTGCAGGTTTTTGGGATATCCCTACTGAATATGCATGAGATATATATGCATTAGAGATAGCCTGCCAACCTGACTGGTTTGTGGCCCTCCAGGGCTGGATTTGGAGACCCCTGCCTTACACCTCTGTCATTTAAGATTGTGAGAGGGCAAGGTACAGATGTCCAAGACATCAAAAAGGTTAGATAGAATGTGTCACATTCCTCCTCGATTCTCACCACGAACAAAAAGTTGTCTAATAGACAATATTTTGGTGGTGGTGAGAAGCAAGGAGGAATGTGACAAATTCTATCAAACCTTTTTGATGTCTTGGACATCTGCACCTTGCCCACTCACAATCTTAAATAACAGAGATGTAAGGCAGGGGTCTCCAAATCCAGCCCTGGAGGGCCACAAACCAGTCAGGTTGGCAGGCTATCTCTAATGCATATATATCTCATGCGTATTCATTAGGGATATCCCAAAAACCTGCAGGGTTGCGGACCTCCAGGACCAGATTTGAGTAGCTCTGCTCTACAGTCACTGAAGTAGCACAGAGCTACTCAAATCCAGTCCTGGAGGTCTGTGGTTTTCAGGATATCCCTAATGAATATGCATGAGATATATATGCATTAGAGATAGCCTGCCAACCTGACTGGTTTGTGGCCCTCCAGGGCTGGATTTGGAGACCCCTGCCTTACACCTCTGTCATTTAAGATTGTGAGAGGGCAAGGTACAGATGTCCAAAACATCAAAAAGCTTAGATAGAATGTGTCACATTCCTCCTCGCTTCTCACCACCAACAAAATATTGGTCACTGCTCAGTCAGGGTGAGAGTGACCTCCCAGCATAACATGCTGTGGCCACCCTGTCCGTGCAGGTGGTGGTCAGGCACTACAATGTCCCAGCCATTGCCCTATGCCCTGTGAAAATGCATCCTGCCCAGGCTACCCTGTCTGGGCCATACCCACAGTACCTTGCTCCTTATTATGCACATTGACAGGCTAACACTGGAAACAGTGCAAGCAGTGTGGGCTCAGTGAGGTGTAGGCAGCCACAACACACTGGATAGACATACACACACTCCCACACCTATGCCAGCATTGTGCAAATATAGAGGTTTTTGGCAGCCCTGGCCATCACACCAGTCCTGGGCACAGTGCAGGCATGGCTATGGTACGCAATACTGTTGGGGTCACTCCCCGGGGTGGTAAACACTGTCAGACACCAGACCTGAAGCACACTCCACAGACATCAGAAAGGTTGCTATGATGCAGCTCTGTCAACAAATTGTGTTTAACTTAGGATTTGTTATCTGCCATTAATCATAGCAACCTTTTTTATATATGTGTAACGTGTTCCCAAGTTTAGGGCAGCATTGCTAAGCTATGCAGGTGCCAGTATTGGGAGATGCCCCTCCGTGCAGGGCCCAACAGCCTGACTCTCCATGAGGCTTTGGATAGTGAAGCCTGTGGGTGTTTGTGCCCCTGTTTGCCGCTGCTCTAGGGCTCAGTTTCCCAACTCCGGTCCTGGTAGGCCAAACACAATTCAGGTTTTTATGCTGTCCCTAATGAATATGCATGAGAAACATTTGCATATGATGGGGTGGTGCATACAAATGCAGCACAGGCATATTTATTAGGGACAGCATGAAACGTGAATGGTGTTTGGCCCTCCAGGACTGCAGTTGGGAAATTCTGCTCTAGGGATTGCACATGTTTATGGGTTCTGTGCCCTGTAGGGTAAAATGTAGGTCTTTATGTTGTGTTTATTTAATCTGCAATAGCGGTTCCTTCTTTATTACCACGGTTTAGTACTGTGTAAAATATAGGGACATGGTTTGCAGGAGCCACAGATGGTTCTTGAACCTGTGACCTTCTGCCCCTGAACACACTGGTTGCATGTACTGCACCAAACCGTTGCCACAGAGGCAGATCATGCCCTGGGGATACCATGACTGTTTGTCAGACAGACCTTGTCTGTTGCAGTGCACGACACCCACCTAAACGGGGCTTGGCCGTGGTCTGCTGTGGGCAGATGCCACTGCCCCCTCCGCCACCAGCACCCCTCCGCCACCATGCTGACATGCCCTTGTGCCGGTGGTGCTGGTGGTGCACAGTCCCAGGCCTTCCAGTGTGCCGGTAGGCGGTTGCCTATGATGCATGATATGGGGTAGTGGTGCTGACATGGACATCAGCACATCCCCCCCGGCACTGCCTGCCAATGTTCTGTGCCCTTTGGGCTACTAGCTGGGTACTGTCCCCTGGGACACTGTGGGACACACACTCGTGGCCATATTGGACCCTGGTCAGTTGCTGTCTTGCTGCTTTTCCGCTTCTACATTCCTATGTTGCCAGGTAGGCATCTGCCTAGTCCACACTGTGCCCCAGCTGGCCCACTGCATGTGCCGCATGCAGCCCCCTGTACCCCAGTTACACCATCACCATAGTGCCCTTTCCCACGTGCCCACTCTGCTGTTGCTGCACATGTGTAAGCCACAAAGGCAAGCTACCCATACACACCACAGAAAACCCTCATCAGCACTATTTCTATTTTGGCACATTTACTTTGTGGGGGGACTGAGAATTGACCCTTCCAAAAGTGAGCTCGTCCTTTTTCCTCTTTATAGGTTGTGTTCATTAACGCTTGTCATTATTTGTTGTATTGGCCAGCTTGGTGTTTTGGATTTCAGTTTTGGTTCTGGTCATTATTTATGGTTTGTGAATTTTTGGCTGCTGCAAATGTATCACTACTATCACTTTTTAGGGTCTCCCTGCATTTGCTGTACATTGCTGACTGAAATGGTTTCTCTGTCCTGCAAATGTGCCTTGCGTGAGGTTTTCACTGGCGCTAATTTTCAGAGCTTCATTTCACAGCGTTAGTGTGCATGGAGCCTCTCCCCACCAACTCTCCGCCCATTGACCCCTTCTCTCCGCCTCTGGGGAGCCTTACTCTGCCCTCTGGGAAGCCTTACTCCACCCTCTGTATACCTTAACACCGCCGCAGACATTATCGCACGATGCGTGATGTTCTCGCACGGTAATGTGTCATTATCGTGCGATAACGTCGCAGCTGCGATGTTAGCGCCGTTTAGTAAACATACCCCTAAGGGAAAGGAAAGAAAAGACGTGAAAGCAACAAGAGTGCAAATGGAGAATTAATGAGAGTGGGTAAGAAAGACGTGACCAATCAGAGAAATGAAAGAGTGTGGCACAAGGCCATGCAGAAAGTTGAATGGGAACATGAAGGATTTGGGCTGTCATGGGAATCTATCAGGTGATATGGTCCACATAGAGTCGTCAGGGTGGCTTAGACATCAATATCTAGACTGGCTGCAGAATTCCGTGCTAGTTTTTGCAATACAGTGCTGCACTGACCTGCGATCACTGTATTGCAAAAATTGAGGCAGGTTGCAAATAAGGTAAGTGTTCATTTTCTTGCTGATATTTGAAATGCAGGTGCTGAATATCATAGGCCAGGAGTTCTCATCCCAGTCTTCGAGACACACCTAGCCAGTCAGGTTTTCAGGACAACCACAATGAAAATGCATGAGGTAGACTGGCATGGACAGTCTCCATTGAATAGAAATCTCTCTCATGAGAATTCAGTGGGGTTATCCTGAAAACCTGACTGGCTAAATGTGTCCTGAGGACTGGGTTGAGAACTCCTGTCATAGGACCATTTGATTTTACATAAAAGGTATCTCTGGAACACTTCTGCCTACCAATGAATGCTACCTGCCAGTGGGAAGCTAATGTCCAGACAAATTGACGGTATGTGGTACTTCCCTAAGTACTTTTCTAAAGTTTAATAATTAAAGAGATACATAAAGCTACCATCTTCATACTGGCTTGTCCATTTCTTTCCTCGATATTTCTCAATTATTCCTAGTTTTACTTGCTTCTGTGCCCAGAAAAATAATATTTCATTTTTTGAAGACAAAGTATGGAACTTTACCTTACAGTCAATTCATGGTTTTAAAGATCTCCTTAAGTTTATGCTTCAGCTGTTCATATTTTACATTTATCAGTATCTACCCTACAGGTTTATGGTAAAAGAAAAAGAAATTGGATTTAGTTTACACACTTCTCAGAGATTCAAGGTGAAGTACCTTTAGGAACTGTAAATACGTCTCCATCCTTTGAGAACTTACAATCAAAGTTTGTATCTGAAGCAATGAAGAGTTTGACTTGCTGTCAGGCTTCCTTAGGGCAGATCTGGCATTCTCTATCTCTAGGCTGCAAATATCTGAGACAGTTTCCTAATTCCTAGCAAAAATCCAAACACCACCCAGCATTGTTGCTCCTACCTTTGCCTGCCTTGCAGGGAGGTCTATCTCTGGGGTTCCCCTGTACATTAGGGTGAGTAGTCCAACGGTCCCAAAGTCCAGTTGGTTGGATCGCTTAACATGCTGGGGTCTGCCCCCCTTCTCTAAGCAATGGTTCCCTCCCTGGGTCCCAAGTAGCCCTCAACAGGCTCCTTCTTAGCAAAATAGATGCAGACAATATGTTAATGACATAGGAAGTATGCAAATTCAGTCTTCCCAACATCCTTTAGTTGAAGCAAACATGCACATCATATCGCACCATAAACTCCTCCCCCCCCGAAGTCCCAAGTTCAACCGGGATGTGTCCCAAGTATTGAATTACCTGGATGCCCCGCCACTTCCCACGTAGCTTCCAATTGCTACATCCACCCCAAACCTGGCAGGCTGTTCATTTTGCTACTATTGCAAGTTGAATAGCTAACGAAGCTACCTTAGGGCTTGATTTCTCAACCTTTAGCTTCATTTCATCCTACAGTCCTTCTTGCTTTAGCATTTTCTATTTTTTTTCCCGGGGGGGTCTATCTCTATGGGGGCTTGAGACAAGCCTTTCAACCTTTCTATAGTAAAAGAATAGGGGACAGGAACTTGGACCCTACCCTGCTCCTGGTTGTTCTCTTCTGCTGCTCTAAGGGCACTCTCCCAAGTGGGTTTACACCCCCAGAGCAGGGGCTAGTAAGGGTCTGTTGGGACTCCAGCTGTGCTGGGATATACACTCATCACACTTGCCCAAGATCACAAAGAGTAGCAGTAAGATCTGAACCCTGGTTTTCCAGCCTGCTGCTCTAACCATTAGACTAATTCTCCACTTCAAATTAAGAAGATTATTCTTGGGGAGAGGGGTCAATAGGGATAACAGCCACTAGCCATGTGCTTTGGGGCCATACCCTGCTATGGTAGGTCTATCACAGCACTAGAAGGTCCTGTCAGATTGGGGGCAGAGCCACTAAAAGTATATAGAACTCCACTGTGGTTGCTTTCTCCTGAGTCTTGCAGCCCCCTGTAAGTTCAACCCCAGTGATAGGACTGATCAGTAGGGGTGTACACGGCCAGAGCAGTGTGGTCTGTGCTCATGTTAAACAACTTATTTTCTGATGTTTGGACATTTCTCATGTTTGTTTCACCTATTGCCCATTTCATTGCCTCATGGTTCCATATTTCACATTTATTCCTACTTTTCCTTGCTCCTGTGCCCAGATAAATAATATTTCACCTATTTGTTCTTTGCATGTGCGTTGTATGGGTGCTAGAACTCGACTGTGCAAATCAGTCATACAGGTGTTAATTTGTAGGTATACTGTACATACTTATAAATTATTTGAATGCATATTCGATTTTTTAGGTGTCCAAAGAAACCGAATACACACCCTCACTGAGTCCATCTCCGCCCAGAATTCATCTTGATTTATAGATTAACTAGGAGGAGCTTTTGAAACCAAACCACAAACATCTCCACAGGAATTCAACAGAAATCTGAATTTAAATGATGTTTTCCATCATTTTCCCATCTTCAATTTGGATTTTAGATTTAATTACTCACCTTTCCCAATCTGTGTTCATGAATTCAGCACAGGGTAGGGACAGCCTTCTTCTCTCCCACCCTGCGGCCTGAACAAACCTCCTTTGCACAGTGTTGAGAGCTGCTCCAAATCTGGATCCTTCGTCCCACAATGGCATTATGACCCAAGCCATGGACCTGGTCATGAGTTTGTTTTGTTCTATCAAGTTATGAAAATCAAACAAGATCTTCCAGCATCTTCATATAATTAGGAATACAATTAGCATAAATTCTTCAGTGCTTGCTCTATCCCAGTTGCCTTCTGTAGCCCAGTATTTTGCCTAACACTGGAGTGCTTTTCTTTATAAATCTGGAAGACTGTATAACTGAAATGAGATCATCATGGAAAGAAAATAGCACAGACATAGTGCATGTATAATATTTTGGGAAAAGAAGCAAGAGGCCCTACTATTCAAAAGCATCATTGTAAGATAACTGAACTTCACCTCCATTTCACCTCGTCAATCACAGCGTAGGATGCTTAACTCAGCTCACAAGCAATTATCTTGTCCACTTAAGCTGTCGTCTTCGGTGGGTGCTGTTGCTCTGATAGATCCTTCAGAAGTGTCAGGAACAGGAAATGCACAATTTGGAATTCATCAGCTATTTTTACAGTGAATGAAAATGTGTAACAGATTTAGTCAGGTGCAGTTTCAGCAAGCTGAACAATGAGAGGAGCAGAACTCTTAGGGGTATGTTTACTAAACCGCAGTAAAGTCACCGGCGGTAAGGGCAGCGCTAAGGTTCCCGAAGCCATTTAAGGCTATGGGTGGGTGGAGATGGTCCAGCATAAAGGCAGCTATGGGCTGTGTAATGCAAGGAACAGGACGCCCTAACCATTTAACTTGCAGGAACGGCACATCTCACGTTAAGATGACAAGCATTAAGGTGCCCAAGGGGTTAAAGGCGCTTCAACCTAAGGCGCCTGAGTTTAAGGCACCCTGAGGGGTTAAGGTAAATGAAGATAAGACGCCCTGAGGGTGTTAAGGTGCATGAAGTTAAGGTGCCCTAAGGGGTTTAGGCACCCGAACATAAGATAGCCAAGGGTTTTATGGTGCTTCAAGTTGACAAGCATGCATTTAAAGGCAGGAAAACAGCTGTAACCTTAAGGCTGGATAGTGCACCACAGAAAGTCAATGTAAAGGTGATGGAAGGAAGGACAGGTGGGAGCTGATGGATCTGCCATATTGGTGGGCACCCTATGTGGCGGCCAGCTAGCTGCCTTGCTGCACCAATCACATCTAGCCCTGTGACCTACCCCTGCTAGAAAGTGACCTTCCCAGAACAGTGCATGTTAATACCCAGTGTTAAACAGCTAATGCCACCTACAGTGGGGGTGTCTAGGCTTACAGGGGGCTTGTCACTATGAGGCCTACCTTTACCACAGAGAGTAGGGCTGGGACATTTCCTCTCCCAACCACCTAGGTCAAACAATCACCCACAGCAAACACAGTCAGACTGCACCTGCTGCCCACCACTGGGTTTTCCAGCCATGCACATACCAACTGCAGACAGTCTGCTGGTCAGTGCATATTGCATATGCACAGAACAATCATGGACACCCAGCACAATTGGTTAAGCAATCAAGACGTGCGATGTTCCAATATCACTAGAAACAGACTCTATAAAGCACTATGTGGATACATAGCCGTGCCATAGTCACTGCTCGGTCAGGGTGAAAGTGTCCTCTCAGCAGAACATGCTGTGGCTACCCAGGCCATGCACATGGCAGATGGGCACTACAGCCCAGCCATTGACCTTACTCCGATGCAGACCCATCCTGGCCAATCCACCCTGTTTCAGACCATACACACAATACTTTGCTCCTCATCATGCACGTTTGCAGATTAACGCTGGAAACAGCTTAGGCACTGTGAGGCTCAGTGAGGTGGAGAAAGTCACAAAACAATAGATAGACATACACACATACACACACACTCACACTCACATTGCCATGAAGTGCAAAAATGGGGATGGTTGGCATTCCTGCCTGCCACCTTGGTCCCGATATCAGATCAAGCATTATTAATGTGTGCTCCTTGTGCAGGAGCTAGTAGCATGCTCTGATGTTAACGCCCAGCTCAGTGTGCTGGTACTATTAACCTGACTCTCCATCCAGCTGAGTATAGTGGAGCCTGTCTGTGTGGCTGATGGGTGTTTGCGCCCTTGCTGGCCGATTCATTGGGGGTTGCATGTGTTGGTATTGTACCTGCACTGTGGGCTAAAATTTAGCCACAGGGACATGCAATGCATAATCCACAGCCCAGACCCAAACCTGTGACCCTCCACTCATATACGCACCAACTGTGTGCATGGAGCCACAGTGTGATCATATGATAACAACACTCCCTGGGGCTGACATACTTCACATCAGACAGACTTTCGCACATGTTGCATTGAGCACTGTGCACAGGACCAGGACATGGCTTTGGTCTGCTGCAGGTGGGTGGCGCTGCCCCCTGCACCAACACCCCATGCCATGCTGACATGCCCATGTACTGTCTGTGTAAGTGGTGTTCAGTCCCAGCCCATCAAACATGAGGGACGGCGGGTGCCTAGGGTGCAAGGTCTGGATGTAGTAAGGGCTGTTAGTATAGCTGGATGTAGTAAGGGCTGTTAGTATAGCTGGGTTTAAAAAAGGTTTGGACAAGTTCCTGGAGGAAAGGTCCATAAACCACTTTTAAAAAGGGACCCAGGATATCAATGCTTGACCTAGTACAAGCACTGCAGAACCTGTGTCTTTTGGGGAAACTGCTAGGTACGTATGACCTAGATTGGCCACTGTTGGAAACAGGATACTGGGCTTGATGGACCTCGGTCTGACCCAGTATGGCATTTCTTATGTTCTTATGTTCTTATGGATGGGGGGGGGGGGCAGAGGCATACACGGATGGCCACACATCCCTCCCATAACCATCTGCCTCTGCAGGGACCCCATCACCGCCTGCCAATGTTATGTCTCTTCAACCTGTGAAAGAGACAGCTGAGGGGTGTTATGTTAGAGGTCTAGAAAATATTGCCTGGAGTGGATTGGGTAAACGTAGATCGATTGCTTATGCCATCAAACTGTAGTAGGACTAGGGGACATGCAATGTGGCTACAGTGTAAGCCATTGAGGATTACTGGGAGTGAATGGTTTCTCAGTCAACGCATATTCAAACTCTGGAATTCATTTCCAGAGGATGTCGTAAAGGCTGTTAGTGTAGCTGAGTTTCAGAAATATTTGGACAAATATTTGGAAATATTTGGGGAACGGTCCATAAACCATTTTTAATGAGGGGCCTAGAATATCCCCTGCTTGCCCAATACATGCACTGTGGATCCTGTGTGTCTTTTGTGGAAACTGCTAGGTATCTGTGACCTAGATTGGCCACTGTTGGACACAGGATACTGGGCATGATGAAGCTTGGTCTGACACAGTCTGGCATATTTGCACGTCTTATGTTTTTCTGTGCCACCTAGGCAACTGCCTGGTCCACCCTGGGCACCAGCGGCCCCCACTGCATGACCCACACGCACGCTCCTTTGACCCATTTGCAACATAAACATAGGGGTATGTTTACTAAACAGCGATAACGTTGCAGTGGCGCAGTTAGCATGTGATACGTAACGTTATCGCATGATACGTAATGTTATCATGGGCTAAAGTAACATTATCGCGTGATAGCGTGAGGTTTCGCGCGATAACGGCTCCGGCGGCATTAAGGCACACAGAGGGTGGAGTAAGGCTCCCCAGAGGGCAGAGAGAAGGGGTCAATGGGCGGAGAGTAGGTGGGGAGAGGCTCCAGGCATACTAATGCTGTGAAATGAAGGTCTGAAAATTAACGCCAGTGAAAACCTTGCGTTAGAGGCACATTTGCAGGAGAGAGAAACCATTTCAGTCAGCAATGTACAGCAAAGGCAGGGAATCCAAGAAAGGTGATAGTAGTGATACATGTGCAGCAAATCATCAGAGAAGCAGGATTGTATGAAGACAACAGAGGTGTGAAGATTGGTGGAAGACTCATCAACAACCTTCGCTATGCTGATGATACTACATTACTGGCTGAAAATGAAGATGATCTGAAACATTTGCTTCTCACAATCAAAGAACATAGTCTCAAAATGGGCCTGCACCTTAATGTAAAGAAGACAAAGATCATGACAACTGGCATAATCAATAGGTTCATCGTTGAAGGAGAAGAAATTGAAATTGTGAACAACTTTAACCTACTTGGATCAACTATCAATAAAGACGCAACAAGCAGTCAAGAAATCAGACGATGCATTGCTCTTGGCAGAATGGCTATGAAAGGCCTAGATAAGATTCACAAGAGCAGAGATGTCTCTCTCCATACAAAGATTTGACTTGTTCAAGCCATGGTATTTTCGATAACATCATATGGATGTGAAAGCTGGACAGTAAAAAAGACAGACAGGAAGAAAATTGATGCCTTTGAATTATTTATTTTATTTATTTATTTTTATTTATTTCAATTTTTATATACCGCGCTATTTACAATCAGCGCGGTTTACAGAGAACCAAAGACCAGAACAACAGGCTGTTCGGTATTACATATAACAGGAGGATAAACTTGGATAAGATAAACTTGGATAATATGGGGGAACTATATACATAGAATATTGATCTGTTAAATCAATCACATGAGAGAAGTATTTACGTAAAATTATCAATAGTGCTTGGGACAGGAGGGAATGTGGTTAAGTTTGTAGTGAATATTTTGCACCTTATGTAGGGTAGTATTTGATGAATAGGTTATGTTTGAGGGCCTTTCTGAATTGGACTATGTCAGTTATGGCACGAATTTCGGGTGGTAGGGAGTTCCAGTGTTTTGGGGCGCAAAACATGAAGGCTCTGTTCGCTGTTGAGCGGCTACAAGTTGTTATGGCCTTCGGCATTATTAGGGTGTTTAGCGCTATTTGTCTTCTGGATCTAGTTGGTGGTAATGTTTGTGTGAGATCAGTTAGTGAGTTTGCTGACAAATCATGGATGGCCTCAGGGGCGGCCCAAGGGGGGTGCGGGGCCATGTGCGGAGACTCGGTGCGGGGCCTCATTTGCATAAGTGGTCTTATTTGCATAAATATTTGCATAATGTTACCATTCACTAACTTTTAGTAAACATGTCTCTTAATGAGTGTATGGATAAAGAAAGACTAAAAGATTTCTACATTACTATAATCCAGTGCCAACCGCCAGGCACATTAGGAACTACTACAAACGCTGCCCATTTAGAACCCATAGCAAACCCGCTGTATTCTGACAGCATTACCAGGACTCACAAAGCACCAGACCCTACCTATCAAAAGGAAACACTGCAAATATTAAACCAGTACATTTCAGAGAATACTGGGGAAAGAGAACAAGTGGCAATGTCAAATAGGAATTACATAAACAGAATACCTCAGCTCAGTTACACATGCAGAACATAGACCATCACCAAACAAGGAATCGCAATTTAGAAACAGGAAGGCAATAATTAAACTGGGAACCCCAAAAGCCAAACTTGGAATGTACAACAACACTGTAGAAATAAAACTATAAATCAATTTCCTCTTGTACCAAACAAAGCGCAGACGTTAATGATGCACATTTCCCAGAGCTTTCATATTCCAGTTAATAAATTCAAAATAAAGAGATATCTTTCTACCTTTTGTGCATTTTTTTTCAGTTGCAATTGCTCCAGCCACTTTCTTCTGGTTTCTTCATGTTTTCTGCTAACTCTCCATCGTCTGCTGTCCATTTGTCCTTTCTTCTCTCTTCTAGTTTTCTTTCCATCCTCTCTCTCTACATCTGCTTTAACATACTAATCTTTCTCCTTTTGCTCTCTCCTCATTCCTATTTCATCCACACAAATTTTACCCCTCCATCCTCAATCCCCACTTACTCTCCCAATACCCGGCCAATTGTAGATTTTTCATCCCTCCCACACAAAATATTTTTCCCCTCTCCATTTTACTCTCCCAGCCCCATCCCATTCTAATCCTCCCCCAACATCAGCTCCCTTCTAGTTCCAGTCTCACCCAGCATCCATTCCCTTCTAGTCCCTGCATCAGCCCATTTCCAGTCCTAGCCCCCCATCAACCCATTTCCAGTCCTAGCTCCCCCATCCATTTTCAGTCTGAGTCCCTTCATCAGCTCATTTCCAATCCTAGCCCCCCATCAGCCCATTTCTAGTCATTTCCTAGCCCCACCATCAGCCCATGTCAAATCCTAGCTCCCCTCCACTCAGCCCAATTCCAGTCCAAGCCCCCCCATGAGCCTACTTCCAGTTCTAGCCCCTCCATGAGTCCATTTCAATTCAAGCCCCCACCACAGCCCATTTCCAATCTTAGCTCCCCCCCAACAGCCCATTTCCAGTCCTATCCTAGCTGCTCCATCAGCCCATTTTCAGTCCTAGCTCCCTTCCCTCACAGCCCATTTCCATTCCAAGCTCCCTCCCCATCAGCTATTTGCAGTTCAAGCCTCCCCGTCCACTCAGTCCATTTCCAGTCATAGCAATCCCCCAACCCCTTACCAGTCCTAGCCCCCATCAACCCATTTTCAGTTTAAGCCCCCCTATAACCCATTACCAGTCCTAACCCCCCCATCAGCCCACTTCCAGTCTTAACCCCATCAGCCCATTTCCAGTCAGCCCCCCATAGCCCATTGCCAGTCCTAACCCCCCCATCAGCCCACAGCCCATTACCAGTCCTAACCACATCAGCCCACCTCAAGTCCTAACCCCTCCCCATCAGCCCATTTCCTGTCCTAGCGCCCCCATAGCCCATTAGCAGTCCTAACCCCCCCATCACCCTATTTCCAGACAGCCCCCATCAGCCCACAGCCCATTACCAGTCTTAACCACACCCCCCAGCCCATTTCCAGTCCTAACCCCCCATCACCCTATTTCCAGACAGCCCCCATCAGCCCACAGCCCATTACCAGTCTTAACCACCCCCCCAGCACATTTCCAGTCCTAACCCCCCCATCAGCCCACAGCCCATTACCAGTCCTAACCACATCAGCCCACCTCAAGTCCTAACCCCTCCCCATCAGCCCATTTCCTGTCCTAGCGCCCCCATAGCCCATTAGCAGTCCTAACCCCCCATCACCCTATTTCCAGACAGCCTCCATCAACCCCCAGCCCATTACCAGTCTTAACCCCCCTAGCCCATTTCCAGTCCTAACCCCCCCTAGCACATTTCCAGTCCTAACCCCCCCCACCCCATTTCCAGTCAGCCTCCATCAGCCCCAGCCCATTAGCAGTCTTAACCCCCCCTAGTCCATTTCCAGTCCTAACCCCCCCAGCCCATTTCCATTACTAACCCCCCCATCCCATTTCCAGTACTAACCCCCCACACCCCATTTCCAGTCAGCCTCCATCAGCCACAGCCCATTAGCAGTCCTAACCCCCCCTAGCCCATTTCCAGTCCTAACCCCCCCCCCCACCCAGCACATTTCCAGTCCTACCCTCCCCAGCACATTTCCCGTCCTACCCCCCCCAGCACATTTCCAGTCCTAACCCCCCACTCACCTGATTTCCAGTGAGCCTCCATCAGCCCCAGCCCATTAGCAGTCCTAACCCCCCCTAGCCCATTTCCAGTCCTAACCCCCCCCAGCACATTTCCAGTCCTAACCCCCCCCAGCACATTTCCAGACAGCCTCCATCAGCCCCCCAGCCCATTACCAGTCTTAACCCCCCCCCCTTCCTTTCCCTTCCCTTCCCTTCTGGCAAATTTTTAAAAAAAAAAACACCTGGCTCTAGCTGCTGCCGCTGCCGCGTCCGTCGCAGCAGCGGCAGAATGGAGTGTCCCGCGGGGCCCCCTCTCCTCGTTGAGCCCTCTGCAAGGGCTTTCAGATTCGCGAAGGGAGAGTGCTCCCTCGCGTCTCTGTAAAGCCCGCAGGGGCTAATGGGAAATTTCCCATCTGCCCCTTTAGACGCGAGGGGCTGATGGGAAATTTCCCATTAGCCCCTGCGGGCTTTACAGAGACGCGAGGGAGCATTCTCCCTTCGCGAATCTGAAAGCCCTTGCAGAGGGCTCAACGAGGAGAGGGGGCCCCGCGGGACACTCCATTCTGCCGCTGCTGCGACGGACGCGGCAGCGGCAGCAGCCAGAGACAGGTTTTTTTTTAAATGTAATTTAAAAAAAAAAAAGCAGAATGTTCTTTGCGCGGGGCCCCCTGAAACGCGGGGCCCTGTGCAAAAAACATTCTTGCTCAATGGACGGGCCGGCCCTGGATGGCCTTGTATGTGAGAATTAAGGTTTTGAATATGAGCCTGCCTTGTATCTGGAGCCAGTGAAGCTGTTTGAGGATTGGTATCACATGATCACTCCTGGACGCTCCTTGTAGAACCCTTGCAGCAGTATTCATGGCAAGTTGAAGAGAACTTAGGGTGGATTGTGGGAGACCTTGTAGAATTGAGTTGGCGAAATCGAAATGCGGTAAGATGAGTGCTTGGAAGATGGTTCTGAAATCATCTGGGTCCAGTAATGAGCGTAAATGCCTGAGTGTGCGTATCTTGAAGTACACAGCTTTTGTAATATTGTTTACGTGTGCTTTCATATTGAGACGGTGGTCCAGCGTGACTCCAAGGTATCTTATTGTTTCTTTGGTGGATAGATCAGCTCCTTTAACACTTATATGTGATGGTGGAATGAAGTTAGGGTCTCTCGTAACAAAGAGAACCTCAGTTTTCTTGTGTTGGATGCGGAGGTTCTGTGAGAGAAGCCATTCTGATACTGCATTGAAGCAATTTATTATGGGCAGTAGATCTAATTGCATTGTAGAAAATGGCATATAAAGTAGGATATCATCTGCATATATCATACATTTCACGTTGAATGATCTGATGATGTTGCAGATAGGCTGCATGTAGATGTTAAACATGAGAGATGAAAGAGATGACCCTTGTGGCACACCTTGTTTTTGATGGAAGAGATTTGATTCTCCTGTTGCAGATTTTACATATTGCATTCTGGTGCTGGCGGTGAATACTGTGTATACCATGGACTGCCCGAAGAACAAACCAGTCGGTACTAGAGGAGATCAAACCTAAGCTTTCTTTAGAAGCTCAGATGACAAGACTTCGACTTTCATACTTTGGACACATCATGCGAAGAGAGAGATCATTAGAGAAAAACATCATGCTTGGCAAGACAGAAGGTCAACGCAAAAGAGGAAGGCCAGCAATGAGATGGATCGATACAATAACAGCAGCTACGGGTACCAGTCTGTCAACAATGAGCCGCCTGACTGAAGACCGAACACAATTTAGGATAGCTATCCAGAGAGTCGCCATGATTCGACTCCGACTCGACGGCACTTAACAACAACAACATGTGCAGCAACAGCATAGTGCCCAAGTACGAAAGAGCACTACAGCGAGGCTGCAAATGGGGTACAGGGGGCTGCAGGCAGGACATGCAGTAGGGCAGTTAGGGCACAGGGTGGACTAGGCAGATGCCTAGGTGACACATAGGAACGCAGAAACTGCAAATCAACAAGCCAGCAACTGACCAAGGTCAAACATGCCCACGAGTGTGTGTCCCACAGTGTCCCAGGGGACAGTACCCAGCAGGTACCCCACAGGGCACATAACATTGACAGGCGGTGCTGGGGGGAAGCGCGGATGTCTATGTAGGCACCCCTACCCCAGATCCCACACCATAGTCAGCCACCTAACGGCACACTGGATGGCCTGGGACTGCGCACCACCAGCAACACTGGCATAAGGGCATGTCAGCATAGTGGCGGAGGGGTGCTGGTGGTGGAGGGGACAGTGGCATCTGCCCACAGCACACCAAGACCAAGCCCTGTTTAGGTGGGTGGCGTGCAGTGCAAGACAAGGGCTGTCTGAAGAACAGTAATGGTATGCCCAGGGAATAATCTGCCTCTGTGGCAACAGTTTGGTGCAGTACACACAGCCAGTGTGTTCAGGGGCAGAAGGTCACAGGTTCAAGTCCCAGCTGTGGCTCCTGCAGACCATGCCCCTATATTTCACCCTACAGCACACATACACCATAAACATGTGCACACCCCAGAGCAGCAGCCACTATCCATATCCTCATGGAAAGCCAGGCTTTTGGGCCCTGCGCAAAGCAGCAGCCACCACCATTACCACCTGCATACCTTAGCAATGCCATCATAAACATGGAAACACGCTCCATATATATTAAAAGGATGGTATGATAAATGTCAGATAACAGATCCTACATTAAACACAAATTGTTAACAGAGATTCATCATAGCAACCTTTCCGATATATGTGGAGTGTGTTTCCTTTCTGTTTGTTTTCTGACAGTGTTTACCACCCCGGAGAGTGACCATAACAGTACTGAGTACCTTAGCAATGCCTGCACTGTGCCCAGGACTGGTGCCAGGGCTGCCAACCACCTCTATCTTTGCACAATGCTGAAATAGGTGAGGAAGTGTGTGTATGTCTATCCAGTGTTTTGTGACTGCCTACACCTTACTGAGCCCACAATGCTTGCACTGTTTCCAGCGTTAGCCTGCCAATGTGCATAATGAGGGGCAAGGTATTGTGGGTATGGCCCAGACAGGGCGGTCTGGGCAGGATGCATCTGCACAGGGCATAGGGCAATGGCTGGGATATTGTAGAGCCTGACCACCACCTGCACGGACAGGGTGGCCACAGCATGTCATACTGGGAGGTCAGTATCACCCTGACTAAGCAGTGACCATGGCATGTCTAGGTTCCCACATAGTGCTATACAGTGTTTTCCCAAGTGATATCTCTGGGTTCCCTTTTTTGTGGCCCAATCATTGATATATGTGTTTGGGGTGTGTGTGCTTACATCCCACTTTTGGGTGCACACAGTTTCTCCAGGGACATGCACTATGTACTAGCTAGCAGACTGTCTGCAGTTAGCATGTGTATGGCTGGAACACCTTGCAGAGTGCAGTGGGTGAGGACTGAATGTGCCCTTTGTGGGTGACTGTCAGATTGTGGTGTGGGGTGCAGCTGAGCTTTTCCAGGCCTACTGACTGTCTGCCAGTGCCCTTATGTAATGCATACAGATCTGCATTGACTGTCCTGGAGGGTGCCTATTCCCCAGCAGGATTGGGGGGGGGGGGGTTGTTGTGATCCCCTCTACTTTCTCTGATGTAGAGTGTGGGGGTCTATTGTTGGGGGATCCTGTCCCCCACCCTGACCCAGTGAGAGTGGTGCTACATAATCTGCTTTTGGGTCCAAACACCACCCTTCTCCTATAACAAGTGACCATGGCAACCACACAGGATATGCATTATTCTGGGTGCATCATAGTCCACAAGGGCTAGATGTGACTGGGAAATACAGATGGACACAGGTGTATCTGCAGGGACTATCTGTCACACACCAACACTAATGAGGACCTGCAGCACAGCCTATCTTAGCCAAGCTAGGTGCTGCGGACCTGATGCTGGGCGCCCCACCTCACCCTCAGGGTGAGCACACGAACCACACAATATCACGGTCTGTAGCTACTCTGTGCCAGTAACACACAAGGTCAGTTCCCCCCTACCAGGCCAAGGTGCTGTGGAGGCGCATACCCCATCTTGTGATCCTCTGTAGACTGCTGATCTGCATGTGCAGTGCATCATGGGTACAGGTGGGTATACCCTATCCTGATGACCACAGCAGCCAGCACTGTGTTAGAAGCTATAGAGATGTAGCCCACCAGTTACTACAATGATGGTAGAGGCAGAGGTTATGAGTTCAGTCCCACAATGGTGTTATTTAATAAGGCTGTCTGAGGGATTTCTTTTTAATTTAAATCAGTGCTGCCAACAAAAACACCCTCACAGTGATGTAACCTTAAGGCACCCTATAAACCGCCCTATAGGGCACATTATAAGGTGACTTGGTGGACAGGGCATTTTATAATGTGAGGGACCTTAGGTTACGGCACTGTGAAGGTGTTTTTGCTTGCAGCACTGATTTAAATTAAAAGGAAATCCCTCAGACAGCCTCATTGAATAACATCACTGTGGGATCAAACTCATGACCTCTGCCTCCACAGTCATTGCAATAAACAGTGGGCTATATCTCTATAGCTTCTAACACAACGTTGGCATGGACTTAAGGTTAACACGTGTTAACGAGCCAAGGTGCCCTCTATCACGTGATACAGATTATTGCTATCTTGCCGCCGGAACGCCCACTGCCTTATATCGCATTACTCACATTAACGCTGCAACTAGCGCTGGTAACATTAGGACGGTTTAGTAAACATCCCCCATAGTGCCCTTTCATACTTTTGCACTATGCTGTTGCTGCTAATGGAGCACTTCTATCATTGTCTTGGGCTCACCTGTCTGTGCATCACATTGCAGACATTTAAATGGGCTCTCTGTCCTCAAAATACACCCTTTCCGCGAGATTTTGATATGCGTTAAGGTTCCTAGCATTAAGGTGCTTTCATTAAGGGAGAAAGCCTTGTTCCCACCCACTGACCACTCTCCGCCTCGTGGATGCCTACTCTCCACTGACAGGGCGCTTTACGCTGCCGGGACCGTTAGCATGCACTAAAGTGGCGTTTTGGATGCACTAAGGGACAAGTGCGCCATTAGCACACACTAACAGCACACTTTCTCCTTTACCATGGTTTAGTAAACATACCCAGGGGCGGCTCTATAATGAGTCGAAGTGAGGCGGCTGCCTCAGGTGGCAAAGTCTTGAGGGCGGCAAAAAATGCCCCCCAAAACAGCCGCCTCACTTCACCTTCAAAAGTAAAAAGAAAATCCCCCAAAAAAGATGCACGTTGCTGCCAAGTCTGCTTCTCAGCAGCGGCAAACTCAACCTCCGTTTCCAGGCAGCCACGGCTCCCTGCCTCTTAGAGAACTGCGGTTGTGCTGTGACTGCAGTTTTAAATAAAAACAAAACCAGTGCAGAGCCTTCTCGCCTCCGTGAAGGACCCCGTGCAGCTTTGTCCCGCCCCCAAAGGAGGAAGTTCCTTTGGGGGCAGGACAAAGCTGCAAGGGGTCCTTCACAGATGTGGGAAGGCTCTGCACTGGTTTCGTTTGTATTCAAAACTGCAGTCACAGCACAGCTGCGGTTCTCTAAGAGGCAGGGAGCCACGGCTGCCTGGAAATGGAGGTTGAGTTTGCCGCTGCCGGCCTTAAAAAAAAAAAAAAAAAACAAAAAAACCCAGAGGAGAGGAGCTGCTGCAGTGCGACTTTACACAGCCTTCACGGCTTTGTAAAGCCACACTGAGGGAGACAGGAGGGCTCTGCTGGGGTGGCCACGGGGCACTTCCTGCTGCCGCGGCGGCAGCGGCTTCAGCAGTCAGGTTCTTTTTTTTTTTATTTCCTGGGGGGAGGGGGGTTAGGACTTGTAATGGGCTGATGGGGGGGTGTAGGATTGGTAATGGGCTATGGGGGGGTTCTAGGACTGGAAATGGGCTAACGAGAGGGGTCAGGACTGGAGGTGGGCTGATGGGGGGTGTTTAGGACTGGTAATGGGCTATGGGGGCTAGGACTGGAAATGGGCTGATGGGGGGGTTATGACTGGTAATGGGCTATGGGGAGCTACGACTGGAAATGGGCTGATGGGGGGTTAGGACTGGTAATGGGCTATGGGGGGGCTAGGACTGGAAATGGGCTGAGGGGGGTTAGGACTGGTAATGGGCTGATGGGGGGGCTAGGACTGGAAATGGGCTGATGGGGGGTTAGGACTGGTAATGGGCTATGGGGGGCTAGGACTGGAAATGGACTGATGGGGGGTTAGGACTGGAAATGGGCTGATGGGGGGCAAGGACTTCTAATGGACTGATGGGGGGAATTAGGACTTGTAATGGGCTGATGGGGGGCTAGGACTGGAGGTGGGTTGATGGGGGGGATAGGACTTGAAATGGGCTGGGACTTGAAATGGGCTATTGGGGGAGGGGAGGAGAGTGCTGCTAGCCCTGGAAGAAAACTAGGGGCTAGGGCTACAAATGGGCTGATGCGGGAGAATGGTAGAATGGGACTGGAAGGGAGCAGATAATGGGAGGGTCTGCCAGGGGAAGGAGGGGGCACAAAGGGAGCTGACAAGGGGGAAGGAGGGGGCTGGAAAGGAGCTGACACCTGGGATGTACTCAAGGGGGACTGGAAGGGAGCTGACACTTGGGGATGGGAGTGGTAGGTGGTTGGGTAATTGGGTAATTGGGAGAAGGCTGGAAGGGAGCTGATATGCAAATGGCACTGGAAGGGGGATGGACAGAGGGTAGGGTGACTGGAAGGGAGCTGACCTGGAGGGTGGCACTGAGAGTGGACTGAGCTAATATCTGGGATGGTATTTGGACTAGAAGGGACTGGACAGTGGGGAAGGAAGGGGACTGGAAGGGAATGGACACCTTTTGCAGTCGTGGGAATGCAAGGCAGTTGACACTGGAAGGTCCTGGGAGGGAAGGACTGGAAAGGAGGCTGATACTGGGGAGGGTTACTGGAACTGGAAATGGGCTGTTGGAAGGAAGTGAAGAAAACAAAAGAAGAGATAAGAAATGGCAGTTGGACCATGGACCACCATGGACCATAGACCACAGAAAGAGAGCTAAGAGAAGACAGGAAAGCAGAAGCCTCAGATCGGGACCAGCATGATCAGAGAATAAAATAGTCAGACAACAAAGGTAGAAAATTTTTTTTTATTTAATTTTAGTGATTGGACTTTGTGCTATTTTTATATTTTACACAGTACTGGGGAACTGCATCTCTTATTTATCTATTTATCTAATGTTGCACTGCATGTGGACTCTGGCTTCTTGGGGTTTCAATTTAAATTTAGTCTACATATTATTATTTTTACTTTAGATTGTGGTTACTTATTCTGTACTTGGTGAATGTCGATGCTGTGAGTGTGTGACTGAGGTCAGGTGTTCTGTTAACATGGAGTTTGTACATAAAGATCTATACTGTATTGTAGTAATTTGACTTGTTCAGCTTTTCAAATAGGTGTATGGATGTTCCAGGGCCCACTGTAGTATTTACAGTGATGCTTTTTGTGGATGGGCTCCTTATGTGAGTTTTGGAAGTTTGTGCTGATATGGTATGGTATGGTAGGTTTGTTCTTTTTTGTAGGGTTTTGTATTAGTTCACAATATGCCTGGTACTGTAGAATAGCGGTTGTTGTTGTTTGTAAGTGAGATGATCAGAATCAGATTTTTTTATAAATATTGAGTTCTGTGGGTGAATGTCCTGGTTCTGCTCTGCACCTACTGTGGATGCAAAATATATGTTGAAAAAGAAAAAGCAAGAACCATCACGGTTTATAACAACAAAATAAAAATGAGTTACAATTTAGTTTTATAATCTGTGCTGTTAGTTCTTGCTGTCTTTTAGTTCCTTGATGTGCAAATGGGACCGTACCTAGCCCTGTGCAAGCGATGCAGCCGCACAGGGAGGAAAGGCTTGGGAGGCGTATTTCGGCTGTCTGCTGTTGCCCTGCCGCCGCTGGCAGGACAATAGCAGGCAGCCGAAATGCGCTCCCCAAGCCTCTTTAAGCAGGTCTGGTCCCTTCCTCCTCCGACTCGATGTCAAGGTGGGACAGATCTGCTTAAAGTGCCGGCGGCTTTCAGGTCAGGACTTACACTGGCTCCCAATCATTGCTCGCATCAGATACAAGACTATCATAAACCTATTTAAGATAAAAGAACACACATCAGCCAACAGCCTCCACCTGCTCATACAACCGGAAACCAGCGCACGTCCCAGAAGAAGTCAAACACGCAACCGAGTCAGCACCCCGAATGAGTACAAGCACACACGCAAGGACACAACAGACAGAGCTCTCTCCATGGCTGCTCCAACAATATGGAACAATCTACCGGACGATCTAAGGGCAACTCCAGACCTCAAAGACTTCAGAAAACAACTGAAAACCATGCTGTTCATAGAGCACTATGGTCACATCACATAACCTAAGAGAATGGATAACAGCACTCCAATCCTCCCAAACAACTGAATATATATAAAATATGATTCTAGCACCACTGTAAGTAGCCCACCCTGTATATAGCTCAAACAAATCAAGCACCCAACACATCCCTCACACAACTAAGTTTTATCCTCACTGCATGTACAACACACACACTTTACCTGATTGCTTGCTGTGATACCACCTTGATTATTAAGATAAGGCGGTTTAGAAATACTGTTAAATAAATAAATAAATAAATCTCCCCCTTCTCCTCCCTAAACCTCCATCCAGCTCCACCCGAGCTGCAAGTCTCACAGGTTGCGATTGCAACTCGATATGGCCCTGTGTGCAAACATCTTGCATTTCCTCCATTTAATCTAATCGGCTTTTTGGTTTGGTTCAGTCTCTGATTGGATTTCTGAAAAATCCCCGCCCCCCTCTAAGGTGGGTTGGGGGGGGTGCCTTTTTCATACTTCGCCTCAGGCAGCAGATTGCCTTGAGCCGCCCCTGAACATACCCCAATGTTTTTAAATAGCACAGAACTGGCTACTTTTGGGATATGTCAGGTACTTGTGATCTTGTTTTGCCACTGCTGGAAACAGGACACTAGGCCAAGGTATGAGATTTCTGCTTTGTGACTAGGCCCGATGGACCTGTGACCTGACCCAGCATGGCAGTTCTTATGCTCTTAATTCATCAATTGCAGTTCAGCAGTGTATGTCTTTGGTGCACTGTAGATCAGTTCTTTTTACATAGGTTTTAGACCCCATTCAGTGTCACACAATATATGAAACACTTCATGAATTCGCTGGTCTCTCATATGACACTCCCGATATGCAGAGGTGCAATCCCAGTATCACCAGCACTTGGAATTTCAGGCACAGCCCACCACATGACCAGCAGAAAAGCAGATTTTATTTCTATGAAAATTATAAAAATAAATATTTTTGATATTTGTTTAGATTTGTATGTCTGCTGCTTCCTCTGTAACGCATTGTGGGTTATTCTGAATGGGGGTAGAGATGTGAGTGATAAAGCTGAGCTGTCACTGGAGGTGTGAGGGAGGGGTGTTCCCTGGTAGCAGTGCACCATGCCTATTTGACCCAAGTTGCCATCAGCTGACTCCATTTCAGGTTTGTAAGATGCTTGTCATTCTATAGAGCTGCCAGGAACCATTTAGGAAGACAGAATCTCAAAATCAGCAAATTGGCAACATCATGGTTAACTCTTAGGCTAAAATACGCATTTTCCTAGGACATGAGCAAGTTGTGCATTGCTCCTTGTGAAAATATAAAAGCCAAAGGGGAAAAACCTTCCAATCATTCAGAAACATACTTTTATTATGCAGATAAATTGCTGTACCCGCACACGCATTGCGTTCTTCCTCTAGGGGAAGTTAATCATAACAATAAATAGTTTGATATTACAGGAGGAAGCCAGAAATCTATCGCTGTCAGAACGCTCATTATTACTATGGCTTCTGCTTTTCCCTAAAGCCAAGGTATGAGATTTCTGCTTTGTGACAAAATGTGATGCCACTAGAAAATCACATTTTAAAGTTCATTTTTTTCTAAGGGGTATGTTTACTAAACCGTCTTAACGTCGCAGCGGTGGTATTATTGTGCGATAAGTGATGTTATTGCACAATAAATCGCGCGATAACATCACTTATTGCGCGATAACGCAGCGGCGGCGTTAAGGCACACTAATGCTGTGAAATCTGGGTCTGAAGGGTGGAGTAAGGTTTCCCAGAGGGTGGAGAGAAAGGGTCAATGGGCAGAGAGTGGGAGGGGAGAGGCTCCAGGCACACTAATGCTGTGAAATCCGGGTCTGAACACTAACGCCAGTGAAACCCTCGCGTTAAGGCACATTTGCAGGAAAGACAAACTATTTCAGTCAGCAATGTGCAGCAAAGCCAGAAAAGTGATAGTTGTGATACATGTGCAGGGAACAAAGAGAAAATAAACATATAAAAGGACCAGAACCACATCTAAAATCCCAATAACCAAGCTGGCCAATAGTGATATTAATGATAAACATAAAGCAACACTACTGACAAAGCGTATAAATTAAGATATCATGTCTGGAAGGGTCTATGCTCTGTCCCCCTACAAAGTGAATGATCCCACATTGAAATAGTGCTGATCAGGGTTTCTGTCGTTTATATTGGGCAGGTTTGTTATGGTGTGCACATGTGCAGCAACAGCAGAGTGGGCACGTAGGAAAGGGCAACTGTACTGATGCTGTAAATGGGATACAGAGGGCTGCAGGCGCCACATGCTGTGGTCCAGCTGGGGCACATTGCAGGCTAGGCAGATGCCTAGGTGGCACATAGGAATGCCGAAACTGTAAAGCAGCAAGACAGCAACTGATGAGGGTCCAACATGGGCACGCGTGTGTGTCCCACAGTGTAACAGGGGAGATTACCCAGCAGGTACCCCCAAGGGCACATAACATTGGCAGGCGGTGCGGGGGAGGGGGGGAAGCGTGCATGTCCATGTAGACACCCCTACCCGAGAACCCACACCATAGGCAGCTGCCTACCAGCATACTGGATGGCCTGGGACTGCGCACCACCAGCACCACTGGCATAATGTTATGGCAGCATGGTGGCAGAGGGGTGCTGGGGGAGGAGGGGGCAGTGGCATCTGCCCACAGCAGACCATGGCTTACTCCATTTAGGTGGGTGCCGTGCAATGCAACAGACAAGGTCTGTCTAACGAACAGTCATGGTATCCCCAGGGAATGAACTATCCCTGTGGCAATAGTGTGGTGCAGTACACACAGCCAGTGTGTTCAAGAGCAGAAGGTCACAAGTTCAAGTCCCAACTGTGGCTCCTGCCAATCCTTTCCCCACATTTTACCCAGTACTAAACCGTGGTAATAAAATCGGAACCTTTATTGCAGATAAAATAAACATGCCTGAACGCCTATATTTTACCCTACAGAACACAGACACCATAAACATGTGCAATACCTAGAGCAGAGTTTCCCAACTGCAGTCCTGGAGGGCCAAACACCATTCAGGTTTCATGCTGTCCCTAATAAATATGCCTGTGCTGCATTAGTATGCGCCGCTCCCATTGTATTCAAATGTATCGCATGCATATTCATTAGGGACAGCATGAAAACCTGAACAGTGTTTGGCCCACCAGGACCGGAGTTGGGAACCTCTGCCCTAGAGCAGCGGCCAACAGGGGCATAAACACCCCCACCCACAGGCTCCACTATCCAAAGCCTCATGGAGAGTCAGGCTGTTGGGCCCTGCGCGCAGCAGCCTCTGCCAATACTAGCACTTGCATACCTTAGCAATGCTGCCCTAAACTTGGGAATACGTTACACATACATCAAAAGGTTCCTATGATTAATGGCAGATATCAATTCCTAAGTTAAGATCAATTTGCTGATAGAGCTGCATCATAGCAACCTTTCTGATATCTGTGGAGTGTGTTTCAGTTTTCGTTTCTGACAGTGTTTACCACCCTGGGGAGTGACCCCAACAGTATTGCGTACCATAGCCATGCCTGCACTGTGCCCAGGACTGGTGTGGTGGCCAGGGCTGTCAAAAGCCTCTATATTTGCACAATGCTGGCATAGGTGTGGGAGTGTGTGTCTGTCTATCCAGTGTGTTGTGGCTACCTACACCTTACTGAGCCCACACTGCTTGCACTGGTTCCAGGGTTAGCCTGCCAATGTGCATAATGAGGAGCAAGGTACTGTGGGTATGGCCCGGACAGGGTGGCCTGGGCAGGATGCATCTGCACAGGGCATAGAGCAATGGCTGGGACATTCTAGTGTCCAGCCACCACCTGCATGGACAGGGTGACCACAGCATGTCCTGCTGGGAGGTCACTCTCACCCTGACTGAGCAGTGACCACGGCACCCCCCATAGTGCTATGTAGTATTTCTCTCAAGTAATATGTATGGATTCTTTTTTCTGCGGCCCAATCACTGATTTATCTGGTGTGTGTGTTCACATCCCAGTTTTGGGTGCATGCATCTCCTCCAGGAACATGCACTATGGACTAGCTAGCAGACTGTCTGCAGTTAGTATGAGTATGGCTGGAACACCTTGCAGGGTGCAGTGGCTGGAGACTCACTGCTGGAGAATGTCAGATAGTGGTGGGGGTATTTGAGCATTTCCAGGCCTGCTGTCTGTCTGCTATTGCCTTATGGATGTGTACAGATCTGCATACAGTGAACATTAAAGTGTATACAATAAAAATGGTAATTTGAGGGTTACAATGCTGAGTAAGTATATAGATAGTTTAAACATATATACAGATTTAAATATTTACAAATTTCAATAATCCGCTTATGGGTCCAAACACCCCCCTTCACTTAAATCATGTGCCCATGGCACCCACATAGGATATGCACTATTCTGGGTGCATCATAGTCCACAAGAGCTAGAAGTGACTGGGAAATACGGATGGACACAGGTGCAGCCTAGGTGTGTCTGCAAGAGCTACCTATCACACACTGGCACTGATGGTGATCTGCAGCATAGTCTATCTCAGGCAAGCCAGATGCTGCAGACCTGGTGCTGGGTGCCCCACCTAACCCTCAGGGTGAGCACAGAACAGACAATGTGTCGGTCTGTAGCTACTCTGTGCCAGTAATACACACGGTCAGTTCCCCCTACCAGGCCGAGTTGCTGTGGGGGTGCATACCCCATCTTGTGATCATCTGTAGACTGCTGATCTGAATGTGCAGTGCATCATGGGTACGGGTGGGTTAACCCTATCCTGGTAACCACATCAGACAGTTTGTGTGGTGACCTGCAGTCCTTCTGTAGCTAGCCAGGGGTTGGTTAGTAGCTATAGAGATGTAGCCCACTGGTTACTTCATTGACTGTGGAGGCAGAGGTCATGGGTTTGATCCACTGTGGTGTTATTTGCTAGGGCTGTCTGAGGCATTTCCTTTTTTTATTTAAATAAGTGCTGCCAGCAAAAACACCCTCACAGTGCTGTAACCTTAAGGTGCCTCATAAGGCACCCTATAAAGTGCCCTATAAGGTGCCCTATAGGGAACATTATAAGGTGCCTTGGCAGACAGTACACTTTATAATGTGCCCTCTGGAGTGCCTTATAGGGCGCCTTATGCAGCACCTTAGGTTACGGCACTGTGAGGGTGTGTTTGCTGGCAGCACTAATTTACATTAAAAAAGAAAATGCCTCAGACAGCACTGATTTAAAGTAAAGGGTAAAGCCTCAGACAGCCTTACTCGTTAAGCCCCCTGGGGGATCAAACTCATGCCCCCCTATTTCATCAGTCAATGTATTAACCATTGTGCTACGCCTCTGTTGTTCTGTTGCCAGGTCAGCGCGCCTAATTAAGGCTAACGTGCGTTAACGGCTCCCTCTATCACGCGATAACAGACTTCATCGTGCGATAACCCAAAATGCTACCTTAAGACCGGAACGCCCACTACCTTATATGGCATTTGTCACAGTAAGACTGCAACTTATGCCGGTAACATTAAGACGGTTTAGTAAACATACCCCTAAATGTGTGTTTTCTCTGATGCAGCCTTTAAAATATAGCATAGCTTGTCCTGAACAAAAGTCATTAGAACTGGTAGCAAATAAGATATTACCACTTTTGCCTTGCGTTATTTGTAAAGCTGTGGAAAAATGCCCCTCGTGTTTGATTCTGAAGTAATTCACTTACTCTGAATGCACAGAAGCTGTGCAGACTTCACTAGGCCTGTGCTGTTCCCAGCAGAGAGCATGTGGATAGTGATGATGGTAGAGACTAGTGGGCTGAAACATTTGACTGTGGTGCTTCCCTCTTGGAGTGACCACAGTGGCAAAACTAGGGATTGGTGTGTTCACAAGGAAATTTGAGTCGCTAAAAGCTTAGGATGGGTGGTGATCTGTGGAATGAGAGCAGGTGGACATGGTCTACTGGCTCTGAAGAATTCTGGGATGGGGAAGCAGTCAAATCTCCTGGTGCTCTGTTGCAGGAGAAGTAGAGGACTACACAAAAGAGTCCCTGTAGTGGTGCTTCTGACCTTTTCACTTATTGAAGCTATTTGTAGATGTTCCCAACTGTGAGAGTGGAAAGGAGAAACTAAGGAAGCTACCAAACTGGTGCTTAATTCAGGAGTCCATATAAGCTTATGAGGAGAGAGAAGATAAGGAGTGGAATCCCCAGTGAAGGTCCACAGGGAACCCACAGCTTCTTAACCGGTGTGCCGCAAGAGCCAGCCTTTACTCCATCTTATTGGCCTGCTCTATTGGACACAGGCGCAGTAACAGACTGGTTCACACATGCTTGTGCCATGAAGCAGTATGTTAGTCCTGCGCCATTGCAAAGCCACTTCCAACGCTGACTCTTGGAACTCCCCTGCCACCACCATGCTGATTTAGTGAAGGTTCCACCACGTCTGCCACCATTGCTGACACCATCCCTCTCTACACCATTACCGCAGCTGCCAGGGTCACCATAGGAAAGTGATAGCCTCCTCTAAGTCCACAGGAAACTGAGATCCACCTCCGCCGCTATTGCTGGGGTACTCTGCGTCTCCTCCACCACTGCCAAGTACTAATGATGGCCCCCTCCATAGGTGTCAGAAAGGGGTGAGCCACACAGCTCCTGGTCCCACCAAAAATCATGGTAAGAGGCAGCAAGCTGACCATGGGGATCCCATCCCCCGCAGGCAGAAGAAGACAAGAAGCCATGATCGCGGCAAAGACCCTTCCTGTGTGCCCACGGGAGATCGGATCCCCGCAGTCAGAACATGAAGAGTGTTTGCTACAATTGCGGCTTTTCATCTTCTGCTGCCTGTGAGAGATGGGAACTCCACGGGCAGCCTACTGCCTGCCGTCTGCGATCATACAATTATGTATCATGTCTAAATGGTTCACAATTTAAAAAAGGACAGAACAAGAAATAAGGAAAACTAAGGAAGGGGGCCTAGGTAACAAATGTGGCAAGGTAGTAATAAATGATAATCACAAAAGGAGGGGACAGAAATAGTGAAAGCACAAGAAAAAAAGAGCTGCTAGGTCAAGTTGCTGAAACGCGATCACGGACTCAAAGAATCACAGAGAAGCTACAGGTAGAAAGGGTTGGACAAGAAGAAGAGATTTAAAGCAGATAAAAGAGAGTTGACAACGAAAGTCTCAAGGAAGAGAATTGCAAAGGGCAGGAGCAGTGACCCAATAAAAAGAGGAACGGGCAGAAGAGGTGTGATCCTGACAAAAAGTAGGACATTTACAGCTAATTCAAAATGTGGCCATCAAACTCTTACATGGTGCTCAAGGATCCGCCGGTGTTACTCCATTTTCCCTCACTGAACATTGGCTCCCTGTTATTTACCACGTTGACCTCAAATTCTTACTTTTTGTGTCCTCTATTCTGGTAATCCTTCCTTTTTACATAAATGTTTCCCTCTGAAGTACACATATTGAGATCTTTAAGTCTGTCTCCATTTGATTTAAGATGAAGCCTACTAACCATTTTGGTAGACACTCTCTGCATCGACTCTATTCGCTTTTGAAGGTGTGGTCTCCAGAACTGCACGAAATACTCAGTCTTACCAAAGACTTATACAGAGGCACTATCACCTCCTTCTTCCTGCTGGCCATTGCTCTCCCTATGCACCCAAGCATCCACCTAGCTTTTGCCGTCACCTTTTCCACCTGTTTAGCCACATTAAGATCATCAGAAACAGTCACAAGCAGGTCCCGCTCTTCTTTCATGGACAGAAGTACTTCACCCCTTGGATTTTTGCAGCCCAAATGCATGACCCTTCATTTTTTAGCATTAGATCTCAGCTACCAAATTATTGACCGCTCTTCAAGCTTGGCTAGATCCCTCCTCATGTTTATCCACTCCTTCCTGGGAGTCTACTCTATTGCAGATTTTGGTATCATTCGCAGAGAGGCGATCCTTATTCAACAGCCCTTTCATAATATTACTGTCACTCAGAGACAACGCCACCGTATGATAGACACCAAAGCGTCTTCATTTAGGAATGTTGTTTAATTCACAGGCCAAGAAAATGAGAGAGAAAGCTGTGAGGACTGTACTCAGCCAAGCCAGTCTTCATCTCTCTACAGAAACCATTTCAAGCAGAAATCTCTTTCATCCTAACTAAATCAAACTGGTTAATGCATTTTTCATGCACAGAGAGATGGGTCAAGGAGGAACTTCCCATGGGGAAAGAGCTGAGTTTTCCTTTGCAGGTTATTTCTTAGAAACAAAAGCGATTGGTAGAGAAGACGGCTGCTTTTATCAGTGGTTCAAGACCCAGCAGTTGGGGCACATTATTTCCTGCTAGGATGGCAAACTTTGCTTCGCTTTGGTACCGCTTGCTAAATGTTGACAGAGGAAAGGCATGCAGACTAACTGAAGGCTTTTTACTAAGAGCACACTGGCAATAAATTTAAAAAAAATCCCTATGGACCGGAATGCTACTATTTTGTCTTTAGAATTCAGATGACAATGTTCATCTCATTTTCAGACAGCAGAAATATTTCTTTCCCTTGAACATACCTGACTTTACAGCATCTTCTCTCTGACAGGCTATGGTGGCTATGTTTGCACTGACTGGCAGCTAGGTCCGACTGGCAGGCTGAACGTTCTGGAAATAACTAGAAGGCGTAGCAGAAATGCAGGTGCTTGTGTATCCAGGACTGTCTGACAGACTGCACAAGCAACCTTGGAGGTTCTTTAGTATGGTAGCTTAAGGCCATACTGGGACATCAGAAACAAGATGGGTCTGTTTGGTAGACTGCAAATTCTCTAGTTCACAGAAACAGAGCTGCTTACGAAGGCGGCTCTCTGAGGAGTGACAAATGGTGCCAGATATGCTGGTGGAAATTATGAGAGAATGACATATAGTTGTGGGAAAGGTGACGAGATAACGTTCTAAACTATTATAGTATAAAACGGTGGATGGTTTGTTTTTCCAAGAAGACCAACATTTATTTAGCTTTTAAGTGTTTTTCATTTTCATTTTCAATAAATGAAAAGAAACAAAGATGGCCACTGACTATCTGTTAGATTATGCTGTTAGTAAATAACCCCCAAAACATACAGTAGAGTGCACGCACTTGTCATATTCTTTCATTATGGGGGAATTTTTCACAGTTGTCAATTTGTTGAAGTTTTTTTTTCCTTTTTTTTTCACTATCTCGTGTTTTTAATGTGCGATTTGCGAATAGCACACATTAACACAGGAAGAACCAAAAAAAATAATTTCATAACACATTTTTTGCTTTGCTTTCAACACAATGAAACAATCTTGTTTCATTGTGTTTCTTTTCTTTCTATTTTGAAACATGCGTGCATCCTTTAGAAAATACCAACAAACAAAAATGCCTGTGGGAAGACTGAATGGCCAATTCATCTTTTTCTGCCATCATCTACTTACAGTGGTTCACAACCCAGTCATCAGGACACACCCAGCCAGTCAGATTTTCAAGCTATCTGTAATGAATATGTATAGGATACGTTTGCATACAGCGGAGACGTGCATATTCATTGTGGGAATCCTGAAAACCCAACTGGCCAGGGTTGAGAACCAGTGATCTATTATATTAATATGTTAAGCAATAATTGAGATCTTCTGTCCAATCCGGAGCATGCAACAGCATAGTGAGAATTAAGCACTCTAAGGGGGATGTTTACATAAACCGCGGTAAAGGAGCAAGTGTAATGTTAACACGCGCTAATGGCACACTTGCGCCCTTAGCACATCCTGTCACCTTAGCATGCGTTAACAGTACCGGCAGCATAAAGTGCCCTATAGACTGACAGGACAGTACAGTGCATCTATTGGGCAAGCATGGGATATTCTGGGCCCCTCATTAGTAATGGAAACCCAGCTACACTAACAGCCTTTACGACATCCTCTGGAAATGAATTCAAGAGTTTGAATATGCGTTGACTGAGAAACCATTCACTCCCAGTAGTCATAAGAACATAAGAACATAAGATATGCCATACTGGGTCAGACCAAGGTCCATCAAGCCCAGTATCCTGTTTCCAACAGTGGCCAATCTAGGTCATACGTACCTAGCAGTTTCCCCAAAAGACACAGGTTCCACAATGCTTGTATTGGGTCAAGCATTGATATCCTGGGTCCCTTCTTAATAATGGTTTATGGACATTACCTCCAGGAACTTGTCCAAACCTTTTTTAAACCCAGCTACACTAACAGCCTTTACTACATCCTCCAGTAACAAATTCCAGAGTTTGATTACAAGTTGAGTGAAAAAATATTTTCTCTTATTTGTCTTAAATAGTTTACCCTGTAGCTTCATCACATGTCCCCTAGTTTTTCTATATTCTGATAGCATAAACAATTGATCTACGTTTACCCGTTCCACTCCATTCATTAATTTATAGACCTCTATCATATCTCCCCTCAGCCGTCTCTTTTCCAGGTTAAAGAGCCATAACCTTTGTAGCCTCTCTTCATAGGAGTAGCCTTCCATCCCCTTTACCATTTTGGTGGCTCTTCTCTGTACCTTTTCTAATAACACTATATCCTTTTTAAGATACGGCGACCATAATTGCACACAATATTCAAGGTACAGTCGTACCATGGAACGATACAGAGGCATTATAATATCCTTTGTTTTATTTTCCATTCCTTTCCTTATGATACCTAGCATTCTATTTGCTTTCTTGGCCACCGCTGCACACTGGGCAGAGGGTTTTAACATGTTATCCACGATGATGCCTAAATCTTTTTCCTGGGTGGTGGTTCCCAATGTGGAACCTTGCATTGTGTAACCATAGTGTGGGTTGTTCTTTCCTAGGTGCATAACTTTACACTTGTCCACATTAAATTTTATCTGCCATTTCGATGCCCAGTCTTCCAATTTATCCAGATCCTCCTGCAGTTTTCCACAATCCTCTTGGGTTTTAACAACTTTAAACAGTTTTGTGTCGTCTGCAAATTTGATAACCTCACTAGTTATTCCCTTTTCCAGGTCATTTATGAATATGTCAAAAAGTAGCGGACCCAGTACAGATCCCTGGTGTACTCCACTATTCACCTTTTTCCATTTGGAAAATTGGCCATTTAGCCCTACCCTCTGCTTTCTATCTTTTAACCAGTTCCCGATCCACAATAATACATTGCCTCCTATCCCATGACTTTTTAGTTTTGCCAAAAGTCTCTGATGAGGGACCTTGTCAGGGGCTTTCTGAAAGTCCAGATACACTATATCAACTGACTTAGCTTTGTCTACCTGTTTATTCATACGTTTAAAAAAACATATCAGATTAGTAAGACAAGATCCTCCTTGTCTAAAGCCGTGTTGGCTGTCTCCCATTAGGCCATGACTATCTAGATGCTGTGTAATTTTGTTCTTTATGATGGTTTCTACCATTTTCCCCGGTAGTGACGTCAGGCTCACCGGTCTGTAGTTTCCCGGATCACCCCTGGAACCCTTTCTAAAAATTGGCGTTACATTGGCGATCCTCCAATCTTTAGGTATTACAGATGATTTTAATGTCCTCAGTGGCTTACACTGTAGCCACATTGCATGTCCCCTAGTCCTACCATCTTTTGATGGTGTAAACAGTTGATCTATGTTTACCCAGTCCACCCCAGGCAATATCTTATAGACCTCTAACATAACACCCCTCAGCCATCTCTTCCCCAGGTTGAAGAGACATAACATTGGCTGGCGGTAATGGGGTCCCTGCAGAGGCAGATAGTTGTGGGGGGGGGGGGGGGGAAGTGTGGCCATCCATGTAGGCCTATGCCCCTCCTACGGACCCTGTGCCCTAAGCACCCACCAACCCGCATGTTGGCTGGCCTGGGACTGCGCTCCACCAACACTGACAGCACATGGGCATGTCAGCATGGCATGGGGGGTGTTGGCAGAGGGGGCAGCTGCACCCATCTACAGTAGAAGAAAACCATGCCCTGCTCCAGTGTGCTGTGCACAGTGCAAATTGTGCCAAGGTCTGTCTGATGGGAAGCATGCCATCCCAAAGGACTGTTGTAACCATGTAGCAGCTCTGTGGCGCACTACACACAGTTGGTGTGTATATGTAGTGGAGGGTCCCAGCTGTGGGTCATGCAGTGCATGTCCCTGATAGTGCAAAGTTTGGCATGTGGTAAGCACTCTGTGGTAAGTTACTGCAGAAGCCCATGCCAACATTTCTGTTCTAACTGGATAGTTTGCGATTGGGTGAAGACAGCACTGGTTAGGGGTGGTTACACGTTAAGCATCCAAGCTGCCGTTAGCATGGGTGTGCTTAATGCCCTCTCAGTGGGTGGCGTTAAGTGAACCCATGTGCCAATCTTCACACTGCCATGTGTTAGCAATGTACCAATGGCAGAGGGAGGGATGTACACATCCCTTAAAGCTGGCGTGAGTGTCCACATTAGTTTTGCAGCCCAATCATTTTTTTTATTTAACAGTATTTCTAAACCGCCTTATCTTAATAATCAAGGTGGTATCACAGCAAACAATCAGGTCAAGTGAGTGTGTTATACATGCAGTGGGGGGAAATTGAGTGTGTGTTGTGTTGTGTGCTAGATTAGTGTGAGCTATTTACAGAGTGGGCTATATACAGTGGTATGCTGGCATGCTTTTTAGTAAACATGCTCCATAACCCCATAGAGTAGCAAAGCAAAAACCGTCAAAGTTTTGAAAGCAAGTTACTTTTGTTGAAATCAAAGGACTAAGACCGTTTTTAGTTTTGTTCTATGCTTTAGCGACCCCAGCCTTTCAAGCCTACAGCTCTTCTGCTGGTGGAGTGGATGGGCCAGTCTGGTCTCTGCCTGTCCTCATCTACTTGGTTACTATGTTGCCAGGATAGAACATCAGTGCTTCCCAATTACCAATGTAGCAAAGAACAATCAGATTTTTTCACTTCAAACACTTTGTGGAATAGTGGTTCTAGTCTGTGTAACAGCAGAAACAGCAATATATATTTCCGTCCCCTCTCTTATTCTCTCTGGAATAGCTTAAACTTTTCAAATAAAGGAAAGTCAATGATGACCTTTTCCACCGCAAAATGATACTTTTTTTTACAGAATAAAACAGCAACATATAGTTAAAATGACTCCCAAAGAAACAGAAAGGAGACAAAGGAGCTTGAATGCATTTGGAACCTTTTAAATATCAGCAAGGTTAATAGGTCTTTGAAGAGAAATGTTCTCACAGAAAGCTGGCACTTGGTTGGGTCGTATAAGTGGATCTTTCCTTTCCCGCACTGCTTATGACCTTCAGAGAAGTGCCCCACTCTCAACCAGCTGTTTTGATAACTAGTGCCTTGTGAGAAAGAAACCTGTTGCCTTTTTTAAGAAGCCAATCAAGCTCTGAATACACTGAGTAAAAAATACACCAAGGTCACGGTCATTCCTTATCATTGTGATCTAGTTTGAGTTCAAAACGCACACCCCTGTGCATCTGAACACAGCGGTCGGGGCTCCATTAGCAAACCCCCTCTAGAAACCTTAATCCAACTCTCGGAATGAAATCCAAGGTGCTGGATTGTAAAAGAGCACCTAACTGAAAATTTCTTCTCATCTGAATATTAATGAAAAAGATAAAAGGAGAAAACTATGCTACACTTCAGCCTGTAAACCACTGAACCAAGTTCCTCAGGATAACAACCATGAAGAAAAGACAAAAAAAGGATCCTACCATATTTATTTATAGTTATTAACTGCCTTTATGAGGACATCAGAGCCTGTAATTTGTATATAACTCGCAATGATATCCGCCCATCTAACAAGCTTGAGGCTTTTACAGCAATAAACATGAAACAATCACGATGCAATAATCCACTCTGAAAAAGTGAACTTCTTTGTCACACCAGAGCTGAAATGAGATGACAGACGTCTTACAACCAGAATTCCACAAAGTGCACGTGGGAGAGAATTCCAGAGGTGTAGAGCAACAGTGCCGACCTAGCACCCGTAAGCAGATATCAGGCACACCTGCTGAGCGGGTCAGTTAGATTAGCAGGTTTACAGGATGTCCTATCACTTTAAAATCAACACAAGAGGCTCTAATAATTGTGTCCTGCCTCTGCTGCCTGGTCTTCTCCTCCTGGCAATTTAATGAATATTTATAATTGTCAAGCCCAGCAGCTATGAAATGCCAACCTGATGGCTTTCCCCCTCTTCTCCCCAAGCGCACTCTCTTCAATGCACAATGGCCCTTTAAGAGCCAGTGATGCTGGGCTCGCCCTGGTGATGTTGCAAGTGCATTCCTCATGAGAACTCTGCATCGGTACCAGCAAAAAACAGCCTGCATTTACATGTCAATTTTTCTATTTTGCTAGATGCAATTGGAATTGTAAAGGCTCAGAAGAAAAAAAAATCAACCAGTTTATTTTCCCTGAGTTTTATGATGGGCAGGATTCCTTCTGGGCTGCGCTGATAGAACTTGAAAACATTTCTATCAGCCAATATGTCAATTTGATATAATTCAGATGCTCAAAAGGCTTCATGATTATGCTTAATCTTGCTACATGGGGACTATCCTTGCTAATGAGACCTCGCTAGCTCGCTACCATATTGCAGATTTTAACATTACTGAATGTTTCATGTTTTTATATTTATCTGATCATCAAAAGAAGTCTTCTCTAGTTTTTGGAGAAGGCATACTCCCAACATTACATCTGCAGAACCATGAATAAGAATTCCAGGGCTGCATCTCTATTTCCAAATTTCCTTGGCTGCAATTCTGACGCTGTGACTGACCTTGAACAAGACTCTTATCTCCCTGCGCCTCGGTCACTTGCGTGTGTGGGACCTGCAATGCTCACCTTGAATATAACTTTTGATAGGGAATCAAGATTGAAATTGGACATTTAGGTCTGTGCACCCAGAACTAGAAAAGGAGTATATAATAGGCCCAATGAACCTCGTTGGAATAAAGGCCCAATGAACCTCGTTGGAATAAAGGCCCAATGAACCTCGTTGGAATAAAGGCCCAATGAACCTCTTTGGAATAAAGGCCCAATGAACCTCGTTGGAATAAAGGCCCAATGAACCTCGTTGGAATAAAGGCCCAATGAACCTCGTTGGAATAAAGGCCCAATGAACCTCTTTGGAATAAAGGCCCAATGAACCTCGTTGGAATAAAGGCCCAATGAACCTCTTTGGAATAAAGGCCCAATGAACCTCGTTGGAATAAAGGCCCAATGAACCTCGTTGGAATAAAGACACTAATGGGCTTTTTTTCTTTTGAAAACGTTCAAATACTGAACCTGTGGTCACCATCCAACCATGCAGAGGTGGCTATTAGGGATGACAAGGAAAAAAACTAAATTTTGGCATTTTCTCATTACCAACAATGTGCACTATTGCTCAACAGTGCACAGTATTAAGTAACCGTATATCCCATTGAGCAGTAGTTCACGTTACTGACTACATTGTTCCCCACAATGAAAAAACTCACCCTAACAAAAAAATCCCATAAATGACATGGGAAACTGAACAAAACAAACATTTTTGACCTGCTCATCCCTAGTGGCTATGCACATGTTAGCACAGCAATATGACAGTCCATGAATACCAGTTGTCCCAGTTTGCCTGGTTGTCCCTTCAACACTGCTCTCCTAAGGTTATCTGCTAACTCTTAGCCACACGAGCCTGACCACCTGCGGGATAGCACTCCTTATGTAAGTCATGTTTGCCCTTATTTCTCGATATCTCTGGGTAAATGAACATTAGAGGTGCTCATGGCCAAAAACAATGGCTCATGGTCATTTCTGGGCATTTCTCGTATTTGCTTCACCTATTTGTTCTCTGCACATGCCTTGTATACAGGCTAGAACTTTAAGCGCATAGATCGATTGCATGCATGGCAATTTGTAGATATGCACAATTCATAATACAAGCTATTTGTCTGCGCTTTAAATCTTAGGTGCCCAAATGCGCTGAATGGATTCTCCTAATGACCATACATTTCCAGACGCAGTACAGCTTCCCAAACACAAACCCACCGCACAGGTCTTTTGCCCAGCTTGTTAACCTTACACTTACCACTGCCCCCTCCATGTGCCCCAGGTCACAGCTTTGCTTCTTAGTCTACCTATGCTGCTACGTTATTTCACCCTTTCCGTAAAGCTGTTTATCTTACCTCACAGGCAGCAGAATAGGGTGGCTACTGGGGCCATGACCTGACCAATTTCTTACCCAACACAGCACCACCAACTTGAGAGCTTGGGGACAGGGCTGGACATTGGTTTGTTTGGTGTTTCCACTGCCCCGTCTTACCCTCTCTTCTTCCCTGCTTTTCTCCTGTAAGTGTATTTTGAAGCATTTTAGTAACCCTTTCCTGAACGGACTCCATCTCGGGTATAAAACTGTAAAGATGTCTAAAAGGAAAATCGTAAAGGACTGAAAAATTTATAGGATGCGCAACTAGGAATAAGCACTTCAGCTGAAGTTCAAGAAGCTTTTCAGACTGCATTTTGATCACGTTCCTAGGAATGGGAGCAACTGACCTAGTGCAAGAAACTACCAACTTCTCACTTCTAGCATTTTACTTTAGGTCAACACAGTTGTTGGATGCCTCTAAATTCTTCCCATAGCAAAGCTCAGCATTAAGGACTAACATCAGCTCTAGCACTTGGGACTCCCCCAGAGACTCCTGGGAAATTCTGTGGGTGACACGGTCTCCGCAAATGCAAAATATGGGACCGGCATGAGAGTTCAAATACAAGGACACAAGCAAATCAGAAAACGAGCTTCAAATACGATAATCCGACCTGTTCAAAAGAGGACTGGCAGTTTCCTACAGGGTACTGATTTTATAGCCCTTTTTTCATTTGTTTTTCGCAGTATGTCTTGTGCAATTTTTTGAAGCATTATCAATTGTTTACCATTTTAAGCATTAGTCAGAAAGGCAGTTCTTGCATGCAATAAATAAATTGATAGGCAATTTGTGTTCTCAAAGGGATAGGATGCAACTGGAGAAACGTTCACTAAACACAATGCTGGAATTGTAAATTTTACTTTGGAGTTCAAAACCTACTGTTCCCCTTTAACTGCAAATGTCCAAATTAAATATTAAAGTAAAATCACTTTTTAACATTCTAGACAAAATAGTTTGGGTGACAAGCAGATATGAAACTTCCCAAGAAAGAAGAAATCTTCGAAAGCCATTTAGAGACTTGAATTTTGTATAGTGTTGTCCATTCAACCAAAACAGAGAGCACAGCTGTAACAAAATAATAATCTGACAATCTCCGATATAGCCACCCTTAGCAAGAATAGCATTCCTAGACAGCAATGTACAAAAATGTTGCTCTAAACAGATCTCATGCAACCAATGACGAAAAAAAAAACAGTTCTAACTGTATTTTGGATAGAACTATTCACTAACAGTTTGTTCCCAAGCCATGTCTCCTGCCAGGGAACATGTTTTCATGAAACAGATTCTGAGCACACCTGAGAGATATGCCACAATCCAGTCTCACAAGGAAGAAATCCCGGAATTTGCTTGTGTGCACATGGTACCTGGGACACTTTTCTGCCATCTCACGCAGAGATGGTTGTCCAAGCTAATGACTCCCTCATTCTGACTGGCTTATGCATTTCAGAACAATTTGTTCTCTTTCCCAAATCCTTTCACTTCAGGTACTCTTTCATATTTTGCTTAATGATATCAAATTAAAAAAGGCTAAATGATGCCTGCCATCTGTTTCCAATATAGCTATGGGTCTCTGAGTGCACTTTAGACATTAAAACGGAAAAGGTAACTTTTCTTTCTCTACAAAATAATCACTTTTCACAGGTTACTGTCTTAAGGCAGGCAGTTCTCCAGATCTAACCTTCCACAGAATCTATCCTGAAGGACTACACAGAAAAAAAATCCAATCTATGGTACTTACAATCTTCCACAGCTTCCTCAGAGCAAAGCATTTCAGCACGAGAACAACTAAAACCTTCCAGTGTCTTGCAAAACTACTGTTTGCTCAGCTCAAATTTTGCACAAGTGTATGAATTCCTTGGATTTCAATAGCTCCACTGAGCTGCCGTCACCATAACAGAAGTAATGATCACCATAGTTTTTAAAACAAGAAAAGGAAAAAACCCCAGCCTGTGTTTGGTTTTCTTTCTGCAATTCTATGCAGTGCGCACAACTTCTGAAATCTGAATTGTGCTGGGAGAAAATGAATGATCTCTACTCCCTTTGAACTGACAGAAGGACGGATATGCCAAAAGGTCTGCGGAGGCCCCAAGATGTTTCAAATTCCAGGACCTGCGCAGAAGGAATCAGCTCTCTCTCTCCCTGAAAACAAGGCCGCTTCCCATAGCAGGAGTCCCCCTGGGTTCTACATATAAGGCTCTGTTCTCAAGAAGCAATGTCAGTTTACCAGCCTGCAGAGTTACCAACAGCGAGAGTGCAGGCCAGTCCAGGATTTCTGACAGCCCCCTTGTGATGCATTTTGGCACATGGAGTACTAATTTCAGTGGGTAAAATCAAGGGACTACAAACACCGCCTTGCTCTGGGATGCAGGTGGAGAACCACGATTGCTCAAAGCCCAAACATCTGGAAGCGCTACACGTCCTGCAAATACAGCAAACATTTATTTTCCAACCAGGGTGAGGGGTTTGTATTCAAGAACCTTCCTTTTTTAATAGGGGCTGGGGTATTAATGCAAACACACAGACTGGAGAGTCATTCTATGAAAATTTGCCCAGCAAAAGAAGGCAATCATACGTATCTTTCCTGCTGAGAACGTTTGATTTCAGGTACCGCCCACTGCTAAATTTCAACCCGGGGGATGCAATCAAATCATTCAAGAAAAGAGAGGAAATGCAGAGAGATGAAGAAAATGGAAAGGAGGAAGATGAAGGAATGGGGTGATAATAATGGAGAAAAAGAGGCAGATGGAACGTGAAGCGAGCGATTTTTAAACTAGCAAAGAAACTGCATGATGGAATCCCGAAACACTCTTCTGAAATCACGTCAGATAGTACTGTCCTGACCTGAGGAAGAAGGTCTTAACCTCGGAAAGCTTATCCCAAAATGTTATTAAGTTCGTCCAATAAAAAGTTATCACCTTTTTTTTTCTTTCTCTTTATTTATGATCCATTAAATAATGCAGAAACAAGACTGTAATTGTACTGAGCCATATGGCCAACTGTTTTCTATTTGTTTAAGACTATTGACCTAATTCACTAAACTTTATTTCCCCATGGACACAAAAGGTCTGCGCCTTTCCTCTGTATCCCAAGCACATTTGTCGTCCACTCGTTCATCTGCTTTTTATTTCCTTGCCCCGGCCCTTTGGAATTCCCTACCCCCTATCCTCAGACTGGAGACCCCTTACCCTAAATTTAAGTCTCACCTAAAGACCCATCTATTCAACCTTGCCTTGGACCTCCCACTTTCCTGAGTACCCCTCTTCTTTCCTAATGTATATGTCTTCGTTATGTTGAATGAGTTTTCTATCCTATAATTTTATGGCATTCGATTTCTATCTCTAGTTTTACTTTGTTTTTAAAATGTGCACCACCCTGCTGCTAAGGTGAAGAGTGGTTAAGAAAGTCTTAATAAACGTCAACATAAACAAACAGCCTTGAATTTATCAGACCCCTTAATCTTATTATTTACTCATTTTGGACTTCAAAAGAACCTCGCTTCTGTCAAAAGCCTACAGCATATTGAGTCTGCACTCAGGGCCTGTGCTGTCATTAGGTAAACTAAGCAGTTGTCTAGAGCTGCAATGTTTTGAGGGCGGCCCGCTGCTGGCCAATCTCCAAGACCTGCAGCTGCGCCAATGCCATTAAAACAGCAATGCAGCGCTTACTCAAAGCCTCCGGTGCAGCTTTCGCCCCTTCAATGCAGAATTCCTTTTTCATGGCTGTGTTGGAGAGGGCAGAAGCACCTAAGGAGGCTTTGGGTAAGCACCGCATCACTGTTTTAATGTCCTTGGCGCACCTGTAGGTCCTGGAGAGGGGCAGCAGTGGGGACAGGGTGGGAGTGGGGGAAAGGGGGAAGGGGGACGGCAGGAATGAGAGTTTGCCTAGGATGCCTCATATTCTTGCCCCGACCCTGTCTGCAGTGGTGGTTCAGAAAGAGAGAGAGGCTGCTCTTTATGGATGAACTTCATTTCAGTTATAAGCAATATATTAAAATGAAATGACATATGAGCAACACTGCCTGCGGATTCCAATGGAGCCTTCACAAACGTCTGTTTTGTTCCAATGACAGCTTACATGTGTGGTTAGATTAATGCTGCCAGATTTCTACACAACCTCCCTCCAGTGCCAATACGTAGATTGTGAGCCCTTCGGGAGACAAGGGAAAAATATGTACCTGATTGTATAGAATTGTTAACTGCTTAGACATGGAACATAATAGACGCCGAATCAAATAAAAGTAACTATAACTATAACTGCCAAATAAATTATGAAGTACTATGAAACCCTGTAAAATGTTTACTCAGAACCTATAGCAAACCTGCCATGCTATAACAACACTGCCAGGGCTCAGAGAGCACCAACCCTATCTGCGAAAAGGCAGCACTGCAAATATTATATTGGGCCTGCAACACAATGCACCTCCTATTGGGAAAACAGAACAAGAAGGACTGCTAATTTCAAACAGCTAAATTCAAGAGCATGTGGTTCGGAAAGATGTATCCTTGAAGGATACTAGCAAAAGAGGGAATTTAGGGTATCCCAACAGAGAGGTTCCAATAAAGATAAAAGTATCACAGATACCCTTAAATACAGACAGAGCTGAAAGATTCCAAATTACCCCTATCAACTGATAACCAGATTGTTAATATGAATAAAATACAGCCATTAAAATGTCTGTATGCAAATACTACAAGTCTAGAAAATAAGATAGGAGAGCCAGAATATATAGCACTAAATGAGAGGTTAGATATGATTAATATCTCAGAGACCTGGTGGAAGGAGGACAATCAATAGGGCACTGTGATACCTGTGTACAAACTATATAGGCAATAATAGCATAGATCAAATTGGTGGAGAGGTTGCACTCTATGTTAGAGAGGGCATTGAGTCACACAGGATTAAAGTTTTGCAGGAAACAAAATACACTATAGAATCTTTATGGATAGAAATGCTATGCAAAAAGGGGAAGACGATGGCAGTGAGGGTTTACTACCAACTGATTTGATTTAATAAATGGAAGGACAGCAAGGAAATGCACAGTACTACATCTAAATTTTCAAAAACGAGAGTATGATGAAATAAGGAAATAGTTAAGAAAAAACTAAAAGGACCAACTGCAAAGGTTGAAAATTTCCATCAAGCATGGGCATTGTTTAAAAATACTATCTTGGAAGCCCAGACCAGATGTATTCCACACTTTAAGAAAAGTGGAAGGAAGGCCAAAAAAACTGCCAACATGGTTTAAAGGTGAGGTCACAGAGGCTGTTGTAGCCAAAAAAACATCTTTTAAGAAATGGAAAAAGGAGCCAAATGCTGAAAGTGGGAAACAACATAAGCACTGGCAAGTTAGATGCAAGGCATTTATAAGGCAGGCAAAGAGAGAATTTGAAAAAAAGCTTGCTGTGCAAACAAAAACAAATAATAAACACTTTTTCAAGTACATTCATAGCAGAAAACCTGTGAGAGAGTCAGTTGGACCATTAGATGATAGAGGGGTAAAAGGGTCTCTAAGGGAGGACAAGACCATAGCGGAAAGACTGAATGAATTCTTTGCTTCGGTCTTTACTGAATATGTATGGAAGTTACCCATGCTTAAAATTGTATTTGAAGGTGATATATTAGAAGAAATGAAAGAGATATCAATAAGCTGGGAAGATGTATTAAAACTATTTGATAAACTAAAAAGTAGCAAATTATCTGGACCAGATGGCATACATCCAAAGGTGTTGAAAAAACTGAAATATGAGATTGCAGACGTATTATTAATAATCTGTGAACTATCATTAAAATCATCTGTAGTACTAGAAGATTGGAGAATGGTCAATGTAACGCCAAATTCTAAAAAGGATTCCAGTGGTGTTTTGGGAAAGTACAGACCGATGAGCGTGACATCAGTACCAGGCAAAAAGATTGAAACCATTATAAAGAATAAAATTACTGAACATGTAGATAGTCATAGGGGTATGTTTACTAAAGAGTGTTAACAGGCGTTAAGGGCACAATGGGCCATTTAACGGATGTTAACAGGACATCGGGCATTAAGGTGACAGGCATTCACCTTAACTCCCAAAAACAACTGTCACGTTATTGCTGGATAAGGGAGCCCCAGCAAAAGCCAATGTAAAGGTGTTAAAGGAAAGACAGGTTGGAGCTGAAGGGCCTGACAGATCCGTGGGCATCCAATGTGTCAGTCAGTAAGTGTAACAAGCATGTGGAAGGCAGCTGTACCTATGCACTGGGGGGGGGGGGGCTCATGTAAAATGCCATAAGGTCAGTGTGTGGCATAGGATGGTGAAGATGTGTCCCCCAGTGGAGTCAGAAGTGGTATGATGTGTGCAGCGAAAGGAGTACGGAGCAGGAGTGGAGACGTGACGATCAGGCACAGGAGAGGCGTGAGTGAAGCTCCAAGTGTAGAAAAGAGTACCTGTGTAGGCCATGGTGTAGCAGCTTGCATGAGAAGACATAACTGCACAGAGCCACCAAAGGCTGACTGATGGGCAGCAGGAAGGATGGGTGGCAGAGGAAAGTGTGGCATGGGCTGGCAGCACCAATGTACCACAGGTGCCTTCCCCACAGCATTTGTACTGTGTGGGAAAAACATGTGTCAGTGCCACGTGTAAGACCTGATACCAGACATGTGGGTCGCATACCTGTCCCAGCCACACAACCACCATACAACACCCCAGACAAATGTACATACGACAACTGGACAGGAGTCGCTCAAACTTGGAAAAAGAGGCACATATGGACATGATTTGATACCTACAGGTGGCTATCCAAGGGGTAGGATGTGTCTGTATGTAATACAGAGATGTGATGGAGCCAAAGTTATACAGTCACAGTCATGATGTCATACCTGACTCATGTTGCCCACGTAGGTTACAGCTGTGTACATGTAGCTGCCGGTTAGTATACCGCTGCATCAGTGCAGTCACATCAGGTTACATTGTATCGAAAATGTGGTAATATCTGATGAAAAACAGGAGCTGTAAGAACCTGCAGTCAGCAGAGACAATGGAGGGTTATGTGACATGCCCAATGTCACAAGAAGGTGTGAGTAATCCATGAAGGTTGTGACATACATAGAACGCCACAGTAAAATATTCCATATTGTTGCAAAAGGCGTGCTAGTGGTTTCAAATCCTGTGTCCCAAGCCAGTGCCATGACCATTACGCCACACCTCCAAGCAATAGCCAGACATCTGCAGGGTGAACTTGTGTGACCCCCTGCAATGGACAGCAGCAGAGCCAATCAAGCCATGTTCACAGAAGGGCATGATGTTGAATAGGCTATTTGCTGGCCCAAATTGTGGCCAGAACACATAACAAACTCTAAGGATGTCTGTCTGCCAGTCACAGCAGAAACTGGACTGTTATGGGCATGAAAATGAACTGAGTAGCACACAGTCACAGAAAGAAAAAGTGGGAATCAGACGCCTATCCCCTGCTTCTAGAGATATTACACTAACCAGTAGGCTACACCTTTACACCTCTCTGCACATAAATGGCTTGATTCAAAGAGACAGCAGGTAACCACCTAAAATATCTGCTGTGTATGCCTGTACAAGTTAGCCCCTCTGGTGTCCATGATGCACTGTACAAACAGAACAGCAGTCTGCAGAAGCACCAAATGGAGAATGCACCCATCACCTCAGCTCAGTAAGGTGAACTGACAGTGTGTGATACAAGCACAGAACAGCTAGAAACTGAGCAGTTTCAGCGGCCATCCTGAGAGTGAGGATGGGCACCCAGCACCTGGACCCCAGAGCTTGCACTACTAGAGATGGTCTCTTTCGGCTGTGCTGCAGGTCCACATCAGAGCCAGTGTATGACAGATATTGTCTGCAGTGTGTTATGTCAGTCACCTTGTTTCCTACTCAATTGCAGCATGTCATTGGTACCTGTCACATCTGGGCCCTCTGTTGGACAGAGACTCTCCTAGAACAGCACATGTCAATGTCCAGTGTTGCAGCAGCTGATGCCATGGCTGCCAAATGCACTGCAGACTTCTAGGCTTGCTTGGGGCTGCTGCTACAGTCCTGCTGGTCCCACCACAACCAGGCCTGAAACAGCTGCTGTCCCAACCATCTGGGACTACCAATCCAACACAGCAAGCACAGTCAGATTGCACTTACTGGCCAGCACAGGGCTGCTTCAACCATGCATATACCAACTGTGGCTGGTCAGCACACAATGCATGTGCAGAGAGCAACCATGTATTCCCTGACATGAACCGACCAGCATTTGGCACAGTGATTGAGCTCATAGGACAGGGTGTACACCCACATTACTGGAGCTGATACACAGCCATAGCAAGAGTGCCCTTGCAGTGTGAACTGCTGAGACCACCCAGGCCATGCACATGGCAGATGGGCACTATGAAGTCTCAGCCATTGACCCTACCTCTGATGCAGACACATCCTGAGCAAACCACTCTGTTTAAGACCATACCTACTATCCTCTGCTCCTCATCCTGCGCATTTGCAGACTAACACCAGAAAGAGGCTAGGCACACGAAGCACAGTGCAGTGCAGAAGGCCACAGAACTCTGGGAAGACATACACACATTCACTGTGCGGATGGGTGGCATTCCTGCCAGCTACTTTGGTCTTTATTTATTTATTTATTTATTTATTTAACAGTATTTCTAAACCGCCTTATCTTATTAATCAAGGTGGTATCACAGCAAACAATCGGGTAAAGTGAGCGTGTTATTCATGCAGTGAGGGAGAAACATTGACTTGAGTGTATGTTGTGATGTGTGCGAGATTAGTTTGAGCTATGTACAATGTGCGCTATATACATTGGGGCTATGAAACATTTTCTATACATACAGTGTTTGGAGGTATCATGTGCTGTTATACATACTCTGAGGTTATGTGATGTGTCCATAGTGTTCTATGAACAGCATGGTCTTCAGCTGTTTTCTAAAGTCTTTGAGGTCTGTTGTTGCCCTCAAATCGTCCGGGAGTTTGTTCCATATTATTGGAGCAGCCATGGAGAGTGCTCTGTCTGTTGTGTCCTTGCGTGTGTGTTTGAATTCACTTGGGGTGCTGACTCGGTTGTGTGTTTGTTTTCTTCTTGGACGTGTGCTGGTGTCTGGTTGTATGAGGGTGTGCAGGCAGTTGGCTGATGTGTGCTGATTTATCTTAAATAGGTTTATGATAGTTTTGTATCTGATGCGTGAACTGATTGGGAGCCAGTGTAAGTCCTTCAGGATGGGCGTTATGTGCTCCTGTCTTGCTGTTCCAGATATTATCCATGCTGCAGTGTTTTGTGCCATTTGGAGTGGCTTTAGGGCTTGTTTTGGTAGTCCAAGGTATATCGGATTGCAGAAGTCCAGAAGTGGGGTTATCAGTGCTTGACAGACGGTACGGAAGTGTTCAGGGGCGAGGAGTGGTTTCAGTCTTCTGATGATTCGCATCTTGTAGTAGGCTCTTTGGATTGTTTTGTCTATGTGTGATTTGAGATTGAGTTTATTGTCCAGGGTAACTCCGAGGTATCTCACTTCTGATATTATTGGTATAGTAGTGCTTTGTATCTTTATATTTGGTGGGTGTATGAAGCTTTGGTTCCGAGTGATGATTAGAGCCTCGGTCTTGCCGTAGTTGATTGCGAGGTTGTTGTTTTGACACCAACTTGTCATTTGGGTAAGGCAGTATGTTATCTTAGAGAAGTCCGGGTTGTCGACTGATATCGGGGTGTATATCATATTGTCTGCATATATTGTGTATTGAATGTTGTTCTCTTTCATGATGTCGCATATTGGTTGGATGTAGATGTTAAATAGGAGTGCTGAGAGTGCGGATCCTTGAGGTACTCCTTGGCGGACATTTATGGGTCGGGAGGTGTTGTGGCCCACCTTGACCTGTAATTGTCTTTCGGATAAGTATGAATGGAACCATTTCAAGGTGACCCCATGTATCCCAGTTTTCTTTAGTCTTTCCAAGAGCGTGTCGTGGTCCACTGTGTCGAAGGCTGAGGAGATGTAGATGAAGATCATTATGATTCCATTCTTGGTGTTGTCAATTATTCTTAGGATGCTGTCGAAGAGGTAAATCAGTAGTGTTTCGACTCCATGGTTGGGACGAAAGCCGTGTTGGTTGTCATCAAGTGTTTCATGTTTGTCGATGTGCTCCTGTAGTTGTAGTTGAACTGTTTTTTTGATGATTTTTGCCAGGAAGGGTATGCTGGAAATTGGTCGGTATGCTGCTGGATTTTTTTTGTCGAGAGTTGTTTTCTTTGTGATTGGTCTTACTGAGGCGAGTTTTAGTTGCTTTGGCATGAATCCTTGAGTGAGTGAGTTGTGCACTATGTTGTGTATGGTGTGGATGAAGCTTGATTTGGTGGCTTTGACCCATGACACTGGGCACAGGTCTGTAGGAGCAGTGCTTGTGTTGATTGTAGAGATGATGTGGGATAGCTGTTCTATTGAGGGTGAGTAGAATGTGTCCCAGGTTTTGGTGTGTACGTCTGTCCTGGTGGTTACGCTGGGTGTTGTTCGCTTTGCGGAGTGAAATTTGTCCTTGATGTGGTCGGCAAATTCCTGTGGATCTATTTGTACTTCCTCTTCTGTTGTTTGCTCTTTTGTTAGGATTTTTATGATTTCGAAAAGCTCTCTGGGTTTGTTGATGGAAGTATTTATCATGTTTGTGTGGAATTCCCTCTTTGATTGGTTGATGTGTTCATTGTATTGTTTTTGCCTTGTTAGGTAAAGATGCTGGTTGTCTATTGTCTTGTTTTTTCTCCATCTCCGTTCAGTCTTCCTGAGTTCCCTCTTTTCCTGTCGTATTTTTGCTGAGTACCATGGTTTGTTTTGTCTCCTGTTGTGATGGTGTTTCTCGGGCCCGCCATCAGATGATTTGGCGGCGTTAGCTAAAATGCTGTTCCAGCTGGTAACTTGCTCCTCCAGGTCGTCTGTTGTAATGGTCAGGTGTTGTATCGTGTCCTGTATGAATTTGTCTCTGTCGAAATTCTTGAATCGTCTTTGTGTGTGTGAGATGTTTGCTCGTACGTTTGTCTGGTCTTCTTGTAATCGCAACTTTGTCTCGATTATGTAGTGGTCGGACCACGGCACTGGGGTAATGGTGGGCGTTGAGATTAGGTCCCTTGATGTTAGGTAATTGGATGCGAAGATGAGGTCTGGGGATGATCCATGCCTGTGCGTTGGTGCATTGATTATTTGTGTGAATTGAAGTGAGGTCATCGCTTGAAGGAAGGCCTCTGCGTCTTTGGCGTTGGTGGACTTGAGGTTGAAGTCTCCAATCAGTAGCGCTGGTTTGTTATTTGTTGTTATAGCGCAGGCTTCCTCTAGTGTGAAGGCTAGTTCATCAGGTGGAGCTCTGGGTGCTCTGTAGGTTAGGCAGATTGCAATGTGTTTGTTTTTGATGCTGATTGTGTTACATTGCTGTGTAACGATGAAGTTCTGTGCTTTGAACTTTAGTTTTGTCTTTGCTATTATCAGGACTCCTCCTTTATATCAGCTCAAGCATTATTAACATGCTCATGGTGCAGGCACTAGTAGCATGCTTTTGACATTCACACATGTTGTTAAGGCCAGTTTAGTGAGCTGGTGCAATTAACTAGCTGTGGATAGTGGAGCCTCTCTGTGTAGCTGATGGGTGTCTGTACCCTTGCTGACTGATGTTCTCTGGGTTGCACATGCTGGTGCTGTACCTTCACTGTAGGCTGAAGTCTATCCACAGGGACATGCCATACATGATCCACAGCAGAGTCTTGAACCTGTGACCCTCCACTCATATACACAATGGCTTTGCATGTTGAACCACAGAGCTGCCACATAGATACATCAGTCCCTGGGGCTGACATGTTACTCATTAGGCAGACCTGGACACATGTTGTGATGCGATCGGCACACCAGACCATGACATGGGTCTTGTCTGCTTTAGGTGGGTGCCACTGCACCCGTTGCCAACACCGCCACATCATGCTGCCATACTAGCATGCTGTCAAGGGAGTGGCATGAGAGACTTTTGGCAAAATTAAAAAGTTATGGGATAGGAGGCAGTGTACTATTGTGAACCAGGAACTGGTTAAAAGATAGAAAGCAGAGGGTAGGGCTAAATGGCCAATTTTCCCAATGGAGAAAGGTAAATAGTGGAGTACCCCAGGGATCTGTGCTGGGTTCGCTGCTTTTTGACATATTCATAAATAACCTGGAAATGGGAATAATGAGTGAGGTTATCAAAGATGTTCAAACCCATGAGGATTGTGGAAAATTGCAAGAGGTTCTTGATAAATTGGAAGACTGGGCATCCAAATGGCAGATGAAATTTAATGTGGACAAGTGCAAAGTTATGCACCTAGGAAAGAAAACCCCAAACTATGGTTACATGATGCAAGGTTCCACATTAGAAACCACCACCCAGGAAAAATATTTAGGTGTCATCATGGATAATACACTGAAACCCTCTGCCTAGTGTACAGCGGCAGCCAAGAAAGCAAATAGAATGCTAGGAATCATAAAGAAAGGAAGTGAGAATAAAACCAAGGATATTATAATGCCTCTGTATCGTTGCATGGTGTGACTGCACCTCGAATATTGCGTGCAATTCTGGTCACCGTATCTTAAAAAGGATATAGCAGAATTAGAAAAGGTACAGAGAAGAGCCACCAAAAAGATAAAGGGGATGGAAGGATACCCCTATGAGGAGAGGCTAAAAAGGTTAGGGCTCTTCAACTTGGAAAAGAGATGGCTGAGGGGAGATATGATAGAGGTCTATAAATGAATGAATGGAATTGAACAGGTAAACATAGATTGGTTGTTTACACTGTCAAAAAGTAGAAAGACTAGAGGGCAAACAATGAAGCTACAATATCACCCATTTATGATCAATAAGAGAAAATATTTTTTCACTCAACATGTAATCAAACTCTAGAATTCGTTACCGGAGGATTTAGTAAAAGCTGTATGTTTAGCCGGGTTTAAAAAAGGTTTGAATATGTTTTTGAAGGAATGATCTATAAACCACTATGTATTAAAGAGGACCCAGGAAATCCACTGCTTACATTGTGGAACACAACTGTGTAACTTTTTGGGATCCTGCCATGTAACATTCGAAATAAAATACTTTTTCTACCTTTGTTGTCTGGGCATTTTATTTTTCCAGTTATGTGCTTTCCACTTTTTCTTTTCTACTTTCTTCTGTCTGTTTTCTCCTAATTCTTTCCAGGGTCTGCTGTCCATTTGACATTCTTCCTCTCGTTTCCTGTGTTCATCTATTTTTCCCTTACATATGTCTTTGACATTTCAGTTCTTTTCTCCATTTTTCTCTTTTATGCCTATTCATTCAAAGTATAACCCCTTCCCAATCTTCTGGTCTTCAATCTTCTTCTTCTTACCTTTCACGTATCAACTATCCATCCTCTTCTCAGCCCATCTTCCCATTCTTATCCTCTATCCAGCCCTCTCATTCTCCATCTCACATTCTCACTCCTTCACCAGCCTCTAATTCCCTTGTCTTTTACCTGCTCCTTCTCCTCCCCCCCCCCCCCCCAAGTCAAGTTTCTCCTCTCTCCATTGTGGCAGGAACACAGAAACAAAGTCACAAGATGTTTCCTTAGTCTGCTTTGAGCTGTACTCCTTTCCTGGGGCGCAGCAGGATACAGTATGTATTACAATTTCAGTTCTGGGGTGCAAGATCACACTGCATGTGAAATCGTAAGAAACCCCGATTGCTGTCATGACCCGGGAATGGAGCTCAAAGCAAACTAAGATGAAGTGGTTGAGCTCTACATTGCTGCTTCTACTGCCCAGGCTCTCCTTGATTTCTTACTGCCCTGCCACTTCTGCCCTCTCAGAGCCCTGGCTGCTGGCGCTGCCCCTCCATGATTACACCTCTGAGGCTAACCATTTTGTCCCTAGATCACCTCCATCCTATGAATTCTTGCAACGTCCAGCCAGAGTACCGTGATTTTACCCAAGGACCATCACTATGCATCCCGTGGAGCTCCTCCTCTGCACGCTTAGCACACGCCCTGATGGGAAAGTGCAAATATTGAACTGATGTAGCCATTCCTGCCTTTATTAATTCACCTGTTACATTTTGCATTAAAAAAGTCACATGAAATATCAGCACTAGAACTGTACCTCCAGCCTAGATAAGAAAATGTACATATGCTTTCCATCCGGTGCTTCGGCAATAAGCAAGTTAATCACTAAATTAGTTCACGCAAACCCTAATCTTAATCTTCCTCCACTAATAACTTTCATAATCAGCGAGCAAGCAGAAAAGGAAAAATATTTGACGTTGAAAAAATAAAGCAGTCCGTATTTAAGACTAATCTTGGTAACTACCTTTATATTGTATGGAAACTGAAGAAGGTTAATTACATTCCTGAAATTTTGCACCGGGGAATTGATTGAGGTTTTTCTTCTTACATTTATCCTAGATACTTCGCTGACATACGAGGCTGGAGAGAGAAAGGACACAGAGGGAAAATAGGCTGTTTTCTCCTTAGAGGATGCCGGTAAAAATCCTTCATGATGTGTTGCAGATTGCCGTTCTTCACATGTCCTTATCCCTACTTGAAAATCTCTCAAAAAACAGTTGCCAAGTTTTACCATAGGAGTAGAAAGGGAGAATTTATTTGCAAATTTAACCTGCATTCCAAAGGGTGACTTTAAGAGCTTGAAACCTGAACAGTGAACAAAGGAGCTTTCTGAAGTTTGTACTAGGTTAGGAGGTAATGTTATAAATTCATTTTATTGAGAATGTGCCAATATGCGTGCGTAAAATGGCTTATAAATTACCTCAGGCAGAAAAGTGTGCACGGTGGCTTGAACCGCAACAGGCACTGCTGAAGGCAAGTGGAATCACAAACTACTCGCATCGATGATAAAATATACGAATCTAGCCACAACCTCACTGGATTTGCACTAGAGTTATATAAAGGAGACTATGGGGGTTATTTTAGAAGCCTTATTCATGCTTTGAATGCCTGAAAACAGGCTTAGAGATGTCCGAATCTGAAGAAGAGCATGAAAGAGACGTGAATGGGACATCCTTGCCTGATCACTGAAGCGTCATAGACATCCAGCGTCACGTCGAATCCCTAGACCTGCTCCAAGGCACAAACATATATTTGAAAAGTGCTTGTTTTAGCTGCAAAACATCCAGAGAAGAACGTATTTCCTCATCCCCAGCACTCAGCACCGTGGTAGCAGTAGGATCTGAACGGTGGCTTCTCTGTTCCTAGTCAACTACTCTAACCATTGAGCTACCTTAGGCATCAACATTCCGAGGATCCCCAGATAGATACTCCTGCAGACGTCCATATCAGGCATGTCCAGCTTGTGAATCATATCCGAACCTAGACTTGACTGCACTTTTTTCAGACGTTCTGGCTTACATGTCTCAGATTGCACTTGGACAGATCTTCTAAAATTCCCCTCCATATGTCTTTACAAAATTGGGCCAAAATAGATGCCCTCTTGTCCTCTAACCTTAGGCAACCTGTTATAAAATTACACGTTTAGTCAGGCAAGGGCAATTATTATTCATTTATTTTGGGGATTTAGCTCACACCTTTTCAGTAGTCTCCAGGGGGCTTAGAATCTAGGCTTGTACTTAAGACAATGGAGGGTTCAGCGGCTTGCTCAATTCACAGGCAGCAGCAGTGAGGTTCGAACCCTGGTCGGTATTTTCGTAAACATCAAACCAACAAAATATAGCTTCAGTGACTCAAACTCAACAAACCTTTTAGACTGGTGCAGTTAAGTACCTTATCTTGTAAAAGATCATTCAAACACAGGTAGTAAAAGATAGACGGTGTCAATACCTCAGTTACTTTGCTTCTTCCGACATACTTGTCTTATAGATTATTCCTGACTTGCTTGAAAGTGAATGAATAACAGATGCCATAATAAGTCCAAACGGAGCAAAAGACCAAGGGCCCAATATTGTGTCAGCCGTATTTTGGATGGTAGCACCTGACGAATATTTTCAGAAAACACCCTGACCCTATCCAGGTAGTACAAGAGCAGCCTGTGGGTGGAAGAGGCGTGGTGTCGGCATTTATCCGGTTAGTGCCACTCAGCCCGGATATTCAGTGGTAGTTGTTGAATATCCCACTGATATTTAAGCACCACGGCTGATTGTCACAGCGCTTGAATATCAGCACCTTTGAAAACTGGGCCTGTAGAAGCCAACGTTCAAAACATTTTCCAGCGAGCTTTGGGAGTTTGATAGACAAATCATCAGCATTTAAATCCTTTTCCTCCTCTATCCCCCGACTGAGCAGGTAAATTATATCCAGAGAAATCTTTGTCCACGCAAAATGTTTCTACATATAAAGAGGTGGGGCTGGAGGTGTTCCTGAAGCACAGTTAAACGTTTGGCAAACTGGAAATAATCTGAATTGGCTGGTTAAAGTTATGCAGGTAAATCTGTTTGGAGAAAACAGTTATCCTAAAGTTAGTTGGACAAAGTTACCTGAATAACTCTATCCTAATACATTCCGTGAATGACTAGTATTACTACTACTAATCATTTGTGAAGCACTACCTGGTATACGCAGTGCTGTTCAAAGCCATGTAAGAGATGGTCCCTGCTCAGCAGAGCTTACAATCTAGTCAAGACAGACAACACAAGAGCTGGGGACTAGGATATATATTATAGGGGAGTGGTAAGGAAACCCAGGAGGCTGAAGGCATCAGGATCCAAAAGCATCCTTGAAAAGGCAGGTTTTCAGTCTGGATTTGAACCGGGCCAGAGATGGAGCCTGAGGTACTTTGTTCCAGGCATAAGGAGCAGCAAGGTGAAAGGAACAAAGTCTGGAGTTGGCAGTAGAAGAGAAGGGCACAGATAGAAGGGATCTGCCAGAAGAGCAGAGTTCCCAAGGAGGGGTGCAGGGAGGGACTTATCTGGATAAGTCCTGCCAAATATCTAGATGCATTTAACTGCCTAAAGATTTGTAAAGACACTTAGAAGTGTTTTTTTGATTTTTTAAAAATGAGGTTGTAAGCTGCCTTGAGCAGCGTTGGGGTCCCAGAGTGGAAGACATACAATTCTTGAATTAAATTAAATCCAGTGGCTAGATTTACTTGCAGGGTTCCAGCAGAAACGTTTGTGTGTGGCCACCTGTGGATGGCTCTCCTTACAATGACTAACTGAAATAAGTTAGGAAACTCAACCCCGGGGAGGTGCAAATGGTAGATTCTAGAGCCAGATCTCAGCTCCAGGCCAAAAAGACGAGGAGGATATTACCAGGTCCGTCCCTCCCTCCCCTTCTGCCTTGTATGCAGTGCACTGATACCACATCCATAACATGTGCAGAAAGCCCTAAAAATGGAATTCATGCCTCATTAGAGCACCGAGTCATATGGAGAATATCTCCGGCTGCCTTTCACAAGCATTGCCGTGAAAAACGACTTTGGCGCTAATGGACTCCCGTAGACTGTCCGCAGACACACAGATGGACCAGTATTGAGAGCAGTGTCCTTTTGTCACAAATGCTTATTTAATGGGCACACTTTACTTATTCTAAGGCTGTTCAATTAATTTGACTTCATTTTAAAATGACACCAGAGATAAAAGCCAGTTTTCAAAAGAACTATATTTCTGCACTTTTTATGATTCTAACATATCCAAGAGAAGAAAGCAGCTTAATGCTTTCCAGAGCCAAAACAGGACCCTTTTGTGTGGCTCAGACATGTTAAGCTGTCGTATGCTGCTGACTGTCGGGGAAAAATGTTAAGTAATGAAATAATGTAGATGCCCTTGGAGCCCCATTCGGACTCTTTACTAGTGCTTTCATGTCACATAAGTCTCCCGCCTGCTATTCCTGGGCTTCCATTGAGAGTTACTAACTTTATACAGAATTAGATCAATACATTATAGGGGACATCTTATGAACTAATTTTGTACTTTAAATGGGGTTACTTTAAGAAGCCCTATTTGTGCTTTAGATTTATGAAAACGGGCACAGAGACATACAAAGCATGGAGAGGTCTCCAGAGCCATTTTAGAATTCGGCTCTGTGGATGACCCCAGTGTGGGGACGTCCACATCTGAACCGGGGCATGGTGTGGGCGTGTTCGGAAGTTCTCAGAGCTTGGACATTCTTGCCCGATTTCAGAAACACCCTGGATATCGCGAGTCGCGTTGGAGCTTCTGCCTGCTCCGGGTAGGAATGATATTGGAAAAGTGCTCATTTGGTCTGCCAGCCATCTAGAGGGTATACAGAACGAGTTACGCTCAAGTCCCTTATCTTTTCTATGCAGAGAACGAACACTGATGAGGGCTGGGGGCTCTTGCTATTTTTTTCCCACGCTGCTGGACATCCTCTTATGCTAGCATGCATGCGATGGACATCCCCGCCCCATGCTTTCCAAAGGGGAATGTCTGTGTGGCTGTCTGGGACGTCTATGTTACTAAAACCAGGTGGAAGCATAGTCATCCCAGGCATTTCTCAGCACCTTCTCTCCTGGATTTCCCCCTAATATCGGCACATGCTTCAATAATCTACATGCAGGCATTTACATTCTCTGTAGAGCAGGGATAAATATCCACACCTACTTTCCAGGCACGATATCTGCCATCTATAATAATATTTTATAAACCACAATTAGGTGTCCATGTGTCTTTATAAAACAGGCTTACAATGGGCACATGTGTGCCCTCTTATCTCAAGCACCCTATTATACAATTACTCTTTTCTCTTTGGGGATATCAAATAGTTTGTCTTTCGCATATGAAATGTGGGTTTTGCTACAAGGTCCATGGCATAGGGGTATGTTTACTAAACCGTCTTAATGTTATCGGCGTTAGTTGCAGTCTTACTGTGACGAATGCCATATAAGGTAGTGGGCGTTCTGGTTTTAAGGAAGCATTTCGGGTTATTGCGCGATAAAATCCATTATCGCGCAATAGAGGAGCAGTGGCACATTAACGCGCGTTAGCCTTAATTAGGCACGCTGACCTGCAAACACAGCAACAGAGGTGTAACACAATGGTTAATACATTGACTGCCGATCCAGTGGTCATGAGTTTGATCCCCCCATGGGCTCAGTTAAAAGACTGTCTGAAGCAATCCCTTTTCCTGCTTGTAACAGTCAGACACATCCCAACAATTTGCACTGCCAGCCAAAAAAGCCTCACCCCAGTGCCACAACCTAATGCACCTTTTAGGGCGCACCATAAGGCACATCATAAAGCACCACGTCATCCAAGGCAGGTCATAATGTGCCCCAGAGGGCGGCAGGAAAGGTTGGCACCCTCCAAGGCAGCATATAAGGTGCACCATAGCTGGCCAAACCTAAGGTGCCGTGAAATATCCCCAGGGATGCCAAGGTGACACAGGAGATGGTGCCCAGGGGCACAAATGTGCCCCAAAGTCACAAGCATGAAATGTATGGCTCAAACACAGATGTAACCATAACACTGCACAGAGCACCAAGGAAAGGCAATGAACAAGTGATGGAAGGAAGTAGATGACGGAGCTCATGGACCAGCCAAATCTGCGTGCAGCCCATGTGGCAGCAGGTAAAGTGGACAAACATATCGGGGGCAGCTGTACCGATGTACAGAGTGATGGTAATGTACAGTGCAACAATGACAGTGTGTGGCAGAGGATGGGGATACGTGTCCACCAGAGGAGATAGAGGTGGCAGGATAAGTGCAATGACAGGAGGACAGAGGAGAGCAGTGCCATGCAGAGCAGACACAGAAGAGGCAAGCATGAAGAGCCGCAATGCAGAAAACTGTGCCAGTGCAGGACATGGGGTAGCAGCCTGCACATTAGGGCAGGACGCCACACAGCTGGCACACACACACAGACGGACAGAAGGATGGATGGCAACAGTGATGAGGGTATAATGTGGCAGCAGCACAGATCTGCAAAGATATGACTGTTACACGAATGAAACGTAGTTGTGTAGGACAGCCATAAAAAAAAAAAGGGGAACAGAGAGGAATCAAACCCATGACCTCTGCTATTAAAGTCATTGCGTTAACCATTGTGCTACATCACTATGGGAGTTATCAAGTCAATGGCTGGCTACAGAAAGAGTGCACATCACCATAAAACTGTCTGCTATGGCTACCAGGATAGGATAGAACCAACAGTACCCATAATGCAATTCACATGCACAACAGCAGTCTACATCTGCTCACCAGATGGGGTATGCACCTCTACAGCACTTCAGCTTGGTAGGGGGGAATGACCGTGCGTGTTGCTGGCACAGAGTACCCATAGGCCATGCCAATGTGTGTGTTCTGTGCTCACCCTGAGGGTGAGGTAGAGTGGCCAGCACCAGGTCTGCAGTACCCGGGTTGGTTGAGGTGGGCTGTGCTACAGGTTTCCATCAGTGTCAGTGTGTGACAGGTATTTGTTGCAGACACCTTTAGGCAGTCTCTGTGTCCATTTGTAATTGCCAGTTACGTCTGGCCCTTGTGGACCATGATGCACACAACATAGTGCATATCCACTGTGCTTGCTATGGTCACCTGTTTAGGGAGCAGGGGTGTGTCAGGGCTCATATGGCAACAATGCACTTAGCAAACTGCCCTCTCTGGGTCAGGGTGGGGGACATGATCTGCCTCCAACAGACCAACACTCTCACCCTTTGCAAGGGGGGCAGTGGGACCAGCAACCCCAGTCCTGGGGGTGAACGGACAGCTGCTAAAGATCTGCACTTGGGACAGGGCCACTGGCAGATAGGTAGTGGGCCCAATCAGCTCAGTTGCCCCCACTACAATCTGACATTCACCAGCAGAGGGCAGTCAGTGTGCACCTGCTGCACCCTGCAAGGTGGTGCAGCCATACAGATGCTAACTGCAGACAGTCTGCTAGCTAGTACATAGTGCATGTTCCTGGAGAAACTGTGTGCACCCAAAACTGGGATGTCAGTGATTGGTCCCCAGAAAAGAGAACCCATAAATATCACTTGAGAAAAACACTGTATAACACTATGGGGGAACCTAGCCATGCCGTGGTCACTGCTCAGTCAGGGTGAGAGTGACCTCCCAGCATGACATGCAGATGGTGGTCAGACACTACAATGTCCCAGCCATTGCCCTATACCCTGTGAAAATGCATCCTGCCCTTGCCACCCTGTTCAGGCCATAATCCACAGCACCTTGCTCCTCATTATGCACATTGGCAGGCTAACACTGGAAACAGTGCAAGCAATGTGGGCTCAGTAAGATGTAGGCAGCCACAACACACTGGATAGACAGACACACACTCCCACACCTATGCCAGCATTGTGCAAATATAGAGGTTTGTGGCAGCCCTGGCCACCACACCAGTCCTGGACACAGTGTGGGCATTGCTATGGTACTCACAACTGTTAGGGTCACGCCCTGGGGTGGTAAGCACTGTCAGAATCAATAATTGAAACACACTCCACAGATATCAGAAAGGTTGCTATGATGAATCTCTATCAACAAATTGTGTTTAACTTAGAATTTGTTAGCTGACATTAATCATAGCAACCTTTTGATATATGTGGAACGTGTTCCCAAGTTTAGGACGGAATTGCTAAGGTATGCAGGTGCCAATATTGGGAGATGCTGCTCCGCGCAGGGCCCAACAGCCTGACTCTCCCATGAGGCTTTGGATAGTGGAGCCTGAGGGTGTGGGTGTTATGCCCCTGTTGGCCGCTGCTCTAGGGCAGAGGTTCCCAACTCCGGTCCTGGTGGGCCAAACACGGTTCAGGTTTTCATGCTGTCCCTAATGAATATGCATGAGATACGTTTGCATACAATGGGGGCAGCGCATACTAACGCAGCACAGGCATATTTATTAGGGTTAGCATGAAACCTGAATGGTGTTTGGCCCTCCAGGACTGCAGTTGGGAAACTCTGCTCTAGGGATTGCACATGTTTATGATGTCTGTGCTCTGTAGCGTAAAATATAGGCGTTTCAGGCATGTTTATTTTATCTGCAATAAAGGTTCCATCTTTATTACCACGGTTTAGTACTGGGTAAAATATGGGGACAGGGTTGGCAGGAACCACAGCTGGGATTTGAACTTGTGACCTTCGGCTCCTGAACACACTGGCTGTGTGTACTGCACCACACTGTTGCCAAAGGGACAAATCATTTCCTGGGGATACCATGACTGTTTGTCAGACAGACCTTGTCTGTTGCAGTGCACGGCACCCACCTAAACGGGGCTAGGCCATGGTCTGCTGAAGGGTAGAGGCCACTGCCCCCTCCGCCACCAGCACCCCTCCACCACCATGCTGTCATGCCAGTATGCCGGCGGTGCTGGTGGTGCACAGTCACAGGCCATCCAGTGTGCCGGTAGGCAGCTGCCTATGGTGTGGGTTCTCGGGTAGGGGTGCCTATATGGACATGCGCGCTTTCCCCCGGCACCGCCTGCCAATGTTATGTGCCCTTGGGGGTACCTGCTGGGTAATATCCCCTGTGACACTGTGGGACACACACTCGTGCCCAGGTTGGACCCTTGTCAGTTTCTGTCTTGCTGCTTTACAGTTTTGGCATTCCTATGTGCCACCTAGGCATCTGCCTAGTCCGCACTGTGCCCCAGCTGGACCACAGCATGTGCCGCCTGCAGCCCCCTGATCCCATTTACAGCATCAGTACAGTTGCCTTTTCCTACGTGCCCCCTCTGCTGTTGCTGCACATGTGCACGCCATAACAAACCTGCCCAATCTAAACGACAGAAACCCTGATCAGCGCTATTTCAATGTGGGATCATTCACTTTGTAGGGGGACAGAGCATAGACCCTTCCAAACATGATATCTTAAGTTTTATGCTTTGTCAGTAGTGTTGCTTTATGTTTATCATGAATATCACTATTGGCCAGCTTGGTTATTGGGATTTTAAACGTGGTTCTGGTCATTTTATATGTTTATTTGCCTTTTTGGTTCCTGCACATGTATCACAACTATCACTTTTCTGGCTTTCCCTGCCTTTGCTGCACATTGCTGACTTAAATTGTTTCTCTTTCCTGCAAATGTGCCTAACGCGAGGGTTTCACTGGCGTTAGTGTTCAGACCCGAATTTCACAGCGTTAGTGTGCCTGGAGCCTCTCCCCGCCCACTCTCCGCCCATTGACCCCTTCTCTCCGCCCTTTGGGAAGCCTTACTCCACCCTTCAGACCAGGATTTCATAGCGTTAGTGTGCCTTATCGCACTATAATACCACCGCTGCGATGTTAAGATGGTTTAGTAAACATACCCCATAGACACAGATGCTTAAACCTTGTACAGGAGACTTCTGTGTTTTACAGTATGCATTTATTTATTTATTGAATTTTCATATTAATCCAAGAAAGTTAACAAAAATCATCTTGTACAGAAAAAGGGCAGTGCATCACAGAAAACATTCACATCACCAAAAATACCAAGCAAATTCATCATATCATCTTGCCTGCTCACCCTAGCCCACTAAAGAGGGGATATCCATAAAGGAAAAAAACTCCTAACACCAAAGACTAAAGACTTTGTTATTTAACAAGTTTTACCATATTTAGTCATTCATGATTAATGTATATTGCAAAATTGTACCAAGTTAACAAATGTTCCATGTAAAACAGCTACATTGTACCTAGTTAACAAATGTTCCATGTAAAACAGACTTGTAAATCTGTTCATTCTTGTTCATTGTAAACCGCACCTGATCTGTGGAAGGTAGCGGTATATAAGCAACTGTTAAATAAATAAATAAATAAATAAAAATAAAAAAACGAGCTACATTCCAGTAGATTCCATTATAAATTTTGCGACTAATCCTGAATGGAGCCAATATAGGCTTCCAATCTTCTCGCATTCATGAAGGTATGCAGCTGGGTGGGCTCATAAAATATATTTGATACAGACTGATATTTCACCAGACATTTACAAGGGTGTTTTAAGAAAAACAGCCCACCCAGCTGCAAAACCCCAGGCCGCATCAAGAGAAATTCTTTATGACGACGTTGGGTTGCCTTCGCCAAATCAGGATATATATATACATGTTGACCATGAAATAATAAATGCCTCTTACGAAAAAAGAGTTTTAAAGCCATTCTCTATCCAAAAGAAGGGCAAATGTAGCAAGCAAACTAGCAGGAACTACTTGCTCTTCTCGAGAGGACTCAAGAATATCAGTAATATTCAAAACATCCAGTTGCTGAGCCCCAGATAAAGGCTGTTTCCTATCAGGTGGAAGAGAAAATATCTTAACTATAGGAGGGAAAGAGTCCTGAGGCATTGCTAACATGTCTACCAAATATTCCATAAGCATATCCCTCGCAGAAATAGTAGAAAGTCTTGGAAAATTAATTAAACACAAGTTACAAGCTCGATGCATATTTTCCAAGTATTCTATTTTCTTCTCAACTTCTTCAACATTGTAAACAAATGCATCAGCTTGAGTTTCCAAAGATAGCAATTTAACTCATACATCAGACACCTCATTCTTAGTTGATTCCAAGGAAGTAGTAAACTGTTGTATCCCACCCTAATTATTAGAGACTCACACCGCCAAAGATGAAACTTAAGGGATCAAAGCCTTCCCAAGTGAGATATTGGCCTTCCAAACAGCCTCCAGTGTAAAGTTCTCCAGTCGAACAAAAGTAAAAGTTCCAACATCTTCTGTTTGTGCTACTGCTACCTCCATTCTGGCGAGTGCTGAAATACCTTTCTAGGACGTGGCATCATCCGTTGTCTGCTGTCACACCAGTGGTGTTCAAATGTCAGCGTGTGAATGTTGTTCTGGGGGCAGGAAAACTTCCCACCTCACTCATCCCCAAGCCTGGCCCTCAGTTCACCCCCCTCCCCAGAAGGAAACTCCTGCAACAGGCGTTGGGGGGGGGGGGACTGCTGGAAACACGCTTGCTTCGGCGCTGGATGCAAATCAGGAGAGAGAGTTGTAAAATCCGAGGCAGAGGCCGGGATCTCTGGCCCCGGCACAACTGCAGCTGGCGATACCTCCCCTGTAACTACTGGAAGCTGAGGTGTATGGACTAGAAAACGATCCAAAGGACCAAAAGTAATCAGCGGTAAAGTAGGAGACATTTGTGAGGGCTGCAAACTGCCCCACGCCTTATGCTTACAACCCATGAGAAAGTCAGCACCTCAGTTTAGCTCCACATATACGCCTTCTTGGATGTTTCTGGGTTTTAGAGTGTATTTTGTGAGTGCTTTGCAGAGAGCGAGTGGAGAGTCTGGAACACTCAGCCTGGGGCCCGCAGTAAGGAGAAGAAGAGAAGGACCAGTTCATGAGAGAGGCACAAGAGGTGACCGACACAACACCATAAAGAGGATGGGCTTGCTAGTTTTGAAACAAGACTTTAAGGTGATAGAGTAGGTAAGCTCAGAAAAGGAGTTTGGGCAAAGGCACGATTTACATACATGTTTTTTGTAAAATACCTGCAGACTTTATGTGCTAACCTATAAGCCTGCTCCTGACACTCACATCATCATTAATTGGATCTCAAGTGAAACTGTTCAAGCTGCACTTCTCCGTGATATCCACACTCAGTACTTCAGCGCTTTACTTCCTATCTTTCTGATAGATCATTTGTGGTCTCCTTGAACATATCAACATCAGCATCCCACTCACTTCACTGTGACGTCCCACAGGGTTCCATACTGGCCCCCCTTCTTTTCCATCTATTTATTAGTCCCCTCGCACTACTTATTCAGTCTTTCAGAATCACTAATTACATTTATGTGGATGAAAAACCAAACTAAAAGGACACCAGAGGATAATGATCAGCCTATTCTATTAGAAAATATCCTCGTAAATGATTAATGCCCTCACAAACGATTAATAGTTGATAGCCAAAGCTAGCACAGCTATAAATCATTAATAAATGGAAGGAGAAAGACCTCGGTACCAAATAGCTGAATTATCAGCTTATACAGAACATGTTGCATCACTGGTTACAAAAAAACTTCCATTCTAATATTTATAATGTGTGAAAAATATATATTCCATATGCCAAAAAATTCTTATCTTAAACACTGGGGACCCAATAATCAGCTGAAGTGGCTAGTTGTCGCAGCTGAACTAAAGAGCTGCGTATTCAATGCTGGGGCCATATCCGGGCAGTAGTGATATTGAGCTGCTGTCCGCTTAGCTTCTGCGGCAAAAGTTAAGCCACTCTTTCAGGTGCCTAACTTCTGCTGCATCCAGGTAGAGGCTCAATATCACCACTGCCCCATTATCGCCGGGTGCCACCTCTACCCCACCCTAATGCAAGCTGGCTAGCCTCAGGGTGGACAGTGGCAGTGTCCATGGATACTCCATGCACAAACCGTGTCAACGCCACTCAAGATCCCGGAAACCGAGATGAACGCAGCTAGCAGGTCTGCTCATCACCTTCATCATTTTAAATATCGTGCCCTTGGACATCAAGTCCGACACTGTCAGCGTTTTGCTTTGGCTGTGTCAGGGAGTGCTCATGTTAAATGCCGACGGCCTTGATGAACGGTAGAGAAGCAGTAATGCCAGATGTATTTTGAACAAGTGCCAGATAAATGAAAAGCAATCAAACAAAACCCACAATAACAGATTGGAACCAAGCCAAGATGGGAAAAAAATCTGACCTCAAAATATTAATAATAATAAGGGAAAACAACAAAATTTAATTTAAATGTTGGAATGTTCGCTGTGCCATTGACATTTAAAATGAGCACTCCCTGACGCAGCCAAAGTGAAGCGTTGATAGTGTCTGGGTTTACGTGGGAGTGGAAAGATCACAGTGTTTAAGATGAGAAATCTTTTTGAGTGTATGATTTATATATTGTTCACACATTATAAATATTGGAATGGAAGGTTTTTTTGTAACCAGTGACGCAACATATGATGATTAAGCTATTTGGTACGGAGGTCTTTCTCCTTCCATTTATTAATAATTTAGAGCTGTGTCAGCTTTGGCTATCAAATATTAATCGCTCATGAGGACATTAATCATTTAAGAGAATATTTTCTATGTTTAAATCGTCTTTATTGCAAGAAACAATAGCCATGTGGGTACACTTACACGTGCCGGAGACCAGTGGTGTTGATGCAGAACCACGCTATTTTTGAAACCTTTTCTTCCCCCTGCCCCATCTGCAGGAGTATTGCACAGCAACAGCGGGCAGCCACCGTCCAGGTGTCCAGCCATCCTGTAGTCAATTAATCAATTGATAGACTTCTCTCCAAGTCTGGTCCCCCAACGTCAGTCCCCAACTTACAGACCCACCACCTCTCCAGGGCCGGCCTGTCCACTAGGCAGGGTAGACGGCTATATAGGGTGGCAGATCTCTGTGGGTGGCAGGCCATGTGCTTCAACACACATGGCCGGCAGCCCCCCCCCCCACTGCACACCACCATTCCCCCTGTGCTGAGGCACACTACACTGCCGCCCCCAGCTGCTGCCGATTCTAGCAGCAGGGGGAGGTGGATGACTAGGCTCAACGGCAGGCTACATGCTTCGGCATACATGACATGTCACTTCTGATCCCAAAAGTTATGTCAGAGGGGGGTCAGAAGCAGCAGGCCATGTGTGCCAAAGCATATGGTCTGCCGTTGAGCCAAGCCAAGCTCTCCTCAACCCTGCTGCCAGAATCGGCGGTAGCGTGGCTCAGCATGGGGGGCGGCACGGCCGGAGATTCTGCCTAAGGTGGCAGAAACCCTTGGGTCAGCCCTGCAGCTCTCGCCTCTCCTCATGCCCTCCCACTCCTAGCATATGCTCCAGTACAATACAAGAATAAGAGGCAACCCCTTACATGCGGTCCCTACTATAGCAGTGCCAACACTACATTGTAATTAGGAGGCAATTAACTGAAGATAGGCAAGACATAATTAAACAAAGAAGCAGTTGAGGGCCATGCTGCATGCCCGTGGTGACAAGGATTGAATATAAGGCTCCAAAATAGCCAAAAAATGGATACATCATGACTTGGACCTCTGGCGGAGATATTCGCCACTTGCATAAGCTTATGTAGTCAGTTCTGCCACATCCAATAAGCTGGTGGCTTCGAGTCCAGCCAGACCTTCAAAATCCCCTGCAAGCCTATGAGGCATACCTTCCTCATAAATAGCTTGGCCCCCTCTTCTCTTTACCTGGAGTCCCACTGAATCCCCCAACACTACACTCCTCACACTGGCCCACCTGCTGTCCTAAAGTACCCATCAAATATCTAGTAATCTACTCCCAAAACTTGGACCAAGGGGCACGACCAAACATGTGCGCCAATGTACTCCGATGAGCCTGACATTTTGAGCAGTCACTAGAGTTCAACAGACCCACAGATTGTGCCTACTTCTCGCAGTGTAGCCTCCGGGGTAAGAGCTGAAACACGCTTGACCACCTGGCTGATGTTCACACCCATCCATGCTACCCTCAGTTTGGCAATCCAGCGCTGTGCCACGTTTTCATGCCTGTCCTGCATGTCCAAGGAGGCAAGTGCCTTGTGCATCAAGAAGAGCAACATGCACTCCTGACTGTCAATCTCAAAGAAAGCTTGCAACCTCTCAACAAACAGGGTGCCCAACTCCGATCGGCCCAGCAAGGGACTATAATATCGCACTTTAAATAGTGCAAAGTGATCACATGGGGACACTACATATTCTTTCACCAAATCCTCAAGCGATTTAAAATGCCCACCACTCACCAGGAACTGAAACATGCTGCAAACTCTGCTGCTCCCAGAGATGGAAGACACAACTCGTGTCCTCAGAAGGGAAATCAGGGTTACCTCTAAGGGGCAGGCAGCCACTTCTCTCGGAATGCTGGCCCAACCTCTGCCACAGAGACCTCCAAGCCCCCCACAGGGAACGAAACAGAATACTCCTCCACAAGGCCAAAGGCACATGCTCATAGCGAGCATATACTGGATGAAATGCCCCCACCAGCCCCCTTTCGAGGATCAGTGGCGTATAAGTTGATGCCTGATACAGCCAGTCTCACAAGTGTCAGAGTATACAGCTTAGATTATAACATTCTGGGTCCGAGACGCCAACTCATCCTGCTTGGTTCCACCCTGCAGTCATTTAAAGGGAATGGGGGCCTATGTCCCTGCTGGAGGAAGTGGCTAAGCTGCCTCCACCAAACTCTGAGGTCCCACTTCAGAAGTCGCAAAGGCAACACCTGCAGAAGAAAGAGCCAATGCGGCAGCAGAGTCATATTGTACAGTGCCACCTGACCCAGAAGGGAGAGGGGCAACCCCACCCAACGTAACAACTGCTCCCCCTTGCGGCAGAGCATGGGATGCACATTTTGATGATAGAGTTGAGATGGCTTTGTAGTATGCTTTTTTTCCATACTTGAAGATTCACAGTTTTTGCTGTTAGAAGTTTTATCTGATATCACAGGAAGATTTTAATAGAGGTATATCTTCTTGACATTAAATCACACTGGAATACCCCTGAAGAAGGCATTGCCGAAACACTGCCTGTGTAGGGTCCCGGCTGGTGTACCCCTGATGTACCTATTCTAATAATGTTATCTTTCCTACCATGCATAGGTGTTTACGTGGTATTTGCTCCTTTGATTGGACCTTCCACTGACCAACTCCACCTGCCTCCATGGAGTTTATCACCCTGTACAAGTTAAGCACTGGATGCCGGCCCTGCACAACCCCTACCTGACCATTCTGTATCAGCTCAGGCATAATTAGTGTCAACCGATGCATAGCACCACTAGGTGGGCTAGGCAGCCGCTTAGGGTGGCAGATCTTTGTGGGCAGCAGGCAAAATGCTTTGGCACACATGGCCTGCTGTTTCCTCCCTTGCTGAGCCATGCTGCCCTTCCCCCCCCCTGATGAGCCACTCTACACTGCCATCCACAACTGCCACTGATTCCTGTGGCAGGGAGAGGGACCAGTAGGATCAGCTGCAGGCCATGTGCTTCAGAACACATGGCCTGCCACTGCTGAACCCCTGAAGTTATGTTGAAGGGGTGTCAGCAGTGGCAGGCCATGTGTGCCAAAGAACATGGCCTGCCGCCAAGCTGAGCCATGCCACCTCTTGATCCGCTGCCGGAATAGGTGGTAGCACAGCTCAGCATGGGGGGCGTTGCTCAGTGCACAGGGGAGGCAGCACAGCTGGGGGGATTGGCTTGGTGGGGGCAGTACAGCTGGGGCTTCTGCCTAGGGTGGCAGAAATCCTTGGGTCGGCCCTGCCAATGCGCCAGAATTTTTGCAGCTGTTTATTATCGCAGTTCAGTAACAAGATCGGGCAATATGAGGCATTTAGAAGAGGGTCGCAGCCCAGCTTAGGCAAGACTATAATGTTTGCTAAATCTGTGTCAAAGAAAAAGGACTGAAGTTGAATAAGGGAGGTATAGTGGCACTGCAGAGACTCCACCATGCAATCCTGCTTCATCCGGTACCACTCATTGCTAAACTCATCAGAGTCTGGGTTATACTGTGCAGTCTGTCCTATAGCATGTCCCACCTCCTCCATCGTGATGGGACTGTTCAAACATACCCAGTGGGCCTCTGTCAAACAGGGCATGGGACACCTTGCATATAATTTGGGTTGCTTAGCCATGAACCCACTCCCTCCGAACAGAGTGTGCAAAAGAACTCCCGGAAGAGCTCCAGTATTTTCCCCTCATCTGTCACCACCTCAAACCCTTCTTGAACCATGGAGATCCTGTGCGACCCACACCAGCGCTTCACTAGAGAAGACAATAAATGGCCCGCCCTATTCGTGTGGTAAGCTAACAAATACCGGTATGTTCGTTGATGCAGAAGCATGTTGAGCTCCACCTAGAGGGCAAGTAATTCTCCTCTGCGCACCTCAGAGTAATGGGAGCCCAAGGCCCGGCAAAGTGTCCCCTATCACCTCCCAAGCTCAAAATCCGCACATCAATGCACTGCGGCAGGCTCACTTTATAACTCAGGATTTCCCCCCACTTAACAGCTTTAGCAGTTTCCTAGAAGTGAGGCGGATTGGCCTGATGTTCGGCATTGGTACTGACATACAGTAGGTGCCCCATTTTGTCTGCATGAAGCATAGGAAATTTGGGTCACAGGGCCCTCACCTTACACTGGAGCTCCATCCAAACAAGCGCATGGTCTGACACAGCAATAGTCTCAATCCGTGTCTTACGGACTTGTGGCAGGGAGTTGTCAGGTATCAGGATATAATCCAGTCATGACAGGGAGCCATAGGTGCATAACAAATAGGTAAAGTCCTTTTCCTGAGGGTGTAACACCCTCCACATGTCCATCAGGTCATACTGATCACAGAACTGCAGAATGTCGCGGCCCAACCAGGAAAAGCTGGACCATGATCTGTAGGTGCCCATCTAAGTCTGGGTCCAGGATGCAATTGAAATTGCCCTCCACCATCAAGGAGGAGGAAGCATAACCCCTTAGGAGTTTCCCTTGCCCCCCAAAAACCCCCACATCTGGTACATTTGGGCCATATACATTACAGAAGGTGATGGAGGTCTTAAAGAGCTTATCGCCCACTATCAGGTATTGCCTGTGAGGGACCACTGCCTGGGTGTCAAATGTAAAGTCCAACCCTTTGCAGATCAAAATAATGACCCCCTGCTCTCCAAGCTCCGGAGGAAGCCCCATAGGCTTGCCCACCCACCCACCAGTGCTGCAGTTTGTCATGTTCCTTTGCCTCCATATGGATTTCTTGCAGCATGGCCACATCAACTTTCAGATCTCTAAGATGCTTAAGAGCCTTATGGCGGTTTGATAGGGGAGCCAAGTCCACAAACATTCCAGGCGATACAACGCACAGTTGAATCACCCACAGTCCCCCCACTCAAGGATCCATACACAGCTTCTTGTACCCAGATCCCTCAGCAAGGCTCTTCCCAGCCTAAGCGACCTGCCTATCCAGAAAACCAGCCCCCACCCATCCTGAACAACCTGTACAGCCGCAATCCTCCTGCAAGTCCCTCCCCCTTCCCCTTCCCCCACCTCCATCTACCCCTCCCCCCATCTTCCCTCCGCCTCCTCCTACCCCCCAACCCCTTCCCTCGAACACCTATATGTGCAAACCCTCCACCTGTATCCTACAGATCACTTCCAATGTGTTGGGAACCCGCCCCCCCCCCCCCGCACACACTCACCGATAACCATTTGCCCCATCTCCCCCTCTACAGCAGTCTCCCTCCCCCACCCCGTCTCATGCACATGCTTAGTCCTTGGCTCAGCAGTCTCACTACCCTGGTCCACACATATTCCAGTCTCACTCCGGCCTTATGCTCACACCCCCACTCCCAACCAGTTCTCTACACTTAGCCACCGCAACCCAGTCGTACCCCTTTCACACCCCAAACACAAGCAGTACCCAATAGAAACATACCAACCAATCAAATTACACCCTCCCACAATACAAACACAATGTTCAGTGTCCCAAACAATGAGGCAAGACATGCAGGATGGATCCCTCAACACTTCAGCCAGCCACAGTCAGGGGATCTCAGCCTCCAGTCCAGTGAGGTCCAATGTTATCAGGATAATCCACAGGGCTCTGTGTGGCTAGTTTAATACATGTAGAGTCCGTTCCTGGGCTGGGGAGATGCAGCTGGGTGATGGGGACCACCACAGAAGAGTCCCGGGCACCCTCACTCTTGCTCCTTTGGGGGCAAAGAAGAAATGCCTTAGACATGGGTCTTTGCAGCCTCCTCTATGTCAAACACTTGGGCCACCCCATTCTGCACTATATTTATTTATTTAACAGGTCTTCTATACTGCCTTATCTTATATTCAAAGTGGTTTACATGGAACAGTTATAGGAACAAGCTTTACAATGAACAAGGTTAATCAACTTGGAGGTTACATTGGGGTAAACAGGTAATTAACAATTGCTGACTATATACAGGAACTGTAGTGGTGTCTTATGGTCCAGCTTGTTATCAATCTTCATCTTCATCTTCATCTTCTGGGGTAGTTCCAAAGTATTCTCAGAAGAGGTGGGTTTTTATTGCCTTTCTATAAGCAGTCTTGCAGAGTATTATAGCATAAACTTGACTTTGGCCGTTACCAGAGTCTGACACAGTCCTGCAAAGGCCCAAAGGCATTGATTCAATTATAGGGAGTAATCCTGAAAAATCAGGATTTTATGTCCTTCATTTTGCTGTGGGCCATGGCTCAACACCGCTTTGAGCATCTTTTTTTTCTGGATAAAGTTAAGAAAACAGGCCAGGCTCACTGAAGGCCGCCTGTCTACCTCCTTCTGCAGTCCCATCCAATGAGTGCACTCGATAATTAATGGGAAAGCCGTGGAGCTCAACATCCAAAATAGACATGGGGAGACTCACCACCTGAAGGTTCTTGCGCCATCCTCTATTTTCCATGTCACCAATCTTTTTGGCTTGTTGGGTTACAATTTCCTTTAGGGATGTGCTCTCCTTAATAAGACCTTGTACTGTATCCTCACTCTGCCTTCTGCAACCGGCCCCCTAATCCCTCGAGGGACCATGTAACAGCATCCAGCTTGCTGTCCATGGTGTCAAAACATCTCAATAGTGCTCCTACCACTGCTGCTGTTATATCTTCAGTCAGTGCCTTTGGTGATGGGGAGAGCAGGGAAGGAGGCCAATCTGCCATCTTGGTGCTTCCCGGTGGGGCCTTCTCGTGGTCTTTTTGTGCTGCCTTCATCACTGCCTGATCTGGGAGCGTTCATTCAGGGTGCAAGACTGCAGCGTGATCAGATCCTCTTATGGGTGCTTGGGGTTGGAGACCACGCTGCTCTCGTTAAAGGAGCGTTTCAGGAGAGGAAGCCCTGGAGAGCAAGCACCATGCACCTGCTCGCCCTCACACATCACATGACCTCTATCATGAAAATATTTCCTAATATAATCGCCCATACATTTGCATGGATGAAATACAGCTTTTGTTCTCTACTTATTACATAGCTCCTGATTTGACATTAAAGTTTTGTCTCGATAAGCTAGCAGCCTGGATCTGTACTTACAATCTGTCTTTAATTCTATCTAAATCAGAGGCAACATGTTATATGATCTGTAAATAGTCCACAGGTGAAATATCCGTTTTTGTATATAGTTACCCCTGTTACTTTCCAAGTTACTGATCCTGTTGTAATGTAAGCAAAAGATTGCTCTGATGCAAAAATGTGTTATCTGTAAACCGCACTGATACCAAAGAGCGCGGTATATAAGAACTGTAAAATAAATAATAAATAATAATAATAATGTGGATCACAAGGCTCTCAACCACACTTAATATCTCCCTTCTGCTTATGGGTGGCCCAGTCACCCCAGTTGACTCACGATACTTTGCTAATTCAATCATTCCTTAACCTTTGAGAAGCAAATTCATCTAGTTAGCTTGTGCTTTGCAGTGCTTCAGTCCTCTCATTCTGTACAGTCTTATCTGGATCAAGGTGCTAGCCATACTCTGATAAATGTAAGCTGCCTCAATTATGTAAATATTCTTTAGAGCGGCCTTCCCCAATCATCTATTAAGTATTTGCAGACAATTCTTAATACTGCATTAGACTCCTTTATTCAGCTAGGAGATATGAGCATGTAATCTCTCTTCTATGCTGAACATTGGCTCCTTTTTCCTTTCAGTGTTCAATTTAAAATTCTGCAATTGACCCACCGAGCTTTCTTCTCCAATTTACCTTTCTATTTGTCTTTTCATCTATACTCTTCTCAGCCGACCAGGTCCACTCTCTAAACACTTTAAATCTTCCTTCTACATCCCAAGGTCATTTTGAGTCCACAAGACAATCAGCTTTCTTTTTTGTTAGTCCATTATTTCGGAACTCACTGCCACCCACCATGCCGTCCATTTCAGAAAGTCTCAAAACCTACTATTTTACTAGAGCCTATGGAGGCCTGGTCAACATGTCCAGCTCATAACCACTACCTCATGGTCTACCTCACACTCCTACATATGTTCGCACCCTGCACACACAGCATCAGACTCAACGAGCAAATCTCCTTGTTTAACCCACATACCACCCAACCCAGATGCACACCAACATCACGCCTATCCAAAGAATGCCAACAACCAAAGCATACAGCCCACAAACCATACAATGCCACACGTAATACACCCACACATCACACAAATAACGAACATACAAACCCAATCATAACAACAAACATCAGGTGTGCTCTTCTAAACGCTAGGAACAAACCAAATACTATCCTTGATCTAATCCACGACAAGAAGCTTGCTATAATATGCATCACTGAGACCTGGCTAGAGGACTCGGACCAGGTCATATTAAACCAAGTAACACCAACAGGATACTCGGCATTTAACTGCATCAGAGCACAAAGGAGAGGAGGAGGAATATTAATACTTACCAAAAAAGAAAACAGATTCAAAACAATCGCCACCACTAAACACAATTGAATCTAATACACTCACTATATCCAACAAGTACCTAAGCATCTCCCTCACATACAAACCACCTGGAACCACAACTGAACACCTATCCACAGTAATTGAAACGATATGAGCACATAACAGATGACACAAACCTCTCATTGCTTATCGCCCACTATCAGGTATTGCCTGTGAGGGACCACTGCCTGGGTGTCAAATGTAAAGTCCAACCCTTTGCAGATCAAAATAATGACCCCCTGCTCTCCAAGCTCCGGAGGAAGCCCCATAGGCTTGCCCACCCACCCACCAGTGCTGCAGTTTGTCATGTTCCTTTGCCTCCATATGGATTTCTTGCAGCATGGCCACATCAACTTTCAGATCTCTAAGATGCTTAAGAACCTTATGGCGGTTTGATAGGGGAGCCAAGTCCACAAACATTCCAGGCGATACAACGCACAGTTGAATCACCCACAGTCCCCCCACTCAAGGATCCATACACAGCTTCTTGTACCCAGATCCCTCAGCAAGGCTCTTCCCAGCCTAAGCGACCTGCCTATCCAGAAAACCAGCCCCCACCCATCCTGAACAACCTGTACAGCCGCAATCCTCCTGCAAGTCCCTCCCCCTTCCCCTTCCCCTTCCCCCACCTCCATCTACCCCTCCCCCCATCTTCCCTCCGCCTCCTCCTACCCCCCAACCCCTTCCCTCGAACACCTATATGTGCAAACCCTCCACCTGTATCCTACAGATCACTTCCAATGTGTTGGGAACCCGCCCCCCCCCCCCCCGCACACACTCACCGATAACCATTTGCCCCATCTCCCCCTCTACAGCAGTCTCCCTCCCCCACCCCGTCTCATGCACATGCTTAGTCCTTGGCTCAGCAGTCTCACTACCCTGGTCCACACATATTCCAGTCTCACTCCGGCCTTATGCTCACACCCCCACTCCCAACCAGTTCTCTACACTTAGCCACCGCAACCCAGTCGTACCCCTTTCACACCCCAAACACAAGCAGTACCCAATAGAAACATACCAACCAATCAAATTACACCCTCCCACAATACAAACACAATGTTCAGTGTCCCAAACAATGAGGCAAGACATGCAGGATGGATCCCTCAACACTTCAGCCAGCCACAGTCAGGGGATCTCAGCCTCCAGTCCATTTCTTTTTTGTTAGTCCATTATTTCGGAACTCACTGCCACCCACCATGCCGTCCATTTCAGAAAGTCTCAAAACCTACTATTTTACTAGAGCCTATGGAGGCCTGGTCAACATGTCCAGCTCATAACCCTCCTCTGACTCATTTGGGGAGGGGCACTGAAGGACAGAGCCAGGACTGATCTTTCATTTTCGTATCCTTTTGTCCTCTGTCTCGTCTGACCCTCCTAATGGATGGTGATATTTCCTTAGATGATTCCTCTTATCTCTCACTTTACCTTTCATTTGTTACCAGTTTTTTGCTATTGTAAACTGCTTTGATAGATTTATGGAAGGCGATATCGAAGGTACCTAAATAAACTAAAGATTTCTGCACATTCCTGTCTGATGAACCTGGTATAAAATTACCCTTCACAAGTTACCCATAACCGAGTTCTTCAACTGCCTTTTGGAGTTTTGCTTGCATGCAGGTTTGCATTTGGTGATCAGAGAGCTGTCTTGTGCCCGTTCCAGTCTCACCCTCCTCCCTTCTCATCGCTGCAGGCTGGTGCTTGGGAAAGGGGATGTTCTACATAGCAGGAAACAGAGGGATGTTCTCTGCAGGGCTCTGGCTACTAGACCTGGGGAATCGGAAATACAAATCAGCACAAGAACCTGGTAATTGTCTCTATCATTTTAATTGTTCTTAGCGCTAATCGATCTGCTTTTTTTCCTTTTGACCACTTTGGCACTGTTTGTACAAATTTTGGCATGATGAACAGTATCGTTGAGCAGAGAACTGAGAGGTAGCACTACCGGCCTTTGACATTATTGCAGAGTTCATGAATGAAAACTACCTCAGTACATTGTGTCATCACCAAAACAAAGGGCGTGGGGCATTTGGATTTCGATAACACCCAGGGGATAGTCACAACTATCCACAGGGTTGCTAGGAGCCGGCACAAACTCAGTGGCACGCAACAACAATTGCATTGTATGATGGCTGTAAAAATACATAATGCAAAGCATTTGAAAACCTGGCTAATGATCTTTTCTCTTCTATATTTTTAACTAAGTTTGTGTTTTGATGCCAGAATTCATTTAAATACTGAATGAATTTAAGGGGAACCAAGGCAAAAGGTGTCCCAGAACTCAATGCAGTATGTTTTACAAATTCCACTCTACCTCTCCATAAGTAGGGGCTTCTTAGTTACATGTGTCTGACTTATAAGGACCTATTTTTGAATAAGTGGCACCCCTTTCTGAGCATGCCAATAATGGAATTTGGTAGTGAAGGGAGAAGCAGACTTCTAGTGTTCTAGAAAGTTCAGTACTACAGAAGGCAAAGTGCAGTTGCTAAAGGCCCGTGAGCTCTAGCAGGAGTGAAAGCAAAGGAAACGTTCTCTATAGCCAGAGGAGTTAGTAGGTCTTAACATCAAGGACAGTTAGGAGTTAGAGATGCTGATGAAGAGGACGGTAGCTCTTGCTCTAAGTCTCTTCAGTGAAGGAGGGAGTCCTGTCCTTAGAGCAGTTAGACTGCCCAGAAAGGGCTGTTAAATAAAAGAAGAAACAAAAGGAAAATAAGATGATACCTTCTTATCGGAATCACTTAATATAGTTATAGTTTAACTTTCGAAGGTAAAACCTTTCAGATATAGCTAAATAAATAAAACCTTCTTCCTCAGGTCAGGACCATATGAGCAACAGATGTTGACAGCAAAATATATACAGGCATCAATACAACACTGCACACTTTAGTTGCTCATAATGTCCTGACCTGAGGAAGAAGGTTTTTCCTTCGAAAGGTAATCTACAAATGTATTGTTAGTACAAAAAATGGTATTAACTTATTTCCCTTTTCGTTTCTCTTTTTATGTAACTACCACGGCCTTCGCACTTCTTTATCCTAGAAATGGCCAGGAATCCACTGTGACTTGTCCAGTCTGTGTAACAAGATGCCACAAAGGTCCTTCACATTTGCGGAGAAGCCCATGTCGTCAGGAGACCAGTCTGTCCTGGTAATTTGCAGAAATGCAGCCACACAGGATCTCAGGTGCTAGATGTGTCCGTAACTCTAATACTAGAAGAACCTGCCACGGGAAAGGGTTTATATCCAGGCAAGTTGATGCAACTTGATGAGTGAATGGAGCCTACCGATTCTTCCCCAAGTAAACGCCTTGTGTGACAAATCATTCAGCTCGATTCAGTTTTGTTCCAATAAAGATTTTTGCTGGAACACTGATGTGAGTGCAGAAAGGCCAAGTCACTGCACCTCCAAGGGTCTGCAAGAGAAATGTTCCCCTTGCTTAGGGAACAAATCATACCCAGTGCTCCCCTTTAGATTGAGGACATGTCACCAGAGGTTATGCCTCAGACATCAACCCAGAATTCAACCTTTGCATAAAAGTGGGCACTATGTTCAAAGGGCTCAGCATGTGGGGCGTGGCTCGATGCACAGGGAGGGGCAGCGTGGCTTGGGAGGTTGGCATGGTATGGCTCGGCAGGGGCGGCACAGCTGGGGCTTCTGCCTAAGGTGGTAGAAACCCTTGGGCCAGCCCTGCCAACGCGCCAGACGTTTTGCCAGCAGTTTATTTTCACAGTTCAGTAACGAGATCAGGTAATATGAGGCAGTTAGAAGAGGGTAGTGGCCCAGCTTAGGAAAGACTATAACGTGCGCTAAATTTGTGTCAAAGAAAAAGGACTGAAGCTGAATAAGAGAGGAATAGCAGCACTGCAGAGGCTCCACCATGCAATCCTGGTTCAAGGGGCCACTAAACCACCAGGTAATTACTTTTTGTCGGGCATGGCCTGACAGCATTTTGATGGCATCGGGAGCTTTGCCCAATGCCATCAAAATACTCTCGGGGGGGGGGGGGGAGGGGGTGGAATGGGGCCAATGGGCCACCAGAGGTTCTTTTTTGTCAGGCACGGCCGCCAACAATGTTTTGATGGCTTCGGAGGCTTTACTCAATGCTTGATCATCTGAGGAGAAGATGATCTAGGCATCGGGGAAAGCACCCAGTGCCATCAAAATTCTGTCGGGGAGAAGCGTTAGAGGTTAACATCTACTCAGACCACCAAAAATGTTGGTGCTATGACTAGTTGCGAAATCCTCTATGTCTGTCTCTGCATCGGTGTAGCCATGATTTGCACACCAGACCAGTTGATTAAAATACATTTAAATAATTAAGGTTCATTTAAATAAATGTAAATACGCGTGGCGTTAGTTAGTTTTACCGTCAGCATTTATGTCATAAAAGGATCATAAAGTGTGCTTAAACATGGCATTAGGGGCTCATAAAGCCCGCGCTAGCTTTCTGCATCGGCCCATAATATAGTATAAAAGCATGTGGAAAGTGATATATTTCTCATGACATACCTTGAATCACAACATACATGGCAGTAGAAGACATCTTTAGTTATGCTTTGATTGGTCAACTCTGAAAACAGTCTGTACAATGCTAAGTATGAATCAGAAACAATCAGAAAAGGTTCTTTATAGCTAAATGTCAAAACATATCCCTGTCAATAAGAGACCCTCAGGATGAGAGCATTCAACAGTGCAAACAGCATTAATATATGCCCAAAAGCACCATCATTCTTCTCTAGGCCAGGCACTGATGTCCCACCAGAACTGCAGATGAGCACACCAGATTCTCCGGTGGAACACTCAAACCACATACACACACACTCTATCACTTGCAGTCACCAAAAACATACTTCTGCCAAAAAAAGATGCCCTGCACCTAACAAGAACAGCTGATCTGTATTTCTCACCCAAAACAGAAACGTTTCCATACTCACTCACATACTATCCCTACATAAACAGTCCCATTTTTCAGAACTTGGGAATTGTTAGGGAACCCTAGATTAGCTCCTTTACACAAACAGAAAATGTCAGCGTGGCTAGAATAATCACTATCTCTCTTCTTAATATTTCTGTAGTGGTGTTTATTAATGTTTCTTTACCTTACAATCTTCCCTCACCTCTGCTTTCTGTTCTTTAAAACTGCATCTTGTGTTTTTTCAGGTTGTAGACACACCAGATCAAAAGAGAATTGTCACAACCATTCTTTAATATGGGACGTACTGAAGTGCAGAGCAGAATATTTTCTAAGTCCTGGCCTTATTCCACAGTTCCATCGGAATAACGGGGACATTTGTGGGAAACACTAAAAATGTACATGGGCCTTTCCAACATATGCTTTATACATCTCTGTTGCTGACCACACCCCCACTCCACCTTGCTCTAAGATCCCTGTGCTAGCACCGTAGACATGCAGGGCCATGGGGGTTTCAGAATATGGTCTTAGACATTTTTGCTAGAAAAAACATCTATGGCACACGTTCAGATGGCTTATTTGTGTTCTGAAAAGACCTCCATAGCTTATCTTTTTAGCTTTATTTGGATTTTCAGTGGTGCTATTTTAGCAGCTAAACAGATAGGATTAGGAGGGGAACAACAAGAACAGGTGCACCAAGACAGTGGTAGGTTAAACCAACTTTATTAAGTGAAAACTAACGTGTTTCGGCTGAATGCCTTCTTCAGGAGGAATGTACCTCAAATAAAACCCAAAAAAGGACACAGGGTCATAAGACTAAAATACACTATAAAATAATCAAAACAATAAATAAATAATTAATTAAATGGACACATATGTGGTAATAAAATAAGCAATTAAAAGACCATAAAAACAATAAATGTAATAAATAACAGTAAAAACCTAAACAGCAATATAAACATAACTAAAAGCATGTAAATACTCAAAAAGATCCATAAGGACCAAAAAGGAAAGAATGTCTGGTGATTAGTTATTTATTCGCATTTGTTTACTTTTGCACGTTTTTCCCCCTTTTTGAATAATTTCCTTCTTTTAAACAATTTGCTTGTTCACATTACTATTTGCTTCATGCACTAACGGCGCACAAGTCCTAGATGAAGGGGAAGAAAGGAAGGTTTAAGGTGTTCTTTACCCCTTTGTTTAAATTTTAAAAAAAATGAAATGGTTGGTAGCCAGAAAGCTGCAATCATCAGCTGTAAAAATGAAATGCGTGCTGTGTATGTTAACGGGTGGTTAGGATGCTAAAAGGATCATCAGTTTTGTTCTAACAAACTCAGAAGTCTACTGAAAGGCTGCGTTTCAATTCAGCTGTAGGTATGTTCAGATTTTCCTTGTGAAAACTATTAGCTGTTTTGCAGAGTAACAATGGATTGAACCGGCGCCGTACTGAAGTCTGTGCGAGCAGTGTAGCCGCACAGGGTGCAAAAAGATGGGGGCGTATTTAGGCCTGCCGACCGCCAGCCTCGGCTTCCCCCCACACTGCCTACCTTTCCCCTGCCACCACTTTTACTATTCCCTTGGCGGCGGCAATGGACCTCCAATTTAAAAAAAAACAAATGCAATTCTTTGCAGCTCTGACCTTGCATGTCTGGTCTGGCCCCTCCCAGGAGCCATGCAAGGACGGAATCCAAAAGACCTGTGTTTGTTTTATTTTTTTAAATTGGAAGCCTGCTGCTGCCGCCGCTACCAAGAGAACAGGAAACGTGGCGGTGGGGCAAGGGCAGGCAGCGTGGGGGGAGCCGGCTGGACATGAACAGTGGGGTAAGATGGGGAGATGCTGGACATGGGGGGATGGGGCAAATGACAAAAATCTGATGTCACTGGGGGGGGCACCAGGTTTGCATGTCGCACAGGACACATTTATGGCTGGGTACGGCCCTGGATCGAACATAACCAGATCTTCCAGGCACTGTGCCAAACTGCACTATCTTGTCAATCACTGGCCCACTGGCTTGTCATGTACATCCCCTGAGTTATGCTATAAATGTCCACATGCATGTGTATCAGATACGCCCTTCCTAGTTAAATTTAGGGCACCCAAAATGACGTGCAAAAGCACAAAACCCCACACTCACATGAAAATCATGCACATCTAGTAAAAAGAACAGTGCCACACAAAAGTGGCTGGCAAGACTAAGTCAAGTTTTGCTACTTCTGAATACTTTTAGCATTGCCCCTGAAACACGTTTCCACCAGATTTAAGAGGTGAAAATAATCTTAAAAGGGGATAAGCGCACAGTGATACTATAGTATAAGTGAAGACATTCGGAAGGATATGCACTGTGTAAACATTTTCAGTTTGTTTTCAGTTCATTTGGGCTTTTACCCTAATTTTCAGACTTTTCTTCAGTTTGTTTCAGAAATTTGTTTAATAAATATTTAACAAGCATTACAACTTTTTAATATGCACTAATCGACTTAACATGTTTTAATTCCTAGGCTAAAGAGAATTAAATCGATTTAGTGTGCACTAAATGTAAAGTATGGTAGCATATTGAATCTGGACTAAAGAATCACATCTCTGTTAGAGAATCTGATGCACAGGGTGTCTTGGGGCCTAGATGTTTTCCAGTGCATTAGGATTGAAACCGACAGTTCTGCTCCGTATAATACAAAAATTAAGTTAGTGAGTTATTCAACAAAGATTGCTTCCATATACCAAGTCTGTGAAAAATTGCTTTATATTTTTAGAGACAGTCCAATGCATCTCCAGCAATATCCAGTGTAGTCAAGACAGCAGAACAGTTCCTGTCTCCTTAATTGCACATGTGATCTGTAAATGGGAGGTAAAGCGACGCAGGTCAACAAAGGCGGCTCTTGAGCTAATTTCAAGTTCAAGCAAAAACAAAAGATTCAGCAGAAAAGATATTTTTAATAAGCCAACAAATGTTTTTAAGATTCATGCTTCTGGATCTAGTAAGGCATCATCAAGTGCTCATTAGCTTAACGAAGGGACCATGCGCACATCTACTTTCTTGGCCGTCTCTAATTTATTTCTGACAGGCAAAGAAGGCTAATTTCAGAATAATGGAAGAGAGTTATTTATTATTATGTATTAAATGGTGAAAAGCAGTGAAAAGGTGCTCTCTCGGGGGACTTCTCTCAAATGACATGCATTTTGCAATAGCTGATAATGGCTGTTGAGGGTCAGTCTGTCTCTGTTTGCCCATCCGTGTGAACAAGTCAATGTATGTGGAGAATGGCTGAGTAGAAATTGGGAGCAGGAAGAAAACTGGAGGAATCAGAAGCAGCCGGGTGGCAGGGAGGTCAGCCCCACCCCCGGGTGCTCCCGCTGTGCAGCTCCAAACTGTGTGGGCATCCTTCGCTGGCACTCCTGCCGATGGGGGACGATGCTTTAGTATTGCACTTTCAATCATGAGGGAGAGGCAGGTGTGCAACTGGACTTTCACATCTAAGTGAAAAAATGTCAATATGGGGTATAAACCTAGGGCTGGATAAATCCTGGGCACCAGGTTGCTATGGAGCCTGAAAATTGTGCTGTGGTGCCCAGGACTTTATGCATATGAATTGGCTGTAGCTGTCGCCACTGAAGAGCCCAATATTGCTCTCCTTCTGTATGTGTGGCCTTCATTAGGTTTATGTCATTAGGTTGATCTTCATTAGGTTGATCTTCATTAGGTTGATCTCTGGAAGGGGCGGTATAAAAGAAATAGTTAAATAAATAAATTAATTAAATAAAAAATGTCACGCGGTTCGAGAAGAATCTTGTGAGACTTGCACTGGAGTTTCTTCTCGCATTCTGCTTCTTAAACCTAATAAGAGTCATGAGTGTAGGGGTAGAGCTCTGCTCTTTTAAGAGAGGTCAATGGGGAGGAGAGTTTGCAAGTAGGATAACCCTGCAGTCTGGCAAAGGGCATGCTTTGATGGTGGGGTTGAGGAGTTGCTAGCCAATTGAGGAGGTACATGACTAATTGAAAGGATGCCTTGGAGATAGAGTGGTGAGAGGTGGCTGTTTGTAAGGGGGCACGGAGTTAGGACTGCTGGGGAGAGAAAGACTGGGTAAGCACAGGGTGCGGATGCGTGCATGAGAGGCTGGGTGGGGGGAGGGTGGGGGGAAAAAAGGAAACCTTTTTGCTTCATATATTATCAAGACACGGTGATGTGTGAAGCAAAAAACAAAAAACGCAGTTGCTTCAGGTGCAGCTCTAAAGGGTCACCAGTATGCTGCTAACCACATATTTCATAGGGGTGTTGGGAGGGGGAGAAGGGCCACTGCCATCTTTTGGGATATTAACGGTCTGATTTATTAAGAGTTTTTCCCTAAAGAAGCTGTGGTACACTTTTTTGGGAAAGGGGAGGGGGAGGCATTGGGCCCGATTCTGTCCCGGACGTCGATCCCCTCTGTACGTCCGGTCTGAACCGGACATACAGAGGGGATCGCGATTCTGATCCTGCAGGGCACGTCTAGCTGCTTTTTCCGGTACTGCTGGGAATTGGGATGTCACTCGAATATTGTTTACTGAAGATTTTATTTTTTTAATTTTTTCTTTATGCAAATTTTTACAATAAACCAAGAAGTATAACCACATCTTGTAAAGTAATCAGAGCAGAAACAAAAGAAATAATTAAAAACCATTTTGATCCTCTAAAGGGAAAAATTACAAGAAAAATATAACCTAAATTGTCTGCTCAATCTAGCCTTCAAAAGGGGGGAGGACCATAAAGAAAGAAAAAACAATCTTGTTCAAAACATGATCAGGGCACTATCCAGCTATTCAATAAACTACTGCCTTACAGTCGGAGAATCAATGGAAACTTCCAGGCGACGAGCGTCGATGAACGCCACCAGCTGGGAGGGCTCCTAAAAGATCTACGAAAAAGATTTTATTTTTTTAGTGTTACAGAAACTCACTGAAATCAACCAATCCTGTAACTTCAATGTGCATATCGTGGCTGCTGCAGCACAGAAGAAGATGCAAGTGAAGAAGAAAGTTTAAAGGAATGATCCAATTGTTATCCAACTTTCAAATTACAGATGAAATTTAATTGCATTTTATTTGCAAATGAAATGAAATCAAAAGTGCACGTAACTATGTAAAAAAGAATTCTTGTGGTAGGAGTCTGCTTTCATTTCCAGTGTGGTAGGGCAGAACAGATATGCAATTTAAAGAAACACGATTGGCCGACGCCAAAACGATGTAACTCCATTGCATCTCTATGCTGCTCCCCTGCATTATAAGCGCATGCCAGTCCTTTCCATAGATGCACGGCTGCAGTACAGTCAGCAGCTGCTCCTATCTTAGCAGCCATGAATGTGTTTATTCATAAAACACATTTTTTACAGCAGATTGTTCACACTTTTTGAAGGTTCATAAACACAAACTGCTTGATTTCCTCTGTAAACATTTTGTTTGCTACAGCGTCCTTGTGAAACCTTAGTCAGAGCTGCTTCTTCACTGATTCATAGATCTTCCCACCAGGGCTTCTTTTGTTCTTTTCAGTGAATATACTTGTCACTAGATTTCAAGAGTTGTCTTGCTTTCATTATCAGGTCAGAGGACAACAATGGGCTTCAAGCTGGTCTTGGGGATGTCTGCCCTCCCCCCAACCAGTCTGGTTTTCAGGATATCCACAATAAATAAGATAAATTTCCATGTTCACTGAGGATATCCTGAAAAACAGTCAAGCAGGAAAATTCCCAGGATAGCTAGAGAACCGCTGGTGTAGAATGAACTAAGGACGCTAATATCTGAAGATCCAAATACACTGTAGTTTGGATTAAAACAAGGGCCATGTCTATTCCAGCATTCGGCACTCTAGGTTTGTATTCACCCGACCAAAGAAGTGGAACCCTCGAAAGCTAGTGACAAATGAGTTGCGGGATAATTTTATGAAGCATTTTCTGCATGGAACATATGCTTTATATGCAGAAAATGGTTATTATCTAATTGTGCAGGGGGAATACACACCAGAATGTGCTCCAACATGATCATGCACTGTAGAAATGTGTACAGTATCCAGGTCCTTAAAACCTTCCCTTCATATTCTCTGAGAACGTCCAATACAGAACGGACATACTCAAAAAACCCTTTTCCCTTCAGACAGAGCCAAGAGTCACTTCAAACAACCTTCTCTCTCCTGCCTCTGAAATGCGTGTGTGGTAGGGAAGTGCACAGGCAAGAAAAATTGCTCAGTTTTCATTTTTATCTCCACAGATTTTTTTCCAATTTTTGGGCACTGTTTTTCCGTTAGTTTCATAGATTTGCTTCAATAGATAATTTTTAGTGCACTAAACTGATTGAAAGCACACTAAGGGGTATGTTTACTAAACCGCATTAATGGTACCTAACGCGCGTTAACGTCACCGTCCGTGGTAAATCTCGCAGAGGGCGGAGAGAGGGTGGAGAGAGGGCAGAGAGAAGGGGTCAATGGGCGGGGAGTGGGCGGGAAGAAGCTCCCGCAGCACTAACGCGGGGTACTGAAGGGCTGAACATTACCGGAACTGAAAACCTGTCGTTAGATGCACATTTGCAGGAGGGTGAAACCATTTCAGCGTCAGCAATGTACAACATTGGCAAGGAGCCCAAGAAAAGTGATAGTAGTGATCCATATGCAGCAACAGCATAGTGCCCAAGTATGAAAGGCCACTATGGCGATGGTGCAAATGGGGCATAGGGGGCTGCAGGCGGGACATGTAGTGGGGATAGCTGGTGCACAGGGTGGACTAGGCCGTCGCCTAGGTGGCACATAGGAACATAGAAACTGGAAATCTGCAGGACAGCAGCTGACTAAAGCTAAACACAATCCACCACATCTACCTGGTCCATCCTAGCCAATAGTTGCTAGGGAACTGACCTGACATAACCCCAGCCATCCCTCCCCCATGTGGAAGGGACATAATACTGGTAGGCGGTGATGGGGGTGGATGTCCATGTATGCCTCCCCATCCCAGACCCCGCCCCCTAGGTGACTGCTTACCTGAACAGTGGATGGCCTGGGACTGCACACTACCAGCACCGACAGTATATGGCCAGGCAGCATGGCAGGGGGGCGTGTGCTGGTGCTGGAGGGGGCAGTGGCACCTGCCTGCAGTGCACCCAAGCCATGCCCTGTACCAGTAAGTGGTGTGCAGTGCAACAGAAAAGATCTGCCTGAGGAGAAGTTAATGTATTTGTATTTGGGGTATCTGAAGCTAAGTATCACTATTACTGTTTTGCTACTTTTTGTGGGTGGACTGAAGATGTTCTTTTTAAATTATAATAAGTAGTCATGAGCACTTCAAAAGGCACTTAAAACTCTGGGCCGGTGGACAGTCATTGATGCTATAGCGGCAACCTTAGATACTTTGTGTCTATGTTCTAAAGCCGATTGGTCTGAGACATCCCCAAGCCATTTTTTGAATTACTCCCACAATTATATGTCTCTATATAATGTGCTGTTGCTATAGAGTAATTGTATTTTTTTGTGGTTATTATTTTTTTGAGGAGAAGTTAAGGCAGCCCCAGGGACTATTGTGCTTCTGTGGCAACAGTGTGGTGCAGTGCACACAGCCAGTGTGTCCTGGAGCAGAGGTTCACAGGTTCAGGTCCCAGCTGTGGCTCCTGCAGAGCACATCCTTATATTTTACCCTACAGTGCAGATACAACATCAACATGTGCAATCCCCAAAGCAGCAGCCAAAAGGGATGCAAACACCCACTCACACAGGCTCCACGATCCAAAGCTCCATGCAGAGTCAGGCTGTGGGCCCCAGCACGGAGCTGCAGTCACTACCGGAGCACTACTACTACTTCCAGCACAGTCTGGCAATGTCGGCACTGTGATCAGGACCAGTGTGGTGGGCAGGGTTGCCAAACAGTCCTACCTTTGCACAATGCTGCAATAGGTGTGGGTGGGTGTGTATGTCTATGTATTGTTACATGGCTGCCTACACCTCACTGGGCCAACAATGTCCCACTATCACCAGCGTTAGCCTTACGGTGAATGCATGCTGCAGTGCACACAATAACATGCATGACATCTGTTGTTACGCACCATAATCTACCCACATATGCTAAGGTGCCTAGATATATCTCATAAGGCACGTTGAAAGCTCTGTCACGTCACGCACGTTATTGTGCTGCTGCGCATCAGACGCCCTGCTATGCACGTTCTCCGCAACGCACGTAAGACGCGCTACTGCATGATAATCTAGCAGACACGATGGCCACTTGGTGGAACATATTTGCATTGTGCTTGTTGTGGTTGTTTGGGATAGTGGTTGCAGATGTGCGTGGAGCCAACATAGGTTGTGGGTTTGGGTCCCACTGGTTCCTTTTCATTTGTTATGCTCTCCTTACCAAACGATGGCTCCGGATTTGTCCCTTCTTCACACACCCTTCCCTCTCTTCACTGTATACTGCAGTGTCCCTTCCATGCAGCCTACCTGTCACATGCTAGCTGTTACATATGCTCCCTTTCTTTGGGTTGTCTGGGTGGGCAGGTGGCTCAGTGGTCTGGTATTGGTGTCAGTGAGCTGTGTTTGGGCTCTTCAGTGTACCAGTTCAATTCCCTCTTACTCATTTGTGGATTCCCTGCCCATTTTGCCCTTATACATACACCATCCACACAGCTAGCCCTTCAGACCGACCCCTGACGCCCTTTCCATCACCGTTGTTTACTCCTCTGCATGTTGGGTTCACTGCACACCATTTCATGGTATGTATGCATGTGTTAACTGTGGCTCACGTCCCCATTACAGACTGCGATATCAGCTGCTTGTGGTCTATGGCCTTACACCTACGGCTCCGTTCCTCATGTGGCACCATGTCTGCACATCTCTCAGTGCGTCTTCTACTGTCAGCGCGCCTTGGATTGCAACCCCTTCGGACAAGCTGCTGCTTGCCATTGGCTGTGGTGTTCACGCGCGGTGGGTCCATGGTGCACTGTACTGTGCGTTATGCGCCTTGTAACATGCGTTACCTGACACGGCTTGCTTTAACGATGCACCACCCACTCCTTTATATGGGCATCCGTAACATTACCGAGGAACTTAACGCGGGTAACATTACCGGAGTTTAGTAAACATACCCCTAAGGCATCTTAAGTCTTTTTTGTGCATGTTAAATCAATTCAGCTCACACTAAGGGGGTCTGTTACTAACAGGCACGAGCTGGAAGCGTGTATTCTGGCGCACACTGAAGGCACACTGGGACATGTGTTGCCAGCTAGCGCGGGACCATGACAGCACGGGATGATTCCTGCACTAATTGTGTAACTCGCGTTAGGGCCATGAATCGGCAGCGTAGAGAGCTTAGCATAGCTAGTGCTGGGTTCACACCACGCACTAACTGCATTAGCATGGGTTCACCTCAGTAGGTGGAGTCACAGTATGCGCACCCATGCTAATGCAGAATGCATTAAGGGGGAGCATGCTACGTTAACTGCCTGGGAAATGCATTCCACAGCACCGACTTATGCATCAGAATGTTGGTGCTTTTGGCGCAACACCTTAGCAGGCTTGAGTCAAGGTATACTAACAAACCACATCTGTAGTCATGAATATGCATCCCTAATCTGCAGCATATGGTTATCCAGCTTTCAGAGGGCTGACACCAAGAATGTGCTTCAAAAAAATGTCCTCATTTGCAGGTCAATTATTCAGTTTGTTTCAAATATTTAGTTAATAAAAACATAACATTTTTAATTGACTTTACACATACTAATTCATAGGTTTACATGTATTATATTAATTTGGTATGCAATCTATTTTTTAAAGCAAAGCAAGTGAAGAGGGCTTTAGCAAGCCATAAATACGCCCTGTACCACTTGCGCATCTGCTGCACTCCCCCCCCCCCATCATCACAAGTTTGCCTTTTGCCCAGCATCTCTCCATCATGCCCTACCCTACACCTCCATGTCCAGCTTGCTCCCCAAGCTGTCTTCCCTTGCCCCGTTGCCATTTTTTCTGCTTCCTTGGCAGCAGCAGGGGTGGATGGCAGCAGACATCCAATTGAAAAAAAACAAAAGCGTCTTTCCGACTCTGCACTTGCCTGCATGTCTGATCCCTCTCTCCTCTGACACAGACCCACGTCAGAGGAGGGCGGGACCAGGCCAGTCATTCAAACGCAGATTTTTACAACTCCACACTTGAATGGCTGGTCTGGTCCCTCCTTCCCTAATAAAAAATATTTACTGGTGAATAACACAGGTACACTAAAAAAATTTTTTTTTAAACTGCCTCTAATGTTTCGATTGATTTTTACGTTTTTTGGTGCACTGAATCCAAATCTGGTAACCAATTTGCTCCATCACGTACAGATTTTTTGCTACATTGGGTTAGCAGTTTGAGGTGAACGTTTCAGATTGAGTGCTATCGAGATAAAAGTTTCTTGGATGAATTCTTTATACTAATTGTTTAGTAGTTATTCAAATAAGAATAAAGAAAATTGTAACAAGGCAGCACATAAGAATAGAGTAATGTCAACAAAACACACTGTGATGGTAGCAAAATTGTCTGCACTTAAAACAGCCACATACATGTGCACAAACATTGAGCATATAAGAGTGAGGTTAGACACAAAGCAAAGCAAAGAAATGTGCAAAAAATGTTGTACAGGTATGTATGTAAGAATAGAAAACGCAAACCGCACCATTGCAATACATGAAGACAAACACCCGATGGTGTGAAAATAAAATTCTAATAAATGAGATCCGACACTGTGGTAATAACTAGCAAATTTTTATTTCAAAGTTTAGTAAAAACACGATATTTGTCAACACAGTTTAGATTTTAAAGTCATTCTTGGGTCAATCAATCTCCTGGTGGGCCCGTTTCTTCTTCCCCCGAATGCTTCTCTTGGTGCGCTGCTTGGCGTATTTTTCATCTGGGGTTTCCCGCAGCAGCAACCAGAAGAAATCAGCGATCATAGTGGTGTTCCATCTTCCTTGGTACCTTCTCTCTGTGTCCTTGATGTCCTGGTGAAACCTTTCACCTTGTTCTTCACTGTATGCCCCCAGGTTTTCGGGAAAGTAGTTCACATGGGAGTGCAAGAAATGGACTTTCAGGCTCATGTTACAGCCTTGTTCTTTGAAGGCATTGAGCATCCTGGCAACAATATCCTTATAGTTCTCATCCCGCCTGTTCCCCAAGAATTTGAGAACAACATCCTTGAAGGAATCCCAGGCTTCTTTTTCCTTCTCAGACATCGTTTCAGTGAATGCTCCATCTGAAATGAGTTTCCTTATATCAGGGCCAACAAACACTCCTTCCTTTAGCTTTGCTTCAGAAAGTCGGGGGAACTTTGAGCAAAGGTACCGAAAGCACTCACCATATTTTGGAAGGGACTTGATGAATTGCTTAATGAGACACAACTTAATGTGGAGAGGTGGTAATAGAATTTTATCACGAGGTACCAAGCTCTCATGAAGAACATTTTTCTCACCGGGTCTCAAATACTCCCGAATTGGCCAGTCTTTTTTCCCCCAGTGTAGGTCGCGGGCCCGGCTATCCCACAAGCAAAGGAAGCAGGGATATTTGGTGAAACCGGATTGCTGCCCTAATAGAATGGATAGAATTGTAAAATCTCCACAAATCATCCACTTATGCTCATCATAACAAATCTTCTGAAGAATCAGGGCCAAATTCTCGTATTTTTCTTGGAGAATAACAGAGCGAGCAATAGGAACTGAAGCGAATGTGTTGCCATTATGAAGAAGAACACCTTTTATGCTGTCTTTTGACGAATCAATGAACAGCTGCCATTCAGCAGGATCATACTTGAGTTTAAACTTTTCCATCACTCCGTATATATTGTTGCAAAATACCAAATCTTCCTCTTTGCTGAAATACTTCAAAAATTGTGTCTCGCGGTTGCGGTACCAATAAAAAGTTGTTCCTGGTGACAATAGATTTTTCAGTTTAAGCCGAGAACCTAGCAGTTGGGCAGCATCTTTTGGGAGTCCTAAATCCCGGACTAAATCATTCAATTCAGCTTGAGAGAAAAGTTCAGGTTTCGGATCTGGTTCAGTTTCAAACTCGGAAGTACTGGACTCATCGGGAAAAGCCATCTGATGAGTCTCATCATGATCAGAACCGTCCACACAAATATGATCCAAAGATTTTGGTGGTTCAGGCACAGGTACTTCGTTGCTATGAGGCATAGGCCTAATTGCTGAGGGAAGGTTGGGGTAACTTATTACGTTCTTATTTTTTAAGTTGTATCCCTTCACAATGCAAGAGCAAAAATAGCAGTCACTGCTGTGGTCTCTTTGTTCACGCCACATCATAGGTATTCCGAAACGAAATGCTTGTTTTTTACCTTTCATCCATAAGCGTAGATCTTCCTCACATGTCTTGCACACTTTGTGAGGAGCCCACGGTTTTTCTTGATCGCCTAACTTCCAACCGAAATAGGCGAAATATACTTTTTTAATAAATGCAGAAATGTTCCTCTGCTGCTTTTTCACGGTATATTCCCCACAAATAAAACAAAAACTGTCCGGAGAGTTGACGCAACCTCTGGCTCTGTGAGCCATCACAAATACACAGCACTGCAAACTACAACTGTAGTGAACCACTTCGGAATAAAGCTGGATTACGACTGAGCAAACAAAAGGTAATAATGAACTTGCAAGAAACTGAAATTTGACAGGAACGTTCATGTCGCAACCACCGTGTTTGAGCGAGCGCGACCGAGGCGAGGCGAACAGGAAAGAACATGCACCAGCGCGAGTACTGGATTTAGCCCCCCGCCTCCCAATTGTCCTGTTAATGTATAAAATGAATACAAAACACTCTAAAATATCATGAGGGAGTGTTTCTAGTTAGTTAACCATTACAACCTCTATTTTGGGCCAAGAAAATAAACTGCAGTCGGCTAAAAAGAAATTATGTGAACATTCCTTATATGGGTAAGAAATCTAATTTTGCAAGAAAACGTGACGTGATGGAACATTTTGGCTATTTTTCCTGGATTCAGCACCCCAAAATCTATAGGAATCAGTTGCAAAACTGGAGGCAGTTTTTTGGTAGTGTACCTGTGTAATTTATGGGAGAAATAGTTTGAAGTGGATCATGTGGAATTTTTCAAGTCTACTTGAAATTGAAAAGTATTACTTCCCCAACAGCGGCGTTTCTTGATTAATCTAGCAACAAAGGACATAGCAACGTTATAGTCCTGAATTCAGGTCTCCAAGATGGCTGCATTTGCTGTGATGCCCAAAAGACAGTAAGTCCTGTTTACTAACGCACGGTAGCCCGTGGGGTTATGGCAGAGAATGGGCGGAGATTAGGTGGTGATGTAGCATGTAGCGAATGACCCCCTGCATTTTATGATGCCACCGTTGTATCCTATCTCCCACAGTTAGGGGCACAGCACAGACTCGCCGCATGCATTTGCTGTCCTGATTTGCTGTCCTGCCTTTTTTTTACTTAGAACATAAGAGATTACTGGGTCAGATCAAAGGTCCATCAAGCTCAATATTCTCTTTCCAACGGTGGCCAATCCAGATCACAAGTAGCCGTCAGGTTCCATGCTACTTGTCCCATGCGTAAGCAGCGGATTTCCCCAGTCCAGTTGCATAATGGTTTATGGACTTTTCCTCCAGAAACTCGTTCAAACCTCATTTAAACTCAGCTACACTAACAACTTTTACTACATCCTCTGGTAACAAATTCCAGAGTTTGATTACGCGTTGAGTGAAAAGATATGTTTTCCCGATTAGTCTTAAATGTGCCACATTGTAACTTCATTGCATGTCCCCTAGTCTTTCTACTTTTTGAAGGAGCAAACAACCGATCTACATTTTCTAGGTCCACTCCATTCATACTTGGCCCCATTGCTCTGAGCTGTGCAGTTTTTTATGCCTTTTCCTGGTCATACCTCTCTATCCTGAACTGGCCACTTATTGCTGTCCTGTTAGTGGGGTTGCTACAGATTTATTACCGTCTATAGTGGTTCTGTAGCCCACTGCCACCCTACTAATGTATCTGTAGTTTGCAATTGCAAGGCATGCACTGAGAGCACATTTAATGTGTGCATGCGCTATGGCTGCGAGTTCACAATTAGCATGGGACGATGCAACTATCGCGGTTGTATACCCCTACCGAACCCATGCCTCTTAGAAGTACTGCGGCCGCTAGGTCCCAACACGGTAAAAACATGCACTAACTGTGCTTTTGCCCGGCAGTACTTGCGGAAGTTTAGTAAACATTTCCCAGTATCTCCAGATAGATGCCGAAAACCAAAGAATCTATCTTATGACACCTGTGACTTGTATAGCTCTATGCACTTTCAAGTAAAAATATTTTTATGCATGATTTTTTCCAGGCATGTAGAAAAACCCAATATTAAAATTCTGAAGTGAGAGGTAATAACATTACAGTTCATTATTTTCAGTCGTGCCTTAACCTGAACCATGAGAGAACTGTCATCTTGTCATCTGGTTCTAACAGTGTTCTGCAGATTGTCACTTTTAGCACAAGACACAACTCACAGAAAGTGTTCTCGCTCCAGTGCAGATTAATGTTTAAAAATATGTTCTACGATTAGAGGACTTTTCCTCCTTTTGGAAAATAAATGAAAGAGTCAAGGAAAGCAAACTAAGGACAGGAGACGCCTGAGTGCACAGAGATATTTGACTCCTTCTGGAGTTCAGGTCACAAAACCCCATCATTTATCTTTTCTAATTAGGTAGATTTTCCGCAGCGATATACCTGTTCTTGGTCCTTTCCTGCCAATTAATCTCATCCTACAGTTGCGATTTGAGCTTGACTGGCTGTACATCATCTTCTTCAAACAGTGGCGTCATGTGATGGCATCACTGCCAGAAACCCGATGCAGTTTAAAAAGGCATCAGTCTATGTTTGGGAAGTTATTTGTGCCAGTCCAGAGACTGCCAAGACAGCCTGTAGAACTTTAACTAATTAGGTTTTGAGGTAACCATTTTTTTCTAAACCCCACAAAGGAATTTTTGAAGGGTCCAAAATAGCACTTGTAGGACTAACCAGTTTAGAAATACAAACTGGTGGTAAAGCAAACCAGAGGTGTGTTCATAGGATATGAACGGACATGACGAGGTTACCAGGCACATCGGCAGGAGTAGTGGACTAGAAGTGTAGCCTAGACTTCAGACCAACAAGCTAAGAACTAGGGACGTCAGGGTGGGAACCGGTTCATAAATACTGAGATCCACAGTTATCTGAATTCAATCAGTCATCCGACATAGTGTTAACGTTTCCTTGAAGGAACTGCATCAGGAAGCCTACTCCCATCAGCCTCACAACGAAAATATTTCATTTATAATCACGGCACATGGCTTCTCCCGGCTTTACATTTAATCATTCAACTGGCAACAGTTCCCTCAGCTTTTATCTGTAATATCTGCAGCCTTTATAGGCATAAGATACAGCACTCAAAAATTCTCCAAAATTACACCCAACAGGGCACTTTCCAAAAGCCAGGTGAATGGAGTATTTGAAAACGCCCCCCACCCGCACCTCCAAGTAAAAACCTGCACACGTGGTTCTCTGGGTTTGTGCGACTGTGAGGATCTATTGTTTTGCTGTGATCGGAGCTGCTGTTTGCCGCCTGCCCAGATACTGCCGTCCTAGGCAAGTCCCTAGTCTGCTTAATGCCGGCCCTGTTGGCAGATCAAAGGCACTGGAGGAGGCCGTTAAACTAAAACAATTTTGAAAGGAAAGTTTAAGAAGGTGACATAGGACTCTGCTGTTTAGAAAGTTATATGGTTCACAGGAGACATAGGTTCATTGGCGCTATGGTTATAATGCCTCCTTTAGACATCATCCAGTCACAATGACCTGCATGTTCTACAAACGGGATGTGAAACCCCTGGAAATTATGGATGCATTTTATACATTGCCTGTAAATGACTAGATACTGACAGCAATTGACTAGGGGTGTGCAGTCATAGGTGTGCATTGGGTTTGTGAGTGCGCCTTCAAATATTTAGTACAAGCTAAATTGATAAAGTGCATCCTAATGTATTGTTTTAGTTTTGTTCGATGAAAACCGTTTTGGTTTTGCTGAAAAGCAGTATATAAAACTGTTCAATAAAAAAAAAGATTGCATTGGCAAACCTAAATTAATCACTTTAGCTCATGTTAAAAATTCCCTATTTAAACGAATGTATGACACTCGTCAAAATAATATCATGTGAAAAATCAGTAAACCGTTGTGATAAAAACAAAGACTAACCAAATTTCATGGCCTGTGCACATCCCTATAATTTATCTCTGCCCCACTTCAAAAAGGCCAATTTAGTGACTCATGCAATGTGCCCAAATACTAAGGGGTATGTGTATGAACAGGTGTTAGCTGTCTTTGTGGCAGTAATGAATGATTGCCGTGCCTTGAAGGCAACTATTGTGGAAGAAATGCAGCTACCGCAGGCCATTTTCCATGATAGCTGCATTTCATGAGAGTGAGGGTTCCTGTTCCATGCGGTTACTGCAGATGTTGACAGCGCATAGTAGCCGCATGTTTTGCAGACTTCGTAAGTTCAGACATCACTACCTCAATGTGTGGCATTAGCTGCATCACTGAGGTTGCAGGGGAAATACTGGGGATGCCCCCTGCAGACAGCGCAGGACATTTGCAGCTAACGCCAGGCTTTTGCAACTATCACCCAGCGTTAGCTGCAAAAGCCTAATGCCCTTTCGTAAACACACTCCTAAGGGTCTCATGAACATTTTGCAACAATAATGTTCAACGGTCTGGGAGTAAAACACACACACACCCTCCTCCTCCTTTATTAAGAAAGAATATTTTCATGCACATGACAAGAACCTTTTGGAAGGTTTATTAACCATAGGGATTAACTCTTGCCTAACATACCTCCAGAAACATCAAATTAAGGTAAGGGATGGGTTACGGTTCTTCGCTGAAACAGTAGAAATCAGTCTCACTTTCTAGGAAAAACAAAATGACCACCCTGGTCTGTTGCTTTGAGCTGTACAGTCAGGCAAAGAAATGTGGCCTTTAAGCCTCACCAACTTTCATGTGCCTTCCTTAGCTCCTTGCTATGGTTCAATGTGATATTTTCTCCCTTGGAGAAATCATTCAGATAATCACTAGGTTTCCTCTGATATGTGCTTTGGCAAGCAGTTAAACCGTGCATGAAGAGGTCAAAATATCTCTTCTGGAGTGGTTAATGCCATTCAGCTTCTCAAAATGCTATATTTTTGTACAATCGAGTGAGAGGGATACACCCCAAACAGCGGGTCCCAAATCGTATTCTGTGGCCTCTATTCTTTCTAGCAGAAGGAAGCCCTCCTTTGTTAAGGTTACTAGCATGGTTACCAGATGTCACCGATTTTCAGGGATTGCCCTGATTTTAGAGCACTGTCCCTGACCCCCACCTGTTTGGCAGCTTCTTCTCCCCGATTCCAGAAATGGGGACATAGGAGGGGGGGGGGGGTGTAGAAAAAAATTATTTTAAATTTAGTGATCTGAATATATCAATTTTTAGAATTTATATCCATTATCTTTATATTTTGCTTTGAACGGGGGGGGGGGGGGGGGATATAAATTACTGTTTCTATTTCTCTGTCGATTTATCTGCTTGGAAGTGATATTGCTGCTGTCATAAGATGGATATGGGGGGGTAGGATATGGTAAAATTAGACTGTACCTGCTAATTTTCTGTTCTTAACTCCTTCCAGTCAAGTCCAGACCAGACACATGGGTTATGCTCGCCTACCAGCAGATGGAGACTGAGAGCCACTGGTTTGATTATGATGTTACCATAAAGGGTCCTGTGCAGCCCTACTCTCACCAGTATTTTTGTAAGAAAGCAGACTCTGCAACTAGAGATTATTAAATCTTAATCCAATATATACAAACATCACCTAGCCTACTTACTGAAGAAACTTTCCTGCTCCAAAGGGTGTCAGGAACAGGAGATACAAACCAATGATGTCAAGACCACAGTTCCAAACCCATGTACCAGCACAGCCTTGGAATGTACTGAGAGCCCAAAATGATCGAGATGAATACTCAAATTACCACTTGGCTCCATAGCATCAGCACACGTTTTGTCATGAAAGGCGTTGTAGATTAATGCTGCTACTTTGCCTGGACAATCCATTGCTTGTAGATTTATTGCATAGATCATACTACCCATTGTTTGCACTGTTTGCATTGTAAAACAACACACACAGCATAGCCTATTAACTCTAGTAACCCCACTACTACCTCATAGCTAGACTACTAACCAACCACAAGTAACACAACACACGGAGTATAGACACCAATACCAATGCAGAACCACACATAGAGGACTCACAGAATTACATCTATATGAACCAACTCAAGTTGAACACAGGTCAATAAACCACAAGCCCAATCCCAGGTCAGTAAAATACAAATCACAAAATGCACGCCACTACCCACTACCTCATGGTCTACCTCACACTCCTACATATGTTCGCACCCTGCACACACAGCATCAGACTCAACGAGCAAATCTCCTTGTTTAACCCACATACCACCCAACCCAGATGCACACCAACATCACGCCTATCCAAAGAATGCCAACAACCAAAGCATACAGCCCACAAACCATACAATGCCACACGTAATACACCCACACATCACACAAATAACGAACATACAAACCCAATCATAACAACAAACATCAGGTGTGCTCTTCTAAACGCTAGGAACAAACCAAATACTATCCTTTATCTAATCCACGACAAGAAGCTTGCTATAATATGCATCACTGAGACCTGGCTAGAAGACTCGGACAAGGTCATATTAAACCAAGTAACACCAACAGGATACTCGGCATTTAACTGCATCAGAGCACAAAGGAGAGGAGGAGGAATATTAATACTTACCAAAAAAGAAAACAGATTCAAAACAATCGCCACTACTAAACACAATTGAATCTAATACACTCACTATATCCAACAAGTACCTAAGCATCTCCCTCACATACAGACCACCTGGAACCACAACTGAACACCTATCCACAGTAATTGAAACGATATGAGCACATAACAGATGACACAAACCTCTCATTGCACTAGGAGACTACAACATAACATCCGCACCCACCAGAGAAACCGAACTATTCTTAAAAGCCATGGAGTCATTAAATTACTGCCAGACAATTAATGCCCCAACGCATCAGCATGGTACAACGCCGGACATGGTCTTCATGCCAATGCAATTAGTGGAACAGAACAAGACCACAAAACCAATAATCACGCCAGTCCCCTGGTCAGACCACCATGTGATTGAATTCACCATGACCCTGAATAACCCTGCCCAACGCAAAGAACATGAAAGAATAACTAGACAGTTCAAAACATTTAACAGAGACTCATTCATAAATGAAATCACTCCACAACTTCAACAGGAACACGACACCCTGGACCTAAACATAGAAGAATGGAACACAATTATATCCAATGCAGCATCTGCCCCAGCTACCAAAGAACCACAAACACGCAAGAGATCCAACGCCCCATGGTACTCACATGAAATTAGAGTTGCAAAATGCACATTCAGAAGACTGGAAAGAAAATGGAGATGGAACAAATCACCCAACCTCCTAACCCAATACAGAGACAAACAACGAGAATATAACAATCTAATAAATGAGCGTAGACAGCAACACCATACCAACCTAATCATGAAATCTACTAATAGACCAAGAGAACTCTTTAGCATTGTCCAAAAGTTCACCAAGGATGACATGCAACAAAGCACCCACCATCTTGACCCACAAAAATATGCAGACTACATGAAGTCAAAAAATACTAACCAAACATGCTCCACTACACCACAAACAAACAATCACACAATAAAGCACAGTTACTTACCTGTAACAGGTGATCTCTGGGAACAGCAGGAATAAGTCTTCACATATGGGTATCGTCGGTACCGATGGAGCCTGCGCGGGAACGCTCCCCAGCGTCCAGTAAGAGAGCTTTTGGGAGCATCCCACAGCGCCTGCGCGCTGCCTTCCTGCCTTTCCCAACCGCCTCTCTCCAGTTCAAGTTTTAAAGCTGAGACAAAGAGAGAGAGAGGAAAGGAAAGATAGATAGAGAGATACAACTCCTAGGGGAGGTGGGTGGATTGTGAAGACTTATTCCTGCTGTTCCCAGAGATCACCTGTTACAGGTAAGTAACTGTGCTATCTCCAGGAACAAGCAGGAATGAGTCTTCACATATGGGGACTCCCTAGCTGCAGATGCCAGGGGAAGACCCCAGGTTGTGTGTCCTTGAAAAGGACTCTACCTCTCCCCATGGATCTCTGGCATCCAACCAGGATAGGTGGGTAGGAGTTGATTAGGAATGGAACAGGTGTTTGAGAACAGCCTGACCAAACAAGGCATCCCGGCGGGAGTCCTTGTCCAAGCAGTAATGGGCTGTGAAGGTATGAACCGAGGCCCAGGTGGCCGCTCAACAGATATGGTCGATGGACACAGAGTTTAGATGAGCCATTGAGGCTGCCATGGCTCTCACATTGTGAGCTGTGACATGGCCCTCCAGAGAAAGGTTTCTACTCTGGTAGGCGAAAGAAATACACTGAGCAATCCAGTTGGACAGTGTTCTTTTAGAGACTGGAAGTCCTAAATGAGAAGGATCAAAAGCAACAAAGAGTTGAGAAGACTTTCTATGTTGCTGTGTTCTTTGTAAGTAAAAAGCGAGAGCTCTCTTACAATCCAAGGTATGAAGATTCCTCTCTGCACTTGATGCATGAGGTCCTGGAAAAAAGACAGGTAAATACACCTCTTGGTTCAGATGAAAAGGTGAGACCACTTTAGGCATAAAGTGTGGATTGGTCCTGAGGACTACCTTATCATGATGAAACCTTGTATAAGGTGGATTGGCCACCAAAGCTTGCAACTCACTGATGCGGCGTCCTGAGGTGACTGCAATGAGAAAAATAACCTTCCAAGAAAGAAATTTCAAGGAGGTGGTGGCTAAAGGTTCAAAGGGTGGCTTCATAAGCTGGCCAAGAACCAGGTTTAAGTCCCTTGCCACTGGAGGTGGTCTAATGGGAGGTTTAGTTAAAAGAAGGCCTCTCATGAATCTTGCTATAAGAGGATGAGAGGAAATAGGTTATCCATTGAGAGGCTTGAGGGATGCTGCAATAGCACTCAAATGGACTCTTACTGAATTTGTTTTCAGACCTGCATGGGATAGATGCAGAAGATACTCTAGTAGAGAATTCAGAGGTATTGCAAGAGGGTTTAGACCCTTCCCTGAACACCAAATGGTAAATCTTTTCCATTTGAAAGCATAGGAACGTCTAGTAGAAGGCTTTCTAGAGGCATGAATAACATCTCTGACTTGCTGGGAGAGATGAAAATCTTGAAGGTCTAGGCCCTCAGCAACCAAGCCCTGAGGTGGAGAGACTGGGGGTTTGGGTACCACAACGTTCCTTCTTCCTGGGATAGAAGATCTGGAGCAGAGCCCAAGTCCAGGGAGGGAGCTTGAGAGAGATGCAGAAGTAGAGGGTACCACACTTGGCGTGGCCAATGTGGTGCTATGAGGATCATGGTTCCTTGATCTCTCTGAAGCTTGAATAGTGTCTTGGGAATTAAGGGAATTGGTGGAAAGGCATAAAGGAAGTCTTGACCCCAGTGGAGGAAGGCATCTTTGGCCTGAACTCCCTGGCACGGAATTCTGGAACAGAACCGGGGAAGTTTGGCATTCCACGGACTTGCAAAGAGGTCTATGTCCGGGGTTCCCCAAATTCGAAAGATCCTGGCTACTTGGTCCATGTGGAGGGACCACTCGTGTGGAAGCAGAACTCGACCGAGTCTGTCCGCCCAAGAGTTTTGAACGCCTGGAAGATATACTGCCAGAAGATGGATGTGATGCTCTCTGGCGAAGGCTCACAGTCGCAAAGCTTCGTTGCAAAGCGACAGAGAGCCAGTCCCTCCCTGCTTGTTTACATAGAACATGGCTACTTGGTTGTCCGTATGGATGAGGACTGTCCTGTAGCTGAGCAGGGAATGGAACACTCTGAGAGCTAAGAAAATTGCTCTGAGTTCCAAGAGATTGATATGCAGAGAAGTCTCCTGTGCAGACCAGATGCCCTGGGTGGAGAGATCCTGCAGATGAGCTCCCCAACCCCTTGGAGAAGCATCTGTTGTGAGAGTTGCTTGGGGTAGCGGTTTCTGAAAAGGGGACCCCAGCAACAGGTTTTGAGAGGACTTCCACCACTGGAGAGACCAAAAAAGGCGACTGGAGTTTGCTATTTTGTCTGACAGGCAACCTGATGCCTGAGTCCATTGGGTGGACAAAGTCCATTGAGCTGCCCTCATGTGAAAACGAGCATATGGAACCACATGCACGGTGGATGCCATGTGGCCTAATAGTTGTAACATCTCTCGAGCAGTTAACTGGGACTTTAACTGAATCTGGGAGGCTAACTGCACCAGACGTAGGCAACGGGCCTGAGGAAGATAGGCCCTTGCAGTTGTGGTATCCAGCAAGGCCCCTATGAACTCCAGAGACTGAGTAGGGGTGAGATTGGATTTTGGGATGTTTATTACTAGTCCCAAATACTGAAGGATACGCATAGTGCAGGTTAGTCAAGTCTGAGCCTCTGACTGGGATGGGGCTCGAATGAGCCAGTCATCCAGATATGGGAATACGAATATTCCTAGAGTGCGGAGAAATGCAGCTACTACTGCCAAGCATTTCATGAACACCCTTGGTGCTGAGGCCAGACCGAAAGGAAGCACCCTGTATTGGTAGTGCTTTCCTTGAAAAAGGAACCGAAGGAACCTTCTGTGTGTTGGATGGATGAGGACATGGGTGTACGCATCCTTGAGATCTAGAGAACAAAGCCAGTCCTGACTCTGAAGGTATGGAAGCAGAGCCCCTAGAGAAATCATTTTGAATTTCTCCTTGAATAGAAACTTGTTCAATTCTCTGAGATCTAATATGGGTCTGTAGCCCCCTGTTTTCTTTGGGATAAGAAAATAAGGGGAGTAGAACCCTGAGCCCTGTTGAAGAAGAGGTACTTCTTCTATTGCCCCTTGGGCAAGAAGGGTAGCAATCTCCTGACCTAGAAGGTTGAGGAGAGATGTTGGAGAATTGAACTGTTTCACCATGGTGTGAGGAGGAAGACTCAAGAAATGAAGCTTGTACCCTTCCTTTATGATGGAGAGGGTCCATTGCTCTGCTGTGATTTGCTCCCATCTGGGAGCAAAGTAAGTCAACCTTCCTGGAATGGTGAGGGGCTCTGGTTTTTCCAGAGCTAGAAAGGCTAAGTTCTCTAGTTTCAAGTCAAAGGCCCTGAGGAGGTTGAGGCTGCTGGGCTGTGGTAGGCCTGGCAGCCTTTGACTTGGCCTGTTTAGGTGGTTGCTGACGCTTTGCAGCAAAACGACCTGCAGAAGACGTCTGCCCATGAGCAGGATAATATCTTCCCTTTTTAGAAAAAGATGTCTTTTTAAACAGTCTTTTCTTAACAGGGGCAGAGGTAGACTTTGAAAGTCGATCCAAAGCAGAGTTCTGAGCATCCATCTGAGTGGCCTTTGCTTGCCAATCCCTGCCAAACAGGTTTTCACCTGTACAAGGAAGGTTTCCCAACTCATCTTGGACCCAGAGTTCCAAATCAGAGGCTTGTAACCAAGCAATTCTGCGTGCACCTATGGCACTAGCCGAGGCTCTGCTTACACACTCAAAAGAGTCAAAGGCTGCACGGTTGGAGAATTTGGAAACATCTTGGGCATGTTTGAGCCAAGTGAGAAATTCCTGCCTTTTATCTTCTGAAATAAAAGGAACTAAAGTCTGCAGATGATCTGTGACTTCTTTTAGAAACATCCCCATATAGAGACTATAGGAGTTGATTCTGGCAGCAAGCATATTGGCCTGGAAAATCCTTCGGCCAAAAGCATCTAGAGACCTACATTCACGTCCTGGAGGGTTAGATGAGTGTCTCTTTACACTCTTTATTTTCTTCATAGCAGACTCAACCACAATAGAGTGGTGAGGAAGCTGAGTCTTATGAAAACCAGGACAGGGAGGGACACGGTACATGGTGTCCAACCTACGAGAATGAGGAGAGGTGGTGAGAGGAGTCTCCCACATGCCCAACATGAGATCATAAAGAATCTCATGAATAGGTAAGGTAGCTGCTTCCTTAGGAGCCTTAGGATATTGCAAAATATCTAATTGCTTGGCTCTAGGCTCTGACTCAGAGGCCACTATAATAGAGAGTTCTCTAGCCACTTCCCTAATGAAGTCTTGAAAAGACAAGTCCTCTGGAGGAGACATTCTTCGTTTTGGAGAAGCAGACCCCTGAGGAAGTAGTACCGGTGCATCGACAGAAGCCTCCGACTCATCAGAGTCTTCGGAGGAATCGAAGTATCGCCTGTCTGGATGCTCCTGTAAAGCCCGATACGCGTACCGAGTGGGATCGACATCGGGAGTAAGCGGTATCGGTTCAGTACCGATGGGCATCATAGGACAGGGTACCGTTGCAGTCGACACCGAAGCCGATGTCGATGCACTCAGTACCGGCACCGGGAACGGTGCCGATGCCGGAGTCGGTACCGGCAACGGGGATTGTTGCGGTACCGAAGGTGTCGAAGCCTGCATGAATGCCGTAAGGGTGCGCTGCATGGATAGATTTTTCTGATCCATCGACGCCACCAAAGTCTGGATGTCGGTACCAGTGGAGGCCACCGGTACCCCAGAACATGGCAACAGGTGATCGGTCGAGGCCAAGCCATCGATATCAACCTGTGACCCCATAGATAATGCTTTGGAAGCCGGAACTTCCCGCCGGGGTAATTTTGCCGGAGCGGAATCCTCGAGGACAAGCCCAGAGGCATCTCGATGCTTAGAGGGAGATTTGCCCTTCGAGGACCGGCTAGATTTATGTTTGGTTACCTGAGATCCATGGGAGGAAGAAGAAGCCCTGGAAGACGTCGATGCCACCGAGGCTGCATCAGAGGGAAACAGGGTACTGAGCTTGGCTGCTCGGTTCTGCCGACCTCTTTTTGACATCATGGTGCAGGACACACAATCCGTGATGGAATGGTCAGGACCCAAACATTATAGACACCAATCATGGGTGTCGGTGACAGAAATAGTACCGCCACATTTTGTGCACTTTTTAAACCCGGAAGCGGGCTTCTCCATGAGGAGAAAATATTTAGGCCTAAGGCCCAAACTGAAAATGCACAGTTGAAGAAATAAAAGGGATTTTTTGGGGGTTTTTGAAGAAAGAAAGAAAAGAAAAGACCGGCGGTACCGGTCTGACGTCGAAGGTAGACGCGACACAGAAAAATAAAGAAAAAAATAAAGAACTTCTTCTGCGGTGACAGGAACACGACCTTCTGGCTCCGCAGAAAAGAAGAACTGGAGAGAGGAGGTTGGGAAAGGCGGGAAGGCAGCGCGCAGGCGCTGTGGGATGCTCCCAAAAGCTCTCTTACTGGACGCTGGGGAGCGTTCCCGCGCAGGCTCTGTCGGTACCGATGATACCCATATGTGAAGACTCATTCCTGCTTGTTCCTGGAGATAAAAAACAACATCAAACATGGGAGAGCTTCAACATACCAACAAAGCAGCAAGTAGAAGACATTATATCCAAACTAAACACAATAACATCACCATCAGACCCATGCCCAGTGACGTGGCTCAAAGCTACAAAAAGCCAACTCTCTCATCACATTTAAAAAATTGTCAAAGATTCACTCCAACAAGGATATATGCCGCAACCCCTAAAGCACGCAATGATACGACCAATACTTAAAAGTAGCAATCTGAGCCCCTTCGAAACCAAAATCATACCGTCCCATCTCCAGCCTTCCATTCCTTGCGAAAATCATGGAAAAGGCAGTGCAAAGGCAACTTCAGGACCATATTGATATAAATGACCCACTGGATATACATCAGCATGGATTTAAGCCTCAACACGGCGTGGAAACACTATTAACCTCCCTCTTTGACAACCTCCTAAGAGGCATGGATGACACAAAAAAACAGCTTCCTGCTAGTGTTCATGGACATCTCAGCGGCCTTTGACACTGTGTCCCACACCAAGTTATTGCATCGCTTACAACAGATAGGACTATGCAAGAATACCCTGAAGTGGTTTACATCATACTTGGAAGGGCGAACGCAACAAGTCAAGTGCGACCAAAAGAAATCACTACAATTCCCTGTCACGCAGGGAATACCACAAGGCTCAGCCCTATCATCAATGCTCTTTAACATCTACATACAACCCATATGCAACATCATCAAGCACCACAAACTTCACTATCACATCTATGCTGACGATATTATGGTGTACGCTCCAATCAACCTACTAGCACTAGACACCACAACAATAACCAAATGCCTCTAAGACATGAATGACTGGCTCATAGCCAACAACTTAACAGTCAACTACGATAAAACTAAGGCAATGTTCCTCAGCAGGAACCCCACCTTCATACCTCCACAAACTATCAGCATCCTAGACAAACACATAGAAGTCAAAGAAGAAGTTAAATATCTGGGCATCACACTAGACAGAGCTCTAAACCTGAAATCCCACATCACCAAAACCGCAAACAAGGCCTATCAACGATTGAAAACAATTAGACAAATCAAACCAATGCTCCGTCAGGACCACTTCCGCACAATGTGCCAAGCACTCATTACACCACTGCTTGATTACGGAAACTCACTATATCAAGGCCTACCTCAGCAGACACTCCACCCACTACAGATGGTACAAAACACCACAGCACGCATCATTACAGACACACCAAGGACCGAGCACATCACTCCTGTCCTACAGCAACTGCACTGGCTCCCAATGGTGACAAGAGCTAAATACAAAATAATCATGATCATCTTCAAAGTCATCCACCATCTCTCAGCGGACACACTCCAAAACGTTATAACAAGGGATATCAGCAATAGACCAAGAAGATCCAATAACGACAACATGATCGGTACACCTGCAGGCTACCACAAAACCAAACAAATAACTTCAAAAAGAGCACCATCACTACTGGCATCCACACTATGGAACTCCCTCCCAACGAGCCTGAGAGCATTAGATGACCTCACAGAATTCTGAAAAGACCTCAAAACATTTCTATTTATAGAAACATATGAGCATCCAGGCAGCATCCCATACCCAAACTGAAATACTACTTATGCTACCAGCTAAGTACGCACCATCCTATCCACACACACAAGTTTATCATACCACGTTATTAAATATCCTAATATTAAATGTAACCTTTAAATTCACTCTCTAAATGCTGTTATGTAACTGTACTGTCTAAATGTTTACACGTACCCTAATGTTAAATGTACCCCTCCAATTGTAATGTGATGTGACGTGACCACCTTGATTGAAGGATAAGGTGGCATACAAATCTGTCTAAATAAATAAATAAATAAAAGAACACAGGGTAGGTCCTGGACTGGACTGGAAGGACTCAAGGAAAGAAAATTAGCAGATAAGATCTAATTTCACCTTCCTCATCATCTCTCCAATCCAGTTCAAACGTGCGGGATGTACCAAAGCAGTACCCAACAATGGGGAGGGGAACAGAACAACCCGGCCTGTAGCATACTCTGAGTTGAAGCAAGGCAATTCCACTAAAGCATGAAGAAAGCAGCACATACTGTTCTGATACCAATTAACCAGGTTTTGCATATGAAGAAACCACTCTGGTGGTAGCTACTGCAAGCTGTGTCATAAGAAACCGATCCGTCATGCCTTGAAAATTGGCACACCCTGGAAGCCGCCATAGACCACACTAAGAGACAATATCCACATGAATCCACCTGTATCCTTGAAGGAATGGTGGGTATCCAAGCTATATAGCAGCTGAGAATAGAGATATCCGGGGTCATCGAAAACCAATTATAAGGCCAGACAGAAAACTCAAGGAAGCAGCAAGCCCCCTAGAGACCAAAAAGGAGTTTTTCAGGAGCCTTAAACATTTATATGACCCCGAATCAAGGCCTTTTGGGTAGACAACCAGCCCCTTGTAATCTACCTTCAAACTTCTGAGAGGAGCTCGGGTAGCATCCATCCAAACGGCAGTGATACAATTCCTCTCAAAAGCAGAGTGTGCTGGAGCAGAACTGAGGCCTCTACCTCCCTGGTTCCTTGAACTGAGACAGCCACCGATTTCTCCCAGCCCTTCCCAGAAGCTAGGGAGAAGGATACTGTGTTTCCTGGATTCTGTCCCTTCCCAAAAACCCAGGAGGGGAAAAAGGAAATTGCCACCATAGGGGCTACTCCAACAAGTTACCCAAACTTTTTGAGGCATGATGAGCGGGTAAGAAGAGAAGGGAGAGAGACCTGGTACCACTAGGTTCTGCACCCCGGGGCCTTGCTGTCAACAACAGCCAACTATTGCCCCAAATCTCCAGTCATCCTCTACTTCATCTCCAATTCAGCCTGCACAGGATTAAACCTCCATCTACTGGAGACTGAGAAATACTAGTGAGAGCAGTGCTGCACAGGACTCTTTATACCGTGACATCATAATCATACCGGTGGGTCTCAGTCTCCATCTGCTGGAGACGGCAAAATACTGGTGAGAGCAGGGCTACACAGGACCCTTTATACCGTAATATTATAATCAAACCAGTGGCTCTGTCTCCATCTGCTGGTGGCGAGCACAACTCATGTGTGAACAGGACTCGAGGGACGATGAGAAATGATTCCTCCTCTCTCCTCCATGCTTTGTTGCTTAAACCTGGAACTAAAGTGTCCTTTCCTCTCCCCCCCCCCTCCCACTTTGGGTAAGTGTCCCAGATTTGCCAGCAGAAAATCTTGTAACCTTACCCTTTGTACCAATACGAACAGAAGAATTTTATATTTTGACAAAAATTACATGAGTTGAATTTTCAAGAGCATGAACTTCTGCATCTAGAACTGAAGTTGTATCAGGTTATAGCCATGGGGGAAGGGGGAGTCTCAGTCACCAGCTAGCAAGAGAAGCAGCCCAACACGTTGCAGTCTTAAGCTACCAGCATGGCAATCCCTTTCCAAACTTATGAACAGCCTTGCTGGACTAATCTGGTGAGATCAGTACCAGGAAGTATTAGCCCAACAATACTGAAATTATTTTCAGTGCCAGCAGCTTAACAGAATGCAGGGTGGTGGGGGGATGAAGGGACTGGCTCACCCTGAAGGAGAGTGAAAAGGCTGTAAAACGGGGGTACATGCTGCCAAAATTTCAAAACAGTCCCAGTGGGCTTGCCACCATCTCTTCCAAGTTACCAGAACATTGCCACCATCCCCACTCGCATCTTGCCCAGTCTCTGTTCCCCTGCTATTCCTGCCCAGCTGATGTTGCAGGAAAAAAACTGCACCAGCTGACCTAAAGCCGGCGCCATTTTGGGACTCTACTCCAAACAGAACTAGCCTTGGCTCAGCCTGAATTGCTCCTCCCCCTTTACAGATCACAAGAACTCCTCCATTTAGATTCAGTGCACTTTGAAAAGTTGTGTGTCCTCTTGAATGGACTTCTTCATCAATGTCACTAAATAGTATATTTATACATCTACATTGATCCAGTTTCAAACATGTGAAGGCACGTTTTAGACAGCATGTGAAAAGTGGAGGTCACCAAATACGCAATTACGACTACTGCTAATAACAATCATTTGTATAGTGCTACAAGGCAAACACAGTTCTGTACAGACACATGTAACAGATGGTCCCTGCTCATTAGAGCTTACAATATAGTCAAGACAGACAACACAACAGCTGACAACAAGGAGACACGGAGACTAAGCGGATCAGGATCCAAAAGCAGCCTCGAAAAGGTGAGTTTTCAGCCAGGATTTATTTATTTTATTTATTTATTTATTTAACAGTTGCTTATATACCGCTACCTTCCACAGATCAGGTGCGGTTTACAGTGAACAAGGAATGAACAGATTAACAGGTCTGTTTTACATGAAACATTAATTAACTAGGTACAATTTTGCTAAATACATGAAACATTAATTAACTAGGTACAATTTTGCTAAATACATTAAACATGATTGGACTAAATATGGTAAATTTGTTAAATAACAATTTAACTATTTACATATTTTGAACTATTTACATATATATTTACAGGATTTACAAATAGTTATTTAATCGACTTTAATTGTAGTTAGATAGAGTAATTGGAGTTGAAAAGCATCAGAGATGAAATCCGACATACAGACTCAGATAGTTTGTTCCAGGCATAAGGAGCAGCAGGGTGAAAGGATCGGTCTGGAATTGGCAGTAGAGAAGGCCACAGAGAGAAGGGATCTGCTAGAAGAGCAGAGTTCATGAGGAGCAGTGTAGGGAGAGTTAAGAGAGGAAAGGTAGTGAGGAGCAGCAGAATGAGCGCACTTAAAGATCAGTAGGAGAAGTTTGAACTGAATATGGAAACACACAGGGAGCCAATGAAGTGACTTGAGAAGAAGGGTGATATGAGCATATAAAGGCTGGCGGAAGATTAGTCATGCAGCTGAGTTTTGAACAGATTGAAGGGGAGAGAGATAGATTCAGAGGGATACCAGCAAGAAAGAGGTTGCAATAGTCTAGACGGGAGGTGACTAAGGAGTGGATAAGTATCCTAGTAGTGTGTGTAGAAAGGGACAAATTTTGCCAGTGTTATAGAGAAAGAAGCGACAGGTTTTAGCTATCTGTTGGATATGTGCAGAGAAAGAGAGAGTAGAGCCAAAGATGACCCCAAGGTTGCGAGCTGAGGAAACAGGGAGGAGTATATTTATTTTATTTTATTTATTTATTTACATTCTCTTATATACTGCGCTATTCTGCATCAGTGCGGTTTACATTGAACAAACTGAAATTACATTGAACAGGGCATTATAACTTGGAGATAACTATTTTACAGGGAACATGGGCTATGGAGGGTTAAGTGGCTTGCCCAAGACCACAAGGAGTATAGTGCTATCCACAGAAATAGGGAAGGGAGGAAGGAGGGATGTGGGTTTAGGGGGAAAGATAAGGAGTTCAGTTTTGGCCATGTTCAGTTTCAGATGGTAGTGAGACATCCAGGCAGCAATATTGGATAAGCAGGTAGAGATCTGGGGCTGGATTCCTAGAGAGATTTCTGGCGTACTGTAGAGAGGCAGATCTGAGAGTTGTCAGCATAAAGATGGTACTGAAAATCATGGGAGGAAATAAGTGCACCAAGGGATTGAGTGTGGAGGGAGAAAAGGAGAGGTCCCAAGACAGAGCCCTGAGGTACATCAACTGAAAGCAGGATGGCAGTAGAGGAGGGTCCACCAGAACATACACTAAAAGCCTGATGGGAGAGAGAAGAAGAAAACCAGGACAGACAGAGCCGCTAAATCCAAGTGATGACAGGGTATCGAGGAGAAGGTGGTAATCAACAGTGTCAAAGGCAGCAGAAAAGTCAAGAAGGATGAGAATCGAGTAGAGGCCTTTAGATTTGGCAAGGAACAAGTCACTGGAGACTTTGGCAAGAGCTGTTTCTGTAGAATGTAGAGAATGAAAGCCAGATTGCAATGAGTCCAGAAGGTCTTGAGAGGAAAGAAAGTCAAGACAGTGGCAGTGCCCTGCTCATTCAAGTAGTTTTGAAGCAAAGTGATGGAGAGAGATAGGTCGATAACTGGAAGGACAGGTAGGACCCACTGAAGGCTTTTTGAGGAGAGGTGTAATCACAGCATATTTGAAGGCCACAGGAACCCTTGCAGTGGAAAGCAATAAGTTAAAGTGTTGAGAAGGGAGACACAGCCCTGCAGAGAGAAGGAGCTGGGTAAAGGACAGAGAGAAGACAGGACACCCACTGACAAAACAGAAATACAGACAGAACAATAAATAACAAGTTAGATCCTAACAGGCACAGGAAAATGCCTGAACAGAGCTTACAGTTAGCTGAGGTTAGCAATGAGGGTGCTCTCCCAAGCAGGAACCTGCAGCAAATGGAGACCATGTGCTCACAGAAGAAAACCTCTGAACAAAGCCCCAGCAGGGGGAGAGGCTGGGCAAGTGCTGAACGCAAGGAAGTGGAAGCAGGCAGATTCCACAGGAAGTGCCCTAGTAAAACTCTGACCTGAAGACTTTAACTACAGGACAGGCCTTGTAGAGGTATGGAGAAATGGAGAAAAAGAAAGAAAAACACTCCTAATGCGCATTAGTCAGAGAACAGAGGCAATAAAATGTTGAGAGGAAGACATAGCACTGCAGAAGGCAGGAGTGCCTCCCTTCTCAACACTTTATTACCTCTGTTCTCTGACTAGTACTATCTGACTGCACATTAGGAGTGCTTTTCTTCCTTTTTCTCCATCTCTCTATTCCTCTACAAGGCCTGTCCTGTAGATATTTAAAGTCTTAGGAGAGGTAATGTGGGACAGATTTATAAAATCATGAGTAGGATGAAGCCACTAAACAGGGAAACTGGTCACTTAGCCAATGAAATTGCACTATGACTCTCCATGAGACTGACAGGTAGCTGAAAATTCACAATTAATCTGTGAAATTTTCACCAGAGGAAAAGGTCAAATTTATAGTGTATCTGGGTTAAAAGACATTTGGAGAAGCATCCGGCGTATAGGGCCATGAACATTTATTGGCTAGGCAGGCATGGAGGGGGGCAATGAGCAGCAGAAAGTAAATTTTCAGGTGTCTGCATTGCAAAAGCTCTGTCACTTTATACCTAAAATAGATGATGGCTCACGAGCTATTTTTTTATGAATAATGCAACCAAGATTGTTTTCAAATCCTTTGATGCCAATGTTTAAAAGTAAAGCGTGTATGCTGAATAGCAAACAGCAGCGTATGGGAAAGTATTGCAATTCATATTGCTTTTCATATCTTCCCCTCTGGCCTGCATGTTTCCCCATTTGTAAACTGCGTTTTTGCAAGGGTTTTAGTAAACACGTTTAAAAGAGTTCTTCAGCTAAGTAAAGTTGTCAGAAAGGTGTTAAGAAGGCAAAGCTTTGAAAAGTAGAGCTCTCTTTTATTTACTTTATATTTCCTCCAAGTATCTGCCAGTTCAGTGCACAAATGAAATGGGGGTGTGATATTCTGCCACATCCCCCCCCCCCACTCCCCCCACTCCTCACCACCACTTTTTCATCAGGGAAAAGATTGCACCCTTATCAGCAACTGCACCCTATACTTCCCACAGAAACTGTTACCTGTTATTTTAAGATGAGTCATAAATGACAGCATGTAATAAACTCACACAGTTTGGTAAATTATTATAATTTAATCCCACATTAATTATGAATACATATTTGAAATAACCAAACTTAATATGCCTTTGTTATCATCAGTCTTGAAAAGTGAATACTGCAATTAGATGCCTTCAGCATTTTGGAACATATGTCTAACACTGTAGACATTTCAAAAGGATGTAAACTCTGAGATGGGTGCCTGTTACTGGAAAGGTAATATTTTTTTAATTTTATAATTTATTGGAATTTTAAAGTCAGATGATAGTGATGAAACAATGCCAGAAATAGGTTCCCACTAAAGGAAAAAATATTAAACCATTATAACAATACTAAATAATAGTGAAAAGGCTTATTAAACCACCACTATAGGAAGAAGCAAGACTTCAATAAATGAACAGAAAGAGAAAAATACACTTCGCAAAGGAAAATAAACCAAAGCAAGAGAGATAATTAATTCAAATACAGCAATAGACACCAACCCCCAATCTTGGAAGAAAACTAAGGGGCCTCATTCCTAAAGGTCGATAACCGGTTAACACGCAGTAGCTGACAGCTGAGAACACTAGAGTGTGTTCATGCCAGATACTGGCCGCTACAACTCATGTTAAGTGGCCATAGCAGGCTAGGGAGGAGAGTGGATGGATTAGGGCACAGTGTACGTGTACAGAGCTCATGGCCGCTAGCATGAGGGAAACTGGCAAGTGCTTAGGTGCCCCACGTTAATCGCACCGTGTGTTCTCATGCGCAATCATATGCTAAGTGCCAGGAACTTGAATGGTAACAGCCCCCCCCCCCCCGAGACAGCACATGATAGTTTAACTTGAATGGTAACATCCCCCCCCCCCCCCGAGACAGCACATGATAGTTTAACTTGAATGGTAACATCCCCCCCCCCCCCCGAGACAGCACATGATAGTTTAACTTGAATGGTAACATCCCCCCCCCCCCCCCGAGACAGCACATGATAGTTTAACTTGAATGGTAACATCCCCCCCCCCCCCCCGAGACAGCACATGATAGTTGCACTTACTGCATGTTAGATTCGCCAATAATATCTTGGTAAGTGCAAACCTTTAGTAAAAGGGTTCCAAAAACATAATTTAGGAACTGTATCCAACAAAAATTGCTTTAAATGGTCAAGGTCCCAAAATATATATTTCTGGCCTTAATATTTGCGCAGACAATTGCAAAGAAATCGTAAAAAGAACTGGGCACCAATGTGGAAGGCTTGTGGCCTGTGAGCCAGAAATGCCCTTTGCTTTCATTGAATGGACTCCAAAACACGAGGACAAATTAAAGACTTTAGTCCCTGAAAGAGTATCTCACATTTACAAAACAAGGTCTTGTAAACATAATCTCTGTTCATAAGCAATGCAAAAGTCACCAAGAGGGTAGAGGACACAATATCTGAATTCAAAGATGTAAAATTGAAATTCGTATAATCTGAGATACGTCAAAGCTATGCAAAGCAACTTCATCTCCCTTCCCATGGTAGGCAACATCTCTGCAGTAAAACCTAATACTTCCAACAGATATTTTTAACATTTCACAAATGGAAACCCCTCTGATAATTGTCCGAAACCTCAAGTTTAGTATTTATATTTAAATTTTCTTTTAATCAGCCCAGATTAATTTGAGATGCTTCGGAGACTCTTTTCTCAAGATTCTCTATGTTAGAGAAATGGTCCACTAAAGAATTCTCGCAAACTACATATTTATCATGGAATTCTTTAGTGAATATAACGAGTTCATCAAACCTTATCCTCTAACTGCTTTCCAAGGCCATCATTGCCTCCCATATGGATTCCAAAGTCACCACTTTATCTTGCTGAAGAACCAAATGACCTGAAACAAAATTGTCCAGTCCTCTCTCCAGGGGCCGAGGTATTTTCTACATCTAGCCCAAGCTTTCAGCAGGCACCCACTGGGAAGTTGCCTACTTGGAATCTGGGTACCTTTGGGAAACCTGATAGGTACTTGTGACCTGGATTGGCCACTGCTGTCTTGATGAACCCTTGGTCTGATCCAGTATGGTTTACAGTGGTGTGAAAAAGTCTGGAATCACTTGTAAATTTGACGTTTTTTCAACTTCGTAACCTTATATCTTAATTTATTTTTCCTCCCAGTGGCTTTTTCTGTGTATCTCATGATAAGTGATAGATTTGGCTATTAGGGCAAACTTTTAGTATTGTTTTGGCCCTTATTTTCTGAGTTTGTTCCCCATAGTTGTCCTGTTGATAGATTTTCTGTGAAAATCGCGTAATGTACATCGTTGGCTAACGATATATTATTGTAAGTATGCTTTAAAATATTATGGACGCACACCAGATTTCCTTTAAATTAATGTATGTGGCCTTGAAAAAGGCCGTTTTTATGTGTCAGTGATGGCTCAGTATTTGATGGGCCACCCTTTGTTCTTGATCACCTGACTGCACCTTGTTGGCATTGAATGAACCAGTCTGACAAGGTGATCGTTGGTGACAATGCGGTTCCAAGCTGCAATGAGTGACTCAATCAGATCACGCTTTGATGTCAGATGCCTCTTGGATAGTGCCACAGGTTCTCGATTGGATTCAGATCTAGAGACTGGGCAGGCCAGTCCATTGACTTAATGTTGTTCCGCTGCTTCCAGCTGATCACCTGTCTGGAGCGATGGCAGGGTGCATTGTCATCTTGGAACAGGAACTGGCCAGGAAAAAGCTGGTGTGCTGATGACACCATGCACTTTTGCAGTATGGTGATGTACTTGGCCCCGTTGACCATTCCATTAACGATGTGAAGACATCCAACGCCATTGGCAGCCATGCAGCCCCAGACCATGACCTTCAAAGGATGCTTCACAGTGAGGTTGAGCACTCAGGCTTGAATTCCTTTCCAGGAAATCTCCTCACATAGGTGTGGGCCTGGTTACCAAACAGGCAGAAGGTGCTTTCATCACTGAATAGCACCTTTTCCCACATTTCAGTTGACCAGGTTGAGTGCTTTCTCACCCACACAATCCAGTTGCGCCTTTGTATGTCAGTCACCAGTGGCTTATTCCGTGTTTTGCAGCCCCTGAGACCAAACTGCAGGCACCGATGACGAACTATTGATGAGCTGACACAGACCTCACTCTTGTCTAACCACTCTCGAAGTAGCTGAGGAGAGGTCAACTTGCGATTAGTCAGTGAAATGCATTGTAGTGAGCAGTCCTGGCATGATGTTGATGCATCTGGACGACCTGAACGAGGTTTGTCCACCACTGAACCCATTTCTTTCTTCTTCTGTACAATCTTAACAACAGCGCTCTGACTGCAGGCAACTTTCCTGGCTATCTGATGGCTTGAAAATCCTTCCCCGCTCACAAAGGACACACGAACACGCTCCTCCAAGGTCAGGGTCCGAGTCATCTTCATGGTTGATCTAGAAAGCGTATGAAATTCAAAAATTTCACGTGTTTTTAAAGCTGCACTGTTTGCTAGATATCTGCATTGTGATTGGTTAGTGAAACCAGCCTCCTGATTGGTCAGAAATAACGTGTGCATATTGGATAATCTCGATCCAGTTTTGACGCAGGATCCACAAAAATTGCAGTAGCTATATCCCAGTGTCTGTAAAGTAATTAAATTGGAATCAAGGAATGCAAAAAGGTCAACTTTAATAGCCAAATGTATCCCTTTTAACGTGGTAGAAAGATGAATATGCTGGGCTAACGCAAAAGTTTTAAAAAAAATGTTAGAAAGTACGAAAAACGCAAAACTCACAAGTGATTCCAGACTTTTGCACACCGCTGTATCTTATGTTCTAATGTCCTGACGTTTTAAATCAATAGTTATGCAGGAATCTTCCAAACAGGAAAATCCTCCTTGAAGCTGGACAACTTCAGCGTTGCCTCTACACCACATGCACTTTTTCAACCATCTTGCCCACAGCGGTTGCACTTGGCAACTGTGAGCTGAGAATCGTGGGGGTGGGGGTGGGGGGGTGGGAGGGGCTATACTGCTCCAGATTCAAGGAAACTTGCAGCTCACTGCAGCAGTCTCTCACAGCTGCCTGCTGAGCTTTGCGTGGATCAGCACCATAGACCCGAAACTGCTCAGTGGAACCAGGAGATGAAATGGGAGAAGACTGTCTTCACCTTCCCTTTCCTTTTCTCCCTTGGCAGTGGGAAGCCTGGTTCTTACATAGAGTGTGGAGGTGCACATCCTCTCACTTGGGAAGCCATCTTGCCTCTCCTTCCAGAAAGATGAAGAACATATAACAAGAGTACATTAGCGATTTAGTATCAATTTAATATGCACATTCACAGCTGAATTCTGGTAGGGAAAAGCAGGACATGGGTTATCTGTAAGGGGAGTACATTTTGTTTCCTTTTTAAGCTTAGTTTACATTATTTCTTTTTATATTTTTCTTTTTAGTGCAGGATATTTTCAAAAGTCACACAATATGATAGAAATGTGAAACAATGAAATTTGTTCATTTTTTTCAGTTTTCTTCCAGAATAATATTTCCTATGTCATTTCAAATGATTGTGTATCTCTAGCTGTCTCTGCTAAATTGAGGTTAACATGACTCCATAATCTATGAAACCTATACTGATGCACCTGATATATTAACAGAAATATATTCAACTTCCCAGGTCCTCTTTAATAATGGTTTATGGACCTTTCCTCCAGGAACTTGTCCAAATCTTTTTTAAACCCAGCTACATTAACAGCTTTTACTACATGCTCCGATAACAAATTCCAAAGTTGAGTGAAAAAGTATTTTCTCTTATTAGTCTTAAATGGGATACACTGTAGCTTCATTACATGTCTCCTAGTCTTTTTACTTTTTGATTGCATAAACAACTGATCTACGTTAACCCCGTTCCACTCCATTTATTAATTTATAGACCTCTATCCTATCTCCCCTCAGCCGTCTCTTTTCCAAGTCTTTTTAACATCTTTGTTAGTGATATAGTGGAAGGGCTGTCGGTAAGGTTTGCATCTATGTGGATGATACCAAAATCTGCAACAGAATAGACACCCAGGAAGGTATAGATAATATGAGGAGGGATCTAGCTAAGCTTGAAGAATGGTCTAGAATTTGGCAGCTGAGATTTAATATTAAAAAATACAAGGTCATGCATTTGGGCTGCAGCAATCCAAGGGAGCAATATAGAATAGGAGGTGAAGTACTTTTGTCCACTAAAGAAGAGCGGGACCTAGGCGTGGTTGTGTCTGATGTTCTTAAAGTAGCTAAACATGTAGAAAAGGTGATGGCAAAAGCTAGAAGAATGCTTGGGTGCATAGGGAGAGGAATGGCCAGAAGAAGAAAAGAGGTGATAGTGCCTCTGTATAAGTCTTTGGTGCGACTTCATTTGGAGTATAGTGTGCAATTCTGGAGACTGCACCTTCAAAAGGATAAAAACAGGCTGCAGTCAGTACAGAGGGTGGCTAATAAAATGATTAGAGATGTTCATTATAAAGCATAAGAGGACAGACTTAAGGATCTTAATATGTACACCTTAGAGGAAAGGCGAGAGAGAGGAGATATGATTGAGTTGTTTAAATATCTCCATGCACAGGAGGAGAGCCTCTTTCTATTGAAAGCAAGCTCTGCTATGAGGGGACATGGGATGAGGGTGAAGGGGGATAGATTCAGGAGTGATATGCGTAAATATTTCTTTACGAAAAGAGTGGTGGATCCGTGGAATAGTCTCCCGGTGGAGGTGGCAGAGATGAGGAGACTATCTGAATTCAAAGGAGCATGGGACAAACACAGAGGATCTCTAAAGGAAAAAAGGAGACTGTTGTAGTTGTTGATATCGAAGGACAGATTAGATAGGCCATGTGGTCTTTTTCTGTCATCATGTTTCTATGTTTCTATGAAAAGCGTTAAACTTTTAAGCCTCTCCTCATAAGGTATCCTTTCATCCCCTTTACCATTTTGGTGGCTCTTCTCTGTACCTTTTCTAATTGTGCTATATCTTTTTTAAGATATAATGACACGAATTGCACACAGTATTTAAGGTGCGGATGCACCATGGAACAATACAGAGGCATTATGATGTCATCCTTTGTTTGATTGTCATTTCTTTCCTTATGATTCCGAGCATTCTATTTGCTTTCTTGGCCGCCTCTACCTACTGTGACACTGTAAACCATACCCCATTATCATCAGTCACCCCCATTCTCTCGTCTCCTTACCATCACCCACTATCTCACTACCCCCTTGGTCCGTACAATACATGACTGAATTCTCTCACCAAGTAAGAAGGTAAAACTCGATGAACCTCTTTGCAGTTCAGCCTACTAACTTTTTATTGATTTTTCAATAAGCCATTCTTTTCTCAACATACAATCACGGATACAAATGTAGATATTTTGTGACTGCTTCTCAGCAGCTGGTTCAAAGTGCAACTTTTATGTTCATTGAGGAACACAAACCATATATCTGAGGAGAAAAATGATTTTTCTTTTCATTCTCACTGTAGAAATTCAAGACCTATAAGTGCTACCTCTCTATAGTAACCGAGATTGGCAAATGAAATAGCAACTTATGTTCAAATCTTGCATCTTCTTTTTTCAAATATTTTTATATCGTAAATATCGTTCTATTGGAGAAGCAAAGTCATTTCATACAACATATACAAGTCTATAAACTAACTAATAACCCATCAACCGCACCATTGTTATCTTCACCCTGAACTAGCTGATCTCATAGTTCATCCTCATCCTACTGGAAACTGATAGGTCTTAAACAGTTTAGGAAATCTCTTATAATCTGTCCCAGCTCTAATTTTCCTCAGTTACTCATTCTGCCAGCTGGAAGCCATCACAAGAAACATTCTTAACTGTACTCTGGATCCCCTCATCTCTGTTCTGGTTAATATCTCCAACATCTTACTGGTACATAGCTCTTCAGTCCTAATGCCAACTATTTAGGCTTGGTTTCCCTCACTGCTCTGAAAGCCATCATCGAAACTTTAAACATGAGTTTGACTCTTACTCGTGCTTTTAAATGTGTATGTGCTGTGCGGGAGTATCCTAGTAGTTAGAGCACTGACTTGGTAACCAAGAGACCAGCATTTGATTCCCACCAGCACTCCTTGTGACCTTGAGCAAGTCCATTGCCTTGGAAGAAAGGCCTGACAATCTACTTCTGGTCACACTGTCAAGAAAACCCAGGAATCCACACTGACTCGAAGGCACACCTTGCATTGTGCTGTGCATTATTATAAGAAGTGGCTTTTGCCGGCATACTCATGGAAATCATTTCTAAAATTACTCCCACTATCATTGCAGTGTTTTAGCATTAACAGAGATGATGTTGGCAGAAGCAGGCAATAGGGCATTAGATGATGTCTACTCATACTGAAATAGCTACAGCTGATTGTTATTTTCTGCATGTTCCTCCTGCATTTGAGGAAAATTATGCAATATCAAAATGTTCCAAGCTCCCCTGTACCGCTGATTTCAGAAATTTTGAGTAGCTGAACAGTCGGGCAGCAGGACGTAGCTTCTTTCACCTCTCCCTAGAGACAAGCTATATAGATAGTGAATCCACTGCTGGTCTGCAATCCCATAATGCAAATTATTGGGCATAAATTTATTCTAGCAAATTCATTTCCTCTAAGAAGAATTGAGTCATCAAGATGAAGATCAATCAGCTAGGCAGGACTTCATCCACACAAGGCTATTCCCATAGAGGCAGATTGGGAAAATGCTTTCTGAAGAACTCTCCGCATATGTCAGCCCACGCTATATATTTGGGATTACAGAAGATGAGAATCAAACAGGGGAATAAACCTACCAATGTAACACTGTACAATTGTAGTGCTTGGCCTGCTTTTCTAATCTTTTTTGTGTGTTTTGTCTTGGTCCAGTCGTTTTTGTTCTTTTTCCTTCTTGTTCTATCACTTTTAATCTACCTTTCCAAATACTTTTTTTACTTCTCTGTAAACCACTTTGCCTATACCAAGAAAGGTGGTATAACAACATTTTAGAAAACATAAACAAACATTATGGGGGTCATTCCGATTTGTGTTTAGCGGGGATGGACATCTGGTTCGGATGTCCATCCTCGCTAAACGGTAGGTAGCCAATTCTACAAACAGAGCTCCCAGCACGTACAGGCAAGATGTGCGGGAAACTCTTTTCCTGGGTGGGAGGCGTGGGCCACAGGAAGAGCAAGGGCGAGGAGTTGGCGGAAACCTGACCCCGGACATACAGGGCCGATTCCGGTATCAGCCCTGTACATTTGGGTCAGGCAATCTAGACGGGAGACTTATTCCACCTCTGAGGTGGAATACATCACCCTAGATAGCAGCAAAGGACAGATCCGGGTCCAGACAAAGAGGTGAGGGGGTTCCCCGCAGCCCAACCCTGGCCGCGGTAGGCCCAATCGGGGGTCAGGCAATGGGGAAATCAAATTAGCTGTGACTGCCGAGGATCGTGGCTCCTGCATGGAGCCATGGTGCCATGACAAGAGGATGCTACGCCACTGCAGCCCATGCAGGAGCCTTGCTGAGCTAGCCAGTGAAGTGCCTGGATATCCAGGGTGCCTGAATCAGGGCAGGTCTTGGACGTCCAGGCCCTATGCCGCAACTCTGCTCACGGGGAGCCATCTAACCCCTGCGGGAGTAGAATCGGGTGCATCTCTGGGCCATGCATATTTCTGGACATCTGGAACGTCCCGATGCGCACCTATGGAATTGGCCTCCACAGGCCTGCTCCACGAAGGTGAATAGTGGGGCTGGATGTCCCAACAGGACATCCAACTCGAGGCCATCCAGATTTCTAGATGTCCAGATGGCCCAAATGTGCACCTATGGAATTGACCTCCACGGGCCTGATCCACAAAGGCGAATAGTGGGGGTGGACATCCCAATGGGACGTCCAGCCCCGTTTCTGCCCTCAGTCTATGCTGCCCCCAGCACCACTGCACATACAGAGCTCCTGAGCATGCTGTGGGGAACGGGGGTCGCATGGGTGCAGAGAGTTGGTGAAGCGTGGGCGGGACCAACTCCCGGATATACAGAGCCGATTGCAGTGACGGCCCTGTACGTCCAAGAATTGCGGGGGGATGCCCTGCTTATTCCACCTCAGAGGTGTAATAAGAGTGGTGTGCCCCTCTGATCCTGACCCGAGCGGGGTGCCCCTCTGATCCTGACCGGCAGCCCTCCCCCAGAGCCCAGCAGCACCCCAGCAGTATGGGCCTGATCCACAAAGGCGAATAGTGGGGGTGGACATCCCAATGGGATGTCCAGCCCCACTGTCTGCCCTCAGTCTATGCTGCCCCCAGCACTGCTGCACATACAGAGCTCCTGAGCATGCTGTGGGGAACGGGGGTCGCATGGGTGCAGAGAGTTGGTGAAGCGTGGGCGGGACCAACTCCCGGATATACAGAGCCGATTGCAGTGACGGCCCTGTACGTCCAAGAATTGCAGGGGGATGCCCTGCTTATTCCACCTCAGAGGTGTAATAAGAGTGGTGTGCCCTCTGATCCTGACCAGAGAGGGGTGCCCCTCTGATCCTGACCGGCATCCCTCCCCCGGAGCCCAGCAGCACCCCCCACTGGAGTAATGGGACACTCACAGTGAGTCCGCACCACCTGATGAGGGCCCCAGCAACCCCCATCAGGGTCAGGTGGCGAGAAATCGGGGGTCACAAATGTAGCAGGCAGGTTGTGCCACAGGGAGGACATCCCCGCGGTGATGCAGAGGGGTATGCCATGCCGTCCAAGGGCCCGATCCTGCACCCATGAGGCCATCTTGCTCCCATGGTGCAGAATTGGGTCCTGATGGGCCCATCCTGCCCGGATGCACCCAGATGACCCAAATGTGCCCCTTCAGGGATCGTATTCCACATCTACCTTAGGATTTGAATGGAATTGTATCTTCAAGCTAGGATGAAGGCAGTTGTGTGTGTTTAAGCTTTAAGCTTTAACAAGCCTGATGAAAAGAGATCGCTCAGTTCCTTGGAGAGACAATGGAATAATTGTAGAGAGCTGATTAGAATTAATCTCTTTGCCAAGACCCCCATAGAAACATAGAAACATGATGGCAGAAAAAGACCACATGGACCATCTAGTCTGCCCTTCCATATCAACCACTACAACAGTCCTCTTTTTCCCTTTAGAGAACCTCCATGTTTGTCCCATGCTTTTTTGAATTCAGATACTGTTCTCATCTCTACCACCTCCACTGGGAGACTATTCCACGCATCTAGCACTCTTTCGGTAAAGAAATATTTCCGCATATTACTCCTGAGTCTATCCCCTTTCACCCTCAGCAGAGCTTGCTTTCAAACGAAAGAGGATCTCCTCCTGTGCATTTATGCCACAGAGGTCTCAATCATATCACCTCTATCCCACCTTTCCTCTAAGGTGTACATATTAAGATCCTTAAGTCTGTCATCATATGCTTTATAATGAAGACCACTAACCATTTTAGAAGCCACCCTCTGTATGGACTCCAACCTGTTTATATCCTTTTGAAGGTGTGGTCTCCAGAATTGCACGCAATACTCCAAATGAGGTCGCACCAAAGACCTATACAAAGGCACTATCACTGCCTTTCTTCTGCTGGCCATTCCTCTCCCTATGCACCCAAGCACCCCATGACATATAGAGAGGCAAATAATTTATAAATCAAAACCTAACCGCATTGTTTCATTATATGAGTAACAAAGCAAATAACCACCAACTCCCCTTTCCCAAACTCTTTGATGTTCCTCTAATTTCAATCATAACTGAATAGCAAATACCAAAGTCATTATCTAAATGATACTAAATTAATTTCAAAAAAGGCAAAAGTTTCTCTTTTAACTGTCAAGTAGTGTAAAGAAATATCCATGCATATTTTGAGAGGTACAAAGAACAACCAATTAGCTTTTAATAAAGATATTCTCTTCGCAGTCGATGGATCAAAGATCCCCAAAGAATTTACATTTTCTGAAGAGCTGGACAGATCAGCCCTAATTAGGGCTTGTCTTCATGTTGTACAGATTGCGAGTCAACTGTTGGACGAACTTATGCGTTTGGCACCCTTCAGCTCCAGACATAAAAGAATAACAGTTGACAACTCAACATGCTAAGGGCAATTCCTTCATCTTACTTGAATGATGAACATATCAAGAGCGAGGGACACTTTACTTTGAATCTGTTCACATTCAACCAATCCAAATACAAAAGAAATAGAACCATAGCAACAAGGTAATACAGGTACAGAGGCCTCCCTGGTCGGAAAACATATGTATATTTTGACGTGAGCTAAATACACATAAATATATAGCATAAATAAAAATATACAGTAGGCCTATGCTTGCATGTGGCTCCTAAGCCCAGACGTGGACGTTATGTCTACACAAGAGTGGATGTAAATATGCACATCCACTTTGGCGATTTTATGCGCACGTAATTCCAAACTTTGCCTAACCCAACCTCCTGGGAACATACACTTTCCATATACATAAAGCTATTCATGAGTTTGCCTCCTATGCACACTTTCACACTCACATGTTCCTGCTCATGGGTAGAGTGGAGGAGAAGACTAAGGGTTAGAGCAGTGGGAAGCCAGTGCTTGAATCTCAGTGCTGCTCTTTGAGGACTTGGGGAAGGGGGTCATTCTAGAACATGAATATGAGCTGTCCACATGCGACGAGGATATATAAGTGCCGAATATGTCCCCCACCATATTCTGCAACACTGCTGACATGCATGTCCTGGGCGTTAGCACAGGGAGTTAAGAACATGGGTGAGAGAGGGTGGAACAGCGGTGTGGTGAGCTGCCAAGACATAGAAAGCTTATTCCCGAATGGGCCATGTATGCATGAGGTGTAATCCAGAAACGTCTACGTTAGACCTGCTGAAACCAGGTTTAAAGCTCTGAATTAGAAAATATTCAGCTCTGCCCTACAATGCGTCTCATAGAGGTGAATGGATGTGACAGGTCGGGTCTGAAGGGGAGCCACTGCACATGCTGGTAAAGGGTCCCTCAACACCCTAGCAAGATCAGTTGTGGAGGGTGCCCCAGGGCAAGCACCAAATTTTATGGCAGTGGATATATCTCTAAGCAGACCAAGATGGGAAGAGGGTGTGACAAATGTGACAGTGGGCACAGCATGAACAGGTGCCCCATGTATGCGTTGATGCTGATAAGTACCCCCTCCCCCGCAGTGTCTGCCTGAGAAGGCACAGAGGGGCACTGGCCAGCAGACTGATGCCAGATACACCAGGATCCTGGACTGGACAGTGTAGGTCCAATTCCATCCCTGCTACCACCAGCTGGCGGCCATGCTGCCAATGCACCCAAAACACAGCCTAACAGCGGAGTGATCACGTGCATTGTGAGTGCATTTGGCAGTGGCAGCACGCTAGGATACCATGGCAGCTGTGTGCAAATGTGCATGCACGTGATCACTCCGCTGTTAGGCTGTGTTTTGGGTGCATTGGCAGCATGGCCGCCAGCTGGTGGTGGCAGGGCTGAGTGCACAGGCCACCAGGGTGTGTGTCTGTGCACGGGCCTCTGTGCCCATCTGGCTCTGCACAGGGGGACAAGGTGTGTCACACACCATGGTGGCGGCCTCTCTCAGTCTATGTGACCTCGTGCCCAATCTGCATGGTTGCAACACTGCCAGCCCATTGGTGGCGGCATTGTTAGGTGCAGGTATGACTCACAATGTTGTCTGTGTCTTCACATGTGCCCCTACTATAGCTCCACAGGCAGCGGTACTTTCTCTGCCAACAGTATCCATGGAGGATGCCACAAGAGAGGTTGAGGAGGCCCCGAATGATGCCTCACTGCCATGCACCGCTGCTGACACCACACAGCAGCAGCTGCATCATGTCCCTGGGCTGGATAATCTGGAGTTCCATGTCCCCTCCCCATCACCTCTACCACAGTGCACTACTGACGGTGATGCAGGAGGGGCACACCCACAGGGGTGCACAGCATTACCTGCATAGCTGTGTTGAGCATCTGCTTGCACACAGCACCACCGATAAGGCATGATGAGAGCAGCAGCTGGAGCTGCTGCAACAGTCCACAGTGTTGCAGGAATAGCATGTTGTCGCTACAGAGCAGCTGACCATAGCTACCAGCACCCTCAAGGCAAACATGGTAGTGATTGTGATTGAACTGCGGTGCGTCCCTGGGTGGTCCATCCCTAAACCACTCCATGCTCCCTTCAGTGTTCCTCCCATGAGGTCTGGCCAGGGGTGTGGTGGGGCAGTTCCCACAGCTGCAGTATCCTCAGCAGCATGTGCACCTGCATCTCCACAGTTGGGCACCAGTGGTGTCATAATACAGGCCTCAGCACGAACCTGCAACACTGTTGGCTGGCCCGCCACACAGACACCCCCTCTCCTTGGGCCATTTCCAAGGGGCACCGGTCCTCAGATGGTGTTTTCTCCATTCCATGAGGATATCATGGAGTCAGGTAGCATGAGTTGTGACAGCTCAGGGTCAGAGGACATGCCACCATGCACATCTGTGACCATGGTGACCGAGGCACAGGTGCATGTGCTCTTAGGGAGGGGGAAAGGCAAGGCTTGGGCATGGGGGAGGAGACACAGGGAGGTCATGTAGCACCAGGATTTGGGTACGGAATGCTTGGTGTGTGGGCTTGGGTCCCAAGGGAGTGTACAGGCGGTGTGGGTTAGTGTAGGAGTGTGTGGGGTGGGTGTCAGTCATGTTCCAGGGCTGTCTGTGTAACATTATCCCATGTGGGTAGGCATGGGTGGTTGGGGGGATCCACGGGGTGGCACTGCCTCATAGGTCTGGCATTTGGTGTGTGCAGAGGACACACCACTCTGCATGACATTGACACCTATGTTCATATGTTTCTGAGTGACTCACACATGTATATGTCCACAACATGAACACATGGGGTCATTCCGACTCGCAAATAGCGGGAATGGATGTCCCAATGGGATGTCTATCCCCACTATTCGTGCCCCTTCCTGCCAGCAGTTAACTTCCCCACCAGTTGTATGGGGAAGTTAGACAGGGGTGGGTAAGGGGTGGATCAGGGTGGAGTTAGGGCGGGCGGTGGGCAGTCATCAGCCCTGGACATACACGGCTGATTCTAATGTCGCCAGGGGTCGGCGGGCCCGGGGCCAGAAAGTGGCCGCCTCTGCCTGGTTGGGAGGAGAGTCTCCTCCTGCTCAATGACCATGGTCACCAGCAGCCTCGTCTCCATCTCGCTGAAGTTGGGCTGCCTGGTAGCTATGTTGATTTGTGTGTTTTGTTGAGGGGACCTTCTTCCTGGATCCAGTCGCACGTGGTCTGCAGGACATGGGGTCAGGGATATTTTTGGGGTTACAGGTGCATGGGGCGGCTGGGCTGTCTGCGCATGACCTACATGTATGACAATCAGCAACTTTTTCCCCCCTGGTTTGGAGAGTCACTGGGGTTATAGCTAAGTGTTTTTTTTTTCATTTGATTTAAATACATTTAAAAATTGTAAAAAAATATACAGGCTGTATAATAAGGCCAATGAATGAAACAAAAAGGGTGTTATCTATTTGCTTTCTATAGCAGACATATATATACTGCCATTAGTTAGTCACTAGCCCTAGCACTGAGGCCTTGATATTACCCAGTGGCTTTTTCTGGGGGGCAATGTTCCCTCTAATTTTCTGTAGGCCTTGTGCGCATAAAATATCAGCTGTGTGCAGCTTTTGAAGGAAGGTTAAATTTTTGTGCGCCACATAACGACACTCGGAGTTATATACTTTAAAATTTGACTACACGTCAGAATACAGTATGTACACCACACTGATTTTAATCAAATTAAATGAAAATAGACGATTACTAAATGAAGCGGGAAATTTCTAGTAATTACAATCATAACTTTTAAAGTTTAAGACATCTGTGTTGTTTTCTATCAGAATCAGAGCCGTAATTTTTGTGCGCTCTGTTGTAAAGTATGTGCGCTCGCTCGGCGAGGTGTGTGCGCGCGCACATGCGCACAGCTTAGAGGGAACAGTGGGGGGGGGTGTCTGGATGAGATGAGTGCATACGGAATACTAAAAGAAAACTCTTTCAGTACCTAAGTTTGCCCCAGGTTTTTGTGATTAATTACATTTTCCTTTCCTCTTTTCTTCTGATATAGGGATGTCCAAGTAGAAAGGGGCCTGTCCAGGGAAGTGCAATGGACTTAGACCTCTCAGATGCAGGCATGTCCACATTTAGACCTGCTCCAGGCAGCTATTGGTATCCGGACCATGCTTGTTTTGACCTTAAAACATCCAGAGGGTGCAGAGAAGATGGAGAGTTAAGTGACTAGCCTAACATCACAAGGGGCGGCATTGGGATGTCAACACTGGCCACAACCCACTATTCTAACCATTAGGCTAGAGGAGGCCATTTTAAAGGTCTTAGTCTAAGCAGATGTCCCCATAGATGTCCATATCGGACATGTCCAAGTTTTAGCATGTGCCTGCTTTTTTTTTTCAGACATTCTGATTTGGATGTCCCAGATTATACTACTACTATCTATCATTTGTATGGTGCTACAAGACCCACACAGCACCATACAAAGACATGTAAGAGACAGTCCCTTCTCTTAAGAGCTTACAGTCTAGTCAAGACAGACAACACAACAGTAAAGACCGACAACACAACAACCAGGGACAAGGATATATTTAAGGGAATAATAATGCAACACATAGAAGGTGAACAGGAAATGAAGGAGATCAGTATCCAAAAGCAGTCTCAAAGAAATGGGTTTTTAGCCTGGATTTGAACAGGGCCAGAGATGGAGCCCAACGTACTGAGTCAGGTAGTTTGTTCCAGATCAAAGTCTGGAGTTGGCAGTGGAAGAGAGTGGCATGGAAGGGACCTGCCCGAAGAGATGAGTTCCCGAGAAGGGTGTAGGGAGAGATAAGAGAGGAAAGGTAGTGATGAGCAGCTGAATGAAGGCACTTTTAGGTCAGCTTTAGATAAAAGCGGAAGTAAGGATGAAGTTGAGAACTACAGACTGGTAAGTCTGACTTCTCTGGTGAGTAAATTAATGGAAACGCTGCTAAAACAGAGAATAGTGAGATTTCTGGAGTCCAATGAGTTGCAGGATCCGAGGCAGCATGGGTTTATTAGAGGCAGGTCTTGTCAGACAAATCTAATTATTTCTTTGACTGGGGGACCAGAGAGTTGGACCAAGGGAGCACCCTAGATGTGGTGTACTTGGATTTCAGTAAAGCCTTTGACCCCGTCCCAGAAAGGCAACTTACAAATAAATTGAGCACCCTATGGATGGACCCTAGAGCGAATGACTGGGTTAAAAATTGGTTGAGTGGGAGACAACAAAGTATACAGATAAATGGAGCTCACTCTGAGGAAAAGGATGCTACCAAGAGTGTGCCGCTGTAACGAATCATCATTTAGACAAGAAGCTTACATGTAAATGCTATTGTTAAGTACACAAACTGATATCAACGTTATGCGTAGTATCTGTGTATGAAAGCTGTTTTTATAGCTTGTACTGCCAGCATCCATCCTGACTAAGCATGCCCTCACATTCCTGAGCAGAAGCATTTCCATTGCACGTTGTGAGCCTGCATTGAGTGCATGCTCAGGCATGCCTGGACTAAACAAAACAGCTTACTTTCTAGGCAACATATCAGCAGACTTAAAATATGCGAGGAAATCACAAAAATAGGCGGTTGCAAAAAAATGGTGCATGATAGGAAAATTTCAAGGTGATTTTTGTGATCAGCAATCCCAAATCCATAAGATACACCCAAAGGTGTTCAGGAAGCAAAATCTTCATTGCCCAGTGTTACCCTCAAATTGTGCAACCCAGGGGGAAAAGTGCCATCCAAAAACTCCAGGATAAAGTTTAGCTGAAATAACTGCTCCTGGGGTTAGGCTGTCACTCATAATTCAGGCTACATAGACAAAGCTGTGCTATGATAAGGTGATGCTAAAGCCCTTTTCACTAATATCACAGGGAAATATACAGACAAAGGGAGTCTGTCTAGTAATTAAATCACTTCTGGAGCACCTTCACATGCCAACTTTCATTGTTTACCAACAGTTCCTGTTAATCTCAGTGAGACCTTTTCCCTAACATGTCATGGTAATGTGCATTGGCAACGCATACTAGCCAGCACGCTCTAGAGTGAAGAAGCACAGTGCACCTGAAAGCACTTCTGGCTTAACCACAGTCCATCTGCTGTTGCTTTTCAGGGTTCGTGTTTTCTATTAATGCAGGAAGCTTGCTAGGAATAACAGCCTGGAGGGTCCGTCTGGAGTGCACCAGTTCATTTAACTTCTTTTTTTTCTCTAGATTATGACAAATATAGTCAGGTACTTCAGATTTGATGCACTCACTAATTGACTCTCCTCCAGGCTGGATGGATGACATGATTTAAGGTAAATTATTTGAGCTCAACCAATTTATCTTGGGATAATGCAAGTGCTTGAAATCAGCTGCACAGAAAATGGGGATTATTTTGTTACAAGGCATTAAAGGACTTGTATTTTTCAAGCTCCAGAAGGGAATCCGTGATGCTGTAGATATTACTGCAGTTACATTATAAAGTTAAGGTTAGTGTGTGGATGAATCACAATATAGTATTGCTGTACATCTTTCATATCTTCATAGTTAATCTCTATCTTGACAGAGATTAGATAAACTGATAGGATATACAGGCACATATATAAATATGCAGATCTCAAATACTATCATTGAAGCTTACTGTATAGTGGAAATCAAAAAATCTATTTTTTGTTTTGTCTTTTTTTAAAATTATTTATTCGATTTTATAGATTTCAGCAAGAATACAGTCTTGTACAGGAAATAGTATAACATCCACAGGCAAACCAAATGGTTAAGGAATAAAGACATCATTTATTAAAGTCTGACAAAAAGAAGGCATCCATACCCAAAATTCGAGTTAGTAACACATACCTTTTCAGATATTTATTGGTCAACTTCAGGGTCAGGACAGATGTTAACAAGGGAGGAGGATCCCAGAGACCTCTGGATATCTCCACTGACCAGAAATTTAGCAATCCACAGAGACTCCTATTTGGAATACTGGGCCAAAAAAGAATCCCAATTGCAGGCACCCAATCTTATGAGGAGAAATCTTTTCCTTCTAACTTGGGTAGCCTTGGCCACGTCTTTGAGATGTACAAACCCAAAAAATCAGCTTAGATCTAGTAAAGTTTATCAGGTGACTCTTCTTCACTCCAAAGCCCCCATCTTGTTTTGAAGAATAAGTTCCCCTTTACCAAAAGGCAATTACGATATTTCCACTCACTATGCAATCAGAAATTCTCTGCTAGCACAATTTTTCATCTTCAAGTCTTGAGCTTTAGCAACTGCAGAAGATACATGTACTTGCTTTGAATTTGTGTTTTCTTCTTCATTGCAATAGTTTCCTAAATAATCTCCAGATTAAAGACCCTAGGATTCTCCAATGCTAAACTGGAAATGTCCCTCACAGATTAAGCAAAGGGGCAATACCTCAACCAATTGGCCTTCCATATAGTTTCTAAATTAAACTCATCAGGGCATTTCAAGGGAAACAAAGATACTGCATACTCCAACTGACCTCAAATAGTAGGAGATTCTTCCATTGAAGACAGGGATACCATCGCTGGACCAGACACTCCTGGGAACTTCCCAACACCAGTGCTGCTATCAACAGATCCTCCACGTGTCTGGGTCCCTCAACTTTCACTGGAAGCTCCCCCTTGAACTGTACTGCCGATTACCTCAACAGAAGAGACCTAGTTGAGCTTTTCAGAGAAGAGATGATCAATGGCCATATCAGGGAGCCCATTCCTCTGGGCTTAGCAAGGTCTCCAGGCCAGCTATGGATGCTCTAGATCCTATACTAGTAAAAACTAGACCAGGTCAATAGAGCATTTTTGTTAGACTTCTCTTAATGAGGGTTGCCACTCATAAAATAAACTGTCCATCTTAATCATTCAAAGTTGAAATGGGCAACAAAAACAGCACTTAACTCTGAGCAGAATGACTTAGGAGTCAGTCCATTCATATAGCAAAACCAATCCTAGTGGATATACACAATGCAGCACTGCGTTTTGGGCCACCACACATAATTCAGATAGGCCCTACATCAGATGTTCTGATTTCCAAGGTCGGTCAACATAGAACTTGCGAAATATCAGATCCTGACATCCTGTCAAATGGCATTCCAACAGAGGTCTATTACTGTGCAGAAGACTGCATTAAATGATCCATTGGACCAGAGGAAACCAGGTGACTAGGTTCCAAAGAATAAGCTCTAGTTTTCCCCTTTCACTTGCCGATAGCAGGATAACAACCACAGTGCACATGGAGGTTAGAGGCTCACAGCCGCAAATCTTCATATCTATGTCATTATTATATTCCCTTCCTGAAGGTTTCTACACAGAATTATATCTGCTCTGAGGAAGCAATAATACTGTATGCACTAGCAATAGCTCCTGCAGATGCTCCTGTTTTATCAAATATGCATAGAAATGCTGATCCCAGCTGTGCTCCACCCATTCCCCACTACTAGAAATGCTTACACATTCCAGATGTTCTACAGAGTCCTCTAAAGACACACAAGTGGGCAGCCTTCCAAGATGTCTGGCAGCCTCTTCTTTCCCCAAACCCTCTTGTGTACTATATAGAGAAGGTGTCTATAGCATGCTGACTGACAACCTGCTCCAGGATGGCACCAAAGAGCCCAACAAAGAAGATGAGAAATGAAGACTTTCGCAATAAGTAGAGATAATGCGAGCCTTGGGGCAAGTGAATTGGTTCCAATAGGTTATAACTCCTCTTGACTAAGCAGAGTAGCCCAGTAGTTAACACAGTAGTCTAGGAACCAGGGTTCAAATTCCACAGATGCTCCTTGCGGTCTTGGGCAAGTCATTTAACTTTCCATTACCTCAGGTACAAATAGCCCTCCAAGGACAAGGAAATATGAATGTTACATCTATACCTGAATATACGAGTAGCTCACCTTAAAATACTACTGGAAAGATGTGAAATAGACACTGAGGCTACTGCTAGCAAGTCAGTGGAGACAGAAGACAACCCAAGCACACTATTGCAACGTTATCTTACCAAATGTGTGCTGGTAAATGCATGTTAACTCTGCACAAAAGCTGGTATAGAAACTACTTACCAACAACAATCCCAAGTATTTTCTGCAGTCTGCTACATAGGTCAATATATAATTGGCCCAAGACTGCTACATTAAATGCTAAGAGTAGCTTACTATTTGACTACAAATGCCTTACTTAAACTGCTAGGTAAAGTAGCTTTGCAATTGAATTGATATCAACTGCAAAATACTCTGATTTTCTTCTACAGCAATGTACCTGATAATCGACCAGTAAGAGTTGCTTAACCGTTTGTTCAGTTTTAAGTGCTGCAGGTAAAAGCCCTCTGCAATTTGACACCTTAAAATGAAACTCCTTCATTTAATGGAACACTTAGCTCTGTAAAACCAGAACACATTAGGGGTAGCAACAAAGATTTTACATTTCCTAGATTCTGTGATTGCTTTAAGCTGTTGGGTTTGACTATCATTTAGGCACATTTATGATGTCATGGATGTGTGAAAGCAGCAGAAACAAGCTGGCGTTTCATATCACCTCATTTCCAAAGCATTTTTTAGATTTGTGATTACGAAGAAGGCACGACCTTCTCCCTGTAAGTTTATGCAAATGTTGCTGAAATACTCAGTGGATCATAAATATGAGGATTTCCCTCTTTTTGTCTGTTTTCCTCAAATGCATGTTGGGTTTTCTTGCACTGAAGTTGAGTAATTAGGTTCCAGCATCTATATGGAAAATGAACAGATTAGACAATACTGAAGTTATTCATGTCTGGTGTAATTAGTCTGCCCTTATTATGTTTCTTGACTCCTCCTTTTGTATTTATCAGTTATTTTATTTAACATCTTTTTTAATACCGCATTATCTGGAAGTCAAAGAGGTTTACAGAGAATGTGAAGTTGTAGAACGTTACAGTGAACAAGAAAACGTAATGTGTTAACAAGCAACCAGCTATTTACATTCCATTATGTTAAAAGACCATTACAGTAACATGAGTTTGAAAAACTGCAACACACGGGTTAACTTAGAGAGTTAAAGTAAATGACGGAAGAGCTAGTGACATTAGTATTAATGGGAAGAGAGGGCAGGGGTAGGTGGATGCTCGAGAGATGAGTTAGTTGGGATAGGCATCTACCAAGGTACAAATGTCCACATACTATTTCTTAATGACTGTGTGGTTTTAGCTTCTTGCGGAATTTGGTTATTAGGTCTAAGGATCTTGCCTGTTCTGGGAGTGAATTCCAGATTGACGGGGCATAGATTGAAAATGCCCGTATGCACCTAGACTGCTGGCTGCTCACTCTTAGGGTAGCAATGGTGAGGAGGTTATGGGAGTTTTTTCTCCTTGTGTTGTTGTCTGGGACCTTTTGTATAAGAGTTTGTAGACTTGTTGACAAGAGGTTGTGAAGAATCTTAAAGACGTTATAGCTCTGTATTTTATTCTGAGTATCATAGGAAGCCAGTGCAATTGTTTTAATGTTGGAGTGATATGCTTTGTTGTGGTGTACCTATTATCATGCGTGCAGCTGTATTTTGGACCATTTGCAGACGGTCTAATGCATGCTTTGGGATTACATAAGAACATAAGATCTGCTATTTCCAACAGTCGCCAGTCCAGGTCACAAGTACCTGTCAGGTTCCCAAAACATATACAGATTCTATGCTGCTTGTCCAATGTGTCAGCAATGGATTTCCCCATTCCTCTTTAATAATGGTTTATGGACTTTTCCTCCAGAAATTGTGCAAACCTTTTTTAAATCTAGCTACACTAAAAGCTTTTACTGCACCCTCTGGTATTGTATTCCAGAGTTTGATTGCAAGTTGAGTTAAAAATAAAAATTCTCATATTAGTCTTAAATGTGCTACATTGTAGCTTCATTACGTGTCCCCTGGTCTTTTCACTTTTTGAAGGGGTAAACAACTGATCTACATTTACCCATTCCATTCATTCTTTTATAGACTTCTATAATATCTCCCCTAAGCTTTTAAGCCTTTCCTCACGGGGATATCTTTCCATCCCCTTTACCATTTTTGTCGCTCTTCACTGTACCTTTTCTAATTCTGCTATATCCTTTTTAAGATATGGTGACCAGAAATGCACACAATTATCAATGTGCAGTGACACCAAGTGACAATATAGAGGCATTATAATATCCTTTGTTTTATTCTCCATTCCTTTCCTTATGATTCCTAGCATTCTATTTACTTTCTTGGCCGCCGCTGCACATTGGGCAAAGGGTTTCAATGTATTATCCACAATGATGCCTAAATCCTTTTCCTAAGTGATAGGTCCTAATGTGGAACCTTGCCAAGTTTCCCAATTTATAAAGGTCCTCTTGCAATTTTTACAATCCTGTTGTGTTTTAACAACTTTGAATAATTTGGTGTCATCTGCAAATTTGATCACCTCCCATGTTATTCCCATTTCCGGGTCATTTGTAAATATGATAAAAAGCATCAGGCCCAGCGTAGCTCCCTGGGGTATTCCACTATTCACCTTTTTCCATTGAGAAAACTGGCCATTTAAACCTACTCTCTGTTTTCTATCTTTCAATCAGCTCATAATCCACATTAGTACATTGCCTCCTATCTCCTGGCTTTTTCATTTCTCCAAGATCTCCCGTTGGGGAGATTGTCAAAGACTTTCTGAAAATCGAGATACAATATGGGCCCAATTCTGAGACGCAATTTGTGGAGCTGCACTCCCTGGTGGGACGTGCAGCCCCGCAAGCTGTCCTATCCCTATTCCCCCTCCGACTCTCCCAAGAGCAGCAGAATGGAGAAAGCCAGCGGGGGGCAGGAGAGGGAGGAGTCTGGGCAGAATGGAGGCGGGCTGAGGCAGCAGGATGTACATGGCCGATTCCAGTCACGGCCCTGTGGAGTCAGGGGGGACATGCTGCTTATTCCACCATGAAGGTGGAATAAGCAGCACAAATGGGGCGATTGGGGCTGTGATCTCCCCCCCCCCCCCAGGGCTGGGGCCAGGTGTGAGCAGGTCCCTGCCCTACAATCCAGACCCCGGCTGCCCAGCCATTGGTCAGGTGGCGGGGACGAAGAGGGTCTGTGCCACGGAAGCCAGGGGAGCCTGCAGGAAGGACGTCCCCGCTGGCATGCAGGGGCACATTGGGCTGTCCTCGGGCCTGATTCTGTATGTTGCGGGAACGGTTTGCTCTGGCAGTACAAAATCGGGTCCTAATGTGCCCGTTCTGCTCGGGGCTGTCCAGATGGCCCGGATCTGCCCCTTTCAGAATCGGACTCCACATCAACTGGCTCATCTTTATCTATCTGTTTTTTTCTTAACCATTTTCCTCATTTTATTATAGTCACTTTTTTGAAAGTTGAATGCAAGCGCAGTCAATTTCCTTGCTTCCTCCATTTAAATCAAATGTGATCATGCTATGAACGCTATTGCCAAGTGGCCCCAGAACAGTTTCCTCTCGCACTAGATCCTGTGTTCCACTGAAGACTATGTCTAAAATAGCACCCCGTGTGTTGGTTCCTGAACCAGCTGCTCCATGAAGCAGTCATTTACTTCATCTAGAAACTTTATCTCCCTAGCATGTCCTGATGTGACATTGACCCAGTCAATACCGGGGTAACTGAAATCTCCTATAATTACTGTGTTGCAAACTTCTCTAGCTTCCCTAATTTCTGTTAGCATTTCATCATCCGTCTGTTCATTCTGGCCAGGTGGTCGGTAGTACACCCCTACTGCCATTCCCTTCCCCTTCTTTACATGGACTTTCTATCCATAGAGATTCTACGATGTATTTTGTTTCCTGCAAAACCTTTATTCTTCTGTTTGACTAGATGCCCTAACATATAGAGCCATCCCTCCACCCCCAGTGTAAATAAGATGTAGATATGTTCTGCCTGAAAACAGGTACCAGTGTAAATACAATGTAAATAGTTTCCCCCAGTTACTTCCAAGTTGATCTCCCTGTTTATTGTAAATACAACTCAAATTGCCTGTGTTGTATAGTTGATGTTAAATGTAAACCGCTCTGATCTAAAATAGAGCGGTATAGAAGAACTGTTAAATAAATAAATAAATTAAATAAATATAGTTTGTAGCCTGTATCACAGTGTTCCATTGGTTATCCACCTTCCACCACGTCTCTGAAATGCCAGTTATCTAACCTTTCATTCATTGATATATATTCTAACTCGCCCATCTTAATTTTTAGACTTCTAGAATATGCATACAGGCATTTCAAAGTTTGTTGTTTGCTAATATTAAGTCTGGCTATTTGATGACAGGGTTAATTTTGAATCTTTCAACTCTGTCTGATTTTTACTTAAAGGCACCTGGGTTACTTTTACCTTTATTGGAACCTCTCTTGTGATGCCTTCCAAATCCCCCCCCCCCCCCTCAGTGCCGGAATACAAAATCCACAAGATCACCCTCCAATTCCCCACAAACTCAGCTATTTCCCCTCCTCCCTCTCTCCACTCCCAACTCTCCACCCCCCCTTCCCTTGCTAACCTCTCTTCCTTTCCTGTCAACTCTGAAGAGGAAACTGCACACTTTCTTTCTTCCTCCAAACTCACCAACTGCTCCTCTGATCCTATCCCCACCTGTCTCCTAAGCCCCATCTCCTCCACCGTTGTCCCTTCCATCTCTCATATTCTGAACCTTTTGCTCTCCACTGGAACTGTCCCTGCAGACTTCAAGCATGCTGTAGACACACCTCTCCTCAAGAAACCATCACTTGATCCCACCTGTCCTTCTAATTATCGACCCATCTCTCTCCTTCCCTTCATTTCTAAACTTCTTGAACGTGCGGTTCACTGCTGCTGCCTCGGCTTCCTCTCCTCTCATGCCCTCATGGATCCCTTACAGTCTGGCTTTCACCCTTTACACTCTACTGAAACGGCTCTTGTCAAAGTCTCCAGTGACTTGTTCCTGGCTAAATCCAAGGGCCGGTACTCTGTCCTCATCTTTCTTGACCTCTCTGCTGCTTTCGACACCATTGACCACAATCTTCTCCTTGATGTCCTGTCCTTGCTTGACTTTAAGGGCTCAGTACTATCTTTGTTCTCCTCCTATCTCTCCCATGGCTCCTTCAGGGTGTGTTCTGGTGGCTCCTCCTCCTCCGTTACCCCACTCCCAGTTGGTGTACCCCAAGGATCTGTCTTGGGTCCGCTCCTTTTCTCTCTCTATTCCCAGTCCCTTGGTGTGCTTATCTCTTCCCATGGCTTTCAGTACCATCTGTATGCTGATAACTCCCAGATCTACCTCTCTACGTCTGAACTCTCTCCGGCAATCCAGACCCAGATCTCTGCCTGCCTTTCTGACATTGCTTCCTGGATGTCCCACTGCCGCTTGAAATTGAACATGGCCAAGACTGAACTTCTTAACTTTCCCCCTAAAACCTCCCCTCCCCTTCCTCTTTTCTCATTCTCTGTGGATAGCTCTGTACTCTTTCCTGTTTCCTCGGCCTGCAATCTGGGGGTTGTCTTTGACTCTTCTCTCTCTTTCTCCACACATATCCATCTCGTAGCTAAGACCTGCCGTTTCTTTCTCTATAACATTAGCAAAATCCGCCCTTTCCTTTCTGAACACACTACTAAAATGCTTATCCACTCCTTAATCACCTCCCGTCTTGACTACTGTAATCTACTCTTTGCTGGTCTCCCTTTGAATCATCTCTCTCCCCTTCCATCTGTTCAACAATCCGCTGCATGGCTAATCTTCCGCCAGCCTCGTCATGCCCATATTACTCCTCTTCTCAAGTCACTTCACTGGCTCCCTATATGTTTCCGCATCCAGTTCAAACTTCTCCTGCTGACTTACAAATGCATTGACTCTGCGGCTCCTCAGTACCTTTCTTCCCTTATCTCTCCTTACAGCCCCCCTCGGGAACTCCGCTCTTCTTCTATCTGTGCCCTTCTCTTTTACTGCCAACTCCAGATTTCGCTCCTTTCACCTTGCTGCACCGTACACCTGGAACAAACTACCTGTGTCTGTACGCTAGGCACCTTCTCTAACCCTCTTCAAATCTAGGTTGAAAGCTCACCTCTTCGCTGCTGCTTTTGGATCTTGACTCATCTGATCTCCTTTCTTTTCCCCTTGTTTTACCCCTGCTTACACCTTCTGTGTTTTGTCTTGACTAGATTGTAAGCTCTGATGAGTAGGGATTGTCTCTTGCATGTCTGTGCAGCGCTGCGTACAACTGGTAGCGCTATACAAATGCTTGGTAGTAGTAGTACATTGGGAAGCCAATATGGCCAAACAACACGGAACGCATCCAGGGGTGTGGGAGCTTTTACACACTCCCAGGTATCTCTAATAAACTGGACACGAATCCCCCCTTCCCTCCCAAACCCTTCCTCTACCCCTTTTTTCCTATGACAGCCCATGCTACAAACCATCCCCTAGACCAGCGATGGCGAACCTATGGCACGCGTGCCAGCTGTGGCACGCGAAGGCCTTGCAGCTGGCACGCGGGAAGGTCCGCAAAAAAAGAAAAAGCTGGCTCTGACTGCTGCCGCGGACGCGGCAAGGGCAGAATGCAGCGTCCCGCGGGGCCCCCTCCGCCCGCTAAGCCCCTCTGCAAGAGCTTTCAGATTTGCGAGGGAGAGCGTCTCCCTCGCGTCTCTGTTAAGCCCGCAGGGGCTAATGGGAAATTTCCCATCAGCCCCTTTAGACGCGAGGGCCTGATGGGAAATTTCCCATTAGCCCCTGCGGGCTTAACAGAGACGCGAGGGAGATGCTCTCCCTCGCGAATCTGAAAGCCCTTGCAGAGGGGCTTAGCGGGCGGAGGGGGCCCCGCGGGACATTGCAATCTGCCGCGGCAGCAGCCAGAGCCTGCTTTTTTTTTAAAAAAATTTGCCAGGGGGGGTTAGGACTGCTAATGGGCAGGGGGGGGGGTTAGGACTGCTAATGGGCAGGGAGGAGGGGGGGGTAGGACTGCTAATGGGCAGGGAGGAGGAGGGGGGGTTAGGACTGCTAATGGGCAGGGAGGAGGAGGGGGGGGGGTTAGGACTGCTAATGGGCAGGGAGGAGGAGGGGGGGTTAGGACTGCTAATGGGCAGGGAGGGGGGGGTTAGGACTGCTAATGGGCAGGGAGGGAGGGAGGGGGGTTAGGACTGCTAATGGGCAGGGAGGGAGGGGGGTTAGGACTGCTAATGGGCAGGGCAGGGAGGGAGGGAGGGGGGGTTAGGACTGCTAATGGGCAGGGAGGGAGGGGGGGTTAGGACTGCTAATGGGCAGGGAGGGAGGGAGGGAGGGGGGGGGGTTAGGACTGCTAATGGGCAGGGAGGGAGGGAGGGGGGGTTAGGACTGCTAATGGGCAGGGAGGGAGGGAGGGAGGGGGGGTTAGGACTGCTAATGGGCAGGGAGGGAGGGAGGGAGGGGGGGTTAGGACTGCTAATGGGCAGGGAGGGAGGGAGGGAGGGGGGGTTAGGACTGCTAATGGGCAGGGAGGGGGGGGGTGAGGACAGCTCAGGGGCATGGACGGAGGGGGGGTTAGGACTGCTAATGGGCAGGGAGGGGGGGGGTTAGGACTGCTAATGGGCAGGGAGGGAGGGAGGGAGGGAGGGAGGGGGGGTTAGGACTGCTAATGGGCAGGGAGGGAGGGAGGGAGGGGGGGTTAGGACTGCTAATGGGCAGGGAGGGAGGGAGGGAGGGAGGGGGGGTTAGGACTGCTAATGGGCAGGCAGGGAGGGAGGGAGGGAGGGGGGGTTAGGACTGCTAATGGGCAGGGAGGGGGGGTTAGGACTGCTAATGTGCAGGGAGGGAGGGAGGGAGGGGGGGGTTAGGACTGCTAATGGGCAGGCAGGGAGGGAGGGAGGGAGGGGGGGTTAGGACTGCTAATGGGCAGGGAGGGAGGGGGGGTAGGACTGCTAATGGGCTGGGGGGGTAGGACTGCTAATGGGCTGTGGGCTGATGGGGGCTGTCTGGAAATGGGGTGATGGGGGTTAGGACTGGTAATGGGTTATAGGGGGGGCTTAAACTGAAAATGGGGTGATGGGGGTTTAGGACTGGAAGTGGGTTGATGGGGGGGGCTAGGACTGGTATTGGGTTGGGGGGTTGCTAGGACTGGAAATGGGCTGATGGGGGGCTAGGACTGGAAATGGGCTGATGCAGGGATTAGAAGGGAATGGATGCTGGGTGAGGCTGGAACTAGAAGGGAGCTGATGTTGGGGGAGGATTAGAATGGGATGGGGCTGGGAGAGTAAAATGGAGAGGGGAAAAATATTTTGTGTGGGAGGGATAAAAAATCTACAATTGGCCGGGTATTGGGAGAGTAAGTGGGGATTGAGGATGGAGGGGTAAAATTTGAGTGGATGAAATAGGAATGAGGAAAGAGCAAAAGGAGAAAGATTAGTATGTTAAAGCGGATGTAGAGAGAGAGAATGGAAAAAAAAACTAGAAGAGAGAAGAAAGGACAAATGGACAGCAGATGATGGAGAGTTAGCAGAAAACATGAAGAAACCAGAAGAAAGTGGCTGGAGCAATTGCAACTGTGTAACTGAGCTGAGGTATTCTGTTTATGTAATTCCTTTTTGACATTGCCACTTGTTCTCTTTCCCCAGTAGGTCATGTATTGTTATTGTCTGAAATGTATTGGTTTAATGTTTGCAGTGTTGCCTTTTGATAGGTATGGTGTGGTGCTTTGTGAGTCCTGGTAGTGCTGTTAGGATACGGCGGGTTTGCTATTGGTTCTAAATGGGCAGTGTTTGTAGTAGTTCCTAATGTGCCTGGCGGTTGGCACTGGATTATAGTAATGTAGAAATCTTTTAGTCTGTCTTTATCCATACACTCATTAAGAGACATGTTTACTAAAAGTTAGTGTATGTTAGCATTATGCAAATATTTATGCAAATTGACGTGCTGGCACTTTGAGGAAATTCTTTGGTTTTGTGCGGCAGTTTGGGCACTCGGGCTCAAAAAGGTTAGCCATCACTGCCCTAGACTATAGGGTCATTATAAAATGTTGTATTTTCCTATACATAAACATTTTCCTCTATTTATGTGTGTAGATGTAAGATGCCATACTACACAGACATTTGAATACCAAATAAGTCTGGGATTTTAAATATTTACTTATCATTTACAATCACATATTTTTTCAGGGAGCGAGTGGGAGTGGAAATGGTCTTGTGGCTCTAGTAAGAGGCTGAGAACCGTGTGATCTGAGCTCAAGTCTTGTTTCTGCCCTCAACACTCATCATTACTTACACAGTTGATATCAATTTGCTTCAGTTATCTATGGAGTCGGTAAACCCCTTGGGGAAGGGTCAGATCGCACACTAAGAGGGCTTAGTTCATCACAAAAAGGCTTCTACCATAAATACACTTTGTTAAGCAGACAAGGCGCATTAATACATAAGCCTCCTTTCCAACTGGTAGGACGAACCTAAACTCAAACTCTAACCTATGGAATAATGCTGTGAAACACAGTGTCAGGCCTTGAGGTCTCAGTTTAAAACATCCCCAATGGACAGTAATGGATAGTAACACCTTGGGAAGTACTACCAGCGCGATTCTACATATTTATTTTGTGTTTTAGTAACTTTGAATTGAATGAGAAGTGACAAAATAGTAGAATCCAGTACAACTGATCGTTCCAGCTTGTTAGAGATACAAGATCATGAGAGCAACATTGCTTATCAAAGTTTTAAAGAAAAATTAAAAAAAGAAAAGAAAAAGGAGAGAATAGTTTTTTCTGTTGTGAAACGGAGAAGAAGGCATTGACTAAAGGTCATTGATGTAAACAGCAGCTGAAGTTTTATTAAGAACTTTTTCAAAAAATCCAAAGGATTGCTGCGATGTTTTAAACTGAGACCTCAAGGCCTGACACTGTGAAAAAAGGGATTCATGTGAAGCTGTGTGATACTTCCGGCATTGCTGCATTAAGAAATCATCAATAGGACTGTGCCGCGTCGAAAAGAAAAGGAACGTCGGTGATAGCGCTTAAGAAAAGGAGTATGATGAGAACTCTAAAAGATAAGTGCTGATCACGTTTAGTCCCCAATGGACAGTAATGGATAGTAGCACCTTGGGAAGTACTACCAGCGCGATTCTACATATTTATTTTGTGTTTTAGCAACTTTGAATTGAATGAGAAGTGACAAAATAGTAGAATCCAGTACAACTGATCGTTCCAGCTTGTTAGAGATACAAGATCATGAGAGCAACATTGCTTATCAAAGTTTTAAAGAAAAATTAAAAAAAGAAAAGAAAAAGGAGAGAATAGTTTTTTCTGTTGTGAAACGGAGAAGAAGGCATTGACTAAAGGTCATTGATGTAAACAGCAGCTGAAGTTTTATTAAGAACTTTTTCAAAAAATCCAAAGGATTGCTGCGATGTTTTAAACTGAGACCTCAAGGCCTGACACTGTGTTTCACAGCATTATTCCATAGGTTAGAGTTTGAGTTTAGGTTCGTCCTACTATATGTTTTGGAATTGAAAGCTCAATAGAGAAAGCCCACATTCAGTAGTTAGAGTCCTTTCCAACTGGGGCATGGAAGAGCCAAGAAACGTGTTAAGGGCAGACTGATTACACCAATACATGAATAACTAATCAGAGCTTTAGAGATGATGAACAAGAAAGAACAGAGTTACGAATTAAACACACCTACATGCGGAGGTTCATCTGGAAATCCTAAACCAATATAGAAAAACGTTTCACAATTCTGTCATCTCTGCTGGAGTAAATTAGGTCTGAAAGACTCACTGTCTTGGGGGCTGGACGTTCTGGATTTTATTTTGCACTGTGGGATAGGACATGAAATGATCTACCAGTGATAGCAGATGGGGCATTTTATTTGACTACTACTACTAATTTGTGTAGTGTTACAAGGCATACGCAGCACTGTACATATAGATGTAAAACACAGTCCATATTCTCAGAGCTTACTATATAATCAAGACAAAAGACATATTAAAACTGGGGACTAGAGTACGGTAAGATACACATAAGTAGGGGGCAAGAGAGTGAGGAGCATGTTTAGGGCAGACTAATTACAATAGTAGATGGTCTGGGTTAGCCACAAATTAAAGTAGAGGGCAGGCCAGGCTTAAATAACAAGGGGTCACATATACAGGGAGCTGGAAGGTCAAGGACCGGAAAATAATATCCACCCGGATAGTGTAGCATGGGGGCAGTTTTGAATAGCTCAAATTATCTGTTTTGTATACAGATATTTTTAGCCTGTGTACACTGCAGCTCACTGTCAAAAAAACCACTTCTCTTTTGAAATTAGCGGTCTTAACGAATGCACACTAACAGCATCCGTGTGCTTTACATCTGCTATCAGATCTTGTGAAGCGCACAAGTGCTGGGAAATGTCCTTTAACCTTTCCCAGCATTCAGTGCACTTTGCTAGAACACAGCTGCCAGCGTGAGGGAAAACGCCACTCTCCACAATGGCGGCTGTGCATAAGCAGGACACAATCGCATGTCTGCTCATGTACTGTTCTACTTCGCCGACATAAGCATGCCCTCAGGCAATGCCTCCCTTTATGCGGGCTATGGAAGCCAGGAAGGACATTTAATTAAGAAGAGGGGTACGATTTGGAAACTGTCCATGGGAACACACCTGCTACTGCCCCAGCCTCTCAAACTGTATCATATGTATTTTAAATTTGTATTGCAATCCCCGTGGATAAAGGATTTAGGGGCCGTTTTACTGTTAACCAGTTAATGTGTGTTATAGCGTGCAGTAACCGGCTAACACACGGGCATACCAGCTATCGACATATGTTAACTGGTACTCACACACTAATGCAGAGAGTGGGTGTGGGGAGCACATTAGCGTGTGTGCACTATTCATGTGGCAATTAGTGCAGGTGCACCTAATGATACCTTTAAGGAGCCGCTGCGTTAATTGTACCACATATTAATACAGCAGGTCGTGCACCAGCTTTAGTGAAAGCGCCTCTAGAGCTCAGACCCATAGTCTATGAAGCCCTTTCCCTAAACCGTTATTATTCCTGGCAGCTAATGTGTGACCGGGTACTGTAACGATTGGCAAAGTAACGTGGGTGTACCTATCGGCACTCATTGAGGTGTTGTTAGATGAACCTGCGCTAAGCGCTACTTTGACATTCATGCGCTAATGTGTTTGCCACACCCCCCTCCATCTCTACACCGCCCCCTGTCCACATCAGCATGCGAGCGCCAGTTAATGTGTGTTTCAGCAGTCGGAAGCTGGCATGCCCACATGTTATGGTTCCCTGCAGCAAGTTACCACTTGCTAAGACGTGCATGGTTGGCGGTATTTAGTAAAAGGGCCTCTATGTTTCACTCTAGGAATAGTCTTCTGATGTCACCTCCAAGTACTGGTGGTATCCATCTAAACAAAAGTAGATCCGAGACGTGTTAGCAGCACAGACTTAGAATCTAAGCTCTCGGAAGTACATATCGTACCTAATTGTAACACAAATGGAGATACAACCGGAAAGGAGTGAGTTAAATACTGAATGGTAAGTGGACATCACTATTTTCCATAGTCTGCAAAATGGACAGAACAACCTTAAACCAATGTGAGAAAACAAATAAAAAACTTCCATTCACCAGAGAAAGAACAGAGTAAACTGATTCAGATAAACACAAATTTATTTTCTAAAACAAGGTTAAAAAAAACAATTTTTGAGAAAACAGGGCCCATTGGTCCAAGTAGAGGTAGCAGGCTAAGTGCCTGGCATTGCAGTCATTCACAGAAGCAGTCTAGCGAGGTATTTTCAGGCATCTATTCAGTCACCTCTACGACAGGCAACGCTCTACTCGCTGCTATGACTGCAGCCTCAAACAACAGCTTTGCACCGTGTCCTCACAATAGCCCGCCATAGAAGTAAATCCCAGGTACCCAGCAGCGTGATCTAAACTCAAGGTTATGCAGACAGAAGGTAGCAGAAACAGCTCTGCTGAGCCAGATGTACTATCGCCAGGGCGGTTTCATAGCCACTGCAGTCTGCTTTGTCCATTTCTAAAACTAAATTAAACCCACTGAGACTGTTTTGTTTTGTGTTTTTACATAGCAGCAGGATAGCTCTTAGAAACAGCCTGTTTCTTGAGACAGTGATTCAGAGATGTCTAATTAAGGCTGTATCTTGCATTCACAGCTGCAGATCTACCTATTACCCACCTGGAGGTGTGACCAAACCAGACCACAATTACACCACTGCTAGACTCAAATTTTCAAACTGAACAAGTTATCCAGTTAACTCTCAAGTGAAATGCATAAGGAATTTTGAGTACTGACCTCGTAGCCTCTACCATCCCCACCGGTTACATTTTTACCAATTGGATTCATTTTCTATCCCTGTTTCAGCTTCTGAAATGTATTTATTTTCTTTTTTTAAGATCGTACCTTCCTAGTATTAACTGAGGGCAAAATACAATTAGGTATTTCCCTGTCCCCAGAGGATTACAGTCTACCTGAGGCAATGGAGGGTTAAGCAACTTGCCCAAAGTCACAAGGAGTGGAAGTGGAATTTGAATACAGCCTTGTTCTGATCCCACTATGCTACCCATCTATGCTAATTAGCAGGGCCAGCCCGTACTGTGCAAAAATGTTGTTCGCACAGGGCCCATGCTTTAGGGGGCCCTGTGCGAGCTTCATTCTCACATGGTGCTCCTTGAAATGCCGCTTCAGAGGGAGCCAGGGAAGCCCGCACGAGGCCCCGGCTCACTTCTGCACAGTCGCCAGCGTGAAGCACGGCAATTTCCCTCACACTGGCAGCTGTGTTCTTGTGAAGCGCACAAGTACTGGGAAATGTCCTTTAACCTTTCCCAGCATTCAGTGCACTTTGCTAGAACACAGCTGCCAGCGTGAGGGAAAACGCCACTCTCCACAATGACGGCTGTGCAGAGGTGAGCCGGGGCCTCATGCTGGCTTCCCTGGCTCCCTCTGAAGCCAGTTAGACAGGCGTGGGGCTCTTTGGGTGGGGGAGGGAGGGGGTATAGGATAGGACTGGAAATGGCTGATGGGGGGCTAGGATTGGAAATGCGCTGATGGGGGCTGGAATACAACTGGAAATGGCTGATGGGGACTAGGATTAGAAATGGGCTGATGGGAGGCTGGAATAGGACTGGAAATGGCTGATGGGAGGGTTAGGATTGCAAATGGGCTGATGGCAGCAGCTTGGACTGGAAATGGGCCGATGGGGGCTGGAATAGGATTGGAAATGGGCTGATGGGAGGCTGGAATAGAACTGGAAATGGCTGATGGGGGTGGTTAGGACTGGCAATGGGCTGACGGGGGGCTAGGATTGGAAATGGGCTGATGCAGGGGCATGGGAGAAGGGAGCGGATGCTGGGTGAGGCTGGAACTAGAAGAGAGCTGATGTTTGGGGAAGACTAGAAGGGGATGGGACGAAGGAATTAGGATGGAGAGGGGAAAAGATATTTTGTGTGGGAGGGAAGAAAAATCTCTGATTGCCTGGGTATTGGGAGAGTACATGGGGACTGAGAATAGAAAGATGAAATTTGAGTGGATGATAAAGGAATAAAGAAAGAAATGGAGGAAAGAGCAAAAGGGGAAGGATCAGTATGTTAAAGCAGATACAGAGAATGGAAAAAAATCTAGAAGAGAGAAGAAAGGACAATGGACAGCTTGCAGAAGATACGAAGAAACCAGAAGAAAGTGACTGGAGTAATTGCAACTAAAAAATAAAATGCCCAAACAATAGGTAGAAAATACTTTTTTATTTTGAATTTATTAACTGGACTATGTCAGCTCTGGGAAATGTGCATCATTAACGTCTGCATTTTGTTTAGTACAAGAGGGAATTTATAGTTTTATTTCTACAGTGTTGTTGTACTTTCCAAGTTTGGCTTTTGGGGTTCCCAGTTTAATTATTGTTTTCCTGTTTCTAAATTGTGATTCCTTGTTTGGTGATGGTCTGTGTTCTGCATGTGTAACTGAGCTGAGGTATTCTGTTTATGTAATTCCTATTTGACATTGCCACTTGTTCTCTTTCCCCCGTATTCTCTGAAATGTATTGGTTTGATATTTGCAGTGTTTCCTTTTGATAGGTAGGGTCTGGTGCTTTGTGAGTCCTGGTAGTGCTGTTACGATACGGCGGGTTTGCTATGGGTTCTAAATGATCCAAACATATACACCCCCAGGAATCAGCACTTCAAATCCCAAGTATAAATCTTGATTCCATTCATAGCACCATGTGGAACTACTACTCCATTACTGGATACACTCACGTGCTCCCAAAGTTCCGACGACTAGTATATGTGCCACCAATAAATTTTTTGTCGGATCGCTCACCTTGAAAGGGAAGTATCCCATTCTCGGAGTGAGCCCTCCATTTTAATCAATTTTATAGCATGCCAACCATGGGCTATTTAAAAACCCGACTCCACGACACAAGTCGCCGTCAGAATCCACATATCAAGTCGATAAAAGTTAGGAAGCTCGTTCATGCTGATACACTACTCTCCAAATCAGTCCATCTTTCATATTGTGACTGACATAAGGTAGAGAAAAAGTACTTAGCTTCCTCAACAGGATAGAAGGAAAAGATAAGTCGGCTGGAGCACAAACTCTTTCTCCGTAGCTCATCCAATCAAATGGGTACAGCTCCAACGCCGATAAGGCACTCCTTCCCAATGCCGAATATCAGGGGTCCTTGCGACACTAATAGTGTTTCAAGCCGCGTCTTCATTGAGCTGAATGAAGACGCGGCTTGAAACACTATTAGTGTCGCAAGGACCCCTGATATTCGGCATTGGGAAGGAGTGCCTTATCGGAGTTGGAGCTGTACCCATTTGATTGGATGAGCTACGGAGAAAGAGTTTGTGCTCCAGCCGACTTATCTTTTCCTTCTATCCTGTTGAGGAAGCTAAGTACTTTTTCTCTACCTTATGTCAGTCACAATATGAAAGATGGACTGATTTGGAGAGTAGTGTATCAGCATGAACGAGCTTCCTAACTTTTATCGACTTGATATGTGGATTCTGACGGCGACTTGTGTCGTGGAGTCGGGTTTTTAAATAGCCCATGGTTGGCATGCTATAAAATTGATTAAAATGGAGGGCTCACTCCGAGAATGGGATACTTCCCTTTCAAGGTGAGCGATCCGACAAAAAATTTATTGGTGGCACATATACTAGTCGTCGGAACTTTGGGAGCACGTGAGTGTATCCAGTAATGGAGTAGTAGTTCCACATGGTGCTATGAATGGAATCAAGATTTATACATGGGTTCTAAATGGGCAGTGTTTGTAGTAGTTCCTAATGTGCCTGGCGGTTGGCACTGGATTATAGTAATGTAGAAATCTTTTAGTCTTTTTTTATCCAGACACTCATTAAGAGGCATGTTTACTAAAAGTCAGCGCTTGTTAACATTATGCAAATAATTATTGAAATGAGGCTCCTTATGCAAATGAGGTCCCGCAATGATTCTCCACACATGGCCCCGCACCCCCCTTGAGCCGCCCCTGCTGATTAGTGCTTCTTTTCCTGTAACAGTAGCTGTAGAGCTACATAATATCGCAGGCCAGCCACAGAGCGGGCCTGAACTTTCAGCAGTAATTGCAAATGCGCAGTTGCGCAATAAAGGTTTCCACGAAGCTGCATAGGAGCCCTCCGCCTGCACTGCTGGCGGTGGGGGGAGGTGCTGTGATATCAGCAGCAGCGCAGGTAGAGTCCTGCATGACTTTGCAGGAACATTTCTCACAACGATTTCATTTCATTTAGGTCAGAACCATGGCAGCTAGAGAGGTGCACAGGGAGAAACGTTTGATTTTTGTTGATATTTTTCAGTACATTTCTCACTTTTGTGTTAACAGAACTTTGTAGCCCTCGTTAGAACTCTCTAATGCATGGAAATCAACTATGAGTGCTAGGGCCCAATACTGAGCCCGTGGTGGTCAGCAAAGTGAAACCAGATATTCAGCTCCTGAGACTACCTGGCATCTGGCGCTATCTGCTTTTGTCGACGACGGCGTTTGCTGTCTGGTCAGTGGCGCTTTTCAGAGAGCAACGATGCAGAAAGTTAAGACAACCACTGATGTGCCCTGACTTTATGTGGTTACCTATCCGGTTAGCAGGTTGAAAATTACCGCTAACCATATAGGTGCCCGGACTGCGCCAGCACTAGCCAGTTAGATCTGCTAAACACCGAGCTCAGTGGGTTTATGTGGTTTGCAGCTTTGCACATCAGTCCCTTCATTTATAGGTTAATACGCATTAAATTATTTTGTACGAACTTTTCATTTAAGGTACCCTAATGGAGTGAATGTGTGCTAACAAAGGATGAAGTGTTCCAGGCAACAAGATGCAGATTACCTCGAGTCAAGTACTCAGACCCACCAGCCTCATTCACTTAAATTTAGTCAGAAAGAGCCCGGTATCAGTGCCGCCCAGGTAAAGTATAACCGTGCCTCAAGAATATCTCCAGCTCTACCCCCCTTTGGGTAAATGTTTTGCACTTAGCAGTTTACCTGGACAGAATTAACCTGTTCAGTTGGGGAGGGGGGATGTCAACCATGCAGATTTGTCCAACTAGCTCCCATGCTAGTGTGTGTCAGAATAGAGTTGGATTTGAATCAGCGTGTGTGTTTTTACAAGTTAAATGTATTTATTATTATTCAATTTTAATATTTTTTGACTATAAAGGTTTGGTATAAGTCTAATAGATAGAGAAAGCATGGCCGAGGGAAATACGCCAGATTCCTGGGAAAGCCCTAGCTCCTAGGAGAATTATACATCCTACCTGGCAGCCATGGTCGGACGGTGAAGACAATGTTACTCCTGCTGCAATTCTGCACTCCAAATTCAAACTTCTCTGTCAAAAGGTGTGAATTATGCAAAATTCTGCATGCTTTGTCAAAATAGCAAAGTGTAGAGCCCGATCCCCAAAGGGGCATGTCTGGGCCATCTGGATGGCCAAGCACTGGAGAGGCCAATCTGCACCTGATTCTGCACTGTGGGAGCAAGATGCTCCCGCGGTTGCAGCATTGGGCTCCAAGACAGTCTGATGTGCCCCTGCATCGGCCACGGGAGATGTCGAATCCTTAACACAGCCAGGCCACCCCATGCTCCAGCTGGTGCCGTGGCACCCCGTCACCATGGTACCAGGTCACACAGCAGAAGCACCAATGGCCCTACTCCCCACCAGACCTCGTTTCCCCACTGCCTGACTCTTGGCAGGGCTGCCAGAGCCAGGATTGGGTGGCGGAGGCCTCACCTTCTGTTGGTCCAATGTATGAGTGCCCCACGCTTATTCCACCTCCGAGTTGAAATAGGCTAGGCATCCACCTGCTGACCACAGGACGCACAGAACCATGACCTGAATCATCCCTGTAAGTCCAGGTGCCTGGCCCACCCCCACTCCGCCAACTCTCTGCCCCCATGCCGCCTCTGTCCAGCTCTCCCTGCACAGTGGCTCTGTGCATGTGGGGAGAGAGTTTTTCAGCATTTGGGCCAGACAGATAGTGGGGCTACATGTCCCACCAGAACGTACAGCCCTGCTATTCACTTCACAGAATTGGGGCTTTATTGTTCTTGAGTGATACTTAAAATACAATACAGAAAAAAATAATATCAAAAAAGTGCAATATTTTGAATTATTGTGTGCAGAATTCCAGCAAGAATAAATAATGAATAAGAAAGGAACAGTCTTAACACAGACTGGGGGAAATGGACTTCCACAGTACATTTTTATAGAAGATGAAAATCTCCGAAGGGGGAGGAGAAGAAAGAGAGATACTCAAGAAGCCCCAAATTGGCAGTACACCTTCAAATCTTTGTGTATTTCAATGAGGGGATAATCTGTGAAATATCAAGGCCACCAAACCCAGAGATTTCTCAGTGATATTTTAATTGTATGTCCCAATATTCAGGGCAGCTCTCTGAGGACTGTGTATACTTCAATATAACTTTGTAGCAGCTTGTAAAGAATTGTTTCTTGTGCTTTTGGACCCACATGTTCTGATATTATCTTCCATTTCTCTAGATCTAGACCAGATCAACCCCTGGGGATACACCTAGGCTGTTAGGTTTTTGGATAACCTCAATGACTCCTGGTCTAGACTGAGGTATAACAGTGCTTCCACAAAGAGGGCATCCACCCACAGTCCACCAGAAACTGAACAATCACGATTTAGAAGAACCTCAAGACCATTCTGTACTTCCTCGCTGCTCTTCAGTTACATTCTACAATTTTATATACTATTTCTCATAAAATTCTGCTCAGCCATGGAAAAGCCTCTTTGAAAATTGCTCCCCTCTCATCGCAAGGAAACATATGTTTCCTATCTACAGCATGTGCATATTTCCTGATAAGGAAAAGGGGTGCTGCTGAAGGCAGGGGCAGAGATAGCCCTTGAAGGGCATCTCCCTTTGAAAAATCACATGCATGCATGACAGGGAACCGAGAACTAGCCTCTTACTATTAAAAGAACTATGACCAATGGGCATTTAATGGAGGTCTTAACACATGCAACATCTTGACTCTGAAATTAGAGCCCCGACATCACCATCCATGGAATTGTCATTATATATAAATAAAAAAGTATATGTATGTATGTATATATATATATATATATATATATATATATATATATATATATATATGTGCATGTTATATGTGTATATGATTATCTATCTATATATACAGGGTGGCCCAAAAAGAGTGATAACATCTCGTAGCATATAAGTTATTTAAAACTTCAAAAAGACAGATGTAAACGATTGACAAATTTAAAAAAAAAGGATGGTGACCGGAAATTGTCGAAATAAAGATGTTATATAGATAAAAAAGGTAAATAAGTAAACTATTTAAGCTTTTAATTTACGAGATGATCTCACTTTTTTGGGCCATCCTGTATATATAGTTGTGGTCAAAATAATTGGTACCCTTACATTTTAGGTATGTTGTGTACAATATCTTGAGAAAGGTATACAACAACAAAAAGATGTCTGTGAAACTTAGAGTAATTTCTGAGAAAAAACCAAAATATTACCTGGATAGGATTATTGGCACCCTTCACTAATATTTAATTGCACAATTCTTGGCAGTGATGACAGCCTCCAAATGTTTCTTGTAACCATCTATAAGTTTCGTACATCTGTCTGTTGGTAGTTTCTCCCACTCTTCAGCTGAAATTTGTTCCAGCTCATGAATGTTTCCAGGATTCCTTTAACCAATGGCAAATTTCAGCTTTTCTAAAGGTTCTGAACTGGATTAAAATCAGGACTCACCGATGGCCAGTTTAAAACAGTTCATTTATTCCTTTTAAAGCAGTCTTTTGTACTTTTGGATGTATGTTTTGGATCGTTGTTCTGATGAAGGATGCATGACCTTCGACCCAGACCTAGCTTTCTGACACTAGGTAGCACATTTCACTCCAAAATACCTTGGTAGTTCTCTGTCTTCATGATTCCTTTAATACGTTCCAGGCTTTCAGTTCCTGAGGCAGCAAAACAGCCCCACATCAATATGGAACCTTCACCATATTTCACTGTAGGAAGGATGATTTTCTTCCTTATAAGCTTCATTTCTTCACCTGTAAATGTATCGCTGATCTGCATTGCCAAAAAGATCGAGTTTAGATTCATCTGTCCTCAGAACATTTTCCCAGAAGGATTGTGGTTTCTCAAGGTAGATTTGAGCAAAGAGAAGGCATACCTTTTTATGTCTGTGAGCAGTGGGGTCCTCCTTAGTCTTCGCCCATTAAGTCCTTCTTTGTTTAGTGCACGGCAAATGGTGTGGGTTGAAATCACCACTCCAGATTGCTCCAGGTCAGCCTCAAGCTCTTTGGATGTTGTGCGTGGTGTTTTTCCAACAGTTCACACTAGCCTTTGAAGACTTATTGGATTAATTTTCCTCTTCCCACCACATCCGGGAGGTTCTTGACAGTTCCTTGAGCAGAAAACGTCTTAACAATGTTGCAAACTATAGACATAGGAATCCCAAAGTCTTTGAAGATGGTCTTATACACCTTTGAAGTTTGAGGTTTGGTGATAATGGCTTTTCTGTCGGTCTTAGGCAGCTCTCTTGTCTTCACCATTGTGAAAATGGAACAGGGAGTGAATGTGGCCATTTTAAACATTAGATCCAACAGGCCCAATTTTTGAAGGTGTTTACACAGTTATCAAGCCATGTTAACCTGTAAATTCCTTAATCGGGATTTTCAAAGGTACCTAGACAGCTAGTGCCTTTGAAAATCCACAATTAAGTCCCCTATGTGCCCTGATCGTATCCGGTTAGTACTGGGGCATTTCAGGGTAGAGCAGAGGCAGGGAATGGCGCTAACTGGGCAGCAGTGATTTTGGATGCTGCCCAGTTAGTGCTCTGCACCTTAAATATAGGTGAGGAAAACCCTCACCTATCTTTAAGGTGCCGGGGCTAACCGGGTAGCATCCAAAATTGCTGCTGCCCAGTTGGGCTTGGCAGCTTTCCAGCTGTGTGGTGAACCACTGATATTCACTTCTGTCACTGTGGAAGTGAATATCCGGGGTTAAGAGGGTCACGGGCAGGGCTATGCGGCTACAGCGAATAGCCCTACTCAACTGAAAATCGGGCCAGTCATTTATTGGTTGATTCATGTCATGTGAGCACTAACAATTGATCACAGGTGCATCTAATTTGACTGCAATGGGAATGTAGTTCTTCTGTTCAAACTGATATGAATTGTTTATAAGGGTGCCAATAATATGTCCTGGCATTGCCCCAGTTTTTATACCATTTCCTACTATTTCCTTTTTTAATTGGTCTTGTTTTCATTGATTCATTTGTGTGTCAAATATGTGTACATATATAGTCCAAAGCCATTTCACTGGCCACTTTTTAAAGGAGATATTGGACATTAAGGGATTGAACTACAAGGGTGCCAATAATGTTGATCACAACTGTACATATATATCTATATATAAAACAACTGCTCAGCAAGTTGCTATGAGGCAGATTTCTGACAGGATTTCTATCAATTTCAGGAAACCAACTCTTCCAGTCTCAAAACCAATTTCTCCCATCTTTAACAGGCTCTAAGACTACAGGTAAATGGTGCAGTCCACACATTTTCATAAAGGAATAGCCCTTGTTTCTTCTGATAGGGTAGATGCTCTCTAGTTGAGGATGAAGTACAATTTCATCTGTATTAGGGGAAGGGATTTTTGGATTTAGCTCATGCCTTTTTCAGAAATAGTTCAAGGTACATTACATTCCAGTACAAAAGATATTTTTCCTATCCATGGAAGGCTTATTCTCTAAAGTTTGCACTCAGACCAATGGAGGGTTCAGTGACTTGCCCAAGATTTTATTTTATTTTTATTTATGCAATTAATATATACACTACAAACAAGAGTGAATCAGAAATTCAGAAATATACAAAGTACAACAGAAAAATCCGTTCAGATTCCAAGGAAACAAAAGAAAATCCTCTACAGCCCACAACCAAGAAATTGAATCCAAGAATAAGAAATATAATTACAAAGGAAAATTACATATTGTCAAAATCAGAAGCATCCCCCCCAAAAGAACATCTCCTGCGGGCCTTACAGTGCTGCCTCTGGTGCGCCAACCTGGATCTTTACATCCTCCCTTGCAGATAAGATGTCCAGCAGTTGTCTTGAATCAAAAAACATAAAGTTTTTCCCTCACAAGTAACCACACATAAACAAGGAAATCGCAATGCAAAACTGAGGCCCAGGGCCACAACCCTGGGTCTCAAGCCCAGGAATTCCTAGCATCTCTTTTGCGTAAACCTAGAAATATCTGGAAAAATATGCACTTTCGAGCCAAGAAACAACTTATCAATGTTGTGGATATATAGTCAAAGTATAGCGGCACAATCAAACTCTAAAGCAAAGGTAGCAATCAAAGTTGATCTCTGGGTCACCACCTCTAGCGAGGACTCAGAGAACTCGGTCAGGTTAAACCCCTCGAAGTTCACCTGCTCACCTGGAGGAACAGATCGCCCAGATGGCAGGTAATGAGCTGTAACCAGAGGGGGAAGAACATCAGAGGACTGACTAAGAATCTCCATCAAGTATCACCATATCAACTGGATAGATAAGGGGAGACCAGGGAAAGTTCAGGAACCTGAGATTGTTTTGGCACACTTGGTTTTCCAAGTATTCCATCCACTGATGAGTAAGGTTACCGTCCTTTACAAAAATCTCTCCCAACCCTGGGTAGCACTGACATAGGATTCCACCACATCATATCTTGCAGCCAGATTTCCCAGCCGTTGAGAATGGTCTACCACTCTTTGAGACACAATTGTCAAGTCCTCCACAAGACAGAGATAAAGCTTACATAGAGACATTGAGTCCCTGTATGGTGTCCCAACGCATTTCCATATTCACCGTACCACGTTTCACTGCCTCATGCTCAAACAATCTGGAAAGAGACTCTCCCTTCCTTTGCGCAATCTCACTCACTTAGAATTCTTGGTGAAGGAGAAAGATATACGAATGCTAAATGAAGTCTTCCTCAATGTGATTCTACAACATGCCGTATAACCTCTGAAGAAAGCATTGCAAAAATGGCTCTTTTGCACCCCATATTTGAGAATTACATTGCATAAAGGTTTCCATTTGTGATTACCATGGACTGGTTTGTACTCTTATCATGTGGTAGCTGAGCTTCATCATTGGGCCATCTTGGATCTAGACAGAATTTTTTGCCCAAGATTTGTATTTATTTATTAGGGTTTCTCTATACCACTTTATCATTTTAGTTAAAGCAGTTTACACTGTAACTTAAACTTAGTAATGTGCATTAAACAGGGACATTGATATCTTGGATTTTCTGAGGAAATGGAAGGTTAAGTGACATGTCCAAGGCCACAAGGAGTTCTAGTGGGAATCAAACCCTGTGTTTTGGGTTTCCCAGCCAGCGCTCTAACCATTAGCCACCCTGATGTTAGTGTGTCTCCATCTGTTGCTTTAACCTTTAGGCTACTCCTTCTGTTCATGAAGAATGTGGATGCAAGAGAAGACTTTGAAATTTGGTCATAGGGCATGTTGGCTAATCCTTTTGTGTCACCTATAAATGAGCAGTGAATGAAAGAAGAGTCTCCCACACTGAAAATTTAAAATACAATTCGGACCTGATTTTTCTTCCTTTAATGAGACCTCAGAGTGGACTACAGCATGGTTAGTTTTCCCAAGGTGATGTAAAGCATTTAGACCAGGACCTAGGAGATGTTTGTTCTAGTGGGGTATGAAGACAAGGCCAGTAGATTTTTCTCACTCTCGAAGGGAAGATCAAGGACTGTCAATAAAAAATTTGGTTCATGTTCATTTAAAATAAATTTGCCCTCATATATGGGCATTTTTAAGGATATTTCACATATTTGTTTTTTTAGGCATGCATTGTACGCACGCAAGAACTTTAAGCATGCATATCAGTCGTTTGCATGTTAATTCATAGGTAAATGCTCATACGAGGAATCTGCATGCACTTTAAAACTTTAGGCGCCCAAACGAACTGAATGTATGCTCGTGAATACACGCCCCAATGGACTGTTCTATGGGCCATTTCTTTTGTCTTCAATCTAGGAATCAGGAGAGACTATTCTTCAACTAGGTTGCAGCTTTTCAATGCATAAAAATGTATCCACACAGTGGTTAGCTATTCTTCAGTGTAAATTACCGGTATGCAACAACAACTGCAATTATTCAGCCTTCCTCATTGTTGCTTGATTGGACTATCCTAGTAGATTCATAGGCTGATTAGTATATGTAAAAGCTTTAATTACCAGGAAGATATCTATCATCCTGAAATGTGGGCTACCAGTTGACTATATGTTACTATGTCCTGTTCGATGTAACCACAAGGCACGTTCCCGCCTTGTGTAAAATTGTTATCTGTAAATCGCGTTGATGTCAAATAGCGCGGTATAGAAAAGCTAGAAATAAATAAAATAAATAAAATGTTTTGTGGTATATAGATCTGACAGATAGGGAGGCCAATATTCAAAGGGTTTAGACTCCTAACTTTAAGAGTTAGGCTCATAAAATGGCTGCTTTGAAAATTTACTAGGGCTGAATGTCTAAATTTATGTGCCCACCTGCACTAAGATCTTACATTTATGAGCTTAAAAAATGGGCAGCAATGAAGATGGATTTAGAAAAACAAAAATATTAGGAGTTTAGCACTGATTCTTAGCGTTAGCAGTCATCGGCTGCTTCAATGCGATAACAGACTGGCTCTTAAACAATAACCTGAGAATAAACTTTAAGAAAACAGAGGTTCTAACCATCACGAGAAACAAAAGCTTCACACCCCCTCCAACCCTGAAGGTCAGAGACGCCGAACTACCAATAAAGCCCACCATACGCTACCTTGGCGTGACACAAGATCAACGATTAACATTCAAAGACCATATAAGCTGCACAGTAAAGTCCATCTATTATAAGATCAAGACTCTTCGACACCTTAGACCCATGCTGGACCCTGACAACTTCCGAACAATATTCCAAGCAATAGTCACACCCCACTTTGACTATGCAAACATTATACTACACGGCCTCCCCAAGAACTCATTGAACCCACTCCAATTAGCGATGAACGCTGTTGCCCGTATCCTGTGTGGGATACCTACGAGCGATCACATATCCCCATACTAAGAGAGCTACACTGGCTCCCAGTAAGCAGTAGGATAACTTACAAAGCCCTCCTAATAACATTTAAAGCCTTAAATAACATATCACCCTCATCAATCTCAGCGCTTCTTACCTACACTCCCAGCAACAGACCTAAGCAAGCACTTGCTGCCAATACGCTAATCATCCCAAAAATAACCACAAAATGGGCACAATCAACAAACAAACGCGCATTTGTGTCCTATGCCCCCAGGGCCTGGAACAAACTTCCACCCCATATCAGAGCAATCAGAGACCTCATGCTGTGGGGTTTCTAGTCCCACAGATGCTCCTTGTGGTCTTGGGCAAGCCACTTAACCCTCCATAGCCCATGTTCCCTGTAAAATAGTTATCTCCAAGTTATAATGCCCTGTTCAATGTAAACCACACTGATGCAGAATAGCATGGTATATAAGAGAATATAAATAAATATGTAAATTGTACATAGTTTCCCCCAGTTCACTCCAAGTTGTTTCCCCCTGTTTTATGTAAACTCTGATTGCCTTCGCTGTCATTAAGTCACTTTGTTCTCTGTAAACCGCACTGATGGAAAATAGCATGGTATAAAAGAAATGTTAAATAAATAAATAAAAAAAATAAAGTTAGACACCTAAATTAAGGTCCTAAATCTAGGAAAATGAATGTCAGGCCTAATTGTAGGAGCATAACTTTTATGCCTCTAAATTTAGGGGAAATTTCAGCTGAAAAATTGACTCCTAAGTTTGGCTAAACCTATGGGAGAAATGTAGAAACCTGGAGTCTTTTACTAAAGGGCACTAAGCACTTAGTGTGGGGTTCAGCACCCACTAACCATGTTAGCATGGAGCCAGCACCCCGCAGGCTGATTTCTGCGCTGACCAACATGGCATACTGGGGTGGTAAGTGGGTGGGTTAGGGTGGAGAGTAGGCATGGTGGCCCACATTATGCCACGGTGCAGTGCGTTAACTGAGAAGAACATGCTGTCGACACCCCCGAGAGTTAATATGATGGTGCTGCACCTAATATGGTCGGTGAACAATGTGAAAAACCACAATGCAATGTAGTAAAAGGGGCCCCTAAATGTAGGTGTTCATCTTTTTTTTTAAAATTATTATCAGGTTGTAATTTTGTAAGAAATGCTACATTGCAGGAAGATAGATCACAGACAAAAAAACCCACATTACATTAGCACAGCTTTCCATACAACTAAAAAATGCTTATCAGAGAAAGAGAGAATTTTATGTTGAAGACTTTGTTGAATCCCTTTTTCAAACTAACTAAACCATTTGCCAGGGAGTGGAGAGTAGCCTAGTGGTTAGAACACTGGCTGGGTAACCACGCAGCAAGGATTCAATTCCCACTAGCACTCCTTGTGGCCTTGGGCAAGTCATTCAGCTCTCCATTGCCTCAGAAGAAAGGCCTGACAATCTACTTCTGGTCACAGTGCCAAGAAAACCCAGGAGCTGCTGGGTTGCCAGGAGTCAGCATTGACTTGAAGACACATGTTGCATTTGTAAACCATTTGACAAATTATGTGCCTTACAGCCAAGGATAATTAACAGTGTGAATTAAACACAGACCGCAACCATAAACCTTTTTAAGAAAAGCCAACCCTGCACTATATAACCAGTAGGCTGAACCTCAGTGAGCTACCATATTATACACCTTGAAGAAGAAGAAAAGAGAGACTCGGGCACACCTCACTTTGAGGGGACAGTGGTGGAGTAGCCTAGTGTTCCTAATAATTAAAGCAACAGACTGGTACCCAAGAGATCAGGATTTGGTTCCCACTGGCACTCTTTGTGACCTTGGGTAAATCGCTTTAACCTCCATTGCCTCGGAAGAAAAGGCCTGGCAATCTACCTCCGGTCATACCTTGCCAAGAAATCCCAGGGGCTGCTGGGTCACCGAGTCAGCATTGACTTGACAGCACTTACAAAAAAAAGAAGAGTTTGTCCATTATCTTGGAAGATGAGAGAAAACATGTCAAAGTTAATCACTGGAGGTGCTAGATAACAATGTGGTAGAACAGCCCAATGTATGACATAAGCTTTCCCACAATGACGCAAAATCCACTTCTCTGGGCAGGGCCCGGTAATAGGTAACCTTCAGCCTTGTGCCCCACACCTCAAGGTTATGATAATTAAACTCAATATTCATGATCATCTGAGCACCACCTGCATACTACTTTCTGTGTTATGCGTGTGCCCAGTCTTCCTACAGGTAAAGGAATGTGCTGAGGGCTTTTTTACTTATCTGTTTTGCTTTGACTTTTGGTGCTCTTGCTACCTCCCCCCTCTCCCCCAGAAGCTGCTGCTCTACATGACACTCTGGTCTTGCCTAATGGCTCAGCCTGGCCTCCACTCCAAGGGTTGCAGAGCAGAGATGGCATCCATCTGTCCAAGAAAGGTCAACGCATCTTTGGTAGTAGACTGGCTAATCTACTGAAGAGGGCTTTAAACTAGATTCGTTGGGGATGGGTGAAGAAAGCCCCCAGGTAAGTGAAAGCCCCCAGGTAGGTGATACATTAAATACCTTTATGGAAATGGGTAACAGGGGTAACACATGGAAAGCAGTGTGTATTAATGCCCGTAGCATGGGAAATAAGATCCCTGAAGTTGAAGCTTTGGTGGGAGTGGCTGACTTGGATTTAGTGGCAGTTACAGAAACATGGTTCACAGAAAACCATGACTGGGATGTAACTATACCTGGCTATACTTTATTCAGAAAGGACAGGGTAGGAAGAAGGGGAGGAGGAGTGGCACTATATGTAAAAACTACTATTAAAGCTTTGGAATTACAGAGCTTAAAAGGGAGAGAGGAGGCATTGTGGGTTAAACTAGAAAGAGGGAAAGAGAAATCTATTTGCATTGGTGTGATATACAGACCTCCCTCACAAGAGGAAGAGGTGGACAGAGAGTTAATTGAAGACATACGCAGCATTGCTAGGAAAGGGGAAGTGCTACTGCTAGGAGATTTCAATATGCCAGATGTTGATTGGCACATTCCTGCTGCAGTATCATCTAGAAGTAAGGAGATCCTGGATTCTCTACAGGGAGAACTATTCAGGCAATTGGTAACAGACCCCACACGTGAAGGGGCCATACTGGACTTGGTGCTTACCAATGGTGAGAGTGTTTCTGATGTTGTAGTGGGAGATCATTTTGCATCCAGTGACCACCAGATGGTGTGGTTCAGTATTAGGACTAGGGCTGTTAGAATCCATTCCAAGGTGAAGATCTTAGACTTTAGGAAGACTAACTTTGCGAAGATGGGCCAATACCTCAGGGAGTCGTTAGTGGGATGGGAACAGCTGGGGGATGTAGAAAAACAGTGGGCAAAACTGAAAGGGGGTATTTTAAAGGCAACCAACCTTTTTGTTAAAATGGTAAATAAAGGCAAAAGGAACAGGAGACCGCTATGGTTTTCGAAGGAAGTAGCTGAAAAAGTGAAGAAAAAGAGGGAGGCCTTCATGAAATACAAGAGATCACAGAGAGAGAGGAAGACAGGCATCTGTATTTGGAAAAACTTAGAGAAGCTAGCAAAGTAGTCAAGAAGGCAAAGATTCAAAAGGAGGAGGAAATAGCCAATGCAATAAAATGGGGGGATAAGACATTTTTCAGATATATTAGTGAGAAGAGGAAGGGCAAAAGTGGTATTGTCAGACTCAAGGGTGCAGGGGGGGGGAATATGTAGAAGCTGATAAGGATAAAGCGGAATTGCTTAACAAATATTTTTGTTCTGTGTTCACAGATGAAGAACCAGGAGCAGGACCTCAGAAAACACCCACAAATAAGAACAGAAGCGAGGGACATCTTGAACAATTTTCAGAAGACTGTGTTCGTGAGAAACTAGCTCAACTTAAAGTAGACAAAGCGATGGGACCGGATGGGATACACCCTAGAATAATGAGGGAACTTGGGGACGTTCTAGCAACTCCACTGACTGACCTTTTCAATGCCTCGTTGGAGTCGGGAGTGGTGCCAAAGGATTGGAGAGAGGCTCATGTGGTGCCTTTACACAAGAGCGGAAGTAAGGATGTGGTTGAAAACTACAGGCCGGTTAGTTTAACTTCAGTGGTGAGTAAATTATTGGAAACGCTGCTGAAAGAGAAAATAGTGAGGTTTCTGGAGTCCAGCGGATTACAGGATCCGAGGCAGCATGGATTCACCAGAGGCAGGTGTTGTCAGACAAATCTGATCGATTTCTTTGACTGGGTGACCAGGGAGTTGGACCGAGGGAGAGCTCTAGATGTGGTGTATTTAGATTTTAGTAAAGCCTTTGACACTGTTCCTCACAGGCGACTTATAAACAAACTGAGCACCCTAGGGATGGACCCTAAAGTTACTGCTTGGGTTAGAAATTGGTTGGGTGGGAGGCGACAAAGAGTACATGTAAATGGAGCTCACTCTGAGGAGAAGGATGTTACCAGTGGTGTGCCCCAGGGATCTGTCCTTGGTCCGATTCTTTTTAACATCTTTGTTAGTGATATAGCGGAAGGGCTGTCGGGTAAGGTTTGCCTCTTTGCGGATGATACCAAAATCTGTAATAGAGTAGACACCCAGGAAGGTGTAGATAACATGAGGAGGGATCTAGCTAAGCTTGAAGAATGGTCTAGAATTTGGCAGCTGGGATTTAATGTCAAAAATGTAAGGTCATGCATTTGGGCTGCAGCAATCCAAGGGAGCAATACAGTATAGGAGGTGAAGTACTTTTGTCCACTAAAGAAGAGCGGGACCTAGGCGTGGTTGTGTCTGATGATCTTAAAGTAGCTAAACAGGTAGAAAAGGCGACAGCAAAAGCTAGAAGGATGCTTGGGTGCATACGGAGAGGAATGGCTAGCAGAAAAAAGGAGGTGATAATACCTCTGTATAAGTCTTTGGTGCGACCTCATTTGGAGTATGGTGTGCAATTCTGGAGACCGCACCTTCAAAAGGATGTGAACAGGATGGAGTCGGTGCAGAGGGTTGCTACTAAAATGATTAATGGGCTTCATTATAAAGCATATGAGGACAGACTTAAGGATCTTAATATGTACACCTTAGAGGAAAGGCGGGATAGAGGTGATATGATTGAGATGTTTAAATACCTCCGTGGCATAAATGTTCAGGGAGAGAGCCTCTTTCAATTGAAAGCAAGTTCTGCTACGAGGGGACATGGGATGAGGGTGAAGGGAGATAGATTCAGGAGTGATATGCGGAAATATTTCTTTACAGAAAGAGTAGTGGATCCGTGGAATAGTCTCCCAGTGGAGGTGGTAGAGATGGGGACAGTAACTGAATTCAAAAAAGCATGGGACCAACACAGAGGATCTCTAAAGGTAGAAAGTGGACTGTTGTAGTTGTTGTTATGGAAGGACAGACTAGATGGGCCTTGTGGTCTTTTTCTGTCATCATGTTTCTATGTTTCTATCAGCCTTGACCCAGCTTTTCCAGGCCGAATGGTGATGAACCGGGTTCTCAAGGAGAACCAAAGGATCTGAGAAACATAAGAACATAACATAAGATATGCCATACTGGGTCAGACCAAGGTCCATCAAGCCCAGTATTCTGTTTCCAACAGTGGCCAATCTAGGTCATATGTACCTAGCAGTTTCCCCAAGAGACACAAGTTCCACAATGCTTGTACTGGGTCAAGCATTGATATCTTCGGTCACTTCTTAATAATGGTTTATGGACCTTTCCTCCAAGAACTTGTCCAAACCTTTTTTAAACCCAGCTACACTAACAGCCTTTACTACATCCTCCGGTAACAAATTCCAGAGTCTGACTACATGTTGAGTGAAAAAATATTTTCTTTTATTAGTCTTAAATAGTTTACCCTGTAGCTTCATTGCATGTCCCCTAGTCTTTCTATATTCTGATAACGTAAACAATAGATCTACGTTTACCCGTTCCACTCCGTTCATTAATTTATAGACTTCTATCATATCTCCCCTCAGCCATCTCTTTTCCAGGTTAAAGAGCCCTAACCTTTTTAGCCTTTCTTCATAGGAGTATCCTTCCATCCCCTTTACCATTTTGGTGGCTCTTCTCTGAACCTTTTCTAAAATCGCTATATCCTTTTTAAGATACGGCGACCAGAATTGCACACAATATTCAAGGTGCGGTCTCACCATGGAACGATATAGAGGCATTATAATATCTTTTGTTTTATTTTCCATTCCTTTCCTTATCATACCTAGCATTCTATTTGCTCTCTTGGCCGCCGCTGCACACTGGGCCGAGGGTTTTAACATGGTATCCACAATGACGCCTAAATCTTTTTCCTGGGTGGTGGTTCCTAATGTGGAACCTTGCATCGTGTAACCATAGTTTGGGTTGTTCTTCCCTAGGTGCATAACCTTGCACTTGTCCACATTAAATTTCATCTGCCATTTTGATGCCCAGTCTTCCAATTTATCAAGATCCTCTTGCAATTTTTCACAATCCTCTTGGGTTTTAACAACTTTAAATAGGTTTGTGTCATCTGCAAATTTGATAACCTCACTCGTTATTCCACTTTCCAGGTCATTTATGAATATGTCAAAAAGCAGCGGACCCAGCACAGATCCCTGGGGTACACCACTATTCACTTTTCTCCATTGGGAAAATTGGCCATTTATCCCTACCCTCTGCTTTCTATCTTTTAACCAGTTCCTGATCCACAATAGTACACTGCCTCCTATCCCATGACTCTTTAGTTTTGCCAAAAGTCTCTGATGAGGGACCTTGTCAAAGGCTTTCTGAAAGTCCAGATACACAATATCAACCGACTCACCTTTGTCCACCTGTTTATTCACTCCTTCAAAAAAACATAACAGATTAGTAAGACAAGATCTTCCTTGTCTAAAGCCATGTTGGCTGTCTCCCATTAGGTTGTGACTATCTACATGCTGAGTAATTTTATTCTTTATGATGGTTTCTACCATTTTTCCCGGTACTGACATCAGGCTCACCGGTCTGTAGTTTCCCGGATCACCCCTGGAACCCTTCAATGAGAGGGGTCATTCTACAGCCTGGGACTAAGTCATAGCTTTCTAAGGTTATTGTCTTTACTCCACTTTGGAATATGTAGTTTAGCTTTCACTGTCATAAACAGCTTTAGCAGGGGCACAAGCCTGATAGACACCTTGTGATCTGCAAATCTGGAATGCCTGGATTGCTCCAGAAGTATCCGGTTAGTGCCAACGTGGTGTGTGGGGATATTCAGCAAATTTGGATTAAGTAAGTGTACAGGAATTGGAACATTTTTAAAAACCAGGAACGTCTAGAGATGCATTAACATGAACCTGTGGCCCTTTGAAGAAAGTTGAAAACATGCAAATTGCCCTAGTAAGGTTATTCATGAATATGCACTTTCTTTGCAAAAGTTTTACTTTGCTGTCAGGGTTCTACAGCCTGCACTAACCCTTACCCCATCTAACCCTTACCCCATCCCTATCACAACCTATTTTTCTTCTTGCCTGCAACTCCAATGTTAAATGCCTGCCTGAGATGGTATCAGTTACCCAAGTCATGCACAGAGAACTTCAAAAAGAGGTGGTGATATCTAACCGTATATCTCTTTAAGATCAGACTGACATTAGTCACCTTCTGCCCTACAGATAATCATTATTAGATTCTATTTGCCATTTCTCAAATGCAAACATTTTCCTTCTTCTCAGTGCTCCATTCATGACCTTGCATTGTTGGTTCCGGAAATAATTGTCAAGCCAATCAGAATATGCCATGATGGACAGGTGTGCTGCAACACTGGAGAAATATGACTTGGTGATACCATGTGGACATAATGCTTTATAGACATATACTAGGAAGTCACTGAACTGAAATGTGAGATTGCAGACCTACTATTAGTAATATGTGAACTATCATTAAAATCATATATAGAACTTAAAAATTGTAGGATGGCCAATGTAACACCAATTTTTAAAAATGGTTCCAGGGAGGATCCAGGAAACTACAGACTGCTGAGTCTGCCGTCAGTACCCAGCCAAATGGCAGAAACCATTATAAAGACTAAAATTACTGAACATGTAAATAGTCACGGTTTAATGGAAGAAAGCCGACATGGATTCAGCCAAGGAAAGTTTTGTCCTACTAATCTGTTATATCTGTAAAAATGTTAAATGTGCCATAGTTTAATTGACTCAGTTTACTTTGCTAAGAATTGTTCTATGTAACGTTCCTATCAGTTCCATCTAAAAAAAAAAGAAAAAAAAGGAAGAGTTTTTAAATAAATAAATAATCTTTTTGAAGGTGTTAATAAACAGGTAGACAAAGGTGAGACGGTCAATATAGTGTATCAGGATTTTCAGAAAGTCTTTGACATAGTCCCTCATGAGAGACTCGTGGAGAAATTAAAGTCATGGGATAGGAGACAGTGTACTATTGTGGACTGGGAACTGGTTAAAAGACAGAAAGCAGAGGGTAGGGTTAAATGGCCAATTTTCCCAATGGAGAAAGGTGAATAGTGGAGTACCCCAGGGATCTGTGCTGGGCCTGCTGCTTTTTAACATATTTATAAATGACCTTGAAACGTGAACAAGTGAGGTGATCAAATTTGCAGATGACACAAAATTATTCAAAGTTGTTAAAACACAAGAAGATTGTGAAAAATTGGAAAACTGGATGCCAAATGGCAAATTAAATTTAATGTGGATACGTGCAAAGTTATGCACCTAGGAAAGAACAACCCAAACTATGGTTACACGATGCAAGATTCCACATAATGAACCACCACCCAGGAAAAAGATTTTTAGTGGCATTGTGGATAATTCATTGAAACCCTCCACCCAGTGTGCAGTGGCGACCAAGAAAGCAAATAGAATGCTAGGAATCATAAGGAAAGGAATGGAGAATAAAACCAAGGATATTGGGTGCAATTCTGGTCACCATAACTTAAAAAGGAAACCCTATGAAGAAAGGCTTAAAAGGTTAGGGCTCTTCAACTTGGAAAAGAGACGGCTGAGGGGAGATATGACAGAGGTCTATAAATTAATGAATGGAATGGAACAGGTAAACGTAGATCAGTTGTTTATGCCATAAAAAAGTACAAAGACTAGGGGACATACAATGAAGCTACAGTATAACCCATTTAAGACTAATAAAAATATTTTTTTAACTCAACGTGTAATCAAACTCTGGAATTCATTACTGGAGGATGCAGTAAAAGCTGTTAGTGTAGCTGGGTTTAAAAAAGGTTTGGACAAGTTCCTGGAGGAAATGTCCATAAACCATTATTAAAGAGTAGCCTGGAAATCCACTGCTTAGGGCAAGCATTGTGGAACCTGTGTCTCTTTTTGGGAACCTGAAAGGTACTTTTGACCTGGAGTGGAGGAGTAGCCTAATGGTTGGGGCAAGGTACTTCAGGCCGGAAGGTCGGGGGTTCAAATCCCACTAGAGGACAGCAACCTTGGGCTGGAAGGACTGGGGTTTCTAGTCCCACAGGTGCTCCTTGTGGTCTTGGGCAAGCCACTTAACCCTCCATAGCCCATGTTCCCTGTAAAATAGTTATCTCCAAGTTATAATACCCTGTTCAATGTAATTTCAGTTTGTTCAATGTAAACCGCACTGATGCAGAATAGCGTGGTATATAAGAGAATGTTAAAAAAAAAAAAAAAAAAGATATGTCATATGGATGGATGCATAAAATGCACCTAAGTCCTTATTCTAAAGACTTATGCATGTGCTCTGGTCTGTCGCTATTCTGCAAGTGTGTGTGTGAGTTCTATAGGGGTGTGCCTGGGGACAGTGCTTGGGCGGAGTGTAGACAAGGCCCAAATCTACATGCCTAAGTTATAGAATACTATGACCAGCATGCGTGTGCTTTACTTTATAATTTATAGGCTTTACACATATGCATAGCTACATGCATTGCCTCTGCACAAGATTACAGAATTGCCCTCATACTGATCCGATCTTAGATATGCAACATTGCCCAATGTGCCATCATAATATAGCCTCCTCCCTGTTTGTGGATACAAAGATATTTTATAACATACATGAATATCTCCCAACTCTGCCCCAAAATTCACCCTGGGACTACCTATGTTCTGTATGTTCAGCTTTCAGGAAAACACTTAAGGAGAATTCAGGAGGGTTGATCCTATCACTATGAGGATCAGGTATTTACCTAGGCTGGCAGAATTGGGGGGGGGGGGGGGGTAATGGTACGGCTTCTGCATGGCAAGAAAGCAGTATAGGCCCATGCTCAATTCCTGCTATGTCTTGTCCCCTCTGAAGGAAGTCGGTGGGATGCGGCAGTGCCTGTGCTGGACGACTCCGCATCACACTAATTTACTTTTGTTTCTTCTGACCCAGCAGGGGGTAGGGTGGTGACAGGCCTTCTGGGGGGGAAGGGAAGAGGGGCAAGATGCTGGACATGAGACAGAGTAGAGAAGTTAAAGACATGCTGGTCACCTGTGAAGGGTAGGGAGGGGACAGGGAAATGCTGGCTACCGGGGAAGGGGTGGGGGGTGGGGGTGGGGGAGGGAAGACAAGGCAAAGAGTATTGTTGGACTACTAAGGGGAGTAGGGCCTTGAGCTTCCCCTGAGGGGGGGGGGGGGGTACATTGCTGTATGTTTGCCTAGGACATCAGATACCTTGGTCTAGTTCTGGGCTTCAGCGAATCCAGGACACTGTTGCATGGCGGCTTAGGGACCATGGCGGTGGCTCATTTGTCGTGGATCCCTTTGGCTGTGATTTAAGATCTTAGTTTTGATTGTGGTACCCTCGAGTGATCCCTATGCTCTCTATTTGGGGGGTGGGGGAGGCTTGCTAGGGGGTTCCTCCTATGGCAGCCATTATGAGAAGCCACTTGGGGGGCTAAGGCTTTTTCTGTTGTAGCTCTGGTCTGTAGAACAGTACACGATCAATCATCTGTACTGTGTATTATTACCATAAGCCACTTAGTATTGGCTCAGGGGAGCGGTATAGACATTTTAATATGTCCAGAATCCTAAGAGGACATTTCAGAACAATCCAGAAACAGGCTTTTGAAGTTAAAATCCTGAAACACTTCCAGACTGACAAGAAATGACAAAGATCTGAGTTTCCTATCACAATATAATATATAAATTTGTACTGATCGCCCATCATCTCTTCACTGTCCCACCCCACCTTCCTCTCTACCCCTTCCCCATCTCTTCACTGTCCCAGCCCCCCTTCCCCTTCCCCTTCTCTTCACTGTCCCTCTTCCCCTTCCCCTCTACCCCTTCCCCATCTCTTCACTGTCCCACCCCCCCTTCCGCTCTTCCCCTTCCCCATCTCTTCACTGTCCCTCTTCCCCTTCCCCTCTACCCCTTCCCCATCTCTTCACTGTCCCACTCTTCCCCTTCCCCTCTTCCCCTTCCCCATCTCTTCACTGTCCCAGCCCCCCTTCCCCTTCCCCATCTCTTCACTGTCCCACCCCCCTTCCGCTCTTCCCGTTCCCCATCTCTTCACTGTCCCCCTCTTCCCCTTCCCCTCTACCCTCTACCCCTTCCCCATCTCTTCACTGTCCCCTCTTCCCCTTCCCCTCTACCCCTTCCCCATCTCTTCACTGTCCCCCTCTTCCCCTTCCCCTCTACCCCCTTCCCCATCTCTTCACTGTCCCCCTCTCCCCTTCCCCTCTACCCCTTCCCCATCTCTTCACTGTCCACCCCCCCTTCCGCTCTTCCCCTTCCCCATCTCTTCACTGTCCCCTCTTCCCCTTCCCCTCTACCCCATCCCCATCTCTTCACTGTCCCCCTCTTCCCCTTCCCCTCAACCCCATCCCCAACTCATCACAGTCCCACCCCCCCTTCCGCTCTTTCCCGTTCCCCATCTCTTCACTGTCCCCCTCTCTTCCCCTTCCCCTCTACCCTTCCCCATCTCTTCACTGTCCCACCCCCCCCTTCCGCTCTTCCCCTTCACCATCTCTTCACTGTCCCCCTCTTCCCCTTCCCCTCTACCCCTTCCCCATCTCTTCACTGTCCCACCCCCCCTTCCGCTCTTCCCCTTCCCCATCTCTTCACTGTCCCCCTCTTCCCCTTCCCCTCTACCCCCTTCCCCATCTCTTCACTGTCCCACCCCCCCCTTCCGCTCTAACCCCTTCATCTCTTCACTGTCCCACTCTTCCCCTTCCCCTCTACCCCTTCGCCATCTCTTCACTGTACCACCCCCTTCCCCTCTTCCCGTTCCCCATCTCTTCACTGTCCCCCTCTTCCCCTTCCCCTCTACCCTTCCCCATCTCTTCACTGTCCCACCCCCCTTCCGCTCTTCCCCATCCCCATCTCTTCACTGTCCCACCCCCCCTTCCCCTCTAACCCCCTTCCCCATCTCTTCACTGTCCCACTCTTCCCCTTCCCCTCTACCCCTTCCCCATCTCTTCACTGTCCCACCCCCCCTTCCCCTCTTCCCGTTCCCCATCTCTTCACTGTCCCCCTCTTCCCCTTCCCCTCTTCCCCATCCCCATCTCTTCACTGTCCCAACCCCCCTTCCCCTCTTCCCGTTCCCCATCTCTTCACTGTCCCCCTCTTCCCCTTCCCCTCTAACCCCTTCCCCATCTCTTCACTGTCCCACCCCCCTTCCCCTCTTCCCGTTCCCCATCTCTTCACTGTCCCCCTCTTCCCCTTCCCCTGTCATTGGAAAGTTTCTGTGAGTTATTCTGGTACTGTCCTCTCCTGCTTTTTCTTTTTCTTTTTTTTTTTTTATAAAGAAAAGAAAATCACTGGCCACACTTCACTTCAGGGACTGCACTGCTGGATAAGAGTCTAACAGATGCTTAATTAATCCATGACCTGATACTGAGGCTAACATGATAATTTCATGTGCTGTAATATTAATGCGAATTTCCTGGATCAACTGTAGTATAGCCCGAACTGCCTTGAAATTCCCTTGTAAAACTACCGATAAAGGCCTTCACTTGCACATTAGAAAACGTGATGCTGAATCTTAGTAATTTAATTGCATTAAAATCTATGGGGGGGGGGGGATATTCAGTACTGGTAGTTAGCGCTGTTAACGTGGCTAGCCACTGGCACGGAAAGTTAAACCTGGATATTCAATGCTGGAGCTATATTTGGCCCCTGGCTTTGAATATCCAGGTTTGCTGCATTGCCGCAAGGCTAACCGAGCAATGGCAATATTGAGCCACTGGCTGGTTAGATAAAGCGGCGGAAGTTAGGCCAGGATTTCCTGTGTCTTACTTTCACCGTGTATCACTAACCGGGCAGTGACTCAATATCTCCACTGCCTCGTTACCACCTTTCGTCCACCCCAGAATGCCCCAATGCTGACCTCTTAGCCCCGGGGCCTACAGTCACAGCACGTCTGAAAACGGGATAAATGCCGTTGAGTATCAGGCCCGCTATTTTTACAGAGTTGTTGAAAGCCTATCAAATGATTATTTTCTTGCCGTAGGCTAGGACATGGATGATGAGCTCCAGTACTCAAACGCCATAAACAGATCTGGCTTTCAAGATTTTCTCATTCAACCAGGTTCACTGGCCTTGTTTGGGTGCCTTGTAGGAAAGTGCACTGAAAAAAATATGTTTTGTGGGTCCTTTTCAGACTTTCTACAACTTTTGGTTATTTTATTTTATTTGTTTCACACATTTGTTTTAATAAACACATTTTTTAACACATTAGAAAGCGTATTAATCAACTTAATGTAGGTTAATTTCCATTAAAATCACTTTAACATGCACTAACAGCCTGCTGCGGTCAGCAGTTTCTTTAAATGCCAGACACTGTGGGCAAAATATACCGGCTAGTCAGTAGCAGTAGCAACATAGAAACATGACGGCAGAAAAAGACTGTGTGGTCTATCCATTCGGCCCTTCCTTATCAACTACTATAGTCCATTTTTCTCTTTAGAGATCCTCTGTGTTTCTCCCATGCTTTCATTAATTCAGATACTGTCCTCGTCTCTACCACCTCCACTGGGAGACTATTTCACGCATCTACCACTCTTTCTGAAAAGAAATATTTCTGCATATTACTCCTGAGTCTATCTTCTTTCACCCTCATCCTATGTCCCCTTGTTGCAGAGGTTTTTTTCAATTCAAAGAGGCTCTCCTCCTGTGCATTTAATGCCACGTAGGTATTTGAATGTCTCTATCATATCACCTCTATCCTGCATTTCCTATAAAGTATATATATTGAGATCTTTAAGTCTATCCCCATATGGTTTATAATGAAGATCACCCTCTGCACTGACTCCATCCTGTTTATATCCTTTTGAAGGCACATTCTCCAGACTTGCACACAATACTCCAAATGAGGTAATACCAAAAATTTATACAGAGGCACTATCACCTCCTTTCTTCTACTGGACATTCCTCTCCCTATACACCGAAGCATCTTTCTGACTTTTGCTGTCACCTTTTCTATCTGTTTAGCCACTCTAAGATAATCAGAAACGATCACGCCCAGGTCCGCTCTTCTTTTATGGACAGAGGTACTTCACCCTCTATACTATATCGCTCCCTTGGATTTTTGTAGTCTAAATGCATGACCCTGCATTTTTTAGCGTTAAATCTCAGCTGCCAAATTCTCAACCATTCTTCAAGCTTAGCTAGATCCCTCCTCGTGTTATCTACACCTTCCTGGGTGTCTACTCTATTGCAGATTTTGGTATCATCGACAAAGAAGTAAACCTTACCCAACAGCCCTTCCGCAATATCATTAACAAAAATGTATCTGGATAGTGGCTGCTGCAGAATATCTGGTATCAACGCCGGCGGCTAAGTAGATAATGGCAATATTTGGAGGCTATCTTGATAACCAGCCCACAGGAAGGACAGCTTTCTACGTATCCAGATAATGGTGCTGAAAATCCCCCTTGGACAACCCCAGCACTGTCTGGATAGTACTGCGGTGGTCAGAGGAAATATTCAATGGCATTCCCAACCCCCTCAGTATCCAGGGCGGGCGCCCCCCCCCATGGCGTGCCACAGTGCAGCGTGGTGCGCTGCACCCTCCTCTGGGCCCAGACTTCGGAGGCAACACGGCAAGCCACCCAACTTTAAGCTAAGTTTACCACACTATCTCCGAAGTGTGAGTCTGGGGGTAGGTGCTCCCACTGCCCCATCCTTGGTACACCACTACTCTCAGGCTACTACCGCTGAATATTTGGCACCACTGGGGCTTATCCAGTTAGTAGGTCCTGTTAACCAGATAAACCCTTTTGAATATCAGGCCCTAAATTTTCATGGTGTGCAAATAAACAGAACGTTTATCTCTTTACCACTGGGCCTGTTTGTGGCACCCAAGGCCCGAAAACTCCATTATTAGGATAGCAAGACTCATCCGAATGTCTTTACAGTATCCCTGAAAGCTGTGATACATTCAGGGTTAAATTTCTGAGGAAAGGGCCTGGAACACAGTCCCGCCACTTCTTTTCAGACTCCAGAGCAGCAAGGTGGTTTTTGCTGCAGATCCTTCCTTCCAGGCAGCCTACAGGGAAGAGGAGGCGAGTTTGAGCCTGAAGGAGAGCAGAGAGCAGCCTCCCTTCTCTTGCTCCCACATCCCTGGGCTTCATGTCCTCTCCATAGTTCCTCTTCTTTTTCTGTCTATAAATGAATCCCCTGGAAGGGGACACACTGAATACCTGATTGTGCCTTCTGAGGTACAGTAATGTTAGATTAATACTTGCAGCTATGGAATATGGATTATCAATATTTGATAGCAGAACCCCATGGCAGGCGAGAAATCACGGATGAGTCCTCTAACATGCAAATCTCAAAGGTTTTAATATACAGAGAACGTTGCTCTTTGGTCATTTATTAATCACACAAATGTTCTTTTCCTACGATTCCCCAGGTGGTGAAGTATATTTCCTATGTGTACAGGGTTGGTGGGAATGTAGGAGAATGTCAGTGCTATAGATAGTAGAATGAATTCATTAGATAGGCAACAGCTGGGAGTTACTGGACACTTAGACATACTGTACGAGGAACAGCTGCTTGCCGCATTAACTGAGAGGGGCACCAGTTATAGACTGGTAAGTCATGGACTGGAATGCTTGCAAATTCTTGAACTGGAAACCAAACAAAACAAATCCACTTGGAAAAATGAAAAGCAAGCTACCAGAGTTCTAAAGGAAGCTGTCGTTCAGTCCAGTTTCTGAAGTTCCAGATTTACAAATACATTCCACCCAAACACGGAATCTGAAAAAAGGGCGTAATTCAATTTCCTAATTCCACGGAAGACCTTGGTGGCTAGCTTGAAGAGCTTGGCACCTAGATCTGCCTTTTAAAAACAATTCCCTGGCTGGGCTTCCAGGTATAAAGGCACACTTTAGAAAGGACGCAGAGAGGGGAATTCCCACGTCCATCTCAAGATGTAGAGAATGAGCTCAGTAATTTACAAGAGGTTCTGACAGACGTAGAAGCCCTTGTAAAATAGCTGCAGGCCCACACAGGTATGCCACACCATGTCTGGAAAGAGCAGTGATTTTAAGAAGCTGCACAAGGAAAAAAAAACGATGGAACCCCCCCTCCCCTCATGTAGGCATGGGAGCAGTCTCTTAAAAATCACTGCTTTGGCAAAGACGGAATATCCAGTTCAATGCCACATGTCGCACCCCCTCCCCGGATCACTGCTCCAACCTCAGAGCACTTCACTTCCACTTCAGGGAAAACAAAATCAGTTTTTATTCTGTCTCAGCTTGTTAAACCTCCATGAAGCAAAACCCAGAACAGACAGCAGTTCAGGGAAAAAAAATCAGCTTACTTCTGTCCCAGCTTGTTAAACCTCCACAAGCTGGTTCTCCTGGCCCTCCCTCCAGCCACAGTTAAAGTTCCTACCTCAGAACTCCTTTGCACCTCTTGCCCTGGCAGGACTTCTGGCTCCACGGGCCTCTCTCCCTCTTGCAGCCTGTTGGGTTTTTAACCTCTCCCTCTGAGCCACATCCTCCTAGCCCTGAACGCTGAGCTGCAGACTATCTTAAAGGGGACTGTTGATAATCCCTTTGGAGAGGGACGGGTAGTATTCTATATATCCCATCACACCCCATAAGCATTTATAGTCACATGACTTCCTAAATTAAGGAACCTTAAAAGGGACAGAATCAGGTCAGAAAACCAGTCAAGAAGTAAAATTAGGCACTCAGTTTCAAATTATTTAGGTGACTATTTTCAGCTGAAAGTTAAGGCCTTTAAATTTGATTCCTGACTAAAATGCCTTAATTAAGGAGCTGATACCTTTTTACAATCAGGCTCAACATATGTAACAACGTACTTAACACTTTCTATAATCAGTCACATGACATGTTTAGGTCAATGGTTCTCAACCCAGTCCTCCGGAACTCCTCGACACACCCCCTTGCACTTTCGATGTGGTACGTTTATCCACATGTAAACTGGACCCTTTCTATGACTGCCACTTACACGCAGATGCGATTTAGACATCTATAGTGTTCGAAGCTGGAACCTACAAGAAATTCAGCTTTCCATCTTAGACCCTCCATTTTATGGAACAATATTCCCCCCTGCCATAAGGAGAGAATATTTCTATGAAAAATTCTGCTTGGCATTAAAAACCCATTTGTTCTCCACAGCGTCTGAGGGTAATGTTTAGCTTCCATCTACTGCACCTAAGGTTTCTGCAAAACATTTGTGGATCTCCTTTCTCTGCTGTTATCTCTCTTTTTAATTGACATACTGGCATTCCTTTCCTTTTCCTAATTTGAGTTATATTTTGTAAACCACTTTGATTTAGAAAGATGGTATATGAAGCCCGGTTAAACTCTCGCTTTATCTACAAGTCACAGCGGGTTATGATTAACATAAATGGTACATTACACTATAAGATAGATGGCAACATTAAGTGGGTACAGTGTTATAACATAGGAGTGCTATATATATAGGAGCTTTAATTAGGGACGTACGGTAGTGGATTCCATAAATGACATATGTGGTAGGTTGCACCATATGGCATAGAGGGAAACGAAAAGGATTTTACTGAAAGAGCAGCAGCATGAGAAGGAGGAAATCAGCGGGAGGGTCGGGAAGAGAGTTTGGTGGAAAGGAGAGTCCAGGAAGACAATTCAAGGGAGACTGAAATGAGGCACTGCAGGGAATTGGATTAACAGAATCAACAGAATCAAACACGTTTTGGTGACATTTGTTGACTCCTTTAGATACTTGGGAGTCATTATTGACTCAGAGGTTTCTGCAACAAATCTATTTGTCCTGCAAAGTGAAATGAACCCATGACAGACATATTTAGAAGTGATAAACTATACAGGCCATATCCAAGAGACTCCACAAGCTCTTCATTAACTTTATCACCTGAAATACTACTGAAACCATTTACCCATTAGCAGGAATGTTGCTGAGCTACATGGTGCCCCGGGTGGACAGGGGACGGGCTCCCTATCGTGACATGCCCGCTAACTCCCTCGTTGACTCATTTCCCATCACTGCAGTCGTGAAAAAAAGCTCCCATGGAGACACTGACAGCCGCAACACAGTGGCTTGCCACCCCATCTCCTGGCAGCCTGGGTGGGCACCTCTTACCCCGTTTTTGCAAGCAGCTTCCTCCATTTACTATTGTTACTACTGTTTTTCATTTGTATAGGCAGCGCCATATGTGTGAGACAGTCCCTGCTCAAGGGAGCTCACCGTCTATTCAAAATGGACAAATAGAACTAACGGGGGACAAGGGTAGAACTAAGGGGACACGGCGTAGGTTTAGCTGTGTAGCTGGATTTTGAATGGATTGACGGGAAGAGAGATGATTCGGGGGAGACCAGTAAGCAGCCGATTGCAGTTGTTTAAGCAGAAAGTGATTAAAGGGCAGATAAGGGTCTTGGCAGCGTGTTCAGAAAGAGACAAATTTTGCTTAGATTATAGAGAAAGAAACAACAGGTTTTAGGTATCTGTTAGATGTGTGGGGAGAAAGAGAGAGATGAGTCAAAGATGACCCCAAGGTTGCGAGTGAGGCCGCCGGGAGAATGGTAGTGCTATTCACAGAAACAGAGAAAAGAGGAAGGGGGGAGGTGGGTTTAGGGAGATAGATAAGGAGCATCATCTTGGCCATGTTCGATTTCAGATGGCAGTGAGATATCCAGGCAGCAACATCAGACAAGGGTTTGGATTCCTGGCGAGATTTCAGGTGCAGAGAGGTAAATTTGAGATTTATGCCAAGTACAACTGGCTGACCATTATAGCATAATGCAAAGCAAGAGGACGATCTCATTTTGCATAAAGCAAACATTTTGGTTTTCTTATAAGAAAAAAAATAACGTACACAGCAGACAGCTACCATGAAGTTGCCCCTCTGAAATTATTTTCTGCGAGTGGAAGACATTCTCACCAATCCCGTTCAATCACACTTCTAAAAATAAGCCGCCAGCATGCTGCATGCATTCATTATTCAGTCAGGAGCAATCCTTTCTAACAGCTGCTGTAATTGAAAATATCTTAGACAAGCATTTGTTTCATGACTTCACTTGCTTAGATTTGGGCATGTGCAGGAGGTGGGAGTTGGTGAGAGTGGGGCCACGGGCTGACTCAGTCCCCTCTGGGGGCTGTGGAAGGCAGAGGATCAGATATCCGTTGGTGGGAGGGCGTCAGTCTGGAGAGGAAAGAGGAAACCGGAAGTCCGGAGAGATGGCAGAAAGGAGGTGAAGCAGCACCTGCAAAAGACAAACTTCATCCACAAGGGCTGGCACTACCATTAGATTAACCAGGCAGTCGCCTAGATCACCGACACATTGAGGGTGGCCTATTCCCATGACTGCCACTGCTACCACCACTCTCTTGGCTCTGCAGCTGCGGCAATGATATTAAAGCAGCAACAGAGCGTTGTGTGCTGTTGGTGCTGTGCTTTGACCAGCGGTTTTGCCCCCATGCAAACAGGGAGTCTGCATCAGAGGGGGTGGAAGCGGCTGGTTAGAGTGCAGCACCAACATTGTTGCACACAGCATCGGAGGCTTTGGGTAAGCCCTGCATTACTGCTTGGATGTCACCGCTGCTGCTGCAGGACCTGGAGAGGGAAGCAGATGAGGCAGGGGTGGGAACAGGGGTGGGAACAGGAGTGGTGGCAGAATATACATGTAGGCAAAGAGAAAGGGGAAAAGGAAAACATGCAGCAGAATCAGACACTAGAGAGAAAGGCAAACTCCAGAGTTCTTCCAGGTGGAGACAACACAGGGCGCTCCCTCAATAAAGTCTGGCTTGTCTGAAGAGGTGACTTTTCAAAACACCTTAAAGCGGTTGAGGGAGGACTGTAGACAGAAGTCAGCAGGGAGGGTGTTCCACAGTAATGAGCAAGGAAGAAAAAGGCGGAATGCCTTGTAGTCTCATACCTGGCCCGGGTTGGAGAGGGAAGGCATAGCCTGTTGCCATGCATAGAAAAGAGGGAATGGGCAGGACAGTATGGTATGACAAGGGATGTGAGATATGCCGGGGCCCTGTGATGTCAGGCTTTGTAAGTGAGGAGAATTTTATAGTAGATACAAAACTTAGCCAGTAGCCAATGATACTGAATAAGTGGCGGAGTTGCATGAACCCCCAAGGGCGGGGGGGGGGGGAGGGGGGACTAGAACTAAGGAAGCAAGGGTTTGAATCCCACTACTGCTCCTTGTGATCTTGGCCAATCACTTGACCTTCCATTGCTTCAGGTACAAAACTTAGTTTGTAAGCCCTCCAGCGACAAGAAAATAACCACTGTACCTGAATATAAATTTGCCTTGACCTGAGAAGAGGTGTTAGCTAAATTCAATTCCCCATTAAAGTGTAATGGCAACAGTGTGCATTATTTGGCAGCTGACCTCTAAGAGTAGTATTGTTATACTACTGCTAGGTGTATGTAGCTGCCATTTTGGAAGTGGTAGCTATCAGGGCAGGAGTGATCAAGGATTCTTCCTTCCTTCCACTATACACCAAGGAGATCCCTATGGTGGGGATGTGGGGGATAGGGGTGGATTAGGGAGATTCAGGGGTCCTAGGAACATAAGAAGAACCATACTGGGTTAGACCAAAGGTCTATCAAGCCTGATGTCCTATTTCCAACAGTGGCCAATCCGAGTCACAAGTAACAAATATATCTCAAAAGTAGCCATTTCCATGCTACTTATCCCCAGTGATAAGCAATGTTTTTCTCTTGGACAACCTTAATAATAGTTTATGGACTTTTCCTCCAGGAATTTGTTCAAACCTTTTTTGAAGCCATCTACACTACCTGCTTCTACCACATCCTCCAGAAATGAGTTCCAAAGCTTAAATATAGATTGGGAGAAAACCATTTTGTCCCATCTGTTTTAAATATACTATTTTTGTAGCTTCATGGCATGTTCTCTAGTCCTTCTACTTTTTGAAAGAGTAAAAAATCAATTCGTGTTCACCCATTCCACTCCACTCAGGATTTTATAGACATCTATCATATCTCCTCTCAGCCATCTTTTCTCCAAGCTGAAGAGACCTAACCTCTTTAGCCTTTCATCACAGAAGAATCGTTCTGTCCTATTTATCATTTTGGTTGTCTACTGTATGCACCTTTTCTAATGTAGACACCAAAACTGCACACAATACTCAAGACATGCTTAGAGGTGGAAGCCTTATGCAGGGCAGGCTCCAGAGTTGGTTCAAGGGATCCTAGGCAAACCATAAGCCTTTTGCTCTTCCTCCCCCCCTCCCCTGACTGTCAGAATCTATTGTTTGGCTCTGAATGCCCTGCTCTTTACCTAGTGGTTGGGCCAGTCCTGGCCCATGGTACTCTGCGAGGTGTATAGGGAGAGGAATGGCCAGCAGAAGAAAGGAGGTGTTAGTGCCTTTGTATAGGTCTTTGGTGCGACATCATTTGGAGTATAGTGTGCAATTCTGGAGACCGCCCTTTCAAAAGAATATAAACAGGTTGGAGTCAGTACAGAGGGTGGCTACTAAAATGGTTAGTGGTCTTCATTATAAAGCATATGAGGACAGACTTAAGGATCTTAATATGTACACCTTAGAGGAAAGGCGGGATAGAGGTGATATGATTAAGATGTTTAAATACCTCCGTGGCATAAATGCACAGGAAGAGAGCTTCTTTCAAGTGAAAGCAAGCTCTACTACGAGGGGACATGGGATGAGGGTGAAACGGGGTAGACTCAGGAGTAATATGCGTAAATATTTGTTTACGGAAAGAGTGATGGATCCATGGAATAGTCTCCCAGTGGAGGTGGTAGAGATGAGGACAGTATCTGAATTCAAAAAAGCCCGGGACAAGCACAAAGGATCTCTAAAGGTAAAAAGGGGACTGTTGTAGTTGTTGATATGGAAGGACAGACTAGATTGGCCAAGTGGTCTTTTTCTGTCATCATATTTCTATGTTTCTATGTTTCTATAAGCCATACTTCAGAGACCTCATCATTCCACCACACACAGATAAACCGACATTTTAGAAAACTTAAGAACCAATCACAACCTTGCCTGCCAGGCGGATTTCCCTTAGTCTGTCTAATAAGAGATCATGATTTCCAGCGTTGAAGGCAGAAGATGGATCAAACTGCAGCACAATTGCATCTCCATCTCTATCCACAATTACTCTTACTACTACTACTAATCATTTGTATAGCTAGTGCTGTACATAGAAGAGACAGTCCCTGCTCACCAGAGCTTGCAATCTAATCAAGATGAAGAACATCACAAAATTGGGGACGAGTGTGGTGAACAAGAGAGTGAGGGCATCAGGATCCAAAAGCAACCTCAAAGAGGTGGGTTTTTAGCCTGGATTTGAATAGGGCTAGAGAAGGAAACTGACACACTGACTCAGGTAATTTGTTCCAGGCATGTTGAGCAGCAAGGTGGAATGAACAAAGTCTGGAGTTGGCAGTGACAGAGAAGGCGCAAATGCAAGGGATCTGCCAGAGGAGCGGAGTTCCTGAGGATGAGTGTACGGAAAGATAAGCGAGGAACGGTATTGAGGAGCAGCAGAATGAGTGCACTTATAGGTTAGTTGGAGAAGTTTGAACTGAATATGGAAATAAATAGGGAGCCAATGAGAAGAGGGGTTACATGGGCATAGCGACACTGGTGGAAGATTAGCCATGAAAGGGAGAGAGATGATTCAGAAGGAGACCAGCGAGAATCAGGTTACAATAGTCAAGACAGGAAGTTACTAGAGAGTAGAGTGTTCAGAAAGGAAGGGGTGAATTTTGCTGATGTTATACATAAAGAAGAGACAGGTTTTAGCTATCTGTTGGATGTGTGCAGAGAAAGAGAGAGTCAAAGATGACTCAAGTTTGTGAGTTCAGGAAACAGGGAAGAGTGTAGAGTTATCCACAGAAATAGAGAAGGGAGGAAGAGGGGAGGTGGATTTATGTATTTTATTTATTTATGTGTTCTTATGTACTACTTTTCCAGAATCAAAGATAAGGGAATAGATAAGGAGCTCAGTTTTGGCCATGTTCAATTTCAGACTGCAGTGAGACATCAAGGATAAGCAAGCAGAGATCCAGGTCTGGATTCCTGGAGAGATTTCAAGTGCCAAGAGGTAGATCTGAAAGCCGTCATTGTAAAGATAGTACTGAAAACTATGGGAGGAGATAAGTGCACCAAGGCACTGAGTGTACAGAGAGAGGGGTCCCAAATTACTCCACCCCCTCACTTCAACCTGACCCATGAGAAAATCCATTGCAAATACCCTCACAATACCACCCAAAAAAACAAAAAGCAATCAGAAAGCCTGCCTGAGAGCATTCCAAATGTACGTACCCTCTCTATGGAACCCCCTCCCTAATGACTTCATAAACTCCACAGACTCACAGGCATTCAGAAAGATGCTAAAAACTCACCTATTTACCAAGTACTTCGCTGATGTAACATAACCAACCTGCAACTCTACTACCCTCATTTTGAACCCCCCCTCCTCCCCCACTCCCCCCCCCAACATTTGACTGTATCAACCTGTACATAGCTAACAGCTCAAAGTCCATTGTACATAGTTAAATGGCCTTGTAAGCCACATCCAACTGTTCATTGTTATGCCTTCCTTGCAACTATGTATAGTTAATCGTTCTCTGTAAACCAGTTTCAATTTGTTTATTGTAAACCACTTTGACCCGGTGAAAGGCGGTATAAAGATCAAGCTAAATAAAATAGAATAAAACATACAGAAAGGTGCAATGGGAGAGATATGAAGAAAACCAGGATAGAATAGAGCCCCTAAATCCAAGTGAGGACAGGGTACCGAAGAGAAGGTGGTGATCAAGAGTGTCAAAAGCAGCAGCAAGGTCAAGAGGGATGAGGATTGAGTAAAGGCCCTAGGACAGTGATGGCTAACCTTTTTGAGCCCGAGTGCCCAAACTGCCGCACAAAACCAAAGAATTTCCTCAAAGTGCCAGCACGTCAATTAAACCTTAACAACAAGATTTTAGTATCTAAAAACTCTTTATAAAGTTGCCTGAACTATGTAACATCATTTGTAAAGGTTGGAATCTTTGTATTGTCAGAGAATCAATTTGATTCTCTCTCTACATCTGCTTTAACATAATAATCTTTCTCCTTTTGCTCTTTCCTCATTCCTATTTCATCCACTCAAATTTTACCCCTCCATCCTCAATCCCCACTTAGTCTCCCAATACCCGGCCAATTGTACATTTTTCTTCCCTCCCACACAAAATATTTTTCCCCTCTCCATTTCATTCTCCCAGCCCCATCCCCTTCTAATCTCCCCCAACATCAGCTCCCTTTTACTTCCAGCCCCACCCAGTATCCGCTCCCTTCTAGTCCCCTCATCAGCCCATTTCCAGTCCTAGCTCCCCCATCCATTTCCAGTCCTATCCAAGTCCCTCCATCAGCTCATTTCCAATACCAGCCTCCCATCAGCCCATTTCCCATCAGCCCATTTCTAGTCCTTTCCTAGCCCCACCATCAGCCCATGTTAAATCCTAGCTCCCCTCCACTCAGCCCATTTCTAATCCAAGCCCCCCATGAGCCTACTTCCAGTTCTAGCCCCTCCATGAGTCCATTTCAATCCAAGCCCCCACCACAGCCCATTTCCAATCTTAGCTCCCCCAACACCCAATTCTCAGTTCTATCCTAGCCCATCCATCAGCCCAGTTCCTGTCCTAGCTCCCTCCCCTAAGAGCCCATTCCAAGCCCCCCTTCCCATCAGTTATTTGCAGTTCAAGCCCCCTTCCACTCAGCCCATTTCCATTCCAAGTCCCCCTCCCCATTAGCTATTTGCAGTTCAAGCCCCCCACTTCCCCTCAGCCCATTTCCATTCCAAGCCCCGTCCCCATCAGCTATTTGCAGTTCAAGCCCCCCACTTCCCCTCAGCCCATTTCCATTCCAAGCCCCATCCCCAACAGCTATTTGCAGTTCAAGCCCCCTTCCACTCAGCCCATTTCCAGTCCTAGCAACCCCCCCCCCCAACCCATTACCAGTCCTAGCCCCCCATAGCCCACTCCCAGTCCTAATCCCACCAGCCCATTTCCAGTCCTAATCCCCCATCACCCAATTTTCAGTTTAAGCCCCCCCATAGCCCATTACCAGTCCTAACCTCCCCATCAGCCCACTCCCAGTCCTAATCCCCCATCACTCAATTTTTAGTTTAAGCCCTCCCATAGCCCATTACCAGTCCTAACCCCCCATCAACCCACTTCCAGTCCTAATCCCACCAGCCCATTTCCAGTCCTAATCCCCCATCACCCAATTTTTAGTTTAAGCCCCCCAGCGCCCATCACCACTCCTAACCCCCCCAGCACCCATCACCACTCCTAACCCCCCCAGCCCAGCGCCCATCACCACTCCTAACCCCCCCAGCCAGCCCAGTGCCCATCACCACTCCTAACCCCCCCCCAGCCAGCCCAGTGTCCATCACCACTCCTACCCCCCCAGCCCAGTGCCCATCACCACTCCTAAACCCCCCAGCCCAGCCCATCACTACTCCTAACACCCCCCCAGCCCAGCCCAGCCCAGCCCATCACCACTCCTAACCCCAGCCCAGCCCATCACCACTCCTAACCCCCCCCAGCCCAGCCCAGCCCAGCCCATCATCACTCCTAACCACCCCCCCCAGCCCAGCCCAGTCCAGCCAGCCCAGCCCAGCCCATCACCACTCCTAACCCCCCCCCCAGCCCAGCCCAGCCCAGCCCAGCCCAGGGAAAATTTAAAAAAAAAGAAAACCTGTCTGTTGCCGCTGTCGGGGCCGCCGCGGCAGAATCGAGCGTGCCGCGGGGCCCCCCTGTATCCGGCAGAGCCTGCCCTCCCCGTAGCAGCTCTCTCTTTGGAGCTGTAGTCAGACGCGCCGGCTTGCAGAGCGCGAGGGAAGAGTTTCTCCCTCGCTGCTCTGTTAAGCCCACTGGGGCTGATGGGAAGTTCCCATCAGCCCCCGCGGGCTTAACAGAGTCGCGAAAGGGAAACTCTTCCCTTCGCGCTCTGCAAGCCGGCGCGTCTGATTGCAGCTCCAAAGAGAGAGCTGCTACGGGGAGGGCAGGCTCTGCCGGGTACAGGGGGGCCCCGCGGCACGCTCGATTTTGCCGCGGCGGCCCCGACAGCGGCAGCAGACAGTTTTTTTTTTTTCAATTTTACTTAATTGCGGACCTTCCCGCGTGCCAGCTGCAAGGCCTTCGTGTGCCACAGCTGGCACGCGTGCCATAGGTTCGCCATCGCTGCCCTAGGATATGGCAAGAAACAAGTTGCTGAAGACTTTGGCAAGAGCCGTTTCTATAGAATGTAGAAGATGAAAGTCAGAATCGCCACTACCATCCCAGTACTATGTTGAGATCTAAACCCCGATTGGGAAGGATCTAGTAAATCAAAATCTTTCAAATACTATTGGAGCCATGAAGCCTCTATCACTTTAGTAATCTTTCCCAAAAAGGGCCTAATTTTGTTCATTTCTCATTTGATAAGTATTCAGAATGCACGCACTTGACCTTTAGTAAATTTGTTTTATATAATTTAGAAACATTAGATATTTATTTTATATCAATTATTGCTTCTATGGGGTATGTTTTCAAAGCAGTGGTAGCGGCCTCTGTGCGATATCGGAGCCGCGCACGGAGGCCACTATTGCTGCTCTGTAAACATTCACCTATGTGTGGTCTTGCACAGAACTAAGATCACCAAGTGTATTGCAATCACAGCACAAGAAGCAAATGTGGATGTCATGACTATTTTAGTGTTTACAGCCTGGATGCACCGCAAGAAGAAGGGAAGGGAAAGCAGAGAGGATGGGGCAGCCAAGAGAACCTCTTTCAGAGGGCCAAACTGCCAAGCTCTCCTTCATCATCTATGGCATTGTACAGAACATGGCTCTCTTCCAGAGTTCTGAATCAGTGAGTGAATGTCTTGCCTCTAGCTGAGGGGGATTACTTTATCTGACTGACTGGTTCTCACATCACCTTCATTGTAGCTTCAATAGTGTCTTGTGCTATGGTAGTAATGATGGCCACCTGCATTGATTCCATTTCAGTCACTGGAGCTCCTATGTACCTACTGGCTTCCTAGGTAAAGGACATCCTAGCTGGTGTTCAGCTTCTTTTCTTGGTTCTCAGTGGTTTGATCAGGTCATTTGGACTTTTGGGTGTTTTTGTGGTGGTGGATCGCTCAAGACTACTGGCCCATTTTGCAGGATACAGGAATGGGTACATTTTGGACCACTATCAGGGTAAGCTGCTAGCAGAAAGGTCCTTGTTCCTATTATTTTGACTTGTGCTGCCATCTGAGCATATCAGTTTTCAAGTGGCTGCAGCCTGCACAAGGGCTATACACAGTCCTTTGCTTTTTTGTCCTGGTTTCCTGCAGTTCTAGTAGTGCACTGTATGGTATCCAAGGCCTGCGCACCTCCTGCAGACCTGGGGCTCAGTCAGGTAGTACAGGGATTCGAGGAATCGCCCTACAGAGGTCACTGGGAAGTGCTGAAGCTCATCCTTTAGGAAGAGAAGTGGCATAGGGTGGTGGGGGAGCACTGGCCTGGTAACCAAGAGGCAGGGATCAATTCCCACTAGCCCTCCTTGTGGTCTTGGGCAAGTCACTTAATCCTCCATTACCTCCAAAGAATCCAGTTTATAAATGTCCCTGTTTAATGTACATTACCAAGTTTAAGTTACAATATAAACTGCTTAGACTAAATGACAAAGTAGTATAAAAATCCTAATATATATATAGGGAAAGAATACTTTGAACGTTTTTCATGATTTTTTGGATTCTTGTTTTTTAGTTCATTTCACACATTTCTGCTACTACACATCTTTTAAGGCATGCTAGAACTTAACAACGCACAGGTCAGCTGTGTGCTCATTAATGCATAGATTTATGTGTCTTAAGTTGATTTTCCATGCGCTACATTTTTTTTGAAGATGCACAAACAAATGCCCATTACGACCATTCTTGCATTTGGGTTGACCTCAACTAGAGCAAGATTTCCAACTCACCAGTCCAAAACCATCTCTGTTCCTCCATTTATTTCTTTGGCAATCGCCAAAAACCTGCTGAGGCAATTCCATTTTTTCTAGGAAAGCAGAAGCCCTAGAGAGTGATCATAAATCTCCTTTCTTCACACCACAAAAAAGGAGACCTCAGATTCTCTGACCTGTAACAGATTCCTGCTGAAGTAGCTTTGCAGACTGAAAATCTCAGAGGCAGAAAATCTGATATCAGGGATTAGCTGCCTTCTAAACATCTGTTCCACGTTCTTCAGCTTGAGGGGGGAGGGGGCCTCATGCCAGTTTAAGTAAAAGTGTGCAATAACTTCACTTTCAAACTTGCTCTGGATACAAAGTGTTTATGGACAATTGCACCCATGCGGAGGGTAACTCTTTGAGGCACGCCTAGATTCATGCACTTTTTTATGCGCATATTTCAAGCCTATTTTGTAAAGTAAAATAGGTGCACGCTAAATAAAATAGGGATGGGAGTGGTTGAAAATGTGAGTTAATTTGAGGTAATGCTGTTTGCGTGTAAATCTTCATGTAGTTTGACTTCTTACTTTGGGAGGCAAAGGGTAAAGAAATCCTACTAGCAGTGGGGACAGGGGGAGCAGTTCACCATTAGTGCCTGCAACATTTAGGGGAGCACTGCCCTCCCATCCCCCTCCCCCCCCCCACCAAACTACACCCAAACAATTCCATCAAACACAGGGTGTGCCGCAAGGATCCTCATTGTCATCTCTACTTTTCAACATATACATGCAGCCCATTTGCAACATCATTAGAGCATTTAACGTGAGCTGTCTGATATATGCGGATGACATCCTCCTATATATGCCTTTCTCAACCGTTCAAATGGACCTTACTCCTATTATAGAATGTTTCAATACCATATCGGACTGGCTACAAGCACAAAACCTCCGCATCCAGCACAAGAAAACGGAGGTACTGTTCATCGCTAGAGACACAAACTTTACCCCACCAACCCATATAAAGGTCAAAGAAGCGGAATTACAAACCAGAGAAACAATAAAATACCTAGGAGTCACCTTAGACAGACACCTTGACATGAAATACCATATAGGCAACGTCGTGAAAGCGGTCTATTTTAAGATCCGTTCACTCAGGCATCTGCGCTCCCTACTTGAACCAGATGATTTCTGGACTATATTCCAAGCTCTGATACTACCGCACTTTGACTTTGCTAACTCCATCCTACAAGGTCTCCCGCAATCCACACTAAACCCGCTACAACTGGCCATGAATGCTGCAGCAAGGATTCTCCATGGAGCCACCAGAAGCGACCATGTGACTCCGATTCTAAAACAGCTTCATTGGCTACCTATACACGGAAGGATTATCTTCAAAACATTAATCCTCTCATTCAAGGCCATCAAGCGCCTGTCCTCCACAGCACTTACTGATCTCATTCAAACAGTGCCCCCCAACAGAGCCAGGAGGTCAACCGCCTTAAATCTATTAACTACCCCGAAAACATTGACTAAATGCAATAACATGACAGCGAATAGGGCCTTCAGCCTTTACGTCCCCAAAATTTGGAATACACTCCCACCAAACATCCGAGCCATTGCTGACCTGACCCAATTCAGGAAGGCTATCAAATATCACCTCTTCCTCCAATACTACCCAGCCAGCGATGATTCCAGATAACACCCACTAAGAAACACCCACAGCGTTGTTTCTAAATAACACCACCAAGAAACACTGCCTTTCTCACAGCCCATTTTCACAATGTATTTTATATTTGAAACGGACTTATTTTATACTGTTCAATTCAATCATGTTATAGGTCTTTTACGTCATGCATTTGACCTATTTCATGTGTATATTTCATGTATATAGTTCATGTACATAGTTCAACCCCCCCTGTTATCCAAGTTTATACCCCTGTTCGATGTAAAACCAAACAGAAGTGTGTTTTGGTCATTTTGTTATACTTGGAACCGCGCTGATGCCGAATAGCGCGGTATATAAGCAACTGTAATAAATAAATAAATAAATAAATGGTGTAAATCTAGGCAGCTTTTTATAAAATTATACCCTTGGTGTGTGAGCAGAATTTGAACGGAAAAGTAGGCACAGAGATTGGAAAATGCAGTGTACTTTTACCCCCTCATCCCAAACAGGCCTCTGGTCAAGTCTCTTCTTGAACTGGTAAAACGTGGCACATTCACACACACACACACATACACACACACTTTCAGCCCCATCTGACACGGCACAAACTCCACTGCCAGGCACTTTGTGATATAACACAAAACCGTGCAAAACTTCATTGCTCGATCTTATGGCCGCTTAAACAAATCAAAGATCTGACTCTGTCTCTTCCTTCCTTTCCTGCTTATCCTTTTCAAGCCTACTTGCAGAAGGACGATTCCCCGTGAGGTGAAAACAAAGAGTGGGTTTTCCTCATTTAAAGAACCTCTCTCTAGACCCTTTGTTCCACTCTAAGTTTCGGCCCATTTCACATTTAGCGTTCCCCCTGAAGACTGTGGGAAGACTTCTTTTGCCTCAACTCTCTGCCTTCTTGGAAAGGAAACTTGTCCGGCACCCCTGACAATCAGAATTTCATGCAGAGCATAGCACAGAATTGCTTTTGACCCAGGATGATAGATGTGATCTTTTAAAGCCTTGATGAGAATAACATGGTCCTTCTGATCCTTTCCTCAGCTACTGATACAGCTGACCATCCCTGACTTTCACAGTGTTTACAGGCAATAGGTATTTCTGCCTCACTATGAAACTGATTTAGGTCTTATCTTGAGAAGTGCCCTTTTTAGGCATATTCTCAAGTCCTACTCTGCTTTTTTCATTGGCAAAGCAACACTAAACATAAGATCATAACATATGCCATACTGAGTCAGACCAAGGTCCATCAAGCCCAGTATCCTGTATCCAACAGTGGCCAATCCAGGTCACAAGTATCTGTCAAGTTCCCAAAAAGATATATAGATTCCATGTAACTTATCCTGGGGTAAGCAGTGGATTTTCCCAGTCCCCTTTAATAATGTTTATGGACTTTTTTCCAGGAACTCGCCAAACCTCTTTTAAACCCAGCTACATTAATAGCTAATTTAAGTCTTTGTAGAGTTATATCCTGGATGCACCATTTGAAAAAAAATCACACTCTATAGACTCCGCTTCACTCTGTGGTTTGGTAAATCTCACTGGAATGTTTCAACCTTGGTATCTATGTAAAGTGCATGTCTAGCTCGCAATCCCTACCTGCAACTCCACCCAAGACCCACATTGTACTCACGGGGTAATGTTACAGGCAGCATTTTATGCATGTAATCTTGTATACACGTGAAATATCCTTCATAAAATCACCCCTATAATGCCTGAGGTATTTAACTCCAAATCTTCTGATTATTGTCCCTGATGGATCTCTCAGGGCCCCTCACTTCTCGTTATTCCTTTTAGGTACTTTGTAGTTCTCCTTTCACCACTTTATATTATTGCTTTATTGGTTCCACAAACTGGTATTAAGTTGCCAAATTTACTTGAAAATGGACAAAGGACAGAAAAGAAGACAGAGAAAAAGCTATTGATGGTGGCATTATCCAATCCTGATCGGTAAACTCAAGCCCAGTTAGAGGATCTTTCACTAAAGGGCGCTACAGGGCAGCGCATGTGCTGATGTGCTGGGTTGCATATTGCCATGATTCCCATGCTAACTGCGCAAGCCACATAAAGGCTAGAATGGGTGGGATAGAGGCGGAGAGTGGGCATGGTGACGTTGACGCTGTATGAACACCACTATGGTTCAGGGCTCTGCATTAACTGCTAGGGAAATGTCCCTGATAGCTAATGCAGGGAGCTGCACGTAGCACACCACGGTTTCAGTGCTAATCGCGTATTAGGTGAAACACCTTAGCACCCACAAGTAAAAGACTCCCTTAATAAGCAAAAGCTAGACTGCATCAAGGAGTCTGCACTGACACTGCCGGCCTTGGACACCCTTCTCACTTCCTCATTTTAAGACCATTATCCTGTTCATCTTCATTTGAAGAGGAAATCCATTATGTGCCTTATAAATTCAGCTGGGAATTAATATGAAATTAGGTCCTGAAATATGCTGTATATACTTTGGGGGCAAATTTACTTTTCAGCCTAGACAGTTTCTCTTTGAAAATTGGATAAAAATAAGTGCTAAAGTTGTTTATTTTCCAGACAACCAAAATATCTGGTTCCTTAGATCATCTCTATGGTGAAAAACCTACCCAAAAAATAAAAGGCATTAGGACTTGCAACATCCACAGTAGGGGCAAGCCATGAAGAGAGACAAACTAAAAGGAAGCTTAGAATTAGCAACACCTGTAAAGGCAACTAAGATATCATTATCGAACCTGTAACATCACAGAAAACATAAGCCTGCTGACTGTATGGAACAAAGATCAGAACCAGTGCAATGCCCCCATAGGCACAGCGATAGTTCAGAAGACCTGCAGCTTATACGAAGATTTACTGTAGCAGCACAGGGAAAACGCTGAAAGAGAAACATTTAATTCCAGTAAGGGACGAGGCTGATCAGGACTCTATAGACTCTCTCAGTCCTAAGGAGTGGGAAAAGGGGGAAAATGAAGATCTAAAGGAGGGAAGTTGAGTAGAGGGTGTCAGGGCCAGTATGAATGGAGTCAGTTTTGAATGCGACGCTCCCATGGCAATCAGAGGACTTGGATAGAGGGGAAGGGAGGAGTAGCCATGAGACTTGCTGAGCAGAGACTGCAAGGAAGGATCGTTGTGTCTCATTTTCTGCTTTGGTCCGGGTGCAGTCTCCCCGTTATAAAGTTATGCTCTGCTCTAATGCACTTGTTTGTAACGTTGAAATTGTCACAGCTGAGGCGGTCGCAGGGATGAAATCTATCGAAAGCCAACAGAGGTGCTGCTAGTGCTGTGCAGATGGTGGCATCGGTGGACAACATCCCAAAGGGAAGATATTTCTATACCCTCTTGGACTGCCAATTGGCATGTTGGGGGAGGGGGAGGGATTCAGTTGGTGGGAGAGCTTTCAGCAAGCTAGAAAGGTCCCAGTGGAGTGAATCAGACTCTGCTGGGTTCAGGAGGCCGTTCACTTAGCTTTCTCTGAGGACCCAAGAGGGTTTAGTCCATGATCTGCCTCGAGATTAAGAGTACCAATAAAGTTGCAGTTTATTTAATCCCAAAAAATGGTGTCACTTTGCTACATTTAATGTATTTAAGGGAGGGAGAAGAGGTCTGGTAAGAAAAATGCTGTGAATCGGAGAGAGGGGGGAGAGGCCTTGTGTGTGCTTATGTTAAGAGTGGTTTGAGAGACTTAAAAGCATGATGATAGTCCAGAAGACATGCAGTTTTTACGAAGGTGATGAAGGTTGTATCAGCCACTCAACACAAGATTGCAAAAAAGAATCTTGGATTAGTGTTCCCCCTTGTCTGCCAAACCACCCAGAAAGGGGGTTTACATGCATACAGGGCTAGAACACCGCTACTACTGAAGAGACAAAACACTGCAAATGCACCAGTATATATTCAGTGCAAACGAGCTTATTCTTACTAATAAAAAGATTCAAAGGTTGAAATCTTAGCAAAGAAACCTGCCAGAAGTATCAAAGAGATTCTCAACCTTGGAATCTGAACAGCAGAGAAAGAGAATGAAGAACTACTTAATCGTACTTTTATCATGCCACAAGATCTCTCCTTGTTCTTTGTTGGGTGTCGAGTATTGAAGATTTCGAGCTCTGACAGTTAAATCTCTTTGGTGACTCAGCTTAGTTACTGATCAATTGTAAGGTAACATTTCATCAGACAGTGCGAGACAGCAAAAGCCTAAGCATCTATTCTAAGAGTGACTACACTTGTGAAAGATGCACTGCATCTACGGGTCCTTTTCTTTTAAGCGCTGTCAAATCAATTCAGATGTCTGGTGACCCAGCAGCCCCTGGGTTTTCTTGGTAAGGTTTAACCTGAAGTAGATTGCCGGGTCTTTTCTTCCCATGGAAGGGAGGGTAAAGTGACTTGCCCAAGGTCACAAGGAGTGCCAATGGGCATCAAATCCCAAGCTTGTGGGTGTTAGGCTGTTGCTCTAACCACTAGGCTACTCTACTTAAATACGGAGCACTGTGTGCCTTCCAGTCAATGCTGACTCCTGGCAACACAACAGCTCCTGGGTTTTCTGATGACCAGGTCTTTCTTCCAAGGCAATGGAGGGTTAAATGACTTACCTAAGGCAACAAAGCTTGCTAATGGGAACTGAATCCTGGTGGCTTGGTTATGAAGCCAGTGCTCTAACAATTGGGCTTCTCCTGCACCATGGTTGCTAGCATTTTCCAAAAGCTGGGTTTGGCATAAAATGCAGAATGCTACAAACACGTTTGACTCCCTGGTTTCTGAAGCTGGCAAATAAAATAATTTGGAACAGCCCTTGTGTAGAGAAAAGGGCAGAATAAACACTTAGAAAACATTGAACTGAATGACATTAGAATTTAAATCCATAGACATAGAACTAAAATAAGAAAAGAAAAATAATTCTCTGCTAGCATAACATCTGAATAAATACAATTCTTGTTATTCCAAATTCAGAATTTAACTATCTGAACATAAAAACACATTCCTAAAGGGTCTCCATAGTAAGCAAGGACATATTGTGTGGCTCCTGAATACAAATTCTCTTCCTGAGAGCTCTTAAACGGGGATTTTTGTCATTTTTAATAGCAATTTTTTTCTGCTGCATTTCCTAGTAATTTGAAGCTGTACTGCAAAAGGGGAATTTTTTGTGTTCTTGATCAAGGCTTTTTTTCTGCTGCTAAAGTTCTTTTTCTAGCCTTCATGTTCAAAGAGATAAGCAAGCTCTTTGAAGTCATTGGCCTTCCTAGGTGTTAGATTCATTTATTTATTTATTTATTTATCAAGGTTTATAGACCACTTTTCAACGGAACAAAGAATATCAGTTACATAGAACAGTTAACTATATACAATGAACAGTTTAAAGAATGGGCTAATGTATGTACCGTGGGACACTGGTTGAGGGGGAAGGGTAAAGTGAATGGTTAGATCCTTCTTTCCCACCCCAGCTCCCACCCACCCATCTGAGAATTCTTGCTATATATCCCGCTTTTCACCGCTTTGACTCGGTGAAAAGCGGGATATAAATACAACTAACTAACTAAATAAATATATAGGGTAACTCCCCAATTAGCTTGTTGACAAAAGATAACAGATTTTTATTGGTTCATAAGAAAAATCTAGGAAGCAAATAGTTCCACATTTGGACATCTACTAAAAGTAAAAAATTGCTATTCTTGAAAGAACTTTGATTAGGTAATTTTACAAAGGCAGCACATTAATCTATATACCTCAGACACATAATATCAAAATTTACTAGTGTAAAGTAATATCTGTTTAGCAAAGAAGCAGGGTTACACACAGGGGCATAGAACAACACTGTTAGATCACACATAAAAGAGGTTAGCTGCTTTTTCTCTTAAAGGACAACTGAGGAAAAGTTAGGGATTTTGAACAAAAGAACATAAGAAACATAAGAACTTAAGAAATGTCATATGGCGTTAGACCAAGGTCCATCAAGCCCAGTATGTTGTTTCCAACAGTGGCCAATCCAGGTCACAAGAACCTGGCAGGTTCCGAAAAAGGCACACAGGTTCCGCAATGCTTGCTCGGGGTAAGCAATGGATTTCCGGTTTCCATTGGTTTACATAGTAACATAGTAACATAGTAAATGACGGCAGATAAAGACCAGCATGGTCCATCTAGTCTGCCCAGCACGATGGCAAGAGTAGGTGCACCTGCCGCTCCATGCAGGCCACCCCTCCTCACATCCCTGTTTAGGGGTGAACCCACCACTCCATGCAGGACACCCCTATTTGTTGAGAAATTAGATGGTTCAGTTTATTTTGATTTTATCCTGTTGCTGTAAAGGGATCCACTGTGTCTGTCCCATGCCATTTTGAATTCCGTCACTGTGTTTGCCCCCACCACTTCCATCGGGAGAGCATTCCAAGCATCCACCACCCTTTCCGTGAAAAAGTATTTCCTGACATTGCCTTTCAATTTACCACCTTGCAGCTTCCTGTTGTGCCCTCTAGTTTTACAGCTTCCCCGTCTTTGGAAGAGGTTTGTTTGTTTATTATATCCCTTTAAATATTTAAAGGTCTATCTCCCCTGTCCTTCCTCTCCTCCAAAGTGTACATGTTTAGGTCTTCAAGTTTCTTCTCATAAGGCTTCTGATGCAGGCTCCAAATCATTTTGGTCGCCTTCCTCTGAACAGCTTCCAGTCTTTTTACATCCTTTGCAAGACACGGTCTCCAAAACTGAACACAGTATTCCAAGTGAGGCCTCACCAGTGACTTGTACAGTGGCATAAGTACCTCTTCCTTTCTGCTGGTGATTCATCTTTGTATGCAGCCCAACATCCTCCTGGTTTTTGCCACAGCCTTGTCGCACTGTTTTGCCACCTTGAGATCTTCAGAAATAATCACACCAAGGTCTTTCTCCTGATCCATGCACACCAACCTCTCGCCCCCTATCGCATACATTTCCCTTGGATTTCTGCTACCCAAGTGCATGACTCTGCACTTCTTCGCATTAAATCTTAATTGCCAAGCATTTGACCATTCTTTCAGCTTTTGTAGATCTTTCCTCATGTTAACCACTCCCTCGGGGGAGTCTATTCTGTTGCAAATTTTCGTGTCATCTGCAAAAAGACAGACTTTTCCATTCAGTCCTTCAGGAATATCACTCACAAATACATTGAACAGTGCCGGGCACAGGACCAACCCGCGGGGCACCCCGCTAATCACCTTCCCTTCATCCGAGTGAGCTCCATTTACCATCACCCTCTGTCGTCTGTCAGTCAACCAATTTCTGATCCAATTTACCATCTTGGAATCCATCCCCAAGCTACCGAGTTTATTGATAAGCCTCCTATGAGGAACAGTATCAAAGGCTTTGCTGAAATCCAGGTAGATGATATCCATCGCATGCCCCTGATCTAGCTCCCTGGTCACCCAGTCAAAGAACTCAATCAGATTTGTTTGGCAAGATCGTCCTTCGGTAAAAAAATGTTGCCTCGGGTCTTGCAACCTGTTGGTTTTGAGAAAGTTCACCGCTCTTTCTGGAGCACCTCCATGACTTTTCCCGCCACCGAGGTAAGGCTCACAGGCCTGTAGTCTGACACTTCTTCCCTGTCACCACCTTTGTGTAGAGTTACAACATCAACCATTCTCCAGTCCTGAGGAACCTCTCCTGTTTCCAAGGATCTGTTGAAAACATCCTTTAACGGCTCTGCAAGAACCTCTCTGAGCTCTTTCAGTATCCTGGGATGTATCCTATCCAGTCCCATGGCCTTGTCCACTTTCAGTTTTGCAAGTTGTTCTAACACCTCATCTTCTGTGAATGGTGTGGTAACTACTTCATTCCAATTTTTATATTTGGGAGTCACAGGTGGTCCTTCTCCAGGACTTTCTATAGTAAAAACAGAGCAGAAGTATTCGTTTAGCAATTTCGCTTTTTCAATGTCACTTTCCACGAGTCCGTTCACAGCACTTCTGAGTCCTGCAATTCCACCTCTGATCTTCTTCCTTTCCTGAATATATCTGAAGAAGGTTTTGTCACCACACTTCACATCTTTAGCCATCTTTTCCTCTGCCTTTGATTTTGCTATCCTTATTTCTCTCTTTGTCTCTTTGAGTTTGATCCTGTATTCATTTCTGTGTTCCTCTGTTTGCGAGCTTTTGAATTTTGCGAAAGCTGTGTTTTTTGCCTTTATTTGAGCAGCCACTTCTTTGGAAAACCAAATAGGCTTTCTTCTCCTCTTGTTTTTGTTTATTTTTGTTACATATTTATCTGTTGCACCTTTTATTGCCACCTTTAGCCCATTGCAATTCCAGTTCCCTTATCTCCTTCCACCCTGTCAGCTCCTCCTTTAGGTACTCGGCCATTTTATTGAAGTTGGTGTTTTTGAAGTTTAGGACTTTGAGCTTGCTATGATTGGCCTGTACCATGGCTTTTATCTCAAACCACACCGTGTGATGATCGCTGCTGCTCACAGGGGCACTCATGCAGACATTTGACACGCTATTGCCGTTGGTGAGCACTAAATCCAGCGTTGAGCTTTCTCTGGTTGGTTCCATCACCATTTGTCTAAGTAACGCATCTTGGAGAGCATCCATGATTTTTTTGCTTCTTTCCAGGTTTGCAGAAGGAGTAATCCAATCCACATCAGATAGATTAAAGTCACCCAATATGATCGCTCCTCCCTTTGTGGCTATCTTGGCAATATCTATAATCAGTTCATTATCTATCTCTTCAATTTGTGTTGGAGGTCTGTAGACTACAGCAGTATGGATGACAGTGCCATCTCCTCTTTCCAACACAATCCAGAGCGCTTCTTCTTTTCCCCATGCCCCCTGCATTTCAGTAGCTTTAATATTGCTTTCGGCATACAAGGCTACTCCTCCTCCTCTTCCATTTTCTCTGTCTCTTCTGAATAGATTATGGCCAGGTATGGCTATATCCCAATCATGCGATTCGTCTAGCCATGTTTCTGTAATGGCCACAATGTCCAAATCCATTTCCACCATTAGTGCGTCTAGGTCTGGAACTTTGTTGGCTAAGCTTCGAGCATTTGTGCTCATTGCTTTCCAGCATTTACCTGGCTTGTGTGTATTTAGCATTGATTTTGTTCTTCCTACATCTTCCCACTTGTTTTTGGTGTGTGGTTTAAAAGTGTGTCTGTTTCCGATTTTAATCTGCTTTTGCAGGGGGTGACGTCCAGACTGAGCCTGACCTTCTACATCCGTCACCCCCTTTTTCTAGTTTAAATGCATATCCACATATTGCTTGAAGTTTTCACTTAGGATTCTTTTCCCTGCGACAGAGAGATGTAGTCCATCAGCACAGTATAGTCTCTTGTTGTTGCATCTGTTACCCCAGTCGCCAATAAATCTGAATCCTTCTTGTTTGCACCAGGTCTAGAGCCATGTATTAAAGCTGTTAATGCGATGCAGCCTTTTTGCCCCTTTACCAAGCACAGGTAGAACCTCTGAGAATGCAACAGTGTTAAAAATGGGCTTGAGTTTCTCTCCTAGAGATTGGAAGTTCTTTTGGACTGTAGAGGTACTGTTTCTAGCCAGGTCATTTGTGCCCAAGTGGATAACCACATCAAGTTTGGAGTGTTCACTTTCTGCACTAAGTACTTCAACAACGTGGTTTGTATTCCTGCTGGCTGAAGAGCCTGGGAGGCACTTGACTATCTTCTCTCCTTTGAACTGTGTTCCCAAGTTGATGCCACTGATGATGGAATCACCAAGTAGTAGTAGTTTGCTGTTTGGTGAGGTTTTCTTCATATTTGGTCCTTTAGCAGGAGATTGGGCATTGTCTGTCTCATTTAAGGGCCCTTCAGTTTCTTTGGATTGGGCATCCTCATTCGCCAAGGCAGAGAAGGCATTATGCAGGGATATCTCCTGATGTATAGGATGCCTCTGTGTCACAGGTCGCAATCTAACAGAACACACTGTGATCCATTTGTTCCTGGGGTGTTTCATTCTTTGTGGGAGCGGTGGTGGACTTTGTTCAGTTTGTATCTTAGAAGAGGTACGCTACATTGCAGACAGTTCCTCCCTCAGTTCCTCATCCTCATTAGCCAAGGCAGAGAAGGCATTATGCAGGGATATCATTTGATGCATAGGATGTCTGTGCATTACAGGTCGGAATCTACCAGAACCCACTGTGATCCCCTTGTCCCTGGGATATTTGATGCTTTGTGGGAGCGGTGGTGGGCATTGTTCAGTTTGTATCCTAGAAGAGGGTCACCTCTTTATGCATGGCAGCTAGGTCTTCCCTTAGTAGAGTCAGTTCTTTATGCATGATAGCTGACCTGAGGCACATAGGACAAGCTCTGAGGTTCCATATGATTTGTCTTGGAATGAAAGTACTGCAGTTATTGCACTGAATACACGACATGCTGAATAAGCAGTCCTAGAAGAAAAGGAAGAAGAGGAAAGGAGGAAGAAGATGTGGGCTCTAACCCAAGTTAAAGGGATAGATGGCAATGTATGCGAGTGCTATATAGGCAATGCAGCCCCTGGAGTGGGTGGGGCGAGGGGTAGGGTGGGCGGGAACCTAAGTGTCTCTGGCCAGTAGGCTGTTCCTGAACTGGGGGCACCCACAGATATCTGCTCCAAGGCTACCCAGAAAAGGAGACAGTCAGATTATCCACAAGCTTAATTTATAAGCACAGTTAAACATTATATTAACAATTCCCACAAAACAGATAGTTAGACTCTATATTGATAACTAGAAAGCATCAGAAATAAGAGAGAAAATTAGAGTCTTAGCTTTGTGAAATATCCACGGCTCCTGCAGCCAGCCTCAGAGACCTGTAGGTGTGGCCACTGGTCAGGTGTAAGATGGGCTCAAATTAGCCCCTGCCTGCCTGAGAGCATAAACTGAGAGCAAAAATGTTCACCTCCCCCGCCCAGAAAGAGCAAGCCTTCTCCAACAGATTTAAACCTTTGTTATCTGGATACTCAGGTTCCAGTAGGCTGAATATCCCCAAGCTTAATTTATAACCACAGTTAAACTTTATATTAACAATTCCCACAAAACAAACAGTTAGACTCTATATTGATAACTAGAAAGCATCAGAAATAAGAGAGAAAATTAGAGTCTTAGCTTTGTGAAATATCCACAGCTCCTGCAGCCAGCCTCAGAGACCTGTAGGCGTTGCCTATGTGTGGCCGTTTATGAACCTTTCTTCCAGGAACCTGTCCAAACCTTTTTTAAACCCAGCTACACTAACAACTTTTACTACATTCTCCAGTAATGAATTCCAGAGTTTGATTATGCATTGAGTAAAAAAAATATTTCTCTTATTAGGCTTAAATGGGTTATATTGTAGCTTCATTGTGTGTCCGCTAATAAGTACATAAAAAATGCCATAATGGGTCAGACCAAGGACCATCAAGCCCAGTATCCTATTTCCAATAGTGGCCAATCCAGGTCACGAGTACCTGGTAGGTACCCAAAGTCCACAGCTTCCACAATTCTCGTCCTGGGGTAAGCAGTGGATTTCCCGGGTCCTCTTTAATAATGGTTTAATCTTTCTACTTTTCGATGACATAAACATTTATCCATTTCACTCCTCAGCCATCTCGTTTCCAAATTGAAGAACCCTAACTTTTTAAGCTTCTCTTCATATCGGCATCCTTCCATGCCCTTTACCATTTTTTTTCTCTGTTCTGTGACCTTTTCTAATTCTGCTATATTCTTTTTAAGATACCGCGACCAGAATTGCACACAAATTTCAAGGTGCAGTCACACCATGGAACGATTCAGAGACATTATGATGTCATCCTTTGTTTTATTCTCCATTACTTTCCTTATGATTCCTAGCATTCTATTTGCTTTCTTGGCCACCGCTGCACACTGGGCAGAGAGTTTCAACATATTAGCACGATGATGCCTACATCTTTTTCCTGAGTGACGTTTTCTAAGATGGTACCACACATTGTGTAACCATAGTTTTGGTTGTTCTTTCCTAGGTGCATAACTTTGTACTTGTCCACATTAGATTTCATCTGCCATTTGGCATCCAGTCTTCCAGTTTATCAAGGTCCTCTTACAATTGTTCACAATCCTCTTGCTTTTTAACAATTTTGAATAATTTTGTGTCATCTGCATATTTGATCACCTCACTGGTTATTCCTATTTCCAGGTCATTTAGAATATGTTAAAAAGCAGTGGGCCCAGCACAGATCCCTGGGGTACTCCACTATTCACCTTTCTCCATTGAAAAAATTGCCCATTTAGCCTTACTCTCTGCTTTTTATCTTTTAACCAGTTTCTGATCCACAATACTACACTGCCTCCAATCCCATGACTTTTAAATCACCAAAGGTCTCTCATGAGAGACCTTGTCAAAGGCTTTCTGAAAATGTAGATACACTATATCCACCAGCTCACCTTTGTCTACCTGTTTATTCACACCTTCAAAATAATATAACAGATTCGTAAGACAAGACTTTCCTTGTTGACCTTTTCACATTAAACCACGACTATAAAAGAACCATGACTATCGGAAGAACTGAAAGAAATATTGATAACCCGGAAGATGTATTACAACTATTTTATAAACTAAAGAGCAGTATATCACCTGGACTGGATGGTATGCATCCAAGGGTGTTGAAAGAACTGAAATATGAGATTGCAGACCTACATCTACATGAGATTGCAGATTTTATTCTTTATAATGGTTTATACCATTTTGCCCAGTACTGATGTCAGGTTCACCAGTCTCTAGTTTCCCAGATCATCCCTGGAGCCCTTTTTAAAAATTGGCACTAGATTAGCTATTCTCCAATCTTCCGGTACTAAAGATGATCATAATTATAGTTCACAGATTAATAATAGTAGGTTTACAATTTCTTATTTGAGTTCTTTCAACACCCAAATTTAATAGTCACTCAGGGCCTAGCATCAGCAAAGTACTTTTAGTTTAAATTTAAAACACAGAAGAGAGCTTTCTGGTTAAATTTGGAACCCAGCAGAGAGCTTGTAGTGTAAATTTAATAGTCACTCAGGGCCTAGCATCAGCAAAGAACTATAATTTAAATCAAATCAGAATATAGCTTACCTCAGCAAGCACAGGACAGGGTACTGTGTAGCAGCCCTCTTTTAATAAGTGTTATTTCCCTCCCTCCCTCCCCAACACCCACCCACCCCTGGGATAATCGTAGCTTTATAGGTACTTACACATCTTAAAAGACAGGAGGTGCTTTCAGGTGAAGCTCGTTACCCAAATCAGTCATACACTAAGGACCTGAGATTAATTAAGCTTCAGGTGAACAAGGTATATTAAACATATTAGATACAGTTTTATTAGTATAAATATCCATAGCAACCCTTAGTAAGTAAAGAACTTAAAGATCTAAACACAAGCTTAAAAGTAGGATGCAGACAGACGTCCAGCAGCCAGTCTTTTGCATTGAGTGTCACATGTATGATTTTCTCCCAGTTGGTGAGAGGTCTTACATGTGCACTAGGTGCAAGGAGCTCTTTGCTCTCAGGGAACGAGTCTGTTCTCTAGAGCCTAGAGTAGCAGACTTGGAAAACATAAGAAAGACAGAGAGGTACATAGACGAGACCTACAGGGATATAGTCCTGAAGTCCCACCTCCAGTCTGGCAGCATCCCTGTTGCCATGGAGGAGAGAGGTCACATGACAGGAGAGGATCACCCTGATGTGGCAGGAAATGATCCTGTAACTAAGACCTGTCCTCGAGGTGATGTAAAACCCTCTCGCACCGAGGAAGTTTCTCCAGGGCCATGTGCCCATGACGGAAGGGTTAGGAAAGCCGTTATAGTTGGTGATTCGATCATTAGGCATGTAGATAGCTGGGTGGCTGGTGGACGTGAGGATCGCCTGGTAACATGCCTGCCAGGTGCGAAGCTAGCGGACCTCACGCGCCACCTAGATAAGGTCTTAGATAGTGCTGGGGAGGAGTCTGCTGTCTTGGTACATGTTGGTACCAATGACATAGGAAAATGCGGTAGGGAGGTTCTGGAGGCCAAATTTAGGCTTTTAGGTAGGAAGTTGAAATCCAGAACTTCCAGGGTAGCATTCTCCGAAATGCTTCCCGTTCCACGCCCAGGACCCAAAAGGCAGGCAGAGCTCCGAAGTCTCAATGCATGGATGAGACAATGGTGCAGAGATGAGGGTTTTGGATTTGTTAGGAACTGGGCAACATTCTGGGGAAAGGAGGGGCTCTTCCGAAGGGATGGGCTTCACCTTAACCGGGATGGAACCAGGCTACTGGCATTAACCTTTAAAAAGGAGACAGAGCAACTTTTAAACTAGATAATAGGGGAAAGCCGACAGTCGCCCAAGAGCGGATGGTTCGGAAGAATGTATCCTTGAAGGATACTACCAAAAGCAGAGAGGTTCCAAAGAAGAGCAAAGTAGCCCAAATGCCCTCCAGTATGGAGCAGACAGAGCTTAAAAATCCCAAATTACCCATGTCTACCAATAGTCAAATTAATATGAATAAAATACAGTCTCTAAAATGCTTGTATGCAAATGCTAGAGGTCTAAAAAATAAGATGGGAGAGTTAGAATATATAGCACTAAATGAGAGGTTAGATATGATTGGAATATCAGAGACATGGTGGAAGGAGGACAACCAATGGGGACACTGTGATACTTGGGTACAAACTATATCGTAATGATAGAGCTGATAAGATTGGTGGAGGGGTTGCGCTCTATGTTAGAGAGGGCATTGAGTCATAAAGGATTAAAGTTTTGCAGGAAACAAAATTTGCTGTAGAATCTCTATGGATTGAAATTCCATGTAAAAAGGGGGAGGCGATGGCAGTGGGGGTATACTATCGACCGCCTGGCCAGAATAAACAAATGGATGATGAAATACTCAAAGAAATCAAGGACGTTAACAAAAGTTACAGCACAGTAATTGGGTGGTTTCAATTACCCTGGTATCGACTGAGTCAGTGTCACGGCAGGACATGCTAGGGAGATAAAGTTCCTAGATAAAATAAATGACTGCTTCTTGGAGCAGCTGGTTCATGAACTGACCAGAGGGGAAAGCCATATTAGACCTAGCCCTTAGTGGAACATCAGATCTAGTGCAAGAGATAAGGGTGTTGGGGCCACTTGGCAATAGTGATCATAGCATGATCGCATTTGATTTAATTAGTGGAGGAGGGATAGTAAGGCAATCCACAGTACTACCTTTTAACTTTCGAAAGGGAGACTATGATAAAATGAGGAAAATAGTTAAGAAAAAACTAAAAGGAGGAGTTGAAAAGGTTAAAGACTTACATCAAACTTGGGTGTTGTTGAAAAATACTATCTTGGAAGCCCAGACCAGCTGTATTCCACGCTTTAAGAAAAGTGGAAGGAAGTCCAAAAAACTGCCAGCATGGTTTAAAGGTGAGGTCAGAGAGGCTGTTGTTGCCAAAAAAGCATCTTTCAGGAAATGGAAAAAAGAGCCAAATAATGAAACCTGGAAACAGCACAAGCACTGGCAAGTCAAATGCAAGGCATTGATAAGGCAGGGAAAGGGAGAATTTGAGAAGAAGCTTGCTGCGGAAGCAAAAATGCGAAAAAAGACTTTTTCAAGTACATTCGTAGCAAAAAAACAAAAAAACAAAAAAACCTGTGAGAGAGTCAGTTGGTCCATTAGATGATAGAGGGATTAAAGGGGCACTAAGAGGCGACAAGGCGATAGCGGAGAGACTGAATGAATTCTTTGCTTCGGTCTTTACTGAGGAAGATGTAGGGATGTTAAACATGACTGAAGTGGTATTTAAAGGTGCGGAAGAATTGAAGGAAATATCAATACATCGGGAAGATGTATTACAACTATTAGATAAACTGAAGAGCAGCAAATCACCTGGGCCGGATGGTATACATGCAAGGGTGTTGAAAGAACTGAATTATGAGATTGCAAACCTGCTATTAGTAATCTGTGAACTATCGTTAAAATCACCAATTTTTAAGAAGGGTTCCAGGGGTGATCCGAGAAACTACAGATCTGTGAGCCTGACGTCAGTACTGGGAAAAATGGTAGAAACCATCATAAAGAATAAAATTACTCAGCATGTAGATAGTCATGGCCTAATGAGAGACAGCCAACATGGCTTTAGACAAGGAAGATCTTGTCTTACTAATCTGTTGTGTTTTTTGAAGGTGTGAATAAACAGGTGGAAAAAGGTGAGTCGGTTAATTTTGTGCATCTGGACTTTCAGAAAGCCTTTGACAAGGTCCCTCATCAGAGACCTTTGGCAAAACTAGAGAGTCATGGGATAGGAGGCAGTGTACTATTGTGGATCAGGAACTGGTTAAAAGACAGAAAGCAGAGGGTAGGGCTAAATGGCCAATTTTCCCAATGGAGAAAGGTGAATAGTGGTGTACCACAGGGATCTGTGCTGGGTCCGCTGCTTTTTGACATTTTCATAAATGACCTGGAAAGTGGAATAACGAGTGAGGTTATCAAATTTACAGATGACACAAAACTATTTAAAGTTGTTAAAATCCAAGAGGATTGTGGAAAATTGCAAGAGGATCTTGATAAATTGGAAGACTGGGCATCAAAATGGCAGATGAAATTTAATGTGGACAAGTGCAAAGTTATGCACCTAAGGAAGAACAACCCAAACTATGGTTACACGATGCAAGGTTCCACATTAGGAATCACCACCCAGGAAAAAGATTTAGGCGTCATTGTGGATAGCATGTTAAAACCCTCGGCCCAGTGTGCAGCGGCGGCCAAGAGAACAAATAGAATGCTAGGTGTCATAAGGAAAGGAATGGAAAATAAAACAAAAGATATTTTAATGCCTCTATATCGTTCCATGGTGAGACTGCACCTTGAATATTGTGTGCAATTCTGGTCGCCGTATCTTAAAAAGGATATAGCGTTATTAGAAAAGGTTCAGAGAAGAGCCACCAAAATGGTAAAGGGGATGGAAGGATACTCCTATGAAGAAAGGCTAAAAAGGTTAGGGCTCTTTAACCTGGAAAAGAGACGGCTGAGGGGAGATATGATAGAAGTCTATAAATTAATGAACGGAGTGGAACGGGTAAACGTAGATCGATTGTTTACTTTATCAGAATATAGAAAGACTAGAGGACATGCAATGAAGCTACAGGATAAACTATTTAAGACTAATAAAAGAAAATATTTTTTCACTCAACGTGTAATCAAACTCTGGAATTTGTTACCGGAGGATGTAGTAAAGGTTGTTAGGGTGGCTGGGTTTAAAAAAGGTTTGGACAAGTTCCTGGAGGAAAGGTCCATAAACCATTATTAAGAAGGGACCCAGGATATCAATGCTTGACCCAATACAAGCATTGTGGAACCTATGTCTTTTGGGGTAACTGCTGGCTACGTATGACCTAGATTGGCCACTGTTGGTAACAGGATACTGGGCTTGATGGACCTTGGTCTGACCCAGTATAGCATATCTTATGTTCTTATTTTCTTTTGTTCACCCTTGGATATATACCATCCGGTCCAGGTGATATACTTCTCTTTAGTTTATCAGAGAGTTGTAAAACATCTTCCCAGTTTATCAATATTTCTTTCAGTTCTTTCAATACATCACCTTTATATACCATTTCAGGCATAGGTAACTTCCCTACATCTTCTTAAGTAAAGACCCAAGCAAGGAATTCATTCAGTCTCTCCGCTATGTCCTTACTTAGCACCCCTTTTATCTCTCTATCATCCAATGGTCCAATGACTCTCTCACAGGTTTTTTGCTGTGGATGTACTTGAAAAAGGTTTTATTATGCATTTTTGCTCCCACAACAAGTTTCTTTTCAAATTCTCTCTTTGCCTGCCTTATCAATGCCTTGCATCTAACTTGCCATTGCCTATGTTGTTTCCTGTGTTCGTCATTTGGCTCCTTTTTCCATTTTCTGAAAGATGCATTTTTGGCAACGGCCTCTCTGATCTTGCCTTTAAACAATACTGACAGTTTTTTGGCCTTCCTTCCACTTCTCTTTAAGTGTGGAATATATCTGGTCTGGGCTTCCAATATAGTACTTTCTTAACTATTTTCTTCCTTTTATCATAGTTTCTCTTTGAAAGTTAAAAGGTAGTACTGTGGATTTACTTGCTGTCCTCCTTCCTGCTTTGCCAAGTGGCCCCAAAACCCTTATCTCTTGCATCAGACCCTATGTTCCACTAAGGACTAGGTCCAAAATAGCTTTCCCGTGTTTGTTCTGCTGTGACATTGACCCAGGCAATACTGGGGTAATTGAAATCACCCATTATTACTGTTTTTAACTTTTGTTAGCTTCCCTGATTTCTTTCAGCATTTCATCATCCATCTGTTCATTCTGGCCAGGCGGTCGTTTAGTTCAATAGGTACAAAAGCTGCAAAAACTGAACTATGGCTGGGAAGAATTGTGTTACCAAAGCTGTTGCCCCACTTACTGCGTCTGCATCTGTCCAAACAGAGCCCGATGCCATTTGAGGGACTGGTTCCATGTGTTGGATGTCTTCAAGCTGAAGCCCTCATGAAACATGGGGGAGCTCAGCAAAGAGGTGGTGAGGTGGAGAAGCATTCGAGACAGAGAAGTACATTGATAAGATGCTTCTTGAAGCTTCCAAGCTCTCCGACAGAGGTTTAAATGTTATCCTACAGAATGAAGAAAGTTGGGCACAAGTCACCAGAGCCTGTATATTCGGCAGTCCAACTCCTGCAGTCCTTGAATTGAAGAACCAGTATGTAGTCCTGGAAGTGGAGGAGGTGGAAGCATCCCAGGAAAGGGAAGAACCAAAGCTCAAGCACTCCATATTTGCAGAATCAGTGACTACAAAGATGAGAAAGATAGTGGTGGTTGTGACTCTCTTCTGAGGGGTATTGAGACATCCATCTGCTGACCAGACTCGATGTCAAGATGTCAAGTGCCAAGATCCTGGATGTTATTTTATTTATTTTTATTTATTTATTTAACAGTTGCTTATATACCGCTACCTTCCACAGATCAGGTGCGGTTTACATTGAACAAGGAATGAACAGATTTACAAGTCTGTTTTACATGGAACATTTGTTAACTAGGTACAATTTTGCTGTTTTACATGGAACATTTGTTAACTAGGTACAAATTTTGCTAAATACATTAAACATGAATGACTAAATATGGTAAAATTTGTTAAATAACAAACGAACTATATACATATTTTGAACTATTATATATATCTATTTACAAGATTTACAAGTAGTTATTTAGTCGACTTTAATTGTAATTGTAGTTAGCTAGGAGAATTAGAGTTGGTGTACCCTAGGTCGCTATTAACCATTACCTGTTAGAGGTAAGGTATTTTCAAGTGTGCCAAAATGGGAGATGTTATGGAGATGTTATGGAGAGTTAGTCGAGACGCATCAAGTGTACTGACTATTATCCGATGTTACTCATCCATATCGGCACAAATGATACTGCTAGATATCAAGTGCATCAAGAGTGACTTAAATACTCTGGGACAGAGGGTGAAGCAGATACTGTAGTTGCTCAGGTGGTATTCTCTTCAATCTTCCCTGTTGAGGTTAAAGGCCGAGGCAGAGAAACTCGCATCCTGGAGATGAATGCGTGGCTGTGTGGATGGTGTCATCAAGAATGTTTTGGTTTTCTGGACCATGAGATGATTTTCCAAGGGCTGCAGAGCAGAGATGGCGTCCAAGAAGGGTCAAGGTGTCTTCTGCAGCAGACTGGCTAACCTACTAAAGAGGGCTTTAAACTAGATTCGCTGGGAATGGGTGAAGAAAGTCCCCAGATAAGTGCAAGCCCTCAAGTAAGTACAACATTAAATATCTCTGTAGAAATGGTAAAAGGGGCAACATCTACAGTAGAAAGCAGTGTGCATAATTACCCTTAGCATGGGAAATAAAATCCCAGATGCTGAAGCTTTCATCGAAAAGGCTGATTTGGACTTAGTGAGGATTATGGAGATATGGTTCATGGACAACCATGACTTGGATGTAATTATTCGGAGCGATATTTTATTCAGGAAGGTCAGGGTAGGAAGAAGGAGAGGAGGAGTGGCACTAGATATAAAAAATTATATTAAAGCTATAGAATTACAGGGCTTGCAAGGGAGAGAGGAGACACTGTGGGTTAAACTAGAAAGAGGGAACGAGAAATCCATTTTCACAGGGAGAAGAAGTGGACAGAGATTTACCCAGTATTGCCATGAAAGGAGATGTGCTAATGTGCTAAGAAATGAAAGGTATGCTGAATGATTTTCAGAAGTCTGTTCGTGAGAAACTAGCTAAACTAAAAGTAGACAAAGTGATGGGGCAAGATGGGATACATCCGAGAATATTGAAGGAACTTGGGGAAGTTCTAGCAGCTCCACTGTCTGATCTTTTCAATGCTTCTTTAGAGTCAGGATTGGTCCCAGAGGACTGGAGAAAGACTCATGTGGTCCCTTTACACAAAAGCAGAAGGATGAGATTGAGAACTACATTCCAGCTAGTCTGTGGCGAGTAAATTAATGGAAACATTGCTAAAACAGAGGATAGTGAGGTTTCTGAAGTCCAATGGCTTGCAGGATCTGAGGCAGCAATGGTTTACTGGAGACAGGTCTTGTCAGACAAATCTGATTGATTTCTTTGACTGGGTGACCAGAGCGTTGAAACAAAGAAGAGCCCTAGATGTGGTGTACCTGAATTTCAGTAAAGCCTTTGACACCATTCCGTACAGGTGACATAAATAAATTGAGCACCCTAGGGATGGACCCTAGGTGAGTGGGAGGCAACAAAGGGTACAGGTAAATGGAGTTCACTCTGAGGAGAAGGATGTTACCAGTGGTGTGCCGCAGGGATCTGTCCTTGATCCAATTCTTTTTAACATTTTTGTAAGTGATATTGTAGAAGGGCTGTCAGGTAAGGTTTGCGTCTTTGCAGATGATACCAAAATTTGCAATAGAGTAGACACACAGGAAGGAGTAGATAACATGAAGAGGGATCTAACTAAGCTTGAAGAATGACAGAGAATTTGGCAGCTGAGATTTAAAGCCAAAAAATGCAGGGTTATGTATTTGGGCTGCAAAAATCCAAGGGATTGGTACAGTATAGGGGGTGAAGTACTTCTGTCCACGAACGAAGAGCAGGACCTGAGTGTGATTGTTTCTGATGATTTTAAAGTGGCTAAATAGATAGAAAAGGTGATGGCGAAAGCCAGAAGGATGCTTTGGTGAACAGGGAGAGGAATAGCCAGCAGGAAAAAGGAGGCAATAGTGCCTCTGTATAAGTCTTTGGTGAGACTTCATTTGGAATGTTGTGTGCAATTCTAGAGACCACACCTTGAAAAGGATATAAACAGGATGGAGTAGGTGCAGAGGATGGCTATTAAAATGGTCAGTGGTCTTCGTTATAAACCATATGGGGACAGACTTAAAGATCTCAATATGTATACATTAGAGGAAAGTCAGGATAGAGGACATATGATAGAGACGTTTAAATACTTCTATGGCATAAATGCACAGGAGGAGAGCCTCTTTCAATTGAAAGCGAGCTCTGCAATGAGAGTACATAGAATGAAGGTGAAAGGGAATAAATTTAGGAGTAAAATGCAGAAATATTTATTTACGTAAAAAATCGTGGCTACGTGGAATAGTCTCCCAGTGGAGGTAGTACAGACAAGGATAGTATCTGAATTGAAGAAAGCATGGGACAAACACAGAAAATCTCTGAAGGGAAAAATGTTGTTATGGAAGGGCAGACGAGATAGGCCATGTGGTCTTTTTCTGTCGTCATGTTTCTATGTTTCTATGGATTTCTTCCTGAGCAATATAGCCCACATACAAAAGAAATACTTTGAATTTAAATAGTTAAGCTCTGGAATTTGTTGTAGGAGGATGTGATAAAAACATTTAGTGTAGTTGGTTTTATAAAAAGTGGACAAATTCCTGGAGGAAAAGTCCATAAACCATTATTAAGGAAGACCTGGTAAAATCCACTGCTTACCCCTGGGAGAATGTAGCATGTTATCTGGCTGCTTTTAAGATTATGACAACTGACTGTGACCTCGATTGGTCACCGTTTGAAACAGGATACTGGACTTGATGGACCTTTTGTCTGACCCAGTATGGCAATGGTACAACCTATTAACTAGAGCATTCCATGGGAGGCTGCCAACATGAATCATACCTGCTGTGAATAAGGCAGGGGTTGTCATCCCAGTCTTCAGGACACATCCAGACAGGGACATTTTCAGGACAACCACAATGAATATACAAGAGAGATTTGCATTCTGTGGAAGCAGTGCATGAAATCTATCGCATGCATATTCATTATAGATATCCTGAAAACCTGACTGGCTAGGTATGTTTCGAGGACTGGGTTGAGAACCCCTGGAATAAGGTGATCCCTTGAGTATTCTAGAATCTGAGAATTTGATGCTGGATTTTTAAGATAGCGCAAACGATTTCTGTTTCATTCTCCTCATTTTGTTCCATACCACCATTTGGTAGAGGAAGATACTGCAAACTTCCATTCCCTAATTTGGAGTCATTGGCCTAACATCTGGGATTTAAGGAGCAAATGTTTTCCATTGCCAATTGATAGTCTTGACTCAGGGCTTCCTCCTTCCTTGCTGGGACACAGCACACAGCCTTTTTTTTTTTTTAAATTATATCTATGCTGCCAATCTACTATCCTAGGTGGCTTACAATAAAACAGAGAAAATTATATCACAGTGGTTTTCCAGTGAGAAATCTGAGAACTTCAGTTACATGGTGGGTTGTTCAAGGTTTCAGTGAAGACTGGTATCAGGAGCAGAGGAGCAGTCTAGTAGTTACAGCAGCAGTCTGGTAACCAAAGAGACCAGGATTCAAATCACATTGGCAATCCTTGTGGCCTTGGGCAAGTCACTTAACCCTCCATTGCCTCAGATACAAACTTAGACTGTAAGCACTCCAGAGACGGAGAAATACCTACTGTAGCTGCTGAAAACTTGCCTTGAATTATTAGTGGAAAGATGTGAGCTATATATAAAAAAAATAGAAATTAGAGAGCAGATAGAAGGGTGGCCCAGATATACAGTAAGGGGCCCTGAGAAGTTAAGATGGAAGACCTTAAGTGAGTGTGTGTGCAGTGTTACAAAAACAAGGATTCATCTCCCAAGACCTTAGATCCATCCCATTAAGGAAGTTCACCTTTAAATTACTCTTGTTAGAAAATCAATGCAACAGTGTATTTCTAAAGAGCCCAGGTGCTATTGACTGTCTCATCCCTGAGGACCCACAAGAGAATCTTCCTTCATATTGGGGCTGGATCCTGGACTGAGACGGAGTGTGTCTAGTCTTAACCCCCTTTCTGCTTTGAGGCAAAGGTATTGGATGGTACATGTATAAATTTCAACTCTGGTATGCCTAGTATAAAATTATGAAAAGTTGGCCTCTGTACAGATGCAGGAACATTTTCTACTTTCTCACGGGAATCAAGCAAATGTTTTTATATTTATGTATTCCTCTTGGCAAAAGTTTACTGGTTCACACTGATTAATACTCTGTGCAGGTACATAATTCATGTTTTTAAATAAATCAACTTGTTGAGAATTATAATTGCAATTCCTCATCAATTAACATTAATAAGTAAATACAGGCTGTTCTACAATGATCCTCTGATGAAAACTTCAAAGCGAGGTTTTGGGCAAAGAAAAACCTATTTTTTCATTTTTTAGTATGGCTGAAGCGAGGCAGAGGGTCGTAAAACAAATACACATATATTTCTTATACAGGCACAGCGTGCGAGATATGTGGCGGCGTAACCTTCGTCTACGAAGGAGATGTGTAGAAAAGCCTAAAACTGCGGGATATGTGCTAGAGTTTCTTCAACACCCACCACTTGAGCGGAAAGCCGCAGAGAGACTCCATAGAGGTGTCTACCACACACCCTTGACTTAGGACCTCGAGGACCTATTGATCTGTGAGAAGGTAAAGCCCAACCTCTCTCACAGGCCTGAGGCCCAGCTGCCAAAATTAAGACAATATAGAGAACAAAATCGAGCCAATAGGATTGAATAGGGACTTACAAAAAATTAAAAAAAAAAAAAAAAAAAAAAAGCTCAGCAAAGCAGATAGAGGATAGCAAATGGAAACAGGGGCCTGGGCCTAAACTTATCACCCCTCTCAGGGCCCTGTGGTGTCCTCCTGTCCACTCTCTAGCCCGTCAAGTGCTAGTAACCTATGGGTAGCAGTGTTGGATACAGGGTAAACTGTCAGCTCTAGGAGACAGGGACAAACCCAAGCTCCAAGTAATGTCAGGCCTGCAGGTCTCCATTACGCTGGTCATTGTACCATGGTCAAGGTCAGGGGAGACAGGCCTATCTGCTCTGCTGCACCAGTCCAGACACCTGGGCACCTGCTGGGGGAAGACTAATACTCGCTAGTAGAAATACCGAGTGCTGACATCACTGAAAGTTCTTCAAGTCTGCCTCCACTTGCTGGCCGGGGAGCATATCCCACTCATCTGGACTAGTCTAGCAGGTTAAGGAAGAGCAAAATGTAACGTGTGGTAAGTGCAAAGCCTGTGTGGTAGCTATTGGGAGTATCTGCCCTGCAGTACTGCCGCATGCTAAATGCATCAGCGCATAGCGTGGTAAGTGCATCCGCCAATGCATACACTACCCTTCCACTGAAAAATAAATAAAAGCATCCAATCCTCTGATCAACATACTGACCCTCCCCTCCATTAGCACCGAGCCCCTTTACATCAGGACTAAACCCCACCCCATTCTCTCCGGCCAGCATTAGCAAAAGCAAAATTCCCCAACTTTAGCCAAAACAGCACCCCTCACCCCCAATCAGTAGCATCCTCAACCTCTCCCCTCCCCAAAGGGGCACCTCACCCTCTGACCCCCTTTCTGGTGCAATTGATGCGGCATCTGACCCCACCCCTGGAACTTATGGAGGGTTTCCCTGGTGGTATAGTGGTGGGGCAGATGCAGTCTCTGAATGTACCTGCCCCATTGTTCTCCCAGGTTCAAAACTTCAGCCCCGACCCCTGGCGGTAGTCTCACAGTGGGGTGGGGAGGAGTATAAGGTGAGCCTACTCTGGGAGGATCAGATTAGGGGATGATGATGACACTTATCAGGAAGGGTGGCAGGTGTTCAGATTTTGCATTAATTGCAGCACACTATCGCTAGCTGTTAACACTTCCTCTTGAGCCCCTGCACTATCGGCACCAGTGACAGTCAATGCAAGTAACTTACCACCTGCTAACTGGAAGCCCTCTCCACACCCAGTCTCTGTCCATAACTTTCCATTCCCGTCCCACAACACCAAACAGCTGTTACCATGGACTTGCGCCATTAGCACGCTTTAGTCTACCTGCCCCTTGGTGAACTAAGAAGGAGTTGCATTATTTGAATTATTTTTCATGCTGCCATCTTAAGCAAGGATGATGGAAAGTGTTGTCCTATAGCCACTGGTGGACAACAATGGAGGGAGGAGCTTCTATATGAGAATATTTATTTATTCAGTTATGACACTGATATGCCGCGTTTCCATACAAGATCTTAGTAGCATCCAAAAAAGAATAAAACCAATACATTAAAAAATAAAAAACAAAGATAAAATCACCATACCTCCCATCCCAATACCCCCCAGCCCAAAGCCACACACTCAAAATCCAAGTATCCATACCCTCATCAGGTGCATTTTTCCTATTAAAAATGGTGCCGGAACTCATGTGCAGGATTCTTTCATTATTACATGAAGACTATGGGTGATTATTAGCAGACAACAAAAAGGGTGCCAGTATTCCGTACCACCATGTACGCCCCCCAAAAAAGCCCTGCCCTCATCTCCAACTTTTCAACTGTCATCTAGAAAATGTGCAAATCCTGCTCCCCTTCCAACTGCTCTTGCAAGGCCTTCTATAAACTTGGACGTGAACTGAAAACACCCTTCTCTGAATACTCATCTTCTCCACCACCCGTCAACTGCAGATATCCAACAGATTAGCCCCTTGTGACTGTAATGCTCAGGTCGGCATATCCCCACTCCAGCCTCCCCCCCCCCCCTCTGATTACCCCTGCCCTCTAACAATAAATTCTCCCCCAATCGCCCCACAGAGCCCAAGCAACATATAAATCTTGTTCGCCACTTAGCCTTCCCAATTAACTTCCCAATTTTTACATCTCTGTTCTATGTATCTTTCTTGGTTAAAGGTATAATGTAAACAGCTTTGAAAAAAATAGCTTTGGAGTGGAGGAGTGGCCTAGTGGTTGGGGCAAGGTACTTCAGACCAGAAGGTCAGAGGTTCAAATCCCACTAGAGGACAGCAACCTTGGGCCAGAAGGACTGGGGTTTCTAATCCCACAGGTGCTCCTTGTGGTCTTGGGCAAGCCACTTAACCCTCCATAGCCCATGTTCCCTGTAAAATAGTTATCTCCAAGTTATAATGCCCTGTTCAATGTAATTTCAGTTTGTTCAATGTAAACCACACTGATGCAGAATAGCACAGTATATAAGAGAATGTAAATAAATAAATAAAAGATAAGGTGGTATAAAAAACACATTAAATAAATAAATACTGCTGCAGTCCACATCTCAGATACTCTGGGCCTAACCCCTGCAGCACGTTAAAAGTAAAATTTTATATTGCACCCTACATTTAACCAGCAACCAATGAAATTTGATCAATACGTGAGTCACATAGTCATATTTACAGAGACCTTTAACCAACTTGGCCACCTTGTTCTGGACTAGCTGCAAAACTGAAAACTTATAAAAGGTGTTTAAAGCTCTTTTAGATGTATAAATGTTTAGAAAATAAACATTTTTTTTAATTTTAATCTTTATTAATTTTTTACATACAAAAAAGCTAAATTACAAAAGCTTCATGGAAATTAGGACAAATGGTCTGAAAAAACATTGATTAATCAATATTTAAACAGGAAAAAAAAAATACTAAGAAAAAACAATTCCAGGTCCTACTATAGCCCACCACTGAGAGATCCAAGTAAGAAAAAACAATTAACCAAAACAAATGAGAAGCATAAGAAAGAGACCATTAAAGCAGTCAAACCTAAAGAGTAGGCAGGGCATCTGGAGTCCCATTAGGAAACCGTCGGGCACTCAGAAAGCTCAATAACTGAGATGGTTCATAGAAAATATATGAGGCATTGTTAATTTTAACCATACATTTACAGGGCTACTTTAAAAAATATAACCCTCCCAACAACAAAACCCCAGGTCGAAGCAGAAGAAATTCCTTTCTGCGTTTTTGAGTTTCCTTCGCAAGTTCTGGAAAAACCCTAACAGTTAAGCCATAGAATTGGACAGAACGCCTCTTAAAAAACATTCGTAAAAACCAATCCCTATCAGAGGACAAGGCAAAAACAGCAATCAATGTGGAGGGAGAAACCACCTCCTCAACCGAGGATTCCAACAAAGCTGAGATGTTTAACAAATCTGCCTGACTCACCCCTTCAATAACTCCAGCCCAGGATCTTTCTTCCCGGATGGTAAATAATATACTTTGAGCATAGGGGGATGGGAATCAACTGGAACACCAAATACTTCTAACAAATACTTCCTAAACATATCCTTAGATGAAATATTAGATACCCTAGGAAAATTAATACAACGTAAATTACAATATCTGGAATTATTTTCCAGGGATTCAATCCGGGTTTTTAAAGCCACCATGTCCTTCTGACACGACGAAACACCTTCTAAATAACAAGTAGCCTTCTGTTGCAATTCTGTAACCGATGTTTGCAATGCTGACACCTCAAGGGCATGCCGCCGGAGCAGAGCGGCATGCCCCTGCACCCGCGCTGCCACAGCCACCACCCGGGGAGCAAGCACCCCCCCAAGCCCGACCACAGCAGTCCACATCGATTCAAGAGCAAACCCAGCCGGTCGCACCAAGGAAAAAGCAGACACCAGTCCCAGAGAGCCCTCCGCTGCACGACGTTCACTCCACGATTCTCCAGACCGGGGCAAACCCAAGGAAGTATCCGGTTTGCCCGCAATAACCTCCCTCAACATCGCATCCTCTGGGCTGGAAACATCAGCGGATCGAAGCTCCATGCTCCTCAACTGTGCTGCCGGTCCTCCAGGGTCCGAGCCCTCCGCAACTTCGGGAGAGAGCATAACCCCTGACTGCCCAGGACTCCGCCCCACCAGAGGATCTTTGGGAGGCCGCCACTGCTCCGGCGGCGAGATCTCCAGCCCGGAACCCCCAGTCGAGCATACCCGCTCCGAAGAGGGATCAACCGGGCTCTGCACCGCCAACATCTGTGCTGCCGCGACGGCGTTACAAAAGCGTCAATCGGTCCAACGACCAAGGAAGGAGCAGAGGAGGCTGCCGGGCTAGAGGAGGACTTCTTAGGCCCTTTAGCCTTCCGCCTGCCCATATTTCAAGGAGGTAAAGAAGAACGCTGCCGCTAGAGCTCCCCCTCAAACCGCATATCTTGGATCAGAAAATAAACATTTTAAAAAAGGATGTAGGGCAGTTCTCATGGTGAGTGTGCAACAAGAATTTGCTTTCATAAAAATGAAGGTGAAGAGGTTTCCCTTCTGAACAAGGGAATTTATTAAGCTGATTGACTTATTATCAGCACATTTTAGAACTTCTACCTTGTAATTAATCTAGGAAGATTATCAAATATAAAGTACCATGAAATTGTACCCATGTATCTTGTAGGTCATTTTCAAAGGAAAACCACTGACATTGTTTCCTTTCAAAATTTAGCTACAATGTCTGTAGGTCTGGAGGAGTGGTGTAGTGGTTGGGGCAAGTTACTTGGACCACAGGGCCAGGGCTTTGAATTCCACTAGAGGACAGCAACCTTGGGCCGGAAGGACTGGGGTTTCTAGTCCCACAGGTGCTTCTTGTGGCCTTGGGCAAGCCACTTAACCCTCCACTGCCTCAGGTACAAATACATAGATTATGAGCCCTTTGCTGACAAGGGAAAAATATATCTACAGTACCTGAATGTACACTGCTTTGACTGGTAGAAAAGCAGTATATAAGCCTAGTTAAATAAATAAAGCTATCCTCTATAGCTTTAGGAAAAATGTTTATGTAAAAGGGCCTAGAGAAACTTTATCATGTACTCTGCTTTTTCCACTTGAGGACATATTGGATTGGAAAGTGTAGTGAGCAGATTGAACATTTTGCCATACAAGTGCCTCATTGGTACAATCCTGGGTTCATGTAGCAATCCAAAAGGCCGCTCAGGGTGCTTTAGTAGAAATTTCCTTGAGCAGAGTAGGTTGTTTGAACTCTAGTAACCTTCTCAGCTTTGGGAACTGCTGACACCTAATCAGGAGTTAGTGGGCCTGATTACCTGAGAGCAGCTGAGGCCTGCATAAAAGGCTCCAGTGCCCTGCCCTGTTGAGGCTTTCCTAACAGGGGCTCTACAGATCAACCAACAGTAAGAATTTGAGGGTTTATTTTTATTAAATTGCTAGCTCTCTGACTGGGAGCTCTTAAAAGGGTTTTTGTATATTTTTAAAGCAAAGTTACTTTCTTTTTGGTGCTTTAGTAGAAATTTCCTTGAGAAGAGTAGGTTGTTGAACTCTAGTAACCTTCTCAGCTTTGGGAACTGCTGACACCTAATCAGGAGTTAGGTCCCTCCTTACCCACCCCGACTCCCACCCACCCCTAGTGAGCAGTCTTGCTTTATAGGGCACCTCCCTATTTAACAAAGCACAGAGACTTGGACCAGCACATTTTGAATATAATTAAAGAGATTTAACTGCTTTTTCTCTGAAAGGACAGCTGGGAAACTGGCTGGTACTTGGTAGATCTCTCTCTTTTGCTTTAACAGATACCTAAGCTCCACAAACAGAACAATGGCTGGGAAAAATCGTATCGCTAAAGCTGTTGCCCCCATTACAGCTTCTGCCTCTGTCCAGACAGAGGTCCTAATGCCAGTTGAAGGACCGGTTCCATGTGCAGGGTGCCTGCATGCTGAAGCTCTGAGGAAACAAGTGGAGGAACTCAGAGAGGAGATGGCGAGGCTGAGGAGAATTCAAGACAGTGAGAAGTACATTGATGAGGTGCTTCTTGCAGTAACCAAGCTCTCCAGCAGAGGAGAAGATGGGTGCCAACAGAATGTCAATGGTTGGACACAAGTCACCAGGGCCTGCAAAATCACCAATCCAACTTCTCCAGCCCTTGAATTGAAGAACCGTTATGCAGCCCTGGAAGTGGAGGAGGTGAAAGCATCCCTGAAAAGGGAAGAACAAGAGCTCAAGTGCCCCAAAGTTGCAGAAACAGTGACCACAAGGAAACGAAGGGTAGTGGTGGTTGGAGACTCTCTTCTGAGGGGTACTGAGGCATCCATCTGCCGACCAGACTTGATGTCCAGAGAGGTATGCTGTCTGTCTGGTGCCAAAATCCAAGATGTTACGGAGAGTTTGCCGAGACTCATCAAGCCCACTGACTATTACCCAATGTTGCTAATCCATGTTGGAACAAATGATACTGCCAGGTATACCTGGAATGTATCAAAAGTGACTTTATGGCTCTGGGACAGAGAGTGAAGCAGTTAGGTGCACAGGTGGTGTTCTCTTCAATCCTCCCTGTTGAGGGTAAAGGCCAAGGCAGAGAGGCTCGCATCCTGCAGATGAATGTATGGCTGCATGGATGGTGTCATCGAGAGCGTTTTGGTTTCCTAGACCATGGGATGCAGTTCCAAGGGTTGCAGAGCAGAGATGGCATCCATCTGTCCAAGAAGGTCAACGTGTCTTCGGTAGTAGACTGGCTAATCTACTGAAGAGGGCTTTAAACTAGATTCGTTGGGGATGGGTGAAGAAAGCCCCCAGGTACGTGATACATTAAATACCTTTATGGAAATGGGTAATAGGGGTAACATATGGAAAGCAGTGTGTATAAATGCCCGTAGCATGGGAAATAAGATCCCTGATTTTGAAGCTTTGGTGGGAGTGGCTGACTTGGATTTAGTGGCAGTTACAGAAACATGGTTCACAGAAAACCATGACTGGGATGTAACTATACCTGGCTATACTTTATTCAGAAAGGACAGGGTAGGAAGAAGGGGAGGAGGAGTGGCACTATATGGAAAAAATACTATTAAAGCTTTGGAATTACAGAGCTTAAAAGGGAGAGAGGAGGCATTGTGGGTTAAACTAGAAAGAGGGAAAGAGAAATCTATTTGCATTGGTGTGATATACAGACCTCTCTCACAAGAGGAAGAGGTGGACAGAGAGTTAATTGAAGACATACGCAGCATTGCTAGGAAAGGGGAAGTGCTATTGATAGGAGATTTCAATATGCCAGATGTTGATTGGCACATTCCTGCTGCAGTATCATCTAGAAGTAAGGAGATCCTGGATTCTCTACAGGGAGAACTATTTAGGCAATTGGTAACAGACCCCACACGTGGATGTTGTTGTGGGAGATCATTTTGCATCCAGTGATCACCAGATGGTGTGGTTCAGTATATAAGAGAATGTAAATAATAAATTAGGACTAGGGCTGTTAGAATCCATTCAAAGGTGAGGATCTTAGACTTTAGGAAGGCTAACTTTGCCAAGATGGGCCAATACCTCAGGGAGTCGTTAGTGGGATGGGAACAGCTGGGGGATGTAGAAAAACAGTGGGCAAAACTGAAAGGGGATATTTTAAGGGCAACCAACCTTTTTGTTAAAATGGTAAATAAAGGTAAAAGGAAAAGGAGACCGCTATGGCTTTTGAAAGAAGGAGCTGAAAAGGTGAAGAAAAAGAGGGAGGCCTTCATGAAATACAAGAGATCACAGAGAGAGGAAGACAGGCATCTGTGTTTAGAAAAACTTAGAGAAGCTAGAAAAACAGTCAGGAAGGCAAAGATTCAAAAGGAGGAGGAAATAGCCAATGCAATAAAATGGGGGGATAAGACATTTTTCAGATATGTTAGTGAGAAGAGGAAGGGCAAAAGTGGTATTGTCAGACTCAAGGGTGCAGGGGAGGAATATGTAGAAGTTGATAAGGATAAAGCGGAATTGCTTAACAAATATTTCTGTTCTGTGTTCACAGATGAAGAACCAGGAGCAGGACTTCAGAAAACACCCACAAACAGGAACGGAAGCGAGGGACATCTTGAACAATTTTCAGAAGACTGTGTTCGTGAGAAACTAGCTCAACTTAAAGTAGACAAAGCGATGGGACCGAATGGGATACACCCCAGAATACTGAGGGAACTTGGGGACGTTCTTGCAGCTCCACTGACTGACCTTTTCAATGCCTCATTGGAGTCAGGAGTGGTGCCAAAGGACTGGAGAGAGGCTCATGTGGTGCCTTTACACAAAAGAGGAAGTAAGGATGTGGTTGAAAACTACAGGCCGGTTAGTTTAACTTCGGTGGTGAGTAAATTATTGGAAACGCTGCTGAAAGAGAAAATAGTGAGGTTTCTGGTGTCCAGCAGATTACAGGATCCGAGGCAGCATGGATTCACCAGAGGCAGGCCTTGTCAGACAAATCTGATTGATTTCTTTGACTGGGTGACCAGGGAGTTGGACCGAGGGAGAGCCCTAGATGTGGTGTATTTAGATTTCATTAAAGCCTTTGACACTGTTCCTCACAGGCGACTTATAAACAAACTGAGCACCCTAGGGATGGACCCTAAAGTTACTGCTTGGGTTAGAAATTGGTTGGGTGGGAGGCGACAAAGAGTACAGGTAAATGGAGCTCACTCTGAGGAGAAGGATGTGACCAGTGGTGTGCCCCAGGGATCTGTCCTTGGTCCGATTCTTTTTAACATCTTTGTTAGTGATATAGCGGAAGGGCTGTTGGGTAAGGTTTGCCTCTTTGTGGATGATACCAAAATCTGCAATACAGCAGACACCCAGGAAGGTGTAGATAACATGAGGAGGGATCTAGCTAAGCTTGAAGAATGGTCTAGAATTGGGCAGCTGGGATTTAATGTTAAAAAATGTAAGGTCATGCATTTGGGCTGCAGCAATCCAAGGGAGCAATATAGTATAGGGGTGAAGTACTTTTGCCCACTAAAGAAGAGCGGGACTTAGGCATGGTTGTGTCTGATGAATAGCTAAATAGCTAAGTAGTAGCTAAATAGGTAGAAAAGGCAATGGCAAAAGCTAGAAGGATGCTTGGATGCATACGGAGAGGAATGGCTAGCAGAAAAAAGGAGGTGATAATGCCTCTGTATAAGTCTTTGGTGCGACCTCATTTGGAGTATAGCGTGCAATTCTGGAGACCGCACCTTCAAAAGGATGTGAACAGGATGGAGTAGGTGCAGAGGGTGGCTACTAAAATGATTAGTGGTCTTTATTATAAAGCTTATGAGGACAGACTTAAGGATCTTAATATGTACACCTTAGAGGAAAGGCGGGATAGAGGTGACATGATTGAGATGTTTAAATACCTCTGTGGCATAAATGCTCAGGGAGGAGCCTCTTTCAATTGAAAGCAAGTTCTGCTACGAGAGGACATGGGATGAGGGTGAAGGGAGATAGATTCAGGAGTGATATGCGGAAATATTTCTTTACGGAAAGAGTGGTGGATCCGTGGAATAGTCTCCCAGTGGAGGTGGTAGAGATGAGGACAGTAACTGAATTCAAAAAAGCATGGGACAAACACAGAGGATCTCTAAAGGTAAAAGGGGGACTGTTGTAGTTGTTGATATGGAAGGACAGACTAGATAGGCCATGTGGTCTTTTTCTGTTGTCATATTTCTATGTTTCTATGTACTATGTACTATGTTTCTATGTTTCTATGTACTATGTACATTTTCCATGTAAATACTCACCTTCCTATAAAATTGCCCCAAAACTAGAAAAGCCCTTAGTCCTTTCAACTAGCATTTTAAGTCCACTTATAACTAATTTCTGCATTTGAATCAGTGTCTCTATTTTTTCTGCAGTAGATCTTATTTATCATTTCTCTTCCAAAATCATATCCACATTTGATTGCATTATGATAGGTATTGTTACCTCTTGCACCAAGTTCTCCATTCCTCTGAGACTTACATCGAAAGCAGAGGTTGTCAAACCAGTCCTTGGGACACACCTAGCCAGTCAGGTTTTCAAGATAATCACAATGAATATGCATGAGAAATTGGCAAAAAGTAGAGGAACACATTGTCTGCAGGAGATGACTGAATGGCTTAGCAATATTAATCTTAACATCAATTACAAAAAGATGGAAGCCCTCATAATAACACGAGACACATCATTTACCCCTCCACTCTCACTTAAAATACATGACACATCCATACCAGTAAAAGAGGAAGTGAGATATCTCAGAGTCACCTTAGATTGCAACTTGAACCTACACACACATATCAACAGAACTACCAGGAATGCGTACCTTAAGATTGCTATCATCAGAAAGCTCAAACCCCTCCTCAGCCAAGACCACTTTCGCACCGTCACTCAAGCTATTGTTACCCTCATCCTGGACTACTGCAACTCGCTGTATCACAGACTACCAAAACAAGCAACCCGATCCCTGCAGTTAGCCCAAAACACCGCTGCTTGCATCATCACTGGAGCAGCAAAGCAAGACAATATAGCACCCCTCTTGAACAAGCTCCTGCATCAAATTCACAACAGCCTTCAACATATTTATTAAAATTAAACACAAGCTGTCTGCCAACGTACTTCAAGGCTTGATCTACACGAACCCAAGCACCAGACCAATGTGACGCAGGAAGATTGACACCATCACAACACCCAGCACATTTGCGAAGACCAACCAATCTACCACAGGGAGAGCTTTGTCTCTTGCAGCACCGGCACTCTGGAACTCACTACCAGATGCACTAAGAGCCACCATGGATGCAAAAGACTTTCAGAAGAAGCTAGAAACCTTCCTCTACACGGAATACTTTGGGGACCTCACATAGCAGCCCAATTACTGAACTAACCCCCTCGAAGACAGTGACAATAAGTGCACCCCCACCCATCCCACTTCTAGATGATTCTGGTTTCAGTAGATAGGTTGTAAATAAGTTACTCTGTAAATGAGTTAAGTCAAGTTCAAACAATTCATGCATGCCTACCCCTCCTATATTGATATGTATTACATTTGAGTTAACCTGTAAACCGCTTTGATTAAAGAAGGTGATATAGAAAGCATGTTAAGTAAAATAAAATAAATAAATCTTATATTTTATATTTATATTTTGCGAACTCATTTTTCAGGGTTTTAATATTGATATAAATATCCAATTCTGCAGTTTTATTCTTCTAAAATACTTGTACAATTACATATTATAGCAGCCTTCTATTCCACTTGAAAAATATGTTGCATGGATCATTTAGATATTGGGCCCAATAATCAAAGAAATCTGAGCTCAGGTACGTAGGACTCTTATTTTAGAAGAATCTAGATTTGCAGATGGCATCTTTTACCCATCTAGACTGCATATATGTGCAAAGAGCGATTTTAGAGAGTTGCTATCTGCACATGTATATCCACCAGGAGATATAGAATTCAAGGGGCGCGGCAGGGTTGCGGCTTCAGCAGGGCTCCAAAATAGACATGTAGGACCTGATATTCAGTGCGATTAACATGCTTAGCAGACCAGGCTATAAACGGGCAACAGCAATAGTCAGCTACTTCCCGGTTTTCGCTACGCAGCGAAAGTTCGACACCTTATAGGCTGTCCTAGCTGGGAAACTGCTGAATATTGCCGTTGCCTGATTAGCTTCATCGCTGTCTGGCTAACCCAGCTATTCAATGCCAGTGGCCGAATATAACCCTGGCACTGAATATCCAGGTCTAAACTTCAGCAGCGATAACTAGATTCTTTAGCTGCACTAGTCACTGTCGCTGAATATCAGGCCCGTACTTCCCATTTTACACCTACCCTGAAGCACGGAGACGTGTCAACTCCCGAGTTAGACATGGGGTCTCCTGCAAGGGGAAGTGAAAACCAAAAAGAAGGAACCTCCCTGACACAAACCAAAATCCCACATAAGAACATATCAAATGCCATACTGGGTCAGAAGGGTGTGTCAGTTTTGGAGATGTTATAATTTTAAAAAGCACTAGTGAAAAAATTGTTCGATTTCATGTGGCAATTCAACAACTAGCTTTAAATTTTGTGTAATAATGTTATTTATCTACCTGCATGCAAATTATGCAAAATTACACAAACAACTGTTGGAAATAGGACCTGTGTCACATGGCAGATGGCTTACAATAGCTCTAAGGTTCATAAGAATATGGATTTCCAAGCATAATCTGAAAAACGTAACGTGATTGTAGAGTTCTGTGTTGGGGTTTACATGGTGAATTGGTTCAATATAAAAATAAATAGCAATTGTACACAAGGTCCCAGGCATCTCCTTTTCCAGCTGAAACTGTTAAGAGGTAAGAAAGCTAGTCATGCCTACAGTGAGAAGGTCAGTTTGGTATGGTTACAGAAAGTCTGTTCTACTACTACTATCACTACTACTACTGAATATTTGTATAGTGCTACAAGGCATACGCAGCACTACACACACAAGAAAAAAATGGTCTCTGCTCATTGGAGCTTACAATCTAGTTAGGACAGACAACATAGTAGCTATAGACATGGGATATAGCTAGGAGGAATGGTAAGGAATCACAAAGGAGATCAGGTGAGTCAAGATCCGAAAGCAGCAGCAAAGAGGTGAGTTCTCAGCCTGGATTTGAAAACTCCCAAGAAGGCGCCTGACGTACAGACTCAGGTAGTTTGTTCCAGGTATAAGGAGCAGCAAGGTGAAAGAAGGGGTCTGGAGTTAGCAATAGAAGAGAAGGGCATAGATAGAAGTGATTTGCCAGAAGAGCGGAGTTCCCGAGGAGGGATGTAGGGAGAGATAAGAAAAGAAAGGTGGTGAGGAGCTGCAGAGTGATGCACTTATAGGTCAGCAAGAGAAGTTTGAACTGGATGTGGAAATGGATAGGGAGCCAATGAAGAGACTTGAGAAGAGCTATATTGTGCAGTGAAGAGGAACAGGAGAGAAGAGATGCAGTGGAGAAGATATTGAAGATTAGAGGTGAAAGAGATGAGAAGACTCAGCTTAGAGACAGCACTGTGAGACCCAGGAAAACACCACCCATCAACACTGAGGCAACTACACTCACCCAATTACTTGGCTGAGCCTCCTCTTACCTGTACCATGACAACAGCAGAGATCAAGGCATTTCTGAGGACGCCCATGGTGGTTTCAGACTGGCCACCACACAACGATGTGTTATATATTCTAACACTCCCATGTTATTTTTTAGACTTCTAGCATTTGCATACAAACATTTTAGAGGTTCTATTGCTCGTATGCAAATGCTAGAAATAAAAAAAAATAACATGGGAGACGTAGAATATGTAGCACCCCTTCCCCCATAGAAAACAAACACTTCCATGACATCCTCCCCCCAGTTCTTACCTTATTTGGTAGCTTGACCTCTGGTGGTAGTACCATCAGATTACTGCTATGTGCTCGAGATGCCATATTGAACCCCCTAATGGGTTAGAACAACTGTTCATCACTGCCGTTCTCAGCGAGGCTACTGGGAAAATCCCCATAAGAGCCAGGGGAGGATGTTGGGGTGATCATAGGAATGTCAGAGGAGGGTTTTGTTTCTACCAGAGGGGGAGGATTTTTCTATCTCACCAGTGGCCCCAGACCTGTCTTCGATAGCGCAGCACCTGAGGCTGCATCGTTGCAGTCCATCCTTGCCAGAGAGGGCTGGAGCCTCTTACCAGTACTTCATGATCGGTTGCAGACATCCTGCCCTGACCACATGTGTGCACCACAAACATGGGTACAGAAGACAGACAGACAGACAGAGAGAGCTAGCCTCAACAACAGGTGCCATTCCTTTTGTAGGAAACATGCCCAAAAGCAAAATTAAATGTCCCAAAATGAAATGAAATAAACAGAAAATAAATACATTTTACAGTCATTGTGCTCTGTAAGTAGAAAGTCAAATATGCCATTTCTACTTGAGTTAGAAATATAGGGGCTCGAGTTGGTGTTTGCAATCTCACTGTCCGATGCAGCCGTCAGAATTACAGCACTTGGCAGAGGGTGGACAAGCCCATTAAATATATTGCTCCATTAAGAAAGCAAAGCAACCTCGCCTTAATGGGCAGGAAGACGCCTACCATTCTGCAACTTCACTTATTACCATGAGTAAAAGCTGAAAGGGAACAAGATTCTCTGTGTAGAGACGCTCAGTATTTAAGAGACGGGGTCAGGCAGCCAGTCACTTAGAACAAAACAGAGAAAGAGTCCTACAAAAGATGCCTATGTTCACAGTCAGATCGAGGAGGTGAAAACAAGGAGGTAAACATACAAGTTTCAATCAAAGAGCAATATAAACACAAGGGTTGTTTTAAAAGCCTTATTTGAGATATAATCACGTACAAACAGCCATATACACATGGAAATCATGTCCATGCGTAAATTGCCATTTTAGAAAGGGTGAAATCGACACGTGGCACTCTGCACCACGTGGAAAGTAGATGGGGATGTTTTGAGGGCATGTTGGTGGCGTGCTCTCGCTAGGACAAAAATCTACACATGTATTTCCCATTTCATATAGGGTATACACATGTAAACCCAAAAGTGTCCATGTCAAGATTTACACCTGCTACCTGGTACGAACAGAATTTTAAGAGAGCACCTTTTGTCTGTGCCTTTAGAAGAGGGATAAAATATTCTTAAGTCTAAAATCAGACTCGTGGGGATATTCTCCTTAAGTCAGAGCCGTAACAAGGCAATTTAGTGTCCAGAACAGGAAAGCATATTTGTGCCACAGGGATCTGTGCTGGGTCCGCTGCTTTTTAACAGATTCATAAATGACCTGGAAATGGGAATAATGAGTGAGGTGATCAAATATGCAGATGACACAAAACTATTCAAAGTTGTTAAAAAAACATGAGGATTGTGGAAAATTGCAAGAGGATCTTGATAAATTGGAAGACTGGGCATCAAAATGGCAGATGAAATTTAACGTGGACAAGTGCAAAGTTATGCACCTACAAAAGAACAACCCAAACTATGGTTACATGATGCAAGGTTCCACATTAGGAACCACCACCCAGGAAAAAGATTTAGGCATCATCATGGATAACATGTTAAAACCCTCGGCCCAGTGTGCAGCAGCGGCCAAGAGAGCAAATAGAATGCTAGGTATGATAAGGAAAGGAATGGAAAATAAAACAAAAGATATTATAATGCCACTGTATCGTTCCGTGGTGTGACCGCACCTTGAATATTGTGTGCAATTCTGGTCGTTGTATCTTAAAAAAGATATAGCATTATTAGAAAAGGTACAGAGAAGAGCCACCAAAATGGTAAAGGGGATGAAAGGATACCCTTATGAAGAGAGGCTAAAAAGGTTAAGGCTCTTCAACCCTGAGAAGAGACAGCTGAGGGGAGATATAATAGAGGTCTATAAATAAATGAAGGGAGTGGAACGGATGGAATAGGTAAACGTAGATCGATTGTTTACATCATCAGAATATAAAAGGACTAGAGGACATGCAATGAAGCTACTATTTAAGACTAATAAGAGAAAATATTTTTTCACTCAATGCGTTATCAAACTCTGGAATTTGTTACCGGAGGATGTAGTAAAAGCTGTTAGTGTAGCTAGGTTTAAAAACGGTTTGGACACGTTCCTGGAGGAAAGGTCCATAAAGCATTATTTAAAGGAACCCAGGATATCACTGCTTGACCCAATACAAGCACTGTGGAACCTGTGTCTTTTGGGGAAACTGATAGGTACTTATGTCCTAGATTGGCCACTGTTGGAACCAGTATACTGGGCTTGATGGACCTTTGTCTGACCCTGTATGGAATTTCTTATGTTTTTATGTTCTCCACTTTTCTCTCCCTCAACCCTCTTCTTACTCTCTCCCTGCTTCTCCCCAGTGTCACTGACAGGAAGACAGTGACACTCTTAGCCTATTATCCACTGCTATTCCCACTTGCATTTCCATCTTTTGTCTGCCTCTAAAGGGTTTGCACCTGGATGGGAGGGGGTGCTCCCCCCTCACCCACCTCTAGGTATCTCAGATAGCAGCTTTGGAGCTCAAAGTGTAATCTTTGTTGGTGTTCCATAAATGGTGCTGAGACCCCCGTTATCAAATGTTTTAAGTGAAATATTTTTTGTAGATTAATCAGCACTGTACCTAGCCCTTTGCGTGCGGTGCAGTTATGCAGGGCACAAAAAAGTAGGGGTGCACGGGGTTGCCTGACCTGGCTCCCCCCATGTTGCCTGCCCTTGTCCTGACGTCGCTTTTCATGTTTCCTTGGCAGCGAAGCGGATCTCCAAGTAAAAAAACACGCATGGGTCTTTCCATGGTATAATGGGCATGTTTTTGCAAGATCTCAAAAGTATTTCCAAAGACCTGACACAACTAAATTGTGTATCTGGAAAGAAAGGAAGTATCTCCAGAATTTTATCTCGGTTACAATATAAGCAAGAAAGCGTAGAACAACCTGCAAGTGTAGGATTTGTAAAACTGACTGGGAGTCAAAGTGTGACAATACCTCCTTTAACTGAGAGAGTTGTTGAAGGCAAATGCTTTAAATTACGGTCAGTGGAAAATTGTCAGGTAGCCATTGTGCCAACCAAAACAGTGTGATTACCCTCCTCTATCTTGGTTGCTAGTTTTGTAACCATAGCTGTTTCTGTAAGACTTATGATTGCTGGATACAATTCAGTGTGATTACCTGCAAGAATTTATGTGGCCGAAGTAATCAAGCTGAAACAAGTTTGTATACTTAGGACTTTTCAGCTACAACCTGAACTAGACACTAAGCCATCCTGCCCGTACTCCCCCACAGACTCTTCCCACAAGACCAGAGCAGCAGTATGGGGAAGCAGACTGAGCTTCTTATCTTTCCCCCTAAAACCTCCTCTCCTCTTCCTCCTTTTTCAGTCTCTGTGGATAACTCTCTACTCCTTCCTGTTTCCTCGGCTTGCAACCTTGGGATTGTCTTTGACTCCTCTCTCTCCTTCCCCACACACATCCATCTGATAGCTAAGACCTGACGTTTCTTTCTCTATAACATCAACAAAATCCACCCATTCCTTTCTGAACACACTACTAAGACACTTATCCACTCCTTAATCACCTCCCGTCTTGACTATTGTAACCTACTCCTTGCTGGTCTCCCTTTGAATCATCTCTCTCCCCTTCAATCTGTTCAACATTCTGCTGCACGGCTAATCTTCCACCAGCCTCGTCATGCTCATTTTACCCCGACTTCTCAAGTCACTTCATTGGCTCCCTATCCGTTTCCACATCCAGTTCAAACTTCTCCTGCTGACCTATAAATGCATTCACTCTGCGGCTCCTCACTACCTTTCCTCTCTTATCTCTTCCTACACTCCCCCTCAGGAACTCCGCTCTTCTGGCAAATAACTTCTGTCTGTGCTCTTCTCTTCTACTGCCAACTCCAGACTTCGCTCCTTTCACCCTGCTGCTCCTTATGCCTGGAACAAACTACCTGAGTCTGTACGTCAGGCGCCTTCTCTGACCCTTTTCAAATCCTGGCTGAAAACTCAGCTCTTTGCTGCTGCTGTCGGTTCTTGATTCATCTGATCTCCTTTATGCTTCCTTACCATTCCCCCTATATGTATCCCTCTCTACACCTACTGTGTTGTCTGACTTGATTAGATTGTAAGCTCTAAGGGCAGGGACCATCTCTTACATGTCTGTGCAGCGCTGCATACATCTTGTAGCGCTATACAAATGCTCAGTTGTAGTAGTAGTAGTAACAGTAGTGGTAGAGAGCTGGCAGGGGGTGGGAAGGGCAGACTGAGGGTGGAGCAAGGGCGGGTTGAGGCAGTAGGACTTACAGGGCCGATTCAAGTCATGGCCATGTATGTCCTGCGGGTCAGGAGGGAACATGCTGCTTGAATAAGCAGCGTGGAATTGGCATTCAGCCCTGGTCTCCCACCCTGAAGGCCAAGATCAGCCGACAATAGGTCCCCACCACCCGATCAGGGCTCCGACTAGCCCCGCCGTGGGTCGGGCAGTGGGGAGTCAGGGGGTCATCACTGTGGCAAGCTGACTGGCATGCAAGGAGTACGTCCCTGCAGAGATGCAGGGGCATGCCAGGCCATCTCAGGGCCCGATCCTGCACCTGCGGGAACATCTGACTCCCGCTGTGCAGAATCGGGTCCTAATGGGCCCATCCTGCTCGGGGGCATCCAGACAGCCCGGATGTGCCCCTTCTAGGATCAGACTCCAGCAGCATATGTTTAATTCAGGCCCAGACAAATGATTCACCTGAAGCAGGTTCAGAAGAGATAAATGAATTGTTAACCTCACTGGAATTTCAGTGGAAGGAATTAACCAATCGGCAATAACAAAATTTGAAGATGCTGTTGCAAAGATACCATCAGGTTTTCTTAAAGTCTGATATGGATATTGGTTACACCGACTTGATCACTCATTCCATAAATACTGGTGAATCTCATCCAATAAAACAACCTTACAGAAGGGCATCTCCGCATATCTTCCAAGAGTTCAAGCAATATATATAGGATCTAGTTTCACAGGGCATCTTACGGAAAAGTGTAAGCCTGTGGGCTTCACCAGCTGTGATAATTTGCAAAGCAGATGGAGGAGTCTGGGGTTTTTTGTTATTACCGAAAGCTCAACATAGTGACCATAAAGGATGCTTATCCTCTTCCGAGGACTGATGAGTCCCTGGACATTCTGGAAAGAGTGAACTTATTTTCTTCACTGGATATGACATCCAGATATTTCCAGATGGTGATGAATGAACTGGATAATCCCAAGACTGCTGTTACCACATTGTTTGGGTTGTATGAGTGGACCCGTTTGCCCTTCGGCTTGTATAAAGCACCGGCAAGTTTCCAACACCTCATGCAGATGGTGTTTTCGGAACATGTGTTTGAGATTCTACTGCTTTACCTGGACAATATCTTAATAGTTTCTTTGGGATTCAATGAAAACTTACTTAAACTTGAAAAGGTGTTCCAGAAGTCGGTGGAGCATGGATAAAGTTGAAGCCAACCTTCCTTTTGCCTCTAAGCTCCCAGAAAAGGTGGTTTTTTCACAACTTTCCCATTACCTAGATTCCACACATTTTCTGCACCCTCGGCAATCCAGATTCCGCCCCGGGTATAGTGTCGAAACTACCATCACAGAAGTCATGAATGAAATACGCACCTCTCAAGACCAGGGCAACATCATGATAGCTGTATCCCTTGATCTTTCAGCCGCTTTCGACCTGGTAGATCACACCCTCCTTCTCTCTCGACTGCGGGATGCGGGTATTCGTGGTGTTGTTTATCACTGGTTTCACTCTTTCTTATCTTTTCGTTCATTTGCGGTTACTTCTGCCCTTTCTACCACAGACCAAGTTATAATGCCCTGTTCAATGTAATTTCAGTTTGTTCAATGTAAACCGCGCTGATGCAGAATAGCGCGGTATATAAGAGAATATAAATAAATAAATAAATAATAAATAAGACCACTTTCCTCTCACTTGTGGTGTCCCACAAGGCTCGATCCTGGCTCCCTTATTGTTTAACATCTTTCTGGCCCCCTTGTCTTTACTTGTCCAACAGCTGGGATCTCGGGCTATTATTATGCCGACGACATTTTTCTTCTACATCATACTTCCTCGTCCCAGCCCGATATTACTCCTCTGGAGACCTGCCTATCCTTAGTTTCCTCCTGGCTCTCCTCCAACTGTCTGTTTCTTAATGTTTCTAAAACGGCAGCTATCTGGTTCACCCACGGCTCCCCCATTCCGTCTCTTACTCCTTCCTTTTCCGGTACCCCTATTTCCACGGTCTGTAAACTCTGTTATCTCGGTGTCATTCTCGACAGCGCTCTCACTTTTCATGACCACATTTCCCATATTTCTCAGCGTTCCTTCTTCTGTCTTAGGCAGATTCGTGCTATTCAGCCTTTCCTATCTTCTCAGCCTCTCACTACCCTCCTTCTCTCCTTGGTTATAACCAGGCTAGACTTCTGTAACTCCATTTATGCCGGTATCCCCCAGTATCAGCAACATCGGCTACAGTTAATACAGAACACAGCTGCCCGGATGATCTTGCACGTCTCCCCACGTGATCACATCACCCCTCTGTTGCAACATCTCCACTGGTTGCCACTGCAGTTCCGGATTCCCTTCAAAATCCTTACCCTAGTACATCGAGCTATCTACCTCCACAGACCCCAATACCTCTCTGATTTTCTCACTTTTCACGTCCCCACTCGCAGCCTTCGGTCCATCCATGTCAACCGCCTACACCTTCCTGCCCCCTCTCGTGCATACCTCCAATCCACTCGTAAGTCAGCTTTTTTCTACCTCGGTCCCTCCCTCTGGAATTCACTGCCCACGGCCCTCCGCTTAGAAGAATCCTACCCCAAATTCCGCTCTCTCCTCAAAACCCATTTTTTCTCCTCCGCTTTTCATGACTCTCTATGACATCTCATAACCCCACTCTCCTCTCCTTCTTTATACCCTCTATTCGCCATCTCTCCTTTCCTTTAATTTGTTGTAATTTCTTTTTCTCTTTCTTATCTAATGTTTTATTTATATTGTAAACCGCCCCGACGTAATGGGGGGCGGTATATCAAATGTTCTGTAAACAATAAAACAATAAACAATAAGCCTAGTAAGTGTCATTTACTATGTAAAAATGCAAAATATCTCGGAGATGTGATGTCTGGAGAAGGAGTGCAAATAGACCCAGATAAAGTTAGCACATTAACCACATGGCAGGTCCCAAAGACCACAACAGAATTAAAACGTTTCTTAGGATTCGCAAGCTACTATCAAAAATTTGTTCCTGGTTTTGCTCAGGTTGCTGCATCATTGCACAAACTGATGGGTAAGGCCCTGAAGAACACCAAGTCAATCTCTTTTGGAAGAGGGAGAGAGAGAGAAAAGCAGAGAACAGCTTGTCAGACGGCTGCCTGGGTGAGAATCTTCACAGTCTTGTCAAGTGCATATATCTATATGATTTGCAAGGTATTGTGGGCAATGTAGTTTATTCACACCAGACACAGCTGCTGACAATAATTTAGTTGTGCTCTTGGGTAAAGCCAATAAGATATTTATTTATGGGGTTATTTCTCCCAACACAGATATGCTTGGTAGCACATAAATTAGGTTACTTGCTTTCAGTGTTAACTTGGAAAAACAAAGTTAAAATCAGGAAAACAACAAATGAAAAGCCACAAAGCAAGAAACAAACTGTTCTTTTCAGGTTAACTTCTGATTACTTCCCACATAGATACAGAAGTGATTCTCTCCTAGCTCACAAGCAATTAGGTAAGGCTTAATTGCTAGCAGTTACCAGCTGAAACCCCTTAGCTGGCTTGCCTTCCACTGTGTGGGTCAAATCCTGCTTCAGGAGCTTTTCTGAGTAGATTAAAGAACAAATTTGTATTTCTTTGTGATGGTTGCTGTACTTTATAACAGAAAGTTACCAACGGAGTTTAGATAGAGAGCAGTCCATATAAACAGGATCCTCATCTGCTATTATTCCCCCTTGTTCAACAAGCATGGGTTCAATATCATGGATTGGCACAGATGAATCTCTCAATGGAGCATTTTCAGGAGAATACTTGTTTCCCTGCTGTCTTTCAAGGTTATAGCTAGGGCATAGATCAGTGTTCATACCTGAGCTTCCATTGCTGCTAGAGTTCCTCTCTATATAGCCTGGCCAGTATGTAGTCCAGTTCTTATGTCCAGCCTTCCAATCCAGATCCCTGGACACTGGATCTCTCTTCACATACCTTCTGGCATGGGTCTTAGGGTCCCTTCCACGTGCAGCCGTCTCCCTCACAGGTAGCCTCTGGTGATTCCTAGCTCTGCAGCACCATTCCTCTGGCTTTCCCCAGTCCAATGGTGTATGCTGGCCCTTGGAATACCTCCCAGTATACGTACTGCTTTGGACTCTTCTAGACCTCTCAAAGGCCTTTCTCTTCCTTCTTCCAAAGGGTCTCTTTCCCTCTCTGTCCGTCCGATTTGGCTTCTGCTTCTGATGATCCTTCAGATGAAACTGATGATCAAACTCAAGCTGATTCTCAGGATACTGAGGACAATTCTCTGGATATCCAAGGTGATCATGAAGATGGTCATCTGTAGAATAAACTCTACTCTTATTCTGCTTAGATGAGTGCTCCTCCCTAACACAGCGCAGCTGGGCTGAATCAGGCCTTGCCCTTTGAGATGAGTGTTCCATCCTAGCACAGCGCAGCTGTGCTGAATCAAGCCCTGCCCTTTGCAATGAGTGCTTGGGGATTACCTCATAGCCCTTTTGATTGAACACACGTTTTCTCACTTCAGCTCCTCTCATGGCTGTTGGAAACCTGGTGCATTCTGGGACTGGTAGTCTTTTATGGCAAAATTCTGTTTTCTCATTTCTACCAGCACTGACAGGTTGCTTGTTCAGAGACACTTCACCTTTTCTATAGCCCTATGATAAGCTTCCTTATCACAAGCTTTATGTAGATCTGAAAAGAAGTTATGCAACGATGGACTTAGGCTACAGTGAGGTTTTATGGCCAGCTTTGTCTGAGATGATTCAGCCTTTAAAAATTACTTGGCATCAGATATTTACTGAAGAGAAAATTTGTATTTATGCATTTAGTATTATTTTAGGGGTCTGCCCAACAAGCTTCAAGAGGCTTACAAACTGACGGATGTAATCAATACTTTACAATAACAGACAGTATAAAATAAAAAGAATTCACAATCAGAAAAATGCTTCCTGGAACAACCAGGCCGTACACATTTTACAGAAAGTCAGATAGCCAAGCCCCAAGTGAAGGGAGTCACATTTCAAAGCCAGAGAAGGTTGCCTTACGTGTATCCGCACATCTCAAGTCAGCCACTCCTAGCATGTGTAAAAGAAACTCTTGTGAAGACCAGATAAAAGCCAGTGCAAATGCTTCAATCAACTTCATCCTTAATTCTGGACCATCTAAAAATTGCATCTTAAAAACAACTGATAAAGTTTTGGAGCTTATCTGGTACGACACCAGACACCAGCGTAACATGTCTACTACCGGCAGAGATGGGTCAAAGTTCAAGCCCCTGAAGAATCCTACATACTGTATTCTGTACACATGGCAGTAGGTCTGTTTCTTATACAGCCCCATAAACAGAGCATTGTAATGTGTCGGTGATTTTATTTTTAGTTATTTATTTATTTAAAGGGTATTTATATCCCGCCTTATCCTTCAATCAAGGCGGTGTACACAGCAATCAATTTAAATTGGCATTTGTGTTCTCATGTGTTCTTCTACTGTACAGTGAATGTGTGAGAGTGTGGTAGGTTGATTGGAGTGCGCTAATTACAGCATGAGCTTTTATGCAGTGTTATGTGCAATGAGCATGCGGGTAAGTCATTAGTCTGGGGTTGGTGATCCCATTATGTGTTCAGGCTGTAGTGCTCCATGAAGAGCAAAGTCTTTAGTTGCTTTCGAAAGTTGTTAGTGTCATCTGTTGATCGAAGTTCATCAGGGAGTGCGTTCCACATTATAGGTGCCGCCATTGATAGTGCTCTTCGTGCAGTAGACTTGCGTGCCTTTGTGTAGTCTTTTGGAGTGTTGATCGTGTCCAATGTGGCTCTCCTCTTAGGTCTTGCGCTGGTGTCGGGTTGTATGAGAGGTTGGAGGCTGAGTGCTGAGTTCCTGTGTTTGATTCTGAATATGTTTAGGATTGTCTTGTATCTGATGCAGGAGCTGTTTGGGAGCCAGTGGAGGTCTTTTAGTATGGGGGTGATATGGTCTTGTTTTGATGATCTGGATATTATTCGTGCCGCCATGTTTTGGGCCATTTGTAGTGATTTGAGTGACTGTTTAGGCATGCCGATATAGATTGGGTTGCAGAAGTCAAGGATGGGAGTTATTAGGGATTGACAGACTGTGTGGAAATAATCTTGCGTGAGGAGGGACTTGAGGCATCTGATTACTCTCATCTTGAAGTATGCGTTTTTGGTGGTCCTGCTGATGTGTGACTGTAGGTTTAGCTCTCTGTCGAGCGTCACTCCGAGGTATTTCACTTCCTGTTTTAAAGGTATTGTTGTATAGCTGACATTGATGGAGGTGGAGGGATGAAGCTGGTGTTTCGTGTGATGAGAAGTGCTTCTGACGGATGTCAGATAATGCGGGTAAGAAATGCAGCTAAATTTCAAATCATGGCAAACAAATAAATAAAAATACATATGTAAAATAAATGTGATCCATTAAAAACATATGAATAAGTACCCCCAAACTATTCTTTGTTACATAAGGCCATAAAATGAGCATCCTCAGATTAAGAAATGCACTATATAATATCAGGAAGCTATTTTGCTTGAAATTACTTCCAATGTTTTTAGACGGGGTCGTTTCCTTATGCAAGGCTTCTGGTGAGATACTGAGAGTTTTGGTGACATGTGACTGTTTAGTTTTAGCATTTTAAAAAAACTGACAAAGGCAAATTTCTAGTGGCCATGTTACTCCTCTAGAAAATTCAGTCTCTGAAGCTTCTGACAAAAGTAAAAATCGTCCAAAGAGGAAATATTTCAGCTTTCAGGACCACACAGTTCCTCTCCCAAACTGGGACTCATCTATACCAGCGATGTGAAGCAAATTGCATTTATTGTTTGCTTTCATGTTGTTTCCTATCCATAGTGACACAAAAATCCATTTCATTTAGATCTATTTTTGTGGGCACTAAAATGCTTTAGTGCCTTGTAAAATGCAGAAATAACAAAACAATAAGAGGTAGCTAGATTTCCATGCGAGTTTAGATGCGTAAATCATGGTATTTTAGTGATTTACTCATGCAAATGACCATTAATGCACAGAGATTAGTCAATCACTATTCTGACGGTAGAGTACACGTCATGGTCCAATGGCATATGCTGTCACTGTGGGCGTGCACCAAGGCGGAGATTGGGTGGAGTGTCAGCAGAGTGCAAATATATACGCATACCTTATAGACTATGACCCAATGTGCCTAAGATATGCTTGCTCTAGAACTAGCGTGTGTGGACTTCATTTACGCATCTTGGCAGTCGCCTATGTTAGCACTGTAGAAAATCAAATGCAGGCAGATTTGATTTTACCTCCGACCTCCTAAAGAAAACAAAAACAAAAGAAAAGGATTTTCTCATGCCCACCCAAATAAGATCTTGAAATCTCACATCCTCCTTTACCTTTAGAAAATCTATACTGGATCACATCCTGCAAGGAATCAAACTAAAAATCAGATGTTCTTTGGAGGGAGAGGAAAAGAAAAGAAAAGCTAGAAAAAAGCCATTAAAATGCTAAGCATGACAGGGTCAAGAAGGAGCCCATTTCTGATGGAGAGGATAACTCTCCAGACTTGCCACACATGGATTACGCTAGTCCAATCAAACAGGATTGCCTACAACTTGTCTGTTGACCTCATTTCTGCAGAAACCTATCTGGAAAGCATTTCAGTAATCAGCTGTGACAGGTCTCCAGATATGCTGTGAGGAATGCAGCCAAGATTAAGAAAAAGGGGATAAGTCTTCAAGGATCAACCAAATAAGTCCACAGTCACTTTCTGCAAAAGGTAAACAACTGGAAAGAGACAAGAGGAATCCACTGAGATGAACGAGGGCAACCTTGTCGGTTTGCATGGAGGAAAGTACCCCTGCCCATGCGATAACAGATTACAGACGGCAAATGAAGTCAAGAAAAGATGACAAAGTTCACAGGGAGCGAGAGTGAAAGAAGACAATCCAAAAACCTAAGAAAGGAGGTGATCAGGTTGCCCTGAAGGCTACTACAAATAGAAAATAATTTTTTTTCTCAGACTTACACATGGTACAGCAACTACTCTTGTGTGCGTACAAAGCTACAACTTCAAGAAATATTCAGTTTAATCATATTATATCTAGACTGCAGTGACATCTCCCACTATCAAATAACTGCTGGAACCAATTCTGATTATCATATTTAAAATATTACCCACCAAATTACAGACTGTTAAGACAAATGAGGTTTGCAAAAGACTCCTTAGTCATTAGTATGTTTGCAGGGATATTCTTTAAAGGACGCTGTCTTTGCCCTTCTTTTATTTGGAGAAGTTTGTGCAATTCTTAATGTGCATTTAGTTCATTAAAGTGTCTTAAGAAATTTCATGTTCACTAAATTGATTGAACACACATTAATCAAGTAAGCTCTCCTTAATTTGTCAGCGTGTCTTAAATCAAGTTAGCCTGCAACAAAAATTCTCTATTAAAACATGTATGGGAAACTAACAAAAAAATTGCAAAATTGGAAAGGATTTGTAAAGAAATCAAAAAGCTAATTTTTCTTGCTTCTGCACACCCCTAGTTTTTCCTAAACTTCTAAAAACACCAATAAGAGCATGCAAAAGTGATTTCCTTTCACGGCTTTTTTCCTTCAAAAATTAGGGCATTTTATTTTAATTTCTAAAAACAGGAGATGATAGTTCTACCTTTGGTAAAGGGGATGGAAGGATACTCCTATGAAGAAAGGCTAAAAAGGTTAGGGCTCTTTAACCTGGAAAAGAGACGGCTGAGGGGAGATATGATAGAAGTCTATAAATTAATGAACGGAGTGGAACGGGTAAACGTAGATCGATTGTTTACATTATCAGAATATAGAAAGACTAGGGGACATGCAATGAAGCTACAGGGTAAACTATTTAAGACTAATAAAAGAAAATATTTTTTCACTCAACGTGTAATCAAACTCTGGAATTTGTTACCGGAGGATGTAGTAAAGGCTGTTAGTGTAGCTGGGTTTAAAAAAGGTTTGGACAAGTTCCTGGAGGAAAGGTCTATAAACCATTATTAAGAAGTGACCGAAGATATCAATGCTTGACCCAGTACAAGCATTGTGGAACTTGTGTCTCTTGGGGAAACTGCTAGGTACATATGACCTAGATTGGCCACTGTTGGAAACAGAATACTGGGCTTGATGGACCTTGGTCTGACCCAGTATGGCATATCTTATGTTCTTATGTTCTTATGGATACGTGGAATTTTCTGACCTTCTTCCCATTTACTGGCTGAACACCTGTTGTGATAACCTCCCATTTCTGAAGAGCCGAGGAAACACAAAAAGAAGAATTTTACAAAAAACATCCAAGTGCAGTCTGGGACGACCAAGTCAGAACATCTGAAAAGAAAGCAGGCACGCCCAAGATGGAAAGATACCCCTATGAGGAAGGACTTAAAAGGTTAAAGCTCTTCAACATGGAAACGAGACGATAAGGGAAGATATGATTGAGGTCAACAAAATAATGAGTGGAGTGGAATGGGTAAATGTAGATCGGCTGTTTACCCTTTCAAAAAGTAGAAAAGACTAGGGGACATGCAATGAAGTTAGAATGTAGCACATTTAAGACTAATCAGAGAAAATATTTTTTCACTCAATGCATAATCAAACTCAGGAATTCGTTACCACAGGATGTAGAAAAAACTGTTAGTGTGGCTGGATTTAAGAAATTTGGACACGTTCCTGGAGGAATACCCAGGGGAAATCCACTGCTTACCCATTGGACAAGCGCATGGAATCTGTGTACCTTTTGGGAACCTGTCAGGTACTTGTGACCTGGATTGGCCACTTTTGGAAACAGGATAATGGGCTTGATGGACCTTGGGCTGATCCATTATGGCATTTCTTATGTTCTTAACCTATAAGGTGCAACGAGGTACTTCCCTGGAAGAATCCAGACATAGGTGCTCCCAAGGCTGGAGGACACTAGGGAGCGCCTGCTTCCTTTCTCTCTTTATTATCTATCAATCAATCTACAAATGTGTCAACTTGGAGCAGTGTGGTCTGTGTTTCTTAAAAGCCAGCTGCCGTGCCTAAAATCCTTCTGGATATTCAGTGCCAATATATGAATAGTGGCTAGCAATGAATATCTGGAGAGTAGCGAAATTTGGTCTGCAATGCAGATAGCTTATCGGGAAAGCCTATTAGATTAGCTTTTTTCCGTCCTAAATTATCCTGATCGTTATTCTTATAGTAACACTATAAGTGCCAGCTCCACCCCTGCTCCAACCACAGACTGCCCAGGCAATACCTGGATAGTACCAAGGGAATCTGCCAGGACAGTCTGCGGCACACACACACACACACACACACACACGTCAAACTATCCCTTGTAACAACAGCATCATGAAGAAGTTCTCTTTGTTCTAATATGCAATGCTAACTCTCCCATTTACTGACAACGGTTATACTCGTCCATAAACCCTCCCCTCTAAGAGTTCTTCTTTAATGCGAGCACATCAAACAATTAAATAGTTTCAATTAGAAAAACTACCTGTATATCTTAATTAGCAATGTAACTAAAGATAATGTACCCAATGAGCTCAGCTTAAGGCTCAGCTGTCATAATTACAATTTCTTTATTCACACAGCACTTCCAACAATAAAATACAAAACAGACGTGTCACATTTACAAATCATTGCATGGACACTTGCAAATGATTCTGCCAGCATTTGTCTATTAGAACAATTATTGAACAAAAGAAAGATATGACCAAATATCACAGAATGGAAAAGAGTAACAACCCCTGAAATAATGTGACATCTTTATCACATTGGTAATAGAAAGATCCCTAGGAAAGCATTTACTGTTTAGCGTGGCCTCCTGGCCTATGCTTTAAAGAGACTTCAACTTGAACAATCCACAGCCGTTAAACTCCTCTGCAATGCCAGACGATACAACCATATTAGGTCTCTTCCAATACAATATCATTGGTTTCCCGTCTTGGCATGCATTAAATTTAAGCTACTGCTTCCCACCTTTTACCAGAACTCTCCCCCCCCCCTCATTCAGTCAACTTAGACTACCCCTTACCCTTGTGCTCTCTGATTATCACAGCCTGCCTGATTTCTTTACTCCCATCCACCTGCCATTGGTTGGAATTCTCTTGCCAACCCGTGTTTGGCTGTCTCGGTCTGTATCTGTGAAACTTAATGCCCATATACCTCAAAGAAGAGATTTCCTTCCATAAATTTAGAAAAGCTCTAAGCTTAGCACTTCAAATTAGATGATGCTCTTTTCCTTCTGGTTTCTCAGATGGGGTAGATGAGCACCCTACCTTCCACCCACTTCCTCTACCCTTATTTCACTCTCCCTTGGACACCAGGAAATGTAACTTTCCCCTTAACGTCCTACTTTGATGTTTTTAGTTTGCGGTCCATCCAACTAGGTTTAAACGGCAGTATAATAAATGTTTGGAAATATATAAATAAATATTCTAGGATGGTTTTGCACTGGCTGTTGAAGTGTAACCTTAGGTATGCGCCCAAGCATGCATCTTCTATAGTGTATTTTCTGTACCACTGGAATGAAACCTACAACATGTCCCTAGAACAGTGTCTCCCAACTTAGTCCTTGGCCAGTCAGGTTTTCAGGGTATCCACAATGAATATGCATGAGATAGATCTGCATGCATTGCTTCCGTTGGAGATTTCAGATTTCGTCTCATAAAAAGCGTATCTGCAAATTCCTAAACTTGGCTGTACCCTGAGCTTGGAAATGGAAAAAGCAAGTAAAACGTTTCAATGCAAACCCATATGGCCCTTTTCTGCCATCGTGTTCTATGTTTCTATGTTTAGGCCGTCTTAACTATATGTTGTCCGGAATTTATATTCCCATTTCCACAAGCATGTGTCTGTAAATGAAATTTTCAAAACGTTGCTTTCCACATGTCAGTGCTCCAAGACAGAGAGATTAAGGGGGTGTGGTTTGGGCATGATGTAGGCTCGCTGACAAAATGTGTGTGTACTTCCTATTTTACGATGGAAATACGCATATATTTTTAAAACATTCCTGCATTGGGCTTTGAATGGGCATCAAGGCACTGAACATGGGGTCTCTGACAGTGACTGAGGGGGCAATGTGCTAGGGGTAACTCTCCAAAATTCAATAAAAATAATTATTTTAATCAGCTCCCTACTTGGCTCCTCTGATACTTGCAGCTTTGTGAAATCCAGCACATGTATGCACAGAGAAATAAACATGTATGTTTTAAGATTGTCACCTACACATGTACTTATCGGTGCTCACACATAGGAAGTGCCAAGTGATGCCGCTCGTTTTCTGATCATGGCTGTTCCAGCTGCATATCACAGCAGCTTATATGGGTTTTACAAAATGTGCCAACGTCAGTCCAGGTTTAGGGGTCTTATTTCTATTTTGCTCCACCATTATTGGCAAAGCAGCAGAAACCAAACAAAGGGGAGGGGAATCAGAAGATGAGGAAAAGGGAAATCCAAAAACCATTCTAAAATTGGGAGGAGGGGAAGAAAATAGAGAGGGGAAGACATGCCCAAAGCACGGCTGGTGGAAGGATATTAGGCATCCTAGGTGAGCCTTCATTGCTTCACCCTCCTCCCCTCATCCAGCATCTCCCCTCCAACCTTCTCCCGCCCACGCCCTTCCCACCACAACCCCTTAAAGTTGGTACTCTAAGCAAGGGCTTAATTCACCTAATCGTAGCACTGGTCCTGATCCCAACCTGGACGTTTCAATTCCTATCTTCACATTTTATGTAAAATGAGGCTTTATATTTGTCCCCTAATTTCAGCCTAACTTAGGAGCCTATGTTTTCAGATGAAAATTCATCTAAATGTAGGTGCTTAAGATGTGCTCTTGAATTTAAGTCTGCCATTCATTTGCCTAGACTTAAGAGTCTAATTTAGGTGCCTGAAAATCGGTGCTAAGCTTTTAACTTTTTCTTGCCTTAAATCTGCCCCAGATGCCACCCATTTTTGGGCTCCTAAATCTAGGATTTTCATGACATTTTGAGCATAAATTTAGACATTCAGCCCTAGTAAATATTCAGAGGCCAATTTAGGTACGTAACTCTCAAAGCTATGAGCATAAACCTTTGACAATTGGCCCCTACCGAGTCAATATTGAAATCCTAGCATTTTCTCAAACATTGGCTGTGACTTTTAAAATATTTACATACGTTCAGTGCCGTTATACACATAAACCTCAACCTTATGGAAGTTTTTCATTTTTTGTATTAGTTCTACATATAAAGGCATATTTTATATCATACATGGAGACTGGAATTTAGATGCTGAGGTTGGGACACAGCCAACTTCGACAATAGTTTAGAAACGTCTCCACTAAACAAAGAGCAGTTTCCGAAATACACAGAACGAAGCGAAAGACCACACGTGGATTAACATCTATGTGCAGCGGGAGGCATCATTATACAAATTTACACATGGGAAAAAGCGACAGAGGAGACTTAACATCTTAACCGTGTAAGTGCCGGCACTGCACAACTCTTGCGTGTAAATGTCAGCACTGACACGCTCATGGGAACCATCCTGCAAACGTAAATGAGGGGGTGCTGCTCCTTAGCTATAGAGGGTGCCATATTTAACTCATTTCAACACGGAGGGGGAAATAAACTAGGGGACCCCTTTCATCTCTCCTGTAAGGGCTGGCCAAACCTACCGTGCCAGGGAGCAGGCATAAATTCTGGCGTCGATATTCTTGGGTTTGTACATTCATTTCCTATATAAAATATGGAATATACATATAACATTTTGTTCCTTCCAGGCCACACCCAAACTATGCCCCTGAACCACCCCCTCAAAATGTCCACATATTAAGTGCAATCATGAGTAAATTGGGCCCTTTCCAAAATGGCTATTTACATGCGGGTGCAATATATACATGCATCTCCCTGAGTACGCACATGTGTAAATTGCAATGAAGCTTCTACGATATCCCCTATAGTCCACAGTACAGACTATATGTATGGAGAGTGGCTGAATATCACCACTATCTCTATAACTAGATGGAACGCCTTCGCTCTGCCTTCATTCCTGGATCTCACTGAAAATATAGACAACGATTGACTGATAAAACTTAACCCCTTCTGGAGATTTCTGCTTCAAAGAAACAAATCCTGTCATTGATGCTTGCTACCAGCTTTGAGAATTGCAAACAGAGCATATGGACTGCTAAGAGCAAAGCATGTAGAGGCCAATTCTGCTATGGGGACGTCCGGCCCGTCCGGATGTCAAAAATCTAGACAGGCCGGATTAGACCCTGATTCTGCACCTGCAGGAGCTAGACATTCCCATAGGAGCAGAATCGGGGCACTTGGACAGGCCAGACAGACCCTGATTCTGTGGGTCTGGACATGCAGCAGTCTCCCAGGCTAACCCTCCCTATACTACTGTATGGAGCCTTGATGCTGTGACGCCCCGATGCCCCGCACAATATATAAAATGCTTTTCCCTGCCGCCCGACCCCCAGAGGCGGGGAACCTCATGCATTAGCTCACCACTTCGGCGGAGCCCTCCAGTGCTGTCGGCCATCGTCAGGGGGGACTTATTCCACCTCCGAGGTGGAATAAGCCCTCCGTCTATCTCCTCCAAGCCAGACATACAGGGCCGTGACCGGAATCGGCCCTGTATGTCCGGGGTCATGGGCCCGCCTCCACCACTCTCATGTTCCTCCTCTGGCCCACCTCTTCTGCCCCCATCCAGAGCTCCCCACACATCTCCACTGTATGTGCGGGGAGCTTTGGGGACAGAATCAGGCCCAAGAGGTTGGCAGGGGATGTACATCCAAACCGGATGCACATCCCCACTAATCGCTCTTTGGAATGACCCCCAAAGTGGATTACGGAGATTAAGCCAATTGGAATGCCCAGGAAGTGCTGGAGTCGCCTTGTGGTCAGCAACAAAAGGGTTAGCTCTTGCTTTGGACAGCCCTCTGTGACTGGTTGAAAGCTCCTGAGTTTCTGGAATTCAGTTACTAGCTGTCTGGTTTCTGGATATGAAGAACGGAGGGAGGTGAAATGCAGCCCCCATTTAGAGTTCCTAGGCTTTTTGGACTTAAACCAAAAACAAGAAAAGAGGCATAACACTGTCCCAGCTCTGGATCAGAGATAAGAAGACCAAAGACCAGCATTTGCTTTAAGCACTGCAACTAAAAGCTTCTCCTGGAAAAGACTGAGTCCAGCTTTACCAAAATAATGGGTGAACTGCCCTCCAGAGGTAATCGGTACCAGTTTCAGTTCTACTTCCAAGCAGGGCAGGCACGAGGAAATGAGTACTCTAGGCCAACATCATCCCTTGTGACACCCCCCCCCCCCCCGGCTCCCATTGCCACCGTTTTCTGGAATGTACAGCACTAGCAATGACAGCAAACAGACCCAATGTGTTTACCTTGAAACTTTGGCACCACAGGGCTGTTTGTTTCCACCCCCTCGGACCGCCTGATGATGACTTCCTGTTTGCATTGGGGTCAGAATCCAAAAGCAGCCTTGAAGAGGTGGACTTTTAGCCTGGATTTGAATAGGGCCAGAGAAGGAGCCTGACCTACTGACTCAGGTAGTCTGTTCCAGGCATATCGCATGGCAAGCTGGAAGGAACGGAGTCTGGAGTTGGGCATGGATACAAGGAATTTGCCAGATGAGTGGGGTTTCCAAGGAGGTGCACAGGGAAAGATAAGAGAGGAGAGGTCATAAGAAGTAGCAGAGTGAATGCACTTGTAGGTCAGTAGAGAACTTCGAACTAGATGCAGAAATGGTAAAGGAGCCAATGAAATGACGTTGCTTGAGCTTCAGTGACACTAGCGGAAGATTAATCGTACAGCTGAGTTTTTACTAGATTGAAGTGAGAGAGCTCGTCAGTAGGAGACCAGCATGGAGCAGGTTGCAGTAGACTAAACGATGAGAGAGTGGATCAGGATCTTGGTAGTTTGTTCGGAAAGCGAGGGATGGATTTTGCTGATGTTAGGTAGAAAAAAATGACAGATTTGGGGTATGTGCAGAGAAAGAGAGGAATCAATAATGATAATGTTTTAATTTCTAAGTGTTATTATTTACCTAACAAGGTGAGAGTGCAGGATTCAGGTGGGGACAAAATGGATGTCTTGATGGAGAATTCTGTTATTAATTTGACTGGACTTTTGGAAGATTTATCTGATAATATAACCACCAGGACTGACCTATTCAACTCTTACTTCACAAGCTGATAAAATGATCATTTCAAAGTATCTTTATTTTTTATTTACTTTTTGCTTTACTACAAAAAACAATATTAAGGAAAATACAAGGATAACCATATACAAGACAAGAATTCACAATAGAAAGAGGTTTGTTAGCCCATATGATAGACACACCATTCAGATATCTTGACACTACATGTATATAGCGCACAATGTAAATAGCGCATCATTAATCTAATATACCCTGACACACTCACACACACTCTGGAACACTGCATGACCCCCCCTAAAAAACACTATTGTGATTGTTTGCTGTGAAAACCGCTTTGATTCAATGAAAAGGCGGGATAGAAATCTGTTTAAATAAATAAAATATCACGGAGAGAGGGCGTCCACTCCAAAAACCTGGCCAATCTCTAGTAACCAAACCAAACCATTCTCAGAAAAAAGAAAAATCTTAAAAACTTAACAAAGGCAATAGGCCTACAGGACAGAGTAGACCAAAAAAATCATCCTTAAGGAAATGTTCTAATTGAATTAGATCAACCAAAACATGCCAAACTCCCTGGTAGAACACCAAGCATTTACAGGGAAATCTTAGAAAAAAGAGGCGTCCACTTTCAAAACACGTGGCTTTAAGAAAGTAATTTCTGCCTTCTTAATTGTGTGGCCCTAACCACACCCGAAAATATAGTCTTCTGACCACAGAACAAAAATCTTTTTGGGAAAAATACGCTTTCAAAATCCTGTGTTTATCTTCCTCTAAAGAAAAGTAAACGACCAAAGTGGTCCTAGACGAGACTTTATCTTTGGAAGATTCAAGGGAACCAGTTAAATCAAAATCAGCAGATTCTAGAAAGAAGACATTGTAAGTTATACATAGAAAAGGTTTCTCTGTCAGTACATAATAAGACCTCTTTCAAATACTGTAAATATATATTTTTTAATAATACTCAGGGGGTTAATAGATGCATCTTTGGAAAGTTCAAAAGAACTTAAATTCTTGCTAAGAAAAGAATTTTCCAAAGCTTCCAACTGCATATGTAACCCCCGGCTGTCCTTAACAAGAAACAAGCCAGTGGATTGCAGAGAATCAATCTGAGTTGATAACTTCTCCATTTTCTGAACGGCAAATGCAATCTTAGAATCCTGATTCTGAAATTTCTGAACTGTATCAAAGGAAAACTTCACAGTTTGATCAATAAATTCACCCAATAGATTATTTGTCTGTGTAACAACCTTTACAATATCCATCAGTGTAACATTCTCAGCTTGATCAACCTGAAAATCAACAGTTTCCGTCGCATTAGGATGTTTTAAAGGTACAGGCATAAAGGTTTTAGTTACAGAACTCTGCACTGTGACGTCAGTCGGTAAAGTCTCCGAATTCTCCTGAAGATGCATTAAGGGGGAAGCTACTCCCCCCACTCTTGAAGTTTCTTTAAATGTAAGGAAGCAAAATTTTTGTGGCTTTAGAGTTTGTTTCACAAGCCATGCAAATACATAGGAATTAATTTCTGTCTTATACTTTCCTTGTAAGTGTATCATTACGAATCATTTTATTTTCTTTGATCCAACTCATCTAGAGAGTTTTAGGTATGATAGAGAAGTGGTTGCGACTTAGGGCAGGCCTTGACAAAATGTTTTTGGAATCTAGGAGCCAGTCTAAAAGTCTAGAGCTGGCCACCAAAACTACCCCTGCCCCCTTCCAAAAAAAAATGATGTATCACAGTTACTTATTAAAGTCTGATTTACTAAGACTGTTTTCCCATTTTCTATGGGATTTTCTAGAAATCAGGCTGTTAATAGGCCACCACACAGTACCACACACAGTACCAACAGAAGGCAGTGGCCCTATTCCTCCTCCTCCTCCTCCCTCTCCCACGACCCCCTCTGACCCTTTAAGCTACTCCTGTGTGTCTGTGTGTGGGGTGGAGCTGGGGTGCCTGTGTGTGTGTGTGTGTGTGTGCGTGGTGGTGGGAGACGGATTCGCCTTTTGCACATACACATTGTGCCCTTCCCAGGCATTCATCCATTCACCCTCCAACCCCTTACAGTCTTCCCTTCCCAACTCCAACTCTCTGTTTCCCAACCCAGACTATCTCCCTTTCTCCCTCTCCCCCTGATCTCCATTCCTCCCTCTGTCATGGAGGCTACCTCTTTTCCCATACACTTCGACCCACTGGCTTTGGTGGCAGTATTGGGGTTCTACTCTCTCATTCCTGCCAATTTCAACCCCTCCTTCTGCCACCATCTAATTCCTTTGCTTCCTTTGAAGTCCATGCCATCCTCCTTTTTACTCCACTACCTCTCTGAGTAACTTCCATTTATCGACCCCCCAACAAATCCACCTCTACCTTTCTTGCCAACCTTGACTCCTGGCTCTCCTCCTTTCTGGATGCACCTTCCCCTTCCCTTATTCTGGGGATTTTAACATTCACTCTGATGACACTTCTGACTCTTATGCCTTAAAGCTCCTTTCCCTAACTTCCTCATTCAACCTCCAGCTGTGCTCTACCACTCCTATTCACAAGCATGGCCATTGCTGTGTCCTCATCTTCTTCTCAAACTGCTCACTCTCAAACTTCTCCACCTCAGTTCTTCCCTTATCTGACCATCACCTGCTAACATCTTCAATAGCCCCCATCTTAGTCTCTCCCGATCTCCAACAACATTTTTAGGAATGCTTACACTATTGACCCCTCAGCTCTCTCCAATACTATCTCATCACCTCTTTCCTCTACTAAGTCACCTGAGTCTGTTGATGTGGTTGTATCTTCCTATAACACTATACTCTGCTCACAATCTACATCCTGCGAGGAGTACCATACCTCAACCCTGACTGCCCTCGATAACCTGCTACCTACGTTCCTGTGCCCTCTCAACTGTGCGCCTTTAGCTTAAATCACGTACCCTTTCTGAACTACCTATATTTCAGATTCATGCTAACCTCTTTCCAATCAGCCATAGCACTCGCTATGCAAGGATACTATGTCCATCTGACTAACGCATTGCCTCTGACCCTCTCTGTGTCTTTGCTATGCTCATTTCTCTCCTCAAGGTCCCTCCCTCCCCTTAGACCTCCTTCACTTTCTGCCCAGACCTTGGCTGATTATTTCCATGACAAAGTCCAGAAGATTAGCCTTCAATTTTCCACAGGTTCGCCTCCACCTCACCTTCCCCATCTTCAATCCCAAATCCTTTCATAACCTTTTGTCACTCTTTCTTCCTTTTCTGAAATCACTGAGGAGGAAACTTCAAATCTTCTCTCTGCCTCCAAACTGACTACCTGCTTCTCTGATCCCAGTCCCACCCACCTACAAAGTTCTCTCTCTTCCACTGTCATCCCTTCCCTCTGTCATATATTTAACCTATCGCTTTCCACTGCAACTGTTCCTGTAGACTTCAAACATGCTCTGGTCACACCTCTCCTGAAAGAGTCTTCACTAGACCCTACCTATCCTTCCAGTTATTGGCCTATCTCTTTCCTTCGCTTTGCTTCAAAACTACTTGAACGAGTAGTCCACTACCGCTGTCTTAGATGTCTTGCCTCTCAAGCCCTTCTGGGACCACTGCAATCTGGCTTTGCCCTCTACATTCCACAAAAATGGCTCTTACCAGTCTCCAGTGACTTGTTCCTCACCGAATCCAAGAGCCTATACTCCATCCTCACACTTCTTGACCTTTCTGCTGCTTTTCACGCTGTTGATCACCACTTTCTCCTCGATACCCTGTCGTCGCTTGGATTTAGGGACTCTGTTCTGTCCTGGTTTTCTTCTTATCTCTCCCATCACACTTTTAGTGTATGTTCTGGTGGTTCCTCCTATACCGCCATCCTGCTTTCAGTTGGTGTACCTCAGGTCTTCTCCTTTTCTCTCTACACTCAGTCCCTTGGTGTACTTATTTCCTTCAGTGGTTTAAAGTAACATCTTTATGCTGACAACTCTCAGAGCTACCTCTCTGCACCAGAAATCTCTCCAGGAATCCAGGCTCAGATCTCTGCCTGCTTATCTGACATTGCTGCCTGGATATCTCATTGCCATCTCAAACTGAAAATGACCAAAACTGAGCTCCTTATCTTTCCACCTAAACCCACCTCCCCCTTTCTCCCTTCTCTCTTTCTGTGTATAACACTACACTCCTCCGTGTTTCCTCAGCTCATAACCTTGGGGTCATTTTTGACTCTATCTTTTTCTGCACACATCCAACAGAGAGCTAAAACCTGCCACTTCTTTCTCTATAACATTAACAAAATTTGTCCCTTCCTCTCTACATATACCACCAAGACCCTTATCCACCTACTAGTCACCTCCAATCTTGACTTGTAACCTGCTCCTCACTGGTCTCCCTCTCCATTTCTCTCCCTTCAGTCTCTTCAAAACTCATCTGCACGGCCTATCTTCTGCCAGTGTCACCATACTCATGAAACCCCTCTTCTCAAGTAACTTCACTGGCTCCCTATCCATTTCCACATCCAGTTTAAACTTTTCCTGCTGACCTACAAATGCATTCATTCTGTGGCTCCTCACTACCTTTCCTCTCTTATCTCACTCTATGCCTCTCTACACCATTCTATGCCTTTGACATCATTCTGCAGAGGTGACTTATAAACAAACTGAGCACCCTAGGGATGGACCCTAAAGTTACTGCTTGGGTTAGAAATTGGTTGAGTGGGAGGCGACAAAGGGTACAGGTAAATGGAGCTCACTCTGAGGATAAAGACGTTACCAGTGGTGTGCCTCAGGGATCTGTACTTGGTCCGATTCTTTTTAACATCTTTGTTAGTGACATTGTAGAAGGGTTGTGGGGTAAGATTTGCCTCTTTGTGGATGATACCAAAACCTGCAATACAGTAGACACCCAGGAAGGTGTAGATAACATGAGGAAGGATCTCGCTAAGCTTGAAGAATGGTCTAGAATTTGGCAGCTGAGATTTAATGTTAAAAAATGCAAGGTCATGCATTTGGGCTACAGCAATCTAAGGGAGCAATATACTATAGGGGGTGAAGTACTTCTGTCCACAAAAGAAGAGCAGGATCTAGGCATGATTGTGCCTGATGATCTTAAAGTAGCTAAACAGGTAGAAAAGGCAATGGTGAAAGCTAGAAGGATGGCCAGCAGAAGAAAGGAGGTGATAGTGCCTCTGTATAAGTCTTTGGTGCAACCTCATTTGGAGTATTGTGTGCAATTCAGGAGAACCCATCTTCTAAAGGATATAAACAGGATGGAGTCGGTGCAGAGGGTGGCTACTAAAATGGTTAGTGGTCTTCGTTATAAAGCATATGAGGACAGACTTAAGGATTTTAATATGTACACTTTAGAGGAAAGGCGGGATAGAGGTGATATGATTGAGATGTTTAAATACCTCCATGGCATAAATGCACAGGGGGAGAGCCTCTTTAGATGGGAAGCAACTCTGTTACGAGGCGACATAGGATGAGGGTGAAAGGGGATAGACTCAGGAGTAATATTCCGAAATATGTCTTTATGGAAAGAGCGGTGGATCCATGGAATACTATCCCAGTGGAGATGGTAGAGATGAGGTCAGTATCTGAATTCAAAAAAGCATGGGACAAACACAGAGACTCCCAAAAGGAAAAAAGGGGACTATTGTAGTGGTTGACATGGAAGGGCGGACTAGATAGGCCGTCATGTTTCTGTGTTTCCTCGGGAACTCCCTCCTCTGGTAGATCCCTTTTATCTGTGCCCTTCTCTGCCACGGCCAACTCCAGACTTTGTTCATTCCACCTTGCTGCTCCATATGCCTGGAACAAACCACTTGAGTCTCTGCATCGGGCTACTTCTCTAGCCCTATTCAAATTCAGGCTAAAAAGCCACCTCTTTGAGGCTCCTTGTTGCTCCTTATGCCTCGAACAAACTACCTGTGTCTGTGTGTCAGGCTTCATCTCTGGCCCTTTTCAAATCCAGGCTGAAAACTCACCTCTTCGAGGCTGCTTTTGGATCCTGATCCACGTAATCTCCTATGTGTTTCCTTACCATTCCCCTAGATCAGCGATGGCGAACCTATGGCACGCGTGCCAGCTGTGGCACGCGAAGGCCTTGCAGCTGGCACGCGGGAAGGTCCGCCATCGAAAAAAAACAACAACCCTGTCTGCTGCCGTTGTCGGGGCCGCCGCGGCAGAATCGAGCGTGCCGCGGGGCCCCCCTGTACCCGGCACAGCCTCTCCTCCCTGTAGCAGCTCTCTCGTTGGAGCTGCAGTCAGACTCGCCGGCTTGCAGAGCGCGAAGGGAAGAGTTTCCCTTTCGCGACTCTGTTAAGCCCGCGGGGGCTGATGGGAACTTCCCATCAGCCCCCGCGGGCTTAACAGAGCAGCGAGGGAAAAAACTCTTCCCTCGCGCTCTGCAAGCCGGCGCGTCTGACTTCAGCTCCAACGAGAGAGCTGCTACCGGGAGGCGTGGCTGTGCCGGGTACAGGGGGGCCCCGCGGCACGCTCGATTCTGCCGCGGCGGCCCCGACAGCGGCAGCAGACAGGTTTTCTTTTTTTTTTAATTTTCCCTGGGCTGGGCTGGGCTGGGGGTGGGGGTGGGGGTGGGGTTAGGAGTGGTGATGGGCTGGGCTGGGCTGGGCTGGGGGGCTTAGGAGTGGTGATGGGCTGGGCTGGGCTGGGCTGGGCTGGGGGGGTTAGGAGTGGTGATTGGCTGGGCTGGGCTGGGGGGGGTTAGGAGTAGTGATGGGCTGGGCTGGGCTGGGGGGTGTTAGGAGTAGTGATGGGCTGGGGTGGGGGGGTTAGGAGTGGTGATGGGCACTGGGCTGGGGGGTTAGGAGTGGTGATGGACACTGGGCTGGCTGGGGGGGGTTAGGCATGGTGCTTGGCCCAGGGCGGGCGGGGGGGGGTAGGAGTGGTGATGGGCGCTGGGCTGGGGGGGTAGGAGTGGTGATGGGCGCTGGGGGGGGTTAGGAGTGGTGATAGGCGCTGGGGGGGCTTAAACTAAAAATTGAGTGATGGGGGATTAGGACTGGGAGTGGGCTGATGGGGAGGTTAGGACTGGAAATGGGCTGGTGGGATTAGGACTGGGAGTGGGCTATGGGGGGCTAGGACTGGTAATGGGTTGGGGGGGTTGCTAGGACTGGAAATGGGCTGAGTGGAAGGGGGCTTGAACTGCAAATAGCTGTTGGGGATGGGGCTTGGAATGGAAATGGGCTGAGGGGAAGTGGGGGGCTTGAACTGCAAATAGCTGATGGGGACGGGGCTTGGAATGGAAATGGGCTGAGGGGAAGTGGGGGGCTTGAAGAAGGGAATGGATGCTGGGTGAGACTGGAACTAGAAGGGAGCTGATGTTGGGGGAGGATTAGAATGGGATGGGGCTGGGAGAGTAAAATGGAGAGGGGAAAAATATTTTGTGTAGGAGGGATGAAAAATCTACAATTGGCCAGGTATTGGGAGAGTAATTGGGGATTGAGGATGGAGGGGTAAAATTTGTGTGGATGAAATAGGAATGAGGAAAGAGCAAAAGGAGAAAGATTAGTATGTTAAAGCAGATGTAGAGAGAGAGAGAATGGAAAAAAAACTAGAAGAGAGAAGAAAGGACAAATGGACAGCAGACGATGGAGAGTTAGCAGAAAACATGAAGAAACCAGAAGAAAATGGCTGGACCAATTGCAACTGAAAAAAAAATGCACAAAAGGTAGAACGATATCTCTTTATTTTGAATTTATTAACTGGAATATGTCAGCTCTGGGAAATGTGCATCATTAACATCTGCGCTTTGTTTGGTACAAGAGGAAATTCCTATTTGACGTTGCCACTTGTTCTCTTTCCCCAGTATTCACTGAAATGTATTGGTTTAATATTTGCAGTGTTGCCTTTTGATAGGTAGGGTATGGTGCTTTGTGAGTCCTGGTAATGCTGTCAGGATACGGCGGGTTTGCTATGGGTTCTAAATGGGCAGCGTTTGTAGTAGTTCCTAATGTGCCTGGCGGTTGGCACTGGATTATAGTAATGTAGAAATCTTTTAGTCTTTCTTTATCCATACACTCATTAAGAGACATGTTTACTAAAAGTTAGTGTATGGTAACATTATGCAAATATTTATGCAAATAAGACCACTTATGCAAATGACGTGCTGGCACTTTGAGGAAATTCTTTGGTTTTGTGCGGCAGTTTGGGCACTCGGGCTCAAAAAGGTTAGCCATCACTGCCCTAGATGTATCCTTGTCCTCAGTTGTTGTGTTATCTGTCTTGACTAGATTAAAAGCTCTGATGAGCAGGGACTATGTCTTACATCTGTATGTACAGTGCTGTGTACACTTTTTAGTGGTATACAAATGATCAGTAGTAGTAGTAGTAATAGTATTTACTAAAATTTAGTTCCTATACCCCCGTCTCTTACCTTTTTTTTGCAGGCTTGACAGACTCAGCCAGTCTTGGCTACAGCGGTTCTGCCTCTAAGGATCACATCTCCCGTGGGCAGACACTATTGGTCTTGGTCGCGATTGCAGCCTTCAGCAGTTTTGCCCATGGGAGATAGCCAAAACTGGCGGTGTCTGCCCATGGAGATCCCATATGTTCTGAGCTCCAGACACCAGGACTTATACTAAGACCTGTTAGGGTGAAGCACAATGTGTGTGTAGCATGAAGACTAATCTGCATTAAGTGCAAAGTCTCCATGGTGCCTGTGAGGGGCATCACCAGCATGTTCCCAGTAGTGACCGCATGGATGCAGATCCACCTAATGGCACCCATAGATATATTGTTATGTGCACTCTTGCTAATTGCCACATTGAGAGAGTGTGATGTACACCCCTGGACTAGATGCAATGTGCTCTCCACGCCCGCACTCCACAATACCCTGCTGTTCCTGCCCCTCTGTGCAATGGGCAATTAGCATATGTTAACCACTTAGGGGGCTTTAGTAAAAGGGCCCTTAATGTTTCTCTGAAGTTGGTTGATTAAGGCCTTTAAAGGATATTAGCTCTTATACTAGTGGATTAAATACCCAAGATTTTTCTGTTTTGTTTCGTCATTTTTGTTCAAGATGTCTTCTCTTGAAGGACACCAGAATTTCTTTGGGTTTCTTCTGATCTTCTATCTTTATCTTTATTTAACACGTTATATACCGCCCTTGTCGGAACATGAGAGTGGTTTACAATAAAATATGCTAGCGCCGTAGGAAGAAAGGAACTCCATTATAAAATGAAAGGAAAGAATGACCAGTAGGGTCACTTAGAAGCAGACAGAGAAGCAATAGCTAAGCAGAACTACTACAAGCAGAACTACAAGCTGCGAGTAATGGCCCGCATTACTCACAGCACTTTAGTAAAGATGCCCCAAGGATTTTCAAATTACATAAAGCAAAGCACAGCAGATAGAAGTACAAGCATAACATAGAAGCATAACTTGTGCTTTGCTTTATCTTTGGGGCATCTTTGCTAAAGTGCTGAGAGTAATGCGGGCCATTTTTGTGGTTAGCCAGAGGGGGTGTAGCAACTGCGGTAAGGAAATAGAGCAGAGCTATATGTCTAGTGCAGTATGCACGCCTGCAGCACAGCAAAGGCACATGCTATGAGCGACTTGCTATTGCGCACTACTGATGCAATGTTATGGCCAGCAGTAAGCCCCTAACTCCCTACAGAGATACACACCTAGGTCCCTACCCCACTAATAGGGCACCTTGTAAGTGGCAGTGAAGGATAGAGAGGGCAGACCTAGCACATCCCGCTGCACGGCCCAGAGCAATGAGCCAAAGCACAAGGCGGCAGGGCATGCAGATCAGGGAAGCAAAGACATGCATAGAGACCGTGCTGCGGCCCATTCTGGGGAAGACAGCATCTGAATGAGCCAGGACCCATAATGGTCCACGCAGGGTGTCAGCAGTGGTTCCATGTGAACCCCTCTCATCCTGAGGCATCCAGGGTGCACAGATACCTAGGCTGCAATGGGAGGAGGTTGGGACCCCTTCCTGTCACTCCCCTTATGTGTCTGGCACAGTATTCTTGCCAGTGAAGAGTGCTGCCCCCATGGGGGTGCTACCGCAGATCTGCAGGCTCACAGTGACCATACACATGTGGGTTATATATGGCTGGGGGACCCTGGCACCCATGCCTTCTACCACATCATACCCAGAAGGAACTCTTGTGGCCTAACCTCAGTCAGTGGGGTGGGAGACAGTCCACAAAGGGCACCAATGCTCCCACCACAGGGAAAGCTCTGGATATCCTACACACAGGCAATCCCAAGCAGCTCTCAGCCAGAGCACACCGGCCATTTGGAACCCACATGAGCTTCCCAGGTTTTATCCCAGAGGCAGGGAACCATGGGAGAGGGAACTCCAAGCAAGGAAGCCCGTTTTCACCGGTAGAAATGTTGGTACCTGCTCATGAGCCAGTCAGCCAAGGGCAGGCCCTCCTCAGGGTGAGGGGGCCTTCTGTCCACAGGAACAGGGCCCATTTTATTTATTTAACAGGTTTTATATACTGCTTTCTCATTTCCATTAAAGTGGTTTACATTGTAACTTAAACTTGGTAATGTACATTAAACAGGGACATTGATAACTTGGAATTTTCTGAGGCAATGGAGGGTTAAGTGACTTGCCCAAGGCCACAAGAAGTGCTAGTGGGAATCAAACCCTGGTCTCTAGGTTCCCAAGCCAGTATTCTAACCATTAGGTTACTCCTCTACTCATGGCACTAGCATAGCTGCCCCCCCCAGGTGCTTGTATGCATTGCTACATGGCTCCCCATGCAGAGGTGGTGGTGGTCTGTCAGCACAAATTGTTAGCATGGAGTTTTTAGCATGGGAGCGTTATGGCCATGTGCTTCCCAGTACCATGTGGCCAAAATACACGTTAGCTCCATGCTAAACCCAGCTATTGCACTTCAGTGAACATGCCCTTTTAACTAAAAAAAACAAGACCCTAAGGTAGGCACTTGAGGCCGAAAGTTCAATCATTTTACTTTTAAGGTCCTTCTCTCCTGCTATAAAAATTCCTTGTCCCCTTATCTTCAAGCCAGAATGCGACTGTTTTTTCAGTTTGTAATGACTTAAAGCACTAAGGGACCCTTTAAGAAAGGTTGTTCTGTGGCATGCAGTAACTGCGAGTGCAGACGCACTGAGCAACACCTCTATGGGTGGTAGTAGGTGCAGCCATGTTAACCGTGAATGTGCCGCTGCTGAGCATTAGCGCCCAATTCCATGCACTAACTGCTTACTGCAAACTTCGCTAGCTGCTAGTGTCTTTTAGAACCTCTTTAAACAACTTCAATGTAGAATGGCGAAACCCATGAATTGCTGTTACTTTATCAAACTTTGCTTTATCAAGATTTGTTAGAGGTGCCTTAGGGAGGTCAAGGTCATTCCAGTCTCCGCAGCAACAGTGAAAAGCTTGGAAAGCCATATCCTGCAGGGTTGAACCAGGACAGAATCTTTTGACAGATCATAAATTATTTAAAACTTGCCTTTTTAATCTCATCTTGTTCAGAAGTCACTAAATGCTAAGGGTTTCTCAATGTTCTTTCTGTGGGTTATGAGTATACACATGTATGAAATACTATGAATATCTATTGAGCTCTGCCTAGTATGGACCGGATAGGTGGGCTATAAATCAGTAAATAATAACAATAAATCAAACTAAATTGAAAAATTGTCATCAGTCAGCCTGAATACAATGTTCGCTAATTTCAAATGTACCATAAAGATTTCTGATTGGTCGTTTAGAATGGCTCAACTCAGTTTGACATTTCTCCCTTTGAAATATGTCGTTGGAGAAAGACTACGAGAGGCTCACACCACCAGAATGGAATCCCTGTCTACTGTTCTACCATAGCAGGCTCTGAACACAGTAACACTGTATATAAGGTAGATGAAGACCAGACTGGCCCATCCAGTTGACCGAGTTATGGGTTTTCCATGACAATATAAATTCCTATGCATATGGGCCTTTGGTCTGACCTACTATGGCATATCTGATGTTCTTATGGTCATTCTAACACTAACTCTTTCCTTTTCAGCTGGGACACTTTACCGTTTCTCCACCACTGCCCTGAATATGGTCCCAAGCCTACCCAAAATTTGTTAATAAACTAAACAGCCTAGGGTTCGGTCCCAAGGTGATGAACTGGATCAAAAATTGGTTGACTGACAGACAAGAGAAGGTGATGGTGAACGGAACTCACTTGGATGAAAGGCAGGTGATTAGTGTTGTGCCCTAGGGTTCGTTCCTGGGGCCGGTAATGTTCAATTTATTTGCGAGTGATATTGCTGAAGGACTGAATGGAAAAGTCTGTCTTTTTGCAGATAACATGAAAATCTGCAACAGAGTGGACTCCCTTGAGGGAGTGGATAACATGAGAAAAGATCTACAAAAGTTGGAAGAATGGTCTAATGCTTGATAGTTAAGATTTAATGTGAAGAAGTGCAGTGTCATGCACTTGGGAAGCAGAAATCCAAGGGAAATGTACGCGATAGGGGGCGTGAGATTGGTGTGCACGGACCAGGAGAAGGACCTTGGAGTGATTATTTCTGAGGATCTCAAGGTGGCGAAACAGTATGGCAAGGTGGTGGCCAAAGCCAGAAGGATGCTGGGTTGCATACAGAGAGGAATTACCAGCAGAAAGGAAGAGGTACTAATGTCACTGTACAAGTCACTGGTGAGGCCTCACTTGGAATACTGTGTTCAGTTTTAGAGACCATATCTCGCAAAGGACATAAACTGGAGTGGAAGAGTAGCCTAATGGTTAGAGCACTGGCTTGGGACCCCTAGAAACCAGTGTTTAATTCCCACTAGCACACCCTGTGGCCTTGAGCAAGCCATTTAACCCTCCAAAGCCTCAGAAAAATCCAAGTTATCAATGTCCCTGTTTAATGTACATTACTAAGTTTAAGTTTCAATGTAAACCACTTTGATTGAAATGATAAAGCAGTATATAAAAACTGATAAATAAAATGACTGGAAATGCTTCAGAGGAAGGCAACCAAAATGATTTGTTCCCTGTGCCAGAAGACATATGAGACAAGACTTGAATGGAGGAGAGGAGAGACAAGGGAGATATGATACAGACTTTTAAATACTTAAAGAATATTAATGAACAAACAAACCTTTTTCAAAGACGGGGAAGCTGTAAAACTAGAGGGCATAACATAAAGCTGCAAGAGGGTAAACTGAAAGGCAACATCAGGAAATACTTTTTCACTGAAAGGGTGGTGGATGCTTGGAATGCCCTCCCGATGGAAGTGGTGGGGGCAAATACAATAACAGAATTCAAAATGGCATGGGACAGACACAGTGGATCCCTCTATAGCAACAGGGTAAAATCAAAATAACCTTAACTATCTCTGCTGAACGGAGCGGCAGGTGCACCTACTCTTGCCACCTTGCTGGGAAGACTAGATGGACCATGATGGTTTTTATCTGCCATCATATACTAAGTTACTATGGGGTATGTTTACTAAGATCCCGCAATTGTGCGTGCCCCGTTAGTGTGCCTGTGCCATATAAGGAGTGGGCGGTTCAAGCAGAAAAAAGAAAAAAAACGGGAGCCAGCGACCGTACGTGTGCACGGAGCGCTAATGTGCGGGGTCCACATTAGCGCGTGGGAAGGCTAAGTGGCGTGCTGCTGGGCACCCAAAGGAACAGAGCCGTAGTACAACAGAGAAGACACTGACCAATGGTGAAGGGGCCATGGGTTCAATCCCCCATTGTGCGCATTGGAAAAGGCTGGCTGAAGCATTAACTTTAATGGGTAAATGTGCTGTAGGAGGCATATTACTTTTGGGCGGCATAAGGCGGCGCACTGCTAATTTTGGGCGGCATAAGGCGGCGCACTGCTAATTTTGGGCGGCATAAGGCGGCGCACTGTTAATTTTGGGGGGCATTAGGAGCTGCGCTGTTAGGTGTGGGCGGCATAACGCGTTGCGCTGGTAATTATGGGCGGCAGAAGGCGTTGGGCTGCTAATTTTGGAAGGCCTAAGGCGGCACACTGATGTGCAAGCACAGGAACAGAGCCACAGCACAATGGTTAAGACACTGACCAATGGTGCAGGGATCAGGGGTTCAGTCCCACACAGTGCCCAGTGAACAAGGCTGGCTGAGGCATTATGTATTATGGGGATGAGTGCTGTAGGAGGCATATTAGTTGTACTTTATTTATCAGTACTAGCAAATGCACTCTCAAAGCGTGTTAACATAAGGCGGCCCATAAGGCACATGTTAAAGTTCACTGCCCGCCAAGGCACCCTAGAATGTCCCCTATAGGGCACCATATATGTTGCGCCACAGGATAATGTATAGTGCACCTTATATGGACGGCAACCATAAGGTGCCCTATAGGGCGCCCTATAAAGCACCCTCAGAGGCACCTTATGGGTACAGTACACTGAGAGTGTTTGTGCTGGCATCAACATATGTACATTAAATCAAAAAAACTTTGGACACCCCTATCACATAACCCTACTGTGGGTTTGAACCCATGACCTCTGGCTTCACAGGCAGTGAAGTAACCATTGGGCTACAGCTCTATAGCTGCTAACAAGCCCCTGGCTGGCTGCAGAGAGCCTGCACATCACCACACAGACAGTCTGCTGTGGTAACCAGGATAGGGTTAGGCCACCCATACCCATGATGCACTGCACATGCAAATCAGCTGTCCACAGATGAACACAAGATGGGGAATGCACCCCAACAGCTCCCCGGCCTGGTAGGGAGACGTGGCCGTGTGCACCCACACAGCACTTCGGCCTGGTAGGGGGTACTGACCGGGTGTTTTACTGGCACAGAGTAGCTACACACCATCACATTGTGCGGGTACTGTGCTCACCCTGAGGGTGTGAAGAGGCGCCCAGGACCAGGTCCACAACACCCTCAATGGCTGAAAGAGGCCATGCCAGAGCTCCAAAGCAGTAGTACTCTGTGAGATAGGTAGTTTCTGCAGAAACACCTTGGATATCTTTGTCTGTCCTAGTCAGGGGAACCCCCTATGGACACCTAGGTGGGCCATGCACCCCCCCCAGCTGAAAAACAGGGTCTCCTATCAACAGCTCCACATTCTACCTCCCTGCAATGGTGGCAGTAGAGTGGACCATCAACCCCAGTCCTGCTGGGGAACAGACACCCTACAAGGAAGTCAAAGTAGCTCTATACACATCCATAACACAATATCAGACAGACATTACACCTTGATATGCTAAGCTGCACCCCACCACTATCTGATATTCTCCTGCAGCAAGCCTTCAGCCGCTACACCCTGCAAAGCGCTCTATCAAAACACAGACCAGTTGAAAACAGTCTGCTAGCTAGTCCTGGTGGAAATGCATGCACCCAGAACTGGGATAGCAGTGCACACCAGCAGATAAGTCAGTGACTGGGCCCCAAAAGGAAACCCATATATATCACATGAGAGAAATACTATATAGCACTATGGGGGTGCCTAGACATGCTGTGGTCACTGCACAGTCAGGATGAGAGTGATCCCCCAGCAGGACAGACAGAGGTCACCCTGTCTGTATAGGTGGTGGCCGGCCACTACAATGTCCCCGGCAGCGCCCTATGCCCTGTGCAGATGCATCCTGGCCAGCCCACCCTGTCTGAGCTATACCCATGGTACCTTGCTGCTCATTATGCACATTGGCAGGTCAAAGCTGGCAACAGTGCTGGCAGTGTGGGCTGTGGAAGGTGTTTGCAACCAACACACACTGTATAGACAGACACACACGCCCACACGTATGCCAGCATTGTGCTACTATAAAGGGGTTTATCAGCCTTGCCCACCACGCCAGTTCTGGGCACAGTACAGACATGGATATGGTACACAATACTGTTGGGGGTCACTCCCCAGGGTGGTGACCACTGTCAGAGGCCAGACCTGAAGCACACACCGCAGACATCAGAAAGATTGTTATGATGGAGCTCAAAGAGCAAACTGTGCTTAACGTAGGGATGTCTATCTGCCAGTACTCATAGCAAACGTTTGAGAGCTGTGTACCGTATACCCAGGTGTAGGGTGGCATTGCTAAGGTATGCAGGAGCTAGTATTGGGAGATGCACGCAGGGCCCACTGTCCTGCCTCTCCAGGAGGCATTGGCCAATGGGGCCTGTGGGTGTGGGTGTTTCTGCCCCTGTTGGATGCTGCTTTATGGCAGAGGTTCCCAACTCCAGTCCTGGTGTGCCTAACACTGTTCGGGTTTTCCAGCTGTCCCTCATGAATATGCATGAGCTACATCTACATGCCATGGGGGTGGTGCATAGATATGCAGCACAGGCATTTGTATTAGAGGCAGCATGGCACCTGAATGGTGTGTAGTCCTCCAGGACTGCATTTTGGAGACTCTGCTCTAGGTAATGCCCCTGTTCATGGTGTCTGTGCTCGGTGTGGTAAAAGATAGGCGTATTACCAATGCGTATGTCCTCAGCAATAAAGGTTTGTCCTTACTATCACGGTTTAGTTGTGGGAAAAATATGTGGACAGGATTGGCAGTGGCCCCAGCTGGGCTTTGAACCTGTGACCTTCTGTTCTTGCACACACTGTCTGTGTGCACTGCACCACCATGTTGCCACAGATAGGCTGCATTCCCTGGGGAGTCCATGACTGTACATCTGACAGGGCCTGTCTGTTGCAGTGGACGTGCGAGCCTGCACATGGCTAGGCCACTGTCTGCTTTGGCTAGCAGCCACTGCCCCCTCCACCACCTGTACCCCTCCACCAACATGCTGACATGTCCTTATCTTGGAAAAAGCATCTGACCTGATTGAGGTGTGGCACTCCAGGACTGCATTTGGGGGACTTGGCTGGGGGTAATGCCCATTGTTATGGTGTGTGTGCGGTGCAGGGTATAAGATAACTGTTTCAGCCATGCTTATCTGCAATAAAGGGGTGTCTTTACTATCACTGTTTCCTGGCGGGTAAAAATATGGGGACTGTGTTGGCAGGAGCCCCAGCTGGGATTTGAACCTGTGACCCTGCAGGCACTGGCTGTGTCCGCTGCACCACACTGTGGCCACAGAGACAGTGCAGTCCCTGGAGATAGGAAACCTGCCAGGACTAGTCTGGAACTCTGCTCTGCACTATTTTAATGTGGGATCATTTACATTGTATGGAGAGCAAGGGGCAAGACACCTCATAAATGACCACAGGAAAATGTTTACACATTATAATTAAGCTGGGGAACAGTGCTATCAATGGGCAACATTAAAAGATACTCCCAGGACACCTCCACAAAATGGAAAGGACTTTTCAAAGGGTCTACGGAGCGTACACCCTTCCAAAAATCTTTTTTTTTTTGGAGCAGTCCTGGGAGAGTTTGTTATTGTTGGCCATTGCTAGCACTGTTCCCCTGCTTAATTATAATTTTTAGGAAATTTGTTGAGGTCATTTTCATGTTTTATTTGCACTTTTGTTCTGTGCACATGTATCACACTGCTCACGTTTTATAGGTTTCCCAGGTTTTGCTGTACATTGCTGACGGAAATGGTTTCTCTTCCCTTTAAATGCACTCTACCGAGAGTGTTTCACTCGCGGTAGTTTTTACATGGAAATTCGGCCCCGGTACTGTGTGGGGAGTCTCTCCCCTCCCCTTCCCCGCCCATTAACCCCATCTCTCCACCCCTCGGGAGCCTTCCTCTGCCCTCCGTAAACCTTTCCACGCCTCTATCGCACATCACCGCGCCGCGCACACGTGCGGGCCCATTAGTGACCCGTTAGTGTGATGCGCACGCGTGCGGGGCACTTGAGAGCACTTAAGTGCATCATTTGCGTGCGCTAATGTGTGCCGCGCACGTGTGCGCGGTTTAGTAAACATACCCCTATGTTTCAGTGGAGACTTTCATCTCTTCTGCTGATAGACCATTTCGGGCCTTGTCATCTTCAATTTAGGTCAGACGTCCCCAAACTTGGAACACACCTAAGCTATCTGGTTTTGAAGATACCCACAGTGAATATACCTGAAATAGATTTGCATGCACTGCTCCCACTGTACACAAATACCTTTCATGCATGTTCATTGTGGATATCCTGAAAACTGGACTGTCTAGGTCTGCCCCAATGATTGGGCTTTAAGCCACCCATTTAGATTATTGCAAGAACAAGACTTAACCCAACACTCAGGCCCCCTTCCACTGTCCTGCGTGCCCTCAACCACGGTATGCATCAGTGCAACGTCAGACTGGATAAGGGAGATGCATAGATGCATTGCAAGAAAAACTTCAGTGGCTATTAATGACAAACCAGAGTGTTTCAGCTTGCCTTTCTCCTTCCTCCGGTAATAAAAAATAGAAGGCAAGCTGAAAAAACATTGGAAGTCCCAAGAGTTAATGGCCTGCATTAAAAAGCACCTGATAATCCTTGCTCTACCTTCTGTACTAATTCTTTCTATATATAGCTCGATCTGTAAACAGAGACCTTGGGACTACAAAAAAATCTATTGAATAACTTCACAAAATCAGACCTCAAAAGTGTTCTTTGATTTTACAAAGAAATGGTGCAATGGAAACACTATTGCTTTCACAATATATGTGTCTTTTCAGCCATCCGTGATACCCTGACAGGTGAGTGAATCTCTGACTTGGTGATTGCTGTGAACATTTAATCATATTTACCTCGGTGATTGCTTCACGATTGCATTGTTAAGTAGCTCTAAATAAGATTACAAGAGACTAAATTAGCTGTTACCTGAAGTATGAATTCTTAATTGTTTGCTCAGTCAAAAGTGTAGCTGAGAACATACAAAAATATATTTTAGAAGCCCTCTTTTTTTATATAGATGCATGGTATCTTTGATCTTGCAGGAATGGTTCCTTCTCTTTTTAGAACTGTGTAATTTTGTGCAGTCTCTGAAGCACGGACTCCTTCAAGCAAAGATTACAAGAGAAAGAAGAACAGCTCTGCCTTGGGTTGTTGTTTTTTTAAGATGGGTTGAGCTCATGGCTGAGAACCTGATACTGGCTGCAGAAGATTAACAGCTCTGTTAACCTTAATAATAGCAACTGAGCTATTTAACAACTGTATTAACAATATCCTACAAATTCATTAATACTTTAAAAATGTGTTATTGTTTTCTTAAATTGATGGTAGCAGCTCTTATAGGTTGAGAATTGAATCTAAATACTTGGAGCTAACTGCAGTGAAGGCCATGGAATTTGCATAAGGGCAAACAGGTTCTTGCATGTCACAAGGGCTTTTTATCTTTTGCTAGAAGATTGGAAATTGTTTGTCATTTGAGGACACCGTTCCACATAATTCGCCATACAGTATTCAATTCTTTGGACTCACAGAGAAGCATTTCTTTTCCTATTCATTTGTTGGATATGTGCCCCACTCAAGACTCTTAAAAATACTCTGATAATAGGACTGATAACAATTAAAAGAGAATCAACGCTGGACCTTGCACTGCTGGTTTTTGAATGAAAGGTTTCTTGAAAATGATTTCCAGATCATATCAGTAGGTGCCGGAACTCTGGGCTAGAAAAGCCTGTGCCAAGCCTCACACCTTCTCTCCCTCCCCCCAAATCATTTCCCACGCCTCGGATGTTCTCTCTCACAGTCTGGTGATCAGGCAGAGGAGTATTGGAATTAAGCTGAGAACAAGCCTCTTGCTGGCTGTCAGCCAAACCAATGAGGAGACCTCGGGCTGGACGTTGTCTCAGGTGCCCACTTTGATGTGGGCTTGATAGGGCATGGACAGTTTTAGCTGCTTGGAGATTCGTGGGCTTAATGTGCTCTTTTCCCAACAAGAAGTGAAACAGATTAGCAGCCCACAGGAAATGAGGCACAGCACGATCTTGATCATATAATTTTTTAAAACACAGTTACGTTATAGCATTTCAGACAGAGATGTCTGATCTTTCAGGTGGCGGTTACGACGATTGATTCCAGTACTCAGATGCTACGGCAACTGTCAGGGGAGATTGGGAACAATATTAATATCACCCAATTAGAGTTAGGAAAAACCAAGGCATCGAGAAGAAACGAGCCTTGGCCGGCGCTCCAGAGAGAGTCTTTGAAAGAATCAAAAATAGAACTCACGAGCCCTGACGCTCCACCTCACGCTCCGAGCAGCGCCTTCCCTCTCACTCACGTCCTGTCAAGGTTGCATCCCATCTCCATGTTCCTTTTACATTCTATTTTTGATGGGGAGGGGGAGGGGAAGGAAGACGGAGGAAGGTGCAGGAGAAGCGATTTTATTTTTTTCCAGAAGCGGGAAAGAACATCAAAGTGAACGAGGAGCTGGCTTTATCAATCAGATGTACTGCAACTTCCCATCTCGAGCCCATTTGTAAAATTTTAACAATTTTCAAAATGCTGGAACAGTTTCACTATGCCTACAGCTGTGTGATGCAGATGGGGGAAGGGCATAGTGCAACTAAAAAATTAAAATTACAAAATATTTTAATGATATCGAAAAGGTGAACCAAATGCCAATAACCAGGATCTATGTGGCTATTCATAAAAGGTCACCAAAAACCTCAACATATAACCCATTTGATTGTCCTAGAGCGTGAGTTCTCAACCCAGTCCTCAGGACACATCCAGCCAGCAGTCGGGTTTTCAGGATATCCGCAATGAAAATGCACGACAGCGAGATTTGAATGCACTAAATCCATTGTATGTGAATCTCACTCATGCAGATTCATGGTGGTTATCTTGAAAACCTGGCTGGCCTCTTGTGTCCTGAGGGCTGGGAGGAGAACCTCTGCTCTAAGGCCATAAACTCTCATTCTATCAAATAACTAAGTCTAGGTACACATTTGCTCACCAAGAAGCTCTCCCTTCCATCTTAATCAAATCCAGTGTATCAATTACATTTTTTATCTATAAAGCTGAAATGTGGAAACACCCTAATGCTGTTAACGCTCATTAGAGTTAGAGATGTGCAAGGCCGAAAGAAAGATCTGCTTGGTTTTCACGAATTAAGTGGAATAATAGGGAGGAAAAAGTAGAGGAAAAGGCAAATAACTATTACAGGACAATCAAATGATCTGCGCACACAAACATTCTTTAGGCACTCAGATAAATGACATATGTGCCCACGAATGCACAGCCTTATTAGTAACTACATCTCGCTGCATCAAATGGAAACAGCGGTAGAATAAGGCGAGCAAAAGCGGAGGCACATGTTAGTAACTCAGACTAGAAATGTTTCAGTTAGAAATGATGGATCGTGTCTTCCCACGGTTATAGTTTATACTGAGACAGAGGACTAGCCACGTGTGCCTTCGGATCAATTTACTTTAGCAGGACACGAGAATAAAGTATTTTGATCACAAGTAACAGAAGAAAGCCAATGGAGAGCATATTTATTTTCTGTGAGGGGGGCACTATTTTCAAACAGTCCACATAATTGTAAACTTTAATATGTGAGCTTTTATCAAATTTTCAAAAGGAACATTCTCTCTTTGGAACTTTCCAAGTGCAAAGTGCACATATTAAAAGCAGCATTATCCTTTTAAGCTGCTGCTATTTCTGCATGTAGCCAAGTGTGGGGGGAGAGAGGTGGAAAGTAGACTAGGTAAGTTTGAAAATTGAAGTAAGCATGATAGAGGGGTAAAAGGGGTGCTAAGGGAGGACAAGGCCATTGTGGAGAGATTGAATGAATTCTTTGTTTCAGTCTTTATTGAAGAAAATGTAGGAAGTTACCCATGCCTGAAATGGTATTTAAAGGCGATGTATCAGAAGAATTGAAAGAAATATTGATAAACTGAGAAGATGTATTACAACTGTTTGATAAAATGAAGAGTAGCAAATCACCTAGACTGGATGGTATACATCCAAGGGTGTTGAAAGAACTGAAATATGAGATTGCAGACCTACTATTAGTAATCTGTGAACTATCATTAAAACCAACTGTAGCACCATTGGAGGATGGCAACTGTAACACCAATTTAAAAAGTGTTCCAGTTGTGATCCAGGAAAATACAGACCTGTGAGCCTGACAACAGTACTAGGCAAAATGGTAGAAACCACTATAAAGAATAAAATTACTGAACATGTAATGGAGGAGTAGTGCACATGTAGTAGAGGAGTGGCCTAGTGGTTGGGGCAAGGTACTTCAGGCCAGAAGGTCAGGGGTTCAAATCCCACTAGAGGACAGCAACCTTGGGCTGGAAGGACTGGGGTTTCTAGTCCCACAGGTGCTCCTTGTGGTCTTGGGCAAACCACTTAACCCTCCATAGCCCATGTTCCCTGTAAAATAGTTATCTCCAAGTTATAATGTCCTGTTCAATGTAATTTCAGTTTGTTCAATATAAACCACACTGATGCAGAATAGCACAGTATATAAGAGAATGTAGATAGTCATGGTTTAATGTGAGAAAGCCAATATGGATTTAGTCAAGGAAAGTCTTGTTTTACTAATCTGTTATATTTTTTCGAAGGTGTGAATAAACAGGTGGACAAAGGTGAGCCGGTTGATATAGTGTATCTGGATTTTCAGAAAGCCTTTGACAAAGTCCTTCATGAGAGACTCTTGCTTAAGTTAAAAGTCGTGGGATAGGAGGCAGTGTACTATTGTGGATCAGGAAATGGTTAAAAGATAGAAAGCAGAGAGCCAATGGCCAATGGCCAATTTTCTCAGTGCAGAAAGGGGAATAGTGGAGTACTCCAGGGATCTGTGCTGGGTGTAATGCTTTTTAACATATTCATAAATGACCTGGAAATGGGAATAATGAGCGAGGTAATCAAATCTACAGATGACACAAAATTATTCAAAGTTGCTAAAACACAAGAGGATTGTAAAAAATTGCAAGAGGACCTTGATAAATTGGAAGATGAAACTGAATGTGGACAAGTGCAAATGGCAGATGAAATTTAATGTGGACAAGTGCAAAGTTATGCACCTAGGAAAGAACACCCCAAACTATGGTTACATGATGCAAGGTTCCACATTGGGAACCACCACCCAGGAAAAAGATCAAGGCATCATCGTGGATAATACATTGGAACCCTTCACCCATTGTGCAGCGATGGCCAAGAAAGCAAATAGAATGCTAGGAATCATAAGGAAAGGAATGGAGAATAAAAAAAGGATATTATAATGCCTCTGTATCGTTCCATGGTGCGATCGCACAATGAATATTGTGTGTAATTCTGGTCACCAAATCTTAAAAAGGATATAGCAGAATTAGAAAAGTACAGAGAAAAGCCACCAAAAGGGGATGGAAGGATATCCCTATGAGGAAAGGTTAAAAAGGTTGTGACTGTTCAACCTAGAAAAGAGATGGCTGAGGGGAGATTTGACAGAAGCCTATAAATTACACTGGTCAACATTGAAATCGTTACCGACTTTAAAAGGCCCTAATCTGTAGTATCTTGGTGAGCTGAACACGAATATAACATTAAAAAAATTATTGGCTCTCGTTTTGAAGATATTGCATGTAGTTCATTTTTGACATTTTACTGTGTAAATTTATCCAGTAGGACATCAACCACATCCCAAATAAGACTTGAATGATGTAATATTGCATCACATTGCATAATACCAGCATGCACACATCATCCAGAGTTGATTGCATCATTTTCTGATGCAATGCAATACTACTGCCAAACGGCTGCTGAAGCCATCTGACGTCAGCAGTGTACTATACGCAGTCGGAAAGGTTGAGCATTTAAAATATTTCAGACTGTGTGCGAGACAGTTTAAGCTACTGTTACATGTAACTTTTATTAATCATATAATTTTAGCCATTTAGGTACAAAACAGAACAGTAATGCCGCAAAAGTGCGTTAATACTGTTGACAATTTCTGCTACATTTGTGGGGAAGTGACATTTGCCAACCAGAAGAAACATATCACTTCTCAGTTGAAGAAGGCATATCATCTTTACTTCGGATGCAAGATTGGTGACCAAGACAAACCTTGGGCCCCCGCATATATGCTGCACTACAAATACAACACAGCTTTCACAGTGGTTGAATTGCAAAAGACCATCAATGCCATTTGCAGTCCCCATGGTGTGGAGAGAGCCAAACAACCACATAAATGACTGTTACTTCTGCTTGGTTCCTCCTCTTTCCAGCAGAATAACGAAGCAAAAGAAGTCGAGCATAGTCTACCCAAACATTCCGTCTGCATTGAGACCAGTTCCACATGGTGAGGGACTTCCTATTCCAGAATCTCCATCAGAATATTCTCTTGATTCATCTGATGAGGACAAGGGTGAGCCGACCTGTTCTTCTCCTGGTCCGTCAGCATGCAGTGACCCAGATTTTCACTGGGATGCATATCAACTCCACACAGAATAACACAGGAAGAACTAAATGACCTGGTTCGTGATTTGCACTTATCCAAGAACAAGGCAGAATTGCTAGGATCAAGACTCCAACAATGGAATCTTCTAGAAGAAGATGTCAACATTACTTCATATTGAAAGTGCCACCAGCAGTTGGAGCCTTTCTTCAGAAAGGGAAGTGACCTGGTATTCTGTTCCGATATTGAAAGCCTCATGAATGCCTTAAAAATCACTCATGACCCACAAGACTGGAGACTATTTATAGACTCTTCGAAACTGAATCTGAAGGCTGTGCTTTTGAACAATGGAAACCGTCTTCCATCTATTCCAGTAGCGCATGCCATCCACATGAAAGAGACATACGACAACTTAAAGCATCTACTGACTTCCATTAACTATAACAAGTACAGTTGGCACCTCTGTGGTGACTTGAAGGTAGTTGCCCTTTTAATGTGACTGCAGCAGGGATATATAAAATACATGTGTTTCTTATGTGAGTGGGATAGCCGAGCAAGGGATTGGCACTACTTGCGGAAGGAATGGAATCGCAGACAAAATGTAACAGCTGGAGAGAAGAATATCCAGCACCCAGTTCTGGTTGAGGCTCACAAAATCCTGCTACCACCCCTTCACATCAAACTAGGTTTGATGAAAGCCATGGACCGCACTTCGCCAGCTTTCCGATACCTGCATGAAAAATTCCCTTGACTCAGCGAAGCAAAGATTAAAGAGGGAGTTTTTGTAGGTCCTCAGATTTGAGAGCTCTTCAAAGATGACCGGTTCAACAACTTGCTGCAGGGTGATGCAAAACAAGCATGGAATGCTTTTCGCCTAGTGTCAACAAACTTTCTCGGGAATGTTAGGACAGAAAACTACAAGGAACTAATAGAAGACATGCTGATGCAGTATCAGAAACTTGGCTGCAATATGTCTCTAAAGATCCATTTCCTTGATTCCCATCTCAATTTCTTTCCTGTGGTATGGTTAGTGATGAACAGGGTGAACGTTTTCACCAGGATATCACAACGATGGAGCAAAGATACCAGGGAAAATGGTCCACTACAATGCTGGCTGACTACTGCTGGAGACTCCACAGAGAAGCTCCCGAACAGCTGTACAAGAGACAGGTGAAAAAATCTAAGAAGTAGTCTATGACTTGGTTTTTTACAGGTATTAACCGAAGGCCTATTATATTTACTATTGACATACATTTCGTGATGTAAACATTAATTCTTGTAGATTACAAAAAAACTAAAGCCAACTTTGCAATTTCACTGTCATATTCGTGTTCAGCATATAAAAATTGATAAGAAATGACTATTTTTATTTCAGTAACATGACTTTTGTAAAAATTTGTTGACCAGTGAATGAAGTGGAACAGGTAAACGTAGATCGGCTGTTTATGCTATCAAAAAGTAGGAAAACTAGAGGACACACAATGAAGCTACAATGCAACCATTTTAGACTGATCAAACTCTGGAATTCATTACCGGAGGATGTAGTGGAAGTTGTTAATGTAGCTGGGTTTAAAAAAGGTTTGGATAAGTTCCTGGAGGAAAAGTCCATAAACCATTATTAAAGAGGACCTGGGAAATACACTGCTTACCCCGGGACAAGCATTGTGGAAGCTGTGTACTTTTTTGAGAACCTGCCAGGAAACTGTGACCTGGACTGGCCACTGTTGGAACAGGATACTGAGCTTGATGGACCCTTGGTCCAACCCATTATGGCATTTCTTATGTTCTTATGCTGTTTTCCTCCTCCAACATAAGCACATCCATTTGATCATCTCCTTTTCCTACGAATCAACGTACGCACAATATGGAAGACGTCCACACACACTCTTCAGCATTCTGAGGGTAGCACATTTCACTATGTTCCCTTGTAAATGCCTTTGAAAATTACCCTCCCTACCTCTAAATTCTATGCCACTTGCCTAAATGGGACATCTGAGGAACTCTGTTCCCCCACAATCTTATCCAGCTTTCAAAGGACACTTAGGGACACGTTTACTAAAGAGCATGCCCTTCTTGCGTGCTCAGGCCATAAAACCAGTGCGGAGGCATGCGCAAACTTCAGGAGGCATGTATGTCTGCCCCCTGCTGTTGGCACAATGCGGAAACCCATTGAGGTGGCATTAAGTACACCCACATTGACAGCTGTGAAGTACCATGAACGTTGACATTCTTCCCTAACCAACTCCTGTTAGTGAGGGAATTTTAGCAAAGGGCTCTGCGTTAACTTTGAGCACTAGATCCTGTACTATTAGAGAGGTTTAGTAAACATGCCCCTTGATGTCTCATCGGACTTTATAGTCAGACGTATTCCTTCTGAAATCACCCCTTTGCTGTATTAGAAATGCATTTGGAACACAGGTTTCATCCTCAGTGTGTTAAAGTGACACTAATCATCATTTTGACGAAGACCTTAACACAAATATCATCATCCCATGCAGACACCTTAGAAAGACTACTGGAGGTCTGGCGTATCTAGCACCCGGCTCTGCTTGGTTCTGTGGTAAAGTTTGCAACAAAACATGATTGATTCAACTCCATTTACAACTGCCAGCGCAGATAACCTATTCCTGATAGCATGTACATGAATTTAAATGAAAATGTATCCTAGAAGCATGTAAGTGGCTTTCTGACAGACTAAAAAGATGATCTATTTGCTTTGGTACCATTTGGCTATTTCAGATTTTTGGCATCTACTGTACAGCCTTTGTAAATGATCGTCCACTGGCTCCATCTAGTGTCTTCCTAGCAAAGCACAAGTGAGCAGATCTGACATGCAATGGTGCTTGTCCAGTTCCCAGTCACGCATGCTGCAAGGAATACTGGAGCAAGCACATGATGGGAAGACGAGCACTATCCGTATAATTAGGAGACACCAAGTAATATGGGCTGAGAAAGGACTCTTTGGTGCTCCTAAATCAGTATATAGTGATACACAGCTCCTCTGTCAAAGCAAATCACCAGGGTACAAAGCAGAGCAAGAGACATCCTCCCCCCTCCCCATGAAATACAGCTAATGCTGGCTCTAGGGAGGTAAAGCTGGAATTACATCGTTCATTCTCCTAAAGATGACAAGTCTCACTGAAGTCTCACTCTGCCTGGCCAAAGGTACTGGATGCCTTAAGCAAACCTTAAACCTTATGCCCCCCATCCCCACAAGGTTTTGATAATAACCCCCACCACACCCCACACACAAAACTCCTGTAAAAATGCAGAACTGGACGTCATGCCTTTGAATATCGGACTTTGCTTTGTAGGTATGTGTGGACCCGCTCTCCCTGCAGGTAAAGAAGGGTCTGATTGCAGCTTGGCTGGCTGTCAGGATCTATTGTTTTGCTTCAAATGCTGCTGCTCGTTGATTCCCCCTCCCCCACCCCAGAAGATGCTGCCCTGAGCAATTAGCTAGTCTTGCCTAATGGCTGAACTGGCCCCGCACCTTCCCAACCTAACTGGAATATAGCCCATGCCTTACCACTTGAAGCTGAGTTACATTCAGGTGAGCTAAGGGTCTCCCTTCTCCTGGAGGGCTTACAATCTAACTTTTTATACCTGAAGAGATGGAGGGTTAAGCGATGTGTTCAAGGTCATAAGCAGTGGCAGTGGGAGTGGGATCTGAATCCTGCTCTTATCACTAGTTTACCCAGAACCCCTCTGAGAATTCTTCCTCTATCCTTGTAAGTAGAATGAGGTGAGCCACTGGGGCCATGGTCTGACCAATATTTTATCCAACACAGCAACAGCAGCTAGAGATCTTGGAAGTGGGCCCAGGGGATAGTTTCTGCGACCCCTTCTGCAGCCCTTTCCTGGGCCAGTTTAATCAAGGAGTCCAATCTCCTTTTTGCCACATGTCTAATCTAGCGTATGCAGTTCATGTACAGATTCCTTATTGAAAACATACAGGAAGCCTCCGAAGTTTTCCTGGTCAAGGGGGCCTGAGGTTACTAACTTTCTAGACTCTTTGTCCCCTAAAGGCCACTTTATTCAACAAACCTGCCTTCAGACTCTTATCAGGGTCTCTTACCAAGTCTCCATAAAAAGATTAGCAGGGCCCCCTCAACCCCTAGCCCCCCCCCCCCCCCCCAGGTCCTCCCTAGGGATTTTCCCAGCCGAATCAAATGTACTCTGGAAAACATTCATTTATTGCATGAGGGGATAATTATTGCCTAACCTGTCCAAACTTTGCACCTAATCTTTATTACTGCCCTCCCTCCCTGAAGACTCCAGCCATCACCTGCTAGACAGGGTTTAGGATTTGCACCCTGGCGGTCTCACAGCTGCTTTGCTGAATGACTACTCGCTATGACAACGCGACAAGGCAAGGCAGCAAAGCCTGCTTAAGTTTTCTGCTGTGAATAGCCGAAGCCCAGGGCTACTCCTCCTCTCCGCTCCTGAATCGTGATAGAAGCAACATGTTGACGTGAAGCAAGATGCTCTCTGCTCTTACAGACCTGCAGACCCCTCCCGTCTCCAGCAACGTTGCATTGCCCCTTATTTCTCATCCCCCCCGTGCAGAGGCATCAAGAGCAGTAATGAAGCGAGGAATTGGAGAGCAGCTGGCCAGGCACCAGGTTGCCCCAACGAGCTGCACAGTTGAGCTGCTGAAAGAGCGCCGGAGTTGCAGGAAAGCCCGGTAGGAGCCGGTGCTGAGGGTTTCCTGCAAGTGGCACGGCCAAAAAGCAACGCACAAGGAAAAACAAAGGGGGAGGGGAGCCCCCTCGGAAAACCAGAAGCCCGAATGGCATCGCTCTCGCCTTTGCAATAGATTGCAGTCAAGTTGCAAGTGCCCTTTGCCTCGCTTTGCCCGGTGGAAATGAGATTTCTTCCAGAGAGAGAGCGACCTCGGCACGGTGCACCCACCGCTCGCAAAGCCACAAAGCAAGCGCAAGTTTGCAGCCCTCGGTGTAGCATGAGCCAGCATCCGCCGTCCTACCTTCCATGCCAGCTGCCTCGCTCCTCACTCCATCATGCCAGCAAGTTGGGCGCTGCAGCGACTCAAGCCCAGGAGCCTCCTTCCTCTGCATCCGTCATCTTCCCGAAAGCATCCGTGAATTCCAGCAGCTCCCCTCTCGCATGCTTCAGGCTGGGCTAGGTGGGCTTGCCTGCCGTCACCCCCCCTCTGCCCCCCTCTCAGTACGCGCTGCTGCGCCTCGGTGCAAAGGCGCACAAAGCACCGCCGGGCGTTGCGCGCACATCCCTCCTGCAGACGCCGCTGCCTTCCCGGGGCGCGCACTTGCAGCTCTGGCCATTGCTCTCGGGAAACGAGCGCCTCTCCCCCGTTTCTCGCACAATTTAGGGAGACTGTGCAGCAACTACGTTATAATATAGTCAGACTCTATCGGATGCACTTGTCCGATACCGATTACATTTCAATGTGCAAATGTGAATAATCTTATAAGGCTTTTTCGATGCTCTGTGGTCAGGGCCGGCCCAACCAGTAGACAAACTAGGCTGTTGCCTAGGGCAGCAACTTCGGGGTGGGGGAAGCAGGACATGCAAACTAAACAACATATTCTGATGGGGTGGGGGGGGAGGCTTAAGGTTTGCCTAGGGCCTCTGGTGCTGGCTCTGTCTGTGGTATGCAAAGAGGTCCATGCAACAGATTTTTACCCTCCTCCCCCCCCCCCCCCCCCCCCCCATCAATGTCGCTACTTGCTGGCAAAATAGGAGAGTCTCTTGGAAGTAAGACAGTGGCTGAATCTGGAAAGAGTCTATAGTAAAAGCCATATAGTTTTCCAAACAGGTGGTTGAAAAGTAAGAAGAAAAGGCTTCTAGCACTGAGAGAGTAGAAGGGAAGGTAGGAGGGCCCAGGCCAGAGTGGAGCAAAGTGGAGCTGGGGGTGACAGCACTTTCCAGGGCTATAAGGGCCAGCCCACAGTTGGTTCAAGGTGCTCTAGGCAAACCTTAAGCCTTTTGTCCCCCTCTCCCCCAAGCTGTCAGAATCTGTTCAGCTCTTCTCTTTGCTTCCCTCCCCAAAGTTGCCGCCCTAGGCAAATGCCTAGCTTGCCTGGTGGTGGGCCTCGCCCTGGAAAGGCCGAGCTGTGTCCCTAAAGCTGAAGGGAGATGAGGAAACAGCAGGGATGCTAAACAACTACTCAGAGAAAACGGCACTGGAGGAAAGAAAAACCAAATGAATTAGGTGTTAAAAATTTGATTTTACTTTAAAGGTAATGAGAAATGTTCATTAAAATTTCCCATTTTGCTGCAGTTTGTCAGTAAGTTGAAAGATGTACACTTGTGTTTCCTTTATGTTCAGCAGCTCAGGCTTGTCTGTGTGTGGGACCCAGTGTACAGAGAAAGGCTAACAGGTGCTTTGGTAGGGAGGAGGGGCTGGGGTGGGCAGCAGGAGGCTATATGGGGTGTACGGTGTGTATATCTCTGTCTCTTTTGGACAAGGTCTCCTAATAGGTTCGTTTTCTGCATACCATGAGCATAATGAACTTCCCTAGTTACCCATGTAAATGCCTTATCCAGGATTTTTGAAATGCGTCTAGGGTTATACATTGAACAGGAGTGAGATTATTGCAAAAGGTACATAACTGTGAGGGAGGGGGTTAACATAGTTTAGAGGGGGGGGTGTAGGTGATTCAGATGGTCCAAAGTGTTCTATAAACAGATGAATCTTGAGTTGGCGTATAGACATTCTCCCCCTCCTCCCCCATGTGCCCTCCCTATTCTCCCCTGAATGCACATCCTCAACCTCCCACCCTCACTGCGCTCTTTCCTCTCTTCCCTCCCCTCTCACACTCTCTTTTGCCTCCCCCTGGCTTACTGTAAACCTTCGTCTGAAGCCCATGCACCTCTTCCACTACTGCTATAGCCTGGATCCCGCCGGCAGCTGTTGAGTTCTTTGCCTTGCTACGGTTCTCTCTTCCACCAGTGCGAGTTAGGCTCCCATCAGCATGCTTTTTTGGCCCCGCCTGCTACTTCAAGTCTTCTGCATATTTATTTTATTTAAAAGGATTTATATACCGCTTTATCCAAAAATCAAAGCGAATTTCACATCAAACAAATCAAGGGTCAGGGTGCTTGGGTGTGGGCATGCAGTGATAAATGGATAAGTGTGTGTGTGAGTGGTGTGAAGTTGATTGCGTGGTGAGTTATATACAGTATGGACTGTGTACAGGAAATATTTACATTTTTGCATTTGATTTTGTGGTGAGCTATATACAGTGTGAGCTGTGTACAATAAATATTTACATTTTTACATTTTGTTGGGCTGAGAGAGAGTTTGTTTAGACAGTTCATGTTATGTCCTTGTAGTGTTCTGTGAAGAGCGTAGTTTTGAGCATCTTCTAAGTCTTTGAGGTCTTTTTGTTGATTTCTGGGGGTTTCGGTGATTAGGGTAGTTGGTGGTCATTATTGAATTGTTCAATGAATAGGGTGGTTTTTAGTAGTTTCCTGAATTCTTTTATATCTGTTGTTGATTTTAGTTTATCTGGGAGGATAGTCCAGATATCAGGGGCAGCAAGAGAGAAGGCTCTCATGGATGTGGATTTGTTGGTTCTTGTAAATAGACTGGGTGTTGGTATATTGTTTTTGGTGCTATTTCTGTCTGGTCTTTTGCTTGTTTTGGTTCCAATGAGTTCATGTAGTATTTCTGCTGACATGTTGTTTTTAATTTGAAGATAGCCAGTGCTGCTTTATATTTTGCACATGATGATATTGATAACCAGTGTAGGTCATCTAGTATTGGGGTTATATGCTCTTGTCTTGATGCGCTAGCAATGATGCGGGCGGCAGTGTTCTGTATTATTTGTAGTTGATGGGTGGTTTGTTTGTGTAGGCCTTGGTATAGTATATTACAGTAATCCAGTACAGGTGTAATGATGGCCTGGCATACTGTGCGGAAGTGTTCTTTGTTTAGGAGAGGTTTTACTCTACGGAGCGTTGCGAGTTTGAAATAGGCTGTTTTGGATATCTTGTTTATATGCGGTTGGAGGGTGAGTTGCTTGTCTACAATCACTCCAAGGTATCTGACTTCATCTTTTATTGTAATGGGTTTATTGGATATGTTGATAGATGTAGGATGAATGAATGTAGTGTTTCTCGTTATGATTATTGCTTCAGATTTTTTTATGTTGATGATTAAGTTGTTGTTATTTAGCCAGGTTGTGATTTCTTGAATACAGGTAGATATGGTGGTATAGTCTGGTGAGTCCAGTTGAATAGGGGTATATGCCATGATGTCATTGGCATATATGGCGTATTGTATCTTGTATTTGTTAAATATATTGCAAATTGGTTGAATATTGATGTTGAAGAGAAGAGCTGATAGTGATGAGCCCTGGGGAGCTCCTTGAGTAGTTTTGAAGGGTGCTGAAGTGAGGTTCCCAGTATTTACTCTCTGCTGTCTGTCTTCTAGGTATGACTGAAACCATTTAATAGTAGTATCTTGAAGGCCAATCTCCCTTAGGTGCGTCAATAAGATGTGATGGGAGACTGTGTTGAAGGCTGATGAAATATCTATAAATATTAATTAGAAGCCCTGCTTTATATTGTCTATTCCTTTGATTATGTTGTTGAATAGATGAATGAGGTGTGTCTCTGCCATGTTTTGGTCGGAATCCGTGTTGGTGGGGGTCTAGTGGGGCAAATTTGTCAATGTGATCTTGGAGTTGTCTCTGTACGATTTTTTCAGCTATTTTAGCCAGGAGTGGGAGGCTGGATATAGGTCGGTAGGTTGAAGGGTCTGTGTGGTTGGGTGATGTGGTTTTAGGAATGGGGCGTATGGTAGATTGCTTGAGTGCTTTTGGCATATATCCCTGAGTGAGAGAGGTGCTTACTATCTTTTGGATGAATGTGCTGTTCTTCTTTGGTGGATTTAATCCAAGTCACCGGGCAGGGGTCCAGTGGGGAAGTGGTGGTATTTAAAGCAGTGATGGTTTGTTCTATTTGTTTAGTTGATGGAATGCTGAAATTCTTCCATTGATTAGTAGTTGCGGAATCATCTGGAGTTGGTGTGTCCATAAGCGAGACGTTGTCATGGGGGGTGGTGGTACTGTACTTGGTTATTAGATAATCAGCGAAGGTTTGTGGGTGTATCTTGCAGTCATCTTTCATGGTTGGGTCATTTGTTAGGGTACGAACAATGTTGAAGAGTTCTTTAGGTTTATTACAGGCTTTTAGTACGAGGTTTGTGTCGTATTGTTGTTTATGTTTATTTATTAGGTTATTGTAATCTTTTTTGCATTTCCTGGTATTGTTTCAATGTAGATTCTGATTTGTTATGTCTCCAGTGATGTTCCAGTTTCCATAATTTTCTTTTGGATTCTCTTATTGTGTTGGGTGGAGTACCATGGTGTAGATCTGTGCCTGTTTTTGTTGTGGTGTGAGTTCATTTGAGGCGTGAGTTGTGATGCGGCAAGGATAGTGGTATTCCATATGTTGATAGCTTCGTCGAGGTCGTTGAAATTTTGGGGTAGGGCCTGTATGGTTTCTTTGATGAAGTGCTCTTTGTTGAAGGCTTTGAATTGTCTGGTTGGTTGTTCTGTTTTCCAGGTTGTCTTTTGGGTATTATGGTGGAGCACAAATGAGATGGCATGATGATCTGATCATGGTATTGGTGTGGTTTTAGGTGGTGTCATGAGACCTTGATTTAGAGTGTTAGTTGGCACGAATATGAGATCTGGTGTAGAGCCAGAGCGATGGAATGGACCTGATAGGACTTGCTTGAGTTGAATGGATTCCATAGCTTTGTGGAAAGCGATTTAAATTGTTGTTGATGCAGATGTGAGGTTGAGGTCCCCTAGCACGATGAGCGTCTTGTGTGGTGAGTTAGCTGCATATATCATATCTAGGATGTTGGATGTGTCCTCTGTTGGGGCGTTGGGGGGGTCGATATATCAGGCAGATGGATAGATGTTTGTTTTCAGTGTTGATGAATTCGCAGTGTTCTGAGCTTTTGGAGGTTGCTGTCTTGAGCCTTAGGTCTGTTCGGGCAAGTATTAGTACTCCGCCTCCTCGTTTGTGGGTTCTGGGGCAGTTGTATGCTGTGAATGCTGGTGGTGTTATTTGGTTCAGTATTACCTGGTCTGTGTTTTGAGCCATGATTCAGTAATGCATAGTATGTCAATGTTGTTTTCATGGATATAGTCGGTAATAGTGTTTGTTTTGTTGCATATTGATCTTGCATTTATCAGACTTATGTTTATGCGGGTGGTATGTTGATTGTGTGGTTGAGGTGTGAGTGTTCGTGACCGTGTTTCTCTTGTAGTGTGTCTGGTATGTCTTTTGCTGGGAGGTTTGTAGTAAGCGGATGTGTGTATAGATTGGTGAATGGTAGGGAAGTATGATATATATATTGGTAGAGTTTGTAAAGCTGTGAAGTAGGTAGTGTAGTAAAATGCATTTGTTTGGTAAGAACATAGGGTAAGAATTAGTATTATGGTGTATATTTTTTGGAAGTGTGTTCTATTGTACATTTGCTGTCCGTAACGTAGTTTGTTGCCAGCGTGAGGGGGGTTATTTTTCATGTTAGTGTCCTCCGTGTGGGATGAGTTACTCACAGTTGGTTGGTGATCTGTGTTGTTAGTCTGGAGAGTTGGTGTCATTGCTGTGCTCGTCTTTTGGTGTACGTTGTTTTGTGCTCCACTCCCCATAGCTGAGAGCTGGAAGCTTCCTACAGTAGTCAAATGTCTGGTCTTTGACTGAACAGTCTGGTTTTCAGGCTTCCTGTACTTTGGCTACAGCTTGTAAGCAAACACTGTATTCTTTAGTCAAGATGGCTTTGACTGTGATGGAGCCAATCAGGTATAGACTTTCCTGTGCAGAGATGCAGAAAAGGCAAGGAACACATGCAGGGCGAGAGTCTAGTATCTGCACTATTTTGCCGGTGGCCTGGCTGTTCTCTGAGTTCAGCTGATGTGTCCCATGGAGTCCTTGCCTGTGCAGATACAGCCCTGCCGCTGCTCAAGTAAGCTTCACTGGTCACTGATGTTCTCCCCTCCCTCAGCAGCTGAGGCAGTGACAGAGTCCCAGCTCAGTCCCCAGCTACCTGCTTGCCTGCCCTGCCTCTTCGCACAGTACCTGCCTATGCCTTCCTCTCCCTCAGCTGGTAGCTTTTCTGCCCTCACAAGACTCTGCAATCAGCCGACTGCTGGCCATGATGAGATGTCCTCCTTTCCTCTCTCCTTGTGCCTCCCCCCTCCCCGAGTGGCAAGTTCCAGTCCGTGCAGCTATAGTGCCACACAAATGCATAGGCCAAGCTCTCTCTGGGGCAGTTCTAAGTTTACATAAGTAATAGTAAGTATAATTGTCTGTAGAAAGTGATCCAGAGAGCTCGTAACTGAGAGGGTGGCCTTTGCGCGGTATGCATGGCATTTACTAGAGCACAGCAGCTACTGGGGATATGTGTATATATATATATATCTATATATCTATATATATATATGTCAGAGCCTGAATGATCTCATTGCTATGAGATTGGTGCCTGTGAGCACGTAGAGCCCCTCTACTGATCCCCAAGAGAATTCTGTTGCTGGCAGAGATCCCCAAGCCCTAGAAACCAATGATACCTATTGCTCGGCTCTGTGCTGTTTGCAACCACGCCGCGCTGCAACATCTTGCAACATCAATAGGACATGCTGCCATTGGGGTTTTAAAGTGGTGCAATTAGAAACAGCACTGAGCTGCATTGGCTGCCTCCATCATTGGGCTTCTGCTGCTGCTGTTGGAGAAGGGGGCTATTCCAAGGACCCCACGTTTCCAGCTGACATGCAGGAGGACTCATGGCTTGGGAGAGGAGGATGACACAGACCATCACTGCTGGAGGGGTCCTGAGTCTTCCAGGCTGTGAGGGAAGGGGCTGGTGCTGTTTATGGTGTGTTCAGAAGTGGCTGCTGGTCTAGGCCATTGGCAGAGGGGTACAGACATGGGTATGTTGAAGAGGGTGCTGGTGGAGAGAGAACAGGAAAGGGGGTGATTGTACTGGCAATAGGGTTGGCACAGTGATCAGAGGTTTGGGAAAGGAGAGTGGTGGTATGGGGTTGGGAGTTTAGAGTGAGTAGGGAGGATTAGGTGGAAGAATGGCAGGGGACAGGTACTGATGAACGGAGAGGCGGGGAGGGGATGCTGGGGAAGGAAGCAGGTGGGTGGCTGCTCGAGATTCAGTGAGGGGAAAAGAAGGCAGGAGAGTGGGGGGTTAAGGAAAGCAAGAACTCAGAGTGAAATGGGGATCTGTGGAATGGGTGGGAGAAGAGCACAGGCTTGGGTATTGCTTTGGTGAGGGAACGGGGATTTGGTGCTTACATGGGGGAAGAGTGGAAATGAGTTTGAGTAGGGACTTGGAGATTAGAAGGACAGTGGGGACTGAGTGTGAAGGGTTGTGATAAGGGTGAATTAGATGCATGTGACCTAGCGTGAAGAAAGGGGAGGAAGGGGCATGGGGACTGGGTGTGTGGGGGGGAGAAGAGAGATCTTTGAAGAGAGTGAGGGACTGAGATTTTATTTATTTAAACAGAAGTATATACCGCTTTATCCTAAAATCAAAGCGGATTACACAGCAAAGAAATCAGATGATGGGGCGTGTGAGTGGGGCATGCAGTGATAAAATGATGTATGTGTGCGTGAGCTCTGCACAGGAACAATATGCATTTCTACATCTTCTTGCTGCAGGATATCTACAGCTGTAGGCTATATACAGTATGAGCTATGCACAGGAGTTATTTACATTTTTACAATTTCTTGCAGAGTGGTATCAACAGCTGTAGGCTGCATACAGTGGGAGCTCTGTACAGGAGTTATGTACTTAACTTAGTTAATTAGTTAATGTGAAGTCCTTGTGGTTGATGGAGAAGGAATGCTTGGGACTGGCTAGCAAGTGCCTCAGTACTGGGGACTGGCTTAGGGTTGATTTGCTCGTATACCCTTTCAATACTTTGTAAGGGTTTCATTTATATTTACTTTTTTACATTCTTTAGTTTGTGGTTTAATTGTGTTGTATTAATTTCCTAATTATTGGCCCTATATGGATAGTCTTGATTGATTTAAAGTTGTACCACACTTTGGGATTTAATGTAAGGTCTGTTATAAATAAAATGACAATGAAGAAGTTGATGTATAATTTTATATTTTCTTAATAGTATCTTGAATTTCTATACCTCCTTCCTTGGGCAAACTCAACCCAAAATGGTTTAAAAAAGCCCAAAATTAATATGATAAATAGTAATATGCTTCAAACCTTTTTGGTGGAAAGCCAGTTCAGTTTCAGGGGAACAATCTCAGAATTAATGAGAAGATTTCTTTCATGAAAACGATGTTGGATATGAAAACTGAAGAAGGAGTACCCCACTACACTGAAGCCATCTGATGAGAGACCATGGATAAGAAATTGACAGCATGCTATTGTTCATAACCAGTAGGGTTTATCCCCTTGGATTGTGTTTACCTGTGTAGTTGGAGCCCTTTCTAGCATGTTTACTAAAATGCATTGTTAGCGTGTGGCAAGCCCTCAAAATTAGCATAGAAAGTGGCCTTGACCAATGCTATTGGGGGCGTGCCTGGCATGTTCCCCTGCAGTTATTGTGGAGAGATGCGTCTCTCTGCGATACCATCCAGGACATCTAATGCAGGTGCACCTACTGCCACCCATCAAGGAGTCAATAAGTACACCTGCGTTAATGACAGCAATCACAGTGCACACCAGTGACGGCCACGCTAACCATGATGTGCTATCAGTGCTACCACATTACTCCTAATCCACCTAGTCGCTGCCCCATCCCTCACTGAGTGGTTAGCATGGGAATTTTGCCATCATGCCTTGGGCTAACAGTCAACGTGGTGTGCTTAGCTGCCATAAAGTCTACACTGTTAGCGTGCATTAGTAAATATGCCCCTTTATAAGGCCACTGCTACTTTTACAGAGCTCTCCAGTATCAAAATGTATGAATTGTTTTAACATCAAACATATAGAGCACATTTCACTCCAACACACTAGTGCAAACTAAACAAGAAATGGAGATCTCATTAAGGCCAACATTTACCTATCTGGGTGTGAGTTAAGTAATAAACGCCTCTATAGAGAGGAAAATGAAAACAAGGCTATGCTTCAGAAATGATCATTATCTGATGCCCAGGTTACTTCAATTATAATCTTACGAATTCCAGAGGGAGGCTCTCTTTGGCACGAAGCAAGTACTATGCTGAGCATTAGCAGTAAATCTGAGAGACTGAGATCATTCTCTACATACCCTGGCTTAGAAGCGAGGTTCATGACTGTCATGGTATGCGCAAAACTAATCAACCACCAAAAATAAAGGTAAACATATCTCAACATCAAAAATCAATCACTGAGAAAAGCGTTTTCAACCTTCTACCTTTGAAACTGAAGTTGAATATTATCAGTGAAGTAAACCTCTCAGAAAAAAAGATTTCTTTCAAAGAAAAGGGGAAAAGACCTCAGAGATGTCCCTTTAAAGTTTGGTACCTATTTACTTATTCAGGTCACCTGGTTACAGCGGCATGCCCAATTTCCAGATTAATCCGCTGATTTGATTTTTTTGATCTAATTTGTGCGCGGGAGGAACCGAGTTATAGATATTTTAAAGTCTGCCTTAAGCCGATTTCCTCCGACGTCATTCTGGTTCTGGATCTCCCAAATTGGTGATGCTTTTTAAGAGCAGATGCTGCGGACCTTGTTTGTACTACACTGCCAGCTAGACAAGAGTGTGGTAATGACTGACGTATGACACCTTCATGTCTGTTTGAAGTGCTTTCTGAAAAGCTGCAAGTGAGTAAAGTTTTTTTTAAAAATGGGATTTTTAATGTAACATTGTTACTAACATGAGCATCGTGAATTTCCTTTTTACCTGTTGGAGTATTATTTGTTCACCATGAAGAGAAAATCTCAACATTTTTTTTCTTCTTTTAGGAGAAAATTATATAACAGTTATGTTGTTCATTAAGTGCATTTTTGTATGTTTATTATAGAGCACGCTTGTAGACAATCCAGTTTGGATGGCATTTAGTCCAGCAAATAGTGGGGTAGAACGTGCAGGCCAGACATCCAACCTGTGCACAGATCTATGTCCCGATTCTGCCACCAGCGCTCCCCACACTTACACAGCGTTTGTGTGTGAAGCGCCGGATGTGGGCGGGAGGAGGCGGTGCTGGGGCAGAGTGGGGGTGCAGCAGGGGAATGGCCATGTGCAGGAATGTACCTGGATGCCTTTGTATGCACCCCCCAGCACCGAGATAGATGCCTGGCCTATTCCACCCCTATGGTGGAATAAGTGCCAGACCCTTGCTGTTTGCGGGCTGCAGTCCCCCAACACCATTGCGCCACCATGGTACAGCACCCGCTGTCTGATCCAGGCATTGGGAGCCCCCACTGAGGGTCAGACGGCAGTGTGCCAGAGCCGCACTCTGTCAGGGCATTCCATGCCTCCGGCTGGACGTGCCGGTGCCATGGCAACAGGACACCACTGCACCGGCACACCAGCCAGAGTGTTGTGCTGTCTAGACAGGCAGCCTAGGGGACATCCCCTGCAGTGGAACACAGTGCATGCCGAGACATCTGGGTGCCTGTAGCTCCCGCGATTGTGGATTTGGGTACAACTTGGCCCCATCCAAGTTTTAGGTGTCCCCACTGCCCAGACATGCACCGTATGCAATCGGCCTCCATGATGCAGCTTGCCTGTGGAATGCGGCCACGTCAAGTGTAACAATATTGACTGAATATCATTGAAAGCTAAGTTTTGGCTTGTATTTTACTATAAAGGAAATAATTATCATGGACATTAATAAAAAAGTTTTGAAAAAGGGGGTTTTATGACCAGTGAGGATGAGTCTGAGTCTTTGTGAAACTCTTAGTTTTGAGTCATTTGACTACAAGACTTTAAAGGGTCATCTGAGGTCTTTTTCCCTTTTGTTTGAAAGAAATCTTTTTTCTGAGAGAGGTTTATTTCATTGATAACATACAACTTTGGTTTCAAAGATGCAAGACTGAAAAGATTTTTCACAGTGATTGATTTTTGATGTACAAAACTAACCCTTAGGGAGAAATTTGGAGGAATTGCCCCTAAAGAAATGATAGAAAGCATATGTTTCAGAAATGATCATTATCTGATGTCCAGGTTATTTCAATACTCTACTATGTTACTGGGACAACTCAAGACAATCTGCTGCCTGAGGCGAGATATGAGTTGATCCCCCCCCCCCCAGGCACTCACAAAGGAGGGGCCTTCTCCGAGAATTAAGTGGTCCCCTAACTCAGGACATTGGTCAGGTGGAGCCCCAAGAAAAATGAAAATAACATATTCCCAGGCTATATAATATTTTAAACGTTGCCACTGCTTTTTATCGGTTTAGCTCTGTAATTATTATGTAGCCTGGGACTTTAATAACTCCCGATACTGGACTGGCCTAGTATTAAATGTAAATATATATTCCGCAAAAAACAAAGTAGATGGTCACACACTAACGAGCAAAAAGAAAAAGCCAGAACCACAGCTCAGCTTTTGAACATATAGGGCCTGATATTCGAAATGCATTTACACGGTTTACAGCTCATTAAACCGTGTAAATGCTTAAATGGGGATATTCCACAGCACTTACGTGGTTAGTGCCATTAAATATCCCCTCTTAACTCCTCTATGCACCCTGATGCTATTTGGTTAGCATCGGGACGTGCCAGGAGCATTCGGGGGTGGAGCAAAGATGGCAACAAGCGCTAACCAGGCAGCAGCGATATTGCATGCCACCCAGTTAGCGATCTGCACCTATCTTTAAGGCACAACAGCTAACCATGCAATGTTGGACTATAGGTGCAGTCTGGTTTTTGCAGCGTAAACGACTCCTATGTTCTTGCATACGAACTCTGAAGGAGCGACTAGTTTTGCCTATATAAAGTTGATTGCAGGGACACCTGATGGCATATACTACTGAGGTGCTAGCACAAGATGTTGATTGTTTAAGAATGTATGTTTTGCCCAGATACTGAAAATCTGTGGTCTCCTCCGTAATACAGCAAATTGTGCATTCTCCACATGTAGTGTGTCCTAGTCTTAGTACGGCTCCCTCTTGTGCGGGGGCTGAACGAAAACTCGTCGGTCTTAGCTGTTCCTTCAGGTTACTATTACATCGTCCTAAGCAAGAGTGATTATTTAGAGGAAGCACAACGGCAGCTGTCAGACAATTCAGTATATGAAATTTTAGTAGCAAACCCTACTCAACATATACAGGTCAGGATAAAGGGTAACACTGCTGAAGCATTACAAAATAAATTAATATCAAAGAAAGAAATGACTTTCTTAAACGTAAAAGCACCTGTTACACCACGATTTTATCTAGTTCCTAAAATTCACAAGCGATTACAAAAACCCCTAGGCAGGCCGATTGTATCAACCAGAGGATCGGTGCTCGAGCCGTTATCAATCTATGTAGACTCCTTTCTGAGGCCACTATTACAGGATATACCCTCGTACATTCGAGACACCTCTCATTTTCTTGAGAAATTGAATCAACAGGCTCGATGGGTATTCGATTCAGAGATATTGTTAATGACACTGGATACCACAGCACTTTATACGAGCATACCCCAACAAGAAGCAATCTATACAGTAGAAAAACAATTACGAAATAGAAGGGACCTTTCAGAAGCACAGATTCTATTACTCCTAGAGTTATCACAATTGGTCATTGCTTATAATTTTTTCTAATTTTTTCCAGTTTGAAGACATTCTTTACCAGCAAAAATCAGGAATAGCGATGGGGGCATCTTGTGCCCCCTCAATAGCAAATTTATTTATGGGTGATTTTGAAGATCGCTGGTTGAAAGTTTCGCCCTTTTATCATCGGATCAAGATGTGGACCAGATTTATCGATGATATCTTTTTACTGTGGAAAGGGACAACAGCAATGGCACAGCAGTTTATAACTTGGCTAAACAGTTGCAATACAGCGATACAGTTCACTTACACAATAGACCCCAAAGTTGTGGTTTTTTTAGATCTGGAGGTGAAACGAGGTCCTACGGAGTGGATAACCACAGTATATAAAAAACCCATAGCTCGGAACACGTTCCTACATTATACCAGCGGTCATCCGGTTCGGCTCAAAAATAGTCTTCCATTCTCCCAATTTCTAAGATTCCGCCGAAACTGTTCAGAACTGTCCGAATTTAAAAAGAAATCCAAACAGTTGTTAAGGGACTTTACAGCCAGGGGATACCCAGATTCTATATCACGGAAAGCCTACAAACGAGCCTTATGTAATGATCGTACATGGTTACTAAATTCCCAGCAGGGCGTAACATCTAAAGAGAAGGAAGGCAGTTGGAACTTAATAACAAAATTTTCTCCTCTTAGCTATAAGATTCAAAAAATAGTCTCGAAACATATACATTTAGTACGTATGGATCCAGGCCTGACAGAGAAAATTGTCAGATGTGTTTGGCAACGTAATAGTAACCTGAAGGAACAGCTAAGTCCGACGAGTTATCATTCAGCCCCCGCACAAGAGGGAGCCGTACTAAGACTAGGACACACTACACGTGGAGAATGCACAATTTGCTGTATTACGGAGGAGACCACAGATTTTCAGTATCTGGGCAAAACATACATTCTTAAACAATCAACATCTTGTGCTAGCACCTCGGTAGTATATGCCATCAGGTGTCCCTGCAATCAACTATATATAGGCAAAACTAGTCGCTCCTTCAGAGTTCGTATGCAAGAACATAGGAGTCGTTTACACTGCAAAAACCAGACTGCACCTATAGTCCAACATTGCATAGATTTCGGCCACGAGTTTGAGCAGCTAAGCTGTTTCTGCATAGACCGAATTCATGTACCAATGCGAGGCAAAACTCTAGACGAAACCCTGCTTTTTTATGAACAACGCTGGATTTTTACAGTAAACACGGTAATGCCTTTAGGTTTAAACTCCTCGGTGGAGTGGCAAGTCTGTAGATAGAGCGATGAATTTCTTAGCAATGAATCAGCTGTGAGTATAAAAGGAGGCGGGGCAATAAGACCGCATGCGCGGCGTTTTTTGATCAAAGAGAAGACACGAAGAGACGTGGGCAGCAGCAAGTAAAGAGTAAGCAGTAACACTGAATAAACTGTAGGCCTGGTAGATGATTTTTAGAAGTTAAGAATAGTGTTTAACTTAAGCCATAATCAATGTGCAATAGGGAATGAGAAGGAAGATTGGCGCCATTGTTCTATCTTTCTCTCGCTCGTAGATCCTCCTGATGAAACTCCGAAGAGGAGAGAAACGCTCAACGAGGTGCCCTAGGAGGCGTAGAGAACAGTCATAAATACTAGAGGAAAATTAAGAAACCTCACAAAGAATTGAAGATAAGCAGAGAACAAAGATAAGCTTGTTTTACAGCTTTTGGGATTGCCAATAACATTTTGAAACGCACAGGTGGTGGAATACTGGTGATATTCATTCAAACAATCAAAAAAAAAGGTTTTACTACCCAGTAGTCATTGATGCAACATAAGCGCTACTTGTTTCTCTTTTGAGAGGAGGTTAATTGCGCTTTACAGGTCTGAGACTACACATGGGGATTTGAAAAATATTGCTAGTAACCATTATTATTGACACAAGTTAGAGTGGAGTAATTTTCATTAGTATAATAGCTTACCATACTCCGAAAAGACCAAAGAGATTTTTGCAGCAGCTAACCAGGCAACATGCGATATTGCTGCTGCCTGGTTAGCTACTGCGGCTTCCGGTGTCTGCTGCGGTCCCCGGATATTCAATGCCAGAGCCTCATATGACCCCGGCATTGAATATCCGGAATTAAGGGTCTGCGGAAGGGCTATGTGCCGTAGGGGCGCATAGCCTGCCCAACCCAATATCGGGCCCATATTCTTCACCCAAGGAACCCCCTCTCTCCCAACAATGGGTGCAGAGCAGAACTAGAGCATTAGCCCCACAGAACTCAATACACACAAAAACAGGTGTCATCTCAGTAACAGCAACATAAACCTTGGGCCGGAAGGACTGCGGTTTCTAGTCCCACAGGTGCTCCTTGTCGTCTTGGGCAAGCCACTTAACCCTCCATTGCCCATGTTCCCTGTAAAAAAAAGTTATCTCCAAGTTATAATGCCCTGCTCAATGTAATTTCAGTTTGTTCAATGTAAACCGCCTTGATATCATGAAAGGCGGTATATAAGAAATGTTAAATAAATCAATAAATAAATAAACCCTCACCAGTAGTGGACATATTGAGCTCAATTTCAGAACATGCACATCCAGCCCGCGCGCATGTCCAAATTGAAAACTGGCCCGATTTAAATGTGATTCTGCAAACACGTGGATAGACGCACCCACAGTTTCGGAATTTGGGACACAGATGTGTTTGGCACAGCACGAACAAAGCATTATGGAGTATGAGACATGGCTATATGCAGCAGATGGCTTCATATGTCCCCGCGCTCACCGTATTCTGAAAAGAGGGACATTTTCCATCCCATCCGTCTCCAATATATACCTGCAAATGGCCCCCCCCCCCTGTAAAACATGTATCTCCTACGCTGCTCCTCTCACTGATAGTGTTGTGCTGATGCAAACTACACATGAATACTGGTGATACATAAATGTTGATGCATGATGCCAGTCTGTTGCATGCCCAGAACACTGTAAAGTGATCTCTCTGCACTCTAAGATAGTATAAAAGCAGGTAGAAGTGATATCTTCATCATGACATACCTTGCATCACAACATACATGACAGTAGAAGACATCCTTAGTTATGCTTGCATTGGTCATCTCTGAAAACAGTCTGTACAATGCTAAGTATAGACCAGAAACATTCAGAAGAGGGTCTCCATAGCGAAATGTCAAAACATATCCCTGTCACTAATAAGGGGCCCTCAGAATGGGAGTATTCAACAGTGCAAACAGCACTAATGCATGCCCAAAGGCACCCTCATCGCTCTCTACAGATGTGCACATTTTTAGAGACCAATGATGGTGCTTCTGGGCATGTCTCAGTGCTGTTTGAACTGTTAAATGCTCTCATTCTGAGGATCCCTTATTTATTTATTTGTTTATTTTTAGTGCCATCAAGTGACAGGGATATGTTTTTTGACATTTTCCTGTAGAGAACCTGTTCTAATTTATTCTGCCTGATCACACTGGCATGTGGTGATGCTGTGGTTATCCCTACAGTCCAGGCACTCATGTCCCCCCAGATTTGCAGATGAGCACACCATATCCTCCCGTGCAACACTCAAACCACACACACACACACACACACACACACACACACACACACACACACACACACACACTTTCACTTGCAGTCACAAATAACATTCCTCTGCCAAAACCATGACCTGCACCTATAAACAACTGCAGTGAAGACATCATGGCACAGTGTTTGAGGACACCACATATGAGCTGCAATTTTAAGCCAAACACAGTTCTGCTCCTTACTACCTCACATACCATCCCTACATCTACATTCCCATTGTTCTGAACCCTGGAATTGTCAGGGAAGCTGAGAATAGCCCCTTTAGCACAAACAGCAAATGCCGGCATAGCCAGAATGAAGACTACTGCAGTGCTTTATATTTCTGTAGGGATGTTTTTTTAATCATTCCTTCACCTTACAAACGTCCCTCACCTGTGCATTCTATTCTTTACGACTGCATCTTGTGCCCTCCCAGACAGCAGACGCACCAGTTCAATAAAGACGTGTAACAGCTATACATCTCTATGGGACACGATGAAGATCAGAGCAGAAAATCTTCTAAGTCCTGGCCTTATGCCACGGACCTTTCCTGAATATGCTTTTTACATCTCCATGGCTTCTCCCGACCATGTTCTGAGATCCCCATGCTACTGCCGTGTACGTGCAAGGCTGTATGGTTTCAGAATACAGTTCTAGATGTTTTAGCAAGAAAAACGTCAATCCCGCATGTCTAACCGGCTTATTCGTGTTCTGGAATGACCTCCATTGTGAATTTCCTTCTAAAAATGGTTGGCCATGTTTGAGGGGATATCACTATATTTCATGAACCCTTGCTGTGAAATCTTCCATTTAATTTTGCTTTCTGAAGCTTAGTAGGTGGGATGTATAAATGGGGTTGTATTATTTGCTCGTTACCACCTCTGCTGTAGGTTCTCCGAATTTTTTTTAACTCATCAAAAGAGAAATGTGAATCGTTGAATCGATTCTGACTCTGGGCTTCCTAGCAGCCCCTAGGTTTTGGCAAAGTGTGACCAGAAGTAGATTGCCAGGCCATTTCTTCAGAGGCAATGGAAGGTAAAGTGATTTGCTCAAGGCCACAAGGGTGCCAGTGGCAATGAAACACTGATCTCTTGGCAACTAGGCTACTCCTCCATGAAGTGGGTAAGTATTATTCATGAGCTGTCATAGCTTCATTTTCTTATTTTCTCTATGGGGCATGTTTACTAAAATGCACTATTGTAGTGCACATTAAGCCCCACAAGTTAGGATGGGAGGTGACATAGACCTGCACTAGTCGTTGGGTTGCCTAGCTTGTCTCCCTGAAGTTACCATGGGGAGAGACACCCCACTACGCTAAACTGCAGATGTACATAATACAGGTGCAGTTACTACCATCTACTGAGGGGGCGAAAGGTGCCCCTGCGCCAACGGTAACCTGCCCATGCTAACCGTGATGTGCCGTCAATGCTCGCATTTCGCCCCTAACCAGACCAGTCATCATGCCAATACGTGCTAAGTGATTAGTGTGGGATTTTTGCTAATGCGGTTACAGCAGTAAACCCCATGCTGACCGTTACTGCACTTTAGTAAACATACCCCAATATGCATGTTCTTGAAGTGGGATTTAGACCCTTCATATTTATGATTTAGAAAAGAAAGTAAAAAGAAAGAATTAAAAACAAAACCTTACAACATTCCCCAGGTCCTATAAAGAAAATCTACCACACCATTAAAGTATTAACTCCCCAAACCCCCACAAAGGGCCAACCCAGAAAACAGCAGCACCATGAATATTGCCCAGATCCTAGAACATCAACTGGGAAAACTGAACACCTCCGATCACTACTGATCCCTCCTTAAACTCCATGCAGACAGAATGCCTGGCCTCAGCCACACACTCAGAATATAGAGAGATCCTCAATAAGTATAAAAACAATGACCACATACTCTAAGAAGCTAAACTCTGAGACATAGAAAGAGACGCTGATGCCCCATACTGTGCAAAACAAACATAAAACATAAAAATCCCAAAGACTGACTTTTTCCAATCACTAAATTGAAAATATCATTTTTCTTCTACCTTTGTTGTCTGACCATTTATTCCTTTAATCATGTTGATGCCATTCTCTGGTTTGTGCTTTACTCCGTCTTCACTTAACTCACTTTTAGAGGTTCCAGTCCACTTGCCAGTTCTTTCCCTTCTTTCCAGCTCTGACATTGATCTTTTCCTTTTTAGCTTTTTTCCATTTATTTTTCTCTGTCAACTCATATTTCACTCTTCTTTCTTCGATCTTCCTCTTTATACTCCATCTGCTTACCAATCTTTAACCCTTAACAAAGCCCTCTAATTCTCTCTCTCCTTCTCCAGCTTTTAACTCTCCTTTTCCTGTCCCCTTCGTACCTGTGTTCAGCAGCACCTCTCACCTTCTCTCCTCCCCTTACAGTGTCTCTCCCCCTCTCTATCACTCCCCTCACCCTGTCCCATCTCTCTTTTTTCTCACACGTCCCTCTGTGTCCAACATCTCTCCTCTCCCTCCCCCATGTCCATCTTTCCTTTCTCTATTACCTTTTGTCCAGTATTCTCTTGTCCCTCTCTTTATCCCACGTTCAGCATCTCCTTTTTTCCTTCTCTTAAGTCCGCATCCCCCCACTCTCTCTCCTATCACATCTCAAGCATCTGCCTTCTGCCTCCCTTCATCCCATGTCGAGAATCTGCCCTCCACCCCTGACGCCATGTCCAGCATCTGCTGTCCATCCTCCTACACCCTGCGCCCTGTGTCTAGCATTTTCTGACTCCTCCCCAGGCCTAATGCTGCTGTTGCATCTCCAAACTTCTGCAGCAGCGGCAGCAAATAGAAAACAAAAACCATGGTATCTTTATGACTCCTCTATGATTCGAATGCCCTCCCAGTCCCTGCCCTCTCTGACACCAAACGTATATATTAGAGGGACAGGAACAACAGGGCCTTCAAACCATGCTGGGCCCTGCACTTCCTGTTTTCTCTTGCTGAGGTCTCACCACATCCACGGGTCCTGTGAGAAGTGGCAGCAGCTGGGGGAGACTATACCCATCCCTGCTGCTTGACCCTTTTTTTTAAAGTGAGGTGACTGCCACTGGAGTGCTTTGGGACTTTTTTTTGCCACCCGAAGTAGCCCCCTCACTCAACCTAAGGATACAGCCAACCTTGTATATTACATGCTATAGTATGTTGCATTCATTACAATATTTTTTATAGAATATATTCACTGTTCTCAGGGTCAGTGGGGATTCCCCCCCCCCCTACTGATGGGTGTCCAGTTAAGGTGTCCGTAAAAATAGGCAATCCTAGGCTCAGGGCCAAAGCAAGCTAGGCATGCACTGTGCAACTTGTGAAGTTCGTATCCCCACCAGCCCAGTACGCCCAGGACCTGATTCCGATCAGGCTTCCTGAAGTCCCCATGATGACATCAGCGACTCTTCCGTACTTGTGTTCTATGTGGCCGCACTGCTCACACAGCCCTGCCTAGACCCCCACCAGCACACTGAAGCTAGATGCGTCTTTTTACTGCTTGGGTTAGAAATTGGTTGGGTGGGAGGTGACAAAGGTTACAGATAAATGGAGCTCACTCTGAGGAGAAGGATATTACCAGTGGTGTGCCCCAGGGATCTGTTCTTGGTCTGATTCTTTTTAACATCTTTGTTAGTGATATAGCAGAAGGGCTGTCGGTAAGGTTTGCCTCTTTGCGGATAATACCAAAATCTGCAATGGAGTAGACACCCAGGAAGCTGTAGATAACATGAGGAGGGATCTAGCTAAGCTTGAAGAATGGTCTAGAATCTGGGAGCTGGGATTTAATGTTAAAAAATGTAAGGTCATGCATTTGGGCTGCAGCAATCCAAGGGAGCAATACAGTATAGGAGGTGACGTACTTTTGTCCACTAAAGAAGAGCGGGACCTAGGCGTGGTTGTGTCTGATGATCTTAAAGTAGCTAAACAGGTAGAAAAGGCAACGGCAAAAGCTAGAAGGATGCTTGGGTGCATACAGAGAGGAATGGCTAGCAGAAAAAAGGAGGTGATAATGCCTTTGTATAAGTCTTTGGTGCGACCTCATTTGGAGTATAGTGTGCAATTCTGGAGACCACACCTTCAAAAGGATGTGAACAGGATGGAGTCGGTGCAGAGGGTGGCTACTAAAATGATTAGTGGTCTTCATTATAAAGCATATGAGGACAGACTGAAGGATCTTAATATGTACACCTTAGAGGAAAGGTGGGATAGAGATGATATGTTTGAGATGTTTAAATACCTCCATGGCATAAATGTTCAGGGAGAGAGCCTCTTTCAATTGAAAGCAAGTTCTGCTACGAGGGGACATGGGATGAGGGTTAAGGGAGATAGATTCAGGAGTGATATGCGGAAATATTTCTTTATGGAAAGAGTAGTGGATCCATGGAATAGTCTCCCAGTGGAGGTGGTAGAGATGAGGACAGTAATTGAATTCAAAAAAGCATGGGACCAACACAGAGGATCTCTAAAGGTAAAAAGGGGACTGTTGTAGTTATGGAAGGACAGACTAGATAGGCCATGTGGTCTTTTTCTGTCATCATGTTTCTATGTTTCTATGTGTCTATGTTTTTGTGCTGCAGAGGTTAGAGTCTCATCACTGCTCGTTTATCTTCAGGTGAATGGACAGTGACGATCTCCCAGCCACCGCACCAGTTTGTGCTCTGAGCCCCTCTTGTTTTTATCCCTGTGCGTAGCTTTGTTTGCACAAGTACAGACAAACCTAAGCCTACTGATGGGTGGACAAAGATAGACAGATGGACACACCCGCCCCCTATAGGCACTACCTTAAAAAACGCACCTAAAGAACAAACACGTTTTGTTCATTTCACTGAATTGTGCACATTAGGGCGAGGAATTGGTGGGTTAGGAGTGCTGGAGAGTAGATGTGGCGAGCACATTGTGGGGGAAGATATCGTATGCTAGCTGGTAATATTGCAATTAGCAGGGCTTCACTGAATGCTACATCAGTTAGTGGCGTTAGAAGCACCTGCATTAATTGCACTGCACGTTAGGATAGGTGTCCTCATGGAAACTGCTGGAAACATTCTCGCCACGCCCCTGACGGCTACTGCAGAGACTTTGTACTTAATGCATATTTGTATGTAACACACATTTAGCAATAAACTAATGCATTTTAGATTGTAAACCCTCCAGGAACCGACTGAAATACCTACTCTGTAGCTCGCTCTAACACACCTCGAGCTACGGGCACTGCTGAAAAGGCATGAACTAAATCCAAATTCCCTTCACTTTCAGGCTTGTGTTTGCCTGCTGACAGACTGCCCTTATAGGACAGAGCAGTGCCCCCTATAGGCCTGGCACCCAAGGGGTTTTGCGCTGCTTGTCCATCCCTTGCAATAGCTCTGGTCATTTTAAATCTACCACCTACCACTTATCTGTTTGCCCTTATTTTTACATCTCAGAAGACGTAAATGCAACCCACATTTCTTTATTCACACTTGGATAACCTGAGGCACTGCTGTGCTTGTCACATTTTTATGTTAATATGGTTTACACACTTTGAGCAGTGTGTTAGAGGTTTTAAGATAGTACTTCTAAAAAATTTCAGTGAACTACATTTAAGTGTGATAGATTTACTGAATCGCCTTCTCTGTTTATCTATCGCTGGCCTAGCACACAACCTAAAGATAGGATTGTTTTGGCAGCAACACCATTAATCTCATCATTGCCTTGCAAAGCATATGTACAGCTGTTTCAGTTCCCTTTAGAAAAACACTCAACTCTTGTTTCCACTCAGGGCCAATGCTGTGTATAAATTTATAATTCAAATACACAATGAACATATGAAAGAAATTAACAACTTGCTGGTAATCTCCTGGATGAACAATGAAGATTTTGCTAATCTGACAGTGATGGGAATTACTGTGAATGCAAAACTGAATTCTTCCACTATTTTGACATCGAGATCTTCCCTCATCTAGTCAATGTAGCAGCTCAAGGTGTGGGCTGAGGCCCTGAGGCTCTATTCAGTTAATCTGAGACCAGAAAGGGGCATGTGGGGAAGAGCTGTTTCGGAAGGTTGGCCGAATAGCCTAAATAGGACTCTGAGTTTTAACATGTTGATGTTAATAGGTCACATTGCGGCAAATAGGTCGATAAAGAGCGTCAGTCAGGCATTTGGGGCCAGTCAGCCTCCAAGTTGCAACAGTTTAGCCCTTATTAGAATATGCACGATCCGTAATGAGAAGGACAAGCAATGCCCTAGTCATGATTTTCAGCAGAAACTAAGGACAAAATGCCACAAATATCTTCCTGCACTTTAGTCGCATTCCTAATTCATTACAGTGTGTGTGTGTGTGTGGGGGGGGGGGGGGGGGTGTTTAAAAAGAACCAAGCAATTAAGGCATAAATTTGCATACAAACTACTATAGCAGAACATTTTAGAAAAGGAAGGAGGAAAGACATCAAAAGTATGTCATAGATGAAATCCTCAAGTAACCTAGTGTGTCAACACTTCCACGTCTCCCATGGACCCATGCCCAGTATCGAGGATTAAGATGTTGCTGAAAGAACTGGGACCTACACTACTTAATATAACTCGGCTATCACTTTCTCAAGGCTATGTTCTTCCCAGTCTCAAATATGCAACAGTTAGACCAATTTTAAAAAAATTCAAGCTTAGATCCCATGGACTCTAACTCATACCGGCCGATCTCTAGTCTTTCATTTGTGACAAAGATGATTGAAAAAGTAATACAAGTAGAGTGGAGTGGAGGAGTGGCCTAGTGGTTGGGGCAAGGTACTTCAGGTCGGGGGTTCAAATCCCACTAGAGGACAGCAACCTTGGGCTGGAAGGACTGGGGTTTCTAGTCCCACAGGTGCTCCTTTTGGTCTTGGGCAAGCCACTTAACCCTCCATAGCCCATGTTCCCTGTAAAATAGTTATCTCCAAGTTATAATGCCCTGTTCAATGTAAACCACACTGATGCAGAATAGCACAGTATATAAGAGAATGTAAATAAATAAAATACAATACCAGTTACAGGAACACATTAATAACCATGCACCTCTCAACCCTCATCAACACAAGTTCAAGCCATACCATGGTGCTGAAACACTCTTTGCTTCATTTCTAGACAACATTACATTAGGCCTAGACAATGTAAAAAGGGCTTCCTTCTGATCTTTATTGATATCACTGCAGCTTCCGACTCATAGTCATGACATCATGATAAAGAGGCTACAGGAGATAGGGCTTCAAGGAACCACTATCAAATGGTTTAGTTCATACCTATCCCATCAAAAGCTTCAAATAAAAAGCATCTCTCTGAAAATTTAATAGATTTTCTACTGAGCCTCACAAAGTTAGCGATTTATAACAACCTTTTTGTGTTTGAAGGGGTTTTCTATCAGCAAATTGCGGGGGTGGCCATGGGGGCCACATGTGCACCCTCAGTGGCCAATTTGTATATGGAAGGTTTTGAACAATGGTGGCTGGTCCAGTCTCCGTTTCAGCCAACATAGTAGCATGGCATAGATACATAGATGATATATTCATGATGTGGCAAGGGACCGAAGAAGAGCTTATTTCTTTCTTGACATGGATTAATCAATGTGATATCAATCTCAAATTCACACATGAATATCATAAAGATCAGATAACCTATTTAGATGTTTTGGTTAAAAGAGGATTAACATGTTGGGAAACATCAGTGTATCAGAAGGCCACTGCTCGAAATGCTTTTTTGCATTTCAATAGTGCACATCCCTTACAGTTAAAGTCCAGCCTTCCGCTGTCTCAATATTTACACTTTCGACACAATTGCTCTGATAGGAATACGTTTAAAGAATTGTCAAAACAACTTGTCAACAATTTCTGAAACAGGGGATACCCCCAGGGAGTTATCCATCGAGCGTATATATGAGCTCTGTATAATGATAGGGACTTGTTATTGAAGTCTCGGAAGAATGGCCATATAGATGTCTCTTCCAATGAATGACTTAATTTAATTACTATGTATTCACCATTGAGTTCAGGGATACAGAAAGTGCTGAAGAAGCACAGTAATGTTTTAAATATCGTGCCAGGTTTAGAGAATAAAAGATTGCAGTGTGTGTGGCGTAGACATAAGAACTTGAAAGAACAACTGAGCCCAACCGTTCTGAGACCCGTAAATTATGCCCTCTTGAAAGTGGATCAGGGTGGACATAAAAAATGTGAAACTTGCATTATATGTGATATCATCATGGAAGTGACCAGTTTTGAACATCAGGGAGTAGTTTATAAAATAAAACATAATACCACGTGTGAGTCATCTAACGTGGTTTATATTATACAGTGTCCGTGCAAGCTGCTATACATAGGGAAAACCACCCGACCTTTAAAAATTAGGATGGGTGAACATAAAAGTAGACTAAAATGTAAGGTGAAGGAAGCCCCTTTGGTGCAGCATTGCATGAGTAAAGGACGTGTATTTGAACAGTTAAGATGTTGGGTTATAGATCGAGTACTGACAGGAGTGTTAGGTAAGACGTTGGATCAAACGTTAATTCTTAGAGAACAAAAATGGATATTTACTTTGGATACTGTTGTACCGAATGGTTTAAATGTGAGTTTAGAGTGGGCAGCTTGCGTTTGATTAAACACAAGCGGAATCACTGATTGTGAATGGAGCCGGGACAATAGGTAGTTGCTTTATGAGAGAGATTGAGGAATCGGTGTGAATGGATGAGGGGGAGGAACAGTTTAAAAGGAAGATTGAGCGATGTCCTCCGCATGCGCGGCGTTCTTAGCTTAGAAAGAAGCTTTTTGAAACCGGTTTAGCAGCATGAGGTTTCAGATGTTGGATAGGTGTGCAGCACCGATGTAAAGGTTTGAATTTTTTTAAATAGTAGCTGTATTATGTGTAGAATGTTTTTAGGGTAGAGGTCGAGATTAAGAAAGTTATTGTTATTTCTTTTAGAATGTAAGGATGGAGAACAGATCCCCTGAAGAACCTCGTTGTAGAGAAACACATGGGCGCCTGAATAGTGGCGTAGGGTAAAAGGAACAATGAAGAAGGAGCAGTACTTTGAGAGATGCTAAGTACTTCCTTCTCAGTTCTAAAGTTATAAAACCGCCAGTTACTTATGTAATAAAATCGTCAGTTATCAATGCTATAGAGGTCACTGATGTCAACTCACACACTATTAGGGCACATATGTGTGTCCATGGAGTAGTGCAAATAGGTTGTCTGAGACCTTTGAAGAGAAAACATACTAGTAATCACAAAAGTTAAGACCACACCATTGTTTCTTGTTGAGCGTATTATTTGCTATACCATTACTTTCAAGTAAAAATCAGCCAGGGCCTATCAAAGCTAACTGACCAACCACAAGGGATACCACAAGGATCAGTATTATCAACCATGCTCTTCAATATGTATCTTCAACCACTGTGCAACATAATCAATGATTTTAAAGTCCAGTATAGAATTTATGCAAATGACATCATGGTATATGTCCCTATTGACATAGACCAACCAGTCTACACAAATCTATCTGGTTGACTTGAAGTTATGGCGATCTGGCTTCTCAAGCAAAATCTTACTATAAATTACAAAAAATCAGAGGCACTATTTGTAACGCGGACCACTTCATTTACTCCGCCAAAGTCGCTGAAAATTCTACACAATGATACAGAGGTTAAACAGCAGGTAAGATACCTAGGTGTTTACCTTGATCAGAACCAAGCCTTCAATACTCACGTAAGTAAAACCACAAATGCTGCCTATCACAAATTCAATATACTTCAGCACGCTCAAAACGTTATTTGACCAGGCCAACTTTCGCACAGTCTGCCAAGCCATGATTATTCCTATGTTAGATTACTGCAATGTTATTTACCAAGGTCTTCCAAAGCAAACCATATATCCACTTCAATTAGTGCAGAACACAGCTGCACAAATAATCTCAGGAACTGCAACAAACAGCCACATTTCTGCAATGCTGAAACAACTACACTGGTTACCCGTAGCCTCGTGTACAAAATTCAAAGTCATTCTCATAATTTTCAAAATCCTCATACAGCTAGCCCCAAGTGCACTTCAATCACTGATTACTAGAGATCCTGAGAGGAGAGTTCAAAGAAAAGCAAACAAGAACCTAGTACTCAAAGCTAGACAGGATACCTGTAACAGAGCATTTTCTCTCTTTGCCCCTACACCGAGTCTATAAGAGCTTTCAAAGACTTAATGGATTTCAGAAAGGCTCTGAAAACTAATCTATTTCTGGAACATTATGACAGAAATCAATGACTTTGATCTGATTAATTGGTATAGTCTTTCCATCCCCACTTTTCATTTACCATCTGGTGCAGTTAATTTATGATCCGTAATGCCCCTTCTATCCTCTCCCTAAATAATCCCTGCCAGCATAATATACCCTCTGCTTCATACAACTGCTAACCCTCCTACATGATTATCCAACAGTCTCCCTCTTTCTGTTATCCAAGTTTAAATATCAGTTCAATGTAAAGTTCCAGTTGTTTTAATGTATTAATGTAAACCGCTTTGAATGTAAGATAAGGCAGTATAGAAAACCTGTTAAATAAAATAAATAACAAATATTGAACTTCTTCAGAATGAATCCTTCATATCTTTATCAAAAACAGTTGAATAGTCACTTCATAGATCACCCTCCTATCCTTAAGCCATCTAAACTCAGAAAGGAGCTAGATCACTATTTGCCTCTATAATAGAAGCAAAATTTACCACAGATTCTCTCACACTTATCTCTTACCATACTTCAATCATCAGCCTGCGTCATTTGAATACTTTCCGAAGACTCATTTACTTAGCCCCATACCTGGGATAAAAAAGTCTGCAATTAAGCATATAAAAAATAAAAACACATTTATGGTTCTAAAGAAAAAATAGCCACGACCCATGCAATGGCAACACAGATGAAGAACACTGTAAGAGTAGATATTGATATGTCATGCTGGTTGCTTTCTTTGGGCAATTGTATGACCCCCCCCCCCCCCGGGACTGGTACAAAGATATTAGGTGCCCTAGATAAACCTTCAGCCTTACAAACCCCCACCCCCCCATTAACTTTCAGGTCCTTAGCTCTGAGATTCTGAGGGTGGAGGAAGGCGCCCCAGAGGGCACAGTACGGCTCCCCAGGGGCGGAGTCAGAGATGAAGGGGTCAATGGGCAGAGAGTGGGCGGGGAGAGGCCCCATGCTCACTAATGCCGTGAAATGAAGCTCTGAAAATTAGCGCCAGTGAAAACCTCGCACTAGAGGCACATTTGCAGGAGAGAGAAACCATTTCAGTCAGCAATGTACAGCAAAGCCAGGGAAAACTAGAAAAGTGATAGTAGTGATACATGTGCACGAACCAAAAAGACAAATAAACATATCAAATGACCAGAACCACATTTCAAATCCCCATAACCAAGCTACTAATGATAAACATAAAGCAACACTACTGACAAAACGTAAAAAGGAAGATATCATGTTTGGAAGGGGCTATGCTCTGTCCCCCTACAAAGTGAATGATCCCACAGTGAAATAGCGGTGAGCAGGGTTATCTCCTTTATATTGGGCAGGTTTGTTATGCTGTGGTCCAGATGGGGCACAGTGCAGACTAGGTAGATGCCTAGGTGGCACATAGGAATGGCAAAACTGTAAAGCAGCAAAACAGCAACTGACGAGGGTCCAACATGGGCACGAGTGTGTGTCCCGCAGTGTCACAGGGGATATTACCCAGCAGGTACCCCCAAGGGCACAGAACATTGGCAGGCAGTGCTGGGGGGAAGCACGCATGTCCATGTAGGCACCCCTACATGAGAACCCACACCATAGGCAGCTGCTACCGGCACACTGGATGGCCTGGGACTGCGCACCACCAGCACCACTGGTATAAGGGCATGTCAGCATGGTGGCGGAGGGTTGCTGGTGGTGAAGGGGGCAGTGGCATCTGCCCACAGCAGACCAAGGCCAAGCCCTGGTTAGGTGGGTGCCATGTGGTGCAACAGACAAGGTCTGTCCAATGAACACTAATGGTAGCCCCAGGGAATGATCTGCCTCTGTGACAACAGCATGGTGCAGTACACACAGCCAGTGTGTTCAGGGTCAGAAGGTCACAGGTTTAAGCCCCAGCTGTGACTCCTGCAAACCATGTCCCCATATTTTACCCAGTACTAAACTGTGGTAATAAAGATGGAACTGTTATTGCAGGTTAAATAAAAACTCCATAAACGCCTATATTTTACCCTACAGGGCACAGACACCATAAACTTGTGCAATCCCTAGAGCAGAGTTTCCCAAATGCAGTCCTGGAGGGCCAAACACCATTCAGGTGTCATGCTGTCCCTAATAAATATGCCTGTACTGCAATTGTATGCCATGCCCCCATTGTATGCAAATGTATCTCATGCATATTCATTAGGGACAGCATGAAAACCTGAACCGTGTTTGGCCCACCAGGACCGGAGTAGGGAAACTCAGCCCTAAAGCAGCAGCCAACAGGGGCATAAACACCCACACCCACAGGCTCCACTATCCAACGGCTCATGGAGAGTCAGGCTGTTGGGCTCTGTGCAGAGCAGCATCTCCCAATACATTCCCACTTGCATACCTTAGCAATGCCGCCCTTAACTTGTTAACACGTTAGAAATATATCAAAAGGTTGCTATGATTAATGGCAGATAACAAATCCTAAGTTAAACAAAATTTGTTGACAGAGCTGCATCATAGCAACCTTTCTGATATCTGTGGAGTGTGTTTCTGTTTTGGTTTCTAACAGTGTTTACCACCCCGGGGAGTGACCCTAACAGTATTGCGTACCATAGCCATGCCTGCACTGTGCCCAGGACTGGTGTGGTGGCCAGGGCTGCCAAAACCTCTATATTTACACAATGCTGGCATAGATGTGGGAGTGTGTGTCTGTCTATCCAGTGTGTTGTGGCTGCCTACACCTTACTGAGCCCACACTGCTTGCACTGTTTCCAGTGTTAGCCTGCCAATGTGCATAATGAGGAGCAAGGTACTGTGGGTATGGGCCGGACAGGGTGGCCTGGGCAGGGTGCATCTGCACAGGGAATAGGGCAATGACTGGGACATTGTAGTGGCCGACTACCACCTGCACGGACAGGGTGGCCACAGCATGTCCTACTGGGAGGTCACTCTCACCCTGACTGAGCAGTGACCATGGCATGGCTGGGTTCCCCCATAGTGCTATGCAGTATTTTTCTCAGGTGATATTTATGGGTTTTCTTTTTGGGGGCCCAATCACTGATATATCTGCTTGGTATGTGTGCTCACATCCCATTTTTGGGTGCACACAGTTCCTCCAGGAACATGCACTATGTACTAGCTAGCAGACTGTCTGCAGTGTGTATGTCCAGAACACCTTGTAGGGTGCAGTGGGTGGAGACTGACTGTGCCCTCTGCTAGTGAATGTCAGATAGTGGTAGGGGGCAGCTGAGCTTTTCCAGCATTCTGCTTGCCATTGCCTTATTGATGCATACAGATCTGCATTGACTGCCCTGTAGGGTGCCCGTTCCCCAGCAGGACTGGGATTGATGGTCCCCTTTACTGCCACCATTGCAGAGATGTAGAATGTGGATCTGTTGGTGGGAGATCCTGTTCCCCCCACCCTGAGCTACAGAGGGCTGGTTGGCGGGCGCTACATAATTCGCTTTTGGGTCGAAACACCCCCCTTCACTTATAACATGTGACCATGGCACCCACACAGGATATGCATTATTCTGGGTGCATCATAGTCCACAAGCGCTAGACAGGACTGGGAAATACAGATGGACACAGGTGTATCCTAGGTGTGTCTGCAAGGACTACCTATCACAAACTGGCACTGATGGGGACCTGCAGCATAACCTATCTCAGCCAAGCCACGTGCTGCGGACCTGGTGCTGGGCGCCCCACCTCACCCTCAGGGTGAGCACAGGACCCGCACAATGTCATGGTCTGTAGCTACTCTGTGCCAGTAACACACATGGTCAGTTCCCCCTACCAGGCCGAGGTGCTGTGGGGGTGCATACCCCGTCTTGTGATCAGCTGTAGACTGCTGATCTGCATGTGCAGTGCATCATGGGTATGGGTGGGTTTACCCTTTCCACAGCAGACAGTTTGTGTGGTGACCTGCAGTCTTTCTGTAGCCAGCCAGGGAGGTGTTATATAATGTGCCCTATAAAGCGCTCTATAGGGCACATTATAAGGTGCCTTGGCGAACAGTGCACTTTATAATGTGCCCTATGGAGTGCCTTATAGGGCGCCTTATGCAGCACCTTAGGTTACGGCACTGAAGGTGTTTTTGCTGGCAGCACTAATTTAAATTAAAAAAGGAAATGCCTCATACAGCACTGATTTAAATTAAAGGGTAATGCCTCAGACAGCCTTATTACATAGCACCACTGTGGAATCAAACCCATCACCTCTGCCTCCAGAGTCATTGCAGTAACCAGTGGGCCACATCTTTATTCATTCTAACACTGTGCTGGCATGAACTTAGGGTTAATGTGCGTTAGTGCGCCACTGCGCATGCGCAGCATGTGCGCCGTGAGCGGCATTGTGCATGCGCAGTATGCATGCATGTGCCAGCAACCCAGTCACTTCCGTCAATATGGAGAGGCGCTCACGTCAGCCAGCCTTCACCAGGCGCGATTTAAAACTGCTCGCAAACCTGATCTGCACAAAGCAGACCATGTTATTTCCTGGTTCATCCAGAAGGCAAGACCTCCACTGCGTCAGGAGGGCATGGCACCGCATCACTAGGCGCTTTAATCGGATTGCTGACCACCCACGTGAGGTAAGTGCAGGCAGTGCTGAAAGTAGGTGTGGATGCTGCTGTGTGCAAGTATGCCTTATCCCCATGAGGCCATGACCTGCTCACAGGCTTAAATCCTGTAGGTATGGAAGTTGCTGCTGTTCATGTGTTTTTATCCACCCTACCCCCAGGAGGCCTTGATCTGATTACAGAGGTCAGTTATACATCCTGCTGGTATGGTAGGTGCTACAGTTCATGTGTTTACATCCACCCGACCCCCAGGAGAGCCAGACTTGATTGCTGTGGTCTGTTTGAAATCCTGGTGTCAGGGTACCTGCATCTGTTGTTGTTGCACTGCTGAGCCCAAACACCAGGAGACCCACACCTGATCACAGAGGTCTGTTAAAGCTGCTGGTGTCAGGGTACCTGCAGCTGTTGGGGTGTCACTGCTCTGCCCGACCCCCGGGAAGGCCTAGACCGGATAACATAGGTCTATAGCTCAGCTAGGTGGCTCTGTGCATGCTCCAGTTGCATTTGGCCACAACTGCCCTATTCACAGGAGGCCTAAGTCCTGACCACAGAGGTAGAGTTTTAGGTCTGATGTCATGGTAGTGGCCCCTGCTGATGTGCCTGGCCCACCTAAACACTGGGCGAGGTCAGAACACATCGCACATGTTCCTTAGAGAGCTCATGGTGCCACGGTGGGTGTGTCGGCTGATGTGTGTGGGTGAGCCAAATGCACAGGTGTCTGCCGCAGCATACAGGGAGTTTGGAAATCCCACTTTTGGAGACCAACGTGACCATCACACACATGGCATGGTGCACCCATGTCATGCAAGGAGGGTGTGGGAACAGGGTAAGGGGGCCGGGGGGTAGCACACAGTACATGTAGCTGGCACCCCACACATGAGCAGACCCACAGCCACACATGCATGCGGCTCTGCCAACAGGTAGTAGAGGACACACTGGCCAGAGCAGCAGCAATACTCAGCTGCCTGCAGTGATGTGTGATATGCGATGGCCACCCACCAGAGATATCCTCCCTCTGATGTTCCCACCCATTGCATTCCCCCCCAGGTGGAGGACCTTCGGAAGAAGGGAACGGAGTTGCGGCTGCACTGCCCGGATGTCCTTGAACGCTTACAAAGGAAGACACAACAGGAACATGACGATGAGTGTTGCGGCCACTGCAGGGATGTACAGCATGTCACAGTGGGCCAACAGCCTGTGTGTGGCCACACAATGTTTATGTGGTGTGGGAATGGCATGATGGTGTCCAAATGACTGTCTTCCCCAACAGAGGCCTTTGCTGCTGGGGAATGGGCATCCACATCTGGGACACACACAACAGGTCCCGCAGTTCCAGCCCAGCTGATGGAGGAGGAGGAGGAGGAGGGGGCAGAGCTGGAGGACGACTTTGTGGAAATGGAGTGGGCGGAGGGTGGTGTGGGGCGGGAGGGAGGGGAAGGTGAGGCTCGCTCCGGTGCACCGGTGGGTGGGTGGGAGGATGATGTGCAGGAGGAGGAGGAGAGTGTGGAGGGGGGAGGGTGAGGTTGGGGGGAGGTGTCAGGGGGGGTGGAGGGGGGAGAGGTTGGCCCTGTGGGTGCAGTGACACCACCACGTGCCACAGGCAGGGCCCACGCACATGCTACCACACAGACTTCGGGCACCTTGGGCGGATGTGGTGGCAGGTGTGTCCGGGACCTGTCTGTGGCAGTGCTTGGTGTGCTGCAACAGGAGCGGGCACAGGACCGCACTATGCGGTGGCTTGCAGGCGCCATTCAGTGGCTGGCTGCCGAGATGCACATGCAGCGTGCAGTTGGTATGGGGGGGTGCATCTCGGCAGCCATCCCCTGATGGGCAGCCCCGGAGTGTCTGAGGGGCAGAGTGGCAGCCACACACGTGCCCTGTGGTTCCATGTCACTCAGGCCACAGCATGGGTTTATCTGTAAATATCAGCCATATATGTAAATACACAGGTTTGGTTATATATCACACTGGTCACATGTTTTCCTTATAGACAGACTGTTGAAGTGAGCATGGGACATGTGTGTTCATCCCTATGTGTATGTGTATTAGACATCGGTAGCATACATGGACCGTCTCCACACTCATGTGTGGGGTCTGACCATGTGCGTAGCCATCAGTGCCCCCTGGTGCCCCTGTGATTTACTGCACTGCTGCGTGTACCACCAGCTATGGACACATGCTTGCTGCCTCTCATATTATATATATATAAATAATCCCAGCAATAACCTCTCTGCCCCTCCAATGGGTAGTGCTTACTAGGAACTCTCAGGAACATAACTAAAGCCGACAAAAAGCTGATTTCAAGGTAGAGATTCCCCTATACTCCCCCCCCCAAGCATGTTCACTCCTAGGGCTAACACCATGACTTAGTGACACTCAGGTCACACAATATATGTATTCAGACCATGGTGGACAGTGCCATCAACCTGCCCTAACTTTATGCGGCTTTCCAGTTGCTGGGTATCACTGCTAACCGGATAGTCATTGGACCGCATCAGCTCTCCCATGGACTGCCCTGAAATTAGCCGGATGTTTTTAGGTTGGCCTGTGGGTATATTCAGTAGGGTTAACTGGTTTATAAAAGCAGATAGAAAAATACTTGAACCAAACCTTTCCTTTTACTCTCAAGAACAAGAAACAGCTCACAAAGGAAAAACAATACAGATATATTTACCAAAGCAAATCAAGGACATAAATAGAATTGTTAAATAACAATGTCTTCCAAAATAAATCAGCAATTAATGTAAACTGGTAGAATATGTAAATTAAAAGTTTTCACTGCTGGCTGACAACCAGAAATCAAGGCAATTTGTTTTTTACTTAGCTAAAGTAGTCAATATGGTTATTGAAACCCAATGATTTTTGAGAATGTTGCACAGATATTATCAATGCTGTTTGGATCCCTATTCCAACCCAGTTTCATCAAAATCCTTGGTGTCTTTTCATGCTAGGAAAAAAATCCAGCTTTCTTTAGTTCACTTATGGTTAGATCTCACCATTTGGATGACAGTTCAGTTTGGTCTCTGGCAGTTGCAAGGTTCAACCTCTTCCCAAAGGAACCTTAAAGTTGCAGGGTTGTCAGGAAATGCAGAATCTTTTTCTTCTAAACTCTGACCAAGATCTGGGGCAGAATGAATCCTTGCTGTTTTTTTAAGTCTGAGTCCAAAGCTTTGAGCTTGAATTGAAGCCCAAGGCTCTGTTTTTTCTCTCCCAAAAACAGGAGCAGCCTCTTGATGCTTCCTAGCCAGAAGCTGGCCAGCAACCGAACTGCCTTGATTCAAAAAATATCAGGAGGCGTTGTAATCCACTTTGGGGTTTGCTGTTAGTAATTTGTTTTCTCAGGTTTGTAATTCCCAAAGCTTGTAACAAGCATCCATTGTAGGATTTCTGTCCTTAAAGACAGAAACCTCTGAAAAATGCTCTGTTTTTGTTAGTCAATTTTTAAATATACACAATGGCTGAAGCCTCTATTTTAGTGAGGTCCTCACAAACATATACATATGTAGACAGATGTTTATACTTATATGAGGAGTTGGCTATCTTCCAGTCTGGTGGTAGCCACCCCATGGGCTTGTTCCCTCTATTCTCTGGCCTGAACATGCACTGAGTCATCAGTCTTTTGACTTTCCAAAACAGTCTCCTTAGCAGTCCTCGTTCTCTGAGTCACCGGCTTTATCAAACAATAAACAGCTAGGCTTATAAAATTTCTTTAGAAGCTTTGTTACCTTAATTTATTTATTATTTATTTATTACAGGCTCTTATATACCGCTCTATTCAGAATCAGCGCGGTTCACAATATAACAACATACCATAACAACAAACTGTTAGGTTTTACAGAGAACAAGGTCAGAGAACTTGGAATAAAACATGGAACGTCATTACTGCAACTATTTACAAGAGTATTTACAAGAGTATTTACAGGTATACATTACAGGATTTGTTCTTAGTTTGGGTAGTGATTAAGATTGGTTAGTTGTCAAGTAATATTGGGGGAAGAGGTGGGATTTGAGTGCCTTCCTGAAAAGGGATAGATCATTGATAGCACGAATCTGCAGGTCATTGGCTCATAAGCTCAGCTTCAGTTAGGGCCCCTCTGGGATAAAAGAAGCCCTTACTACCTCAGCTGCTCTCTATCGGACTCCTGCCCCCTCGTCTCTCATCCCTTGCTCCCATGCTCCCTCAGGTTGAATCCCTGAACCAAGCTTTCTGGGAAATGTAGTTCTCCATGTTGAAAATTGTTTTCCCTTTGTTCTCCCTGGTGAATAGTGGGTTCAGGAAAAGGTGCTTTTCCTTCCTGTACCTCTTTTTCAGTGCAATTGTGTGTGCATGCGTGAATGTGTGAGTGTGTCAGGGCTGGACATATCCCAGGCACCAGCATGCCATGGCGACTAAAAATGTTTCTATCATGCCTGAGAGTTTTGTGCCCTTAAAAAATATCGTCATTTTGTTGCGGCCGCGGCAGGAATTCCCTCTTCCCTGCATGCGCAGCTCTGTGCAAATCTGAGCTGTGCGGTGCAGGAAGTCTCATACTGTTCTCACAAGACTTGGTTTGGAGACCCAAGTGAGAATTCCTGCACCACGTGGCTCAGACGTGCAGAGTTATGCTTGCAGTGATGCTTCCAGATTCCTGGGACCTGGATTGGCCACTTTTGCAAACAGCAGACTGGACTTTGCACCATTAGTTTATCCAGGGTATGGCAGTTCTTATATGGAGGGGTTCTCCTGATTCAGGCATCTCTATCACTGGTCGGCAGCCCTCAGGGAGACATGTAGGTGGTTCGGGGTATGGGCCAGAATATTTATTTATCTTATTCCTTGTTTGGTAAGCATCTGCTATACTGACATTCGAACAGTGACCTGGCAGCATGGCGCTTTACAACAATAGGTTGCCAAATGGCAATGGAACACAAAAATGCAGGACAAAATAAAAGCAATGAAAACTTAAAAACAATATTAAAACTCTGTGCCTGATATTGCATGTAAACTGTGTAAATGCCCCTAATTCCAGCGTAATGCTGCTGTACACCCTGATGTTAACTACTTAGCATCAGGGTGTATTGGGGGCATTTCGGGGGCAGTACCCAGGGATAACCATGCAGCGACGATATTCAGCCGCTGCCCGATTATCCCTCAGTGGTGAAAGTTAGGCACAGCATAAGCTATTCTAACTTTTGTCATCCAAGTTAACTGACAATGGCTGAATATTGCAGCTGCACAATTAGTTTCTGCGCCATGTGTGGCTGTGCAGCAAATCCACATATTCCATGCCGGTGGCTGGATATCTGGGGTAACGTTCGGCAGTGACAGCCATCGCAATTCAATATCGAGCCCTATATGTACAGGTCATAAACTCAAAGACAGTATAGACCAAGGTCCAAAAGGCAGGGGGGGGGGGGTTTGAGGAATGAGTATTGCAATAATTCCAAACTATCAACATCTGAAATTATATGGAACACATTAGGTTACGGGGAAGACAGACCCATGACAGGGCACATCAAGGATCTAGATATTCACTATAATATTTTTGGAAGAACCAGGTTTTCAATTTCTTAAATTTCTTATGGGAACTTTCAGATCAAGTGTCAGGTAGAAGTGAGTTGCACAATGTGGGCGCCGGATGTGAAAAAGTAGATATTCAACTCCATTTGAATCTTATTTGACAATATGATGCAACCACCAAAAGGTGCAACTTTGATCATTTCAACGTTCGGAATGGGGAATAAGGAATAAGCGATGGGGAAAGAACTAACAAGATGCCCAAACAGAGGGAGCGATTGGTGAGCATTAGGATTTTAAACTTTGTTCTACTAGTACTAGGTAACCGGCTAGGAGGAGTGGGACATGATCGGAACGTTTTGCGGAGAGAATTACGGTAATCAAGCTGGTTCAAAGTTAAGGCATGTAGGAGTATTTTTATTAATTGGGTATCAAAGGGTCTGATAGATTGCATTATTCTTAGAATGAGAATTTTTTATTTTTTTTTCTCAAAACAGATATAGGGGGTGAAAGTGAGATCAAGAAAGATACCTAGGGAGGAAATAACCTCTTTAATTGGGATTTTGTGTCCTGCCATTTGCGGAGAAAAAGTACACTGTGAAGGGTTATTGGTATACCAAATAGCCGATGATTTCTTTTAGGATTGAATTCCAAGACTATTGGTAGAAAGCCCATCAGCAATTTTGTCTAAGGAACTAGAAACCTCAACCTGAAAAGAAAGGTGCCAAGAATCATGACCGTGCCATCAGACCTCCGAGCGCCACCATGCCGTGTATTTTTCTAGGAAGTACTGGATCGCTGCAAGTAAGGGCTCCAGGGATGGGAGTATGTCTGTTATACAGCAGGTGAAGATTAGCCCATGCTAGGGATATGTTTGGAGGGGGTGGAGGTGCTTGGGCTCTGGGGTGGGGGAGGAAGGTTTACATGAATTCATTGAATTTAAAAAATGCATCTAAAAGCTTGAAGAAAAATTGAATTAAGGTTTTTTTTAATTGATTTGACTGACATACATGTAGAGGTACCATCCTTGCCTAGAGTTAGCAGATTTTTGGAGAGCAATCTGGGACACCTGGGCAGGGTTGAGCTAAGTTGGGCAGGATAGAGGTCCTCCCTCCTTGGGCATCTTTTCCCCATAGATTTTGAAATGCTCAGTCTAGGTAGCATGCAGTAATTTCAGACATTTAAAAAAGACAGTAGCAGCCTGTCTCGAGTCACAAAGACACATACATCCATAGATGTTTAAACTTTAACTTACACATATTAATAAATACTCCTCTGTTCATAAAAGAAGTTAATTTTACATCTTCTACTATGAAGGCTGAAAGGGTTCATTAGTGGGGTCGGCAGGAGAAGCAATGTCACTGAAATCGAGGACAGGAGGTGGTTATAGGTCCACCAAACAAACAACAAACTGCCACGAAAGCAAACAGCACAAACCAGTCCAGAAACATGGCAGCGGGGCAAAAGAAACCTTTATTAATCCTTTAGGATGAGTACGCCAATAAACCCGACACTGGCCGGGTTTCGTATTATACTTCCTCAGGGGTATTTTGGCTCACTATAAATTATAAATAAATACATACATAAATAAAAAAAAGAGAAATAAATAAGTTATGCAAATTAAAAACAATGAACAAAATAAAATTATATCAATACTTATAAAACAGCCAACAATAAAAAGGAGGTGGTTATAGTCCATGGAGTCGGGGACACTACCTCAACATCAGGGACATTTGGTAATCTTATCCATGGTAAACACCTATTTTCAACACCCTACAAAAATACCTAATTGCTTGAAAAATAAGCATCTAAATTTGCAATTTATAAACACCTAGATTCCGACCCCCTAACTAGATGGTATAAAAGATAAGGGGCAGCCTACTTTTCAAGCTCAGTTTGACTACTGACATTTTAGGGAAGTGCGCAGCAGAAAACCATTTGCTTCATTTTCAGATTTTGGGCCTTCTTTGCGATTTTAGGGCTTTCTTTTGATTCATTTCATACATTTTTAACACTTGCAAATCGACTAATTTGTTGGTTAATGCATGTTAGATCAACTTTGCACGCGCTACGTTTTTTTAAGGCACCCTAACAACGGCACATAACTATGATATTCCATTAATAGTTAAACTTAGATCTCATGGGCCCAGGGTGCTAGATTGTTTTCAGAGGAATATGTGACAATAGATGAAGTGAAATGAAAGCACTTTAAATAAGACCAAGTTACCTATCTCACAGTAATCCATCAAGGTCACTATTTTCCTTTATTTGTACCCCCCCATATGCTAACATAAAACACCCAGGCTTCTGACTATGGCATACGGCCAATCGGCCATAAATCTGCTTCAACGCTACAGTAGCTTCAGCAGTGTACCAAGACAGCATATGGTGCCTCTACCACAACCCTACCACAGATACCAGACAAATATGTGCCAGCGAGGCTGTTTAAAACCCATCAGAGGATCTGCTGCAATAAATTACCGCAGAAAGGTCTGTGCATCTGTCAGTAAATCTTCCGAATCTGATTTTGTGTCCCTGTACATTTTTACAGATGCTCAAAGTTCAGTAACACATCCTAAAAGTTAAAAAGAAAAAAGAAACTGAAAAATGTACAGAGGAAGAAAAAGGGTTTAAAACTTACAAAACCAAACTGCCAAAAAAAAAGACAAACCCCAGAAGGGTGGGTATTTCCATAGGTAGTGTGACAGTACCATTATCCCACTCATTGAACCAAATTTCCTTGGGATATCAACAGTGCTGCTTGAAATCTTCTGATCTGTGCATCAACAGAAACTCAGATATCCAGAGTGGAAACTTTTGGTGCTTTTGGGTTTAACACACCTTGGACTGTATTATATAGGTGACGCAGCACATTCAAAAGGGTGACATTTAAAGCTCTTGTCTCTGATCTTCAAGGCCTTCAGATGACATGGGCCAGAGTACCCAAAGAATAAGTTAGCTCTCTACATACCTTTGAGGCCTCTAAGGAGAACTTGTAACTGTACTCTTGCCGGAGGTAATCACCACTAGCGAGCTCTCTCAGGCATAGCCCTCATACTCCGGAATTCACTCCCAGAGGGCAACACTATCTTGACTTCAGGAAGCAGGTGAAAGCCTGACTCTTCTCTCGAGCCTTTAATGGCGGTGGTGACTGACTATCCGAGACTAATTTGTCACACTCCCTGTAACTAAAACCAATTCTACATACCCTTTCTGTACATATAATTTGCATCCAATCTAGCCATCCATTTTTATTTATCCTTATGCCTTTGTCTAACGTCTCTTGTTAATCTGTATGTCCCAACTGCATTGTTCCCTCTACTCTCTAGTAAGATGTTTTATTGCATAGTGCTAACATTGTGAGTAATCAGTTCTCTTATGCTTGCACATGTTCCTTACTAATGGGGTCATTCCGAGGCAAGAATAGCGGGGATGGATGTCCTGTTGGGACGTCCCTTCCTGCTATTCGTGCCCTCTCCTGATCCTTTCTTTCTTCCTCATGCATTGTACAGGGATGTTAGATGGCGGTGTATCAAGTGTGGGGTTAGAGCGGGCAGTGGGCAGTCATTTGCCCCGGATGTACGGGGCTGACTCCAATGACGGCCTTGTACGTCTGGAGCCGGTGGCTTGAATGGGGAACTTATTCCACCTCGGAGGTGGAATAAGTTCCCCTAGTCGGCAGCGGATGGCAGGCCCGGGGCTCAGAAAGGGCAGGAGGGGGCAGAGGACATTCCCCGAGGCCCAACCCCAGCCTTGGGAGGCCAGATCGGGGGTCAGGCTGCGGGGAAAACACTTTTTGAGCTGGCGGCCGGGGATCACGGCTTTTGAATGGAGCCGCAGTGCCTTAGCAACTGGACCCTATGGCACCACGGTTCCATTGAAAAGCCCTGACTATGCTAGCCGGGCAAGGTCTGTACATGTATGCCGACTTGAATCAGGGTCCTGGCATACACGTACAGGCCTGGATGTGATTCTGATCCCGTGGGGCTAGACGTGCCCCTTTGGATCAGAATTCTGGCTAACTCTGTGTGTCTGGTTCTGACCAGGCTCACAGAGGGCCGGGACGTCCGGGTCTGAATTGGGCCCTATGTGTGCAATTTTATTACTGCAAGTGACTGTTGGCATTTGTGCGGTTGCTTGTGCTACCTGGGCAGCATGACTATTTGCCCATGCATTTACTTTTAAAATCAATATCCAGAACAAGTTACCCTCTGCTACCTGAACATCAGTATCTCTTATGCCCCTAGCTTCTGGAATTCAAGATGCTGTTGCAGCACATCATTATGAGAAACGTATTCTGTTCATTTTTGTGGCTACACTATGCCTTTCTTCTTATGAGGATGAGAACCTGTTGCTCATAGCAAGAGACAGATACACTGTTCATATAGCTTTGGAATTGTATACCGGTATTTTAAAGATCTTGAAAAACTGCATGCACAAACAAGAAAACTCCTCCATGCCCATGAGGTAATCTACAAGAATCAGGGTATGCCAAGACTTTATGGTCCCCAAGCTAAGAGTGGAAGGGGCCTTATAGAAGTATATTATACATAGAGAGCTACGATCATAGGCCTCCAGTGTCAGTATCAGATACATATAGGCAAAAAGTTTTTAAATATTAAAGCAAACATCCAGAATCTATCTCCATCGTTAAACTTGGACAGGTATTCCGATGAGTTGAAAGAATGAGTGAGAACCCAATAGTACGTCATTTTTTCCCATTTTTTCCCCTGCTTCCTGTTTCCTTCCCTTTGTCTTTCATTGTTTTCTTTCCTGTTTCTTTTCCTTAGACAATGCCCGTTCCCTCTTTCTCTCTTCACTGTGGTCCTGTCTGATGATATTGTAGCTCCCGCGTTTACTCCTTTTTCGCTTGTTAGTCTGACCAGTTTCTTTTTTTCTCCTTTCTACCCTCCCCAAGGTTATATTGTAAACCACTATGATGGCCCTGCGGTCCCTTGGTGGTATATCAAACATAATAAAATAAAGCAAGCGACAGAATTTGCAAAGGGAGTTTAAAAATCTGAGAATGAGATCAGTAAATGAGGACAAACAAGTGGCAAATGCATAAAAGCAGTGGGAAATGCAAAGTCTTACGCCAGAAACCATTCATCGATTAAGACTGGACACATGAATGATTAAGGAAATGTAAAGTGAAACCTAAGGATGAGGGGCTGATAGCTGCAGCTCGGGCCAGAAGATTATGGATGAGATGGTTCACAGCAAACACAGAAAAAAATGCCAAAGCAGGATATATTCAGGTTCTGCAAAAGAGCTGGAAATGGCTACGCATATCTTAGCCGGCTGCGAAGCTCTGATGGTAGAACATTTCTGCACAGAAAGAGACTACAAGGTGGCACATCTCATTCATTGGAAGCTTTGTAAACATTTCGCTGTACCGGAAAAGCACTGGGATCATGACCCTGTAATTTCCATAAGAGAATTATGGAAGGTGGTAAAGCAGAAGAACTCGGTTCCCAAGTGATATTCTGTAAATCACTTGGAGAGAGAGAAGATCCTTAGGTACCAAGCAAAGCAATCAGAGACTGCGACAATGTGACAGAAAGATACGGAAATATTTCCCATTGTTTTGGGAGCCAATCACACCTTTCATAATTTTTCTGAACATGTTACATCTTATGAACTCCAGAAGGAGGCGCTCTTTGGCACGATGCAAGTGCTATGGTGAGCATTAGCAGTCAGAGAGAGACTGAGATCGTACTTCACATACCCTGGACTGAGATCGTACTTCACATACCCTGGCTTAAGAATGAGGTTAATGACTGTCATGGTATGTGCAAAACTGAAGACTAATTAGACATTTTTGTTAGACTCATTAATTACAGCATGGGTAAATGTTCTGCAGTAGATCTAAAATTCCTTTTTAATTTACATCATTGTTTTTGGAAATATTCAGAATCAGAGCTAAGTAGCCCCTGATGCAGAACCTTTTATGGGGTCGTCCAAAACAGTAGCGCCATGTAGAACAATAATTATAATTTTATGAGGATTTTAAAGTAGGAACTGATATAATATGATTCAATCAAAGCTCTAATCTATCACCTAGGATGATTGTTTCTGATGATCTTAAAGTAGCTAAACAGGTAGAAAGTGAGACAGCAAAAGCCAGAAGGATGCTTGGGTGCATAGGGAGAGGAATGGCTGCAGAAAAAAGGAGGTGATAGTGCCTCTGTCTAAGTCTCTGGTATGACCTCATTTGGAGTATTATTTGCAATTCTGGAGACCGGTATAAACAGGTTGGAGTCGGTGCAGAAGGTAGCTACCAAAATGGTTACAGAGAACATAAGAAATGCCACACTGCATCAGACCAAAGTCCATCAAGCCGAGTATTCTATTTCCAACAGTGGCCAATCCAGGTCACAAATACCTGACAGGTTCCCAAAAGTACCTGGCAAGTTAGTGGTCTTTCTTCTAAAGCATATGTGGACAGACTTAAAGATCTTAATATCTATATATTAGAGGAAAGAGGGGGTAGAGGAGATATGATAGAGACGTTTAAATACCTCTGTGGCATAAATACACAAGAGAGAGCCTTTTTCGATTGAAAGTAAGCTCTGCAATGAGAGGACATAGGATGAAGGTGAAAGGGTATAGACTCAGGAGTAATATGCATTAATATTTCTTTACAGAAAGATGCGTGGAATAGTCTCCCAATGGAGGTAGTAGAGATGAGGACAGTATATGAATTCAAGAAAAATGGGACAAACACAGATCTCTAAAGGCAAAAAGGGACTTTAGTAGTTGATATAGAAGAGCAGGTTAGATAGGCCATGCAGTATTTTTCTGCTGTCATGTTTCTATAGAACACCTATGAGGCTCTCACCATATGTATGCGTGGAATGGATGAGATTGTAGCAATAATTTCTTAACAAAGTCTACTTTTTTCTCTTTGAGCAGTGGTAATAATTCTGCTTGAAGCCTGTAGAGCACTTTGAACAAAGTTTCGATAGAGAAGTAATATTTCCTTATTACACTTGTGTTACTCATAAAACCAAAATTATGGATGTACAAACTCATTCCAAGAGCAATGAGCAGATTTAGGCTTGGTTCAGTACCCTAAAAATGAGTATGTATGCTGAGATCCATACATGTAAAATTTTCTGGAATTTTTGGAGCAGATCTTATCAAATCTGGAGTGAATTTTGCATAACCACCCCTCTCCCCCCCCCAAAAAAAAATTGCAAGTTAGTGTGACCCAGAAACCGATTTTGTGCCAGCACATTAAATTTGTTTTCAAATTCTTTTTAAAATGTGGCTGAGTTTCAGTGGGTTCAGAAAAGGGGAATATAAGATCTCAAAATGGGATAACAATTGAGTCAGAGATTTTCAAATGGAAGGTGGTAGAGGACAACCATTGATATGAGAATGCAAATTATATTAGTGGCGTAAGATTAATGAGGGGCCCCCAAGCAAAATTTTGCAGACGGTCTCCCACTGTTGGGGAGGGGGACTGCTGCTGCCACATCCACCCCCTCCCCCAGCAAACTTGCTTTTAAATGTTTGCCACACTGCTTCCTACTCCTCTTTTCATTCAATTAAAATCTTTAGGCCTGAGAGCCATCACCTCCTACTGTGGGGTCGAAGTCTCATGATAACGCGGCTGTTATTCTGACACTGGTGTGGCAGCAGAAGCGATGGCTGCCAGGACTAAAAACTTCAATTGAGAGAGGAGAAAGAGGCAGCACGGCAAACATTTAAAAGTTAGTTTCTCACTTTGCTTTTACCGCCGCTGTGCGTGGGCCTTCTTCCTGCCTGGGCCCTCTCACATTGCGGGTACTGCTTAGGTGGAATTGATACCACTGATTTATATTGAAATGACAGGGAAGATCAACTTGGTGGAGGGACCGGACTGAATATAAAGGATAAATAGGATAAAAATTCTGCATGAAACAAAAATGCAATGTGGAGTCTTTATGGATAGAAATTCCATGTGTGATAAGTAGGAATATAGTGCTGGGGGCATACTGCCATCCACCTGCACAGGATGAAGACGCGGAGTATGAAGACCATGAAAAGAAAACAGAAATTAGGAAGCCTGACAAATTCGGTAATACAATAGTAATGAGAGATTTCAATTATCCCTGTATTGATTTGGTAAATGTTTCATCAGGGTATGCTTGAAAAGTAAAGTTTCTGGATGCCATAAATGACTGTTTCATGGACCAGTTGGTCCACGAACTCACAGGAGAAAAACTACTTTAGAAATAGTCCTTAATTGTACACAGGACCTAGTGCAAGGGTTAATGGCTGTGATAAGGAAGCTTATCATAGCTCAGGAAGGAGCTATAGTAAAGGTGAAGTGACTCTGAACAAGCAACCTGTCAGTTCTGGTAGAAATAAGAAAACAGAATTTTCCCATAAAAGACTACCAGTCCCAGAATGCACCAGGTTTCCAACAGCCATTAGAGGAGCTGAAGTGGGGAAACGTGTGTTCAATCAGGAGGGCTATGAGGTAATCCCTAAGCACTCATCTCAAAGGGCAGGGCCTGATTCAGCACAGCTGCGCTGTGCTAGGGTGGAGCACTCATCTAGGCAGAATAAAGGTAGAGTTTATTCTACAGAGAATTATCCTCAGAATCCTCATCCTCAGGATCAGCTTGGAGATCCTCATCTTGGACATCTTCATCATCGGGAGGATCATCAGAAGCAGAAGCCAAACCGGACGGACAGAGAGGGCAAGAAACCCTTTGGAAGAAAGAAGAGAAAAGCCTTTGGGAGGTCTAAAGGAGTCCAGAGCAGTACGTATACTGGAAGGCATTCCAAGGGCCAGCATACACCATTGGACTGGGGAAAGCCAGAGGAATGGTGCTGCAGGGCTAGGAATCTCCAGACGGTACCTGTGAGGGAGACGGCTGCACGTGGAAGGGACCCCAAGACCCGTGCCAGAAGGTATGTGAAGAGAGATCCAGTGTCCAGGGATCTGGATTGGAAGGCTGGACATAAGAACTGGACTACATACTGGCCAGGCTATTTAGAGAGGAACTCTAACAGCAATGGAAGCTCAGGTATGAACACTGATCTATGCCCAAGCTATAACCTTGAAAGACAGCAGGGAAACAAGTATTCTCCTGAAAGTGCTCCATTGAGAAATTCCTCTGTGCCAATCCCTGATATTGAACCCATGATTGTTGAAGAAGGGGAAGGAGCGGTCTTAGATACAGGCTGTGAATATATGGATTGCTCTCTGTCTAAACTCCTTTGGTAATTTTCTGTTACAAAGTACAGCAACCATCACAAAGAAATACAAACTGGTTCTTTAATCTACTCAGAAAAGCTCCTGAAGTAGGATTTGAGCCACGCTGTAGAAAGCAAGCCATCTAAGGGGTTTCAGCTGGGTAACTGCTAGCAATTGAGCCTTACCTAATTGCTTGTGAGCTCTGAGGGAATCACTTCTGAGTCTATGTGGGAAGATATAAGAAGTTAACCTGAAAAGAACAGTTTTTCCCTTCTTTGTGGATTTTGTTTGTTGTTTGATACACTGCTAAGAAAATATTAGCTAAAGCCTACAGAAAAGACCAGTTTGTTACCAACCAGGTCTTTATTCTTTTGCTTTGATTGCCTGACAAGTTCAGCTGTTGTTTTCCTGATTTTGTTTTTCTAAGTTTAACACTGAAAGCAAGTATCCTGTTTTATGTGCTACCAAGTATATCTGTGTTGGGAGAAATAACCCCATAAATAAATATCTTATTGGCTTTACACTCAAGCACAACTAATTATTGTGAGCAGCTGTGTCTGGTGTGAATGGACTGCATTTCCCACAATCCCTTGCAAATCATATTGATATATGCACTTGCCAAGAATGTGAACATTCTCACCCAGGCAGCCGTCTGACATGGCGCAAGAGGGTTGCTAGGCAGTAGTGATCACAATGTAATCAAAATTGCCATCACTGGAAGAAAAATGCAAAAACAAAACTAGTAACTAGTGCTGAAGGACTTAAATTTAAAAAGGGAAACTATGACAAAATGATTAGATTAGAAAAAAACTAAAAGGAGCTCTTGTCGGGGTCAAAACCTTGCATGATATACCAAAATTATTTAAAAAGATCATTTTGGAAGTGCAGATAAAATGTATTTAATGCATGGTTTAATGGTAAAATGAGAGGCAGTGAAGGCCATAAGGATATAAACAGGCTGGAGTTGGACATAGGGTGGCTATTAAAAAGGTTACTGGTCTTCGTTATGTAGCATATGAGGACAGACTTAAAGATCTTAATATGTACATCTTAGAGGAAAGGCGGGATAGAGGTGATATGATTGAGATGTTTAAATACTTCTGTGACATAAATGCACAAGGGGAGAGCTTCTTTCGATTGAAAGCAAGCTCTGCAACGACGGGACATGGGATGAGGGTGAAGGGGGATAGATTCAGGAGTGATATGCGGAAATATTTATTTACGGAAAGAGTAGTGGATCCATGGAATAGTCTCCCAGTGGAGGTGGTAGAGATGAGGACAGTAACTGAATTCAAAAAAGCATGGGACCAACACAGAGGATCTCTAAAGGTAAAAAGGGGAATGTTGCAGGCTAGATAGGCCATGTGGTCTTTTTCTGTCGTCATGTTTCTATGTTTCTAGGGCAACTTTCAGAAAATGGAAGGTCCTATGAAGAGAATAGGGATAAGCACAAGAACAGGCATATTAGATGTAAAAAAGGCCGTTCAAGAGAGACTTTGGAAAGAAGCTTGTTATAAAGGCAAGAACTAATACTAAAACCTGTTTCAAGTACATCTGAAGCAAAAAACCCATGAGAGAGCTGGTTGGACCACGAGAGGATCAAAAGGTAAAAGAAGTTCTCAGGAAGGATAAGGTAACAGGGGAAAAACTAAGAGGGTGTGTTTACTAAACAGCGGTAGCGGCTTCCATGCGATATTGAAGTCAATGGGGCCACGGCTCCAATATCGCTCGGAAGCCACTACTGCTGTTTACTAAACATACCCCTAAATTATTTCTCTGGCCCAGTCTTTACTGCTCAAAATGTTGGAGTCATACCCGCAATGGAAACCTTTGATGGCGACGATTCAAAGCAAGTAAAGTACATCACTGGAAGTCTAGAAGATGTAATAGATCTAATTAACAAACTCAAGAGCAGCAAATCACCAGGCTGGATGGACTTACCCCAGCATTCTGAATATGCTCAAACATGAAATGGTTAATCCAGCACTATTTATCTGTAACCTAGTATTCAAAGTAGCCACAATGCATAAAAATTGGAAAGCGACTACATTTTATGAAAGGGCTCAAGAGTAATCTGGGAAATTATAGACCAGTTAGCCCGATGTCAGTGCAGGGCAAAATGGTTGAAATTATAGTAAAAAAATAAAATCATGAACGGCATAGATAGACTCAGAATGGGAATGAATCAATGTGGGTTCAGCAAATGCAAGTTTTGCTTTACTGATTTATTCAAGTTTTTTGAAGGGATAAATAAAAGGATAAAGGTGAAGCAGTGGATATAGTGTATTTGGATATTCAGAAGGCATTTGACAAAGTTTCTCTTAAGAGATTCCTTAAGAAATTAAAAAGTCATGGAGTAGAAGGCAATGCTCTTATGTGGACTAAATGATCAGTTAGTCACATGGTAAAGGGTCAATAGTAGAGTGCCCCAAGGGTCTGTACTGGGACCTGGACTTCCTGGTTTTATTCACAACCAGCCTGTTGTGCTTTTCTCTCTAAGGGCTGTATACGAAATGCCATACATAAATCGATCTGAAGATAGGAGTGTTGAGTGAGGTGATCAAATGTATGGATGACACAAGATTATTCAAAGTCATTAATATGGCAGAGGATTGCAAGGATTTGCACAAGGATCTTTTGAGACTGGGAGAATGGACTTCTAAATGGCAGATGAAATATTTTATATTTTATTTATAGATTTTACAATTACAAATCAAGCAAATAACACTTGTTCAGAAAAAGAGAGACAAAAATAATCATATTGTGAAGAAACATACTAAACTGGGAAAGCAAATAGAATGCTGGATCTTACAAGTCCATAATATGTATCTTGTGTAAACTGCTTTGGCCGACTTTGGCCAGTAAGGCGGTATATAAGTTCTTCAGTAAATAAATAAATAAAACAATAAATATTGGGGGGAGAATTGGAACTTAGCAATAGAAAAGGAAAATGAAATACAAATATTTCAAGATACCAAATGGCTATGCAATTAGTAGACAGCGGTTAGAGCATTAAAGCTTTCTGGGAAGCCACTAGAGAGTCAGCCAGTATTTTAGCATTGACAAATGAAGCCAAATCATTTGGCTGGAAGAAAATATACTTAACAGATCTATACTTAATCAAACATTTATAAAGAATTTTCAAATAAAACAAGGCTCTCAACTGCAAGACGCCAGGTCTAAGAAGCAAAAATTCACGCCGTCTTTTCTGTGTTTCTCAGGGCAAGTCTGGAAAAATACTAACAAGATATCCTAAAAAAGGAACTATTTTCTTCTTGAAGTACATCTTCAGGATCCAATCTCTGTCCATTTTCAAAGCACACATTACCAAAAGAACAGCAGGCACTACAGCTTCGATCTCAGAACTCTAGATGGCGATAACATTCAATGCATTCTCTACTGAGGCAATTGAGGGTTAAGTGACGTGCCCAAGGGCACAAGGAGAGCTAGTGGGAATCAAGCCCTGGTTCCAAAAACCAGTGCTCTAACCATTAGGCTACTCCTCCACTCTAGGTTATAACACCACCAGTACTTGCAGCCCCCCATTGAACATAAAGGTTTTCAGTGCAGACTTCCGGTGCCGGACTTTGGGACTGCCTTGCAGAGGTGTGACTACATGTGGGAGAGGGCAGACGAAACCACTCCTCCAGGAAAAGAGGTGCATCAAATTCCAGTAAGGTCGCTCAGTTCACAGATCTGTGCATCGATCCAGATGGACACGGCCCAAAGTCTGCTCTCTGAGTTGCCCCATGGATAGTGTAATGCTCTATCGGACCTTGGGCAAGAGGTTGCTGATTTGCAAAGGGCTTTTTCCTTCGCCTGCCTTTCCTTTTCCCCATCAAGGTAAGAAGAGCATGCTGTAACACCATGCCACTGTCTTGGGCCATGCCTCCATGGTAGATGACATTTAATGTGGATAAGTGCAAAGTGTTGCACAGAGGGTAAAATAATCCTGTTTTGTAGTTATTGTACACAATCGGGGTCATTCTGAGCCACAAATAGCGGGGATGGATGTCCCATTGGGGTGTCCATCCCCGCTATTCAGCCTCCTCTGCATCCCGCCTAACCTCTCTGCACGAACAAGGTGTTTGTATGGGGAGGCTAGATGGTGGTGGAAAGGGGGCAGTGTTAGGGCAGGCAGTGGGCGGTCCACGGCCCCAGACATACAGGGCTGATTCTGATGTCGGCCCTATATGCCCAGGGCCGGCAGACTGAACAGGGAACTTATTCCACCTCTGAGGTGGAATAAATTCCCCTAGGCGGCGGGGGACAGCAGACCCGGGCGTCAGAAACGGTGGAGGGGATTCCCCGCAACCTGACCCTGGCCTTGGGAGGCCAGATCGGGGGTTGGGCCGTGGGGAATAAATGAACTGGTTGGCAGCCAGGGATCGCAGCTCCTGAATGGATGCCATAGCGCCACGGCTCCATTGAGGAGCCCTGACTGAATACAGCCGGGTGGAGACCTGTATGTGCAGGCTGACTGGGATCAGGTCCCAGGCCTACATGTACAGGCCTAGTCGCAATTTTGATCCCACGGGACTAGATGTGCCCCATGGGATCAGAATCACATCTGCTCCTGTGCATCCGATTCCGATCGGGTGCACAGGGGCATGGATGTCCCAGATAGAATGCCATTCAATATGTTGAAATTTTCAGTTTGGTATGCCACAGTTGCTAAAAGCTTTTTTACAATGTTAAGGATTATTTGAAAAGAAATGAAGAACAAAACTCTGTATAAGTCCCTGATGCAGGCAAACAAATAGCGAGATGTAATTACACAAACCCCAACACATTTCAGCAAACGTGCCTTCTTCAGAGAGAATTGCCTCAAGGTAAAACAGAAATAATAAACATAATAAAACATAATTTAAAACCAGATAAAAACACAATTAGAAATATGATAATAATAGAAATAAAAAAATGTATCACATGATATATAAATGTAAAAAGGCTAAAGTGTACTGATATATTTTTATATCATATATTTTATGTGATATATTTATATTTCTATTATTATCATATTTCTTATTGTGTTTTTATCTGATTTTATTTTTATTATTTCTCTTTTACCTTGAGGCAATGCCTCCTGAAGAAGGCTTCATCTAGAGAACAAACAATTTATCACAGAGACGGGAGTATTTATGGGTAATTCCTCGTATGGCAAGTTGAAAGGTAGCAGAGGGGCCAACCTTTCTATTTTGCATTAGGACTGAGTAAAATTCTTCTGATGGCATTGGAATCAGGACCATTTCTGCACATATTTGACGCCTATATACTCAGTCATCTATAAGCTTCAGTTCAGGCTGCTACGGCAATAGCTTCCATATTTGGATGATGAAACTACGCAAATGATAATAAAGGGGCTGGTAATAATGAAACTGGACACTGCAACCTCCTGACCCTAGTTCGGAGGTTGCAGACAGTCCAAAATGCTGCAGTGCAAGTAATTTTGGGTGGCAGTGGAGGGAATCTGTTTTGAGGCAGCTGCTATTATGGGGGCATTGCCTGTTTAAAATGCTCACATTGACATGTAAGGTGTTGAGAGAGGGCAGGTCGAGCTAGCTGAGGGATGTATTGCAGTGGTTGGTGGTACTGGATCACGGGAGGTATGGCAGCAGACAGTGAGGACGGCAACGTCTCTGTGGTGGAATAAGCTACTGGTGGGGTTGAGGCAGGAACTAGATGGGGGATGGTTCCGAAAAGCCGTAAAGACCTTTCTGTTTCCTAGATAGTTTGGCAGGCGTAAAGGCTGGAGCTACAGACTGAAGTTTTTGTTTTGGAATTCTTGTAAACGTGTTTTATTGATTTGTAAATCGCACAGCATGCATGACTTAATTGCAGGATATAAGTGTTTTTAATTAAATAAATAAATAAATAAATAAATTCAAGTCTGAAAATCCATATTTACCACTATGAGGGGGGTAAGTTTATGAAAGGATGCCTAAGTAAGAAATCCAAAAAAGTGCCAGTTTGTCTGATTTATATCCTGCTTTATCGCTAAAGTCAAAACAGTTTACAATAAACATCCATAGTTACAAAAACATAAACAGAACTTACAACATCCAGACATAGTTACAAACGTGCACATCACGGGTTGAGTAGACAAATGTTTCTATAGCACTGGCTGGAGACAATAGGCTGATCTTTTATTTGCCATCAAGTCAATGCCGAGTCTTGGTGACCCAGCAGCCCCTGGGTCTTCTTGGCAATGTATCACTGGAAGTAGATTGCCAGCCTGTTCCTCCACTCAATAGCCAGGTAATAGGACTTCATACTTTATCCTACAAACAATCAGAAGCCAAAGCATTTGTTTTAATAAAGAGGTGATTGATTTGAAAGTATTCTTGCGGTAGTAGTTTGTGCGGTTTGCAATGCCAGTGGACCCTGCTCAGTGTTCTTACAGTAATCGAAGTACAGCAGTACTAAAGCCTCTTCACTTAACAGGGGCTGAAGTCGATGCAGTAATCTGCACTTTTAGTAGGCGTTCCTGATTACATTAGGAATGTGTACGTAATCCCAAGAGAGTGGACCTCTGCTTTGACCTCAATCTCGACTTTCTGTATGTGCACTGAGGTTCGGGGAACAAACACAGGGCCATGAGCGAGGCAGGGCTCTTCTGTTTTCTTATAATTTATTGCTAACCTGTGGGTCAATAGCCAATTTACCTCTGCATCAAAGCAGCTTACTAAAGCAGTGTGAGTGGTATCTGTAGCAGCAAAAGGGACACAGAACATAATATCATCATCATCCGGTAAAAGACCTGATAAGAATTAATTATGGTGCATTATGGCTGCAGATAGATGCTAAATAATAAAGAAGATAATGCTGACTCCTAGTGAACTCCATTCTGTAAATCAAGCCAATCCAGTCTTCTGGACCCTACCTTTACCTGCTGCATATGATTTGACAAATAAGAACGCACGCCTGTTTTGTAAAAGCAAATTATTACAAATATCCTTCTATCTCAAAATCTTTTTCTCCACATAAAACAGGCTTTACATGCAGGAAGCTTTAGAAAAATGTCCCCATATACTGATTTCTGCAAACTCTGTGATGCTTTCTAAGCTAAACCTGTAACTACTCACGCGTACGACGCTGAAAAAGATATCGACTGTGCCTATAGGAAGACTGCAGGAAAGCCGCTCAGATTTTGGATTTTCTGTGTGAAATGCATGCTCGCCCAGTTTTATTGTATAACCCTCCTGCTTCTAATCTAAAATACTCATTCATTTACAGTCCATACAATTTCAAATTAGCCAGGATGAAATGAATGTCAATGAACATCTTGGGAGTCCAGGCATCTAAATTCATGAACCAATGTTAGCACCAGTACAGAGTTCACCCTGCTGAATGTACGGATGGACAGGCCCATTGAAATTTAATCTCGGCCATCTTCCAGCATGTGAAATTCAATATGGTATGTATTTTCTGAGCCATGCTGATTCTGACCTGCTTTTAGATCTGAACTGACTGCTCCAATTCCCATTTTTGTCCCAGCTCACTGAGCTAGAAGGATGGCTCTGAGCTGGATACTTAATTAACGTTTAGCTGCTGTAAGCCTTCTGCCAAGTGTTGTAAGTTAGGTGGGTGGACTGTTTGAATCATCAGACAGCCTCCTACCCTGACAGGTCTGAGCCAGCTCACGTCAAAGGCGTGTGCTGGAAAATACTAAACTCTAAGACAGAAGCAGGGTAGAAATATCTCAAAAGATGAGCTAACCTGCAAGCCATGTCCAATGAAGTCAAAGGCAGCATCCAAGCTGCGTTGCAAAAGGTTCACCCATCTCTAAGGGGCCCGTTTACTAGCTATCAGCAAGTGCTATCTGCCACTGTGCCCACAGGAATAACATAAGCCCAGTGGCAGATAAATAACAGGTCCCTAAGGGGCATATTTACTAAAGCGGGTTAGGCTTTTGCAGCTAATGTGGCAAAAAAGTGCAGACAGTGTGGTGTTAGCTGCGAAAGCCATGTGCTATCTGAATGTGGGTGTGGCCAGCATTTTCCCAAACAGATAACACACTGAAATTGTGATCTGCATGCGGCTAGCGCCACCCATTAAGATGGAATTCGCCTCACCCGCATTGACTGCAAATCTGACGGTTACTGCATGCTGTTGAGCATGTGCAGACACACCCACTCTCTGCCCTAATCCCTCCCACTCATGCAGACAATGAGCTTTCTGCAGCCAGCGGAGAAAATCACTGCATTACCTGCATTTTGCTTGCGGTAGTTGTTAACGTGACCAGATAGCATTAGTAGCTAACGCGGTTTAGGAAACATGCCCCTAAGTGTACGTAGGGGCTATACATGTTGTGCTCCCTTGGGTGCACTTCTGTGTTTGGGACCAGCCTGACTGGAGTCCCCTCAAGGGCAGGATCCATCGGTCCCCATCCGTTTGGCGTCTCCACCTGGGGAAGAAAGGTGTTAGCGGGTAGGATTTCCCTCCTTTCACCCCAGGAAACTTCTCCAAAAAACACTGTTGTGAATAAGGTGGGCTTAAATAGTATTTACAAAATATATACATCAAGTATTGTGATAAAATAATGCAGTATGTTCAACCCGTATTGTGATAAATGGTTCAAGCAGATAAAGTGAAATAGCCATACAGGATAAGAGATAAGACAGTTCAAACAACCAACTATATCCTTATATGTAATGACTTAAGAAAACCTTTAAAGATTATGGATTTAACCCTAATATCCTGTCTCCAACTCCCCTCCCTTTCCCTTTTCCCACCAGCCCCAAGTAGGGTTGCCAACTGGCCGGTTTTCAGCTGGCCTGGCCGGTTTTTCCATGGCCAGGCCGGCTGCCGGCGCAGAGGCAAAACCGGCCCTTGAAAAGCCGTTTTTTTTGCTCTGGCCGCAAGATCGGGAGCGGCCAGAGCAAAAAAAACGGCTTTTCTCCCAACCCGGAGGGCTTCAGAGGGAGCCGGGGAAGCCCGCGCGAGGCCCCGGCTCCCTCTGAACAGCCGCCAGCGTGAAGAGCCTTTACCTTCACGCTGGCGGCTGTTCCTGTGAAGTCGCGATTGGTGGGAAAGGTTAAAGGCAATGCCCTTTAACCTTTCCCAGCATTCGCGGCTTCACAGGAACAGCCGCCAGCGTGAAGGAAAAGGCTCTTCACGTTGGCAGCTGTTCAGAGGGAGCCGGGGCCTTGCGCGGGCTTCCCCGGCTCCCTCTAAAGCCTCAGACAGCCGCGGTTTTGGGGGGGGGAGGCCAAGGACTGCCTGGGCTGTGATGGGGGGAGGGGGCCTGGACTGGAAAAGGGCTAGGAGGGTGGAATTTGACTGGAAATGGGTTGTGATGGGGGGGGGGGACCTGGACCGGAAAAGGACTATGGGGGGGGGGGGGGACTTGGACTGGAAAGAAACGGGCTGTGATGGGAGGGGACCTGGACTGGAAAATGGCTATGTGGGGGGACGACATGGACTGGAAATGGGTTTTGATGGGGAGGGGGACCTGGACTGGAAAAGGGCTAGAGGGGGGGGGGGGACATGGACTGGAAATGGGTGGGGATGGGGAGGGGGACCTGGACTGGAAAAGGGCTAGGGGGGGGGGAACGTGGACTGGAAAAGGGCTATGGGGGGGGGGAACTTGGACTGGAAATGGGCTATGGTGGAGGGAGGGGGAACTTGGACTGGAAATGGGTTGTGATGGGGAGGGGGACCTGGACTGGAAAAGGGCTATGGGGGCATTGGACTGGAAAGAAATGGGCTGTGATGGGGAGGGGGACCTGGACTGTAAAAGGGCTATGTGGGGGGGGGGGACATGGACTGGAAATGGGTTTTGATGGGGAGGGGGACCTGGACTGGAAAATGGCTCTGGTGGGAGGTCCAAAGACAGGAAATCGGTTCAGATGGGGGGAGGGAGCTGGACTGGAACAGGGCTATGGGGGGGGGGAACTTGGACTGGAAATGGGCTATGGTGGAGGGAGGGGGAACTTGGACTGGAAATAGGCTGTGATTAGGGGGGCTAGAACTGCAAATGGACTGTGATGGTGGGGGGGGGGTAGGACTGCAAATGGGCTGTGATGGTGCGGGGGGACTCGGACTGCAAATGGGATGTGATGGGGGGGGCCTAGGACTGGAAATAGGCTGTGATGGGGGACTTGGACTGGAAATGGGCTGTGATGGGGGGGGGGCTAGGACTAGAAATGGTCTGTGATGTGAGGGCTAGCACTGGAAATGGGCTGATGAAGAGCTGGAATAGGACTGGAAATGGGCTGATGTGGGGCATGGGAGAATGGGATTAGAAGGGAGTGGATGCTGGGTGGGTCTAGAACTTTAAGGGAACTGATTTTGGGGGAGGACTAGAATAGATGGGGAATGAGAATGGAGAGGGTAAAATATTTTGTGTGGAAGAAAAGTCTATGATGGGCTGGGTATTGGGAGAGTGAGGGGCTTGAGAATGGAAGGGTGAAATTTAAATGGATGATAAAGGAATAAGGAAAGAATTGGGGGAAAGAGCAAAAGGGAAACAATCAGTATGTTAAAGCAGAAATAGAGAGAGAATGGAAAACATCTAAAAGAGAAGAAAGGACAAATGGATAGCTCGCAGAAGACACGAAGAAACCAGAAGAAAGTGACTGGAGCAATTGCAACTGAAAAATAAAACGCCAAAACAGAAGGTACAAAAATACTTTTTATTTTGAATTTATTAGCTGGAATATGTTTGGTCTGGGAAGTGTGTATTGATAACATCTTTGCGTTTTTGTTTAGTGCAAGAGGAAATTACTTTATAGTTTTATTTCTCCAGTGTTGTACATTTCATGTTTGGATTTTGGGGTTCCCAGTTTAATTATTATCTGACCAAGGAAGTTAGCCTACACGTATCCTCGGTAATTTTTGTGGGTGGGGCTGGGGGCGTGGCAGGGGTGGGACTAGGGGCGGAGAATGGGTGGAGCATGGCGAGCCACAGGTGTCGGGTTTTTCTCGGTGAAAAAGTTGGTAACCCTAGCCCCAAGTCTCACCCACTGTGGGATCTCTGGACTGGTGGTTGCTTGTGGAAGGAGAGGTTTTGTAGATCTGTCCAATCGCTGAGGCAGTAGCCTTGGCTCCACCTCCTCCAATCTGGAGAGGGTTTTGCACTTCTGCCCACACTGGAACAACTGTTGCAGCTCTCCCTTGAGCTAATCTGCCACTGGACCTCCCTGGGCCTTGTGGCTCCTAGTCTGGAATGTACTCTCTGCCACTGCAGCTTTCTATTGAGCTCCCTATGGAGGTGATTCTCCACTACAGCTCATCCTGGAGCTGATTCTCCACCGCTGCAGCTCCTCTTGAACTGATCTGCTGCTGGAACCTTCTTGGGCCTTGTGGCTCCTGGATTCTCTGCTGCTGCAGCTCTTTCTTGAGCTGATCCACCACTGAACTCCCAAGCCTGGATTAGGCTCGCCAGAGTTTCTCCACTGCCATCTCAGGGTTGAGAGGAGATCATCCGCCCATCCCCATCTGCACTCCTACTCCTGACTGGGTCTGTAGGAAGTTCTCCTGGCATCTTCACTCCAAGCCTGTCTAGACTCCTAGGAGACTTTCCAGCACTATTTTCAGGAGAAGATCCTGCAGAGATTCCTGCCTCCCTTCTCAGATGAGGGCTAAATTTTTTTTATATAAAGGGGTCTGATGTTCTCCAGCTCTTTTCTGCTCAGGGCTGCTGGTGCCATTCCGAACTAATACCATTTCTCTTAGGGTGAGCAATTTCCCACTGGCCCCAGTATTTGCTTCTCCACCCTGTCTGATGTGTGCATTTTATTCCCCTACTCTTTTCCCTATAGAGTCAAAGTTAAATCTTAATACTAGATGTAAATGTGAACAAATATTACCCTTGCTCCTCCAGCACAGGCAGTGATTTGCATTTCCCCCCTAAATGTTTACTTTCTAGCTCTGCTAGTCCAGTGACGGCTACTGCAGGCTGCTGTTTTAATGTTGCCCCTCATCTGACCTCTTTTACCCTTTGATTCTACATTATTCAGCACACTCTGAAACACCCATCTTTAGGGGGGTTTCATACAAGCACATCTCCCTATTCCAGCTGCAAGAGTTGGAGGGGAGGAATAACCTCATGCTTGTAAAAGTGGGTTGAGAGCCAGGGAAGCCAACAGTCAAATCCCACTAATGTTGTTTGTTTCATTTCATTTATTGTATTTGACCTGCTCTTATAGGTAAGCCCAAGACAGGAAAGAGAAAAGCATACATAGGAGCTGATACTATATATTGCACATGGACAGCTCTGTTCTAGCAATGTGCACATGTCCCTATTCTCAAGGACTTATGCGCGTGAACGGACATTTACACGTGCACTTTGGGCGGTCACTATTCTGTAAGCATGCACATAAGTTACCGTACATGATGCATACTTTCTGGAGGGGTGTGCAAAGGGGCAGCACTGAGGTGGAGCATAGGTGTGGTCCAAATTCACACATGTAGTTCATAGAATATGTGTGCTTCTTTGTCAATCTAGTTGCATGCCATTATGCCTGACCTAGGGCAGTACGCCCCCTATTTATAAAGTACGTACCTGCCCCAAATACACCTGCACTAGTGTGCATTGCCAGCACGAGTTTCTAAAATTACCCTCCACACGTACTACATAAAATACAATAGACAGCATCTGCTGTTCAGAGAAAAAACACAATCCGGAACTCCCTTGGACAAAGCCAAGACTTTGTACTACCACCTGGTTTCGAATGCCCTTCTAAATCTCGAGGCCATCAAAAAACTGCAAGATCATAGCTAAAAGGAAGAGTACATGATAGGGTTCTAGCTCAGTCTAGTCAAGTCATACATTTCAGCCCCTGGAAGCTCAGATAGCCTAGCGTCTCAAGAACGTACCACTCATACAGGCAAATGTCTCTGCAAAGAAGATGTTAAATAAGGTGGATCCAATTGACAAAAAATTTAAAAGTTAACACTAATTTAATTTACAGTCATTGAAACAGCCAATGAAGGGAGCTCAGGATAGATCTTGCTCACACCAGCTACACTCTGGATTCTTTGTAAATGCCTCCAACTCGACACAAAGACTCCTGAGTAGAAGGCACTACAATAATCTATCTTGTTCGTAGTACTGTATGATGGTAGCCAGATCCTGTGAAAATATACAAATATTTTGTTTAGTTGACAGAGGTAGGAAAAAAACCACACCTTAGTCACTTTTGAAATCTGGGGTTCCAATGTCAAGCATCGGATTCTCTTCAGATGATTCCTTCTGCTCTTGGGCAAGTCACTTAATCTTTGGTTGCTTCAGGTACAAACTTAAATTATAAATAACCACTCAACCTACTACTGGAAAAGCATGAGCTAAAGCCAAAAATAGAAATATGTGGAATTTCATCTCCCTCTTATGGAGCTTTATTCCTCTGTGCAGCTTTCGGCATATATTTTATAGGAAAGAGACCTTCATAGGACCCTGTTGAGAACGTTATCAATGTCCCATCAAAGGGAGGGAAGGCACAACCTAGACCCACACATAGGACACCTGCAAGAACCAGCCTCGATGTCCATCATCATGGATTGTTCGATACCCTTGCCCTAATTCTTTCTGAATTTTAACATGCTAGCCTCCATATTCTGGGTATCCTTCTGATTTCAGCAATAAGTCAAAAGACCACATTCCGCATAAAAACCCAAACAAAGGTATGCAGTTGTGACTAGATAATGTAAAAATAAGTCAATGATTGGCTTGCAAAATATGACTGCTTAGAATGACAGACATGTCTGCGTACACTTAGAACAATATCACGCTTCAATCTTCAACCTCTAATTTCAACTAGCACCATTTTATGAATAAAATCCCATGATTTAATTACCTCATTATCCGTGGTGAACAATTATTTTGCTGCTTTTTGCATGAGCCCAGTTTTACTTATTTATTTGGGTTTTTTATTTTCAACAGAGCTATCTGAAAATAAATACGTCTCTGGGTTCTGTTGAATGCAAACCTTGAAAGAGCTCAACTCATACATAATAAGGCTAAACAATGGGAAAGGGAGGAGAAAATCTGAATGTTCCCTGCAACCAGCATGAATTTGGTTGAAAACATAAATTATTCATGCAAAAAGTATAATTAAACACAGGATTGCCGTAAAAAGGGAAATCTAGAAAAGCCCAAATTAAGTCACACCAGTGATTTGTACACCTACAGATTTTTTTTCCAGTCAGCTGTGTGTAAACATTTCACAGATTCATGGTGAGAGCAGAAAAACATTTAACACATGCTTGTAAGTCCAAATATTAGGAAGTTTAGGATAATGACTAGTTGGTGGAATTGATTTAATAAAGCTTGAGATGCTCGACAACAAAGTCTTGATTGATAGAGGAATCTCCTAGAACCCTCAATTTCCCAGAAGGAAATGGAGGCTAATGATACATTTTTAAAGGAAATTTTTTGCAGTTCTTGCAGAGGTGAGGCATGGTGCTGTAGAAGGAAGGGGAAAGTAGGAAGGAGAACAGCATATTCCAAAATAATTATGCGTTGATCCTGCCAGACATGGACATGCTCTGTAACATGTTGTGCTTTCTAAAACCACAAACTACCCGAGTCAGGATGTTGGGCTCCATCTCTGGCATTTTTCAAATCCAGGCTAAAAATCCCACTCTTGGTTGCCTTTATATTGTGATCCCCTTATTCTCCTACTCACCACCTATGTGCATCGTTAGCAGTCCCCTAGATGTACCCTAATCCCTAGTTTGTTCTGTTGTCTGTTCCAATTAGATCATAAGCTCTATTAAGAAGGAACTTTCCTTACAGGTCTACTGTCGTGACCCTCGCCTGGGCCAAAGGCTTACAGGCTTAGAGCTGCTAATGTTTGTCCTTAAATAAAGAGTTGCTATCCTTGTCTCCAGCAGGGAACTCTGGGACTTGTAGTTGATTGTTTTACTCAAAGACAAAGTAGTGTGAGACCGTTGGTTTTTAAGGCAAAACAAGATTTTTTATTTAGGTTCCCATAAGCACTAAGATTCAACGCAGACATAAGGATTATTCTCCAAGTAAATAATAACAGGAAACATATGCAACTGGAACTGAAGAAACTGAAAGAATCTTTAAAGATGTGCAGCTGTTTTTATCAAAAACATTTCAGCAAGTAAATCACAGCTTCCTTTGTTCGTCCAGCACAGCTAAATCTCTTCATTTATCATGTGCTGCTTTGGTTATCAAACTCTAGGTTAAGCAAGGGTTCTTTACCTTAGAAGACTTTCTTGGCATTCACATGGCTAGGTAAAACCCTGCTTCTCAAAAAGCTTCTTCTGTTAACACTTTTTATCACCAACTTTCAAACTTCCTTCTTACACAAAGAACAGTCCATAGGAGACTCCTCAGTAACAGAATCCTGCCCAAAAGAGTCAATTTGCATTTCTTCCTGTGCTATGAAATGCTTGTCTGTCTCTGGGTTTTCATTAACTCCTTCAAGCTTACTGTTCTGTAGGAACTTCTGAATTTCCTTCCACAGCTGCTCTCTCTGATATGGAATATTTGTATCTTGAGAGTGGGGCTTCTTCCCTTGGATCGATTGCCTCAATGCTTCAATCATGTTCAACTCTGGTTCTCTGCCCTCGGCTGGGTTCTGGTCACTTCCAGTTGTAACCGTATTCACCCACCTTCTGGTAGCTTGAATTCTCTGAGCTGGTTCACGAACACTCTACACTGCAATCTGATCCTTGTTGTCAGCAACTCTCCCAGCCACCCATCTGCTGGTTTCTGAATTAAGAGTACCTCTCTTACAAGGACTGCTTCCTCTGTTGCTGCTTCCTTTCTTGCTGGAGCCGTTCTCCAACTCGAAGTCAAACTTCCCACTTCTCCTTTTCCTCTCCTCTGAATAGGGCTTATAAAGCTGTTTCCTAACTAACACTCCCCTGTCTCTGCACAGGTGATTATCATTACCCTCCAAGCCTGCACTTATGTTAGAGCTTGGGTGTGGCTTGGCTTCAGCAACTACATGCTTCTTTCCTTTGCCTGCAGTCTGAACCCTGTGAATACCTTGCCTGTCTCTCACCTTAAAGGCATATTCACTGTTTTCTTCTGTTTTCATCGGCTCAGCACAGCTCTCATCATCACACTATGCACAGTTTTACACATGAGGAGGAGGAGTAGACCGTAAAATTCCAATGGAACTTAAACATTAAAAAGTGGCATCTTTCGTTGGCATGCTCGCCACCTTTTCTCATGTGCAAGGATTGCTTCGTTTGTAGGAAAGGCAGTTTGAACTAGAGGTGTACCGTTGTTTGTGCTGCCTTGCACAGTGCCCTTAAGGTGGAATTAGGTGCACCTGACTCTAATGGCAACATTCGCAGTTAGTGCACCCCCCAAAATGCCCACGCTAACTGCAATGCCCAATCGTGTGCTAACTAGATGGTGTAGGACTTTTAGCATGGGCCTGAACTTTTAGCGCGATACCCTTAGCATGCGTCAAAGCCCCTCCCGCAACAGGCAACACACTTTAATAAACATCTCCCAAGGTGTGTGTGTAACGACTAATCACTCCTCAATCCCACCTCTGAAAATGCTTTCCCTTAATTCTGAGAACTTATGCACATACAGACTATATGCTCATATATTTGTGCATATGGGGGATAATTTTAGAAGAAGATGCCTATTTTATACCTATTTTTAAAGGCAACTTGGTACTTCAGTGCCTTTATAAAATAGACTCTCAGAACTATCCCTGAAAGCACACGATCCTCATATACAAATTTGCACCTGCTTCAGAGAAGCTATAAATGTGTGTGCGTGTCATTAATGGTTGGGATAAGCAACATGGAATCTGTTTACGTTGTGGGGTCCTGCCAGGTAGTTGTGACCTGGATTGACTACTATTGGAAACAGGATACTGGGCTTGATGGACTGTTAGTCTGACCCAGAATGGCAATTCTTATGTTCTTAAGTGCATTCATTAGTGTGCATTGGATTCATTAGTGTGTCTTTAAAAATGTATTGTCTTAACTTATGAATGAATGCACATTAAGTCAATTAGCATACATTAAAAATTTGAAATGCACATTTAACAATATTTATGAAAATGAATGTACAAAATAAACCAAGAAAAATCTGAAAATTGAGGGAAAAAACCAATTAACCAAAAATTAATGGAAGTTTTTTTTACCTTCAGCACATTCATAGTGGACAGATGTATCTTGTAAAATATGTGCATACATCAGAAGTCTGCCTTAACTTTGCCTATTCTCCAATCTGGGAATGCAGGTATGCAGTGTATACATATAGGCACACATCATCTTGTCGGCATGTGTACTTCAGTGGGGTAGCCAGAACTGGATTATTTTTGGGGGGCCCCAAGATTTACATGGATAGACGCTAAAGGGGTCATTTTAGAAGCTCTGTTCATGATTTCCACATCTGAAATTGGTCATTCAGACATGGGAATTACAAAACGTCGCGGCAGCTATTTTAGAAACCTCGGAAGTTACACATCTCCAGTGCGATCACGTCCATGCTGTGTGGGGGTGTGGTGGAGACATGTCCTGAGAGATCCTGAAAAGATACATACATACATGCGATTTTAGAAAATGCCTGCAAAACTCTGCCCTTGAGTGGTGCTGTTCATGACTATACCTGCTCCAGGGCAAAAATGGGCATCAGAAACATGCTCATTTTGGCACCCAAACATCTGTGGGGAGTGCAGAAGAAGGCACTCACATATTTGCAATAGTTTTAAAGCAACATGCAGGTAAATGACCGTCTTGTGGTTGATGCCACTGCACGTTTCCACTTGTAAAATGGCAGGCTGGGACGTGTATGTAGCACAGCATAGGCATTCCCATCCTAAAATATTGCTGCATGGCTGTAACCTCTACCGTCCATACTGAGCATGTACATGTTCTAAAATTAGACCAAAACTTGCACGTGGTCAAACTATCGACATGCATGCATCCGTTGGTTTTAGTGCTTGCATAAACGTGTATCTTTCGGGATTGGAATCGGAATGATTTTAGAAGGTCTGAACACACGCCTGCCTTCACCACTGCCACTCCCAGGGCATTTGGGACATTTTGATCTGGACATCCCAGAGTGCACCTAGATGACCTTTCTCAAATGTGTCTTTGTGCATACAGGTCTGAGCTCCGCTAGATATACTCTTATCAACAAATAACTTGGGGTGCATCTAGGTAGTCTGTCACCACTGTAATGAATTATTGATGACACTTTAAAATAATAATTTCAAGCACTTATAAATTCTCAAGCACATACATCTGTATGGAAGCAAATAAAATATATTTAAAGATGACTCCATAACTTTACTTCAACTTCACCAAGCATATCAAAACACACAATATCCTGCAAAATATTCTAAAACTATATCTAATATTTTGGTAAATTACTATGCAGTGCTGTCAGTGCTGACTCCTGGTGACCCAGCAGCCTCTGGCTTCTTTTTGGCAAGGTATGAGTAGAAGTAGACTACTAGGCCTTTATTCCAAGGCAATGGAGGGTAAAGTGACTTGCCAAAGGCCACAAGGAGTGCCAGTGGCAATTAAACCCTGATTTCTTGGGCAGCAAGGCACTGCTCTACCCATTAGGCAACCTCGTCTCCACTGTTTGGACAAGTTACTTTAATTTAGCATAAACAGCGTTCAGCTTTCTTTTATGACAAATGGTTTCTTAATCTATATTAAAGAGGGCAAATGTCTTTGACGTCTTCCTTTCTTGCTATATTTATTGTAGTTTATAACACTGCAGAAAGCATCAGATCCAGTTTCCTTTCCTGAAGATTCAAGACGAAGAAGCTGACAGTACTTACAGTGAAAGAACAATAATGGTGAACACCTATGCACCGAGCTCGTTCAGACCAATGGCGTCCTCTCTCTGACAGTCGCCATAGCCCACTTTAGCTTTCTCTCAGAAGTGGGATGGCAGTATCCAAGCCTACAGTGCCCGTGATGCTGTGAGACAAGTAACTTGTAGTTTGGGGCTCTCTGCAGTTCTGCTCGTAGTCAAGGTCACGTCAAGCAGCTAAAGACCCACCTCTTTGAGGCTGCTTGTGGATCCTGGTGCTCCTCATTCTCCTGTCCACTACTTATGTGTATTTTGCCACACTCTAGTCCCTAGTTGTGTGATTTGTTTTTTCATCTTGATTAGATTCTAAGCTCTGATAAGCAGGGACTGTGTCTTACACCTTGTAGCCCTCTACAAATGATTAGTAGTGGTAGTAATAGTTAACTTAGGTCCCAGCCTGGTTTACTTTTCACCAGTTTTAACACTGGAAGAACGGCTGACTCCATCTCTCTAACTGCTGGGCCTCATGTTTCTTTTGCATATAATTCCTAACTGAGGAGGGGAACATCGCGTCTCCCTGCAGCAAACACAGCTTTTCTGCTTGTAGAAACATACCATACTATAACAACACTGATCCCAAGGAGTCAAACTGCAGAAATGTTACCTGTCAAAAAGCAGAACTGGGACCTAGAACCCAAATACACCTTCTAGTGTGAAACAGAACAAACCGGACTTCTACAGACTCGATTCCTACACAGAAGCTACTGTATATGGCTCAAATCCTGCTCCCTCTCTGATGTTCTTCACTTCAAATTCATGCTTACCTCCTTCTACTCATCCTTAGCACTTGCCAAGCAAAGCTACTATGCCCATCTGACCAACTCTCTTGCCAGTGGCCCCCACTGTCTCTTCTCAACTCTTAACTTTCTCTTAAGGCTCACATCCCTCTGACCCCTCCTTCTCGTTCTGCCCAAACCCTTGCCAACTATTTCCATGACAAAATTCACAAGATTACACTCCAATTCCCCATTAGATCAGCTTCATCTCCTGTTCCCCACTTCAATACCAACTTTCCCCCTCAATTTCTGTTACCCTTTTTACCTTTTCTATAATCTCTGATGATGAAACCTCTCATCTCCTTTCCTCCGCTAAACTTCTACTTGCTCTTCTGATCCTATCCCCACCTGTCTCCTTAGCTCCATTTCCTCCTCGTTCATCCCTTCCATCTCGCATATTCTCAACCTCTTGCTCTCCACTGCCACTGTTCCCTCAGCCTTCAAGCAAGATGTGGTCACACCTCCCTTTAAGAAACCTTCTCTTGACCCTAGTTGTCCTTCTAAGTATTGATCCATCTCCCTTCTTCCCTTCATTTCTAAACTTCTTGAACATGCAATCCTCCACCATTGTCTTGAATTTACTTCCTCTCAAGACCTCCTGAATCCACTTCAATCTGGCTTTCATCCCTTACATATTACCAAGATGGCACTTGCCAAAGTCCCCAGTGACTCGTTCCTGACTAAATCTAAGGGCCTTTACTCTATCCTCATCCTTCTTGAACTTTCTGCTGCTTTTGACACTGTTCACCACCACCTTCTTGACATATTGTGCTTACTTGGTTTTAGGGACGCTGTACTGTCCTGGTTCTCTTCTTATCTCTATCATCACTCTTTTAGTGTTTCTTCTGGTGATTCCTCCTCTACTGCTATTCCTCTCTCAGATGGTGTACCCCGGGGATCTGTTCTTGGTCCTCTCCTTTTCTCTCTTTACATTCAGTCCCTTCGTGCTCTCATCTCCTCCCATGGCTTTCAGTACCATTGTTATGCTGATGAATCTCTGATCTATCCCTCTACATCTGATATTTCTCCAAAACTCCAGACCCGTATCTCTGCCTGCCTATCTGACATCACCGCCTGTATGTCTCACTGCCATTTGAAATTAAACATGGCCAAAATCGAACTTCTTATTCCCCCCCCCCCAAGCCTTCCTCCCCCCCTTCCTCCTTTCTCTTCTACTTCCTGTTTCCTTGACCCACAACCTTGGGGTCATCTTTGACTCCTCCCTTTCCTTCTCCTCACATATCCAACAGATAGCCAAAGCCTGTTGTTTCTTTCTCTGTAACATTAACAAAATTTGCCTCTTCCTTTCTGAACACACTACTAAAACACTTACCACTCTCTAATTACTTCCCATCTCGACTATTGCAACCTCCTTCTTGCTGGTCTCCCTCTTACCATCTCTCACCCCTTCAGTCTGTTCAGAACTCTGCTGCGTGACTAATCTTTCGCCAACCTTGATATACTTAAACCCCTCTTCTCAAATTACTTCATTGGCTTCCTTTTCATTTCCATATCCAAATCAGGCTTCTTCTTCTGATCTATAAGTGCAGCTCACTTCTCTACTGCTATCTTTCCTCACTCTTCTATTCCTCGTGAACTCCGCTCCTCCTCTAACTTACTTCTCTCTTTGCCTTTTCTTGCACTGCCAACTCCAGACTTTGGTCCTTTCATCTTGCTGCTCCTTATGCCTGGAAGAGGTTCCCTGAGTCTGTGCTTCAGGCTTCATCTCTGCCCATTTTCAAGTCCATGCTGAAGGCTCACCTCTTTGAAGCTGCTTTTGGATCCTGACTCCTTATTCCTTATGTTTCCTCATTCTTCACTTTTTCCCTTACTCTTATCCTTTGTCTTGTCTGTCTTAATTAGATCGTGAGCTCTAACGAGCAGGGGCCGTCTTTATTTATGTCTGTACAGAGCTGCGTATGCCTTGTGGCCCTTTATAAATGTTTAATAATAGTAGTAGTAGAAATACTGTACCGCTGTCACACATAACAATCACAGAGTGATCCCGACTTAATGCAGAATAAGGGCTACAAATTAACAACAGAAACAGAAAAAAACCTGTGGCAGAAACCCTAAGAAAGCAGCCGTTTCGGAATGAAGAACATGAATTTTTCGTCTACAAAGCTATAAGAAAATCACATTCCCAAAGCTGACATATCACAAGCGATACAAATTCAAAAGAAAATACTTTTTGTGCCTTTGCTGCATCTGATCCACTTTATTTCTCTAACTGAGTTGTTGACTGTTCTTCTCTTAAGCCCTTTCCCTGAGTCTCTTTTTTTTGCTTTATTTTGTTTCTTCTCTCTTCTTGTCTTCTTCCCTCCCTTCTCTGATCTCTGAGAATGATTTTTCCCTTTTATCTTTTATCTCCGTTTCTCTTTTCTTCCTCTCTGTACATTCATAGTTGGATTTCTCTCCTCCTTATCCCCTTCTCTCACCTCCCCAGTCTTCAATCTCCCTCTTCCACGTCTTCCTTCTTCCCTGCTTTCTATCTCCCATTTTCTCTTCTCCAGTGCTCCCAGTGCCCCTTCTCTGTTAAGACCTTTATTTATTTATTTAATGTTTCTTCTATACCGCGCTATTTAACATCAGTGCGGTTTACAGGTAACACATTTGTGCAGTGCAGGCAGGTCTACACTGGACTTACAATGAAACAGGGTTATTTAAACAGGGCTGACAGGGAAACTATGTACAATTTGGCTGTCACAGGCTATATGGGCAGCTCAGCATTATTTACAGATCTAACAACGTAGCTATGCACATTCTAGCAGTGTGTCGCAGGGTGTGTGGACAGTTCGTCATTATCTACACTACAGTTAGGGTCAGCTATACACAGGGAGGTGGTTTCCAGGGGGTGGGGCTCAAGTAGGCGGGCTGAAGGTGTGTGAGGAGGCTACGCTGGGGGTGCTGGCTTGGGTCCGGGGTGTGGGTCGCTGTGAGATGTCATCTGGTTCAGTATAGAACTGGAGAAACAGATGGTGCTTCAGTGCCTTTCTAAACTGGGGGAGGTTATTGATGGCCCGGATGGCCGGTGGCAGGGCGTTCCAACAGGAAGGTGCATAGAGAGCGAAGGCTTTAACAGTCTCCTATTCCCCCCTTACACCATTCTCTAGTCCTTCATTTTGACTCTGTATATACCTCCTCCAGCTCTCATCTATCTTCCTCTGCCTCCCATCCCCTGCTCCTCCCCACCTTCAGACACATTCTTCTACCCCCACCCAGGCTTTGATTCCCACTTTTACGAGTTACATTTCCACCTTGTCTCACTTTCAAAGATCTCACCCACTCCAAAGCCTCCTTGTCCCATCTAGCAAATCTTCCTGCTAACTGGCGGCCCTTCCTTACATCTCTTCTCTCTGGATCACACTCATCTAACCCTCTCATACTCTAACCCTCCATACTCAATTGTCTAGCTCCCACTTTCCTCCTAATCTCCAAGTCCCTGCTCAAACTCATTTCCCACTCTTGCCCGTCCAAGCCCCAAGTCCCCAATCCCTCATCCTACCCAATACCCATGTCCCAAGTCTGTGCTCTTCTTCCACCCAATCCCTGTTCCAATTTTATTCTCCCTGTCCCTGTATTCCTGTCCCTTCCTCCTTTGTACTTCTCTTCTCCTTTACCAGTTCTTCTGCCTCCTTATCCCCTTCCTGAATCCGAAGCCTCCACCCACATGTCTGCTTCTCCAACATCCATTCTCCCTGTCTCTCTCTTTCCCTAACACACATTATTTCACCTCTGCATCTGGTTCTCTCCATCTACCCCTCTCTCCCTACCCCAACTCCTATCCCCTGCCCCTCTCTCCCCCCTCAGATTCCACAGATTCTGCTCCCTGTCACCTCCCTCTGCCAGTATCCATCCCCTTCCTTTCTTCCAACTTCTCCCCAAGATCTACCTTCCTCCTCAGCCTCTGCTTTCCAAAGCCCCATCGCTATGCCACCCCTCTCCCCCTCCCATGTCCTCACTCCTGTGCCAGCCACCCCCATTGCAAGCCCAAGTATCTCACTTTCCTGTCCTTCTTCTACCAGCACCAGAACCTTAGTCCTTGTTCCCACATCAGTATCCTCACCACCCCATGACTGCATCAGCGCCCCTTTCTTAACTTGTCCCAAACAGCACTAGAATCCCCCTCTTAGCTCCCCTTCCCGACCCGAACAATGCATCATCTTTTTCTCCCCACTGGGCCAGCAGTGTTGGTTTCTTCCACTCTGTTGTCCCGAGAGGTAGCATCACTCTGATTAAAGTGACACGCCAGGCAAGGCCGACTCCTGCTAACTGCTCCTGATGCCAGTAGCATGGGTTTGAAATGACACACCTTAATAAATGCCACTGGTTGTACCCATGAGGCAGCTAGCAGGTCAGTGTGACCCACAGGGGGACAGAAGCACATGCCTCCTTGCAGTTACTGCTGACACCTCACGTGCTAACAGGGTCCTTTATGTGTGTTACCGGCTTAGTAAAGAGGCCCCTTAATGCACTTTAGTAAAAGAGACCCCTAAAAACTGTGGAGGCTAGTTTTCAAATGGCTAGACAATTAAACCCACGTTTTACCAAGCTTACTTTGTAGCTAATTTTCAAACTGAAACTGCCCAGGTCATTCCCCTTTGAGAATTAGCATTAAAGCACACATATTAAAGGCCTTGGTGTACTTTGCCTCCGCTATTTGTGCAGGCGGCTGAGGTATGAGGGCAGTAATAAAACAGCACAGATAATTTTGACAATGACAAGTACATGGCTGTCAGCGTGCAGAAGTAGCCTAGTGGTTAAAGCACCTACCAAGTACCCAGAAGATCAAGGGTTTGATTCCCACTGGTACTCGCTGTGCTGTTGGGCAAGTCACTTTACCTTCCATTGCCTTGGAAGAAAAGGCCTGGCAATCTACTTCCAGTCATACCTTGCCAAGAAAACCCAGGGGCAGCACTTAAAAAAAGGTTATTGGCTGATGATCATGGTGGCTGGGCTACTATAAAAGGCACTGGGTACCCATAAAAGGTTCATGTGTAACTGGCAAAGTATGATTGACAAGTGATTTTATAAAGAGGCAACTTAAAAACATACATTGATTTTTTTACATCTGCGTACATCTTTGTTTTGCATGTTCTGGGCGCCTTTTCAGCGTATACATGCGGATTGTGTTTCATAACAACCCTGAGGCTTAGACGAGAGCATCTTGGCGGAGATTTGCCCACCTTTCTGACTAGCAAAATCATTTCCTCTGCAAGAAAATCTGTTTTCCTGAGGAAGGTTCCCAGTACATGTTTATAAATTCAATGGCCGTGTTCACTGAGCTTTTTATAAAATATTTGCCTACTTTTCTATGACCCGACTTAGTTGTCCATTTTGATGGTCAGCCTCATTGTATAGATTATATTTACTATGCATCAGTGCATGTTTTTCAAGACAGATATGCTAGGTAGATTTATGCATGGCATTACTCCTTGAGCTGTCAATACAGGTAAAGTATTAAGAGCTAATATGAAAATCGTTCTCATGTGAATCATGGTAGAGGAAATGCTTGTTAAGCAGCAGAAGCCACTGACATCCCAGCAAAACACATTATTTTATATAAACCGGAGTACCAGGAACATTTTCTCACATTGTTAGCATACATTACAGCCCCCTACAGCCCATTCAAAAGCAACGTATAGACATAATTCCCCATTTTATGATTAATATATTTTTCTACCTTCACACTGAGAGACTGGTTTGGGATTTGAAATAATTTGTAGGACAGATGTTGCAATGATTTAGTTTAAAGCTGAATTACTAATGGAAGATGATTAAACATGGGGAGGTCAGATTTCAAAGCTATTTACCCAAGTAAGTTGTCCTTCTCCAAAAAAGTATATGTGGATCTCCATAACTTTAATTACGGGGAATACAATAACACATGTGCACTCAATTTTCAAATTTGTGAATATTCTATTTTACCCCTATATCAGCTTTAGGTGCGTAAACTTTACACTAGTTAATTTCCAATGAGAAACTACTTTGGTAAGTGCCACAGCAGGGGTCTTGTGTCCATCCTACTAATGAAGATGGAGACCCAATGAAATGGTATGAAGGCATTCCAGAGGAATGGGTGGGGGGGGGGGGGGGATAGGGGTTACAGAGAGGGTGATCTTGATTAGAAAGGTGAAAGAAGATCCAATTTGTTGTGTGTCTGTGTGTGGGGGGGGGGGGGGGGGTGGGGGGGGGTCTGATCTTGTTCATGGGCCTGCAGAATGAAATCTTCTGTGGAAACCTATCTGGTCACTTTGGCCTGGACAGCACAGTGGATATTGAGAAGTAGTTTGTGCAGATGCAAAAGACCCCATGTTTCATTTAGCATGAATTAGTATGTGCACACACTGCAACTCATTAACTCGGTGTGCCGCATGCAAATGCAATGTGTGCCTTTGAGTCAGTCCTGACTCCTGGTGACCCAGAAGCTCCTGGGTTTTCTTGGCAGTGTCACTGGAAGTAGATTGCCAGGCCTTTCTTCTGAGGCAATGGAGGGTTAAGTGACTTGCCCAAGGCCACAAGGAGTGCTAGCGGGAATTGAACCTTGGTTGCTTGGTTACCAAGCCAGTGCTCTAACCACTAGGCTACTCCTCCACTGCATGCAAATACAGTGATGGAATTAAAAATGGCATGGGACAGACACAGCGGATCCCTTTATAGCAAGAGGATAAAATCAAATAACCTTAGCTAGCTTTTATACTTCAAAAGGTTGAGTGGGTGACCTGCATGGAGTGGCAGGTATAACCCTAAACAAAGGCATAGAGGGGTGTGACCTGCACAGAGCAGCAGGTACACCTACCCTAGCACCTTACTGGGCAGACTAGATGGACCATAATGGTCTTTATCTGCCTTAATTTACTATAGGAGTCATTCTGAGCAGCGTTTAGTGGGGATTTATGTCTGGTTTGGACATACATCCCCGCTAAATGCCAGGGGCTGATTCCCGAGCCTGAGCTCCCCACACGTATAGAGGAGATGTACGGGGAACTAAGGACGGGGCGGGAGGGGGTGGGCTGGAGGAGGACCGAAAGCCGGCTGGAGGCATGACCCTGAACCTGGATGTACAGGGCCAGTTCCGGCCATGGTTCTGTACATCTGGGGCTGCCAACTTAGAGGGGGACTTATTCCACCTCGGAGGTGGAATAAGTCCCCCGGAGGTAGGAGATTGCCACTCACAGGCCGCCAAAAGCAAGTGAGGTGCAGCAGGGGTTCTCTGCCATGGCAGGATGCTCTGGGGGTCGGGCAGTGGGGAAACAGGATATCTGCATGAAATCCTGGTGCCATGGTGATGGGATGCTACAGCACTGGGCTCCATGCAGGATCCCCGGCTTATTTGTACTGGGATCAGGCTGGGCATACAGCAGGCCAGAATAGAGGTACGTCCTGCCCGTCCAGGCCCATTGCACCCGATTTTTCTCCCGTGGGTGCAAAATCGGATGCAGAACTGACCCATGCAGATTTTGGACATTCTGATGGGCTGGGCGGGCCCCAAACAGAATTGGCCTCCACTTTACTATATTATGTATGTTAACATTTTTAGCACGAGTCACACTGCATAGGCCCCTAAATAATTAACATTTGTTATAGAAATTTGATATAGCACTATTTGATGTCATATTTTTAGCACAGAGGAGTCACAGGCAATAGCAGATTAAAATAAAGGCGGCAACAGACACCAAAATGGGGGAGGAGGGGTAGAGTAGCACAATGAGATCAACTTAGAACAACCGGTATTGCAGAGGGGAACAAAAAAGGGACGGAGGGGAGAAGCCGAGCCACAGTAGACAAATCAATAAAGGCTTGCTTGAAAAAGCGTGTTTTCAGTCCAATTTTATACTTATCGGGGAAGGTGAATGGATGGTCAAAAAATGAGCCTGGGGGTGCAAGCAGACAGTATATAGAGATCAAAGAATGCAGGTACAAAGGCAGGCCTGACTAGATCAAAGCTGTGAATTTAAGGCGGAGGGATATAGGCAACCAGTGTCCTTCAACGGAAGGGGAGAAATATGATCAAAACAGCGTGCCTTGTAAAGTGACCTCTCAGCTATAGTCTGCATGAACTGGATGCTCCTTAAGCTATAAATTGGCATCACAGACAAGAGGGACTTGCAGTAACCGAGATCATTCAGTATGAGAGCATGACTCAGAGTTTGAAGGGCAGTGAATTCCAGGGAAGGTTTGAGAGATCTAAGTGCACAGAAGGAACCTCGGGCCAGTGCTGAAATGCATGAAGAGAAAATCAAAGTCCAGAAGAACCCTTGAGGATTTGATAAAGTCCTTTAGAGGAATGCTTGGAACAAAAGGACCAAGTTGTCTCGAGTAAACCAAATAACTTCATACTTTTGGGGATTCAGGAGCAGCTGATTGGAACCAGTCCAACTGTTGATAAAATACAGCTGCCGGGTGCACTGGGATTAAAAATTTGTCTTTCATTTACCATCACCCTTGATCAATTAAATATCATCCATGAAAAGAAAAATGCTTATGCCCAGTTCTTGGGCTAAAAAGGCCTGGGAGGGTGCAGGAAAGATGCTGAAAGGGTTGGGGCAAATTAGATCCTTGGGGGACACCACAGGGCAGTTGATAGGTTCCAGAAAGCCAATCATTAAGGTTAACCCTAAAGGAACGCCCAAAGAGGAAGGATCTAAACCAACTGAGGACTGTTCAAGAAAGCCCAGTTTCTATAGCCTGGTCAGGAAAAGAGTGTAGTCTCCAATATTAAAAGCTGCGCTCAGATCAAGTTGGATCAAAAGAACGTTCTTTCCTGAATCCAATGCCGAACAAATCTCATCTAGCATCACTACTATAGCTATCTCAGTACTATGTACCTTCTGGATTCCTGACTGCCTTAGGTGGACGCTGCCAATTTCTTTCAAGAGAGAAAGTAGGTGGCAGGCAACAACTTTTGATAAAAATGGTAAGTTAGAGATTGGATGAAAATTGGCTGGAATGGTTTTATCTAAGCCAGACGTCTTAAGCAAGAGTTTAACAATTGACTCTTTTCATGGACTAGAGAGCAGTAAACATGACTCATAGAATGGGAAGCGAGACATTTGGTATATATTATTAAGTATATTGTCAATATACCTAATTGCAAGCTTATGCACAAGGTGGGTAGTTTTATAAGGAGCAGCCTTGATTGAGGCAGCTGGACTGCAGGCAAATGGGGGTATTTCAGTCATTTATGAGCATATGTGGCCACATACACGCTGTTCCCCATTCTGTAAATATGTGCGTAAAAGCAACGGCGTATGCTTTTCACTTGGGCATGCACAGGAGTGGAGCAAGAGCAGAGAGCAAAGTTATGCATAAATTATAAAATATTATAACTTAGGCATGCTCTTTACAAATTTACATTCTCTCTTATATACCGCGCTATTCTGCATCAGTGCGGTTTACATTGAACAAACTGAAATTACATTGAACAGGGCATTATAACTTGGAGATAACTATCTTACAGGGAACATGGGCTATGGAGGGTTAATTGGCTTGCCCAAGACCACAAGGAGCACCTGTGGGACAAATCTAGGAATAGGCAAATCTCTCAGCTGTGGGCTGATGCAAGTGATTGGGCCTTAAAGTAACTTTCTTTTCATACACTTACTGGTGTGTTTTCTATAGAAAAGCAGGCAGCATAATAGCAAAAATGGGGGTGCCAGCCATGTGCAGGAAGACTCCGCATTTTTGAAACCAATTCAGGAACCCTACTTGGCATCCTAAATTTAAGAGCTAAGCTTTTTTTGAATATCAGTTCCTATATACGTCACCTGGCTTCTGGTTCCTGTGATTGTATTCAGTATGCAGTGACAGTCTCGCTGTACAACGATAGACAGGATATATGGTACAGTATTAAACGGTATCTGACTGCGTCACTGCCTGACCTGGAATCCCTCAGTAGATCAACTTTCCATCTTCATGATGCATACTGATGAGGAAACACTTCAGAAAAATGTGCTGTAAAAGATTGTTGGTCAAATGAAAATATTCCAGTCCATCTCTACATTTGCACACAAAACTAACACAGTGTACTGTGGTTTTTCTTAGAACTGAAGTGTGAAGAATTATTTTTTTGACTGGCTCTTATTTTGTTAGGTAAATGGATGTTACAATTCCTTTTCCAAAAGAGAGACGAATTAAGGGAATACAAGTAGTTGCGTCATTAATCCTCTAGTACAGGAGAACCTGGTGACAAAGGAAACTCACCAGAACCCCGAAGAAGTTCCATTATGGACAGAGAAAGGCAGCAGTTAGAGATATGATTGCACACGCGAAAAAAAGTTTACAGATTAGTTCAATAATCCACAAGACATCTGACAGCCTGTCAAATTAGTTCAATCTAAAAACAAAATCCAGGATAAACCCCATAAAATAGTGAATTTACATCAAAGCACAAGCGTACGAGACCCTTGTGTTAAATTCTTATTGTCTGCTTTTTGTACACTGAGAAGCACATGGACTATACCATAGTATGGGCGAGACTAACCCATTTTCTATGGTGCACCCCCACAGGACTGACTGAATATGATAGAGTGCTCAGAGTGTGATTATGTGAAGTTTGAGGGAATGTCAAAGGAGTTGAAGAAGAGCAGAGGGTAGAGAGGTGGCAGGTGTCTCCAGGCACTCTGTTGCAGATAAGTTCCACGGAGTTTGAGGAAGGAGAGGGACGGAACTGGAAAGTGTCCTCTCTCTTTGCCTTGTTCCAAAGAGGATGGTACAGGAACCGGAGAATGTGAGAGCCCGATCTTTGGTTATAGGTCTCTGTCACAGAGGCATCAGAGGACTCAGCAAGTTTGCAGGTGTGCTGTTGTAGATGTTAACTTATACTGAAGCGATCTAGCGGCTCATTGTTATATCTCGCTATTTTCCTTCTACCTTCTTGTTGCAACCTTTGACCTTCTACAAGTAATCTAATGCAACATGGTTCCTACACTTCAGCTGTGTTTAGTGTGCCTTTATTATGTTTATGGTTATGTTTATTAACTTGCTTGACAGCCCTTCAGGGGTAAGCAGAGCGGTTTACAAATAAAAAGAAATTCATCAATTACAGCATGGCACAAGTCCGGAGGCAGAAAGGAAATTACAATTTAAAAAAAAAGAAAAAAAAAGAAAAGAAAGACAGAAACATGAGGGGGGGGGGGGGCAGACAGCATGGGGGGAGGATAGAACTAGGAGGGAGGGGGATTGAAGGCAAGGGAGAAAAGGTGGGTCTTCAGGGCATGCTTAAAGGTAGGGTGATGGGGCTCCAGACGGAGAGCGGAGGGTAGGGAGTTCCAAAGAGCAGGGCCTATGAAGCTCTGCAACGTGGCACCCGAAAATTCTGAACCTGTGTTATTTAGAACATAAGAATATAAGATATCCAATACTGGGTCAGATCAAGGGTCCACCAGTCCAAGTATCCTGTTTCCAACAGTGGCCAATCCAGATCACAAATATCTGTCAGGTTCCCAAAAAGGTATACAGATTCCACTCTGTTTGTCTCAGGGGTAAGCAGTGGATTTCCCAGGTCCACTTTAATAATGGTTTATGGACTTTTCCTGCAGGAAGTCTTCCCAATCTTATTTAAACCAAGCTACATTAACAGTTTTTACTACATCCTCTGGTAACAAATTCCAGAGTTTGATTACATGTTGAGTGAAAAAATATTTTCTCTGATTAGTTTTAAATGCACTACATTCCTTGTATTTCTACTTTGGGAAGGAGTAAACAACCAATCTACATTTACTCCTTTAAAAAAAGAAAGATTAGGACCACGTAATGAAGCTAAAATATAGCACATTTCAGACAAATCAGAGAAAATAGGTTTCCTGCCTATGACAGAGTTTCCAGAATGTGGTGGCTGTACAACTGAGAGTGCACAGCAAAGCTATAGTGATGTTGGTGGGTCTACAATTGCACATGCTGACCCTTGACACAGAAGCACAAAAGCACTACAGCATCATGGTAAATGCCACCAGCATTCCACTCCCAGAGGGCATGAAAGTTAGTGGTGACTTAAGTGGCAACTGGAATAATTTCAGAGCCAAGTTTGTGGCTTACTGTCTGGCAATAGGCTAACATGAGAAGCCAAATGAGGTGCAGACAGCTACTCTGAGAAAGGTTATGGGTGCTGAATGCTTTATTTATAAGCACAATTTGAGTTTCACGGAGGAGCAGAGGAAGGATACCAAAGTTATCCTGGATGCAGTAGAAGCCTATTTGAAACCCACCAAAAATGTATTTTATGAAAACTACATGTTTGGCAGCTGCAAGCAAGAAGAAGGTGAATCCATTGATAACTTTGACATGCATTTGAGAGATAAAGCAGTGAAATATGAGTATGGCCCAGTGAAAGATGAGCTTATTTGGGATAAAATAAGTTAAGAGAGTACAGCCATTGAAGCATGTTATATAGTGTATTACAGAATTCACAGACTTGCAGCTGAGAACTATAGAACAGGACCGGCATGTTGAGAGCATTAATGCAACAGACGGGTATCATTAAGGTGCGGATATCTACTGCGACAAGCAATAGCAGAGTAACTCACCTGCAACCAGTTCTGTAGCATGTAAGTACTGTACAACGCACATAAGCAAGTGAAAGGACACTGTCCAGCACATGGGAAAACATGTTGGCTATGTGATGGCGCAAATCATTCTGTAAGGGTGCACCAATCAAATAGGAAGTTGAACATAACAAGTAAACTGTAGAGGTTGGAAGAAATGATGCAAACTTGCTTAGTACTGATGCAATTTTCTCAAAAGAGTGTGCTTGCATTATGTGAACAAAAGAACAAAAGTGGTTTGCAAATCTCAGACTGAATAATAAGGACTATGGGGCAACATGTAATGTCCTGTGCCTGAAAGACAAATTGGGGTTGGCACCATGGGCACCCCTGCAGCTGAATGGCAGCAAACTGCAACTATATTGAAGGGAGCTCATGCTTCACGCACAGCATACTTGCACGTACTCATCAGCTTGGATTTGAGATGATGAAAGCAAGTCAGAAACCTCTGCTGTCTGGCTCACCATGTGAGGACCTTGGGATGATCCAGTTCACCATTCCTGCAGAGCTGGACCAGACAGAATATCAATGCAACAGACCATGGTCAAGACAGCAGTTGCTTAGTGCCTATGAGGGTATCCTTCATGATTCAGGAAGAACTTAATTTTGAACTTGATTCCAGTGTTCCAACAGGGCAATGTGCTCCACCAATGTATCAGTTGCCATAAAGTCAGAGGTGAAAGCCCAGCTAGAAAAGCAGGACATTGATGGTGATCTCATACCTGCGACTGCACTGTATCGTACCAACCCTTGAAGATGTCTCATACAAACTGCCCAAAGTTTGTCCATGAATCCCATGAATGCCCATGAAGCATTCCTGCAATGTAAATTGGATGAAAAAAGTGGTCTCATGGCCACATTCTGACTGTTGCCACTAATCGAAAGATGTATTTCCAAAGGTATCTAAAAGGACAAAGCTACTCGCTGGTGCCACCTGCTGGATTCCCATGGAGAGGAGAGGAGGTTCAGAGGGAAGAGAAGTAGGGTATCCTGGAAAGTATCCTTGGGGGGGAGGAGGGAGGGGGGGGGGCAGGAGGAACTAGAGGAACAAAGCCTGATCTCTTTTGGGTGTTTGAGGTACTGTTCAGAAAACCATTTGCCATGGACTGCTTGTTCTGAAGAAATCTTCATTAAGAGTTTTTTTATTTTTGGAACATCACGCCCATTGGAACACAGTAAGCCTTCCGAGGGATGCACACCAAAAACAGGGTCTACAAGTATATTCTCCCAATGTGAGGGGATCATTGCAGGGAGATTCAAAGCAACCTAATAGCTGATATATAGCCATTCTCATGTTATTGCCACTGCCTTAAAGGCATTTTGCAGCAGGATGAACACATCTTTGGATTGAAATCCTCCCTGAAATTACAGATCCTTTGTGGCAGCGAGTGGAGGTAGGTATTAGATATGAGAGGACACCCACTTTACTTTAACCAGCCTGATGCTGTGCTGAGCCATCTCTACGTTTAGTCAGAAAAGGTGGACGCAGGGAAACTGAAGCTTGCAAAGGTTTCTTTACAACCATCATCCCAAGTCATAAGATAGTAACATAGTAACATAGTAAATGACGGCAGATAAAGACCAGCCTGGTCCATCCAGTCTGCCCAGCAAATATACGGCAAGAGTAGGTGCACCCGTCGCTCTGTGCAGGCCACCCCTCCCCATATCTTTGTTTAGGGGTGCACCTGCCACTCTGTGCAGGCCACCTCTCCCCATGTCTTTGTTTAGGAGTGGACCCACCACTCCATGTAGGACACCCCTATTTGTTGAGAAGTTAGATGGTTCAGTTTATTTTGTTTTTATCCTGCCACTGTAAATGGGATCCACTGTGTCAATCTCTTGCCATTTTGAATTCTGTCACTGTATTTGCCCCCACCACTTCCATCAGGAGGGCATTCCAAGCATCCACTACCCTTTCAGTGAAAAAATATTTCCTGACATTGCCTTTCAATTTTCCACCTTGCAGCTTCATGTTATGCCCTCTAGTTTTGCAGCTTCCCCATCTTTGGAAGAGGTTTGTTTGTTCATTGTTCCTCTTTAAGTATTTAAAGGTCTGAATCATATCTCCCCTATCGCTCCTCTCCTCCAAAGTGTACATATTTAGGTCTTCTTCTCATAGGGTTTCTTACGCAGGCTCCAAATCATTTTGGTCGCCTTCCTCTGAACAGTTTCCAGTCTTTTTACATCTTTTGCAAGATATGGTCTCCAAAACTGAACACAGTATTCCAAGTGAGGCCTCACCAGCGACTTGTACAATGGCATAAGTACCTCTTCCTTTCTGCTGGTAATCCCTCTTTGTATGCAGCCCAACATCCTCCTGGCTTTTGCCACCGCCTTGTTGCATTGTTTTGCCACCTTGAGATCATCAGAAATAATCATACCAAGGTCTTTCTCCTGAACCATGCACACCAACCTCTCACCCCCTATTGCGTACATTTCCCTTGGATTTCTGCTACCTAAGTGCATGGCACTGCACTTTTTCGCATTAAATCATAATTGCCAAGCATTAGACCATTCTTCCAGCTTTTGTAGATCTTTCCTCATGTTATCCACTCCCTCGGTGGAGTCCACTCTGTTGCAATTTTTTTTGTCATCTGCAAAAAGACAGACTTTTCCATTCAGTCCTTCAGCAATCCCTCACAAATACATTGAACAGTACCAGGCCCAGGACCAAACCCTGGGGCACCCCGCTAATCCGAGTGAGCTCCATGTACCATCACCTTCTGTCATCTGTCAGTCAACCAATTTCTAATCCAGTTCACCATCTTGGGACCCATCCCTAAGCTACTGAGTTTGTTGACAAGCCTCCCATGAGGAACAGTATCAAAGACTTTGCTGAAATCCAGGTAGATGACATCCATCACATGCCCCTTAGCTAGTTCCTTGGTCACCCAGTCAAAGAACTCAATCAGATTTGTTTGGCAAGAACGTCCTTCAGTAAAACCATGTTGCCTCGGATCTTGCAACCTGTTGATTTTGAGAAAGATCACTATTCGCTCTTTCAGGAACATCTCCATTACTTTTTCCGCAACTGAGGTAAGGCTCACGGGTCTGTAGTTTGACACTTCTTCCCTGTCACCACTTTTGTGTAGAGATACAATATCAGCCATTCTCCAGTCCTGAGGAACCTCTCCTGTTTCCAAGGATCTGTTGAATACATCCTTTAACGGCCCTGCAAGAACCTCTCTGAGCTCTTTCAGTATCCTGGGATGTATCCCATCCGGTCCCATGGCTTTGTCCACTTTCAGTTTAGCAAGTTGTTCCAACACCTCATCTTCTGTGAATGGTGTGGTATCTACTTCATTCCCATTTTTATATTTGGAAGTCACAGCTGATCCATCTCCAGGATTTTCTTTAGTAAAAACAGAGCAGAAGTATTTGTTTAGCAATTTTGCTTTTTCTATGTCACTTTCCACGAGTCCATTCCCAGCACTTCTGAGTCCTGCAATTCCAACTCTGATCTTCTTCCTTTCCCGAATATACCTGAAGAAAGTTTTGTCGCCACCCTTAACATCTTTAGCCATCTTTTCCTCAGCCTTTGATTTTGCTATCCTTATTTCTCTTTTTGATTCTTTGAGTTTGATCCTGTATTCATTTCTGTGTTCTTCTGTTTGCAAGCTTTTGAATTTTGCGAAAGCTGTTTTTTGCCTTTATTTCAGCAGCCACTTCTTTGGAAAACCAAATAGGTTTCCTTCTCCTCTTGTTTTTATTTACTTTTTTTACATATTTAGCTGTTGCCCCTTTTATTGCCACCTTTAGTTTAGCCCATTGCAATTCCACTTCCCTTATCTCCTTCCACCCTGTCATCTCCTCTTTTAGGTACTCGGCCATTTTCTTGAAGTCAGTGTTTTTGAAGTTTAGGACTTTGAGCTTGCTATGTTTGGCCTGTACCTTGGCTTTTATCTCAAACCACACCATGTGATGATCGCTGTTGCTCACTGGGGCACTCACGCAGACATTCGACACGCTATCACTGTTGGTGAGCACTAAATCCAGCGTTGAGCTTTCCCTGGTTGGTTCCATGACCATTTGTCTAATTGATGCATCTTGGAGAGCATCTACAATTTTTTTTGCTTCTTTCCAGATGTGCAGAAAGAGTAATCCAATCCACATCAGGTAGATTAAAGTCACCCAAAATGATCGCTTCCCCCTTTATGGCTATCTTGGCAATATCTATAATCAATTCGTTATCTATCTCTTCAATTTGAGTCGGAGGTCTGTAGACTACAGCAGTATGGATGACAGTGCCATCTCCTCTTTCCAACGCAATCCAGAGCGCTTCTTCTTTTCCCCATGCCCCCTGCATTTCAGTAGCTTTAATATTGCTTTTGACGTACAAGGCTACTCCTCCTCCTTTTCCATTTTCTCTGTCTCTTCTACAGAGATTATAGCCAGTTATAGCTATATCCCAATCATGCGATTCATTAAACCATGTTTCTGTAATTGCCACACTGTCCAAATCCATTTCCACCATTAGGGCTTCCAGGTCCGGAACTTTGTTGGTTAAGCTTCGAGCATTTGTGCTCATTGCTTTCCAGTATTTACCTGGCTTGTGTGTATTTTGCATTGATTTTGTTCTGCCCACATCTTCCCACTTGTTTTTGATGTGTGGTTTAAAAGTGTGGCTGTTTCTGATGTTATTCTGCTTTTGCAGGGGGTGGCGTGCAGGTCTTGACCTTCCACATCCGTCACCCCCTTTTCCTAGTTTAAATGCATATCCACATACTGCCTGAATTTTTCACTTAAGATTCTTTTTCCTGTGACAGAGAGATGTAGTCCATCAGCACAGTATAGTCTCCTGTTGGTCCATCTGTTTCCCCATTCGCCAATAAATCTGAATCCTTCTTGTTTGCACCAGGTCTTGAGCCATGTGCAACTCTTATGTTCATTGTAAACCGCACTGATGTCGAATAGCGCGGTATAAAAGAGACTGCAAATAAATAAATAAATGTATTAAAGCTGCTAATGTGATGCAGCCTTTTTGTCCCCTTACCTAGAACAGGCAGAACCTCTGAGAATGCAACAGTGTTAACAATGGGCTTGAGTTTCTCTCCCAGAGATTGGAAGTCCTTTTGGACTGTAGAGGCACTGTTTCTAGCCAGGTCATTTGTGCCCAAGTGGATAACAATATCAAGTTTGGAGTGTTCACTTTTTGCGCTAAGTACTTCAACAACTTGGTTTGTATTCCTGCTGGCTGAAGAGCCTTGTAGGCACATGACTATCTTCTCTCCTTTGAACTGTGTTCCCAAGTTGGTGCCTCTGATGATGGAGTTTCCAGGTAGTAGTAGTTTTCTGTTTGGTGAGGTTTTCTTCATATTTGATGCTTTAGCAGGAGATTGGGCATTGTCCGACTCATTTAAGGGCCCTTCAGTTTCTTTGGATTGAGCATCCTCATTAGCCAAGGCAGAGAAGGAATTATGCAGGGATATCTCTTGATGTATAGGATGTCTCTGTGTCACAATCTTCCAGAACCCACTGTGATCCATTTTTTCCTGGGGTGTTTGATTCTTTGTGGGAGCGGTGGTGGACTTTGTTCAGTTTGTATCCTAGAAGAGGTGCGTTTCATTGCAGCCATTTCCTCCCTCAGTAGAATCACTTCTTTATGCATGGCAGCTAGGTCTTTCCTTAGTAGAGTTAGTTCATCATGCATGGCAGCTGACCTGAGGCACATAGGACAAGCTCTTAGGCTCCAAATGATTTATCTTGTAATGAAAGTACCGCAGTTATTGCACTGAATACACGACATGTTGGTTAAACAGTCCCAGAAGAGGAAGAAGAAGAAGAAAGGATGAAGATGTGCACTTTAACCCAAGTAAGAAAGGGTAGATGGCACTTATGTGACTACTATAAAGGCAATGTAGCCCCTGGGGTGGGTGGGTGGGGTGAGGGGTAGGGTGGGCGGGAACCTAAGTGTCTCTGGCCAGCAGGCTGTTCCTGAACTGTGGGCACACACAGATATCTGATGTAAGTCTATACAAGGAAAGCAGTCTAAATGCCCCCAAGCGTAGTCTAAAACCACAGTTAAACGCTATAATAGGAATTCCCCCAAAAATCAACAGACCAGTGTCAGGCCAGGTATACTATGCTCCAAATCAGCTCCTCCCTGGGAATAGGGTTTCACCAACCAGTGCAGCAGGAGTAAAAAAACTAGTTTGCTAGTTGTAACTCTCTATTTGCCACACACACAGATATCTGATTTAAGTCTATACAAGGAAAGCAGACAAAATGCCCCCAAGTTTAGTCTACAACCACAGTTAAACACTATAATAGGAATTCCCCGAAAAATCAACAATACAATACAATCAAGTCAATACAATAAATCAACAATATAATACAATCAAGTCAAAATAGATCCCTGCAAATTTGCTTTAAATTTACTCAGATCCCCAGATTCATGGGGGAAACTTTTGGTAAGTTTCCTGGGTAGATCTAGGGAAAAATGTTAGTCAGCCTAGTGGTTAAAGTGATGGGCTGAGGACCAGGGAAGTCAGTCATAGCTTACTGGCACTCCTTATGACCTTGGGCAAGTCACTTTGCTCTCCCTTGCCAGAGCTATAAGTTACAGATGGATACTCAGCTGCTGCGGTTGGTGTCTTCTGAAATACTGGCTGCTGCAACTAAAGAAATCCAGATTTTCAACGCCAGCGTCCAGACAGTGGCAGTGCTGAATATCCAGAGAAAGTGAATGATAACGGCGATATTCAGCTCATTAATCAGATAACTATCAGACCTTTTGGCTGTCCTATGTTATTCATTTATTTATATATTTATTTAACACATTAAACTTGGTAATATACTGTGATAAGGAAGCTTATCAGGACCTGGAAGAGAGGGGTAAAAAGAAGGAATTTACCATAATAAAGGGACCCATTTTAAAAGGTCTGGGACTTAAAACTCCATTTGCTCCTAGAAAGCAGGTAATTCCTGGCTACAATGAGTTACAGAATACCCCTAGTGGTGGAAAGGAGAGGGAATACAGGCCCAGGGTAAGGAACCCTTACCTCACTGCATTCCCTAATCACTCAGCTGCCACGAGGGAGTTTGATCACTCTCACTTGAGAGGGGAGAGGGTGGAGCAGGAGCCTGAGGGGTTTAAGTTTAGCTCAGTTAGACCAGAAAGCAGATGAGGGACAAGCGGATGAGGGACAAGCAGAAAGGAGAGGACAAGCAGGACACGTGGAGAGAAACTGGAAGGACTCCTGAGAGCTGAGAGTGCTGCAACTGCTGAGAGAGAACAGTAGTTTTGCCTACTCAAGAAGGAATGGAGCAGTAAGAACCAGAAGCACTAATTGGAGAACAGGATGTGCTGGATGGTGGCCAGAGCATGTAAGAAGTGAAGCTACTAGAGGCTTTGATCAAGGTATGAGCCCCAGAAGCTTAGCTAATAAGGAGCACTACGAATTTACCAGAGACAGCTTTAACCATAACAGAAGGCAGTCAAGTAAGCTATCTGAATCTGAGCCAGAGAGTGAACCAATGCAATTGGGGGAGCCAGATTTACCTTGTGATGAAGAGGTCTCATAAGGGACTGCTCTGCATGCCAGTCTACCAATTCAGAGGGGTTGCGAGGGTGTCAACCGTAAAGAGAAGCCTCCAGTGTCCAAAGCCCTAACAGCTGTGTTAGCTTGTTAATGTTCTAAGTTCAGGAGAAGTGTGACGCAGTGCAAAGCTGAATCTTCCTGATTATCTTTTGAGAAACAGCTGTGAGCAGTGCAGAGCTCAGTTTGATGCCGTTTCAACTGAGGAAGTAAGAAATGCTTTTATTTGTCTAACTACTGAGAAAACCTTGAAAAGAGTTTTATCTGCTTGTGAGAATTTGACTATCTGTATGAAGTGCTGTGTTTAAGCATACAAGATAGCCAGGTATTTGTTCTGGACTGGAAAGGGAAAGAAAACCTGGTTTAAAGTTTCATTCTGTATGTTTTGGACTTCATGGCAAGCTCTGCTGGAAGCAGGTGCTGTTAATTAAGGCTGAGGAAAGCAGTTTTGTTTCAGTTCAAGTTATCCTGTAATGAGTTACAAGAATTCCTGGTGAAATATCTAAAATGGTGGATCTGTGAACCTAGCATGTCTTTCTTTTCTAATGAATAAATTCTTGTCAATGCACCTACTCAACCCAACTATAATGAAGGTGTTTTTTTTCATCTGAGCCCAAATAATGTCTAACTGAACTACCATTCCCATAATGCATTAAAAGGCATCCAGTTAAAAAAAGGCCAGAAAGTTGAAGCACCCCAATGGCAAAAACAAAACCACGCCCCTCCATACCGATGTAAGGGGCTAAGGGCGTGACAATACATTAAACAGGGACATTGATAACTTGGATTTTTCTGAGGCAATGGAGGGTTAAGTGACTTGCCCAAGGCCACAAGGAGTGCTAGATACTTATCTGCGTTATAGTACTGAAGATCGTCGCTATTGGTGAGAGAGGTTTTGGATTTAGCTCGTGGCTTTTTCGGGATCTGGACAATTCTCCGCTCTGCCCATAGGCGACCCTGGCATTATCATAATAGTGCCAAGGTTGTCTGAAGGGTGCTGCTAAATATCATCCGATAAACATAGAAACATAGAAATATGACGACAGAAAAAGACCAGATGGCCTATCTAGTCTGTCCTTCCATATCGACTACAACAGTCCCCTTTTTACCTTTAGAGATCCTCTGTGTTTGTCCCATGCTTTTTTAAATTCAGTTACTGTCCTCATTTCTACCACCTCTACTGGGAGACTATTCCACGGATCCACTACTCTTTCCGTAAAGAAATATTTCTGCATATCACTCCTGAATCTATCTCCCTTCACCCTCATCCCATGTCCCCTCATAGCAGAACTTGCTTTCAATTGAAAGAGGCTCTCTCCCTGAAAATTAATGCCACGGAGGTATTTAAACATTTCAATCATATCACCTCTATCCCGCCTTTCCTCTAAGGTGCACATATTAAGATCCTTCAGTCTGTCCTCATATGCTTTATAATGAAGACCACGAATCATTTTAGTAGCCACCCTCTATACCAACTCCATCCTGTTCACATCCTTTTGAAGGTGCGGTCTCCAGAATTGCACACTATACTCCAAATGAGGTCGCACCAAAGACTTATACAGAGGCACTATCACCTCCTTTTTTCTGCTAGCCATTCCTCTCCGTATGCACCCAAGCATCCTTTTAGCTTTTGCCGTCGCCTTTTCTACCTGTTTAGCTACTTTAAGATCATCAGACACAACCACGTCTAGGTACCGCTTTTCTTTAGTGGACAAAAGAACTTTACCCCCTATACTATATTGCTCCCTTGGATTGCTGCAGCCCAAATGCATGACCTTACATTTTTTAACATTAAATCCCAGCTGCCAAATTCTAGACCATTCTTCAAGCTTAGCTAGATCCCTCCTCACGTTATCTACACCTTCCTGGTTGTCTATTGCAAATTTTGGTATCATCCGTGAAGAGGCAAACCTTACCCGACAGCCCTGCCGCTATATCACTAACAAAGATGTTAAAATTAACCTGGCCAGTGGGACTTTTATGGACAGCGGGTGCTGGGATCCGGATAAGTGCATGTGAATATTCACCCCTTAGATTGTAAACCTTTTGGAGACAGGAAAATATCTGCTCTACCTGAATGTAAGTCTCCTTGAGCTACCAGTGAAAAGGCATGATCTCAATCCAAATCAATTTTACTTCTTTAAATGAATAAATAAAAACAAAATTCACCTGCTTCAAGTACAACCTGAAATTTTCCATTCAGCGGCCTTAAGACGTGGAAGATGTACCGGTATATGTATTTCGTCTTGTGAGTTTCTATATACAGTAAAATAGATATATTTTATTTGACACACAGCACATGTAGAGACCTCTAGAGGCTCTACTAGGTAAATATGTCTATATTAACCGAACTGAGAACTTTTCAGGCTTGGGAGGAGGGGTCAGTGTCGTGTGAGGTCAGAGACAGAAGCACCGCCCATTTTCATGAAGGTGGTATGAAAGAGAAGGCCATGATTTCTTTGGATGTCGTCAACTGGTGAGCAGTGGGAAGCAGCCTGGAGGGGCTGCACTTTCAGATGCTCCACAGTGAACTCCCCAGGAAGACAGCCAAGGAGCCTGAGCTCCTGTGGAATTGGAAAGCTTTTCCTTTCCGCTGAGGGGAAGACTAAGGAGCTCCAGGTGGGTCGTGGGTGAGAGTCAGGAGCTTGATCTTGTCGGACGTTTCTAGGGGTTGAGAGGAGAAGAAAATCCTATAGGAAAGAGTGGAAGGCCCGAGGTTTCCAGAGAGAGGGAGCTCAGGACATTTGATGTAGATTGTGTCCAGGACCGCTTTAATCACTTATGGTGTCCTGAGGAACCTTTGAGGGTGCCCTCCCCCCCCCCTTTTATTTTTCCCCCCATTAACATTGCTCTCATATAGGGGACAGAGAGACTTTATACTGTTTTATGAGATTTATTTTAAAGCAATGTCTGTTACATAAGCTGATTTTTCACTGCTGCAAACTGGCATAATCCTATTACCTCAAGTCCCAAATAAAATAAAACTACAAGCACATCCAGCTGAACTCACCAAATGCAGAATAAATAACCCAAAATTAGAAAATGTGCTGACCCAAACTGAAACTGAAACCCTGAAAAGCCAGACTGAGCACGCAGGGCAGTCAGTACATTAGAGGATCAGAAAACAATTCCTGTAGTGTGCGAAACGCGAACATGTCCGAGCTATCCCCTGCATCCATTTCCCCCGCCTCCCGCCCACAAGAAATACCGATATCCCAAAATATCTTCTTTCCATTTCACCAGAGAATGTCTTCACATAAGACTGAACCAAACAACTTTCTGACAAACCAGCTCTTCAAGTACCTGGGTTCACAAAACCTTTTAAGTTTCACTGTAGCAGGGAAAAGGATTTCTTCTTTAATCTGTAGCAGCAATGAGGAAAATTCATCATAAAGCGACATGAAGGATTCAAGTCAGCTTTTTCAGAGATGCATAACATTCCCAAAAGTATCCCCCATCCCCCCAAAAAGACCCACTGGGCACATATACTCAAATTAAACTGAAGGTGATGTCAGCATTCAGCAAAACATTTCACTGTGTCTGTGACTGGACTGTCTGTAGGGCAGCCAGAACCCGAGGACTCACTCCTCTAATCTAAGAACATAAGAAATGCCTTAATGGGTCAGATCAAGGTCCTTCAAGCCCTGTATCCTGTTTCCAACAGTGGCCAATACAGGTCACAAGTACCTAGAAGCAATGTTCCCTCTAATTTTCTGTAGGCTGTGTGTGCATAAAATATCAACTGTGCAGCTTTTGAAGGAAGGTTAAATTTTTGTGTGCCACATAACGACACTCGGAGTTATATACTTTAAAATTTGACTACACGTTAGAATACAGTATGTACACCACATTGATTTTAATCAAATTAAATGAAAATAGACGATTACTAAATGAAGCGGAAAATTTCTAGTAATTACAATCACAACTTTTAAATTTTAAGACGTCCGTGTTTTCTATCAGAATCAGAACCATAATTTTTCTGCGCTCTGTTGTAAAGTATGTGCGCTCGCTCGGCGAGGTGTGTGCGCACGCACACGCGCACAGCTTAGAGGGAACAGTGCCTGGCAGATTCCCGAAGAGGCACACAGGTTCCACAATGATTGTTCCGGGCAAGCGGTGGATTTCCTCTTTAATAATGGTTTATGGACCTTTCCTCCAGGAACTTGTCCAAACCTTTTTTAAACCCAGCTACACTAATATCTTTTATTACATCCTCCAGTTACGAATTCCAGAGTTTATGTGTTGAGTAAAAAAATATTTTCGTATATTAGTCTTAAAAGAGTTGCATTGTGGCTTCATTGTATGTCCTCTAGTCTTTCTACTATTTGATGGCATAAACAACCGATCTGTGTTTACCCGTTCCACTCCATTCATTAATTTGTAGACCTCTATCATATCCCCCCTCAGCTGACTCTTTTCCAAGTTGATGAGCTCCAACCTTTTAAGCCTCTCTTCGTAGGGTAAGCCTTCCATTCCCTTTACCATTTTTGTCGCTCTTCCTTTATCCTTTTTAAGATATAGTGACCAGAATTTCACACAATATTGAAGGTGCGGTTACGCCATGGAATATAGAGGCTTTATAATATCCTTTATTTTATTCTCAATTCCTTTCCTTATGAAACTTAGCATTCTATTTGCTTTCTTGGCCACCACTGCACACTGGATGGAAGGTTTCAATGTACTATCCACGATGACACCTAAATCTTTTTCCTGGGTGGTGGTTTCTAAGATGGTACCTTGCATCGTGCAACCATAGTTTAGGTTGTTCTTTCCTAGGTGCATAACTTTGCACTTGTCCACATTAAATTTCATCTGCCATTTGAACATCCAGTCTTCCAATTTATCAAGGTCCTCTTGCAATTTTTCATAATCCTCTTGTGCTTTAACAACTTTGAATGATTTTGTGTTATCTGCAAATTTGATCACGTCACTCGTTATTCCCATTTCCAGGTCATTTATGAATATGTTAAAAAGCCACGGACCCAGCACAGATCCATGGGTACTCTGCTATTCACTCTTCTCCATTGGAAAAATTGGCCATTTAGCCTTACTCTCTGCTTTCTATCTTTTAACCAGTTCCTGATCCACAATAGTATACTATTTCCTATCCCATGACTTTTTAATTTGGCCAAGAGTCTTTCATGAGACCTTGTCAAAGGCTTTCTAAAAATCCAGATATACTATATCAATTGACTTACCTTTCTCTACATGTTTATTCAAACCTTCAAAAAAAAACATAACAGATTAGTAATACAAGACTTTCCGTGGCTAACTGCATGTTCAGTAATTTTATTCTTTATAATGGTTTCTACCATTTTTCCCAGTACTGACATCAGGCTCACTGGTCTCTAATTTCCTAGATTACCCTTGGAACCATTTTTGAAAATTGGAGTTACATTGGCCACTCTCCAGTCCTCAGGTACTACAGATGATTTTAAAGATAATTCACAGTTACTATTAGTAGGTCTGCGATCTCATATTTCAGTTCTTTCAACATCCTTAGATGTATACCATCCAGTTCAGTTGATTTGCTACTATTCAGTTTATCAAACAGTTGTAATACATCCTCCCAGTTTATTGATATTTCTTTGAATTCTTCCACTACATCACCTTTAAATACCATTTCAGTCATGGGTAACATCCCTAAATCTTCTTCAGTAAAGACCAAAGCAAAGAATTCATTCAGTCTCTCCGCTATGGCCTTATCCCCTCTTAGTGCCCCCTTTACCCCTCTATCATCCAATGGGCCAACTGACTCTCTCACAGGTTTTTTGCTATGAATGAACTTGAAAAAGTTTTTATTAAGAATTTTGCTTCCATGGCAAGCTTCTTTTCAAATTCTCTCTTTGCCTACCTTATCAATGCCTTGTATCTAACTTGCCAATGCTTGTGTTGCTTCCGATGTTCGTCATTAGGCTCATTTTTCCACTTCCTGAAGGATGCTTTTTTGGCAACAACAGCCTCTAACCTCACCTTTAAACAATGCTGGCAGTTTTTTGGCCTTCCTTCTACTTTTCTCAAAGTGTGGAATACATCTGGGCTTCCAAGATAGTATTTTTAAACAACACCCATGCTTGAAGTAAAACTTTATCCTTTGCAGCTGCTCCTTTGAATTTTTTCTTAACTATTTTTCTTGTTTTATCATACCTTTTGAAAGTTAAAAGGTACTTACTGTGGATTTCCTTGCCATCTTTCCTCCATTTATTAAATCAAATGTGATCATGTTATTTATTTATTTAAATGTAGGATTGTAAACCGCTCTGATGCTTCTTGGCCTGAGCGGTATATCAAATGTAATAAAGATAAAGATAAAGATAAAAGGATTTATATATCACTTTATCCTGTGATCACTACTGCCAAGTGGCCCCAAAACCCTTATTTCTTACACCAGATCCTGTGTTTCACTCAAAATATCTTTCCCTCTTGTCAATTCATGAACCAGCTGCTCCAAGAAGCAGTCATTCATATCATCTAGGAACTTTATCTTTCTAGCATGTTCTGCTGGGACATTGACCCAATTGATACTGGGGTAATTGAAATCACCCATTATTATTACTGTATTATAACTTTTGTTAGCTTCTCTGATTTTGTTTAGCATTTCATCATCTATTTCTTCATTCTGGCCAGGCGGTCGGTAATACACCCCCACTGCCATTGCCTTTCCCTTTTTATATGGAATTTCTATCCATAGAGATTGTACAATTATGGTTATGTTTATATTTTATTGAGCTTCATATAGCGCCCTTTATTTATTTTATTTATTTTATTAGTATACATTTGTATACCGCTACTTCCAGCGATCAGCAGCGGTTTGATTACAGATTGGAAATTGTCAATCATGACAGGAAACTTTTGAGGTATAAACACATTGATTAGACAGGAAAGCACAGCACACAGAGAACTATTTTACAGGGAACATGGGCTATGGAGGGTTAAGTGGCTTGCCCAAGACCACAAGGAGCACCTGTGGGACTAGAAACCCCAGTCCTTCCGGCCCAAGGTTTCTGTCCTCTAGTGGGATTTGAACCCCCGACCTTCCGGCCCGAAGTACCTTGCTCCAACCAAGTATGCCACTCCTCCTTTGCCAAGTATGTATTGTTTCCTGTAAAACTTTAATCCTGTGTGACTCAATGTCCTCTCTAACATTTGATACAGTTTATACCCAGGTATCACAGTGTCCCATTGGTTGTCCTCCTTCCACCAGGTCTCTGAGATATCAATCATATCTAACCTCTCATTTAGTGCTATATATTCTAAATCTCCCATCTTATTTTTTAGACTTCTAGCATTTGCATGTGTGCACTTTAGAGGTTGTATTTTATTCATATTATTCTGGTTATCAACTGATAGGTGTAATTTGGAATCTTTCAGCTCTGTACTGAAGGACATCTGGGTTACTTTTGTTTTTGTTGGAACCTATCTGTCGGGATGCCCTAACTTCCCTGCATTGCTAGTATCCTTCAAGGATGCATCCTTCTGAGCTATGCGCTCTTTGCTGACTGTCGGCTTTCCCCTACTATCTAATTTAAAAACTGCTCTATCTCCTTTGTAAAGGTTGATGCCAGCAGCCTTGTTCCATGCCGGTTAAGATGGAGCCCATCCCTTTGGAAGAGTCCCTCCCTTCCCCAGAATGTTTCCCAGTTCCAACAAATCCAAAACCCTCTTCTTTGTACCATCGTCTCATCCACGCATTGAGACTCCAGAGCTCTGCTTGCCTTTTGGGTCCTGTGTGTGGAACAGAAAGCATTTCAGAGAATGCCACTCTGGAGGTTTTGGATTTCAACTTCCTACCTAAAAGCCTAAAGTTGGCCTTCAGAACCTCCTTACCACAATTTCGTATGTCATTGGTATCAACATGTACCAAAACAGCAGACTCCTCCCCAGCACTATCTAAAACTTTGTCTAGGTGGTGCGAGAGATCTGCTGCCTTCGCACCAGGCAGGCATGTTACCAGGCAGTCCTTACGTCCACCAGCCACCCAGCTATCTATATGCCTAATGATCGAATCACCAACTATAACAACTGTCTTAACCTTTCCCTCATGGCCCTGGAGAAACTTCCTTAATGCAAGACGGTTTTACATCTCCTGGCGGACAGGTCCTAGCTACAGGACCACTTCCTGCCACACCAAGGTGATGCTCTTCTTTCATGTGACCTCTCTCCCCTATGGCAACTGAAAGGTTGTCAGTTTAGAGGTGCGACTTCCGTACTACATCCTTGTGGGTCTTGTTTATGTACTTCTCTGTCTTCCTTATGTGCTCTATGTCTGCTACCCTAGCCTCCAGAGATCGAACTGGTTCCCTGAGGGCAAAGAGCTCCTTGCACCTATTGCACATGTAAGACACCTCACCAACTGGGAGAAAATCGTACACATGACACTCAGTGCAAAAGACTGGATAGCCCCCATCTCGCTGCTGGACTGCTGTCTGCATCTTAGTTTTAAGATTTTGTTTAGCTATTTAAGTTGTTTACTTAAAATTGCTAGGGATACTTGTACTGATACAATTATCCCAATTACCTGATGGTCTTAATCTATCACCCCTGTTCCACAAAATCAGCCTGCTAGCCAGTATGGTTTTGAGAGTTTATTAAAACTTAATAGACCACTCTTCCAGGGTATCAAAGCAGTTTACAAAAAGGCATAAAAACAAATACAAACTAAAATAGTAATGGAAAAGGAACTCCAATCAGTAACAGTAAAGGCAAAGGAGAATGAAAAAGATAAGAGAAACCAAACAAGTAGGGTGACATTGCCCTGCCGAACAAGTGGCCCTCTCAGAAAGTTCAAAGGCGCGATTAAAAAGATACGTTTTCAGATCTGGCCCAGATAACTATCCTATTACCTTGCCTGAGAGCTAAGGCACACTCTGCTGACTGCTTATGCCTACCACCATACCCACACTCAGGGCCCCCTGACCCACCATCCCTGTGCCCAAACATTCTATGCACCAGCCTCACTGACTCACATGGCCAGGTTGGGGAAGTCTGTGGCTGTTCTTAGTTGCTAACTTGTTTCAAGTCTCCTATGAAGCAGAAAGCTGTGCAGCCACCTGGCACACTCACTCAAGAGAGATGGAACAAGCCAAACTGGAGGCATGGTGGAATGCATTGTACCCACTGCCCATCCCCCCCTCCAGTCTCTGGCTCCCCTTCCTTACGTTATTATGTGCTGCCGCTGGGTTTTTTTGCTTAGCTTCTGTGGCCTCAGCCTCTGTCATGGTGCACTTACAGCATGCGTACTCTGAATAGTGCCACAACTAGTGTGCTGTCAGTCATGGAGGTGGACTCAGACTTGGCAGAGCAGCGAGCAGTATGCCAGCAAAATGGTGCAGCTGCAGCCACACTAACAAACTAGAGGCGGAGTCGAGACGGCAGAGCAAGGATTAGCAAGCATCCTCCGAATCATCAGTAGCCCGCGCTCTGAGTCAGGGCTGAATTTACTTATAGGCAGCTGCACCTCTTTTATGCAGGGGCCTGGGGCAACTGCCCCCTTTGCCCATAGGTAGAAGTGGCCCTAATTGTGTCCATGAATGCTACAACGTTCTACCTCAGTAGTAGATAACTGCTTTATGACATGTCATCTAGACTAAGGCAGCAAAAACGTATGTATTTTATAAAGACAAGTAGGTGCCTATTTAGTGTACGTGGAAGAGGTCGTGCCTTAAGTTCAGGTGCGGACATTTACACTTGTACTATAGCAGGTTTAAAGAAGTTCACATTAAGTAGATAAGCACACATAATTTAAGGTATGTTATAATTAACATACAGACTTGCAAACTCCACCCAGACTGTGGCCCCAGCTATGCTTACTAGCAATGTGCCCTTTTATGACAGTCGTCATTTCATGAGGTCATTAATGAGTGTAAACTATCATAATTACATGCTAATGACTTTTAAAAATGACCTCGTAATTGCAACTGTGAAGAACTTTTTGAACTTTGTGTTCTTCTGCTCTGTTTTTGGAGTCTCTGTAAACCTTTTCAGATTTAGAACAAAACCAGGACTGGAGTAAATTTTGTGTGGGTGAAGAGTGAGAAAAATGAGTGACTTCTTAAAGTTTAAGAACTCCCAGCATCTGCTGAGGGAGGTGTGGAGCATGAATCCTTGGACTTGACTACTCACAGGCCAACTTGTACGCACAAGTTCTGACATGCCAAATGCAGAAAGAGATGGATGTGCACTTAAACAGCACATAGTTCTATTACTACTATTTAGCATTTATAAAGCGCCACGCACACAGCGCTGCACAGCTAACCTACAAGAGGTAGCCAACATACAAGAGACAGTCCCTGCCCGTCAAAGTCATGCTCATCGGAGCTTACAATCTAGTTAGAACAGTACAGAGCATTAGTCAGTTCTGCGCAAGGTATGGTGTGGTACAGTTTGGTCAATAGTTTGGTCATGAACATTGACAGGGGTTAAGGTGAAGTGAGGTGAGGATGGAAGTCAGGATCTGAATGCAATGGTGAAGAGATGGGTCTTCAACCTGGATTTGAAGAGGGCCAGGGAGGGTGCCTGGCGCACAGACACAGGTAGGCTGTTCCAGGCATGTGGTGCGGCAAGATGAGAGGAGCGCAGTCGGGAGTTCGCGGTGCGGGTGAAAGGCATTGATAGAAGTAATTTGCTAGCGGAGCACAGATTTCGAGAGAGGACGTAGGGAGAGAGAAGAGATAAGAGGTATTGAGGGGTCATAGAGTGAATGCATTTATAGGTCAGTAGGAGAAGCTTGAATTGGGTGCGGAATTGGATAGGGAGCCAGTGAAGCGACTTGAGAAGAGGAGTAATATGGGCATGGCGAGGCTGGCAGAAGATTAGTCGAGCAGCATGATTTTGTATAAATTGAAGGGGAAGGAGGTGGCTCATGGGGAGACCAGAGAGGAGTAGGTTGCAGTAATCAAGGCGAGAAGAGATTAAGGAGTGAATAAGCGTTTTGGTGGTGTGTTCGAAGAGGAAGGGGCGGATTTTGCTGATGTTGTAAAGAAAGAAGCGGCAGGTCTTAGCTACGAACTGGATATGAGCAGTGAAGGAGAGAGAGGTGTCAAAGATAACCCCCTAGATTGCAGGCCGAGGGAACAGGAAGGATAGTAGATCCATCCACATGGACTGAGAGAGGGGGAAGTGGGGGGAGGAGTTGGGTGGAAAGACGAGGAGTTCAGTCTTGGCCATGTTCAGTTTCAATCAGCGATGAGACATCCAGGCAGCGATGTCCGAAAGACAGGCAGAGATCTTGAACTGGGTTGCCGGAGAAATATTATGTGTAGAGAGGTAGATTTGGGAGTCATCAGCATAGAGATGGTACTGAAAGCCATAGGAGGAGATAAGTGCGCCAAGGCCTTGGGTATAGAGAGAGAAAAGGAGGGGACCCAAGACAGATCCCTGGGGTACACCTACATGGAGAGGGGTAGGGGAGGAGGAGAAGTCACCAGAGCATACACTGAATGAGCAATGGGAGAGGTAGGAGGAGAACCAGGATAGTACGGAGTCCTTCAAGCCAAGCGAGGAGAGGGTGGTGAGGAGAAGGTTGTGGTCAACGGTGTCAAAGGCAGCAGAAAGGTCAAGAAGGATGAGGATAGAATAGAGGCCCTTAGATTTAGCCAGGAACAGGTCATTGGTGACTTTGTGAGTGCCGTTTCAGTGGAGTGTAGGGGACGGAAGCTGGATTGTAGTGGGTCCAGGAGGCCTGGGAGGTGAGGAAGTCGAGGCAGCGACGGTGGACTGCTCGTTATAATAGTTTGGATATGAAGGGAAGGAGAGAGATGGGTTGATAGTTAGAAGGGCATGTGGGATCAAGTGAGGGTTTCTTGAGGAGGGGTATGACAACAGCATGTTTGAAGTAAACGGGGACAGTTGCAGTGGAGAGTGAATGGTTGAGGATATGAGTGATGGAGGGGACAATGGTGAGGGAGATGGAATGTAGGAGATGGGCGGGGATAGGGTCTGATGAACAGGTGGTGGGTTTGAGGAGGAAAGAAGAAGTGTGGTTTCTTCAGAGATCGAAGGGAAGGAGGAGAGAGTGGCAGGGGGAGTATGGATGCGGGGGAGAATAGGGGAGGAGAGGAGGTAGATGAGGGGATAGGGAATAGGAGGGTAATCTTGTGGATTTTGTCGTGGAAGTAGTCAGCTAGGGATTGGGCAGAAAGGGAGGGTGGGATCGGGGGTGGGGAGACCTTGAGGAGAGAATTGAGGGTATTAAAGAGACGGCGGGGATCAGAGGCAAGGGAGTTGGTCAGGTGGATGTAGTAATCTTGTTTGGCAAGTGCTAAGGCTGACTGGAAGGAGCCAAGCATGAATTTGAAGTGTAGAAGGTCTTCTGGGGAGTGGGATTTGGACCAAGCTCGTTCGGCAGAACGGGCGCAGATGCATAGGTAACGGATTGTGGGTGAAAGCTAGGGTTGGGGAGTAGATCGTTTGACAGGACGTGAGGTTGGAGGGGCAAGGGTGTCAAGGGCTGAGGATAGTGTAGCATTGTATGAAGATAATGCCTCGTTGACGGACTTGGAGGATATAATGGAGGAAAGAGATGCAGAAATGGTGGAGGAGAGAGTCAGGGGATCAATATTATGACAGTTTCTAAATAGGTCGGAGGAGACAGGACGAGGTTGGGACGTCCGAAGCTGAAAAGTAAATGTTAAGAGATGATGGTCAGATGAGGGAAGGATTGATTTGCGGAAGTTTGAGGGAGAGGAATTGGAGAAGAGTATTAGATCAAGGCAGTGGCCATGTAGGTGTATTGGGGCAGTGGAGCAAAGTTGGAGGTCGAACGAGGAGGTAAGAGCGAGGAACTTTGAGGCATGGGGATCGGAGGGGTTGTCGATGTGAATGTTGAAATCACCAAGAATAAGAGTGAGGGAGGAGGGATCCATAAAGACAGAAAGCCAGGAGTCGAAGTCGGTGAGGAAAGTTAATTTGGATTTGTCAGGTGGGCGATAAATAACAGCTACTTGGTGGGGAAGTGGTGTGAGGAGGCGAATGGACTTTGAAGGAGAGGGGGGAGTGTGATTGGGGTGGCAGGAGGGGTTGGAATTGGCAGGAGGGAGAGAGTAGGAGGCCGACGCCACCACCACGACCAGTAGATCAAGATGTATGGGAGAACTGGTAGCCCCCATAGCAGAGAGAGGCAATGGATGCGGTGTCGTCTGGTGGGAGCCAGGTCTCGGTCAAGGCAAGAAGGTATAGGGCATTAGAGATAAAGAGATCGTGAATAAAAGGGTTTTTTTTAATGACAGCATGCGTTCCATAGGGTGCATGAAAACGGGAGAGTGGAGGGGGGGAGGAGAGGGATATGGATAAGGTTGGATAAGTTACGTGTGGCTTTCTTATCAGAGTAGCGTGGGGGTCTATTTCTAGGGTAATACCGAGATTTAGAGGGAGAAGAGCGTGGGTGGGTATGTCTGGGTGTGTGTGCTCTCCAAGAGGGACATGAGGGAGGGGAAGTGAGGGGTAAATTGATGGTATCAGGTTGGTTATGTGACAGGACAAGGTTGGAACGGCAGAAGCTGAAGAGTTAATGTTAAGAGGTGATGGTCAGATGAGGGAAGGATTGATTTGTGGAAGTTTGAGGGAGAGGAATTGGAGAAGAGTATTAGGTCAAGGCAGTGGCTCTCCAAGAGGGACATGAGGGAGGGGAAATGAGGGATAAGTTGATGGTAACACCAAGCATATTTAAATAATACACAAATGAGCTGTGCATATTAAAATGGAATGCTAATAAGGTCTGCACCTGATGCAGAGAAACACGTAGAAGATTACGTAAACAGCAGGCATGCCAATATCTTTTTGCCTGGTCTGAAGTGGCTTAAAACGTTTTGCACGTGTAGGGAAAGACTGTTTCAGGGTATGAACAGTTGCCTTCAGTGTGAATATTTTCCTTTAGCAGAGGTGGGGGATCTAGAGAGCCTTCAGCCTTACACCCTCCTTCCTTTCCCTGAAAGAATGGTCCCAACAGAACCCAGAGGGAAAACAGGGCCCAGATTGCTCCAACTGCTGTCCTGGCAGCGCTTCAGAATGTCCTCCGGATGGATTTGCAGAGCAGCACCAGCTTCTTCCCAGCAGTGCCCTCTCACAGCTTCCATTGGGGCTTCCAAAAGCATAAGCTTGCTAAGAGCGATGTTCTTAGGAGTGCCAGGCAGAAGTTTAGCTCTGGAGAATAACAGAATCTACAAGACTAAACAGCACTACTAAAGCTGAAAAATGCTTGTAACAAATCCCAGGTCCTGCAAAGAGGAGGGGGTCTAGCACTCGCGTTTCACATGTATGTGCGTGCCTATATGTCCACTTGTAGCACATCTGCTCCCCTCCTTTCAACTTTACCCCGATGTTTTGCGCACAGCTTATTTAAAAACACACTCCTTTCTGCTACCTACCACGTACATAGCTACCTAGGGGAAGAGTTCTCAACCCAGTCCTCAGGACATACCTAGCCAGTCAAATATGCATGAGAGAGATCTGCATGCACTGCCTCCACTGTATGTGGAGCTATTCATGCATATTAATTAGGGTTAGACTGAAAACCTGACTGGCTAGGTGTGTCCTGAAGACTGGGTTGAGAACCATTGTCCTAGAAGAGTCTGCTTAGCTGTAGGTAGGGAGAGGATTTGAATATTGTTTTCTGCAGCTAAGACAGTTATTTTATGATCATAGAATGTGTGTCTTTCCAGATGTGTTAGCTAAAACCCAGAAGATTAGACAGGAATATCTTCCAATCCACCCCAGAGTTCTGGCTCTAGGAATGTGTTTAGTTTTGAAGTATCCTAGTGAACTACTCCCCTTAAAGGTGGGTGTTTGAGAGTGTGCTGAATAGTGTAGAATCAAAGGTAAATGGTCACTGTATGCTGATGAAGATGTGGCTACTGGGGAGGTCAGATAAGGGACAACATTAAAAGAGCAGCCTGTAGTAACAGTCACTGGGCGAGCAGAGCTGGAAAGTAAATATTTAGGTGGAATATGCAAATCACTGCCTGTGCTGATGAAACAAGGGTAATATTCGCTCACATTTACATCTATTATTAAGATTTAACTTTAAATCTATAGGAAACAGTGTAGGGGAATAAAGTGCACACACTAAACAGAAGGTGAAGAAGTAAATACTGGGCGGCCAGTGGAAATTGCTCACCCTAAGAAAAATGGTATCACTTGGCACTGGCACTTGCAGCCCTGTGTAGATATGTGTTGGAAAACAGTTGCCTGGATTTTAGAGTTATCAGGTCTCTTTATCTAAATGAGCTTATCTCTCATCTGAGAGGGGTGGGAGAAGAACCAGCTCTATAGAGAGCTACGGCCCCGGTAGCAGGGAGGGAGAGCGGCAACAGTTGTTCCTGTCTAAAGCTCCAGCAGTGGGTGAGACTTGGGGCTGGTGGGAAAAGGGAAAGGGAGGGGAGTTAGGAGACAAGTTATTAAGGTTAGATCCATAATATTTAAAGGTTTACTTAAGTCATTACATATAAGGATATAGTTGGTTGTTTGAACTGTCTTATCTCTTATCCTGTATTGCTATTTCACCTTACCTGCTTGAACCATATCATAATATGAGTTGTACATACCGCATTATTTTATCACAATACTTGATGTATACATTTTGTAAATAAATGATAAATACTATTTAAGCCAGCCTAGTTCAAAACAATGTTTTTTGGAGAAGTTGACTGGGGTGAAAGGAGGGAAATCCTACCCGCTAACACCTTTCTTCCCCAGGTGGAGACACCAGGTGCCAAACTGAAAAGGACTGATGGAGCCCCCCCTCGAGGGGACTCCAGCCAGTCTGGTCCCGAACTCAGAAGCACACCCAAGGGGGGCACTACACTAGGTAATATTTTGTTAAGTTTAGAGGGTAAGATTATATTTAAGATGTTTATTAGTAGTCAAGAGCAACTTATAGTTGCAAGAACTCTAAAGGTTCATTGGAAGTCCAGACAGCTGTGAATATGTAAGGGCATAACATATATGGATTACTTAAATGTTGCTCATTTATACATTTTTCATTGATTCTTTTTTGGAGGGGGGGGGGGGCTTACTCCTCTCCCTCTGTGAATTTTAAGGATATTAGCTTGAATGTTTTATTGGTGTTTTCTTTTTAAGATTGCATACTCCATGCTCCCTTTTCTTATTTTTGATGTAGTGTTATAGTTGTATGGTGCTCTGAACTATATTTCAAAAATGCAATAAAAATCTAAATTGAAAAAAACAAACAAGCTGAAAGTGCACAGTTACAAAATGGCTATTAAGAACATAAGAGATGCCCTACTGGGTCAACCAAAGATCCATCAAGCTCAGTATCCTGTTTCCAACAGTGGCCAATCCAGGTAACAGGTACCTAAAGGTAGACAGAGTCCCTGCTGCTTGTCCCAGAGATAAGCAGTGGATTTCCCTGGTCCACTTTAATAATGGTTTATGATTGATTTTTCCTCCAGGAAATTGCCCAAACTTCTTTTAAACCCAGCAACACTATCAGCTCATTTCCTCTTCCACCATTTCTGTGGGGTGGGGGGATGGAAAGACACGTGATAAAGGGTATCATTAGGGCAGTAAGGTATATATGTCTCTGTTTTCAGTGTATCAGGGTGTGTGTGCACACATTTGTATGGGGAAGTGGGTTGTATGTGTGCGTACATGGGGTGGGGTGGGGGGTTGGATATGTGAGTTTGACAGGATGTGGAGTGGGGTGGAGGAACGCTGAAAGTCTCAGTCAGTGCATGCATGAGAAGGTGGGGTGGAGGAAGGGGAAGGGTGGCTGTGTGCATGTATGAGAGGGGTATATGTGCATGAGAGGGTCAGGGATGGGTCGAGGATCTGTGTAAGTCTGTGCATGCATGAGGGGAGGTGAAGTGGATTGAAGGGCTGTGTGTGTGTGCACGCGTGAGTGAGAGGGTAGGAGATGGGTGATGGGCTTTGCATGGAGAGGGTGGAGAGTGGGGTGATGGGCATTGCATGGAGAGGGTGGAGAGTGTGGTGTTGGGCTTTGCATGGAGAGGGTGGGGAGTGGGGTGTTGGGCTTTGCATGGAGAGGGTGGGGAGTGGGGTGGGCTTTGCATGGAGAGGGTGGAGAGTGGGGTGTTGGACTTTGCATGGAGAGGGTGGGGAGTGGGGTGATGGACTTTGCATGGAGAGGGTGAAGAGTGGGGTGTTGGGCTTTGCATGGAGAGGGTGGAGAGTGGGGTGTTGGGCTTTGCATGGAGAGTGGGGTGATGGGCTTTGCATGGAGAGGGTGAAGAGTGGGGTGTTGGGCTTTGCACTGAGAGGGTGGAGAGTGGGGTGTTGGGCTTTGCATGGAGAGGGTGGAGAGTGGGGTGTTGGGCTTTGCATGGAGAGGTTGGAGAGTGGGGTGTTGGGCTTTGCATGGAGAGGGTGGAGAGTGGGGTGATGGGCGTTGCATGGAGAGGGTGAAGAGTGGGGTGTTGGGCTTTGCATGGAGAGGGTGGGGAGTGGGGTGTTGGGCTTTGCATGGAGAGGGTGGAGAGTGGGGGTTGGACTTTGCATGGAGAGTGTGGGGAGTGGGGTGATGGGCTTTGCATGGAGAGGGTGAAGAGTGGGGTGTTGGGCTTTGCACAGAGAGGGTGGAGAGTGAGGTGTTGGGCTTTGCATGGAGAGGGTGGGGAGTGGGGTGGTGGGCTTTTCATGGAGATGGTGAAGAGTGGGGTGTTAGGCTTTGCATGGAGAGGGTGGAGAGTGGGATGTTGGGCTTTGCATGGAGAGGGTGAGGAGTGGGGTGTTGGGCTTTGCATGGAGAGGGTGGAGAGTGGGGTGTTGGGCTTTGCATGGAGAGGGTGGAGAGTGGGGGATGGGCGTTGCATGGAGAGGGTGGGGAGTGGGGTGTTGGGCTTTGCATGGAGAGGGTGGGGAGTGGGATGTTGGGCTTTGCATGGAGAGGGTGAAGAGTGGGGTGTTGGGCTTTGCATGGAGAGGGTGAAGAGTGGGGTGCTGGGCTTTGCATGGAGAGGGTGGGGAGTGGGGTGTTGGGCTTTGCATGGAGAGGGTGGAGAGTGGGGTGATGGGCTTTGCATGGAGAGGGTGGAGAGTGGGGTGATGGGCGTTGCATGGAGAGGGTGGAGAGTGGGGTGTTGGGCTTTGCATGGAGAGGGTTGGGCTTTGCATGGAGAGGGTGGGGAGTGGGGTGGTGGGCATTGCATGGAGAGGGTGGGGAGTGCGGTGTTGGGCTTTGCATGGAGAGGGTGGGGAGTGGGGTGTTGGGCTTTGCATGGAGAGGGTGGGGAGTGCGGTGTTGGGCTTTGCATGGAGAGGGTGAAGAGTGGGGTGTTGGGCTTTGCATGGAGAGGGTGGAGAGTGGGGTGATGGGGTTTGCATGAAGAGGGTGAAGAGTGGTGTGTTTGGCTTTGCATGGAGAGGGTGGAGAGTGGGGTGTTGGGCTTTGCATGGAGAGGGTGGTGAGTGGGCTGTTGGGCTTTGCATGGAGAGGGTGAAGAGTGGGGTGTTGGGCTTTGCATGGAGAGGGTGGAGAGTGGGGTGTTGGGCTTTGCATGGAGAGGGTGGAGAGAGGGGTGTTGGGCTTTGCATGGAGAGGGTGGGGAGTGGGGTGATGGGCGTTGCATGGAGAGGGTGGGGAGTGGGGTGTTGGGCTTTGCATGGAGAGGTTGGAGAGTGGGGTGTTGGGCTTTGCATGGAGAGGGTGGGAGTGGGGTGTTGGGCTTTGCATGGAGAGGGTGGGGAGTGGGGTGTTGGGCTTTGCATGGAGAGGGTGAAGAGTGGGGTGTTGGGCTTTGCATGTGCTGTGCTGTGCATGCATGTGTGGGTGAGTGCCTTTCTGTGTACATTTGTTTCTATTTCCAGTGTGTGTGGTTGTGTGCGTGCATGGATAGGTGTGGAGGTAGAGTGAGGGGCTGGATGTGTGTTTGTGTGTGCATATGTCAAAGGATGTAGGGTGGGGGTAGGGTGAGGGGCTGTGTGTGTATGTGTATCTGAGAGAGTAACAGAGTGGGATGATGGGCTGATTTGTGCAGCTTCAGATTTGGGCTGGGGTTGGGTGAGGAGAGTATCTTTGAAGGGTGGAGTGAAGGGCTGTGCATATGTGCATATGTGCCAGGGTAAGGGGTGAGGTGAAGGGCTGTGTGTATCTTTGCATGGATAAGAGGGTGGTGGGGTGAGGTTGGATGTCTATGTGTGCACCTATGGGTGCTAGAAGGTGAGGTGAGAGTGTGTGTGCGTGTCTGCACGCATGCATGTATGAGGGATGTGGAGAGGAAAGGGTTGGGAGGAGGGAGAAGCTGGATGTGTGTTTATGCGTGTGCACTCATGAGGGGTGGGGTGAGGGGCTGTATGTGTCTGCAGCTGTGCAGGTGCAGTGCGGCCTGTGTGTATGTGTGTGTGTATATATGCATGTGCACAACCGTCTGGGATAGGGAGAGTTGTTCTATGTGTGTGTATAAGAAGGTAGAGGGTGCGGGAGAGGCTATGCATTCATATAGGGGTGGGCTGCAGAACTGTGTGTGAGTGTGTGTTTCTGTGTGTATGTATGTGTGTGTGTGTGTAGTGTGTGTGTGCGTGTTCCTTTTAGCATGCAGGCATTTTTGTCCCCTTCCTCCCATGCATTCAAATTCTCACCCTCCCAACCTCTTGTAGTTTCTTTCCCTTCCACCTCCTCCCCACTTTCTCTTTTTGACTCTGTCCCCTGCCCTCACCCCTCTATTTTTAGCCTGCCCCTGGTCCTCCCTCTCCTCCACCCAAAATCTGGGCCTCCTCACTCTCCTTTCTCCAGCAGATGGTTTTGGCTGCAGGCATGGTCTTGTGCACTGCTGTGCCAGCAGAGACTGGGGAACCCACCGGTGTGAACAGGTGGTTTTGGCTGCAGCCACAAACTCGACCACCTCTCTGCCAGCGTGGGGCCAGCTTCAACAGGTACTGCCGTTCTGCACAGCATGTGGGCTTCCTCTATTGGAAGCACAGCTTTCTTTGCATATGGCCAGAGAGACGAACAGACAGATAGATGGGGTCTCCCCAGGAGCACTGAGGGCCCCCCTTGTCAAGGCATTGTCATGCCCTCCCCATGTGGCCCCTCCTTCTTGTGGTGGGCTTTCTCCCGCAGCGAACTTAGAAGAGCAGAGCAGCACAGCAGACATGTTATAGTAAGTTTGCCGCACTGCTGCCATTTCCGCTGTGTGAGCCCCCTTTTTGTCCGGCCCCCCCCCCCCCCACATTGCGGGGCTGCTTGGGTGGAATTTACACCAGTGGGTCTCCGCAATATGTGCTATTGCCTTGTCAAAGCACGCCTAAAATACAAACCCAAAAGTGGACCTCCCCTTGCAATTTCCAGGGTATGACTCCCCCAAAGTGAAAAAGGTGTTACACACACATTAACAAAACCTCACAATGTAACAATCTCTGGAAACTGGCCTATGTGTCCACACTTAGGTCAACTTCACTGGTTCTTGGGCTATGCACACGGCAAGATTTTCAGTTAATTTTTGGTTCATTTTCCCTTTTTCCTGATTTTTGGATTTTTTTCGCTTCAATTCATACATTCATTTTAATAAAAAAATGTTAACATGCTAATCAATTAACACATACTAACTTGTAGGTTCATGCATAATAAATCAGCTTAACAAGCACTAAATGGGGGGGCGGGGGGAGATATTAGGTGACGGCCGATCTAATGCAATTCCAAACCCAGATATTCATCACCAGGACCATATCTGGGCCCCGGCATTGAATATTCAGGTTGCCCAGATCGCTGGAAAGCTAACCAGGTAGTGGTAATATTCACCCACCTGCTGCGGTCGGTAACAGGACAGTGGCTCAATACTGAGAAAAAAAGGGGACTGTTGTGGTGGTTGATATGGAAGAACAGACTAGATAGAAACATGACGGCAGAGAAAGACCACAAGGCCTATGCTTCTACTGCTGCAGCCCGGTTATCAATGGGTGCTGCCGAAAGCTCCCGGCACGCCCCGATGCAGTGGTGGCACCAGTGTATTCAGCAGCACTAACCATATTAGTGGCACTGCAAACCACGTAAATGCCTTCGAATATCGGACCCTAAATTTTTTAAGGCACACTAAATATAAGAACATAAGATATGCCATACTGGGTCAGACCAAGGTCCATCAAGCCCAGTATCCTGTTTCTAACAGTGGTCAATCTAGGTCATATGTACCTAGCAGTTTCCCCAAGGGACACAGGTTCCAGAATGCTTGTACTGGGTCAAACATTGATATCCTGGGTCCCTTCTTAATAATGGTTTATGGACCTTTCCTCCAGGAACTTGTTCAAACCTTTTTTAAACCCAGCTACACTAACAGCCTTTACTACATCCTCCGGTAACAAATTCCAGAGTTTGATTACACATTGAGTGAAAAAATATTTTCTTTTATTAGTTTACCCTGTAGCTTCATTGCATGTCCCCTAGTCTTTCTATATTCTGATAATGTAAACAATTGATCTACGTTTACCCGTTCCACTCCGTTCATTAATTTATAGACTTCTATCATATCTCCCCTCTATCATATCTAAACATTTTCCAGGTTAAAGAGCCCTAACCTTTTTGGCCTTTCTTCATAGGAGTATCCTTCCATCCCCTTTACCATTTTGGTGGCTCTTCTCTGAACCTTTTCTAATAACGCTATATCCTTTTTAAGATACGGCGACCAGAATTGCACACAATATTCAAGGTGCGGTCTCACCATGGAATGATATAGAAGCATTCTAATGTCTTTTGTTTTATTTTCCATTCCTTTCCTTATGATACCTAGCATTCGATTTGCTCTTTTGGCTGCCACTGCATACTGAGCCAAGGCTTTTAACATGTTATCCACAATGACGCCTAAATCCTTTTCCTGGGTGGTGGTTCCTTATGTGGAACCTTGCATCATGTAACCATAGTTTGGGTTGTTCTTCTCTTGGTGCATAACTTTGCACTTGTCCACATTAAATTTCATCTGCCATTTTGATGCCCAGTCTTCCAATTTATCAAGATCCTCTTGCAATTTTCCACAATCCTCTTGGGTTTTAACAACTTTAAATAGTTTTGTGTCATCTGCAAATTTGATAACCTCACTCGTTATTCCACTTTCCAGGTCATTTATGAATATGTCAAAAAGCAGAGGACCCAGCACAGATCCCTGGGGAACACCACTATTTACCTTTCTCCATTGGGAAAATTGGCCATTTAGCCCTACCCTCTGCTTTCTATCTTTTAACCAGTTCCTGATCCACAGTAGTACACTGCCTCCTATCCCATGACTCTTTAGTTTTGCCAAATGTCTGATGAGGGACCTTGTCAAAGGCTTTCTGAAAGTCCAGATACACTATATCAACCGACTCACCTTTGTCCACCTGTTTATTCACACCTTCAAAAAAACATAACAGATTAGTAAGACAAGATCTTCCTTGTCTAAAGCCATGTTGGCTGTCTCCCATTAGTCCATGACTATCTACATGCTGAGTAATTTTATTCTTTATGATGGTTTCTACCATTTTTCCCGGTACTGACGTGAGGCTCACCGGTCTGTAGTTTCCCGGATCACCCCTGGAACCTTTTTTAAAAATTGGTGTTACATTGGCGATCCTCCAATCTTCAGGTATTAGAGTTGATTTTAATGATAGTTCACAGATTACTAATAGCAGGTCTGCAATTTCAAATTTCAGTTCTTTCAACACCCTTGGATGTATACCATCCAGCCCAGGTGATTTGCTACTCTTCAGTTTATCTAATAGCTGTAATACATCTTCACGATGTATCGATATTTCCTTCAATTCTTCTGCACCTTTAAATACCACTTCAGTCATGGGTAACATCACTACATTTTCCTCAGTAAAGACTGAAGCAAAGAATTCATTCAGTCTCTCCGCTATCACCTTGTCGCCTCTTAGTGCCCCTTTAATCCCTCTATCATCTAATGGACAAACTGTCTCTCTCACAGGTTTTTTGCTACGAATGTACTTGAAAAGGTCTTTATTTCGCATTTTTACTTCCGCAGCAAGCTTCTTCTCAAATTCTCCCTTTGACGGCCTTATCAATGCCTTGCATTTGACTTGCCAGTGCTTGTGCTGTTTCGTCGTTTGGCTCTTTTTTCCATTTCCTGAAAGATGCTTTTTTGGCAACAACTGCCTCTCTCACCTCACCTTTAAACCATGCTGGCAGTTTTTGAGACTTCCTTCCACTTTACTTAAAGCATGGAATACAGCTGGTCTGGGCTTCCAAGATAGTATTTTTCAACAACACCCAAGCTTGATGTAAGTCTTTAACCTTTGCAACTGCTCCTTTTAGTTTTTTCATAACTATTTTCCTCATTTTATCATAGTCTCCCTTTCGAAAGTTAAAAGGTAGCACTGTGGATTTCCTTATTATCCCTGCTCCACTAATTAAATCAAAGGCGATCATGCTATGATCACTACTGCCAAGTGGCCCCAACACCCTTATCACTTGCACTAGATCTGGTGTTCCACTAAGGACTAGGTCTAATATGGCTTCCCCTCTGGTCAGTTCATGAACCAGCTGCTCCAAGAAGCAGTCATTTATTTCATCTAGGAACTTTATCTCCCTAGCATGTCCTGCCGTGACACTGACCCAGTCGATACCGGGGTAATTGAAATCACCCATTATTATTACTGCACTGTAACTTTTGTTAGCTTCCTTGATTTCTTTGAGCATTTCATCATCCATTTGTTCATTCTGGCCAGGCGATCGGTAGTACACTCCCACTGCCATTGCCTTCCCCTTTTTACATGGAATTTCAATCCATAGAGATTCTACAGCAAATTTTGTTTCCTGCAAAAATTGAATCCTTTCTGACACAATGCCCTCTCTAACATAGAGTGCAACCCCTCCATCAATTTGATCAGCTCTATCATTTATTTTATTTATTTATTTAGTATACATTTGTATACCGCTACTTCCAGCGATCAGCAGTGGTTTGATTACAGATTGGAAATTGTCAAATCATGACAGGAAATTTTTGAGGTATAAACACATTGATTAGACAGGAAAGCACAGCACACAGAGAACTATTTTACAGGGAACATGGGCTATGGAGGGTTAAGTGGCTTGCCCAAGACCACAAGGAGCACCTGTGGGACTAGAAACCCCAGTCCTTCCAGCCCAAGGTTGCTGTCCTCCAGTGGGATTTGAACCCCTGACCTTCCGGCCCGAAGTACCTTGCCCCAACCACTAGGCCACTCCTCCACTCCATTACGATATAGTTTGTACCCAGGTATCACAGTGTCCCACTGGTTGTCCTCCTTCCACCATGTCTCTGATATTCCAATCATATCTAACCTCTTATTTAGTGCTATAAATTCTAACTATCCTATCTTATTTTTTAGACTTCTAGCATTTGCATACAAGCATTTTAGAGACTGAATTTTATTCATATTAATTTGGCTATTGGTAGACATGGGTAATTTGGGATCTTTAAGCTCTATCTGCTCCATACTCGAGGGCATTTGGGCTACTTTACTCTTTTTTGGAATCTCTCTGCTTTTGGTAGTATCCTTCAAGGATACATTCTTGCGAACCATCCTCTCTTGGGCAGCTGTCGGTTTTCCCCTATTATCTAGTTTAAAAGCTGCTCTATCTCATTTTTAAAGGTTAATGCCAGCAGCCTGGTTCCATCCCAGTTAAGGTGAAGCCCATCTCTTCGGAAGAGCCCCTCCTTTCCCCAGAATGTTCCCCAGTTCCTAACAAATCCAAAACCCTCATCTCTGCACCATTGTCTCATCCATGCATTGAGACTCTGGAGCTCTGCCTGCCTTTTGGGTCCTGCGCGTGGAACAGGAAGCATTTTGGAGAATGCTACCCTGGAAGTTCTGGATTTCAACTTCCTACCTAAAAGCCTAAATTTAGCCTCCAGAACCTCCCTACCACATTTTCCTATGTCATTGGTACTGACATGTACCAGGAAAGCAGGCTCCTCCCCAGCACTATCTAAGACCTTATCTAGGTGGCGCATGAGGTCCGCTACCTTTGCACCAGGCAGGCATGTTACCAGGCGATCCTCACGTCCACCAGCCACCCAGCTATCTACATGCCTAATGATCGAATCACCAACTATAACGGCTGTTCTAACCCTTCCCTCATGGGCACATGGCCCTGGAGAAACTTCCTCGGTGTGAGAGGGTTTTGCATCACCTGGAGGACAGGTCCTAGTTACAGGATCACTTCCTGCCACACAAGGGTGATGCTCTCCTGTCACGTGACCTCTCTCCTCCATGGCAACAGGGATGCTGCCAGACTGAAAGTGGGACTTGAGGACTATATCCCTGTAGGTCTCATCTATGTACCTCTCTGTCTTTCTTATGTTTTGGAAGTCTGCTACTCTAGCCTCTAGAGAATGGACTTGTTCCCTGAGAGCAAAGAGCTCCTTGCACCTAGTGCACACGTAAGACCTCTCACCAACTGGGAGAAAATCATACACTCAATTCAAAAGACTGGAAAGCCCCCATCTCACTGCTGGTCTGCTGTCTGCATCTTTGTTTTAAGTTTGTGTTTAGATCTTTAAGTCTTTACTTACTAAGGGTTGCTATGGATATTTATACTAATAAAACTGTACCTAATACGTTTAATATACCTTGTTCACCTGAAGCTTAATTAATCTCAGGTGCTTAGTGTATGACTGATTTGGGTAACAAGCTTCACCTGAGAGCACCTCCTGTCTTTTAAGATGTGTAAGTACCTATAAAGGTATGATTATCCCAGGGGTGGGTGGTTGTTGGGGAGGGAGGGAGGGAAACAACACTTATTAAAAGAGGGCTGCTACACAGTACCCTGTCCTGTGCTGCTGAGGTAAGCTATATTCTGATTTGATTTAAATTATAGCTCTTTGCTGCTGCTAGGCTCTAACTTATTATGAAATTTAAACTACTAGCTCTCTGCTGGGTTCTAAATTTAACCAGAAAGCTATCTTCTGTGTTTTAAATTTAAACTAAAGTACTTTGCTGATGCTAGGCCCTGAGTGACTATTAAATTTAAACTACAAGCTCTCTGCTGGGTTCCAAATTTAACCAGAAAGCTCTCTTCTGTGTTTTAAATTTAAACTAAAAGTACTTTGCTGGTGCTAGGCCCTGAGTGACCATTAAATTTAAACTACAAGCTCTCTGCTGGGTATGAAATGTAACCAGAAAGTTCTCTTCTGTGTTTTAAAGTTAAACTGCTGCTACTAGGCCCTGAGTGATTTAACAAAAAATAGTGGGTTCACAGATTAATTAGCTTTAATAGAAAGAATTCTTTTCAGAAAATTCCCAGAAGTATATACTCACAATTGCAGATCTCTCTCCAGATGTAACAGTCCGCTTTTCTAGTCCTGAATGTATTCTAAGGAATGCACATCCCAAACTTGTTTTATTGCTCAACTGCAGAGCACCATGTCCTGACTTGGAAAGGTCCGTACATGTCAGAAAGGAAAAATCAAGATCGATGATGTTGTGCTAGTATTACTGGTTGTCCACTAATGGGGTCAGAATGGTGCTGCCAGAGCACAGATACGAGGAATCCGCTTTAACACGGTGTAGTGGTTACCGGGCAACTCATCTCACTGGAAAGTTTTTTCTTATTAGAATTGAACCTGTCATCTCATTTTCTAAGGGCAATCTAACTGCAGCTATGGAAGACACAACTGCAAGCAAGATCAGCAGTTCACAAGATGCGATCTACAGATAGCAGAGACATTACCACCAGGGTCAAAGCAATCGCAAGCTACCATTTCTTAAAATGACCCTTTACCAGTGTCGGCCACTGCAGAGTAAACCTCCTGATATGGCGCTATCCTAACTCTGCCCAGAATATAAATGTCATTTGCAATGAAGAGCGAACAGTGTCTCCACGGCTCGTCGGCTCTTAGAGGAGCACTGCCCACTTGACTATTCCAGCACTGTTTCTGCCCCACAACCAGTCATCACTGATTTGAGTTCATATGATGGATTGCAAATGATCATTTAACCAACATGAAAATGAAAACCAAAACAAATGTCACTCTATCAACAATGAGCCGCCTGACTGAAGACTGAACGCATTTTAGGACAACTCTCTAGAGAGTCGCCATGAGTTGACATTGACTGGATGGCACATAACAACAATAACGCAACATGGGACATGTTTACTAAGCCCGACACTAGTAACACGGTTTGTGCCGCATTGCTAGCACGGGGCCTTCCTCCTCAATTTAGCACAAGTCGGAATATGTAAAACCACCGTGGGATGCAACAACTGTCACCCATTGTGCTATGATAGTTGAACCTGGTCTTCCTGCACCAAGCACAGGCAGTGTGGGTATTCAAGGCCCAGGTTAGCAGAACTGTGGCAGGAACACCCCTATCCCACCCAGTCACTGCCAAAATGTGCGCTGCCTAGGTAGTGCAGGTTTTTTAGCGTGGTGCAAAAATCTCACACTAACCCCACACTACCCAGGTAGCGCGCTTTAGTAAACATGCCCCTAAGTTTATTGAAACAATATTATTAATAAATAAATAAAGAACTAGATAATAAATAAGTTGATCTTTAGAATGGATTGTGCATCTTTTTATTCCCTTCGTATAATCTATTTATGTATCGAGATTAGAGATATAGATACAGATGTACGTAATTAGGGTTATCCTGAAATGTTGCTATTTGAATGCTGTTAGGATGATTGATGTTGCTTGTTGGGATGCAGTACATAGCGAGTGATAGCGATCACATTGGCACGTCAGTCTTTCAATGGCGGGAATTTAGCCCTTTAAAAATGGCGGCATCAACGTCTTTACGCTCTCTCTAAAACTCTGTCAGTGTGGTCTGCGGTTGCAGTTTGGCTTATTGTGGTGCGTTCTGTGAAAAAATAATTTTAATGATCTTGTTGATGTGTCTCATATTTACTACTTTAAAATCAGATCCTCAGACACCTACGCCCGTTACTCGAACCAGATGATTTCCGCACCATTTACCAAGCCCTGATTATTCCCCATTTCGATTATTCAAACTCCATACTGCAAGAGTTCCCCCGGTCCACCCTGCATCCCCTTCAACTTGCTATGAACAGTGCAGCGCGAGTACTCTTTGGCGCAGCCAGGAGAGACCATGTGACACCACTCCTGAAGCAGTTACACTGGCTCCCCATTCAAGCCAGGAATTGTTTTAAGACCTTGCTCATGACTTTCAAAGCTTTCAATGAGCTCTCCTCCTCCTCTCTATCTGACCTCATCCAACCACTTGCACCTAACAGACCAAGAAGATCTGCAGAGTCCAACATGCTAGTAATTCCAAAAGAAGTAACTAAATGCACCAAAACAACAGCTAACAGAGCCTTCCGACTCTGTGCCCCAAGTCTATGGAATACCTTACCAGCACATATCAGAGCAAACCCCAACTTGAGCCAATTTAGAAAGGCCCTTAAACATTTCCTCTTCACCAAATATCTCACTGACATCTCCGATCCTCAGTCCCACTCGAATAACGAGCACCTCAACAATAATAGTAGTCAACTAGGCAAGCCCTCGCAACAGGCGTCCCCTACAATGTAAACACCAAACATTATCCTTTCTCAGTACACCTCATATGTATATAGTGTACCCTTTTTCCAAGTTGCATTTCCTGTTTAATGTAATGACCAGACATATTTAAGTTGTCGGATGTTTCTGTTCCATGTGAACCGCGCTGATTGCAAATAGTGCGGTATATAAGAAATATAAATAAATAAATAAATAAATATTGGGTATAGCTGGTTAGATGAGGCAAATTGCTAATGTGAAATGGAAGGAATGCTGATTTAGTACGAATAGTCTTACGGTCTCTTATGCTTGTGAATGGCACTACTCTATAGTATATTTCAAGAAGCAGGGGGTATTTAAGATGTCCTGTGTTGCAAGAATAGAATGCATGATGACCATCTTATGAAAGAATATGAAGTACCAACATATAGCTGGAATTCACTCAGGGGCGAGTTCTCCAAATGGGTCAGTTTTGCGCATAATCATGACAGTCATGATGCCCACTCCTGAGAATGATCTCAGCCTCTGAAATTTACTGCTAAATGCTTGCCATAATACTTGCAATGTGCCAAAGGGCGCCTCCCTCTGGAGTTTGTAAGATGTAACTATATCAGGCATGGTTAGTCTGCTGTACTACCTACTTACTCATTCGGAAGGCATAGCTCAAGGTGCCAATTTGTAAATACACGTGCTTTTGTCTGTGTTAAATAATGGTTTTAAACAGTAATTATTGGATATTATCATCTAGGAGTTCTTCTAATTATAAGGGAGCAATAAGACGCTTGTGCTGTTAGGGGATATAGTGAAGGCGAACGCATATTCACTGTGCGAGATGTTGAGGTTCTCCGAAAGGAATTGCAGTTAGGGCATGACCATGTGATAATAAACCTTTGGGCTTATAAAAATTTAGTAGAATTGTTTATAAGGAGTTTTAATTTGAGTGTTATGGAAAGGTTCAATGTTAAGATTGGTGGGCTGAACTGGGATAATGTATTTTATCAGCCTCGATGGATCAGTTCTTAATATTTTATTAATAAATATCCATGTGTGTATATTTTATAACAAGTTATTAGTTTCATACAAATTTTTGTATGTTCATTTCTTTTAGGATTTATTTTAAGGAGGAGACTAACTTCATGATTTCTAATTCCCTGATGCAGGCAGAAGCCAAATTAAAGCCATGTTGGGTCTTTTATGTTCAAATTTATTTATATACTGCACCAGTGTGGTTTACATTGAACAAACTGAAATTACATTCAACAGGGCATTATAACTTGGAGATAACTATTTTACAGGGAACATGGCTATGGAGGGTTAAGTGGCTTGCCCAAGATCACAAGGAGCACCTGTGGGACTAGAAACCCCAGTCCTTCCAGCCCAAGGTTGCTGCCCTCTGGTGGGATTTGAACCCCCAACCTTCTGGCCTGAAGTACCTTGCCCCAACCACTAGGCCACTCCTCCACTGCAAATCTCCACTCCAAATCTCAGGTTTTGTTCATTTTATCCTTGTTGTTTTATTTATTAATAATATTGTTTTGATAAACATATATATTTATTTGCCTGGAGGATCTTTTTGTTTTCCGTTGTATACAGATTCACTGCCTTTTTCTTTTATCGCAATATGAAAATTATATAAACGTGTATGGCAAGATTCTGTTTTCCAAATCACGAAGGTCCTTTCTTCTGAAGATCTGTCCTCTTTGAAGGTTTCTTCCCTGATCTGTATGCGTTCTATTGTTTTCATGTTTCAATAGCTGTATAAAAAAGGAATGTATACTGCAGAGAGACTAGACAACCTTTACAGCAGTATCCTGTCCAAAGCACCAAGCACAAATAGATTTCTGGTATCCAAAACCAGGTCACTTGAAATTTCCACATTACTGCAGAAAAGTGTGTTTACCCCAGGAACCCCATCTCCTCTTGCAAATTACATCTGAAGTCTTATTTATTGCTCTCTGCAAGCATAGCCAAGGCGCCGCCAGGCAAACGGATTTCATCTGATGAGTTGCACACTCCCAATTTAAATGTGTTTTAATGACAACGAAGCTCTGTTTGATAAGTCCTCAGAACATGCTCCCTCCATTTTCTCAGCGGGAAGTAAGATCAGGAATGCCACGCCGTGATGATCCTATTTCTCCTCGATTATCCTTCCTATGGCCTACCTTCAATGGCCTCCGGAAACTAACAGAGAGGGCCGACCTTTTTTGAAAAGCTCATAGATCACTCTACACACAAGGCACAATGAGACGAATGCACTAAAGTTTTAGGTCATCAGTGCGACAATCTTAGAGCAGCATGCCGAAGCTGTGAAGGCGCATAGATGCATATAACATAAGTATCTTATAAAGGCAGCATATGCGCTTACAGGCTTTTTTAGAATAGCTTCCTGACAACTCCTGCACCCAAATTTGCATCTCTAGGGCCGGCTCCAGTCTTAGGCAAAACTAGGCAGTGACCTAGAGTGGCTGGTTCTGAGGGGTGCCAGAGGGAAGCAGCAGTCAAAGCAAAACAATAGTTCCCGACAGCTGCACAAACTCAGAGCCATGGACACATTCTTGTACCTGCAGGGAGGGAGAGAGAGAGTGTGCACACACACATACAAAACAATGCTTAATACTGAAAAGCGTGGAGGGGAATTTTAGAAGAAAAGTCCAAGTGCAATCTGGAACGTCTAAGCGAAAGGCAGGTACGTCCAGATGCAGACGCGAGTTCACAGACACAGACGTGCCTGATATGGACGGCTGCAGGGAAAGCTGCAGAGACCTCCCCAGCATAGTACTCCAGAGCCTGGGTATCTAGGACTAGCCTAGGGGTGATCCTGCTGAGCTAGAAACAGGGAAGCCAGGGTTCAGCTGTCACTGAAATTGTGCTGAGTATTGGGAACAATAGAGCGCCTTCTTCTGTACCCCAGCTGGATATTTTTCCTCCAAAATGAGCACTTTTCAAGTGCCTGGAGCAGATCTAAACTTAGATGAGACGCTGGATATCGGGGATGTTTCCAAGATCAGGTGGGGGTGTCTAGGTTCCCAGGAACGCCCCAGCCGCGCCTCCATTTAGACTTGGACATCCCCAGAGCCGGCTTCTAAAATGACTCTTGAGATGTTCCTGTGTTTTTGGATGTCCAAAGCACGAATAGGGCTTCTAAAATGACCCGTATGATGTCCAATTCTGCCTTGTTACAGGATTGTCGTGGGTAGGGTGATTGTTGAACTTATCCAAATCTCAGGGGTGGGGCATAAGACTGAAAGTTTGCAATACCCTTGCATTGGCCCTGCTCCCCTTCACCCAACCCCTTCTTCCCCCCAGGACTCCTATAATTATACAAGCTTAAAGATCCCACTGTGCATCTGTAGCACTTACTGTTTTTATGTTTCCATGTCCATCAAGGCTTATCAAATCACCCCTATTGTGAATGTGCACTAAAAGAGATTTAATACGAGTATTTATAGGTCTATTAAAGATCATGACTGGGGGCGTTCGCTGTCTCTTCACAAACTTACATCAAATTACAGCTGTTACCTTTTGCAAAGAAGTACCAAGATGTCATTCAGCACAGCAACTTTGCAGTGTTCTGGTTATACTCAAAAATCCCCTATCCCCCATGACCTTTCCTGCACTCATTCTTTGAGTCAGAAAATGCACTAGGTCTTGAAAGATGGCACTCAGCTTGCTCTTGAAACAGCCGATTTCACCAAGAGTGAGGGGGTGCTGTTTCTTAAATGCCTAGGGTGAGATGCTTGACTCTCCCCAGCTTCTGCAAAGCCCTGTTATGGAGATTTTGCTCCTCACTCCACACATCGGCAAAAGTTATCAGGTTCATTTAAGAAATGCTGCAAATGTTTAGCCTGACATGAGCAGGTCAACGTGAACACTGGAGTACCCTCCTCCGCACTTTCCACCGCGGATGATTCTTTATTTCTTTTCCAAAACCCCCTTTGTTCTTTGTGTTAAGATTTCAGAAGGATATTTAAATAATAGTAATAGGTAGGAGGCGTCATGTCACCTTGGGAAAAATAGTGAAAAGAAAACTATTGAAGAGGCCGGTTAGAGATGACACATTTTGCAAAAGCAGTGAAGGTTTAACCCTGGATGTTTTAAGAATTTTAAGGGTTCCTTTCCTTAGGAGATGCATTCATATTAAACCTACTGCTAAATGAAATGTTTTAGGCCTGATATTCCAACTTTTTGTATGGCTAATGGGCAAGTTAGAAGTACAAAGGCATTTAAAAAACCCACACATTTTACTTTTAAAAATCCACTTGAGAACAGTCTTGCCCTCTGGCTCTAGAAACAGGTAATTGCTCTATTGAGAAATGTATAAAATAAGTAAGTATTCTAGTTAAGTATCAAAATCCCAGTGACTGTAAGTGTGATTCTGTGTTGTTTTTAATCACCAAAAACAAATATTTCTCAAATTGAAAAGGGTTGAAGTCACTGAAAAGATGTGTTCGTTCAATAGAACATGTGGTCTCAAGTAGTGTTTCAAGGTCTTTCCAATAGCTATTGTGTGATTAATATGTGCTAAATATTGGCATAGGAGTGTGGAAATTACTGCATAGGGATGACGGCTAACGCTTATTTTAATGCTAATCTCATGCTGTTTGAAGGGATGGGAACTGGATGGGTTATGGGTGGAGAATAGGCAGAAGGCACGTTGAGTTAGCTAGCGCATGGTACTGTAACATGCACAGTCATGGCTGCCAACAGTGTTAGTGCATCCATGCCATCAGCATGCATTCAGGGTGGCCTGATACTGTTAACTAAAAATACCCAAAAAGCTTAATCCTATTCCGTAAAGCTCTGAAACACCACCTATTCACAATATACTACCTGACACCAACCCTGACACCCACACATCGGGTAAACTTCCCTCATGTCTCAGCTACCATAGCACCTTATTACAACCAGAAAATGGTTAGCCTATACTACTGCCCACCCACCACTTTAACGCCTGTCCCTCCCACACAAAATGAAGATGATACCAAATCGGCTTAGAGTATTGGTGACAATACTAATTTAACCTGTAAATAGTTACCCTGTAAATAGTTACCCCGGTTATCCTATGGTTTTTTTTCCCCTGTTCTATGTAAAACTCAATGTTGCTTGTATGCATTGTAGTATGTTTTGTTCGATGTACACCGCGCTGATTGTAATAGCGCGGTATAGAAGAAATGTTAAATAAATAAATAAATAAATGATGGCCAAAAAAAACATATGCCTTTCCATATCAACTACTATAGCTCTTTATTTTATACTTACCATTATGTCCCTGGATTCCTCTGTCCCTTAGCACCTGGAAGGAAAATAGTGTTTCTGACCTCTAGTAGTCATCTGGTGGTACTAGTGCTAGGAGTAAAGCAACCGAATACGAGTGAGCATTCCTTATCTGATAGGTGGAATTCCAGCAGTAGTACTGCAAGACTACCACTAGGGTTTAGAGACACCATTTTCCTTCCAGGCAACAAGAAAGCAGGAGCGTTTGGGGATTACTCCAGCACCCCTCCGCTAACTTGCCGGGGACATTGCCAATAAGTGCTGGGGAGATCGGATGCTGATTGGAGCTGGGGGAGGGAAGCAATGCCGATGGGGGGGTGAAGGATTTACTGGATGCTGATCAGGGGGTAGAGTGGGTACATGCTGATTGGGGGTGGGGTGATATTGACCAGGAGGGAGCTAGAGGCGCGTAGATGCTGATTAGTAGAATTCTTTTGGAGGGGTTTTCTAACAGCAACTGGTCGTAGTAAATGCCTATTGATTGCACAGATGCTCTTACAATGGTATCGGATGCAGAGGTAACCTGGATACCCTGAGTCTTGTAGGCTGCAGATGTACTGTAATTCTCCTAGGTGCTAAGCCTTTTGGTACAGAAGCTTCAGGATGGATGCTCTAAGCCTTTGTAGGGTCGGTTCTCTGCCACGGTTATGAAACAAAATTGTTTTTTCTGAATACAAACAAATCTATGTTGTTAAGAGAGATCGCAAGTACTAGGCCGTATGACAGTAATTTTCTAAGGAGCCGCATAAAGTTATGCACCATGAATGGGTCTTTATGTGAGTACTTTAGTCGGTCGCTATTTTCAGGGCTGCTTCAACCCCGTCTGTGACTGCCCCTATTCATGGGCTCCTCGAAGCCGCACCGTCAGCGGCTCTATTCCTACCTTTTGCCCCTTCAGGCCGCTTGCAGGAAACGTGAACAGAATGGAAGCGTCTCAATTCATCAGTCTGTTGACTAAAGGGCCATTCACTTCTCTCGCAAGCGGCCTGAAAGAGCAGGAGGGAGGGACTGGGCCTACGGGCAGCAGGGCAGCTGGACTCCCATTCTGCAGGAGTCCAGGGCAGTTGCCCCTTTTGCCCATAGGTAAAAGCAGCCCTGGCTATTTTGTTAGTACACGTGTCAGGCCATTGGTGCATACATTTTGGTGTGGGTGTGCACAGGGGCGGAGTGTGGGTACAGCACAAATCTTTGCAGGCTGTCCTATTTTTTAAAGAGTCAGCCAGAAAAGATGTTATCCCAAAAAGATATGGCCAGAAAAATATAGAGCAACCATTTCAAAAGGAAGTGAACCAGTTTTTTGTGAGAATCTTTGTCTCAAGAAGTTAAACACTCCTCATGTAACAAAAGTTTCCTGCTTATTCTTATATATAAAAAATGCCCACTGACATCAAATTGTGAAATCACCACAAAGTAAACCACACAGAAAAGTATTGTAAATAATGCACTTAGCTCTTTGAACCCGATAGCCCATTCCTCAAAGGCTTATTCAGTAATAGAGTCCAGTAACGACACAGATTGTGTTTTGAGCTCCAAATGTTATTTCCAGAGCTCTGCATCAGGCTCATCCAAAATAGGGCATGACACATAAAACATTCTATCGTGAATGAAACCAAGGTCCACAAGATGCACTTAAATGTCGTCAAAGCCATGACATCGTCAAGCAATAATAAAATGTGAAACTAAACCCCCAAGAGTAATACACAAGATTTAAACCAAATGGATGAACTGAGTTCAAAGAAAAAAAATCAAGCGTTGTTCACGGTATTGTAAATGTGATAATCTGTCACCCATCCGAGGATCAGGCTGACAGGTACAAAATCTATGACTCGCCACTTCAGGTGTTCAAAATTATGTTTTTCCCCAATGCAGGGAGACCAAGAAAAGATGTTATAGCAACAGAGTTTTCATGATCACACAGATAGTAGCCAGGAGCTCTGTCTTCTGAAAAGTTCATAGACTCCATCATCAGAGCTGGTGCTGCCCGGTAAGCGGGTTAAGTGCGGCAGGAGGGTGCCGTCCTCCAGGGGGTGCCATTGCTAGATGCCCCAACCCCCCAAGAAGGGCTGGCCCTAGCCATGTGCAGGAACGAGGAGCCCCACGGGTGCCTGACTGACTTCAGAGGGGGTCAGAGAGTCCCGAAGCCCTGCGTCCTGGTTCACCTCTGCACAGCCGTGGTAGTAAATAGCAGCATTTTCCTTTAATCCCATGGCCGTGCAGAGGTGAACTGGGGCATCGGACTTCGGGCTTCACCAGCTCCCTCTGAAGTGGGTCAGGCGCACCCAAGGCCCCTTGTGGTGTGAGGCCATGTGTGTGGGGGTGGGGGAGCCACTGGTACTTAAGAGGACTGGGGGCTAGAATGGGAAATTACCTAATGTTGGGGGATGGGGAGACTTCTATTGAAAGGGAAATAATGCTTGCAGGGACTGGGAAAGGAGGGGGGCTAATACTGGTGGGCTAGTACTAGAAATGCAATGATGCTGGGAGATGGAGGGACTAGAAGGGAGCTGATGCTGGGAAGGACTGGAACTGAAGGAAGACCGATACTGAAGAGCTAATACTGGAAATGGGATGATGCTGGGGGATGGGGAGCCTGGGATTGGAAGGGAGATGATGCTGGGAGGGACTGGGACTGGAGAGGGACTGCTATGGGGGGGGGGGCTAGGACTGGAATGGGCCGATGCTGGGGGATGGGGAGACTGGAAGGGAGCTGATGTTTGGGAAGGACTGGAAGGGGTGGGGCTGAAACTGGGGAGAGAAAAAAAGAGGTTGGGGAGTGAGAATGGACAGGGGACAGATATTTTGTGTGGGAGGGAAGAAAATAGGTCATACATTGGGAACAGTTGAGAGGGAGGGGCATAAGAATGAATGCTGGGGTAAGAAGGATGAATGGCAGTGTTAATGATCGGGCGTCGGGGGTGGAAGTGGGAGCTGCTTGCCCCTCCCGCTCCCCTCACCAAGGCCTATTCGGGGCACTGAAGCAAACCTTTAAAAGAGGCAGTCAGCGGGAACATCAACCTCTTCACCTGCACCTCCAAGCGACTGATCGGGTGGTGGGGGTGGAAGCGGAAGCTGCTCGCCCCTCCCGCTCCCCCCACCAAGGCCCAATTGGGGCGCTGAAGCAAACCTTTAAAAGAGGCAGCCGGTGGGCTTGCCCGCGCCTGGCGGGCCCGCGCCTGAGGGCCTCGCCAGAGGGCCTTTGGCATGGCCCTTAGGCATGGCACGATGGCGAGACTGCTGCTGCCCTTGCGGTCATCTCACAGAGCGCAACCGAAGGACCCTGGCTCCACCTCTATAATGTAAACATTTACATTGCATTGCTTTGAACTCCATTGCTACTACACTGCTTGCAAATAACACTGTTGCCTCATTACTTGTATCGTTACTATAACATTACTTGTAACATAGCATACTCTACCTGGACTGTTGTACCCAATGCTACCTCCTTACCTGTATTATAATATTGTATTATAACACTGCTAGCTCATTACCTGTATTATAACACTGCTGCCCCGTCGCTTATAGCATTGCTGCAACACTACCTGTAGCATAGCATGTTCTGCTTAGCCCGCTACAATATAACATTTACCCTGTTTTATCCTCTTCTTAACCTATTTTACCATGTCTTACCCCTTTTTTGCCCATGCTTGCACCCTCTATGGTTGTCTTGATTAGATTGTGAGCTCTGATGAGCAGGGACTGTCTCTATTATTGTCCTGACTAGTTTGTAAGCTCTGATGAGCAGGGACTGTCTGTTTGCCTCTTATTTAAATAGAAATGCGCTGTAGTAATAATAGTAGTAATGGGAGCAAACCAACCTGGTTTTGCCCTAACTAGATTTCTGCTCTGTGTATTTCTCATCTTGATTAACTTGTAAGCTCCGACGAGCAGGGACCGTCACTCTTAAATGTCTGTACAGCGCTGCATATGAGTAGCGCTATATAAATGTTAAATAGTAGTAGTAGTAGTAGTAGTAGAAGTAGTTGGGTGGGATGCAGGAGGTGGTACTGGGGAAAGGGAGTTGGGGAGAGCAGGGACTGGGACTTAGGTGGAGACTTTAAAATTGGGTGGGAGAAAAGAAGAAGACAGAATCTAAGATAGCTGGGTATGGGGAGAGTAAGTGGGAACTCAGATGGTAGGCCTAGGAGCTGTCACAACTCACTGTGCATGCCGTGCCAGCATTGTGCTGCACCATCCCCAGCTTCATCTTTCTTTCTCTGAGTCAGTAAAGTCAGCCAGTGCTGCCTGTAGCATTCACTTCCAGTGCACAGGGCCATTCATGAGAAGTGAATGCTACAGGCAGCACTAGCTGACATTACTGACTCAGAGAAAGAAAGATGAAGCTGGGGATGGTGCTATGAGATCTTTCTGCTGTTGACTCGCAAAAGGAAAGAAGACACTGGGAATGGTATTGCACAATATTTTTTCCAAGGGGGAAGAGCAAAGAGAGGGGTGAGGGCAGAGAGAGGGATAAAAAGAGAGATGGGATATGCTGGATGGGGGTGGATGGAGAGAGAGTGTGTGAGAATGGGAAATAATGGACCAGGAAAAAAAGAGGTGGGGAATGGGAAGACTGGGGTGAGGGTGAAAAGTGGTAGGTAGATGGCATAAAAAAGAGAGGGATTGGGGAATCCAAGATGGCGGTTGTGTGAGGTGTGTGTTCGGAGCGGCGTTTACCTATGGGCAAGAAGAGGAAGTCTAAGGGGGCTAAACAGCCTTCTAATGCTCCCGCGGTGGTTTCCCAGTTACCTGTGGACGTCGGTCCGCTGGATTCGTATTTTTTGCCGGCTCCGAGACAGCTATCGGGTGCACGGGAGTTTTGCCTGGTTAGGCAGCAGTCTAAGGTGGATTCCTTGGCTTTGGCTTCAGGCGGTGATCTGTCTTCCCCAGGCTCGGTTCGAGCCTCGAAGGTGCCTTGTCAAGACTCTGACCTGGAAGGGAAGGTGCTGGAGGGGGTTGAGTCGTCGGACTCCTCGGCGGTGCAGCGCCTGCCTGAGGAGGGTGAGGCGGTTGCTGGTCCTTCCCCGGTGCAACGTCAAAGGTCGCGGGTTGTTGGAGAGATGTTGGAGGAAGGTGCTGGCCCAGATTTGGGGCCTACTACGTCGACCCCTGCTTCGGGCGTTTCTTTACCATCTGGTGGAGTGGGAGATGGTGTTCCTTCGCCCCCTATGGTATCCCCGGCGGTGGTGACTCTGGACACAATATGGGCCGCTATCATGCAACTTCGGGAAGAGATGGTACCACGGATCTCTGGATTGGCTTCTCAAGTTAGTAACGTTGAATTGGTTACTCAGGATCATGCAGTTAAAATACTGATTTGCAGAAGGTAGTGGCCGAATCTCAGGAAACTTTTTCGCTTTTGGAAAAGGAGGTGGAAACCCTGAAGAAGAATATTGTGCCTATTGGAGCCAAATTGGAATTGCTGGACAATATGTCTAGAGTATGTAATTTACGTTTGGTAAATTTTCCTAGGTTAACTATGATGTCTCCTAGAGATATGTTTAAAAGTTATTTGGTGGACATTTTGGGGATCCCCCCTGAGTCTCACCCCCCGATAGTGAAGATGTATTATCTACCCTTGGGGAAAAAAGCTGTGGGTTTGGGGGTGGTTGACGGGTTATCTAATGTAGATGTTTTGAATGTAACTGCATTGTTGGAGTCATCACAGGAGGATCAAGTGGTACCTTCCACTTTGTTGATTACTTTAGCGTTGATTTCAGACAAAGAATGGCTGATGAAATTATTTTTCAAAAAACGTAATGTTTTGTTCAAGGGGTTGCAGGTTCGTATGTTTCCAGACCTCGCTAGGGAGACCCAGCGGAGACGGATGGATTTCCTTCTTCTTCGCCCTGGAGTACAGCAACTGGGAGGGCTCTTTTTCCTAAAGTTTCCCTGTAAGTGTCTGATTAAGTATCAATCAGATTCTTTTATTTTTTTTGAGCCCTCACAGTTGCTTGCCTTTATTAATGCCTGCCACAATCGGTTGATGGATGTAGCTCCCCCCTCTCCACCCCGAGAATTAGGTTAGCTGTTTGTCACACCTCTACTTCTTGCTGAATTTGGTTGAATTGTTTAATTTCCTATCTATGGTATTCCCTCCTTTAACCATGGTGGGCTAGAGTGGGTTGGGTTGTTTGATTTGTTTTCCCTATGTATTCTTGTATGAGATTACAGTATGTTTAAATTGTATAGCTTATACCCTTCTCAATTTCTGTTTCAAGATGTATTCTTGAATGTAAATTGAAATTCAAAAATATAAAATAAAAAAAAAAAGAGAGGGATTGAGGACTGGATAATAACAAAGAGTAGTAAAATCTGAGTGGATAGAGAAAAAAATAAATAGAAGAAAGTTGAAGGGAAAAGATCAATATCCATGATGGAAGGAAGCGAAGAAAACAAAAGGAGAGACAAGAAATGGCAGATGGTCTAGAGACCATAGAAAGAGAGCTAAGAGAAAACAGGAAAACAGAAACCTCAGATTGGGACCAGCATGATCAGGTAGAAAAAATAATTTTATTTTCAATCTTTATATTTTTAATTTTAGGTTGTGGTCACTTATTCTGTGCTTGGTGAGGGTCTGTGTTCTGAGTGTGTGGCCAGGGATCTGTACTGTACTAATCGGAATTGTTTAGCTTTTCAAATAGGTGTTTGGATACATATTCCAGGGCTCGCTGCAGTATTTACAGTGCTGCTTTTTTGAGTAGGCTACTTATGGAGGGGGGGGGGGGGATGTAGCCAGCATTAATAATAATGTGGGAGTGGGGCACCAATCTATAGGTTGCAGAAACTCTACCACCACCCCTGTCCATCATCTTTACAGTTGGTCCAATGTAATGCATCAGAACCCCCAAACCCTCCCGTTCTCTTCAGCATCTATAGTAGATGACAACTGGAAATGACAAATTGACCCATGAGTCTGTCTCATTGTTCTACTCGCACTAAAGTTACATCCCGCTGTCAGTCATAGAAGCTGAGCCACTTGAAACATTTCACTCTTTTTCTAAGTCGATTTTTGTTTCCTTCCTCGCTGGTTTTCCACCGTCCTGGATAGATGAGCAGACATGACCCAAAACATAATACAACACCTGGGGGTATGTTTACTAAACAGCACTAATGTCGCAGCGGCGATGTTATCGCGCGATACTGGGCGATAACATCACTTATCATGCGATAATGTCTCCGGCGGCGTTAAGGCGCACAGAGGGTGGAGTAAGGCTCCCCAGAGGGCGGAGATAAGGGGTCAATGGGTGGAGAGTGGGCGGGGAGAGGCCCCAGGCACACTAATGCTGTGAAATCAGGGTCTGAAAATTAATACCAGTGAAAACCTCGCGTTAGAGGCACATTTGCAGGGGAGAGAAACATTTGCAGGGAGATCAAGAAAAGTGATAATAGTGATACATGTGCAGCAACAATACAGTGCCCAAGTACGAAAGGGCATTGTGGTAAGGCTGCAAATGGGGTACAGGGGGCTGCAGACGGGACATGCAGTGGGGCAGCTGGGGCACAGGGTGGACTAGGCAGATGCCTAGGTGACACATAGGAATGTAGAGACGGAAAACCAGCAAGACAGCAACTGACAAAGGGCAACTATGTCCATGAGTGTGTGTCCCACAGTGTCACAATGGACATTACCCAGAAAGTACCCCAAAGGGCACATAACATTGGCAGGCGGTAGGAAGTGTGGATGTCTATGCAGGCACCCCTACCCCATATCACGTACCATAGGCAGCCGCCTACCGGCACACTGGATGGCCTGGGACTGCACACCACCAGCACCACCGGCACAAGGGCATGTCAGCATGGTGGCGGAGGGGTGCTGGTGGTGGAGGGGGCAGTGGCATCTGCCCACAGCAGATAAAGGCCAAGCCCTGTTTAGGTGGGTGCCATGCACTGCAACAGACAAGGGCTGTCTGACGAACAGTCATGGTATCCCCAGGGAATGACCTGCCTTTGTGGCAACAGTTTGGTGCAGTACACACAGCCAGTGTGTTCAGGGGCAGAAGGTCACAGGTTCAAGTCCCAGCTGTGTCTCCTGCAGACCATGTCCCTGTATTTTACCCAGTACTAAACCATGGTAATAAAGAAGGAACCTTTATTTCAGATAAAATGAACATACCTGAAACGCCTATATTTTACCCTACAGAGCACATACACCATAGACATGTGCAGTCCCTAGAGCAGAGTTTCCCCACTGCAGTCCTGGAGGGCCAAACACCTTTCAGGTTTCATGCTGTCCCTAAGAAATATGCTTGAGATGCATTTGTATGCACCGCCCCCATTGTATGCAAATATACCCATGCATATTCATTAGGGACAGCATGAAAACCTGAATCGTGTTTGGCCCACCAGGACCAGAGTTGGGAAACTCAGCCCTAGAGCATAGGCCAACAGGGGCACAAACACCCACACCCACAGGCTCCACTATCCAAAGCCTCCTGTAGAGTCAGGCTGTTGGGCCCTGCGCGGAGCAGCATCTACCAATACTAGCACCTGCATACCTTAGCAATGCCATCATAAACATGGAAACACGTTCCACATATATCAAAAGGTTGCTATGATCAATGTCAGATAACATCCTACATTAAACAGAATTTGTTAACAGAGATTCATCATAGCAACCTTTTGATATATGTGGAGTGCGTTTCATATTTTGTTACTGACAGTGTTTACCACCCTGGAGAGTGACCCCAACAGTATTGAGTACCATAGCAATGCCTGCACTGTGCCCAGGACTGGTGTGGCGGCCAGAGCTGCCAACCACCTCTATCTTTGCACAATGCTGACATAGGTGTGGGAGTGTGTGTATGTCTACCCAGTATTTTGTGACTGCCTACACCGTACTGAGCCCCCAATGCTTGCACTGTTTCCAGTGTTAGCCTGCCAATGTGCATAATGAGGAGCAAGGTATTGTGGGTATGGCCCTGGCACAGTGGTTTGGGCAGGATGCATCTGCACAGGGCATAGGGCAATGGCTGGGACATTGTAGTGCCCGACCATCACCTGCATGGACAGGGTGGCCACAGCATGTCATGCTGGGAGGTCACTCTCACCCTTACTGAACAGTGACTATGGCATGGCTAGGTTCCCCATAGTGCAGTACAGTACTTTTCTTGTGTGGTATCTATGAGTTTCCTTTTCTGGAGCCCAATTGCTGAGATACTTGTGTGGTGTGTGTGCGCTCACATCCCATTTTTGGGTGCACACAGTTCCTCCAGGAACTTGCACTATGTACTAGTTAGCAGACTGTCTGCAGTTAGCATGTGTATGGCTGGAACACCTTGCAGGGTAGAGACTGACTGTGCACTCTGCTGGTGAATGTCAGATAGTGGTGGGGGGAAGCTGAGCTTTTCCAGGCCTACTGCCAGTGCCCTATGTGATGCGTACAGATTTGCATTGACTGTCCTGTAGGGTGCCTATTCCCCAGCAGGATTGAGGTTGATGGTCCCCTCTACTACCACCATTGCAGAGATATAGAATGTGGAGCTGTTGGTGGGAGATCCTGTCCCCCACCCTCACACACAGAGGGTGGGTTGTGTGGTGCTATATAATCTGCTTTTAGGTCCAAACACCACTCTTCTCTTATAACATGTGACCATGGCAACCACACAGGATATGCACTATTCTGGGTACATCAAAGTCCACAAGGGCTAGACATGACTGGGAAATACAGATGGACACAGGTGTATCCTAGGTGTGTCTACAAGGACTACCTATCCCACATTGGCACTAATGGGGACCTACAGCATAGTCTATCTCAGCCATGCCAGGTGCTGCGGATCTGGTGCTGGGCGCCCCACCTCACCCTCAGGGTGAGCACAGGAACCGCACAATGTCATGGACTTTAGCTACTCTGTGCCAGTAACACACACGGTCAGTTCCCCCTACCAGGCCGGGGTGCTATAGAGGCGCATACCCCATCTTGTGATCAGATGTAAGCTGCTGATCTGCATGTGCAGTGCATCATGGGTACGGGTGGGTTTACCCTATCCTGGTAACCACAGCAGACAGTTTGTGTGGTGACCTGCAGTCTTTCTGTAGCTAGCCAGTGGTGTATTAGATGCTATAGAGATGTAGCCCACTGGTTACTTCAATGACTGTGGAGACAGAGTTTATGGGTTTGATCCCACAGTGCTGTTATGTAAGAAGGCTGTCTGAGGTTTTTCCTTTTAATTTAAATCAGTCCTGCCAGTAAAAACTCCCTCACAGTGCGGAAGCCTAAGGTGTCTCATAAGGCGCCCTATAGGGCACATTATAAGGTGCCTTGCGGACAGGGCACTTTATAATGTGCCCCATGGGGTACCTTATAGGGCACCTTATGCGGCACCTTAGGTAACGGCACTGTGAGGGTGTTTTTGCTGGCAGCACTGATTTAAATTAAAAGGAAATGCCTCAGGCAGCCTTCTTACATAACACCACTGTGGGATTGAACCCATGACGTCTGCCTCCACAGTCATTGCAGTAACCAGTGGGCTACATCTTTATAGCTTCTAGCACTGCACTGGCATGAACTTAGGGTTAACATGCATTAACGTGCCACGGCGCACACTATCGCATGATACCGATTCCTTGCAACCTTCCGTCCGGAACGCCCACTGCCTTATATGGCATTCTTCACATTAATGCTGCAACTAGCGCCGGTAACATTAAGACGGTTTAGTAAACATACCCCCTGGTATCTTACCTTGAATGTTTGTCACTCTCTAAATAGTTGCCAAAATTAGTAAGGTTATTACTGAATATCTACCCTCCTAGTTCCCATGGCTTGCTGGACAGTCACTGGCCACCTTCAACCTGTTATTTCTGACTCTATTGATTTCTCAAGCATCGTATCCTTCCAGTATCAATCTGCTTCCCCAACGACCTGAACAATTGCAAGGTCATATGTCATTTTTCTGATCTTTGTTTTGCCTGCTCTCCTTTGAAGGTTCTAGCATTACAGTATGTAACCAGGACACTCTGTGAGACATGAGAGGAGCTAGCGAGTCCTTCTTCATAGGGCAGAAGATTGTAATTTAGGGTTCCAACTGGGTGAGAACTGGTAGGATGCAACTCACAATATGCTACGCCAACACAAGCTGATTGTTCCCAAAGATAACCTCTTCACTTTAATCCCAAGAGCAGCATTAAAGATTTACAGAAGAAAATAAAGTATATATTTGGACCAATTTTCATTAGATCAGGTAGTTTGCAGGTCCAAGGATATTTCTGCAGCGTTTCCCTTTGAAAATCAGAGCAGCAAAATCCATGGATCAGCAGACTTATTATTTATTTATTTATTTATTTATTTAACATCTCTTCTATACCGCGCTATTAAAATCAGCGCGGTGTACATCGAACAAAATATACTGCAATGCATACAGTTAACATTGAGTTTACAGAGAACAAGGGAATATATAACAAGGAGTAACAGGGATAACTATGTACAATCAACATTATACTATATATAAGCTTTTATTAAATACCATATTTAAACTCGAGTGGATATTGTACGTGTATTCATGTGGTTGCACGGGTCAACAGTAGTAATGTGGACTATTGTGAGGTCTAACCCTTTTCTGGTTGGATTAAGGTGCTAAGGTGTTTGGTGTAAGTGGGAGGCCTGTTGGTTGTGTGAGCGTCCATGGTTACTTCTGGGTAGTATTTTGTGAATAAGTGATGCTTCACAGCTTTGCGGAATTGTAATAGGCTTTTGATGCCTCGGATTTCATGGGGAAGTATATTCCAATTCATGGGTGCGAATAATGAAAAAGCTCTGTTTGATGTAGCTTTAGTACATGATGTCATCATCTTGGGAACTATTAAAGTGTTCATAGCTGTAGTCCTTCTGTTTCTATTTTCAAGGGTGTTATGGATTAGTTTGCTGATTGGTGTCGGTGGGTAGTTATTCATGGCTTTGAAGGTCAGGACTAGAGACTTATATGAGATTCTGGCTTGTAGGGGTAGCCAGTGTAGGTCTTTCATGATAGGCGTTATATGAGCAGATCTTGGTGACCCAGAGAGGACTCTTGCAGCTGTATTTATAGCCAGACGAAGTGGATTTAAGGTTGATTGAGGGAGCCCGTGGAGGATGATGTTCGCAAAATCTAGATGTGGGAGGACTAGTGCCTGGAAGGTTGATCGGTAGTCAGTATAGTCAAGTAGGGGGCGGAGGTGGCGTAGTGTTCTGATCTTATGATATATATTCTTTGTCACATTCTTCTTGGCTTGGCACCGCTACTTGTGAGAAGTGGGTCCATGAGGAAAAGTATGCACAGGAACTTAAAAATCAAATCCCCAGGCATCCTTTCCTTCCCCAACCTAAAAAAACCCATGATTAAAAGCATAAGGGGAGAGGGCAGCATTTAGCCTGAGATTGTGACCTCATAACTGCTTAGTTATCCAAACAAAATTGTCTACTTACAGTCCGCACCATGATCTATTTACCAGATGAACATTTCAAGGCCAATTCTGATTGAGGCCCGTCCAGACATCCAATATCTGCATGGGTCAGATTTGCACCCGATTCTGAGCCTGCGGGAGCAGAACCAGGTGCAACCGACCTGGACGGGCAGGATGTGCACTGATTCAGGCACGCTGCACGTCTGGAATACCCCCCGCCAGCTCTCCCAATAATTCTGCATGGCAGCTGGTGCTGTGGTGTCATATCACCATGGCACCAGGACACCATGCAGAAGCCCCAAACTACAGCAGATTTTTAAATGATGATTTCCCCACCGCCCGAACCCTGAATGGGCCTCCGAGGCTGGGATTGGACTGCAGGGATCCCCCTGCTGCTTCTCACCGGTTGTGTCGGGGCTGATGTCGCCGATCGCCCTGACAAGGGGGACTTGTTCCACCTCCGAGGTACAGAGCTCTGACCAGAATTGGTCCTTTACATCTGGGGCCGTGGACCTGCCTTCATGACACCCAGTCTCCTATAGCTCTCCCCCTCCCGCCCCAGTCCAGAGCTCTACGCACATCTCCTCTGTACGTGCAGGGAGCTTTGGACTGGGGATCGGCCATTAACGTTTAGCGGGGGATATATGTCCAAACCAGACATATATTCCTGCTAAAAGCGGCGTAGAATGACCCCCTTTATCTCCTAGTATGTTACTGCAGTTATTCAGCGGTGGCAAAATGGCCACAGTGTCTGCCTCAGTCCCTAACCATCTTCAAACGCTACCTAGCGATACAGAAGTACTAACTCTTTCCACTTTGCAACAATTCACTTTGTTAAAGCAAGAAAAGGACTAGAATTTTCTTCTCACTCCCAGCTCCTGGATATCTCCTCCGAACCACTAGCTTTCTAGAGGTCCCAAACTCACTTATTACCCAATTCAACTACATGTTATAAGTAATTTTTTTCTTGCAGAGTTGGGGGAGTGCCTTGATGGACTTTCTTCTCCTTGCTTTCTGGACAGAAACAGCTATCACGCCTCCCTCTGTCACGTCCTGGAGCAGTTGCTTAAATGTGATTCTCTCTCTCTCTTTTCCACTCTCTATTGGCACACCGTAGGGGTTCACCCATCCCTATTTGCTGGGTGCAGATTTAATTAACTGCTACGAAACTAAGGAGGTTACTTGCTTTATCCATAAATAGACGAGGGCCAAGGCTTTCTCTATGATGGGGCCTAGTCCTTGGCATTCATTGCCACAGGGCCTCAGAGATGAATCTATTCTGCTGTCTTTAGGAGAAAGCTAATAGCTTTTTTATGTTTGCCGTCGTATGGTTAACTGCTTGATAAAGGTTATGATCATGTGGCTTTTGTCAGACTCTGCTCTAGTGCTGGTACAAAGCAGTCCTTTTTATCTTTATTTTAACCTATTGACTCATCCAAGTCAAAACTGTTTCTTTTTAATTGCTGCACCCCTTTTTCTAAAAAAAAAACAGTTTTGACTTGGATAAGGCAATAGGTTAAAATAAAGATAAAAAGGACTGCTTTGTAGCAGCACTAGAGCAGAGTCCAACTAAAAATTATTTTAGCCTGAAGAAAAGTAGAACAGATATATATATGCTCAACAGGGACCTTATAGAGAGTTATATTTACAAGAGACAGAACCTTCCATCCACAGCCAAAAAATGAAACAAAGGCAAACTGTAGAGCTTAGGGTTCATTGCAGTGAAATGTAAGTACCATGCTGACAGTAACAGCAGAGAATTGTAATACTTATTCCAAATTCCCCCTTGTTCCTTGCTGAACTACTCACCCCCCATCTCAGTGTTCCTGAAAATGGAATGATAGATAGACCTAGTTGTGTGCGGTGGAGGACGACTAACTCCCTCTTACTGACCTGCTCCTTCCAGTTTTAACGTTTGGCTCCTATGCTGGGTCGGCCCATACAGCCCCGGGAACGAATCTCTTCTTGTAGGTGCCTAATATAAGTGTCAGAGATGCCAAGTCTCGGTAAGAGTGTGTCACACTAATTTGCAGGCTCTCCCACTCTCACACTCATTAAGCCCCTTCTCTCAAACATTGGAGTCACAGTGCCAGCGCCCTGATCCTGGTCACCGCTTTCATGAGAGACGAGCTTCGGAGAAGTAAAACCAAGTGGCCCAGCCAATAGGAAGAAATCTGAGCTCCCCATCCTATGTTCTGCCTTTTCTTTTTCCCTGTACCTACAAGTACAGGTGCTGTAAAACTTCTGTGCGTACCTTCAGCAACTGAACGGGGAGCGATTTTAGCCCAGAAAATTTGCCAATATTGCCTCCAGTCTGTCTGTATCCTTTCAGAGGCTCCACAGAAAAGCAAATATCATTTTATTTTGTTTTTTTCATTTTCAAAAAAATATTACATTTAAATCTTTACAGATTTATGCTCTGGATGCACCATCTGAAAAAAAATCTCACTCTTTGGATTTCCATCTCACTCTCTGGGGCAGTAAATCTCACTCTTTGGGATGATTCACCCTTGGCGTCTCAGAAGTGCTTAGTCTTATTTAGAGAGCTGGAGGGATACTAGGAAAAAGGGAGAGTTGTAATTAGCTTACTGGGTCAGGTCCTGCAGTGTCTGGGTGCACAGGAGAACACATGTTCAGTCAGAGGAAAGGTATGTGCCGCCCCCGATGTGCTGCTGATGTTTTAATACACTGTGGAGCTTGTGCAAATGGACTAGGTCCGGTTACATTTTTTCCCTCTTATGTCTTGTCATGTAAATGAACCGGCCTGTTGGAAGCATTGCAGACTGACTCAGAGTTGGGGTCTGCAAAAGGCCTATGAGAATGTTCTTTGTCAGTGGGTTTCTCACCTCATGCCTAGCAAGGAGCAATAGTCATCCACAGAGTGATGTATTTGTCCTGTCTGGTGTGGATTTCACCTTTCACCTGTCCAGTGTGGGGCCAGATCCACTACAACAGCTTCTCAACCAAATCCATTAAGAGCTCAGTAACCAGGGAGGGATTTGGAACCCATCTCCTCAAAGATGCGATGGGGACGTGGACAGGCCAAACACTTTCCGTTCAGTTTCTCTGTCTGTTTTTCATGATTTCCAGGTGCTTTATGTTTAATTTCTCATGTTTATTTTCTTATTTAAGGTTAATAGATTTTTTTTTTTTTGCAGCCAAATCTGGGACGCTTCCTATCCAAAGCAAAGTGAGGGGGGGGGGGGGAATAAGAAGGGACACCTTTAGTTAACCCTCTTCCCCATGTATGCTAAGTCGTTTGCCTTCTTGCTGTGGAACGCATGAGTCTATTACAGGCTTTGCTGCTAGCTTTTGGCTAGGACCTGACCTTTTTAACCGCTTGCTTGTAAGGTCTGTCTGCCTGTATATATTATTTATTGATCTTATCATTGTTAGAGGGCTTTACTTTTCAGTATTTTTGTTTGTGATCTTGTTCAGCTCTCCCTCTCTTTTTTCAGCTGTGTGTGTCTCTCTCTCCTCTTGCTTATTATCCCACCCTCCTTCCCCACAGCCTACCCGCCCCATGGCTTATGGTCTCATATAGCCATGATCAGGCCCGTACCTAGCCCTGTGTGAGCGGTGCGGCCGCACAGGGTGCAAAGGCTTAAGGGGCGCATTTTAGCTTTCTTCCGTTGCCTGCTGCCACCACTTTTTCTTCTCTCAGCGGCGGCAGGCAACGGAAGAAAGCTAAAATGTGCCCCTTAAGCCTTCCGCCAGCATGCTAAGCTGATCTTTCCCTCCCTGCTCTTGCAGGGAGGGAAAGATCTACTTAGCATGCTGGTGATTTGCACATCGGGCGCGCCTCTTCTCTCCCGCCGCAGGGGAGGGGGAGGCGCACCCGATGTTCAAGTCGCTCAGGGCGCGATCTTCCCTCAGTACGGCCCTGGCCATGATCATTCACAGGTGCACTTTATCCCCTGCAATTTCTACAACCTACCCTTTTATTTCTTCTGACGGATGTGCTCCTCTCCAGCTCTCTCTTCTATGGTTTCTCAACACTTTCCTGTCCCAACTATCAACCCATCTCCCTCCTCTCCCTCCTTTCTAAATTACTTGAATGTGCGGTTCACCACTATTGCCTTGACTTTCTCTCCTCTCAAGCCCTTCTGGATCCTCTACAATCAGGCTTTCATCCTTTACATTCTACCGAAATGGCTGTTGCCATTGATCAGTGACCTGTTCCTGGAAAAATCCAAGGGTCTTCACTCAGTCTTCATTCTTCTTGACCTTTCTGCTGCTTTTGACACTGTTGACCTCGCTTGGTTTTAAGGACTCTGTGCTATCCTGGTTCTCTTCTTATCTCTCCCATCGCTCATTCAGTGTTTGTTCTGGTGGATCCTCCTCTACTGCTATCCCGCTCTCAGTTGTTGCACCCCAAGAGTCTGTCTTGAGTCCACTCCTTTTCTCTCTATATACCCAGTCCCTTGATGCGCTCATCTCTTCCCGTGGTTTTCAGTACCATCTTTACACTGATGATTCCCAGATCTACCTCTCTACACCTTTAGCGCCTGAAATTTCTCCAGCAATCCAGGCACGAATCTCTGCTTGCCTATCTGACATTGATGTCTGGATGTCTCACTGCATTTTGAAATTGAACATGGCCAAAACTGAGCTTCTTATTTTTCCCCCAAACCCTCCTCTCCCCTTCCTCCTTTCTCAGTCTTTGTGGATAACTCTCTACTTTTTCGTTTCCTCAGCTCACAACCTTGGGGTCATCTTTGACTCTGCTCTCTCCTTCTCCACACACATCTAACTGATAGCTAAAACATGCCTTTTCTTTCACTACAATGTCACCAAAATTTGCCCATTCCTTTCTGAACACACTACTAAGACCCTTATCTACTCTTTAGTCACTTCCCATCTTGACTATTGTAACCTACTCCTTGCTGGTCTCTCTCTGAATCCTCTCTCTCCCCTTCAATCTGTTCCACACTCTGCTGTGTGGCTAATCTTCCACCAGCATCATCATGCTCATATTACCCCTGTTCTCAAGTCTCTTCATTGACTCCCTATCCGTTTCCGATTAAGTTCAAACCTCCTACTGACCTATAAGTACATTCACTCTGCAGCTCCTCACTACCTTTCCTCTCTTATCTCTCCCTACACCCGTCCTTGGGAACTCTGCTCTTCTATTGCTAACTCTAGACTTCGCTCCTTTCACCTTTCTGCTCTTTATGCCTGGAACAAATTCCCTGAATCTGTACGGCAGGTTTCATCTCTGGCCCTTTTCAAATCCAGGCTGAAAACTCACCTCTTCACTACCACTTTTGGATCTTGATTCACTTCATCTCCTTTGTGTTTCCTTACCATTCCCCCTAGATGTATCCTACGTCTACAGCTACTGTGTTGCCTAGCTTATAAGCTCCGATCAGCAGGGACTGTCTTTTACAGGTGTCTGTGTAGCGCTGCATACCTCTTGTAGCGCTATACAAATGTTAGAAGTAGTAGTAGTACTTCAAAGTCTGAACAAGAAGGCATGGAGGAGGAACGAGAAGTCATTACCCAGCCCCCCCCCCTCCATCCTATCACAACAGCGATGTCACTTCCAAGCAGACAAATCGACAGAGAAATAGAAACAGTGATGCAGTTCCCTCATGCTGTGCAAAATAAAAAAAAATAATGGATGTAAATTCTAAGAAATGACATTTTCCAATCACTAAATTGAAAATATTTTTTTTTCTATGTCTCCATCGTTGGAATGGGGGACGGAAGCCTGCCAGGCAGGCGGGAGTTGGGACAGAGCTCTAAAATCTGCCACTATTACTACTAGTTATCATTTGTATAGCGCTACAAGGTGTACACAGACAACGCAACAGCTGGGGCAAGGCGATGTCTAGGAGAATGGTGAGGGAATACATAGTTGGAGAGAAGACGATGCTGATCAGAATCCAAAAGCGGCCTGAACCGTATAGTCTCCTGCTCTTCAAGTATCAGGGCCAATCTCCAAAAATCGGGGACATCTGCTAACCTTATTTTTATTGCGTGTTAGAATTCAACATGCCTGAATCAGTTGTACACAAGTTATTTCATAGGCTAACACTTGTCAAATCGATTTGGGATGAACCGAAAATTTTAAAGCATGCTAACAAACGGAATGCATGCTAAGTGAAGCCTTCCCTTACCCCAAAGAGCTTACCGTCAGACTCACTTGCAACAGCACCAATGATGTTTAAATGCAGTCCGATGGCTCAAGTTGTTGGAGTCTGGCAGTTTCTTTGGATGGAAGCTGACAGATTTCACTAATCTCATTTTACTCTCCATTTACTATGAGGTAAGTAGAGAGCAAGAGGAGAACAAACTAAAGTGGATAAGCCACTATCAAGGTGATGTTACAGGTATTAATGGTAGCTAGCTAGTGGGTTGTAATAATGGACTACATAGATGACATTTACTTTCAGGAATATGATTTTTAGCGCAATTTATTAAATATCACAACAGTGTAATCATCTGAAATATTCTTCTTAACTCACTGTAACATTTTCCGCACATCAACATAACAATAACTCAGGTAAGGGGCTTGTTTACAAAGCCGTTATCGGAGCCGCGGCCCCATTGATTTTTGTAAACAAGCCCCTAAGTGTACTCAATCACAACAGGTAAGAGGCAAGTCAAGTTGTTCTTTAGATCTGCTCGTGAAACCTTTACACAAAAAATTCCAAGCCAGTTCCTACTAAGACGTTCTTATTTTCCTTTTCAAAACCTTCAAAATCTTTCTCCTCTAACAGGAAAGTTTCCTTTTTGGAATTCCTAATGTTCCTGGTGGGGTTTTTCCCAGTGTCTGTTTTATTTGAGCTCAAATCTATTTTCCCTGTTTGTCTCTGTGTAGGGTGCACCCGAACCTCTTCCAGTTCTCTTTCTTGTGAAGGGGACTGCATTGAAGATCGTCCCAAGTTCTTCAGATGTCCTCTTCTGTGCTGGATCCTACTCCCTATCTTTAACAAATCAACAAGGGAAAACCCTGTCTATCCTATAAGTTGGGGTAAAATGTCTTTCTCTTTAAGAAAGTATATCGGGAGTTTTTCAGCAACTATAAAACTTTCCCTATCTAATTAAATAAAAGGATAATTGATCCACCCTGTCTTCCTTTGTTTCTTTGCATACATCAACTCCACACCTGCACACCCACATACAGCAATCTTCCAAACACATTTCCCTTAACTGAGCCAGTTAGGGACTGCTTTGTTCTTTCAATCCAGGAATGAGACTATCTTCTCAGGCTCATTAGGGGTCAGTCTCAATTAACTAAGTACAGAGTCCAGCAGAATGTTTAAGCTCTGCTTCAGTTGTTCACAAACAATTCAGTCACAACTTTCCTCAGGGAACTTGTCAGTCACTTCAGCCAGAAATTATTCACTTCTGGAAATTCAGAGCTTTTCTTCTCTAGTCCAAGAGGATATTTCTTATAAAATCAATCCTGTCATCCACTCTCAAGAGCTTAAAGTCAGATTCAGAATTATAGTTCCAGCTCTGAGTTTAAATGGCTTCTCCAGACCTTAGACAGGATTCCAAGGAGAATTCAATTTCCTTTAAAAAATATTCTTTACTCAGTAAGGCTCTCAGCCAGTCAGTCAGTATTTCTCTCAGAGCCACTCACCTAAAGTTCCAAATGGTCACCAAATTCAGTTTGAGTGCAGTGTATATGAAACATGCTTTATGAAAAAATGAAACTCAGAACTCAGTAATGAAATCTGTTGAGAAGCAAGAGGGTCTCATGAAGAAAGGGACGTGGAACTGTAATATAATCTAGAATTTCATGGTTGCAATGGGAAGAAGCAACCCACTTAGAAGATAATACATAGATAAAAACCAGAGGTCAGTAAACACAAAAGGTAATTTTCTTAAGCAGCTGCAAGAAATCTTAAAGTAAAGCTTTGCTAAGTCCTACAAAATAGGACCTATATCCACAGATCAATAAACAGTAAGATGGAATTGCTAAGGTTCTTATAGTAAATCTGTTATTCTTCCATTATAGAGAAGAAAGCTTCTAAGGGAAAAGAAACTGCTGATAGGGTCCTCTGGTGCCTTAATCTTCAGCCCTCCCCCCCCCCCACCTACTTTTTAAGGAGTGATTTGGAATTAGAAGAGGTTCTAATTACTTAGAGGAGTGGAGGAGACACAGAAGAATGGAAAGGTTCAGTGGAAACTTAAAAAAGGAAATAGCCTGAGTGAACAGCTCAGTGTGTTGGGTGGCTGTCTGCAGTTTGATGTGAATGTTGCTTTTGGGTAGTGACCTTGTCTTTGGTCCCTTATATTTTACTTGAGTTCAGTCTGGGATCATCTCTTGATTCTTGAATCCACCTCTATATATAAACTCATCCGTCTGAGTAAGGAAGACAGATTGGAGACGATGGCTTGTTTTTCAAGTAGAAAGTATCTGCAGGTCTGGAAAGGACTGTGCCTACTGGAGAAGGTGTGGTGGGATAGTCCGCCTCTGGTTTCAGAAGAATAATAGAGAGCTAGGATCCCAGCGAGGAGGGAGAAAGAATTTGGTGTCTCTTATTAACTTCAGGAGCCCAATGAAGGGACCCTTTGTCAAGCAGAGGAGCCGAGCAGAGCCATATCAAGGACTGTGCAAACAGTGCGGCTGCACAAGGCACAAGTACAGAAAGGGCGTTGATGTCATCACTTGGCCTCCGGGAAGCTCAAAAAAGTGAGTTACTGCATGTGGCTGGGGTGGAGGGGGTGCCAGATTCGTTAGTCACACAGGGCGCATTTCTAGCTTGCAATGGTGCTACAGCCAAGTAGTCTGATTGTGATGAAGTCACAAATACTTATTGCGATGCTATCTGTGTCATTAAACACTGTGGACCTGATACTAAGCTAAGCTCATTTTCAAAGGGCTATGTGCCTCGTTGATGCATAGCCCTCCCCGCCGACCTCTAACCTGGATATTCAATGCCGTGGCGATTGCATTGAATATCTGGGGATCGCCACACACACCGGAAGCCGCCAAAGCTAACCGGACTGCAGCGATATTGGGTGCTGCCCAGTTATCTCCAGTGCCTTAAAGATAGGCAAGGGTTTTCCTCGCCTATCTTTTTGGTGCAGATCGCTAACTGGTGGGGGCAGCAGCAGAATCACCTCTGAAAAAGTAACGACGTGAGGCTCCTCAATTAAACTATATGCATAATTTGCAACAGCATAGTTGACCACAACTTTCTGCCACCTCCCATTAAGTGTGGTCTTATACTTGGATATTTCAGAGGCAGCTTGCTAAAAGGGAGAAACTGATATTATATTACACAGTGTTGCACCTCATGCTGTGTTAGAACACGGCTAGTACTTCTACAAGCAGGTTCGCTCTGCAGGGCTGACTCGTGCTCCGGAATTCTCCTTGGTTCTAAGGTACTCGGTATGCAGGCTTCTTAGCTTTCTACAGGCCTGAGGTTTCTGCATTACTTCTGCAGAGGAGTTAAACTCCTATTCTCCAGTTTAAACCAGCCTAATTCTGGCGCACACTTCGCTCCTTCTCAGCTGGGACTTGTAGTTTTTTCCCAGCTCTGCCTCTGTTCTGACCACGGGTATACTCCCCCTAACACCTTCACCCTCCTCATTTTCAATGCTTTATATATTCCATTGCAGGACCAGCATAGAAATAAAGTCAAATCTGCTCACACCTACTATAAAAGTTGAATAGAACTTTAATTTTAAATACAAGAAATCTATGATCAGTGTAACCAGATATATAGTAGTAGTAGTAATATATCTCTGTGTTATACACAAAAAAATTTCAGATGATAGTTTTATCATTATTATGTTCATAGTTATTTCCTGTCCCATGTAATTGAGCATGTACCTGTTTGTACATCTCAAAACTGTTGTTCCATGTAAACCGCACTTGATCCTTGGAAATTACAGCATAAAAATTATTGTTAAATAAATAAATACATTCTTCATAGAGAAAATACTCTACTAGAAGGTAAGTTTGAAGCCATTTCCATAAGCAAAATGGTGTTTTACCAATGGAAACTCATTCACTCAGTGAGTAAAGGTAAGTCCATTTTGAGGGTAAGGTCACTGGTTGCCCAGGATGGGAGGCCAAACAGACTCCTATGTTTACTAACAAGAGGGCCATTAGCGCATGGTCAAACTGTGAAACCACTGCAGAGGCCCCTTGTCAACATCGGGGGACACGTGCCTCTACCCCCTGCCATTGATGTGTTGGTAACGCATGGCACTGTTGTTACCAGCATGGGAGTGCACCTAAGTGCATTTAGGCGTTAAGTGCACTTATGCTAATGTTCAGAAATGGGTGACCAAAATACTCATGCTAACCATGACACACCATCAGTGCCCTTGTTAGACCCTCTGACCTGCCTTGTCACTCCCCTTTCACGTGTCAACCATTTAGCACGAGATTTGTTGTAGGGGGCCCATGCTAAATTTTAGCTCTGAACCCTGCAATAGTGGTTATCACAGTTTAGCAAACATGTCCGATAGACACTGATGGCTCTTATAAAACTGACAGAAACGGCAGACGTCACATCTACAATGGCACCATGTACAGCATGTGGGACTGCACACATTTTATAAAGAACAGCGCAAACTGTGACTCCGCCTATCTTCTTGCCACTGCAAGGACTTGTAAACCTGGGGTAATTTTAATAAGCAGAATTTCATATGCAGAACATCCTTTGTAAAATTTCCCCCATGTGTTCCTTTACCCACAGTATGGGAGGAGCTGGGCGGAGGGGGGGGGGGGTTGAAATTATGGGTTTCCTTTTCAGTTTTCCAAGGTCTGTATTAATTCTTTTGCTATAAACTCTACCTCTCCTACTCTTTGGATGAAAATGTGTGCGAGGACGTTTTCTTAGGTAATTTTCAAAATGGAAACATGTGCACGCATTAGCTTTGGAAACTTGTAGTGCGACGCGTGGAAATCAATAGCAGCCATACACCTGGCAGCAAGGTGAGCAATTTTAAATTGACCCCTCAAAGTATTCAGCAACTCCACTCAAAATTAATGCATTCCACAAGCATATCTTACGAGCTGTGAAATCAAATTTTATGAATAATTTCACAGAAATCTAATTAAGCATGAAAGTGAAAAAGGCAGGATGAGTGGGAAACGGCATGCTAGGAATAGGAATTACAAGGTGTGATAGCAGTTCAGAAAATAAAAATGTTTCCTGTCTCAAATTTAGGGGGAAAAGAAGCAAACAAGAATCATGAACAATTCTTGCAGCAAGGTTGGGCTTGCGCAGGGATCAGATGGGCACACCAAGGCTGCGTTCCTAATCCAGCTAGGCAGAACTTCCCTGTATACTTCCAAGTGTTCTGAGGAAGCATGGGAGGTTTTCAAGTCATCGACCTGCAACTTTTCCTGATGACTTGCAACCTCTGTGAAACATTTATAGTAGAATTAGAAGAAGGTACAAAGAAGGAGGAGTAGCCTAGTGGTTAGAGCACTGGCCAAGTAACCAGGGTTCAGTTCCCATTGGCACTCCTTGTGGCCTTGGGCAAGTCACTTAACCCTCCATTGCCTTGGAAGAAAGGCCTGGCAATCTACTTCCAGTGACACTACCAAGAAAACCCAGGAGCTTCTGGGTCACCAGGAGTCAGGACTGACTCAAAGGCACACATTGCATTGCATTTTTACAAAGAAGGGCAGCCAACATGATAAAGAGGCTGCAATGACTCCTCTATGAGGAAAGGCTAAAGAGGCTGGGCTATTCAGCTTGGAAAAGAGATGCCTGAGGGGAGATATGACCGAGGTCTAGAAAATACTGAGTGGCATGGAACAGGTCAACACAAATCAATTGTTTACCTTTTCAGAAAGCATAAAGACTAGGAAACGGTCCGTGAAGTTGCAAAATAGTATATTTGAAACAAATAGAAGAAAATATTTATCCACTCAATTTTTATCTTTATTGAAGCATTTTATGTAGCGCCCAGGCTATTGCATCAGAGCAGTGTACATACAATGTGGCTGCGGAGAAAGGTAAGGATGAAAGGAGCACCGTCAATCAGATAGGAGAGCAGCAGAAGAGGCGGAACAGAGGCAAAGAAGAGAGACAGCGGCACATGGGGGAGGGGGACAAGGAAGGGAATTCTTGGCAGGGGGGAATCTATGGGTTGGGGGGGTAAGATCAAACACCAGGCGAAATAAGTGGGTCTTCAACATAGCTTTAAAGTGGGAAAAGGAGGCCTCAGTGCGCAGAGCTGATGGGGCTGAGTTCCAGAGTGCAGGGGGCGAGGAAAAAATAGGCAGAGTGGCGGGTGAGTTCCAGGTGGGCTTGGGCAGGGGAGGGGAGGAAGAGTCGATTCCCACAGGAGGAGCGGAGGGGGCACAGGGAGGGCTGGTGATGAATGAGATCGGCAAGGTAGCGGGCGATGCCAGTGTGGGGTACCCTGTGAGTATCTTATGGATGAAGTGAAATTTGATGGGAAGCCAGTGGAGCTGCAGAAGGAGAGGGGTGATATGATCTGAGGGGGAGTAGCGAGTAATAAAGCGGGCGGCAGTGTTGTGAATTAGCTGAAGGCGACTAAGCTGATATTGGGGGAGACCTGCGCAGACATTACAGTAATCCAGCCTAGAGACGACAAGGGACAGCACGAGGGTAGCAAGGGAAGGTTGCGAGAGGAAGGGATGGACAGCACGGATCTGGCGCAGAGAAAGGAAAGAGCGCTGAGCAAGTAGAGAAATGTGGGAGTGAAAGCTGAGAGAGGAGTCCAGGATGACACCGAGATAATGGAGGATGAGTACAAGGGGCACAGGGGTAGAACATAGCAGGGAGGAAAGGTCTTGGGGACGGGAGCTCAAAGAGAACTAAAGGGCTGAAGACTTGGATGGGTCAAGGTGGAGAAAATTGGTATGCAACCAGGCAGAGACAGCGGAAAGGCGGGCATAGAGGGGGGACAGGTCAGGGGTGAGAGAGTCAGTATGATATAGGACGAGAAGATCATTAGCATAGCAATAGCTAGAAGTACCGTATTGCTGAATAGTAAGCGCAAGCGGGGCAAGAAAGACTTTGAACAGGAGCGGGGCAACCACTGAGCCTTGAGGGACTCCACAGTGAAGGGGAGTGATTGGTGAAGAGACAGAGTCGTGCAGAACAGAAAAGGTATGGGAGGAAAGAAAGGAGTGGAACCAGTGGTGAACTGTCCCATGAACCCTGAACCCGTGCAGGTGAGCAAGGAGTGTGCGGTGGTCCACCAGGTCAAAAGGAGAGGAAAGATCTAGGGAAATGGCAATAGAGAGGTCACCACGCTCATGGGCCTGATGGACTTCATTCAGAAGTGCAAGCAGAATTGTCTCGTTACTGTGACCCAACCTAAAGCCGGATTGACGGGGCTGAAGGGAGAGGATGGCATTGAGGTGCATGGAAAACTGTGAGGAGACTATTTTTTCAAATATCTTGGAAAGAAAGGGAAGGTTAGAAACAGGCCACCAGTTGGCTGGGATGGTGGGATCAAGGGAGGGCTTCTTCAACAGGGGCCGAACGACAGCATGCTACCAGGCCATGGTAAAGAATCCAGAGGAGAGGCTGAAGTTTACCATAAGGAGAATAAACGGTACTGCAGAAAGGGAGGGTTCCAAAAGCCAGGAGGAAGGGAGCGAGTCAAGAGGACAAGTGGTCTTATGAGAGGAAGTAATGACCTTAATGAGCTCGGTTGCAGTGACAGGGTGAAAAGTACGCCAGACATGAGGGAAGACAGGAGACATAGGAGAAAGGGAGGGGGGAGATGAGGGAGGGGGGAGAGCGCAGGGAGAGGGGAGAAGGGCAGGAGAGGAAAGAGGCATGAAGGGAAAGGACCTTCTCCGAAAAAAAGGCAAAGCGGGTGGGATCTGGGGGGGTGGGTAGAAGAGGGGGAAACAGAGCAGGGGGCAGTAGTGGGGGCTGACAAGGAACGGAAAACAGGTAAAGCTGCTTGGAGGAATTAGAGGAAGAGAAATCAAGTCGGAGTAGTAAGCTTGTTTGGCTGCATTAATGGCAGCACGGTAGTGTTGTTGACAATGACGGTAGGCAGACAGAGAGGCAGAGGTAGGGTGCCTGCGCCTAATCCATTCCGCCCAGCAGAGGTGGGTATGGTGCAGGGACAGACCATGGTGATACCAGGGGTGGCGGGTGGCAGGGAGGGAAGCTGGGATGGGGCGACAGGGTGTTAAGTGGTTTAGAGTAAAAGACAGGGTGGAGAAGCAGGCTTCTTCCTGTCCATCAGCAGAAAGAGATGAGAAATCAGGGGGAAGGAGAGTATCAACAGGAGGAAATTGCTGTAGGGTAAGAGGGGTGATGTGGCGCCGGGATGGGGGGAGGGGACAGGGAGCGGAGAGAGAGGGGATGCAGGGAGGGGGAAGGAGAAGAGGCAGGAGTTATCAGACCAGGGAAGAGAAAGGGGAAAGATGGCAGATGGAGTAAAGGGAGACGTGATAATAAGATTCAAGGTGTGTTCTAGGGCATGGGTGGGGCAGGAAACGTACTGACAAAAGGAGAGGTCATCCAACAATGATAGGAAAGCACAATCAACAAAATCAGCAAATTGGGTGAAAGAAGGTTGCCTCAGAGAGGAAGAGCAAAAACGTGTCCCAAAGATCCGAACAAAGAGCGGGAGGGGTGTAAAGGAGCAGAAGGAGGACAGATGGTGAGGAACCAAGATGAAGAAGGAGAGACTCTGGGTATCGTGGTTGGGGAACCACCTCAGAGATAGAAAGGGAAGAGAGATAGATAATGGCCACACCTCCACCATTCCGACAGGAGTGCGAGGTGTGGAGGGCAGAATAGTTAGGCGGGAGGCAATGGTGAAGAAGAGCATCCTCACCCTCACAGAGTCAGGTTTCTGTAAGAAACAAGGCGTCCAGAGAGTGGTGGGTGATTGGATCATGGATAAAGTGGGTTTTAGAATGGAGGGAGCGACAGTTTAGCAGGGCAAAGGAAAGAAGCACCAACGAGAAAGCTGGGGGTGGGACGGGGGGAGGTGCTCGGGACAATGGACAGGGCAGGATGTTCAATGCATAGTTAAGCTTTAGATCTTCTTTTTAGAGGATGTAGTAAAAACAGCGTAATTTATTTATTTATTTATTTATTTATTTATTTATTTATTTAAAGTCTCTTTTATACCGCGCTATTCAGCATCAGCGCGGTTTACAATAAACAGTGAACATACACATTTCCAATAAATAATTGGGTTTAAAAAAAGGTTTAGAGAAGTTCCTGGAGAAAAACTTGATAGTCTGTTGTTAAGGTAGATTTGGGAAACTCCACTGGTTATCCCTAGGAGTAGGCGGCACAGAATCCATCAACCTTTTGCGACCTGCAGGTACTTGTAACCTGGATTGGCCACTGTTGAAAACAGGATGCAGGGCTCGATGGACCTTTGGTCTGACCAATTATGGCAAAACATTTGTTCTTGTTACTCTAGAGGAAGGCAGAAGGTGCCTACTGATCCTATCACAGCACCTTTTATTAGCAAAAAATTTGCATTTCCCATAGCAAACTCTGTTTGTAAAGTATTTTACTTGGTACTATGTCTGTCTTAGTGGTGTGACAGTAGATGGGGTACAGTTGGGATATAATGAGTTCCTCTTAAAAAACAATATTCAGGAAATGTAAGAAAAAGCTTTCAATTCTGGTGCTTGGAAAATGACCTTAAGACATGATCAGGATCCAAGCAATTAGAGTAGAAAAGAACTGGAGTTAGCTCAGGCCTTTCCTCACAAGTTCAAGGTAAGTTACGTTCAGGGGTGGTGGGTTTTTCCCGTCCCTGGTCTGTAAGTCACCAGACTGCAGCTCTAACCATTAGGCTCTTCCTGCACTCCTAGCAGGTTTAATGCCCCTGAATATCTGCAGGTGTTGCCGTTGCGCCCCCTAGTGGTAGCATCGGGGCATGCTGGGGACAGCACCCATCGATAACCAGGCACATGGCGAAAGTCAGGTGCAGTAGAGGTTGGCCTATCCTCTCCACAGACGCTAACTGGGCAGTGGTGAATATCGCCGCTGTCTGGTTAGCATCCCGGCTATCAGGGAAACCTGGATATTTGATGCCAGGATTGGGATACGGCCCCAGCATTGACTATCTGGGTTTAAAGTTCAGCTGCAGCAGTCGCCGCCACAACGCTGCCGCTAAGGATGGCTTTTAAAGCTTTCTGCTCCTGCTATTTCATCTTGGAAGCGCGCTTTATTGCTATGTGCGCCACGTTGAAGCGAGATGCTTTGCTTAATTTTGCATGTGAACAGCTCATGTACATATCAAGCACATACGTGCATGTTAACACCAAAAACTGCATTTTAAGTTAATACAAATATGTCAGTACCATATTAACATGGTTGCTTAACTCAGGTTAACACCTGCATTAACGTTAATGATCTTTAGTAAATAAGCTCCTGAGTGATTTATACAATTTCCTAGTTCTTTAATTGAAAGACTGACAGGATTCACATTTTCTGAAGCAATCTGGGAAATGAAAATCTTGTAGGTGCCGATATGGCAAATTAATTGGCTTATGGTGCAAATCATAAGTGACAGCAAACATAAGGTAAAGGACACGCATAATGTTTTATTTTCTCAGTTTATATTATACAGGAAATGTCAGATGTTGGCGGTTTCCTCTGTAAATATTATTTTACAAGTCTAGCACAAATTCCTCTTTATTACTAAAATAAACAACTGTTCAAATGCTACATTAATTCAAGTGATACTATTAACATATTTCAGAACAGTATAATCTGACTTTGAAGTCAGCTGAATTATTCCAAATGAACATTAATGGCTGGCGTCATGGTTCGTGGTCAAGGCCAGCCCCACAGTTAGTAGAAAGCTCTGGTGCCCTAGGAAACCTTTAAGCCTTCTGCACCTGGTTGTCAGAATCTGTTGTTTAGCTTTAAATGCCTGCCCTTTGCTGCTCTAGGCGGCCTCCTAGTTTGCATAATGGTAGGCAAGACCCTGGTATAGTAGATCTGGGTTCTGATCCCGTGCTACGTCATGCTATCCTGCAGCAAAGCGTTCAATGCTGCTGTATGCAAAAAAAAAAAAAAAAACAGTAGTGAAAGGTGGCAGCTGTTGGAGTCAAAAGATTAGAGTAGTTTTTGCAATGGATCCACAGAGACTGGAATGCTGGGAATTGGTGATTCTAGTGGTTTGCAAAGTACTGGGCCACTCACTGATGCAAAGTGAAAGGCTTTAATTTTTCTCCACAGTGGAGGTGGATGAGTCTGCCATGATGAGGATCTGTCTCCAAACCTACAGTGCTATGGAGAGAGAGGGGGGTCTTCTCCCCTGCCCGAGGAGGAGGACATGCACACCCCTGCTTGAGCTATCTGAAATAAGTAATGAAAGGTTTTGCCCCCTTTCTGCGGAACATGGCTCCAGTAGATCGGTGAGTTCTTCGGTTACTTTCCTATTTTGATCCGCTTGGGTTATGATCGATGTGTGTAGTTAGAGGATTTGGGCAACAGTCCTGGTACAGTGAGCATACAATCCTCCCGCTGCTGCTGTAAGAAGGACTGTTTCGGCCATTGAGGTTGAGGGGGTGGAATACGAAGGTTTCTCTGTCAGAGGGTCGTGCGGGTAAGGAGATATACTATGAAGTTGTTCTATTGGCGTATCTGAAGAAGTGGGGTTGGAGCAACAGCCCAGTACTGGGGGCCATAGGCTCATGGTTCCTCTGATGTTCCAGTTTGTGTTGCTGAGGAGTTTGGTCTTGTCCTCTGAGAGAAACAGAGCAATGGTCCCAGACCTGGAGAGTAGAAGCTTTGAAATGTGCTGCTCTGGGTATTGCAGCTGAGAGGTAGATCATGAAGACAGTGTGACATCTGTGGCGGTAAATGGTGAGGGAGGCACAGCACTCACTAAGGGGTATGTTTACTAAACTGCATTAGTGCAAATCGCGTTAGGAGCCGCATTAGTGAAAGGAAAGCCAAAAAAAGACATGGGCAGGACATCATAACGACTAACGCGCGTTCCAAAAACTAATGAGCGTTACAGGGCACCGTGGCGCGTTAAGCATATGAAGGCGTACAGACACAAATCATTGAAACAGAGCTGTAGCACAATGGTTAGTGTACTCACCGCTGTTACAGGCAGCATGGGTTTGAGTCCCCAGTGTGCCTAACGCAGAATGCTGTCCCAGGCAGCACCCTGTACATTACATAGGGAATGAGGAGGCATGTTTTTCTTTACGTTCAGTAGTTGTTAGTGAAACACACTCTCGCAGTGCGCATAGCCATGTACGTTGGTACGTGCGTGGCTGCATGCGTTGTTACGGGCGTAGCCCCGTGCTTAGGTACGTGCGTGGGTACGTGTGTTTTTACCAGCGTGGGCACCTTATAGTACAGACACTTTAGGGTGTCTTGCACTTATGCACTATGCGAACAGATGTACGTGTGATGGCCTATGGTTTATCAGAGCCTGAGAGCAGGCGCTGGATCTTCCCAGGGTTGGATCGTGCCAGTCACACCCATGATGCACTGCACATGCAAATCAGCTGTCCACAGATACACACCATGGGGAATGCACCCCCACAACACCTCTGCCTGGTAGGGGGAAGTGACCATGTGCACCCCCCACAGCACCTCGGCCTGGTAGGGGGTACTGACCGTGTGTTGTACTGGCACAGAGTAGCTACACACCGTCACATTGTGCTGGTACTGTGCTCACCCTGAGGGTGCAGTGAGGCGCCCAGCACCAGGTCCACAGCACCATCCATAGTGCAGGTCCAAAGCAGTGTTAATGTGCGAGATAGGTAGTTTCTGCACAAACACCTTGCAGTCAGGTGTAGCCCCCATGGGACAAGGGTGGCAAACAGGGTCTCCTAACAATAGATCCACCTTCTACCTCCCTGCAAAGGTGGCAGTAGCGAGGAACATCAACCCCAGTTCTGGTGGGGAACAGACACCCCACAGGGCAGGCACCGCAGCTCTGTACACAGACAGACATCAGGCCTGGATATGGTAAGCTGCACCCCACCACTATCTGATATACTCCTGCAGCAAGCCATCAGCCACTGCACCCTGCAAGCCACTCCATCAAGACACATACCAGCTGCAAACAGTCTGCTAGTTAGTCCATAATGCATGTGCCCAGTGGATATGCATGCACCCAGAACTGGGATGTCAGCAGACACAGCAAGCAGATAAATCAGTGACTGGGCCCCAAAAGGAAACCCATATCTATCCCATGAGAGAAATACTATATAGCACTATGGGGGTGCCTAGCCATGCTGTGGTCACTGCACAGTCAGGGTGAGAGTGATCTCTCAGCAGGACATACTGAGGTCACCCTGTCTGTGTAGGTGGTGGCCGGGCACTAAAATGTCCCAGTCAGTGCCCTATGCCCTGTGCAGATGCACCCTGGCCAGGCCACCCTGTCCGGCCTATACCCATGGTACCTTGCTCCTCATTATGCACATTGGCAGCTCAATACTGGCAACATTGCTGGCAGTGTGGGCTGTGGAAGGTGTTTGCAGCCACCACACACTGGATAGACAGACAGACACCCCCACACCTATGCCAGCATTGTGCAACTATAGAGGTGTTCAGCAGCCATACCCACCACACCAGTCCTGGGCACAGTTCAGGCATGGATATTGTATGCAAGACTGTTGGGGGTCACTCCCCATGGTGGTACGCACTGTCAGAGACCAGACCTGCAGCACACACCACAGACAGCAGAATGATTGTTATGATGGAGCTCACTGAGCAAACTGTGCTTAATGTAGGAATTGATATCTGACAGTTATCACAGGAAACGTTTGATAGCTGTGTACCATATACCCAGGTGTAGGGTGGCATTGCTAAGGTATGCAACTGCTAGTATTGGGAGATACAGGCAGGGCCCAATGTCCTGCTTCTCCAGGAGGCATTGGCCAATGGGGCCTGTGGGTGTGTCTGGCCCTGTTGGCTGCTGCTTTACGGCAGAGTTCCCCAACTCCAGTCCTGGTGTTCCAAACCTGTTCGGGTTTTCATGCTGTCCCTCATAAATATGCATGAGCTACATCTGCATACCATGGGGGTGGTGCATAGATATGCAGCACAGGCATCTTTATTAGAGGCAGCATGGAACCTGAATGGTGTGGGACCCTCCAGGACTGCAATTGAGAGACTCTGCTCTGGGTAATGCGCCTGTTTCTGATGTCTGTGTTTGGTGTGGTATAATATAGGCGTATTAACCATGCGTATGTTCTCTGCAATAAAGGGGTGTCTTTACTATCACTGTTTAGTGGTGGGTAAAGCTATGGGGACTGGGTTGGCAGGAGCCCCAGCTGGGATTTGAACCTGTGACCCTCTGGTCTTACAGGCACTGGCTGTGTCTGTTGCACCACACTGTGGCCACAGAGATGGTGTAGTCCCTGGAGTTAGTTAAAGCGGCCTGACGAGTGAGAAACCCTGCTCTGCACAGGTTTACTGTGGGCTCATTTACCTTGTATGGAGACAAAGGTGCACATAAACCTCAAAACAGACCTCAAAAAAAGGGGCAAACACCCATAACCAAGCTGGGCAACAATGATATCATTGGGCAACATTACACACCACTCCCAGGAAAGCTCCATCACAATGAAATGATCTTTGAAAGGGTCTACGGAGCGTAGACCCTTCCAAACATCATTTCTTTCTTTGGTGCTTTCCAGGGAGTATTGTTAATTGTTGCCCATTGCTATCACTGTTGCCCAGCTGAATTGTGCTTTTTACAATGTTTCTTGTGGTCATTCTTAAGGTTTTATGTGAACTTTTGGTCTTTGCACATGTATCACACTGCTCACGTTTTGTAGGTTTCCCCGGTTTTGCTGTACATTGCTGACGGAAATGGTTTCTCTTCCCTTTAATATGCCTTTAACGACAGGTTTTCATTCGCGTTGGAATTGAGCTCAGAAATTCAGCGTGTTAGTATGAGGGGAGCCTCTCCCCGCCCACTCTCCGCCCATTGACCCCTTCTCTCCGCCCACTCTCCACCTTCTGCGCTGTTTTAACACGCCGTGGAGGTTTACGATCGTTAACTGCGGTTAAAGCGCGTAAAGTACATTTAACGATCGTTAGCACGTCAGAACGCGCGTTCAGACGTGCTAACGATCGTTAAACGTACTTTACACGCGTTAATCACGATTACCGCACTTTAGTAAACATCCCCCTAAGTTGATGGAAGTCAGATGAACAGTGGTAGAAACTCTCAGGTCTTTCAATCGGGGGAAGGTAGGGAGGGAGATATAGAGAGACATAGTGAAAAGATTAAAAGAAGAGACAGGAAAGAGTTGTGTCCACACAGGTTCGTGGATAAAGAAGACTTGGGGGGAGGAGCCACAGTCATTGAAGAAGAATCACTTGCACATGCCCAGAGAGGAGTTCTAGACTCTTCAGGGCCCTGGGGGAGTGATTCTGAACTGGCGCCGCTAAGGATTACATCACCCATGTGTGTGGATGATTATATCCTGCTTGTGGAGACACAATTCAAAAATCCCATGACAGGCTCCTTACCCCACATACATTGCAAAGAAATCCCTGTGTGTACTTTTCTGGGTCCATCCTAACCCCGTCCATCCTTATCCCTTTTCCTCCACATGGAGAGGATCGTTTTCAAAATTTTGAAAGGGTCTTTTCCACCATTAAACATCCAAAACCCCTTTTGAAAATTTCCCCTGATACTTTTAAGGAAAGATATTCCTATATTTAAATAAATACAGGGCGGGGTAATTATAAACAAGGCATATGAGCAGGAAATGTACAGATACGCCTATGTGGCTTCATAAAATAGAGTCCCAAAAAGTTGGAGAACAATACAAAAACACCCCAAAAATGGATACCAAAAGGAATCAATCTTCAGTATTTATGGATGCACTAGAAATGGCCTCAAACTCCAAGAGCCACCCATATTTACTTGAATAAACACATATTTAAAATATATATATATGTCATTCACTACTAAGTGTTAAGGGAGCTCAACTCAGGGACTTACTGGCCCCTACTGTGAGCCAACCGTTGATATTATGTCATCATTGCTCCCCAATTAATATACAACGCTGATTAAATATACTGCATGGTACCGTGGCTTTAACTTTCCAATACAAGCTTATTCAATTTAAACTTTAAGATTTCAGCTTTGCAATTTATGCTCCACTGTTCAATCAACATTTTTAAACATGCACACAGCGTTTAACTTGCATGTACAATAACAGTTACAATTCCTTATCTGTAGACTTAGAAACATAGAAACATGACCACAGAAAAAGACCACATGACCTATCTAGTCTGTCCTTCCATATCAACTACAATAGTCCCCTTTTTACCTTTACAGTTCCTCTGTGTTTGTCCCATGCTTTTTTGAATTCAGATATTGTCCTCATGTCCAGCACCTCCATTGGGAGACTATTCCACGCATCTACCACTCTTTCCATAAAGAAATATTTCCACACATTACTCCTGTCTATCCCCTTTCACTCTCATGCTATGTCCCCTCGTAGCAGAGCCTGCCTTCAATTGAAAGAGACCCTCCTGTGCATTTATGCCATGGAGGTATTTAAACGTCTCAATCATATCATCTCTATCCCCCCTTTCCTCTAAAGTATACATATTAAGATCTTTAAGTCTGTCCTCATATACTTCATAATGAAGATGATTAACTTCTGCACCGACTCCAACCTGCTTATTTCCTTTTGAAGGTGCGGTCTCCAGAATTGCACACAATACTCCAAATGAAGTCGCACCAGAGACTTATACAGAGGCACTATCACCTCCTTCTTTCTGCTGGTCATTCCTCTCCCTATGCTCCCAAGCATCCTTCTAGCTTTTGCTGTCACCTTTTCTACCTGTTTAGCTACTTTAAGATCATCAGACGCAATCACGCCTAGGTCCCGCTCTTCTTTTGTGGACAGAATACTCACTCTCCCTCCCCCAAATCTGTACCTCTCCTTTGGACTTTTGCAGCCCAAATGCATGACCCTGCATTTTTTTAGCATTAAATTTCAGCTGTCAAATTCTAGACCACTCTTCAAGCTTAGCTAGATCCTTCCTCATGTTATCTACACCTTCCTGGGTGTCTGCTCTATTGCAGACTGCCTCTTTCAAAGCCAAACCAGTGCCTCTTTAAAGCCGACCTCGGCCGATAGTTTCCCCGCGGTAACAGCGGCTTTATCACAGGCGTTCGAAGCAGTGTCGACCCTTCACATATGAAAGCAGCGCTGCTTGATGATCAAAGCGGGGCAAATGTTACACAATGCGCATGCCCCCTCTCTTCTCTGCAGACTTTTAAAATGAAAAGTACCTGTGAAAATGAGCTCAGGGTAATGATGCATTTTGCATTCCCCCCTGCTCTTTGCGTTGCGCCTTTTCTCCGGGTGAATCACGCACATATGCACATAGCATTACCTGTATATTAAGCGGGAAATGCCGTAACAGATAATTTCTCTGAATAAAGCACATTGCCCTCCCTAGTGATAGATATGCGATTAAATAATGGATATATAATTAATTACATGTCCATAAACCTTGCAGTAAGTTAACTGTGGCGCTTTATGAAGCTGAGTGAAAAAAAGAGTGTTCATTCCCTTTTCACTAGTGCTTTCATTGAAAGAGAGTTATGACTTCTCATTCAGTGCCTCTTTTTTAATATTTTATTTCTGAATTTTCAATAACTAAACCAAGCAACATGCTTGTACAGAAAAGTGTACACTTAGACAATTTCATAAAAGAACATTATATAAAGATAACCACCGTGACACTACATTAGTCCCCAAATTAGGGGGGATAAGCTAAAAGGAAAAAACACACACAGGGGAGGAGATCCCCATGTGTATATACTCTTAGGCAAAAATAAAGAAATAAGCATAGTGACGGAGAAGGAGGAACACTTCCAAAAGTGAACGCTAGGGCACCTTATGCGGGAGAAGATGTTACAATATGAGTACTGAGATAGGTGGATAAATCCCCAGGCTGAAAAAATACATATTTTTGAGACTTATGAACCACAATACATTTGCACGGAAACCTCAGCACAAAGGAAGCTCCTAACTGAAGTACCCCAGGTTTTAATAATAAGAAAGCTTTACGCCTTCTCTGGGTGTCTCGAGCAATATCGGGGAAGATAGAAATCTTTTTCTCCATAAACAGAACATTTCTCTTTTTATAATACATCTTAAGAAGCCAGTCTCTGTCCGAAGACAGGGCAAAAGTCACCAGCAGAGTGGAAACCTCAATATCTTCTCCTTGAGGGGAACGAAGCAATGCTGACACATCCAGCGAATCCATCTCCAACACACCAACTACACATTTCCCCTCCTTTTTACCAGCAGGAAGAAAATACGCTTTCGAAACCGGAGGAATCAAATCAGAAGGTATCATTAGAGACTCTTGAAGGAACTTCTTGAAAATCTCTACTGGGGCTACCGCAGAGAGAACAGGAAAATTCAACAGACGTATATTTGAAGCTCTGGTAGCATTTTCCAGGGTCTCTAATTTCCCTTTCAAAACCATATTATCTTTCATCAATGACTCAGTTAGACCAGAAACCTGTAAGAGTTTCTGGTCAAGAGCAACTACTTGTTTCTTCGTTTCGTCAGAGTCCATAGACAATGCAGTGACATTACTCTCCATTTTGGCTAAATTAAATGTGTAAATAGCTTATGTACATAGTTTACCCTGTTATCCAAGTTTGTATCCCTGTTCGATGTAAAACCTGACAACTTGTCGTTATGGTAGTTATGTTATGATGTAAACCGCGCTGATACCGAATAGCGCGGTATATAAGAAACTGTAATAAATAAATAAATAAATAATAAATTAGAAAAAGACACAGTCAATTGTTGATTAACAACATGGGAAAGTTGATTTATCGCCTCCCAAATATTCTCGAGAGTCACCTTAGCCGGTCATACAAGTTCTATCAGGGGGGGACTCACAGTGACAGGAACTCCAGTCTCTTTCTTCCTTTGCTCAGCCTCAACCCCCGAACATAAGGCACCAACCACCTCGACATGCTGTTCTTTGCCAGGAAAAACCATCTGGCTCTCAGTCCCGGTCAAAGCACTATCAGCGGTCAACTTCCGTGCGCCCCACACCGGCGTCACAGCAACCGCCTGCTCAGGCATCGCTGTAGATCCGCGCCCCGAAGTGCCGCTCAGTAGTGCCAGGACTGCAGGAGGAAAGCGTTCATCCGGGGAGAGAGAGATCTCATGGGCGGAAGCAGCTGAACCCTCCTCAGCCGGCATGACCAAGCCCTGTCGAATCTCCCCTTTCTGTTCCTCAGTGAGCCGTACAAAGCAATCCATTGAGCCAGAAACGGCAGGTACGGACTCCATGGGGAGAGCTCGAGATTTGCCCTTATGTTTAGGCATGCTGCTCACATAAACGCCGCCGCCATCTTAGAAAAGCCACTCCCCCCATTCAGTGCCTCTTTTTAGTATTAAATATTTGTTGCTAAATTCTAAACCAAACCTTGCTAGCTGCTTCTTCATGTTATCGATCTGCCCTATTACAGATGTTAGTATAATCTACAAAGGGTCAAACCTTACCTGAGAAAGGACCAAATCCCTGTGGCATGCTACCGGTAATATTGTTATCCTCGGAGTGAATTCCATGCACTACTACCCTTTGTCGCTGCTCAATCCGTTTCTAACCCAGTCACTCACTTTATGGCCCATCCTAATGGTACTCATTTTATTGATAAGTCATCTGTGGGAAATGTCAAAGGCTTTGCTGAAATCTAAGAACAACGCATCTTGTGTGCTCCCTCAATGCAACTTTTTGGTTAGCCAGTCAAAGAAATTAAACAGATTCATCTGGTGAGATCTCCCTCTAGTAAAACCATGCTACTGATAGTACGACTATTGATCGCTTGTATAGCGCTACAAGACATACGTAGCGCTGTATAGATACATGTAAGAGATGGTTCCAGCTCATTGGAGCTTATAATCTAGTCAAGACAGTTGAAGACAAGGATACATCTAGGTGAATGGTAAGGAAACACATAGGAGATTATTTATTTATTTATTTATTTAAACAGATTTGTATTCCGCCTTTTCCTTCATGATCGAAGAGGTGCATTTTCAGTCTGGATTTAAACAGGGCCAGGGATGGAGCCTACTGTACAGACTCAGGTAGTTTGTTCCAGGCATAAGGAGCAGCAAGGAGAAAAGATCGAAGTCTGGAATTGGCAGTAAAAAAGAAGGGCACAGAGAGAAGTGATTTGCCAGAAGAGCAGAGTTCCCGAGGAGGGGTGTAGGGAGAGAGAAGAGAGGAAAGGTAGTGAGGAGCAGCAGAATGAGGCACTTAAAGGTCAGTAGGAGAAGTCTGAACTGGATATGGAAACAGATAGGGAGCCAATGAAGTGACTTGAAAAGAGGGGTTATATGAGCATATCAAGACTGGCAGAAGATTAGCTGCGCAGCTGAGTTTTGAACAAATTGAAGGGGAGAGAGATAATTCAGAAGGAAACCAATAAGGAGGAGGTTGTAGTAGTCTAGATGGGAGATGACTAAAGAGTGGATAAGCTTCTTAGTAATCTGATTGTCCCCAGTTAGTATACTCAGCACCAATCGTGGGGCCTTCAAGGGCCCTGGCCGGGGTCAGGCCCAGAGCCTGCGAGCCATCCTTCCCTCGTGTCCTCGACGGACTATTCCGAGTGGGAGATGGCGGATGAGGAGTCGCCAGACACTCGCCGCCACCTTGACATCCCTTCGGACTCCCCTCCTTCTGAGCCATGGTGGTGGTCCCCACCTGAGGACATGGTATTTCTTGACCGCCAGGGACATGTCCAAGGCCCAAGCATTCCCAAAAGAATCGGAGGAGGACCCTTGGATGAGGAGCTAGAAATCCTCCAATACGAGGCCTCCCCAGAGGAAATAACTTATGGTGCCCATCCCACCCATCCTGGAATGGCTAATGCTCCGAATGTGGGAGACACTGGCATTGGTGCCAGTGGTGAGCAAGTGGCTTGGCTCGATGTATCGGGTCCGTCAGAGCCCGCGCTTCCAGAAGTCACAGCTGCTGCACAACTCCATGGTGGTGGAGTTGGCTATGCGTCAGCTGAAGAGTCAGAAAACGCACTCCTTGGTGCCCCCCGGTAGGGAGGCACACACTGGATGCCCTCGGCAGAAAATCCTACCAGGGTTCAATGCTCATCGGCCAGATCCAGGCCTACCAGCTGTACATGAGCATGTACCTGAGAGACCTGGTGAAGAACTCGCTGGGTTCTTGGCTGGTCTTTCCGAGGAACCTCTGCAGCAGTTCAAGAACCTGGCCAAGGCCGTCTGTGAGTGCTCCAAGTTTATGTCTTGGGCCGCCTATGACGGCTTTGAGTCGGCAACTCGAGTAGTTGCGGTGGGCATCGGTGCCCAATGCCAGGCTTGGCTACAGTCATCAGACCTCGAGCAATGGGTTCAGGACAAATTGGTCAATGTCCCATGCCAGGGAGAGAACCTTTTTGGTAAACCCATGACTGACAAGGCTGCCGAGCTGGAGATCGAGTTCATGATGAGTACAGGCTCTCTAAAAAGACGCTTCCCCTCCCTGATGGAAAGGCTCAGGTAAAAAGTCCTTCTACCCAAGGAAAGAGGCTGCTTACAGGAACTATCCACCTTTTCAGGCCTCCCCAGCTCCCCAGCATGGTCAGCAACCCAAGGGACATGGGCAAGGCCCTCATAAGCAGGCTGCTTCCAAGCCCCAGGCATTGTCCTTGGCCCAACCAGGTGGAAGCTTTTGACTCCTGGGGCATAGACTCTCCACTCAAGAAGGTCAGCAGCCCACAGGGGGATGTCTCATCCACTATGCCCAAAGGTGGCCAGGCATCACCATCAACTGTTAGGCACTCCAGGTGGTCAAGGAGGGCTACCTCCTCCATCTGACAGACACCTCCCCCTTATCTTCTGGGAGAGCCCCTCAGGTCTCCCCTTCACTGGGACCTTCTACTGAAGGAACTCACAGGTCTTCTTGAGGACAGAGTGGTAGAACCAGTTCCCCACCATCTCATGGGCAAGGGGTATTACTCCAGGTACTTCCTCATGCCAAAAAGAACAGGGGGCCTAAGGCCCATCCTCGACCTGTGCAGTCTGAACAAGTTCAAGATGCTCTCCCTTGGAACATTGCTGCCTTATCTCCAGCAGGGAAATTGGCTATGCTCCTTGGATCTGGAGGATGCTTATACCCACATCCTCATTCACCCCAACCACAGGCAGTACCTACAGATCATGGTGGGGAGCGGCCACTACCTTTTGGCTTGGCCTCTGCCCCAAGGGTCTTCACCAAGTGCCTGGCAGTCATGGCTGCCTTCCTCCACCTCTAAGGGTCTTTGTCTTCCTCTACCTAGATGACTGGCTCATAAAAGGAGGCACGGCTTCAGAGGTGCAGCAGGCAAACGCATACACCATCCAGGTCCTGCAGCATTTGGGGTTTGTAATAAACTACCCCAAGTCCCACCTCCTCCAGACACCATGTCTGGAGTTCATAGGGGCAAGACTAGACACCCTCCAGGCAAAAGCCTTCCTTCCCAGGGACTGAGCCGACTGTCTCAGGGCACTGGCTCTAGACATACAACACTGTCCCTTGGTGTCTGCTCGCTCCTGCTGCACCTACTGGGGCACATGGCCTCCACGGTCCATGTCACCCCAGATGCCCGCCTTCACATGAGGGCTGCACAGTGGTGCCTTCAGGACCAGTGGACACAGGCCATAGGCCATCTCCGGGACAGAGTTTCAGTGACCCCGAATTGGCAGACTCCCTGGCCTGGTGGCAAAATCTCCAATACCTCAAGGCAGGGATGCCCTTCCAAACCCAAGCCCCTTAAGAGTTCTCACCATGGACGCCTACCTGCTGGGTTGCGGAACCCACTGCAAGGAGCTCCTCAACCAGGGCAGCTGGTTGCAGGATGAGAGCAACCAGCAGATCAACCTCCTGGAGCAGTGGGAGATATAACTAGCCCTCCAAGCTTTTTGCCAGTGCCTATGGCATCAGCTAGTGTTGATCCAAACAGATAACCAAGTAGCAATGCTCTATGTGAACAAGGGGGTATTGGGTCTCGCGGCCCTCTGCTCCTACGCAGTCCAGCAGGGCATGCTCCTGCAATCAGTATACCTGCCAGGCCAGAAAAACTCATTGACCGACAGATTAAGCAGGGTCCTCCAGCCACACGAGTGGCAGCTGGACCCCAGAGTGGCCAGCCAGCTCTTTCAGTTCTGGGGGGAACCGTGGATAGATCTGTTTGCCAGCCCGGACAACTACCAGTTGCCCCACTTCTGCTCCCGGTAAGCCCACCCCTTCTGGGTGGTGGCAGACGCGTTTCTCATCTCATGGTCAGAAGGTCTCATGTATGCCTTCCCGTCCACACCACTAATTGCCAAAATGTTATTCAGGACCCTCCGTGACAAGGCCTCCCTGATCCTGATAGCTCCTTGATGGCCCAGGCAGCCATGGTTCCCACTGCTCCTCCAGCTATCGGTGGAGACTCTCATCCTATTGGGGAACTCTCCAGGGCTCCTGTCTCAGAAGGGGGACTCTCTCTTGCACCTCAACCTGGCGTCCCTGTTGCTGACAGTGTGGTGACTGAATGGGTGACCTTAGCCCCTTTCAGCTTCTTGGGTGAAGTGGAGGAGATCCTGTTGGCTTCCCGTAAGACTTCCACCAGGAAAATATATGCCTTCAAATGGTGCAGATTTTCAGTTTGGCACGCGGAGCATGGGGTTGACCCATTCTCCTGCCCAGTGCAGCTGGTGCTGCAGTACCTTCTCCATCTCTCGCAATCCTGGCTTAAATCACACTCCATCAGGGTGCATCTCAGTGCCCTGGTGGTGTACCACCAACAGGTGGATGGCAAACCCTTCTCGGTCCAGCCACAGGTGACCCGCTTCCTGAGGGGACTTCTCTTATCAAAACCCCTGGTTCACCCTCCAGCAACCAAGTGCTACCTCAGTGTTGTATTGACACAGCTCACTCACCCGCCCTTTGAGCCCCTGGCTACCTGCCACCTGCGATACCTCTCGTGGAAGTGGTATTCCTGGTTGCACTCACCTCCGTTCACAGGGTTAGCGAGCTTCAAGCCTTAGTGGCAGAGATGCCGTATACCAGATTCTACAAGAACAGGGTGGTGCTCTGCATGCACCCTCAATTCCTTCTGAAGGTGGTCTCGCCCTTCCACCTCAATCAGGAGGTGATGCTGCCCACCTTCTTCCCAAGATCTGACGCCAGTAGAGCGGAGACTGTTCTCCACACCTTGGACTGTAAGAGGGCCCTGTCCTTCTACATTCAACGTACCCAGGGCCACTGGGTTTTGTTTGACCACAATAAGCTGGGGGAGGCAGTGACCAAACATACGCTGTCTACCTGGGTGGCGGGCTATATTGCTCTTGCCTATGAGCAGGCAGGGCTTCTGCTGGAAGGCTGGGTTACGGTGCATTGTGTCAGGACCATGGCGGCCTCTGTGGCAAACCTGAACTCTATCCCAATGGTGGATATCTGCCGGGTCGTCATCTGGTTTTCAATCCATACCTTCGCAGCTCATTACTGCCTGGAAAGGGAGACCCAACAGGGCAGTGCCTTCATCCAAGCTGTGCTCCATAATCTTTTTTGGGGCCTAGGCAACTCCTACCCTCCAACCCTTCTGTGTTCAGGCTACCAGAGCATTGCTTCTGTCGGACACACTGGTTCTACTGCAGTTTGCACCTGCGGACTCATTTGCTGCTGTTCATGGCCTCCCTTGAGGGTATCCGTGGGGTTTTTCTCAATGGGCTTTCAGTAGCCTGTAGCTAGAGAGTCCCATATGTCAGGACTGACTTCCTGCTTGTTCCCGGAGAAAGGTAGTTACTCACCTGTAACAGGTGTTCTCCAGGGACAGCAGGAATCAGTCCTCCCAACCCTCCCTCCTCCCTTTGGGGTTGCTCCTTTATCATCTTTTATTTTTGCTGCCTTTAGCTATGTCATCTACTGAGCAAGATGGCACCCTTGGGCGGGAAGAGGATCATGCATGCGTGGTGGCATCTCCCAAAGTCTTTCTTTGAAAGCTGGGGGGATGCTTCTGTGACGGCTCCATCGGCACCGACGTCACCCATATGTGAGGACTGATTCCTGCTGTCCCTGGAGAACACCTGTTACAGGTGAGTAGCTACACTTTCCAGCCCATGATGTCACAGGATCAAAGTCTGGACATCTCATCCTCACCAGTGGCTATCATGGATCCCCTGCACTTCTGTTGCTTTAATACTATTTTTATCTATAGGGCTACTTTTCTCCTCTTTTTCCCTACCCTGTCCTTCCTAAATATATTATAGTCCAGTTCTCCATGAACCATTCTTCATGGGTTTCATAAACTCCAAGGACTCCAAGAAGGTCAACTGGCATCTATGACACTGGACCAGGGAGCAACGACCCAGACTAAATGGCCATCAGAATTCTTAGGTGCCATTAAACTCTTTGGGTCCGATATTCAAAAGGGTTTATGCAGTTAGCAAGACCTGCAAACTGGATAAACCCCGGTGAGAGCAGCATTCTGTAGCACTATCCTGAGAGTGCTACTGAATATTTCCTCTGACTGTCTTGGCACTATCTGGATAGTTCCGGGGTGGTCCATAGGCAGAGCTGTGGAGGAGCCAGAGATTATCTAGGTAGCACTGATAAGCCACTATCTGGATACGCTTTGGGCTAAAGTTAGTCGTAACCTTATCCACAATGGCGTATCCATGGCTGAATATTGTCATTACCAGATAGGGCCACAGCGGATTGCAAAAAGCGGATATTCTGGATACTGCTGCTGCACATCTGGCAAAATTTCCTTGCAGCAGCCAGTGGTTAAAGTAATGCTGACCATCATGGGCTGAATATCGGCCCGTTTGTTTCTGTAAAAGTATATAGAAGAGAACTGAGCCTGTGCCAAGTACAGGGTAAAATGGATGCAAAAATGACAATTTGTAGGTTACTACAAAGACAAGTACTGGCTTAGGGCAGTAATTTGACTCTCATGGTCCTAGAAGTGCTTCTCTCTGGAACTGATATATGCCAACTGTAAAAGTCAACATTTCTTTTCAGGACAATGTGTTTGACATATCCTTTAACTGCTTGGTGCTACCTGTGCTTTGTGCCCTTTTTTGTGCAAGAAAATTAGACATTTAAATAAATACCAGAAGAAATTCCAACATTATATATAGCCTTGGTCCCATCTGAATGCATTATTGTCAAGAGATGTAAAAATCAATGTGCCTATCAAGACCTATTCAAAGCTATCAATATGTAATCAATTTCAAAATACATTCTGGAATACAAGACAGCACAATCAAGCTTAAAAACAAGACAGCCCTCATTGTGATGTAAGCAATCAGAAACTAAGGCGGTTCCAACATTTCAATCATCTCAATAAAGATGTATTTATTTAATTTATTTAGCAGTTTTTCTATACCGCTGTATCTCCCAGTCAAGTGAAGTACAGGGAACAAGTTTAACAAGTATAGCTTTACATGGAACTTGGGGAACAATTTAACAGTTCAACCAAGCCTAACATTATATGAAACTTGAATAATACAATTTAACAAATGATCCAAACAATATAACTTATGACTTAGGGATATGTCTACTATGCCGGGCTAACGGTTAACCCCGACTATCTGCAACTAGGTCCCATGTTATTCAATGACCTAATTGCAGATAGCCCAGGATAACTGTTAGCCCAGCTTAGTAGACATATTCCTTAGAGTATGTAAACAGGAGACACGCGGTAGAAGGTGTAAGCATTAATATTTAAGTATAACAGAGAATAATGATGGAAATTTTATGGTACATGTTTCATATTTGAGGAGAGGTAACAGTTGGGAGAACAGGGTAAAATAACTTGAGTCCTGAGTGGTTGGAAGGAGGATGAATGAATATCTAAGTGTCAGAACCAAAATGTTCTAGAAAGAGGTGAATTTTTAGTTTGTGCCAGAATTCTCCTATGTCTGTCTCTGGGGTGAGGGAGTTCCAAATAGTGGGTGCGTAGAAGGAGAAGGCTCTGTTAGAGGTGGAGAGGTTGGAACAAGAGAGCATGGCCGGGACTGATAAAAGGTTGTAACTGGCTTTCCTCTTGATCTGTTATTGAGAAGTTCATGAATGAGGGGCTGAAGGATGTCCGCTGAGAAGTTATGGAGGATCTTGAAGATGCCTAAGGAGACTTTGTACTTAACTCTCACATAAATGGGTAGCCAGTGGACTTGTTTTAGTACAGGGGTAATGTGTGCTTGTCGAGCAGTGCTTGTGATGATTCTGACAGCTGTATTCTGTGTGAGTTGTAGGGGAGTAAAGTGGCTTTTGGAACCCCTGGTATATGATGTTTACGTAGTCAAATATTGGAGTAATGGGGGCTTGGCTGACATTTCTGAAGTCGCGCCACTCGAATAGTGATTGAAAGTTTTGGACAGCTTTCATTTGTGGTATGCAATCTGGTAACTTGTTTGATGTAGGCGTGAAAGTTTAGATTTTGCTTAGGTATTATGCCAAGGTATTTTACTTGATTTTTTACCTGCAGATTTAAGTTGGCCAAGTTAACTGTGGATGGAGGAGAGAATGTGAGGTTCCTGGTTATATGGCGGACTTATGTTTTGTTAGAATTAATGTGCATGTTGCGCTTGTTTAACCATTGGATGACTACTTCAAGGGATTGTCCTATTGTGGAGTAGTCTGGATTGTTAATGGAGAATGGTGCATAGATTAAGATGTCATCGGTAGGCAGGTCATAGAGGGTATTATGGTTCTGGATTATGTTGTATAGTGGTTGGATGAAATTGTTGAACAGCAAGGAGGATAAGGCAAAGCCCTGAGATAAGCCTTGAAGTAGGCTGAAAGGGTTGAAGATTTCCACTCCTATTTTGACTTGTTGATAGCGGTTGTCCAGGTAAGACTGGAACCATTGTAGTGTTGTTTCTCAAAGGCCGATAGTGTGGAGATGTGAAATGAGATGCTCATGAATAATAGAGTCAAAGGCTGCAGATATGTCAATGAAAATGAGAATGAATCCTTGTGTGGATCATCAGGCCCAATGGCCAAATATGCAATTTTATGAAAATCAACCAGGTGATTTTTGAGATATGATGTGGTCTTCCCTGCATTTCTCATGGGCAAATTGCTGACTTGCCTCCTTGTGTACCTCCTCCGAATCACTTGCAAACTTCAAAACATTCAAAAAATCAGATGCCACCCCACCCCCCAAAGTTTTGTACAGCTCAGTCTACTCATTTATAAATTGTAAGGGGGGAGGATGCATGGTCATATTTGACCATCTGATAAGCTTCTGCTCTTTACGGAACAAAGGTGAAAGACCTGACTGTAGTAATCAGATCTTCTGTTTCACATTTTGCTATCTTCTTCAAAGTACCAAAAAAAGTATCAGTTATTAGGCCATTTTCCTAAACAGCATGAGGTCAATATTCAAAGAGATCTAACCTAGTAAGAAGGACTTAGCCAGCTAGATCAAAGCTTCTGTTAACTACTCAAGCCAACTGGATATATTTAGCTGGGGAAGCCTTATTAAATCTAGATGGTCACATTTTTACAGGTTAGATTTAAGTGAATTGTCAGCTGAGAACCTAACCAGCTAGGTCCATCTGGAAGGTCACCAAAAGATACCTAGTTAAAATTAGCTGACTGCCTTGTTCACTTAGTAGCAATTTGAATATCTACCCCCATAAGCCCATATTTCAGCTACTTGGCAAGATATTAGACTTTGGTCAAGGTTCAGTGGGCTTTTTCTTGTCTGGATGGGTGACTTCTCTCTGCATTAAATATGGATTCTGAAAACATGTCTATATGAGCTGTCAATTTGTATTTTCTCATTCTGTCCTGCAACTGATGCACACCAATAAAGTTCAGGAAATTGGCATGCTCTTAGCTTGTACTGCCTTTCAGCCAATAATCATATTTAAGAGTCGCCTCACAAAAAGAAATGGGTCATTTTATTTTGTTTTCTACCTTGGTAAATATCTAGCAGATTGCAATTGTTCAAAATTGTTCTAATTGAATGCGTAGGTTCAGGTTAAAAAATCATTTCATCAAAGTTAGGGGACTGAATATTAGTCTTGTTTGAAGACACACAATCATTCTTTATTCTGGAACACTTGCTTTGATTTAAGTCCTAATAGGAAATGTTAACTATGGCTTCCTCGTTCAATTTAGAACAAGCTATTAAGTCTTGCTATCCCATGAAAACGGCCTTTTAGTTGGTTCTGTGTACCATGCTGTCTGAAAGTGCAATTGTTGTTCTTGTTGCCTTTCCAATTAAATCTGAAATCAAGCCAATTAAAAGTACGGAGTTACAAAGCAAAATAAATTAAGCGCAAAACATTGTTGACTGTGGGGGGAACCTACTTTCTGCCCATCACCATCTTCCTCCTTTACAAACTCCATGGCAGACGGAATCCATTCTCCACGCTCTGCTTCCACTATCCACACTGCAGGTAGGGTAATTATTGTCGCTTTAACCTGTGTGACCTCGGCTATGCCCACAGCCTTAGAAAGCTTGTAAAAACCTTGTCTGTCACAATGTAGCTCAAATCTGCTTCAGTGAACAGCTCTACTGGGCTATCACTGAGGTATTGCTAAAGAGTAAAGCCCAAGGCAATGTCACATTGGCTTTCTAATGCAACTGACATTTTGGTAATTCGACATGATAATAAAGAATAATTAACTTGCTAGTGAGCCCTATCTTCCTTGCCACGTCTGCCCCCCCCCCCCCCCCTTCTTGTGCTGCAATTCCTTTGAATGAGACTAATAGAGATACTTAGATACTTCTACAATACTCCCCGGCTCTATACTTTTTCCACTGCACGATATCACACATCACTGTGCCTTCTAGTAAGGGATAATTTAAAACCTCGGGATGACTTCTTAGCATGTGACTGGATCCAGCTTTTGCTAATGTGCTAATTTGATGGCTTCAATGAATTGAGTTTTCAGAGTTCGAAAATCTAACATGAAGGATTTACCTGTAAAGATCATTGGTTTAAGAAGTCCCTAAAATTCAATTTGGAGTTTGGGCCAATCGTTTGGTCTCTCATAAGTGGGTCAAAATATTTCAAGAAATCCATTCTTGTCTGAGAAGGAAGGGAAGGATAAGTTTATAAAAAATAAAATTAGGCATCGTGCGTGGGGCAGGGATAGAACTGGATTGCGCTGCACAGAAATTGTGATGACCTGATAGTGGCATCAGAAACCAGGACTGGAGTTATTCAGAATTATGTTTTTCGGGCTGAAATTTAAACTCTGCGGTCGGCGTACTTTTAGGCACAGGTCTCGGTGTTTAAGTATGAAACCAGATATTCAGTGCAAGATTCCAGATAGCGGCCGGAGTTGAACATCTGGTTTCAGCGCTGACCACCGGCACTATCTGCGGTGCTATTCAGGTGTTGTCTGGAAAGCAAAATTGTATAAAGTTAAGGTTGCTTTCTTCATGGTCTAACTTTATGCAGTTTGTTATTTGGTTAGCGAAGTGGTTCACAACGCAGTCCTTGGGACACACCCAGCCAGGATAATCACAGTGAATATGCAGGAGAGAGATTTGCATGACTGCCTCTGTGTCTGCAGACCTCTCTCTTGCATATTCATTGTGGCTATCCTGACAAGTTAACTGGCTGGATGTGTCCGGAGGGCTGAGTTCAGAATCCCTGGGTTAGCGGTTTGAATAGCTCTGCTAATCGGATAAACCCGAACACGGCTCCAGCTCTGCCCAAGGGCCGCTCGGACTCTGTCTGGCTAGTGCTGAGATGATTAGAGGAAATGTTCATTGGTGTCGCTGAATATTGCGCTGTCTGCAGTCTACCCGGTCAGCAAGTCCTGTTAACAGGATAAGTGCTTTTGAATAAAAGGCCTATTTCTATTTATAAACGACCCGATATTCAGCGGCAGTGGCTAGTTCCTTGTAAAGAAGCTAGCCGTCACCGCTGAAGGTGCAACCTGGATATTGAATGCTGGGGCATATCCAGATGGGTCGGAAAGCAGCTGCTGCCTGGTTAGTTTCGGCAGTGAAAGCCAGGAGAGCCTTTAAAGTTCCTAACTTAGCACCGATGCCCGGTTATCCCAGGACCCCACCTCCGCTCTGTCGCTGCAGTGCCCTAATGCATCGGAATGTTTAGTGGCGGCACCCGTTACCATGGTGAGTGCCGCTGAATATTTTGGTCGCCACAGTTAACGCAGTTAGCAGCTCCACTAATTGCATTAATCGCTTTGAGTACTGGGCTCAAAATGTCTTTCGTTTTAAAACTGCACTTTGGAAGTTTTCCTTAGGCACTGGATATTTCTTCATTTATAATTCATTCTATCTAGACATTCTACTGTAATTGATAACCTGGATAAAAGAAGTGACTGTGCTCTTATATTATTTAACTCTTCCCATTCTTAAGGCTGTTCCGAGCTAAGCCGCTTTCTGTTGTTAGTCTGCTTTTCCAGCGAACAGGAGGGTTATGAGATTGCTCAGAGTGTGTGTGTGTGTGTGTGTTGGTGTCCTATCCACACCAAGTCTCAGGACATGTCAGGGGGGAGACGTCCATGATGACGGATAAACCTGGATTCTTTTGGTCCAGACATATGCATGGGACTGTGTACTCACACATCCTGAAAGAGCAGGTTATCTTAGTTCTGGGGGGAAATTATTCTTTCTTAGACCGTAGAACCGATCGGAAAGCTTAGCTGAAAGAAAAACTACCTGTTAAATATCCAATAGACATGTTCACAGGCAAACATTTTTCAGTTCATTTTTGGATTTTTCAAACTTTTTTCACAGTTTTCGGGGTTTGTTTCAGACATTAAATAATTTTAATGTATGTTAGAACTTTCTAACATGTACAAATGGTGTTAATTTGTGGGCTAAAACAAGTGAAATCAATTTTACATGGACTAAGGGGTCCTTTAACTAAAGGTCACTAACAGGTTACCGTGCTTTTTATCATCCAGTAACTGACATCTGAGAAAGCTACTACGTGTGCACGCGAGCTACATGCCACTAAAATACATGTTAAGTGGCCATTACACACTAGGGTGGAGTTTGTTGGGTGGAGTATGTGTGTGAAGAGCACATTTCCACTCGCACAAGGGCAGTTACCGTGCTCTCAGTGGGAATCTGGCAATTAGCGGAAGTGCCTCTATGGGGCACCTGCGTTTCTCGGGCCATGCGTTTGGGTATGTGACTACATGTGCTAACTGCCCTGGGAGTTAGTGCATGATGGTTGCACTTTATTGTGCCGCTAATGGTTCGGTAAGTGAACCCCTTTAGTAAAAGCACCCCTAAGCTTTTTAAGGCATGCTACTGAACCGATACCCAGGTGATGTGAAGCTGCTATTCACTGTGACATGAAAATTATAAGCAGAATGTCACATAGGGCACTGAAGTAGGAACTGGGGCATCCAGATTGCGATGTTCACAGGTCCTCAATTATTTTATAAAAGGCTCTGCTGAATGCGGAGCCTTTTGTAAAATGTGCATAAGGATGATAACGAATACACAAGTATTTCCCGGCATGTTGATTTCAAAGTCCTACATATGCCCATAAAGAGCAGCATCACTCGGCAGTTTCCACACAGGACTGCCGGCAATAATATATGGAAGAGCAGTATTCCAGACAGTCGGCAATTAAAGAGCAGAGCCCTAAAAGGTACATTCTTGTAGAACACATACAAAGTACTGCAGGACTAAGTACGATTGCTCCCTCAGTCAGCCATGTCAAGCCCTGGCCGAAACAAGCACTTTGCAGAAACTTACACGTACCTCGGAGGTATGAAAACCAACCAGGAAACTTTTTAAAATATACATGTATTCCCATTGTAAAATGGCACGCATACGTATAAATTTTGCCCAAGACACACCCCTTTGAATGCGGATATCCTGGGCCTTCTACCCGTGTAAATATCAGCATTCTGAGATCATCTTTGCATATGTGTGCAAATGCCTCCATTGACAGGTCTACAGTAGATGCGGCACAAGGCTTCTAAAATTACCTCTTATATCTGCTGGCTCCTTTTAACATGAACAAATTCTATATATCAGGCCATTTGCTATTACAGAGGTCAACTGCATTACTTAATGCAAATTAAGGTTTGATCTGTCAGAGGACTACTATACAAGACACAAATTTTATTCTATTATTGTTACTGAAGGAACTTTATAATGCATAAAATGTACGAATTGACTGCCATTGCCTGCTTCAGCATTGCTCGCTTGGTGTATTTCGGCAGGCGAGCGGTCTGCAAAGCACTGGAGATGATTTATCCACCATTACAGGCAGATCACTCAGAAGCCTGACTTGCAAGGACCGAGGCTGCTGTAGTTCAGTCAATGTGCCGACATTGTCAGAGAAAATGTATTACTTTATTAAACATAAATATATGAACCAGACAGATTACGGAATCCATATGTTGGACGTATGGAGGTCAGCTCAGAGTGTCATTGCTTGCCAGACTGCATAATTCATTACAGAGGTGTGCAACCTGCCTCCAAGTATGATTTTTGATAAGTGCAGAAAGGTATTGGCATCATTACATCTTACATTGCCAGTTCTAGGAACCGCTGCGCCATGCCAACATTTCTGCATCTTGGCTGCTTGGTATCGATAGGACTCTCAAACTAAGTCACTTCTCTAATTCTAAGGTACTGCCTACTGCTAACTCCTAGCAGCAAGATATGGAAATAAATATGTTACCGGAGTTTGCTCTGTGTTAGCCATTGGATGCCTGAAGCTTTGCGTCCCCTTCAGGGCAAGAGTCCTGCCCAACCCTTGCCCATTAAGCCAGTGCCAAAATGATAGGGGGTTGCAGTTGCTCGTGTTTGGTTCATGTAGTCTCCTGAGAACTTGTTCGTGTTTGCGACCTCCGCAAACACGAACAAGTATTCTCCAACCAGAGCAAGCTTCAAGGTGGCAAGTTTAAAATGGTCTACTTTTCTGCAGCATTCCTGGACACTTTTTATTCCTGGACTTTGCACCAGATTTCAAAGGAAAACTATGCACCTTGCTTTCCATTTGAATCTTGCCTCAGGTACAAAGAAGCAATGGACATTTGCAGCTGTTCGTTGTGCAGAGAGATTTCACATGAAAAACAATGTGCGAGAACAATCCACTGGGTCCTTTTTACTAAGCTACATAAGGCATAACTAGCGTGCACTTTTAGCACAGATCTCGACTAACAGTTTAAGCAGCGACTTGCTGCACTGCACTTTGTCACTTTCTGCATGATGTAGTTTTATAAGTGCCATTTTCCATGCGTAGGCTGTCAAATATGTGTGAAAATGGCTTTACAAAATTTCCTCTACTGTTGGTGTTCTAGTGCAGTCAGATTGTAAGCGGCTGGCTTGCTGCTCGGTCACACTGCATGCAAGGGTTGATGACCCTTGGTTGACACTTCTAGTCGTTGTTATTAACCTGCTCGATTCAGCACCAGTGCTCCCCTCACAATTCATGCATCGATCTTTTTGTCCTGTAAAACAGTTTCTCAGCAGCCAGGTTTCATCCCGGTGTTCACTGACCACTAGGTTTGCCCATAGCACTTTCTAGATACTTGAGGGTCCAGCTGTGAGTGATAACCTTGCTAAAACTAGAGAATCTTGGGCTGTAAAGTGTAGGAATGAGACTAAATGGTAAGCTTACTATTTGTGGAACATCATAAAAGTCTTGTATAGGAATTTCCAGTGTGTTTTCTGCATAAAATCAGATGTAGCCATCTTTAGGACACATCTGTAGAAACTGTGAATCTTAATGGTTTTCCCCAAACTAAATAATCTGGTTAAATACTGGACTGTGGCAGAGCCCATAGAGGGCACTATTACTGCTACTGCTACGACTACTTATCATCTATATACAGTAGCGCTACAAGGCATACACAGCACTATACAGAGACATGCAAGAGACAGTCTTTACTCATAAGAGTTTATAGTCTATCTTTTAGATGCAGGAGCTAACCAGGCAGCATGCAATATTGCTGCTGCCCGTTTAGTTAATGCGGTTTCTGGTATGTGTGGTAGACCTCGGATATTCAATGCCGGGGTCGCATATGACCTCGGCATTGAATATCTGGGGTTAAGGGTGGGCGGGTATAGCTATGCACCCTAGTGGTGCATAGCCTGCCCAAATGAATATTGGGCTCTGAGTTTTTAGCCAGGATTTAAACAGAGCCAGAGATGGAGACTGATGCACTGACTCGGGTAGTTTGTTCGAGGCATAAGGACCAACAAGGTAAAAAGATTGAAGTCTGGAATTGGCAGTGGCAGAGAAGGGCACAGACAGAAGGGATTTGCCAGAAGAGCAGAGTTCCCAGGGGTGTAGGGAGATATAAGAGAGGAAAGGCAGTGCGGAACAGCCAAATGAAGGCACTTACAGGTCAGTAGTAGAAGTTTGAACTGGATGCAGAAATGGATAAGGAGCCAATAAAGTGACTTGAGAAGAGGAATGAGATGAACATAGTGACACTGACAGAAAATTAGCCATGCAGCTGTGTTTTGAACAGATTGAAGTGGGGTGGAATGATTCAGAGGAAGACCTGTGAAGAGAAGGTTGCAATAGACTAGACAGGAGGTGACTAGAGAATGGATTAGGGTTTTAGTAATGTGTTTATTTTATTTTATTTATTTATTACAAGCTCTTATATACCGCACTATTTAGCATCAGCGCGGTTTACATTAAACAATAGACCAGAACAACATACTGTTTGGTTCTCCAGAGAACAGGTACGACAACTTGGATAACATAGGGAATTGTTAACTGAATCTATTTACATATATACAGTATACTTTATGCTCTGGGTTTGAATAGGGTCCTGTAGCACAGGTGGCTGAATTGGAGGAGGTGTGGTTAGGTCGGTGTCTGGCTGACCTGGTAGTAGTGGGGGAAGCGGTGGAATTTGAGCACGAATCTCCGGTGGTAATGTGTTTAGAAAGGAAAGGACAGATTTTTCCAATATTATAGAGAAAGAACTAGCAGGTTTTAGCTATCTGTAGGATGTGTGTGGAGAAGGAGAGGGAGAAGTCAAAGATGACCCCAAGGTTGCAAGCCAAGGAAGCAGGGAGGAGTAGAGTGCTATCCACAGAAATAGAGAAGGAGGAAGGGAGAGGTGGGCTTAGGAGGAAAGATAAGGAGCTCAGTTTTGGCCATGTTCAATTTCAGATGGCGGTGGGACATCCAGGCACTAATGTCAGATAAGCAGACAGAGATCCAGGCTTGGATTCATGGAGAGATCTCAGGTGCAGAGAGGTAGATCTGAGAGCCATCAGCATAGAAATGGTACTGAAAACCATGGGAGGAGATGAGCGCACCAAGGGACTAAGTGTGGAGAGAAAAAAGGAGAAGCCCCAAGACAGATCCTGGGGTACAATGACTGAAAGCAGAATAGCAATAGAAGAGGATCCATCAGAACATACACTAAAAGTGCATTAGGAGAGATAGGAAGAAAACCAAGACAGGACAGAACCCCTAAATCCAAGCAAAGACAGAGCATCGAGGAGAAGGTGGTAATCAACAGAGTCAACAGAAGGAGAAAGGTCAAGAAGGATGAGGATCAAGTAAAGGCCCTTGGATTTGTCGAGAAACAAGTCATTGGAGACTTTGGTAAGAGCAGTCTCAGTAGAATGCAGAGGCCAAACCCAGATTGAAATGGATCCAGAAAGGACTGAGAGGAGAGAAAGTCAAGACAGCGGTGGTATAACACATCTTCAAGTAGTTTAGAAATAAATGGGAGACGAGAGATGGATTTATAATTAAAAGGACAGGTGGGATTAAGGGATGGTTTCTTGAGGAGAGGTATGACCACAGCATGCTTGAAGGCTGCAGGAACAGTTATGTTAGAAAGTGATAAATTGAGGATATGACAGATGGAATTGACAATACTGGAAGAGATGGAGTTTAGTTGATGGGTGGGATTGGTATCAATGGAACAGGAAGTAAATTTAGAGGAGGAGCGAAGATGAGTGATTTCTTCCTCAGTGATCTTAGAAAAGGAAGAAAGGGTGACAGAGGTTGAGGAAAGGATCAGGAAATGAAGAGGAGGAAAAGGGAATAGCATTGACCCCGAGGGGAACTCAAGAGTAATCTTGTGGACTTTGTCATGGAAGTAGTCAGCCAAAGTCTGGACAGAAAGGGAAGGAAGTGTCAGAGGCAGAGGCACTTTGAGGAAAGAGTTGAGAGTTGTAAAGAGATGACGAGGGTCAGAGGCAAAAGAGTTATTCAGATGGGCATAATACTCTTGTTTGGCGAGTGCTATAGCAGACTGGAAAGAGGTTAGCATGAATTTGAAATGTAGGAAGTCTGCAAGGGTAGGGATTTGGGCCAAAGGGGCTCAGCTGAGCGGGCACAGGAATGTAGGTAGCAGGTTGTACAGGACAGCCAGGGCTGACATACAGTAAACCTCAGAGGATGTGGCATGGGAGAAGCAAGAGCATGCACAGCAGAGGAGAGTACAGTGTTACAGGAAGATAGGCCCTCATCAACAGACTTAGAGGACATGGTGGAGAAAAGAGGTGTTGAGACAGCAGTGGAGACAGATGATGGGTCGATAGCACAAAGATTACTAAAGATGCTGGAGGAGATTGGGCGAGAGTGAGCGGAGGGTTATGAAGAGTGAATCTTAACAGGTGATGGTCAAATAAGGGAAGAACTGAGGTGCAGAAATTTGAGGGTAAGCAGTTAGAGAAGACGACAAGGTCAAGGCAGTTACCTAACTGGTGAGCAGGAGCAATAGATCATAGCTGGAGATTGATTGAGGAGGTAAAGGAAAGGAGCTTTAAGGTTGAGGGTCAGAGGGGCTATCAACATCAATGTTAAAATCCCCAAGAATAAGAGAGCGGGAAGATTCATCTAGAAAGAGGAAAAGCCACTAGTCAAAATCACTGAGAAAGATAGAGGTGGCTTATCAGGGGGTCAATAAATAACAGCTATCTAAAGAAGTAGTGGAGTAAAGAAGCAGATCAAGTGGTTTCAAAGAAAGGAAAGAAGTGAGACTGTGGTTTTCGAGGAGGTATAGAGACCCATAAGCTTTATGATAGACCTGCAAACTGCCTAAATGCTGACCTGATGAATATGCGTTGGGGAATTCTGGGCAGATGTACCTCTGTGCAGAAACTTTCTGAGGGGTAATTTTATAACGGCAGTTATGCGCATAAGTGGCACCCAAGGATAACCTGTTATCTGTGATATTCGGTCCATAACTAGATATCCTTACCTGGTAAAATTCCTGTTTCCATCAGCTTCACGGCTCAGCTTTAACAGAGCTGCGCAAAAGGGAAACAGTCTCCTTTCACGCGGCTCTGCAAAGCTGAGCTGGCGCGGGGGGGGGGAGGGGAGGGTGGTTGTGAGGGTTCTTCCAGGGAGGCGGCCACCGTGGGGCACTTCATGCTGCCGCTGCAGTGGTAGTGGCAGCAGTGTTTGCAGACGTTTATTTTTTATTTTTTCATTATTTTGAAGGCCAAGTGAGGCGGTCTTTTTGGGGGCAATTTTTGCCGCCCCTGGCTTTGCAGCAGAGCTACATAGTTGTGTTCCCTGAATGACTCTGTGTTTAAAGTGGACTGAACTGATGCAGTTGTTCAGGTTGTGGATGTGCCTCGAGCTATGTGGTTTAGTTCTCCTAAAGACTTTATGTTTTGAACATGAGTAACATGATGCAGCTATATAGCACCTGACTGTTCAGCTGAGCTACAAAAGTGGTTCTCAGAGAGACTGCAGCTTGGAAGCTGAGTGGAAATAGACAGTAGCAGTGCCCTTGACTGCGCACCTGGATTGCCGTATTGTGCTTTGAGAAGGATGCTGAGCATTTGGTCTGTTGATAGGGTGCAGTACCTGTAACTTTGTATGCTTTGCTACTCTGGCCGGAGTTGGGGAGAGGAAAGGCCATGCTTGATCCTGAAGGAACAGGGAGCCTGGGAACTGGAGGTGATGCAACGGGACCGAGTGCGGTGTTTGCCTGGACCTTATGGAATGGCAGCAGAAGGCAGGACCGTAGCCACCCGCTAGTGCTGCCGTGGGACTACAAGAGATGCTATAGTAGTTAAAACACAAGAGGATTGTGAAAAATTGCAAGAGGATCTTGAAAAATTGGAAGACTAGGCGTCCAAATGGCAGATGAAATTTAATGTGGACAACTGTAAAGTTATGAACCTAGGAAAGAACAACCCACACTATGGTTACACGATGCAAGGTTCCAGATTAGGAACCACTACCCATCACAAGGATCAGGTCATCATTGTGGATAATATGTTGAACCTGCTGCCCAGTGTACAGCAGCGGCCAAGAAAGTGCCCTAACCTTTTAAGCCTCTCCTCATAGGGGCATCCTTCCATCCCCTTTACTATTTTAGTTGTTCTTCTCTCTACCTTTTCTAATTCTGCTATATCCTCTTTAAGATATGGTGATCAGAATTGCACACCATATTCAAGGTGTGGTCACACCATGGAGCAATACAGAGGCACTATAATATCTTTGTTTTTGTTCTCCATTCCTAATGATTCCTAGCACTCCATTTGCTTTCTTAACTGCCACTGCTGCACACTGGGTGGAGGGTTTCAATGTATAATCCACGATGATGACTACATCTTTTTCCTGGGTGGTGGTTTATAATGTGGAACCTTTTATTGTGTAACCATAGTTTGGGTCGCTCTTTCCTGTAAAATAATTAATAGTGCGGAATGGGTAAATGTAGATCAGTCTTTTACTCCTTCAAAGAGTAGAAAGACTAGAGAACATGCAATGAAGCTAATCAGAGAAAATATTTTTTCACTCAATGCGTAATCAAACTCTGGAATTCGTTTGCAGAGAATTTGGTAAAAACTGTTAGTATAGCTGGATTTAAAAAAGCTTTGGTTAAGTGCCTGGCGGAAAAGTCCATAAACCATTCTTCCATTAGGCCACCTGAGGTGACGGCCTCGGGCGGCACTCTGATGGAGGCGGCACTCCGGCTCAATTTTAATTTTAGATTTTGTAGCCTCTGGCCTGCCTCTGATTTCCCAAGCAGGAAGGCAGAGGCAGGCCAGAGGCTGCAAAATCTAAAATTAAAACAGAGCCAGAGTGCCGTTGCCGGACAAATCAGCCTGATCGCTTGCAGGAAACCTGCAAGCAATCAGGCTGATTCGTGCGGCGGCGACAGCAGCACTCCGGCTGTTTCCATTTTAAATTTTGCTGCCTCTGGCCTGCCTCTGCCTTCCTGACACTTTTTTTTTCTCGCTGCAAGCATTTTTGAGGGAAAAAGAAAGCGGTGGGAAGGCAAAGGCAGGCCAGAGGCAGCAAAATCTAAAATAAAAACAACCGGAGTGCCGCCACCGCTGCCGGATGAGAGGTGCAGGTGGAGGGAGTGGGGACAGGAGGAGGGCAAGTGAGCGACAAAGGGGAGAGACAGGGGGGCAAATGCTGGACAAAGGGGAGAGACGAGGCAAGTGCTAGACAAAGGGGAGAGACAGGGACAAATACTGGACAAAGGGGGGAGATGGGGGAAAAATGCTGGACAAAGGGGGAGACAGTGGGACAAGTGCTAGACAAAGGGGAGAGACAGGGAGGCAAGTGCTGGACAAACGAGGGAGACAAGGGGCAAGTACTAGACAAAGGGGAGAGACAGGGGGCAAATTCTGGACAAAGGGGGAGACAGAGTGACATACTGGACAAAGGGGAGAGACGAGGCAAGTGCTAGACAAAGGGGAGAGACAGGGACAAATACTGGACAAAGGGGGGAGATGGGGGAAAAATGCTGGACAAAGGGGGAGACAGCGGGACAAGTGCTAGACAAAGGGGAGAGACAGGGAGGCAAGTGCTAGACAAAGGGGAGAGACAGGGGGGCAAATTCTGGACAAAGGGGAGACAGGGGTACATACTGGACAAAGGGGGGAGATGGGGGAAAAATGCTGGACAAAGGGGGAGACAGAGGGACAAGTGCTAGACAAAGGGGAGAGACAGGGAGGCAAGTGCTGGACAAACGAGGGAGACAAGGGGCAAGTGCTAGACAAAGGGGAGAGACAGGGGGGCAAATTCTGGACAAAGGGGAGACAGGGGTACATACTGGACAAAGAGGAGAGACAGGGGAACAAGTGCTAGACAAAAGGGAGAGACAGGGGACAAATGCTGGACAAAGGGGAGAGATAGGGGAACATACTGGACAAAGGGGGAGACAGCGGGACAAGTGCTAGACAAAGGGGGAGAGACAGGGGGCAAATGCTAGACAACAGGGAAGCAGGGCAGGAAGATAAATGCTGGGCAACGGAGGTGGGGGGGGGGGGAGACAAGAGGACAAATGCTGGACAACACTGGAGGGGGGACAATGGGACAAATGCTGGACAACAGGGGAGGGGGGCAGGAAGATTTGCTGGAGACAAATGTTGAATGGGGGAAGTAGGGAGACATGCTGGATAATGGGTAGGGGGGGGAGACTGGAGGACAAATGGACAACAGAGGAGAAGAAGAGCTGGGGAATGGAAGGACTGGGGGTGAAGGTTGAAAAGCGGTAGGTAGATGGTGTAAAAAAGAGGGAGATTGAGAACTGGATAGTAAGGAGTAGTGAAATCTGGGTGGCCAGAGAGAGAGAGAAATAAATAGAAGAAAGGTGGAAAGAAGAAAAATCAATATCCAAGATGGAAGGAAGTGAAGAAAACAAAAGGAGAGAAAAGAATGGCAGATGGGAGTTGAGATCGTATAAAGAGAGCTAAGAGAAGACAGGAAAGCAGAAGCCTCAGATTGAGACCAACATGATCAGAGTATAAAATGGTCAGACAACAAACGTAGAAAAATCATTTTATTTTCAAATGAGTGATTGGACTTTGCACTATTTTTATATTTTACACAGTACAGGGAAATGAGTCTCTTTTATTTCTCTGGTATTGCATTGCATGCAGAGTCTGTCTTCTTTTCTACGTATTTTTATTTTCACTTTAGGTTATCCTCACTTATTCTGGTGATGGTCTGTGTTCTGAGTGTGTGACTGAGGCCAGGAGCTCTGTTAACATGGAGTTTGTATGAAGGGACCTGTACTGTAGTAATTTGACGTGTTGAGCTTTTGAATCGGTATATGGATGTTCTAGGGCCCACTACAGTGTTTATAGTGCTGCTTTTATCTGGGTAGGCCCCTTGTTGTATGAGTTTTGGAAATTTATGCTGGTATGATATGGTTGATTTGGCCTTGTAGATCATCAGTGACTTTTGTAGGGTTTTGTATTAGTTCACAATATGCCTGGTACTGGAGAATATTTGTTAGTGAGATGATCAGAATCAGATTTTTTAAAAAAAATTAGATATTGAGTTTTGTAGGTGGATGTCCTACTTCTGCTCTGCACCCATTGTTGGGAAGGGGGTTGGTGGTTCTGTGAATGCAAAATATATGTTCAAAAAGTAAAAGCAACAACCACAACAGTTTATAACAACAAAATAAAAATAAGTTTTTAATTTGGTGTTATAAACTGTGCAGTGATTCTTGCTCTCTCTTTTACTTCCGTGGTGTGTGAACATCTTTTTATTTCCTCCACATTATCTAATTAACTTTTTGATTTGTTTCAGTCCCTGATTGCAGTCTTGAGAAAGCCTCTCCCCCCCCCCTGGATCGGGGGGGGGGGGCACCATCTCATGCCTCACCTCAGGCAGCAGATTGCCTTAAACTGCCCCTGCCATTAACCATTATTAAAGAGGACCAGGAAAATCCACTGCTTACCGTGGGACAAGCATTGTGGAACCTATGTACCTTTTGGGAACCTCACAAGTACTTGTGACCTGGATTGATGATTGTTGGAAATAGAATATTGTGCTTGATGGACCCTAGGTCTGACCTAGTATGGCATATCTCATGTCCTTATGTTTTTTAATAGGACCCAATAGGCACCTACTTGCCCTTCAGACATGGGCAACCAGTTATGAAATTACTCTGCACACACACAAATTCCCTGGGATAAATTTCCAAGCAGACATACACAGATATATTCGTTTTGAAAACGTGATGGTATCAGCATAGGGAAAAGTAGAGCCATGCTATTTATGTACACCCTCAGTTAAAAACTTACCCCATAGGGCATTATTTTCAAAATCTCTCAGTGAGTGCCTTCAGCAAAAGCAAGCATTTGCAGATTTATCTTCAAAACAGTGTCTTTCTCCTCGGTTTGTTTATGGCAGAAAACTGGAAAGCAAAGCACTTAAAGATTTAAAATGAACGCAGACATTAAAAAGGAAGGTTTTTCTCATCCCAGAGCGCTTTCATCAGAAGCACAGAAGGGTCTTCCATGACCAGCATCCAGGGAAAAATGTAGGCACTTAACACCCTTGGCTAATTATGTCCTGCGACTTTAAGATTATTACAGATCGTCAGCACTGTACAAGTTCATTAGAGACTACACAGCAGAATTGAGGGGGGAAAAATGTCAGACTATTTTAGCTTACTCTAGTCCTAAAGAAAACATGCAAAGATGACAGAAGCTATTTATTCCAAGACCAAAAGCACATCATCAGACAATGCTACATCTTAAATCAGTGTTATAGGGATGAAATGGTACACAATTATTGTGGCATTATTTATTTAACTAGGCTTACATACTGTTTTTTTTACCAGTCAAAGTGGTGTATATATATTTTTCCTTGTCCCTAAAGGGCTCACAATCTATGTTTTAGTACCTGAGGCAACAGAAGGTTATGTGGCTTGCCCAAGGCCACAAGGAGCACCTGTGGGACTAGAAACCCAGTCCTTCCAGCCCAAGGTTTCTGTCCTCTAGCAGGATTTGAACCCCTGGCCTTCAGTAATTTGCCCCAGCCACTAGGCCACTCCTCCCTATTACACTAGGAAGTCTTCCATCAATATCTGATAAGCTAGCCCATTAGCTCCATGCTCCTTGTGACTAAATGCATTTCACATCTGAAGAGAAGCCAGCTGTCCGACTCAAATCCAAGCTAAAATCCCACCTCTTCGAGTCTGCTTTTGGACCCTGTTTACCACCTATGTGTGTGTTTAATCATTTTCCCTTGTTTTACTCTAACCATCTCTTTGTTGTGGTTGTCTGTCTTGAATAGATTGCAAGCTCTTGAGCAGGAACTGTCTCTTATGTGAATACGTGGAGCGCTGTGTACACCCTGTAGCGCTAGTACTAGCAGAGTTTCCTTTAAAAACTGAGAAGCGGTAGAAGGGGACAAGCTGGCATCCTGATACTGTAATTTGCTTGGCTGAAGTAGATTTAAGTGGGTTCCCTACAGCAGGCAACCCTTGTTCTGTTTATTTAAATGCTAATGTAGAAATCAGCATGCAGACCCAATAAAAGGGAGAAGTTAATGACTAACCTAAGACATAATTCTAGAATGCATAAAGACATTATCTATACTATAACCCAGCCCCCTCCCTCCTGTTCCAGATTATAGGTGTGTTTTATAGCAAGCTTTGGCCATTTCTGAATTGGATTTTTAAGAGTCTCAATGGCAGTTATGCAAAAAATTTGCTTAATTTTGTATAAGGTTTTGACATTACCCTCTATGCACAAAACAAATACCAATATTTATTGGAAATCTTCCACATAAGAACTGCCCTAATGGGTCAGTCCAAACGTCCATCAAGCCCAGCATCCCGTCTGCAGCAATGGCTGATCCAGGACACACATTCTTGGCAGGATCTGAAAGACTAGATCCATCAGATTAGAGGAGCAACCGAATGATTAGAGCAGTGGGCTGGAAAGCAAGGGGGAAAATCCCATTGCTGCTCCTTTTGGTCTTGTGCAGGTCACTTATCCCTCCATTGCCTTGATTACAAACCTAGAGGCCCTTTTACTAAATGCATGATCTGATGCACATTTTATTTAATTCTCTTATATACTGCGCTATTCTGCATCAGTGCGGTTTACATTGAACAGACTGAAATTACATTGAACAGGGCATTATAACTTGGAGATAACTATTTTACAGGGAACATGGGCTATGGAGGGTTAAGTGGCTTGTCCAAGACCACAAGGAGCACCTGTGGGACTAGAAACCCCAGTCCTTCTGGCCCAAGATTGCTGTCCTCTAGTGGGATTTGAACCCCTGACCTTCTGGCCTGCAGTACCTTGCCCCAACCACTAGGCCACTCCTCCACTCCACATTAACTGGATACTCAGGCCTGTGGTTGCAGTTGCTGCATGATAGTTAACAAGTACCGATTGTCGCTTTCACTTCCAATCGCATGTTAGAGTGACAAACGGGTGAGTTTATCACATGATGTCAATGTTCCCATTGGCACAGGTTCTTCAGTAGATGAAGGTAATGCACCTGCGGTATTAGCACCGTGTGTTAAGACACTCATCCATGTGTTAACTGTTGGGAAAATGCTACTCACGCCCCCCACAGTTACCGTGGAGACTTTGCACTTAATACATATGAGTTTTCATGTTAAATGCACATTAAGTACAAAGTAAAAGGGCCCCAGGAACAGGAAAAGACTGACTGTAGTTGAACACAATTTGCCTTGACCTATTGCTGAAAAAGATGTCAGCTAAATGTAAAATCCCTCCATAAATCCTTTCCTTATGGATTATACTAATGGTCTATGGTCCTAAACCCTTTTTAAACAACATTTGCATTTAACGTGAAAGCTATTTAACAAGCAAAGACTTGTGATAAGCTGCAGACTTCAGCTGTGAAATATCACTTGTCTTGAATTAAAACAGTGTGAACGTTGTTTTTATATTTTCTTGAGAAAGTTATTGTCTTCCTTCTGAGAATATTATTTTATTGCGCTGTTCTCAGCAGAGTTTGTCAGTCTCCACTGTAAAGGAGATCGAGGTCAAAATGGAAACATAAGAAGGGAATAAAAGAAATAGAGCAGGAGGCAGAACACTGTCTTAGAGAGTCATGTGTGCAAAGACTTGAAATCTTGGAAGGCATCATGGCAGAGAAAGATTTGGACATAGTATTTATTATTTGCAATCCTGATCTCTTGGTGTAAGGGGTATCTGACGCTATAATCTCTTCAGAAGAGCCAAGAGACAGAAGAGGAGGGAAGGAAAAACTTTATAATGAACTCGGACCTATATCATTGGTAGCTCAAAGTATTTCTGTGTCCCTATAGGGCTTACAATCATTACTAATGTGTATTAATGCATGTTTCATTTCATTTTATTGGATATTTTACCTTCTCTTACAATAAGCCCAAAACAGGATGCAAAAAACATACATATACATACAAACAAAAACCACACAATAATAAAAAAATACAAACAGATCAATATATAAACATCACAGCAGCAGCAGTAGAAGTACCCTCAAACCACCTACCAATTGCTCAGCCTCCCCAAGGGAATAGAAATGACTTCACTGCCTTCCTAAACCCCTTGAGATCATCCCAGAATTAGATGTCAACCGGCAACTCATTCCATAAAAAAGGCAATGAACATACCAGTGCATTGGTCCACAATCAAACCAAATGGAACAATCTTGCTCTTGGAAGAACCAATAAATGGGTACCTTGAGACCAAGTAACCCGGGAAAGGCAATACACCTGAAAACGGGCCAATTCCCTATAAGATGAACTTCATCCCCTCTCTCCCCTCTTCAATACCAACTCTTCTCAAATACACCTGAAAACGGGCCAATTCCCTATAAGATCAACTTCATCCCCTCTCTCCCCTCTTCAATACCAACTCTTCCCCTCAATCTCTGCTACCCTTTCTTCCTTTTCTAAGATCTCTGAAGAGAAAAGCACTCATCTTCTTTCCTTCTCTAAACTCACTACCTGCTCCTCTGATCCTATTCCCACCCATCTCCTAAATTCCATCTTCTAGTCTGTCATTCCTTCCATCTCTCATATTCTTAACCATTCGCTCTCTACTGCAACCATCCCAGGAGCCTCCAAGCATGCTGTGGTCACACCTTTTCTTAAGAAACCTTCACTTCACCCTACTTGTCCTTCTAATTATTGACCCAGCTCCCTTCTTCCCTTCATTTCCAAACTTCCTGAACATGTAGTTCTCTGCCATTGTCTTGAGGTTTTCTTCTCTCAAGTATTTCTGGTTCCACTACAGTCTGGCTTTTGTCCCTTGCATTCTACAGAGACTGCCAGTCTCCAGCGACTTGTTCCTAGCTCATTCCAAGAGCCTTTACTCCGTCCTCATTTTTCTTGATCATTCTGCTGTTTTGACACTGTTGACCGCCATCTCCTCCTCACTTGGTTTTAGGGGCTCTGTACTGTCCTGGTTCTTTTCTTCTCTCTCCCATCGCTCTTTCGGTGTTTTTTTTTGGTGGTTCCTCCTCTACTGCTCTCACACTCTCAGTTAATGTACCCCAAGGGTCTGTTCTGGGCCCTCTCCTTTTATTTATTTATTTACAATTTCTTCTATACCGCACTATTCAGCATCAGCGCGGTTTACATGGAACATAACAATCAGACAGGGTACATAAGTCTGAGTTTACAATTAACAGGAGAACCAACTTGGATAACCATATACCCTATCCCTTGGTGTTCTCTTCTTCTCTCATGGCTTTCAGTACCATTTTTATGCTGATGACTCTCAGATCTATCTCTGTACACTTGATATTTCTCCGACACTCCAGACTCAAATCTCTGCTTGCCTATCTGACACCCCTGCTTGGATGCCTCACTGCCGTTTGAAATTGAACATGGCACAAACGGAACTTCTTATTTTTCCCCCTAAACCTACTTTCTCCCTTCCTCCTTTCTTTATCTCTGTGGATAACACTGTTCTACTTCCTGTTTCCTCAGCTCACGACCTCAGCTCACGACTTCGGGGTCATCTTTGGCTCCTCTCTCCTTATTATTATTTATTATTATTATTATTTATTTTTATTTCTTATATACCGCGCTCTTTTAATCAGTGCAGTTTACAAATGAACAAGTTAAACACAATGGTACAATCAGCATTGGTTTTTTACATTTAACAGGGTACAAAAACTAGGAGGTAAACAGGGTTAACTATCTACAAAATATAGTGTTAACTGTATACAAGGTATAGGGTTAACTATATACAAAATGTGAATAGGGTTAACTATGAAATGGCAATTTTTTAGGTAACTACATGGTAGCAGTGACAGAGAATATTATAGTACAGTATAAATATAAATAGAATATGATTAGAGTGTGACTGAAAGGATCAGCAGAATTAGCCATTTTCTACCGGGGATAACTGGGAAAGATCCTTCTCCACACACATCCAACTAATTGCCAAAACCTGTCATTTCTTTCTCTATAACATTAGCAAAATTTGCCCCTCCTTTCTGAACATACTACTAAGACACGTATCCACGCTCTAGTCACCTCCCGTCTAGACTATTGCAACTTCCTCCTTGCTGGCCTCCCTTTGAGACATCTCTCTTCCCTTCAATCTGTTCAGAACTCCGTTGCCCAGCTAATTTTCCGCCAGCCCCAATATACTCATATAACCCCTCTTCTCAAGTCACTTCATTGGCTCCCTTTTCATTTCCATATCCAATTCAGACTTCTCCTTCTGAGCTATAATGCATTCATTCTACTGCTCCTCACTACCTTTCCTCTCTCCTCTCTTCCTACACCCCTCCTCATAAACTCCGCTCCTCTACTGATTTGCTTCTCTCTTTGCCCTTTTCTTCCACTGCCAACTGCAGACTTTGATCCTTTCATCTTGCTGCTCCTTATGCCTGGAACAAACTACCTGAGTCTGTGCACCAGGCTTCATCTGTGCCCCACTTTAAATCCATGCTCAAATCTCGTCTCTTTGAGGCCGCTTTTACATCCTGAGCCCTTATTCTTGTATGTGTCTCCTTTTCCTTCCCTAGTTGTACTCTTGTTCTCAACTATTGTATTGACTGTCTTGATTAGACTGTAAAGCTCTGATGAGCAGGGACAGCTATATGTGTCTGTACAGCGTTGCATATGCCTTGTAGCACTATATAAATGATTAATAATAGTTAGTAGTAGCAAATAACCCGGACCCAATGAGTGAAATATTCTAAAAGCAGTAACCAACAGCTTAAATGTAATATGTAGAACAGCAGGCAACCAATGCAGGGCCTCCAATATAGATGTCACATGATCTCTAACCCTAGCCCTGACGACTAACATGGCCACCACATTCTGGACCCTCTGCAAGCACCCTAAGGTCTTTTCAAGGAGCCCAGAATACAGTGCTTTGCAATAATCCAGCCTCAAAAAAATCAAGAACTGGACAAGTGTAATCATATTCCATTGATCAAATAATTGCTGCACCCTCCGCAGCTGGCAAAGATAAAAGAAAGATACTTATACAACCTTAGAGACCTGCAGCTCTAAAGTTAGGGCACTATTGAAAACAACTCCTAAATTCTGTATGTGATTCTTTACTTCCAACTGAAACCCCCGCCATGACAGACTAGGTGGACTATAGCAAGAGCATGATTCTAGGTGCGGTCTACTTGCTAGCTATGCACTTTTGAAATAAATATATATTAAATGAGATCCTATGTTTGTATTTGATGCAATAGAGAGCAAAATCTAAGGTCACATGGAGCATCAGTGGGATTTGAACGCTGGCTTCCCCAGGTTTTAGCCTGTTGTTTTAACCACTAAGCTCTTCCTCCTATATTAGAGCATAATAGTGGCTTCTGAAGGTGCTGAATTACTGTGGATTACCCTGGAAGACTCTAAGAAACATAAAGACCCCCAGCACAAGAGACGTAAGTGAATTCAGACAAGGCATTAGCCCAATGACCTGCAAAAGGGAAATAAATTCCATCTACTAAATATGGAGTAGACTCTACCTGCTATAATAATAGCTAGGAACAAACAACTCCAAGATGCCCTAGAAGAATCATTCCACAGGCAAGTAGTGGAAGAGCCCACTGGAATTGAAACTACACTCGATCTAGTACTGACAGACTGAAAGAGTGTCACTGGCCTCTGGGTATGGAAAACATTAGAGTCCAGTGATGACTAGTTTGTGAACTGTGCTAAAATAAGGATACAATTATAATGGACCATATACGCCTACACACAACATGCATATTGTGTGTACGATCGCCTATGCATATATTGTCTATTGGAATTCCATTTACATAGTAAGACTGTCTTTGTGTGATATGTAATATGTAATATGTGACTATTACCTTTGTGTGAGTCAGGCTTGATCTACAATACTGTGTTTATTGATTTACAGTAACTGTGTTCCATGTGCAAAATCATTTAGGCGTATATGGTCCATTATAATTGTACCTACACAGTTAGACAGTCTTTGTGCTAATCAGGATTTGTCCACGATACCCTCCATTAAGAAGATAATAACTATGACCTATCCATTGACTATGTATAGCAGGCGTGAAATCACATTCACTAGTGATCTTAGTTTAATTTTGGTGGTGAGTAAATTATTGGAAACGCTGCTGAAAGAGAAAATAGTGAGGTTTCTGGAGTCCAGCGGATTACAGGATCCGAGGCAGCATGGATTCACCAGAGGCAGGTCTTGTCAGACAAATCTGATTGATTTCTTTGACTGGGTGACCAGGGAGTTGGACCGAGGGAGAGCCCTAGATGTGGTGTATTTGGATTTCAGTAAAGCCTTTGACACTGTTCCTCACAGGCGACTTATAAACAAACTGAGCACTCTAGGGATGGACCCTAAAGTTACTGCTTGGGTTAGAAATTGGTTGGGTGGGAGGCGACAAAGAGTACAGGTAAATGGAGCTCACTCTGAGGAGAAGGATGTTACCAGTGGTGTGCCCCAGGAATCTGTCCTTGGTCCAATTCTTTTTAACATCTTTGCTAGTGATATAGTGGAAGGGCTGTCGGGTAAGGTTTGCCTCTTTGTGGATGATACCAAAATCTGCAATAGAGTAGACAGCCAGGAAGGTGTAGATAACATGAGGAGGGATCTAGCTAAGCTTGAAGAATGGTCTAGAATTTGGCAGCTGGGATTTAATGTTAAAAAATGTAAGGTCATGCATTTGGGCTGCAGCAATCCAAGGGAGCAATATAGTATAGGGGATGAAGTACTTTTGTCCACTAAAGAAGAGCAGGACCTAGGCGTGGTTGTGTCTGATGATCTTAAAGTAGCTAAACAGGTAGAAAAGGCGACGGCAAAAGCTAGAAGGATGCTTGGGTGCATACGGAGAGGAATGGCTAGCAGAAAAAAGGAGGTGATAGTGCCTCTGTATAAGTCTTTGGTGCGACCTCATTTGGAGTATAGTGTGCAATTCTGGAGACCGCACCTTCAAAAGGATGTGAACAGGATGGAGTCGGTGCAGAGGGTGGCTACTAAAATGGTTAGTGGTCTTCATTATAATGCATATGAGGACAGACTTAAGGATCTTAATATGTACACCTTAGAGGAAAGGCGGGATAGAGGTGATATGATTGAGATGTTTAAATACCTCCGTGGCATAAATGTTCAGGGAGAGAGCCTCTTTCAATTGAAAGCAAATTCTGCTACGAGGGGACATGGGATGAGGGTGAAGGGGGATAGATTAGGAGTGATATGCGGAAATATTTCTTTACGGAAAGAGTAGTGGATCTGTGGAATAGTCTCCCAGTGGAGGTGGTAGAGATGAGGACAGTAACTGAATTTAAAAAAGCATGGGACAAACACAGAGGATCTCTAAAGGTAAAAAGGGGACTGTTGTAGTTGTTGAAAAAAAAAAAAAAGGGGGGACTGTTGTAGTTGTTGATATGGAAGGATAGACTATATAGGCCATGTGGTCTTTTTCTGTCATCATATTTCTATGTTTCTATGTTTCTAGTTATCCTGAGGATGGCTCCTATTTCTTTTCCCCCTTGTACATGTATGATTGGGTCCCTGCGTGGACACGAATATGTTGCTGCCCCCTGTAGAGTTTGAGCTCCCCCTCCCGCTGATAGAGAACAGTTGATTCTACTAATGTCCTGATGGTTATATTTTTTATTTATTTATTTATTTATTTATTTAACACTCATTTTTATACCGCATCTTCCAGAGATCAGTTGCGGTGTACAAATAACAACAATTAACAAATCGAAGTTTGTTTTACATAGAACATCTTAAATATACATAGAACATCTTGAAGTATCATAAATTAAACAAACTTAAATCTAGGAAAATTAAAACAGTGATTTTAAACTGGAACTGTGTTAAAACAATTAACTAACAGAATGTGGTGTCTACGTACATAATATAGTACATAACCGATACAACTATATACATGAGGGAGGTATTAAGGCGTAAGAGATTGGATAGTCTTTTCGTTTACGCTAAGTGTGTGGTCCATTTAGGTGGGAGGGTTATATTTGTCCCTTAGGTGTGAGAACTTTGTTCTCTTTGCTCATTTTTATAACATTGGGTGAGTAATGTTTTTGATTGCTCCAACAGTACATAATACATTCTGTATACTATAATCGTTATTTTATGTTACCATTTATGTGTGATTCACTACTTCCTGTTTTTACACTTTACTAGTCTAATACTACGAGGTATATTAGATTTTATGATGTGTATCATTTTATCTCCAGGAACAAGCAGGAATGAGTCTTCACATATGGGTACGTCGGTACCGACGGAGCCTGCACGGGAATGCTCCCCAGCATCCAATCAGAAAGCTTTTGGGAGCATCCCTCGCGCCTGCGCACTGCCTTCCCGCCTTTTACACTGCCTCTCCTCAGTTTTCGTTTTTCCGCGGAGCCGGCAGGACGTCCTCCTGTCACCGCAGAAACTTTTTTCTTCAAATTCTTTATTCTTGTTTTCTTGTGGTCGCGGCTGTTTTTCCCGCCACCACCGGTACCGCCGGTGGGTTTTTTCTTTTCTTTTTCTTAAACTCAGGGAAATTTTTCCCTCAGTTTCTGTCTTAACATTTTTGGGCCTACAAGGCCTCTCCATCATGGAGCCTTCTTCTCCTAAGAAGTGTCTTCACTGTGGAAGCACAGTTTTCTTTTTAGACTCCAATGCCTGGTGTCTAACCTGTTTGGGTCCTGACCCTTTTTCCCCTGAACAATCAGGCTGCAAAACTGTGAGAGGAACTTCCCTCTTTCGAGTTTCCCTCGATACCGTTTTCCCTCCCGGAGTGAGGGCACCGGTTTTTTCTTCTCTACAGGATCAGGTAACCCACAAACAGTCTGTTAAGACTAGCCAATCCTTGAGTGGTAGGTCTCATGCCAAGAATGATGACGGCTCCGGCCTTGCCCTCAAGACCCCATTGGCATTAAAACCCCGGCGGGAGTCTCCGGGCTCCAAAGCATTTCAGGGGTTTCAGGTTGTTCCTGGGGCTCACCCCCCACAGAACATACCTGAGCCATGTTCGGTGGTGGCATCCGCTTCGAGCGGTACCGATACCCCGGCATCGGCACTGGTGTTGAGTGATCCACTCTTCACCAGGGATCGTCATCGGGTGTTCTCGGTACCTTCGGGGCCGATCGATACGTCCCAGATTGACTTTCCTGTATCTGAGCCATGCTCCGTGGTGGCATCCGCTTCGAGCGGTACCGATACCCCGGCATCGGCACCGGTGTTGACTGATCCACTCTTCACCAGGGATCGTCATCGGGCGTTCTCGGTACCTTCGGGACCGATCGATACGACCCGGACCGACTTTCCTGTTTCGACAACATCGCCGATACCACCACCGACGTCGGTACCCTCTAGACATGCATCGATGGACTCGCTCCCTTCGATGCCGAGTCTGGAATCGATATCTAGTCTAGATGACTGGGTACTGACGCGTCTCGGAACCGACCCTTATCGTTTCCGGATACGCAGTACCGAGGATATTCACCAAGCGTTTCGGGTTGCTTCGGTACCGCTTGAGCAGCCTCCGATGACTGCTTCGATGGCATTACCGTCTCCGATTCCGACTCAGCTACCGGTACCGGTATCGATATCGGTTCCTGCAGTTACATCGGCACCATCGATCCTCTCTATGCCTAGTTTGGAATCGATACCTGGCATGGACGATGCAGTATTGACTGCCTCAAATCGTGACTACCAGTACCACTATCCATCTAGTGGGGTTCTTTTTCTGCACCAGACCAATAATTCCTCTGGTGCTCAGGCTGCTCCTTCAACCTTAGCCTGCCCAGAGATAGTTTCCATTGGAGATCCCTCTTTTCAGAAATTTCTCCTCGACATGGCAATATTTCTTGCTATTCCTATCCCTGGCTGTGATCCTACTCGAGGCTCTCCTGCAGAAAAGGAAAATATAATGCTTCCTTTACATCATTCTTTGCAGGATCTTCTTCTGAGAATATGGGAATCACCTTTAAGGGTTCCCTCACCTTCTACAGCAACTAATGTTCTGTATCAGGTGCCCCCCTCTCCAGGGTTTCAAAAGACTCAACTTCCCCATCATTCCATTGTAGTGGAATCAGCAATGAGGAAGGTAAAAAGCAAGAAGAAGCATTCTTCTTATCCGCCAGGTCGGGCATCTAGAACACTTGATGCCTTTGGACGTCAAACCTTCCAAACATCTATGCTGGCATCAAGGATTATCTCTTATATTTTTTATATGAGTCTATCTCTCCAGGAGGTCACAAAGAAATTATCTCTTTTGACTCCTTTTCTATCAGAGCCTAAGGCTGCAGACTATTCCTTACTTCTTAGTCATAGCCAGAATCTTTCTTGGTTTCTTTCTCGTGCTTCTCTAGACTCTTTTGAGTCTGTTAGCAGATCCTCTGCTATTGCCATAGGAGCACGTCGTAAAGCCTGGCTCCAAGCTTCAGACTTGAGCAGATGGGCACAACACACACTGGGTAATTCTCCTTGTACTGGAGAAAATCTCTTCAATAAGGAGGCTTTACGTCAGGTTGCTCTCTGCTCCACTGACTTCCCTGGTTCTGGAAACCATCCTAAACCTTCTTCTTCCCCAAGAGGTAGGAAATGTCCTACCAAACCTTCTTTCCCTAAGAAAAGAAGGTTTCACTCTTCTCCTGCCCATCATCCAGATGTACCCAAGCAGGGGACACCTCGTCCTGGTCTGAAGAATCCAAACTCTAGCCAGTCTGAGCATACCCAGCAACCATAGGTTCCTGAAGGTTGCAACCTACAGTTAACTTCTTCTTAGCAGAAGTTTGTTCACGGTTTTTTTCTTTAAAGCTCTACACATGGCTTCCTTTCTTCAGGATGTACTGAACTGTCCAGATATTCTTGTCTATGGGTTACAGATTTCTCCTCTTCTTCCTACCAAGATGAGAAGTTAACTACTATCCCATGATAGTTTCTGTCCCAACATAAACATGTTTTCCTCCAGCTGACTCACCATATGGTAAGTCACCCTTCAGTTCCTGTTTTTTCTACCCTCTCATCCAGGTTTTCTCCTAATTGAGTGGTACCATACTGTACACCTTTCATTCCAGTGTAGAGTTTTTTCTTTGAATAAATTCTCTGGACAGCTTATCAGACAGGGACAGGACTACTCCTCTCCCTTTGTCTTTTCTCTCTGTGTTTTTCACAGGAAGATTCCCTCTGCTGTCTCTTTCAGTTGCTGTTCATGCAGGAGTTCCAGTGATTGATCTACTGGTACTTTTCCACAAGTTCCAGTCTGTCTAGCCTTAGTAGTGATTCCAAGATAGTCCTCATCTATCTTGGATAATCCTACTCACTTCAGGCTTCTTATATTATCTTCTTTCTGGCCATCTCCATTTCCTTGGATTTGGCAACACAGCTGACCTACAGTCAGTTGTATCTCCTAATTCTCCTGCATAATGCTCTCTGCAATCTTCAGAGAAGCTTTCTACTATGGGCCCTTGCTAGAGAGCATTGAACTTTGTCTCTGATGGCTATTCCATATAGTAAAAAAGACTTATCAGTCATTTTCCATGACTGTGAGGGTTCTCCACACCCTCTTGTCTCCTATTATAATGCAGGATATAAGCTTTTTCTGCATGAATGTCCAAGGAGTTTCCCAATCTTGCAGGAATATGCTCTTTTTTCCTTACAGCTTGGCCTTATGCTATCCTACTCCTCATGGACAGCACATATTCTACTAGTAACGCATGATACCCCTGTGTCCCTCCAGTGGGTCATCCTGGTATCTCCCTCTATGCGTTTTCTGTCCATTTACCATGTCAGAGTTCTACAGAACTCACGACTTGCTCTCTACAGACTGACATTATCCTCAGTTTTTTCAGCAACCATCCTGGTTATTCACTGGATAGCATTCCCGCACCCTCTTAGCCCACGAGGAATAGATTCTCTATATATCTTTTCAAGTAGGTTCCACCTCCTTGTTATTAGATGAATCTTTCTCCTTCACATCTTCCATGTGAATGTTCTTATGGGGCTTAGTTGCAAATATGTATTTTCAAGTTTACATATTCATGTATGTATATATCTCTATTTAGTTCTATACATACATATGTCTGTAAGCTGTGTGTGCATGGGTTATGCCCCTATATATAATATATCTATCTATCTATCTATATATATATATATATATATATATATATATATATATATATATCCCTCTATCTATATATCTGTCGAGATGATTTTTATAGGTAGATATGTCTTACATACTATCTCCCTAACTGTCTCTGCTATAAAGGTTTTTACCTTTATAGAGGTTCCAGACAGTGTGTTTACATATCTTCGTACTATCCCTCGGTATGTAGGGGCTGTTATGCACAAAACCACTACTGTGGTACTAGCAGCTTCCACTTTACTCTAGGTCTCGCTATCCCTGAAGCATCATGCTTCAATATCTTTCCTATCTCTCACCAGCTAGGAAAGACAGTGTAGATCTGCAGTAGTGCTGAGGTTTCAGCCCTTCACACATCTGTTCTCCCTGGGAATACGGGCTTTTTTCCATACCCCTTCTTCCCTCCAGGACTGGGCTACTTGTCCAAATCGGTCAGTCTTCCTCTTTTACTCCTCAATGTCAATGACTCTGTAGCTAAAAGAGTTTTCAGCTTTTTTCCATAAAGCTTTCCACTGAAGACCTGCCGTTCTTATACTACCCCAGTTGACACCTGGGTCACCTGCCAATTCCAGATTTGGACCTTCACCCTCACTGCGTGAGGTCACCTTGAGGATCCTCTACTGAATCTCCAGTAGACTCCATCATGCTCTCTACTTCCTACAACCCAGTAGGTAAGCTCCATTTTGTGATTGTTCATTAAATAATTTTAATGGTACTGATCATACATACCAAGGACTCCTCTCCTGTAGTCCTTAGCTTTGCTGTTTGCTTACAGCTCCTCTCCTTTCAACTCCTACCCACCATCCCTCATGGGATGCCGGAGATCCATGTGTGGGAACTGCAGTCCTGATCCAGGGACACACATTTTATGGGATCTCCCCCTGGCATCTCTATCTAGGGAGTCCCCATATGTGAAGACTCATTCCTGCTTGTTCCTGGAGATAGCACAGTTACTTACCTGTAACAAGTGATCTCTGGGAACAGCAGGAATAAGTCTTCACAACCCACCCACCTCCCTTAGGAGTTGTATCTATCTATCTATCTTCCTTTCCTCTTTCTCTCCTTTTGTCTCAGCTATGAAACTCAACTGAGGAGAGGCAGTGGAAAAGGCGGGAAGGCAGTGCGTAGGCGCGAGGGATGCTCCCAAAAGCTTTCTGATTGGATGCTGGGGAGCATTCCCGTGCAGGCTCCGTCGGTACCGACGTACCCATATGTGAAGACTTATTCCTGCTGTTCCCAGAGATCACCTGTTACAGGTAAGTAACTGTGCTTTCTCTTCACTATATTATTATTTATTAATTCTTTTATCATCAGATCTTATGGGTTTATTATCATATCTATTATTTTATTATGTTAATGTGGTGTTTTTAACTGTTTTATTGTTTATTGTAGAGGTTGCTATCCTCCTGGCCGAAACACGTGTCGGCCTTGAATAAAGTTGTTTTCCATGGTGGGGTTCCTGTCCTTCGTTCTCTATTCCTGGTGACGCTACAGGAAGGGTGTTTTTCTCTGCTCTGGAAATTTAATGAGCAGTACAAAAGGACATCTTCCATCACCTGGTTTGGCCTTCCTGTTCCCTTGTAAAGACAATGCCTTTTCTTAACCCAGAATTGTTCTATTCATTTGCAGTGGTCTTCTCTAGCTCTGCTAGTACCTTGGGAGTTGATTGTTGCTTGCTCCAGCAACCCACAGGATGCTAAAGATTGCAAACAATGGTAACTCGTGGCTTTCCTGCTTTGAAATTATAGAAAATGTTCCTTCAGTCATAAATGACTAAAATGACATCTCTATCTGATGGGCTGCTTTTATGTATTCCAAGGAGACTGACTAAGGTTCCAACCGATATCCGCTGGACTATAGTACTTTGGTATGAGATGATCACAGTGTAGAATTACCATGACTGAGAAAAGTGTTCAGCCTGGGATCACAAACCTCTTGCCTTCGGAAAACCAATTTATTGTACTGTAGTAGAAAGATTTAGTAAAAACATATTTTTCACCCCCTCACAGTTAAACCTTAAATTTTCCTGAAGGGAGATGAGCATTTTGAATAATTTTAAAATTTAAAGAGCTCTGCATGAAATGTGGATTCAGAGGTTCTGCTTTCATGTGCAACTACTTCATAGTGCTGAAGCAGATTATGGATTTATCAGTATGCACAGTGCTAAAAGGAAATCGAAGAAGGGTGCAATTACGGAGCTACACCCATTATACAAACATTTTCATATTCTGAGGTGTTTCTCATTAGACGATCTAGGTAATACACTGCTAATAGTTTTCATTTCAGCTAGAATATTGTACAGTAAGCATTAATGCGAAAATGACTTGTCCATCCTTCTTTCAGGTCTGCAGGGTTGCCAAATGTTGCCTGAACATTAAGATAACAGATGACTTGTGCTCTTAAAAGCAGCACAGGCTCCCAGATCAGAATGAAACACTCTTTCATGAATCACCTGCATGTCTTTACTAGTTATTGAAATCTGAATGACGTTTTGTATTTATGTCTTCAAAACAAATGCAATGTCCAATTTCATGTTTAAAACTTTAACCCTACCCCAGACATAAAAGCTCCTGGCCCCCTTCCCCCCCGCATTTTACCTCATCTACTGTTCTTCACAGGACAGAAGCGACCCCAGTTCAGTGATATATAATGGCTCTGATAATTTCAGATTACACCATACAACAAATGGTAGTGGCCGGCACCTTAGCCAGCATTGTTTGATCGTTCAGTATCTTCCAGAAATAGCTGGACTTATTATATATCACCAAACACAGTATAATACTTAATGCTTCATTGGCCCTTCCCCCCCCCCATCCCAAGTCTCTTACCCCATCCACTGTCACCCCCCAGGCACTCCTCACCATAAAGAATGGTGGATGGGACAAGAGGCTAGAAGAGGAGGGAGGGGGGGGGGAGAAGGGGTAGTATGCTTTTTTAAAAAAATTGTAGTTGATTTTTGTGGTGGGGAGAGGGAGGGACAGGGCCAGACCCAATGTTTTTCCTCTTTCTGTTTTTTATTACTTCTTTGTTCAAATTTGATTTGCTTTTTTTTTAAATAAATAAAACAAATTCAAAGTACAAATGATCTCTGTCCTGTTCTCAGTCGCTTTTTGATAGGGAACAGAAGGTGTGAGGAAAATGTACCGTTACAGATAGGCCAAAGGAAAACGATGAAAAATGAACCCAAAAGCAAATTTGTGGGCCACGGAATAAGTGGTTCCAATTGCAATGCAATGTCTTTAATCTAAAATTGGTCTGTCTAATGGGGGCTGAGGATACTTATTGTACTGCAATCTACATTAAAGAAGAGCGTTTCTGTTCAGTTCAGGGCTACATCCTCCTTTTGACCACCCTGTGGCACAATGTCAATACTGTGCAATGACCTAAGAAATATGCAAGCTTTGGTTTTTAGGAATTTGCATTACGCCTTCTGCCATTGTACGGTAAGTATAGCCTCATCTGCTAACTGCTGGGGGAGCAAGCCAAACACATACACACAGAAGATGACACAAGCTTGGCATGCTGTCCCGGAGAAATAGGGTTATCTGAGGGGAGGTTTGGCAGACTGGCCCTGCCCGGTTCATCCCGGTGAATCCCAGGTGGTGCATCCCAGAATATACCACCAGGGGCCAGGGGCCGCCATTTTTCAAGATGGCGGTGCAGGGGTGAGAGTGCATGGGCAACATTCCTGCTCCAGATTAAAGGTACCGGGAGGGGGGTGGAGGGTACAGGGGCTACCGGGCCACCAGGGATTTTTTTTTATTGGGTAGGTGAGTAAGTGGGGGGGGATCAGGATCTCTGGACTGCTAGGGAAGTTTATATCAGGCGAGCGGGGATCAGAGCTTCTGGGGATTTGGTTTCTGTTGGGGGGTCTGTGTTGGGGGCACTGGACCCCCCGACATTATTCTGATGGGACTGGGGGCTTTTCCCGATGCCTGGATTACCTGAGGTGGTCAAACTTCACCTCAGATGATACTTTTGCTCCTGGCTGGATCTTTACATCTCACTAAAAAACTAAAAACACTGCACTGTTTCACACTGAGCACAATTACTTATACAGTGATTTGCACTCCAAGTGCACTGCAGTTCAGTAAAGTAGTGTTTTAGGCGTTTTTCCGGCGCTAGCTTGCTTTCTGCATTGGAGAGCAAGCTTAGCGTAGGAAAAGCAGCAGAAAATGCCGTAAGTTTGTATGTGAGGCAATGGAGGGTTGTGACTTGCCCAAGGTCACAAGGAGCATCAGAGGGAATTGAACCACAGCTTCTCTGCTCTAACCACTAGAGTGCTCCTCCACTTAAGACCTGGGAATTGGGCTGAGTTTCCAAAGCAAATCTTTTATTTTCATCTTTCTGCTTAAACTTAAAGCATTTTGATTTTGTGCCTGTCATGCAAGCACAGTTTGTAAAAACACACTCAAAAATGTTATTTTCTAAAGGGCCATCTTATTACAAAGGCAAACAAACTCTTCTTGAGGATCTGACACCTCGATAGACTCCCTTCTGATATCCTTCTGTTTTTATAAAAAGTCCCTTTTTTGTTTTCAGAGGAAGAGAGCCATGGAGTGCATTTTCCTATAGCACCGTGATGTTTTTCATCTAGTGACTGTTGATAGTTGTGAACACCGAGCTTCTACACTTCCTCCTTTCCGCAAAGTGACAGTCATGATAACTTTTCATTATTTGGCTACCGGCTCCTTCCAGAAGGTAGATGGAGACATCACAGGCATCAATTACTTCCCACGTACGTTTGACTACCTACCTGCCTATGTACGGCATCTCTCGTATGAATAGGAGGGGAGGGAGGCACAAAGCTCTTTCTTTTCACATTGGGAAATGAGCATTTCATCAGACTCGTGGGCTGTTGGTTCCTCCAAGGATCCAGTAGGCCTTCTCCAGACCCATAAGGAGTACCACAATAAGAACACTGAGATCACGGGTGACTCTCATTTTCTGGTGACAGATGTGGTAGGCATATTTTCCACATCTCTGCCACAATCTCCAGAGGCAGAGCTCTTTGTTTCACTATATGCAGCCAGGCAGGCACTACCATTAGGTGAACTCGGCCGCCTAGAGCACCGGCCCTCTGAGGGCACCATTGACGCCGATGTCGCCCACTCTGGGATTTGCAGCAGTCAGGGGCAGCTCAAGTCAATCTGCTGCCTGAGGCGAAGGATGAGATGCACCCCCCCCACACACACACACCGTAGGGGGGGGGGGCTTTTTCAAAACTCCAAAAAGATTAGATTATATGGAGGAAACGCAAGATGTTTGCACACCAAGGAACTAAAAGGGAGCGAGAACCAAAGCACAGGTTATAAAACTAAATTATAACTCATTTTTATTTTGTTATAAACTGTGTTATGGTTCTTGCTTTTTCTTTTGCAACATATATTTTGCATCCACAGAACCCCCTTCAACAGTGGTTGCAGAGCAGAACCAGGAAATTCACCCACAGATCTCAATATCTTAAAAAAAAAAAATCTGATTCTGATCATCTCACTAACAACAATAGCAAACATTCTCCTATACCAGGCATATTGTGAACTAATACAAAACCCTACAACAAAGTCACTGAATATAGCAAATCTACCATACCAGCACCAACTTCCAAAGTCACATAAGGAGCCCCTCTAAAAAAAGGTCACTGTAAATACTACAGTGGGCCCTGGAACATCGAAACACCTATCTGAAAAGCTGAACAAGTCAAATTACTACAGTACAGTATAGATCTTTATGTACAAACTCCATGTTAACAGAACACCTGACCTCAGTCACACACACACAACATCGACCCTCACCAAGTAGAGAATAAGTGACTTACAATCTAAAGTAAAAATAAAAATATGTAGACAAAATTTAAACTGAAACCCCAAGAATCCAGACTCTTCAAGCAGTACATCAGATAAATAAGAGATGCAGTTCCTCCATACAGTATAAACTATAAAGATAACACACAGTCCAATCACTAAAATGAAATAAAATTATTTTTTTCTACCTTTGTTGTCTGACCATTTTAGCCTCTAATCATGCTGGTCCCGATCTGAGGCTTCTGCTTTCCTGTCTTCTCTTAGCTCTCTTTCTGTGGTCTATGGTCCATCTGCCATTTCTTATCTCTTTTGTTTTCTTCACTTCTTTCCATCAGCCTATTTCCAGTCCCAGTAACCCTTCCCAGTATCAGCCCCTTTCCAGTCCTCCCTCCCAGTACCTTCCAATGTCAACTTGCATTCCCATGACTGCCACTGGTGTCCATTCCCTTCCAGTCCCCCTCCTTCCCCAATGACCAGTCCCTTCTAGTCCAAATACCATGGCAGCCCCTCTCAGATCCACTCCCTTCCAGTTCCATTCTCCCATCCCCCCGCATCAGCCCATTTGTATCTCTAGCCCCAAGTTTTCTTCCACGGCCAGCAGCTCTATCCTCCCCTCCCCACCATCAGCCCATTCCCAGTTGAAACCCCCCAATCAGCTCACTTCCAGTGCTAGTCCCCTCTCAACCCTCGTACCAGTGCTAGCTTTCCCTAATCAGCCCATTACCAGTCCTACTCCCCCATCAGCTCATTACCAGTCCTAGCCTCTACTAATCAGCCCATTTCCAGTCCTAGCCCCTCTGATCAGCTCATTTCCAATGCTAGCCCCCCCATCAGTCCATTACCAGTCCTACCCCACCCCATCCCATCAGCCCATTACCAGTCCTAGCCTTACCTAATCGGCTCATTTCCAGTGCTTGTCCCCCCTCAGCCCATTACCAGTGCTAGCCCTCCTAATCAGCCCTTTACCAGTCCCAGGCCCCCTTGTTCAGTCCATTCCCAGTCCTAACCTTCCCTAATCAACCCATTACCAGTCCTTGCCCCTCCCGATCTACCCATTACAGTGCTAGCCCCTCCCGATCTACCCATTACCAGTCCTAGCCCCTCCCAATCTACCCATTACAGTGCTAACCCCCCCATCAGCCCATTATATTCCTAACCCGCACTGTCTCTCCCTTTTGTCCAGCATTTCTCCCCATCTGTCCAGTATGTCCCTCTGTCTCTCCCCTTTGTCTAACATTGGCCCCCTGTCTCTCCCCTTTGTCTATACTTATCCCCCTGTCTCCTCCTTTGTCCAGCACTTGTCCCCCTGTCTCCCACTTTGTTTAGCATGTCCCCTGTCTCCTCCTTTGTCCAGAATATCCTCTATCTCCCCCTTTGGCCAGCATCATATCCCCTGCCACCCCCCTTTGTCCTCGTCCCCCTGTCTCCCCCTTTGTCCAGCACTTGTCCCCATCTCCCCCTTTGTCCAGCACTTGTCCCCCTCTTTGTCCAGCACTTGTCCCCCTGTCTCCCCCTTTGTCTAGCATGTCCTCTGTCTCTCCATTTGTCCAGCACTTGTCCCCCTGTCTCCCCCTTTGTCCAGCATCATGTCCCCTTGTCTCTCCCTTTGTCCAGCGTGTCCATTGTCTCCCCCTTTGTCCCCCTTGTCACTCACCATTGTCGTCCTCCTGTCCCCATTCCCTCCACCTGTATCTCTCATCTGGCAGCAGCGGGGGCACTCCGGCTGTTTTAATTTTAGATTTTGCCACCTCTGCCTTCCTGCCGAATTTATTTTCCCTGAAGAAATGCTTGCAGCAAAAAAAAATAAAGCAGCAGGAAGGCCGAGGCAGGGCAGAGGCAGCAAAATCTAAAATTAAAACAACCATAGTGCCGTCGCCGCACAAATCAGCCTGATCACTTGCAGTTGCAAGCAATCAGGCTGATTTGTCCAACGCTGGCGGTACTCTGGCTCCGTTTTAATTTTAGATTTTGCTGCCTCTGCCCTGCCTCTGTCTTCCCACGTGGGAAATCAGAAGCAGGCCAGAGGCTGAAAAATCTAAAATTAAATCAGATCTGGAGTACTGCCGGCGTCGGGAGTGCCGCCCCCATCAGAGTGCCGCCTGAGGCGATCGCCTCAGACGGCCTAATGGAAGAACCGCCCCTGTATAATGCACTATATGATTGGTAAAGCTTTGCTTGTTTGTACCAGGTTGTACCTCGCATAATTTGTAACCTCCCAGAGGGAGCTTGACACTGAGTTGTTTCAATCTCTTTCTCCTGTCTCCCTACAGCTGCTTGTAATTTGTAATAAACCCACAAAAGAGGAAGGCTGTTGTGTCTCAATCTCTCTGGTGATTTCTCCCTAAATAAGAGGGGGAATTTTGACATATTTAAGTGCTGCAGCATTTAAGTATTTGAGCTCTTGAATATCGGGTGGGAGGTGTTTTGTGAGGATTGGCATGCTGTGCACCTCATTTACTTATACTCTAAATTGAATAAAGTGCTTTGATATGCTATGAAAGGTGGGTCCTGCAAATAACTGGAAATCAATACATAAATCAATAAAACACACAATGTGGCAAGCTAACCTGCATTCCGGCAAAATAACACACAAATTTGCCTTTTAATGCATATTAAAAGTCACAAATTGTTTGTTATTCCCTTAACACCAACTAACCGAATGCACGTTAAGAAATGCACATTCCTAATTTCAGATGTTTTTCATGTGGTTTGCTAGGGAAGGCACCCCAAAGCGTGCCAGGGGGAAGCAGGTAGGGCACCTCTTCACCCTCCCCTTATTTTTCTGGTGCTATTTTTCTATACTTTTAGTTTATCTGTGCTGTCAAGTCACCGTAGCATTGACAAACTGTAGTGCTGCTTCCTTGAATTCATAGAAAGGTAAATATAATAATCTAATTCGGATAGTATTCCTTCGTGACCAGGGTAGACCCTCATTAAATTCTGTCAGGATAGAGATGATCTTCCACTCCCTAGGTCAGGTGGGTCTGGAGGTGCTGTTGAGGAAGCGCTCGTAGCCCCTGGGAAACAGGAAGTGATACCTACTGGCCAGATTCAAGGCTCCAGCAATGTGCGTTATAAAATTCCAAATCGATTTTTAGAATTAGCACACATTCCGTGACATTTACCAGAATAAATTGTGAAAGATTTTCAGGTGTTCTGTGGGGCAGAAAAGCCTTGCATTATAATTGCTCACGTTGTACATGCATCTAATTAGAAATCTTGAATTCTAAGTCAGCAATTTCTATATTCCACAACAAAGATAATTCTACTTGAACAGTCCTTATTTTATTTACCAAAGTGCTTGTAGCACTGGGGAGCTGATTATCAAAAAGATTCCTTAGATTATGTGCCTGTAGTGATGTTCCTTTGAGAACAATGTAAACTGCAAATTGAAAACAAATTGTGGAAAGGGGTTTTTGTTCACAGTGTGCATAACCTAGCTGTGGAATCCGTTGCTGGAGGATATGGGAAAAGCAACTAACAAAACAAAGTAGTTCTTGGAGGAAAAGCCTATAAAAGAGTAGACACTGAATATACCTGCTGCATCTTTTAGTTTCTAGCCTAGCAGGCCACAGTATCTCTAATAATCTTTGACTGCCTATTTAGTCCACGACTTCCCTGGTTTCATTGTTTCCGACACAGAGGTGTTTTCTGCTCCCTTCTTCCTTTGGCCATTATACTGAGCAGGTCAGAACCAAAAGGAAGTCGCAGGTGGGTCATAGAATGAATCTCCTTTTGGAAAGTAAAGGCAAGGATCAGGGCCGGATTTACCTTGAGTGAGGCCCTACGCCAACAAAAATTGTGGGCCCCCAGCAGGGGCGGCCCAAGGGGGGTGCGGACCTCATTTGCATAAGGGGCCTCATTTGCATAAATATTTGCATAATGTTACCATATACTAACTTTTAGTAAACGTGCCTCTTAATGAGTGTATGGATAAAGAAAGACTAAAAGATTTCTACATTACTACAATCCAGTGCCAACTGCCAGACACATTAGGAACTACTACAAACACTGCCCATTTAGAACCCATAGCAAACCCGCCGTATCCTAACAGCACTACCAGGACTCACAAAGCACCATACTCTACCAATCAAAAGGCAACACTGCAAATATTAAACCAATACATTTCAGAGAAGAACAATACATGACCTACTGGGGAAAGAGAACAAGTGGCAATGTCAAATAGGAATTATATAAACAGAACACCTCAGCTCAGTTACACATGCAGAACATAGACCATCACCAAACAAGTAATCACAATTTAGAAATAGGAAGACAATAATTAAACTGGGAATCCCAAAAGCCAAACTTGGAATGTACAACACTGTAGAAATAAAACTATACATTAATTTGCTCTTGTACTAAACAAAGCACAGATGTTAATGATGCACATTTACCAGAGCTGACATATTCCAATTAATAAATTCAAAATAAAGAGATATTTTTCTACCTTTTGTGCATTTTTTTCAGCTGCAATTGCTCCAGCCACTTTCTTCTGGTTTCTTCGTGTCTTCTGCTAACTCTCCATCGTCTGCTGTCCATTTGTCCTTTCTTCTCTCTTCTAGATTTTTTCCATTCTCTCTCTACATCTGCTTTAACATACTAATCTTTCTCCTTTTGCTCTTTCCTCATTCCTATTTCATCCACTCAAATATTACCCCTCCATCCTCAATCCCCACTTACTCTCCCAATACCCGGCCAATTGTAGATTTTTTATCCCTCCCACACAAAATATTTTTCCCTTCTCCATTTTACTCTTCCAGCCCCATCCCATTCTAATCCTCCCCCAACATCAGCTCCCTTCTAGTTCCAGCCTCACCCAGCATCCATTCCCTTCTAGTCCCTGCATCAGCCCATTTCCAGTCCTAGCCATCCATCAGCCCATTTCCAGTCCTAGCCCCCCCATCACCCCACTTACAGTCCTTAACCCCCCATCACCCCATTTTCAGTCCTTAACCCCCCATCACCCCATTTTCAGTTTAAGCCCCCCTATAACCCATTACCAGTCCTAACCCCCCATCAGCCCACTTCCAGTCCTAACCCCATCAACCCATTTCCAGTCAGCCCCCCATAGCCCATTGCCAGTCCTACCCCCCCATCAGCCCACAGCCCATTACCAGTCCTAACCCCATCATCCCACCTCCAGTTTTAACCCCCCAGCCCATTTCCAGTCCTAGCCCCCCATAGCCCATTACCAGACAACCCCCATCAGCCCACAGCCCATTACCAGTCTTAACCCCCCCAAAGCCCCTTACCAGTCCTAACCCATCACCCCACAGCCCATTACCAGTCCTAACCCCATCAGCCCACCTCCAGTCTTAACCCCCCAGCCCATTTCCAGTCCTAGCCCCCCCATAGCCCATTACCAGACAGCCCCCATCAGCCCACAGCCCATTACCAGTCTTAACCCCCCCCCCAAAGCCCATTGCCAGTTCTAAGCCCCCCCCAACAGCCCACAGTCCATTACCAGTCCTAACCCCATCAGCCCACCTCTAGCCTTAACCCCCCCCAGCCCAGCCCATTTCCAGCCCCAGCCCCCCAATAGCCCATTACCAGCCCTACCCCCCCCAGTCCATTTCCAGCCCCAGCCCCCCCAATAGCCCATTACCAGTCCTACCCCCCCCATAGCCCATTACCAGTCCTACCCCCCCCGGCCTAAAGTAAAATTTAATTTAAAAAAAAACCTGGTGGCTGCCGCCGCGGGGCCCCCTCTGCTGCCGCGGGGGCCCCGTCTACAAGCTGGTCGGGTCCGGTCGGGTCGGGTCGGGTCCGGTCGGGTCTCTCTCCCTCCCTCGCTGCAGGCTGCGAGAGACGCGCGTCTCTCGCAGCCTGCAGCGAGGGAGGGAGGGAGAGAGACCCGACCGGACCCGACCCGACCCGACCAGCTTGTAGACGGGGCCCCCGCAGCAGCAGAGGGGGCCCCGCGGCGGCAGCCACCAGGTTTTTTTTTTAAATTAAATTTTACTTTAGGCTGGGGGGGGGGTAGGACTCCTACCCCCCCCCGGCCTAAATTAAAATTTAATTTAAAAAAAAAACCTGGTGGCTGCCGCCGCGGGGCCCCCTCTGCTGCCGCGGGGCCCCGTCTACAAGCTGGTCGGGTCCAGTCTGGTCGGGTCGGGTCCGGTCGGGTCTCTCTCCCTCCCTCGCTGCAGGCTGCGAGAGACGCGAAGGGAGAGCGTCTCCTCGCGTCTGTGTTAAGCCCGCAGGGGCTGATGGAAAATCCCATCAGCCCCTGCGGGCTTAACACAGACGCGAGGAGACGCTCTATCTTCGCGTCTCTCGCAGCCGGGAGGGAGGGAGGGAGACGAGACCCGACCCGACCCGACCCGACCCGACCGGACCAGACCATCTTGTAGACGGGGCCCCCGCGGCAGCAGAGGGGGCCCCGCGGCGGCAGCCACCAGGTTTTTTTTTTAATCGAGTTGAAAAAAAAAAAAACTGGTTCTATTTTTTGTGGGCCCCTGCCGGTTGTGGGCCCTACGCCATGGCGTACATGGCGTATACGTAAATCCGGCCCTGGCAAGGATGGGTTATAATCATTTTACCATCTTTGTAGCTTTCCATCTTAGAAAGAATTTTAAGCTCTGTAGTAGATTCTAAAGGCTACATAAGAAGTACCATACTGGGTCAGACCAAAGGTCCATCAAGCACAGTGTCCTGTTTCCAACAGTGGCCAATTCAGGTTAGTGGTTTTCTCTCAATCTACATTAAAATGGTTCATGGACTTTTCCTCTAGGAATTTATCCAAACCTTTTTTAAATCAAGCTATACAACCTGCGTTTACCACACACTCCAGCAAAGAGTTCCAATACATTTAGAGAAAAAATATTTTCTGCTATTTGTTTTAAATATACTACCTTGTAACTTCATGATGTGTCCCTTAGTCTTTGTACTTTTTGAAAGAGTAAACTATCAATTTCTGTCTACCCTATTGCACTCCACTCAGAATTTTAGAGACCTCTTTCATATCTCCCCCTAGCTGTCTCTTCTCCAAGCTGAGGAACCCTAATCTCTTTAGCCTTTCCTCATAGGAGAGTCGTTCTATCCCCTTTATCATTTTGGTTGCCCTTCTCTGTACCTTTCCGAATGCTGCTATATCTTTTTTGAGATGTAGAGACAAGAATGTCTCACAATACTCAAAATGCAGTTGCACCGTGGGAGAAATACAGAGGTATTATGATGTAATCCATTGTGAGAAATACAGAGGTATTATGATGTCATCCATTGTTTTATTCTCTATTCCTTTCCTAATGATTCCTAACCTTCTGTTGCTTTTTAGGCTGTTGCCGCACATTGAACACGAGATTACAATACATTGTCAACAATGATGCCTTGATCCTGTTCCTGAGTGGCGACTCCTAGAATTCTGTATCTATAGTTTGGGTTCTTCTTCCCTATCAGCATCATTTTGCACTTGTCCACGTTAAATTTCATCTGCCATTAGGATGCCCAATATCTCAGTCTTGCAAGGTCCTCCAGCAATTTCTCCTAATCTGCAGGTCAGATTGAATCACCTCACTGTTTGTTCCCAATTCTAGATAATTTATAAATATCTTAAAAAGGATCAGTTCCAGTAGAGATCCCTGGGGTCCTCCGCTATTCACCTTCCTTCACTGAGAAATCTGACCATTTATCCCTACTCTCTGGTTTCTCTCTTTCAACCAATTGGATATTGTCCCCTAGGCCATGACCTTTTAATTTCCTCGGGAGTCTCCTATGTGAGGCTTTGTCAAATGCTTTCTCAAAGTCTAAATACACTGGTGGGGGGGGGGGGATTTTAGAACCATACATGCGTTTTGCACGTGGATATTCTGGCAAGCTACATCCACGTGCAAATAACCATTTTAGAAGGGTCCAATTTTGCACATGTCTGCCACGATCACATCCAACTTAGAAGGAGGCATGTTGGGGAGCATGGCCTAGGTAGGACAGAACGATACATGTGTGCCCCCTATTTCACAGAACGGATGCATGTTTAAGGCTGAAATCAGCCACATCTGAATTTCCACCTGTTTCATGATGTAAAGAGGTATGTAAAAAGTGCTCATTTTGGCCAGCCATCAACAGTAGGGATTAAGAATGATATCCCCTTTAATCCCCCAATATTTATTTCCTCCTCCAAATCGAACTGATGCAAATATCGAGTCCTCTCGTAATTGATGGAGACCAGCTGCACAATGAGTATGCAAAATTGCTTGGATACACATGTGAGTTGCTGGGTTTTCCCAATGATCTTCCTGACATGTACATTGGTAAAATGGAACCTCCCGTTGAATGTGGACGTCTATCCCGGTGCATTCCTGCACTTTTTTCTATGATTTAAAAAACATCTATATTGAGAGGTGGAGATATGCCAATTTTACATTGAATCAGTGGCATAAATTCTGTCCAAGAAACCCCTGCAGTGCAGGGGGCCCCAAGGAAGTAGGGGACTCATTTGCAGCTGCTCCCATATATTCTGAAGTGCCCTAGGAGCTCTTTAAAAATCGTTGCTCGGGGGGTCCATAATTTGAATTTCTGCCACTGCATCGGATCTACATGTGTACATTCTGTCTTTTAAAATCAGCACGATTTTTGGATATTTGCACTTCCAGGTCACTACAGGCACATAATGACCTTTCTAAAATGTCCCTTCATATCAACTGACTCACCTTTGTCCATGTCTTCAAAGAAATGGAGCAGATTGATGAGTTAAGATTTCCCTTGGCCAAATCCATTTTGACTTTGTCCCATTAAACCAGATACTGGGGATGCCGGGTGCAATGGAGTTCTGTTGGAGAAGGCAGGAGATGGCTCCTTCCTTGGCCTTGACATATTGCTTAGCCTTGGCAGACAACCTTTCATGTCCCTGCAATGGGAGTCAGAGATCTCACATGGATTCAGTTGGGTGGCTGACTGAAGTGGTGGAGCCCCACCCAGCTGATGGAAAGGCATCTGGAATTGTAGGAGGACTACCCAGAAGTGTTCTGCAGCGGACACAGGAGGTTGGATTGGCGGTAGCTGAGCATGCGGCTGGTGCAGCTTTACCCTCGAGCCCTCCCTTGGCATTGGCTGGGGTGTCAGCAAGAGTTGCAGACCGCCATTGGTAACATTCAATGGAAAGCACCACTTGAGAAGCACTCCAAAGTGACTCTGGAGAGTGTCGGGCAGGCAATGAGGTCTACTGACTATATGGTCTCAGCGATGCTACCTTAACGCTGGACATGCATTCACGAATGCAAACCAAGGATATCAAATTCTCTCAACTGGATTTATGAGTCAAAAATGTAGAGGACTCAATGGTCAACTTTGGTGATACTCAAACTACCTTAATTCAAGGTAAGATGATAACTGCATGAAAATTGGAAAATCTGGATAATGCTGTTCATATTCTCAATTTGAGATTTGTTAACTTTCCAAAAATTCTACTGTTGTCTTCTCAATCTGTTTTACATAAATATTTTCAGGAAGTCTTAAAAATGCCTGAGAATGCACTGCCCCCCATTGCTAAGGTGTTTTACCTTCCAACAAGGGCTGAGTCATCTGGCTTTAGAGTGGAGTCTGGGTTTGGGAGTGCCTCTGGTATCTGGTCTTTTGGAGTTAACAGGACTATTGGAGAATTTTCAGCCCGAAGTTGTGCAACGTGGAACTTTGCTGATAACTTTTGTTTTTCCTCAGGATAGGGATAATGTCCTTCGTTTGATTATATAGATCTGAGCTGTTTATGGGGGCAAAAATTTGAATATTTCCTGACGTTTCTAGGTCTACTCAAGAACAAAGGAGGAAGTTTCTTGTTATGCGTCAAGATGTTTTGGACTTAGGCGCCTCCTTTAGTGTCCTTGTAAATGTATGCTTCATCTGAATAATACTAGATATCTGTTCTTCAAACCCTCTCAGCTTAGATTTTACACAGACTTCTACTCCAGTAGGATAAGGTCTTCTATATTAGATGTGCCTGACTCTCTCTCTTCCTGAGTGAATTTCATGATATATATTTCTCCTGATCTTGTTGCCTCTCATACAGTGGTCTGCTTGTGCCATTTGTATTTTCCTGTTTGCTTGCTTTTTTGCTTTGGTACCTTTTGTGCTTTTTTTTACTGCAAGTGTAACTGCATATACATTATTTTGCATAATCAATAATAAAAAAAAATTGCTCTGTCTAAAAGACCAGACAATTTTAAATAAATAAATTTCATTTAACTCTCTTGCTGAATGTTAAAATATATTCAAAACCAGGTAATCATTTTTTGTTCATGTAATCGGTAAGTTAAGCTATAGTAACATGGTAACGTGGAGCGCGATTCTATAACAGCCATGTCCGGCCAGCAGCAACATCTAACCTGAGAACGGACACATAATAAACCTGATTCTGAAACCACGGTATAGATGCACCCGTGGTTTCAGAATCAGGGAGCTATATGTCCCCGGCGTGGCCTACATGACCCTTGCCCACTGTATTCTGACAAGATGCTTCCCGTCTCCGTGCGGCCACGCCCCCGCTGGCAAAATGTACATCTCCTAAGTGTTGTGCTCATGCGAACAACACATAATACGGATGAAACAGATACGGTCATGCAACCCAGGCTATATGTACTAGTCTGCTGCATGCCCATAACACTACAAGATTATGGACGTGCACCAAAGCTATTGTATAAGCAAGTGGAAAGTGAGATGTTTGTCCAGACAGATCCTGTGGCAAAACAAACACGGCATGTGAAGAACATGCCTGCCTGGTGCGAAGGTAGCAGACCTCACGCGCCACCTAGATAAGGTCTTAGATAGTGCTGCGGAGGAGTCTGCTGTCTTGGTACATGTCGGTACCAATGACATAGGAAAATGTGGTAGGGAGGTTCTGGAGGCTAAATTTAGGCTTTTAGGTAGGAAGTTGAAATCCAGAACTTCCAGGGTAGCGTTCTCCGAAATGCTTCCTGTTCCACGCGCAGGACCCAAAAGGCAGGCAGAGCTCCAGAGTCTCAATGCGTGGATGAGACGATGGTGCAGAGATGAGGATTTTGGATTTGTTAGGAACTGGGGAACATTCTGGGGAAAGGAGGGGCTCTTCCGAAGGGATGGGCTTCACCTTAACCGGGATGGAACCAGGCAGCTGGCATTAACCTTTAAAAAGGAGATAGAGCAGCTTTTAAACTAGATATTAGGGGAAAGCCGACAGTCGCCCAAGAGCAGATGGTTCGGAAGAATGTATCTTTGAAGGATACTACCAAAAGCAGAGAGGTTCCACAAAAGAGTAAAGTAGCCCAAATGCCCTCAAGTATGGAGCAGACTGAGCTTAAAGATCCCAAATTACCCATGTCTAACAATAGCCAAATTAATATGAGTAAAATACATTCTCTAAAATGCTTGTATGCAAATGCTAGAAGTCTAAAAAATAAGATGGGAGAGTTAGAATATATAGCACTAAATGAAAGGTTATAAGAACATAAGAACATAAGACATGCCATACTGGGTCAGACCGAGGTCCATCAAGCCCAGTATCCTGTTTCCAACAGTGGCCAATCTAGGTCATACGTACCTAGCAATATCCCCAAAAGACACAGGTTCCACAATGCTTGTACTGGGTCAAGCATTGATATCCTGGGTCCCTTTTTATGATGATTGGAATATCAGAGACATGGTGGAAGAGGACAACCAGTGGGACACTGTGATACCTGGGTACAAACTATATCGTAATGATAGAGCTGATCAAATTGGTGGAGGGGTTGCTCTCTATGTTAGAGAGGGCATTGAGTCAGAAAGGATTAAAGTTTTGCAGGAAACAAAATCTGCTGTAGAATCTATATGCATTGAAATTCCATGTAAAAGGGGGAAGGCAATGGCAGTGGGGGTGTACTATCGAGCGCCTTGCCAGAATGACCAAATGGATGATGAAATGCTCAAGAAATCAAGGAAGCTAACAAAAATTACAGTGCAGTAATAATAATGGGTGATTTCAACTACCCCGGTATCGACTGGGTCAGTGTCACTTCAGGACATGCTAGGGAGATAAAGTTCCTAGGTGAAATAAATGACTGCTTCTTGGAGCAGCTGGTTCATGAACCGACCAGAGGGGAAGCCATATTAGACCTAGTCCTTAGTGGAACACCAGATCTAGTGCAAGAGATAAGGTTGTTGGGGCCACTTGGCAATAGTGATCATAGCATGATCGCCTTTGATTTAATTAGTGGAGGAGGGATAGTAAGGAAATCCACAGTACTACCTTTTAACTTTGGAAAGGGAGACTATGATAAAATGAGGAAAACAGTTAAGAAAAAACTAAAAGGAGCAGTTGCAAAGGTTAAAGGCGTACATCGGGCTTGGCTGTTATTGAAAAATACTATCTTGGAAGCCCAGACCAGCTGTATTCCACGCTTTAAGAAAAGTGGAAGGAAGTCCAAAAAACTGCCAGCATGGTTTAAAGGTGAGGTCAGAGAGGCTGTTGTTGCCAAAAAAGCATCTTTCAGGAAATGGAAAAAAGAGCCAAACGACGAAACCTGGAAACAGCACAAGCACTGGCAAGTCAAATGCAAGGCATTGATAAGGGAGGCAAAGGGAGAATTTGAGAAGAAGCTTGCTGCGGAAGCAAAAACGCGAAGTAAAGACCTTTTCAAGTACATTCGTAGCAAAAAACCTGTGAGAGAGTCAGTTGGTCCATTAGATGATAAAGGGGTTAAAGGAGTACTAAGAGGCAACAAGGCGATAGCGGAGAGATTGAATGAATTCTTTGCTTCAGTCTTTACTGAGGAAGATGTAGGGATGTTACCCATGACTGAAGTTGTATTTAAAGGTGCGGAAGAATTGAAGGAAATATCGATACATCGGGAAGATGTATTACAGCTATTAGATAAACTGAAGAGTAGCAAATCACCTGGGCCGGATGGTATACATCCAAGGGTGTTGAAAGAACTGAAATATGAGATTGCCGACCTGCTATTAGTAATCTGTGAACTATCATTAAAATCATCTCTAATACCTGAAGATTGGAGGATCACCAATGTAACACCAATTTTTAAAAAGGGTTCCAGGGGTGATCCGGGAAACTACAGACCGGTGAGCCTGACATCAGTACCGGGAAAATGGTAGAAACCATCATAAAGAATAAAATTACTCAGCATGTAGATAGTCATGACCTAATGGGAGACAGCCAACATGGCTTTAGACAAGGAAGATCTTGTCTTACTAATCTGTTATGTTTTTTTGAAGGAGTGAATAATCAGGTGGACAAAGGTGAGTCGGTCGATATTGTGTATCTTATGTTAACACCTTAGTAATCACAGTCACAAATAACACGGTACAGTCGGATATGTTTCAGCGCTGTTTGCACTGCAGCATGCCCCCAATCCGAGGGTCCCCCACCATTGACAGGGACATGCCCTGCTATGTGGCTGCAGAGCAGCTTTTCAGAATATACTGCCCATTCACCCTGGCTCCTGGTGATGCTGCGGTCAGCCCCACGGTCCAGGTACTGGCCAGGTATACATGTTCCCCCAGGGTTGTGGATCAGCACACCAGGGCCTCCTCTGAACCCCCTTACACACACAGACACACACAAACTCTTGCTTGCAGTCACAAATAACATACCTCTGCAAAAACAGGCCCTGCACCTATAAACAACTGCTGGTAAGACATAATGGCATGGCGTCTCAGGACAACACATCCGCTCTGCATTTCTCAGCCAAACACGAATCTGCTCCATATTACCTCACATATCATCCCTACATCTACATTCCCATCTTTCCGAGCACTGGAATTCTCAGGGAAGCCGAGAATAGCCCCGTTAGCACCAACAGCAAATGTCACCATAGCCAGGATCAAGACTATTGCAGTGCTTTATATTTCTGTAGGGCTGATTTTTATTGTTCCTTCATCTTACAAACGTCCCTCACCTGTGCATTCTATTCTGTACAGCAGCATCTTGTGCTCTTCCAGACAGCAGACACACCAGTTCCATACAGACATGTCACAGCCATTTATCTCTATGGGACTTGATGACGATCAGAGCAGATATTTTTCTAAGTGCTGGTCTTATTCCATGTTGCCACGGATATAATGTAGGTGACCACGGGAAACATTCAGGATGCACATGGGCCTTTCCTGAATACGCTTTCCACGTCTCTGCGACTTGCCATGCCCCCATTCTGCCCTCTCCTGACCACGTTCTAAGATCCCTGTTTTCACACCATGTACGATCAGGGCTGCGTGGTTTAGGAATATGAATCTAGATGTTTTTACGAGGAAAACATCTATCCCACATATCCAGGTGGTGTATTTGCATTTCAGAATCGCCTCCATAGGAAATGACGGCAGCTAAAGACTGGCATGGTCCATCTAGTCTGCCCAATAAAGAGCTGCAGAGATGCACCTGCTGCTCTGTGCAGGTGACCCGTAGTGCTAGTGCTACCATTAGGGGGAACTAGGCGGGCATCTAGACCACTGGAGTGCCATTGCCGCCATCGTCCCTCTCTAGGGTCTGCAATGGCCTCATGCCTATCTGCATCTTGCCATCTCCCTAGATTTACCCTCGTCCCCACTTGTTGTGTGGTCGGACTTGGTTAGATTGTAAGCTCTGATGAGCAGGGACTGTCTCTTACTTGTACAGCGCTGTGTACGCCTTTTAGCGCTAAAGAAATGACAAGTAGTGGCTGTACTAGTGGTTACTTAAAGGCTTCAGCGCTGCATCGCAGTTTCTATTTCCTCCTAGTTTCTGCTTCCACCCCCCTCTGACACAGACGTCCCAATAGAGGGTAATTTTATAACTGGCTGCCTGTGTTTAAAGGCCAAGAAGAGACCTAGGACCCACAATTCAAAGGCACCTGCTAAATGAGTAAGGGCCGGTGAAAGGAATATTCAGGGCGCTATAAGACAGTGTCGCTGAATAGTTCCTCTTTCCTTTACAGTTGCTTGTAAGCAGGGCAAATGTTTATGTGTAAGGCACACACACTGCACACACACACACATATTTTATGAAAAAAACCACGTAAATTGTGCTCCATCCAAACTCCCTATGATGCCTACAGATGGGTCGTACAAAAACACATGCCTTCTTTGCACAGTACACAGTTGTACGAACATAACCCCTGGGGTAGTATAATGATGCCTTTTGCCTCAAAATCCCTTTTTTACCCTCTAAATGGTTATATGCCGTAAAAACAGAAAAAGTAGAAATGAACTAAATATTTGTGTGGTTCAGTAATCCTGCTCTAGCTACGTAAGCTACATCTCTTTTGGAAAGCTGCAGCTTTCCACGGCAGTGAGCTAAACTAGAAAGGTGCACAGGAATAAAGGTCAACAAAACAGGCTGAGAAGCATTTCAACGCATGCATTGGGTAGCGATGAATCACGATGCAGATCCTGGAAGATCTGGTGAACGTAAACTGATCAACGACCCTTCTCTCATTCCTGGTTCTGCTTTTGAAAACTTTAATCTCAGTGTTTTCGTGCTATGCAATTCTTCTCTTAATAAGAAATAGCAGAATTGCAAAGCCCAAAGTGTTGGGAAATAGACACAGGTATCAAGAAAAATCAGACAAACTGTAAATCTTCAACCACTGCTCCGTTTGAAAAGCAGTTATGGTAAATGATAAAGGAAACCCCGGGCTATTCACGTGGGGATTTTTAAGGGACAGTGATTCGGAATCTGAATTCAGAATTTCAAATTTTGAAAACTCAAGGGTGCATTAATTATGGGAGTCATTGTCAGGAAGTGATGCCTAGATGTTTGGATTAAAGGCTTATGATTCTAAGGTTCTGAAGGGAGCCAGGCTACGTAGCACCCGATACAGGATGGTCACTGCATTGATCCAACAGTGAATATCTGGGGAATAAGAGGAATAGCCCCTAGGTAGTGCAACAAATCCCAACCTTGTTCCAACTGAGCTACAGAGAAAATGAGCATTAGAGAACTGCAGGGTCAGAAGAAAACAGGGGTCAGTGTTCAGCTGGCTTTACATTTTAACCCTGTTAAAGAAAAAAATCATTGATTTTTCTTCAATGAGCTTTCCACCCCCCTCCCTTCCACACACACTAACTGTGCCTACATCAAACAAGGTAGAAAATCTAATTGTAAGCATGGAACAAAATAGCATAATAGGGAATGTTCTATCTTTGGAAATTTCTGACATTGCTTCGTGTGTGCAAACAGATTTCAGTAATACCATTTTGTAGGAGATTGTAAGAGGGGATTTCAAACATTCCTCCCAAAATAATCTAGGAATGAAGCAAATGATAGAATATAATTTGTTCTTCTGGAAAAATCATACTGGAGCTTTGATGTGCCTGGAAAAGCAAGACCATTTAATGGGTCATTACCATTTTCAGATCCTGTGTTATAACTTTGATTCTTTCACACTAATAAAAAAGAAAGCAGGACAGAAAAGCTTGAGGCCTAAAGTAAAGACTGTGAATGGGGCCCCAACCTCTAGGGAAGGTAGCGGCACTACTCTCATGAGGAATAAAAGCTTCCAGAAAGCGTGGGATGCAGAAAAGGGTGTCAAAACAAGTCATAAAAATTCCAACCTGGCATTTCAGCATCACTGTAGTTTTCCGCTGGGGAGACAGTAATGATGACAGTGGCCTTTCTGTTATAATACTTATTTCTATGTGCATTTCACTACAATCTGTAATAATTATGAGCCCTGGTGAGGTTTACAATACAACTGGAAAAACAAATGGGTCCGAATACAGACTTGTTTAGGATTTTATAGATTGAAACATTTCCATTTCATCAGGTCTGCTCCTATCATGACCCTAAGATTTGTTTTCAGAATACTAACTACAGAAAGATTCAATATGAAATTGGAATCTGTAATTTCAGACGTGTTTTCTATGTGGTATAACATCTAAAAGATTCGGTGGGGAGGGAAAAATGTACCAGCCAAAATCATTGGTTGCAATATGACAACCAACCCTTGATCTGTGACAAACAAAATAAAATCTACAGCAAGGAATAGCTCAGACTGAAACTATAAATCCGAGAGATGACTGGCACCAGAGAATGTGTGATAGGCCACCCTCTAGTGGCTGTTGTATGAACAACATTCTTTAAACCAAACCTGTTGTACCTACTGATCATTTACCCTCCTCACTTTATCTCCAAACCAAAGGTCGTTGGTACTTGTGCAACCTGGGATGGCTTCCTCATATTTATATCTTTCTTTCTACTACTCCTACTATTACTGTTGTTGTTGTTGTTAAGTGCCGTCAAGTCAGTGTCAACTCATGGTGACCCTCTGGATAGCTGTCCTAAATTGTGTTCGGTCTTCAGTCAGGCGGCTCATTGTTGACATACTGCTACCCGTAGCTGCTGTTATTGAATCGATCCATTGTATTGCTGACCTTCCTCTTTTGCGTTGACCTTCTATCTTGCCAAGCATGATGTCTTTCTCTAATGATCTCTCTATTCGCATGATGTGTCCAAAGTATGAACTAGTTATCATTTGTATAGCTATACTGTAGAGTTCACTCCTTAGAACCTCTTGTTGAGTTAACACGCCTCCCTGGTGTTTATTGGAATTCATTTCATTAACAGGATGCCTTTATGAGAAGTCCAGAAGGTGCCAATTGTATCCCTAATTTATGAAGACAACCTAAGTGCCTTGGTGCATTTATAAAATAAGCCTACAGATCCAGCCGGACAGCATAAAAATGGAAATGATCCAAAAAAGGAGTACATTTCTGTGTGCACTCAACCCCCCCAATGCTCACCCCCACCCCGCAGTTATTTTCACTGATAGCCCTCTGGAGAGTGGGGGTCTGAGGTAACATCTATTGGTTTCAGTCACGACGATGCTTATTAAAGCCCAACACAGGATAGGTAAATGGGCCCCTTGGTGAATTAGGCCCACGGTCAGGTAATGAATGAGCAAACCACAAGGTTTGTTATTCGTTGTGTTCATTTGGGGCTTTGAAGTTTCCTTTCAGTATTGTGATCAGGTCGCGGATGCAGCTGGTCTCAAGAAGGGTCACCTGGCTCTTCTCCATCTGCAGCTTCTTCTTGTTCCTAATATAAGCACAATATATCATAACAAATAATAATGGGAAAGTAAGCACACGGTTTCCCTTTGATAACTCCTGAAACTCACGGTCATATTTACAGAAACTTTACTTAGACTGTTACACAATAACCCCATTTTTGCATTCAATCTTCCAGAGAGATTTCTGTCACTCAGAATATTCTTTTGGCGACCATCACTCTTTTCTTCATTCATTTCTATCAGAGCTCAGAGTTCTAATCCTGACCAAAACAGATTTCTTCCTGAAAGGTTGGCAATTCTCAGATCATTTTCAGATCATGAAAGATGTTCTTTACATATTTATGGTGTTTACATAACGCAATCTCTATGCAACATTGGACAAATATTTCTTCTGGTGATAGTATCAGTGCCCCCAAGTATTCGAGTTACTTGTTTGCACTGATGCATCCATATAACCTCCATTTTTGGGCTTACAAATGCACAAATATTAGAAAAATAATTTCAAATTGCAAAAATGTTGTCTCTCTTTGGTTAGAAAAACTAGGAACAGTCTGCTTCTTACAAACACGCATTAGATCACCAAGGCCAGCACTGACTTATCTCCGAGTATCTACTCAAACTTGTTCAACGAATATGAGCATAATTACTAAAGTGCACGGACCTTTAGCATGATGTTTCATGCGTGCCATCAGCGCTACGCTAATAGTGTGTGGCCCTGCACTAAAATCACTGGGGGCTGGGTGAGTTAGAGACGTAATGTGGGGGTTAGTATGGGCATTTTTGGGTACATGTTAATTACACCTGTTGCCATTGGTGTGGGTGCGCCTAATGCCTTCTCATTGGGAAGTGTCAAGTGCATCTACATTGCCAGTTAGCCTGGTGCTCTGCATCGTGCCATCATCAGGGGGGCAGATACGCATGCCCCCCCAAAATAAGCACAGGCCTTCAAACTAATATGGTGGCACAATTGCATGCTACCTATCTTAGTAAACATATCCCATACCTTTTTGGGTCTTTTCCTAAGAAACTTAAATTCGGGCAATTTAATAGAACAATTGCTAAGGTTTATATAGAAAGGAATATATAAAAGGCAAGAAGAAAGCTGGGCTACTGAGTCCCTAAAGCAAACTGAACTAATCAAACTATCTAACAGTAATAATTTAATAATTTAAAGCCTTGTAGGCTGGTGCAGTACATTTATAGAATGGCTTTTATTGTTGAGATGCAGTGAATTTTTTATGCGTTGGTTGCTCTTTCTCCTTAACATTTTATTAATATTTGACTCAAAAACCTGCTTCTTTCAGAAGTCTTGCCATGGCTACAAGCAATAGGAGTCGTTTTTGCTATCCTGGTAAGCTGCAGTGTTTTGCAGAAGTGTGATATGATACCATGTAGTTATCACATATTGCACACATTTGATAAGAAATGAGCTGAGAGCTAGCTTGCATGGAATCCGTTAAAAATCTGGGGAAAGTCATTACCCAGAAAGAAGTGTTTTACCTGTGACCCAAAAGCTCCACACGGGACCTGTCGAGGGAGAGGAGAGAAGGGTGGGGAGGACTCTGGATGAAGACAGGGAGATTCACAGATGTCCTGTTTGAAATTCTGACTGACTTCTTTTCCCATCTGTGGTCAAGGCTTACCATGAGTGCAGTTGTCTGTCTTCTTCTTGCTTAAGTTGGACACGAGAAATTTTCTATAAAAAAAAAATGGGACTGCCCTGTATAACCCCATTCCACAGAGCTAAGGGTAGGTAAGCAGAGAATGATAACCCTAAATCCTGATTGGGGAAAACCCCCCCATAGTTTTCATACTTAGCAGAAGAAGTCTGTAGAATATGCAGCCATCTTAGGGTGAGGAGGCAAGGAACTGAGCAATTTCCCCTTGCATTCAGGAAGTAGAACGTCAAGGAGAAAAGACCACAGACAAGTAGACATGTCGCAGCATCCACACCACCCAGTTCTTTCTCTGGGTGCATATTTGTGGCCATTCCTGGTTTTGACCTTACCTTTCAAAGCTGTGTAGTGTTTGAAACCCCTTTTTGAACTGGTTTACTTGGCCACTCTGATTATCAAGAGGGCAGTAAGGAAAGTCCTTCTACCTGCGGAAATGCACTATTTGATTACTGCCTGACCTGATGAAAGCATGTGTGTTGTAAAGTAACATGCATATTTTTACCCAAGGGGTTAAGAGGCCTTCCCAAGGTGGGGTTAGATTTCAGCAGGGAAGCACATGCTTAATTTTGATTAATCAAAACACCACAGTTATTTTGCTTTTAAAAGTACGCATATAAAAAGCAGTTGCATGGGGGTCATGTGTGGCAATGAGCTGGTGAAGATGTGTCTTGATTGATTCCGGGGAACCCAACCTCAAATTAATGAATATATCCTACAATATATCCCCAAAAGACTTGGAAAGTGCTCGGGAGAGAAGAAACTCAGCTCCGTGAACCACAGGCCTGCCGGACTATAATTCGCAGCGCCCCTAACATGAATGATATTGAAGCCGGTGAGGAAAGAGAGGGGTTGTGGGCTGGAAGGAAAGATGGCGGAGAGTGCACCAGCTAGCCCATAGGCTGATGCCAAGAAGACAATGGTCTTGGAAGTCTCTTCAGCAGTGGTAAAGGCGCTATAGGACCGCTTTGCACATTATCAGAGCAATTAGCCCAGGTGGGGCAGGCAATTTCGGACTTTACAAGCCGCATGGATCGGGTGGAACAAAGAGTATTGGACCTTGAGGATACCCAGCAATCCCAGGCCTCTAAGATCAAAGCCCTGGAAACATTAATAAGCCAACAAGGAGAAAAGCTGGATGATATAGAGAATCGTGGGAGACGGAAAAACTTGATTTGTGGGTATCGAGGAGTCGGTGGCAGACAGCGAACTGCAAGGTTTTCTGGAAACCTGGATCCCGCTGCATCTATCTATCAACAGTCAACTGGGCCCACTTAAACTAGATAGGGTGCACCACCTAGGAAATTGGTGTGGGACTAACCAGCGGCCTAATGTAGTGATCACACACTTCCATGTATTCCGACAGAAGGAAGCTGTGCTCCAGGCTGCCCGCACACAAAAATCTCAAAATGCCACAGAGGAGAGGCCGCAGAAACTCCTCATCTTTCAGGATTACTCTACCTTAATAAGTCAGAATAGGTGGGCCTTCTCGACTGTGTGTGGACAACTGATACAGTGGGGCATAAGGTTTTCCTTATTGTACCCGGCTTGATTGCAAGTAGACCACCAGGGACAAGTCCGGTACTTGGAGATGCCCGGAGAGGCTGCGACCTTCATGGAGACCCTAATGCCCCGAGATATGAGGGCTAATGGAGGACTGAATGTGAGAGAGAACTTTGGAGGATATTTTTTTCAGTGTACTATGGCAACTTGACACTGATCAAACTAAGAGAATCAGCACAAGTTGGGAAATGGGACAGATCTTGCCTGAGCGGTAAAGTCATGGCGCACATACATTTGGCAGCTTTAAGCTGTGTCTCCATGAATGGGACTATTAAGCCTTTCTCACTAGAGCTAACTCGGAGAGAGACCTATAGACACCCAGAGAGACTCATTGTGTGATTTTGCTTTAATGATGCCATATGAAGATAAGTGTTGACTATCATCCATACCTGTCGTCATAATGTAGAGCTGCACAGTATGTAATGAGTTCATGTTTTATGTTTATGGTTTGTGATGTGATACATGATTTAGAAGGTTATACATAGGGAGGGGATGGGAAGAAGGAGTACGGTAGGTTGGAAGTGAGAGGGGGGAGGGGGGGAGGCCCGTCCTAATATCTTCCCCTGTGGGCCTTTATTGACTCTGAGGCTTCTTGGCCTCCTCTCTTCTGGTCTTTCGGTTTTGCTCTTGCTCTCCACAGTTTCCCTTTGCCCAACGATTAGTACAGTTAATACAGACATAGAACAGACAAGCCCCAACAATAGCCACGGGATATAGGAGGCTTGAGACTAGGTTGTTGGGGGAGGAAAGGAGGGAGGGACTAGTATCAAGGGAGGAGGGGTCTGGGTACGAGGGGGAGGACGGATGAATGCCAGAGATGCGCAAGAGGTGTGTTACTTTAATAAGGCAATGGTGAGCTGACGAATGGGATGACCCCTCAGAGAGACTGCCCCTAAGAAGCAAGACAAAAAGTATGGGGCGGGTAGATGATAGAGAAGGCAGTAAGGGCAATACAGGGGACTTCTGAACAAAAACCAGCTGAGGATACTAAATTAAAGGGAAGACACTTAGGATCCTAAATGTGACATTTGTGGGGGGAAGGAGGGGGGACCTGGATGCTGCTGTGACCCTGAGGAGAACACCAGGAGAAAGGTGGATGGTAATAAGAGGGATGAGGCGGGGAGGGAAGGGGGAGACAGAGAAAGGAGGGGTAACAATAATAATAGCAGTAAAGGATTGGTTAAGGGACGGGGGAAAGGGAAACAGGAGTTGTACAGAAAATGCTCAACAATATAGTAAAGGCACTACATGACAAGAGGAGTAGTGGGCCCTAGACTGGGGGAAGTGGCACTACTACAAAAGCAAGAACAGCATAAAGGGATGCAACAAGCGGCCATTAAATGCAGGATAAGGGTCTAAGGACTGCGACGTGTAATCAAACTCTGGAATTTGTTACCGGAAGATGTAGTAAAGGCTGTTAGAGTAGCTGGGTTTAAAAAAGGTTTGGACAAGTTCCTGGAGGAAAGGTCCATAAACCATTATTAAAAAGGGACCCAGGATATCACTGCTTGACCCAGTACAAGCATTGTGGAACCTGTGTCTTTTGGGGATACTGCTAGGTAAGTATGACCTAGATTGGCCACTGTTGGAAACAGGATACTGGGCTTGATGGACCTTGGTCTGACCCAGTATGGCATATCTTATGTTCTTATGTTCTTAAGTCTGTGGTACTGGATCCCCTATACCACCATGGCCGACCTTTTGCGAAAGCTGCCGGACTACCATTCAGACATCGTGCTATTGCAGGAGACCCACCAGTCGGCCGGGGAGCATGCCAAGCTATGCAGAAGGTGAGTTGGAGAGGTATCTGGAGCTACCACAAAGGGAAGGAAAGGAGGAGTTGTCATACTAGTAAGGAAAGGACTAGATTTTGCAGCTAGCACCGCCACTGTGGATACTGAAGGCAGATACGTGTTTGTTCATGGAAAACGTTTAGGGCAGCTGGTAGTACTTGGTTCTGTCTATAGCCCCAATTCTTACAACGCCTCTTTTTACCAGTCTGACTCAATGAGGACAGACTTAAGGATCTTAATATGTACACCTTAGAGGAAAGGCGGGATAGAGGTGATATGATTGAGATGTTTAAATACCTCCGTGGCATAAATGTTCAGGGAGAGAGCCTCTTTCAATTGAAAGCAAGTTCTGCTATGAGGGGACATGGGATGAGGGTGAAGGGAGATAGATTCAGGAGTGATATGCGGATATATTTCTTTACGGAAAGAGTAGTGGATCCGTGGAATAGTCTCCCAGTGGAGGTGGTAGAGATGAGGACAGTAACTGAATTCAAAAAAGCATGGGACCAACACAGAGGATCTCTAAAGGTAAAAAGTGGACTGTTGTAGTTATGGAAGGACAGACTAGATGGGCCTTGTGGTCTTTTTCTGTCATCATGTTTCTATGTTTCTATGTTTCAATGTCTGGAAAATCTCAGTAATAGTCAATCGATCCTGGGGGGAGACTTTAACTGTGCTCTTGAAGCCAACATGGCTCAATCTTCGGGAGATGGGACACGAGACCAATGATTGAGCAAGCGACTTAGGATTAATGCTTGATTTAGGATCTCATGGGAAGGAATCTATGTGGCGCTTCCCCCTGGAAGTAATGCGGGATACTCATTTCTCTTCCTTTCTTCGCACTACGTGAGTGGAATATTTGCAGTTTAATGCACAACATGCAGATAACCCTACCTTGCTCTGAGAATCAGGGCAGGGTCTTAAGAGGGGACATATTGGGTATGTACAAGCAAAACGGAAAAAGGTAAACAGCCAGGTCATACAATTAGAACAGATCTTGAGGTTGGCTCACCAGCACTTTGTGGTTCAGCCAAATGCAGAAATTCAAACAGCGATGCTGGCTATACAGCAGGAACTAAACTCTTTAATTCACTTTAAGGTTCAGAAGTCGATGTTCTTTTATCGATATCGTCTTTACCGCTTTGGTAACAAAGCAGATAAGCTTATGCCATCTCTGATTAAGGCTAGGGATGGTCCACGATATCTGGGAGGACTGAGGGATGCCGCTGGCTGCCTACAGATAACACCAGAGGGGGTTGAGCATGCTTTCTGTGATTTTTATCAGACACTGTATCAAGCAGATAAAATATAAGGAGACAGTGGAATGGACTACCCTTTGGCATGGCTCTTAGGTGGGCACTTTCCCCACCCTCTGGAAGCATGCAAACATTCGTCCTATTCCAAAGAAGGGCCCTTTGTTACCTTCCTCCCCCTCCAGCTGGCGTCCCATTTCCAACCTCCCCTTTCTCTCCAAGCTCCTGGAAAAACTTGTATTCACCCAACTGTCTTCTCACCTTGAATCCTCCCTCACCCTACACCCCTGGCAATCAGGTTTCTGCCATGGCCACAGTACAGAGTCTATTCTTCTCTCTTTCCTCAACGAACTTCACGCTACTCACGATCATGGTTCTTTCTCTCTCGCAGTCTCCCTCGATCTTTCCTCTGCCTTTGACCTGGTGGATCACTGCACCCTTATCTCACGTTTGCATGATGCCGGACTTGCCGGCTCCATTCTTCACTGGTTTTGCTCTGTCCTCTCCTGTCGATCCTTTTCAGTTCTCTCAGGGTATACCTTCTCCACCCCTCTCCCATGCGGCGTTCCCCAAGGCTCTGTTCTTGCACCCCTCCTGTTCAATGTCTTCCTCGCCCCCCTCACTCTCTTGATCCAACAACACGGTGTTTCTGCCTATTACTACACAGACAATATCCTCCTTCTCCACCACACTGATTCCACTGCCCCTGATATCAACCTCCTCAACAACTGTCTCTCCTCCGTGACATCTTGGCTCTCCTCTAACTTCCTCCACGTCAACCCTTCTAAGACCTCAGCTATCTGGTTCACCTCAGGAAGTCCTGTCCCCCCCTTGTTCCCTCTGCTCTCCTCTTCTCTTATTCCTGTCGTCACTTCCATAAGCTATCTTGGTGTCACCATTGACTCTTCTCTTTCCTGTAAAGATCACATCTCCTCTGTGGTTCAACGCTCTTTTTTCACCCTAAAGCAACTTCGCTCCGTCCATCCCTTTCTCACCCCCTCTTCTATGACCACTCTGCTCCTTTCCTTTGTCATATCACGCTTCGATTACTGTAACATCTCTCTAGCCGGTCTTCCCCAGCCATAACTACATCGCCTGCAACACGTCCAAAACACCGCTGCCCGCCTTCTTACCCACACCTCCCGCTTTGACCACATCACCCCTCTTCTTATCCGCCTGCACTGGCTCCCCGTACCCTATCGGATTCAATTCAAGTTTCTCATTTTTGTTCATAGGTCAATTCACACTGGTATCCCCATTTACCTTGCTGATCTGGTCCACCTTCACTCCTCCCACCGTCCTTTCCGTTCCTTTCACATAAATCGCATGTCTCTCCCTTCCCCTTCCCAGGCCCAACTGGAATCCACCCGTTCCTCTGCCTTCTATTTCCTCGGCCCTTGTCTCTGGAACTCGCTCCCCACAGCCCTCCACCTGGAATCTTCACTCAAAACCTTTAAGGGCAAACTAAAAACCCACCTTTTTTGATCTGCCTTCAACCTTCCCCCTCCCACTGTCCCCCTTTCATCCCCCCCACACTGAAGCGCACTTACCAGCCTACTCCTTCACTTGCTCTCTAATCCTTTATCCTCCCCTCTATTCTTTACCTCTACTCTTTCCTTTCCTGTTCATTTGAATTGGCGTTCTTTTCTCTTTCCAGCAGCCTTTGATATGTTTGTAAACCGCTCAGACGCTTTTGTGATGGGCGGTATAATAAGTTTTTAATAAACAATAAACAATAAATTAAGGGGGGAGCCCCAAAATCAACAAACTCTTCAGCAAATCCACCCCATAAACTCTCGACTTGGCCGCTATAGCACAGTAAGTTATACATATAGTAAGCTAGTCTGGGTACGCCCTAACACTGCCCTGGACAATCTTAAAGACCTCTTTATCGAACTATCACTACATAATATGGTCGCTGTTACTTAACTCCACAAACATATCCATGTTTTTCATAATATCAATAGTCTATCTGCACTGAATATGATATAGCCTTATTACGTATATTTGTAAGAAATATTGCTAGACTACTGTATCAATTCATTAATTCTGCATCAACTTCATTATTTATCTTATACTCGCAACCCTTACTTAGTGGCACTTCTCACAGATCTTGTCATCTTTCATAGAATTTAATTTGTCTCTCCCCACTTGGATTTTCTGAATCTTCCGTTAAGCACTTCCCTATTGAAGCTGGTGGCTCACCCCGCTGTACTCCCAATCTAAGCTCTACACTGCTACCCACAACCAAAACAACATTGTTATATAAGCACAGTCTTTTTCAATTTGCTCCATGTACTTATATTGTATTCTGAATCTTTTTTAATGCCTTATGTTCCATGCTTAATTATCTCCTACTTCCATCGGTTATAGCAGGATTAAGAAACACCACGATAATTTATGGAAATATTTATGTTATCCTGAAACATGCTATACTACACACTCTGCCTCCTACTCACATCCATGCCACTCCTTCACACCCTTTCTCCTCCATCTAGCATCTATGAACCTTCCCACATGCCTATCATACACTATCACCCCAGACAAGACCTCCACAGCTATTCCTACAGATATACAAACCCTGGTAGCACACTCCCAAACCAGAAAAGACATCTCCACAGACTAATTCATATAAAGCTGACACCAAATTATAGACTTCTAAAGAACACAAATCGCCACATCTCCCTAAAAATCATTCTAATCAACGCCAGATCCATAAGAAACAAAATCCCGCTCATTATTGACATTATCACAGATGAAAAACCAGATTTCTTATGAATCACTGAATCCTGGCTTTCTGATGCTGATGCCGCCCTTCTGAATTAGCTAAAAGTACAAAGTTACACTTTATTCAACTACCCTAGAGACCGCAAAAGAGGAGGTGGCATCTCACAATAACAAGATCTGATCTTAACATCTTGCCCACCATTTGCAATAACCTAGAGGGGATGGACATCCTCAAAATTGAAAATAAACACATAGCCATTTGTCTTATCTACAGACCCCCTACCTCCAACTATCAAAAGATAACCACAATCCTTGAATCGGCCTGCAGCTCCCCAATAAGAAAACCCCACATCATCCTAGGGGACTTTAACCTAGCTTCCTTCACTAACACTCAAACAGTTACTTTCCTAGATTCGATGGAAGAAATGGGATTCCGCCAAATGATAAAATATCCAACTCACATTAAAGGCTTTTATTGAAGGAAAAGGCGGTATAAAAAACTTGTTAAATAAATAAATAAAAGGCAACACCCTAAACCTTGTGTTCCTTCCAGAATATATAAGCGAACACCCACAATATAATCCCCACCCAAATAACTCTGGTCCCTTGGTCCGATAATTCCATAATACGTTTCTCCTTACTCCTTCCACTAATCTCCCTCCACACACTCCCACCCTCCACCAAGGTCCAAAGTTCAGACCCTTTGACAGAGACATTCCTTAACTCAACTATTCCTCAGCTAGATAACAACTCAAACAACCTTAGTGAATTAATAACAATTCGGAATTCCACAATCAGTATTGCAGCTAAACCATTACCAACTCCATTAAAACCCCATCACAAGATATCCAAAAAATGGTATACCCCTAATCTAACCAAGTTAAAAAAGAAAGTTAGAACATAAATGGAGATAAAAAAAGTCCACTGAATACAAAGCACTATGTATCTCAACCCTAAACTCATACAAGGAAGCCATAAACAATGCCAACTACTCCCTACTATTTTCTTCTTATCTATGCACCGCCCTCTCTCTCAACCCCTGCTTGGGACTCTTTGTTATCTACCCTATCTGAGGTTTCTCTGCTCTATCCTCATCTATTAATCCTAGGTGACTTCAAAGTTCACGTAGACTCCCCTTCTTCAGCAAGGGACTCTGCATTTCTTGCTCTTTTGTCTGACTTGTCTCTGCATCAGTCTGTTTCGTTCCCCACCCACATTGATGGTCATTCCCTTGACCTCCTCCTTACTTCCACCTCCTTCCCCCCTTTCCTTTCCTCCCCCTCCTCTATTTCTCTTCCCTGGTCTGACCACTACTGTCTCTTCTTCTCTGCTCCTGCCCCCCCATCAGCTTCAACTCATACTCCAAACCCTAGTCTAGCATCACTGCCTGTTCGTAAAATCACCAAGGCCACTCTTTCTCAGTTTCCATCCCCTACTGCTCTGTTCCCTGCAGATTTTGAGTCCCTTTCCACTAATGCCCAGGCCCTCTGTTGGCATTCTACACTCTCAACGGCTCTGGATACCATTGCTCCCCTTCGCCCCCGTCCCCACCCTCACCGCCACCCACACCACCCTTGGTTCCACCCTGGCCTCCTCCTACATCGCAGGCACCTCCGTCGGGCAGAACGCATTTGGCAAAAGCATCCCTCCTCTTCAAATTTGTCAGATTTTCACCAGTGTCATCGCTACTATCGTTCGCTCATTTCCACTGCAAAACGTGATTACTACTCCAACCTCATCTCCACCTCCTCTAACTCCTCCCGCCAACTGTATTCCATTTTACGTTCCCTCACTGCATCCCACTCTACTCTTTCTTCCTCCTCTTCCCCTGCATCCTCCCCTCCAGATCCCTCCTCTCTTGCTTCCTTCTTTGCTGCCAAGGTCGATACCCTCCGTCAGTCCTTCCCTTCATGCCCCTCACCCCTTTCCCCCCCTGTTCCACTTTCCCCCCCTCCTCTCCGTTCCCCATCAAGTTCCTCTCCTGTTTTATCCCGCTCTTGGTCATCCTTCGAGACAATAACTCCCAGTACCCTTCAAAAGACTTTTCTTTCTCTTCGTAAAACCACTTGCACAGCTGATCCTATCCCCTCTCTTTGGCTCTTGGACCCCTCTCTAGCTCTTTCCCCCTATATCCTTTCTATGTTCAATTCCAGTCTGTCTTCTGGTACTTTCCCATCAAGCTGGAAACACGCTATCGTTCGCCCTATTCTAAAGTCCCGGTCTTCTGATCCCTCTGCCCCCTCTAGCTGGCGTCCCATCTCCAATCTCTCCTTCCTCTCTAAATTTCTTGAGAAACTGGTCTTCAATCAACTTTCCTCTCACCTTGAAGTTTCCCACACTCTTCACCCTCGGCAGTCTGGCTTTCGTCCCGGTCACAGCACTGAAACTGTCCTCCTTTCCCTTCTCAATGAACTCCACACCGCTCACGATCGTGGCCTATTTACCCTAGCTGTCTCCCTTGACCTCTCCGCAGCCTTTGACCTAGTAGATCACCGCACTCTCCTCACTCGTCTTCGGGAAGCGGGTCTTTCTGGTCTGGTTCTCCAGTGGTTTCACTCTTTTCTTTCCTGTCGTTCTTTTTCTGTAGTTACCGGGTCTTCTTCTTCTGCTCCCACTCCCCTCACATGTGGGGTTCCCCAGGGTTCTGTTCTTGCCCCCCTTCTTTTTAATGTTTTTCTAGCTCCTCTTGCCCTCTTAATCCAGAGTTTGGGATTTCTGCGTATTACTACGCAGATGACATTTTTCTCTTGCATCATACAGACTCTCTTTCTCCTGATATCGCCCCTCTTAATCACTGTCTCACCGCTATAGCATCATGGTTTTCTTCCAATTTTCTTCACGCGAACCCCGCTAAATCTTTTGCTATCTGGTTCAAGTTTGGGAGTCCCCCCCCCCCTACTTGCGCCCCCTCCTTTTCTTCTCAGTCCATTCCTCTTGTCTCCTCACTCCGGTATCTGGGTGTTGTTCTTGACTCTTCTCTCTCTTTCACGGCCCATATTTCCTCTATTGTCCAGCGTTCTTTTCTTTCCCTTAGGCAGCTCCGGGCTGTCCGCCCCTTTCTCTCCTCTTCTGCTCTGGCCACTCTTCTCCTTTCCCTCGTGGTGTCTCGATTAGACTATTGTAACGTTTCCCTGGCTGGACTCTCTCAATCCCAGTTGTCTCGTCTTCAGCGCGTGCAAAACACTGCCATTCGTCTTCTAACCTATGCCTCTCGTTTCGACCATGTCACCCCTCTTCTTCTCCATCACCATTGGTTACCTGTCTCTTTCCGTGTTCACTATAAAATTCTTATCCTTGCGCACAAGGCTATTCGCACTGGCACTCCCTCTTACCTCGCAGATCAGATATGCTTTCGTACCCCACATCGTCTGCTCCGTTCCATTCATACAAATCGGATGTCCCTTCCCTCCCCCTCCCAGGCTCATCTTGTCTCTACCCGCTCCTCTGCTTTCTACTTTCTGGCTCCCAGCCTCTGGAACTCGCTCCCTCCCTCGCTCCGCGCAGAAGAATCCTATCAATCCTTCAAATCCCAACTCAAAACTCATCTCTTCAACCTAGCATTTGACCTCCCACCCTCGTCCTCCCCCTCCCTCCCTGCCCCATGATGTTACACTGTAATCTTCTAATTGGTTTGTTCTCTCTCTCTTTCCTTTTCTTTCCTTTTTCTATTGTTTTTAATTGGCGTTCCTTTTCTTTTCCTTTCCCGCAGCCTATTTTTAAATTGACTAATGTTTTATTGTAAACCGCTCAGGTGCCCATGGTGTTGGGCGGTATAATAAGTTTTATTAAACATAAACATAAACATAAAGAGATTCACCATACAAAAATCCTATCCAAGGCTATCAACCGACTAAGGGAGCTATTTGAAATCATTAAATCTCTAACCAAATCCCCTCTCTACAACTCCCATAAAATATCAATCAACCCACAAACCCTAGCCAACCACTATGCAAGGAAGTTAAAACAAAAAAACTTGGCAGTCTCTACTCCTACTGCAACGCTAGCAAATAACCTTATGGAGTAGAATTCCTTCCACCTCATTAGCAGTAAACAACTACTTGACACAATTTCAAAAATCAATACAACCACATCCCCCCTAGATCAGTATCCTGTTGCTTGGATTAAAGCGACAAAAACGGAACTATTTCCCTACCTATTAAACATAGTAAACAATCTTTATGCCAAGGAATCATGCCAAATGACCTGAAACTCACCGCAATCCACCCCTTACTAGTTCCTTGACAAAGATGACCCATCCTCATATCGGCCCATTGCCAGTATTCCCTTTGTGGCAAAAGTCATTGAGAAAGTTGTCCAACTCCAACTGCAAGACTTTATAGACACAACAGTGCCATTAGATGAATAACAATATGGATTTCGGCCTTTTCACAGGGTTGAAACCCTCTTATGGGCTTTCTTTGACATCTTCATCCGAGATATAGAAACATAGAAACATAGAAACATGATGACAGAGAAAGACCACATGGCCTATCTAGTCTGTCCTTCCATATGGACAACATTAAACAAGCATTCATACTTATTTTTCTTGACATATCCTCTGCTTTGACAATGTAAATCATAATATCCTCCTCACTAGACTTAACCAAATAGGCATAAAAGGAATAACTCACAATTGGTTTAAATCGTACATCTCCAACTGCTTTCAATATGTGAAAATAGACCATGACTCATCAGCAACCTCCCCCCAAGAATAAGGAATTCCCCAAGGTTCCACACTTTCTGCCCTACTATTCAACTTGTATCTCCAACCAATTTGCTCCATTTTTAAATAAAACACAAAATAAGATATCACATATATGCTGATGATGTCATTCTGTACTCCCCAAAAGACATGGAAAACCTCAATTATGACAACCTAACAGCATGCGTCAATGAATCAGAAGCCTGGCTCCATTCTAATGACATTACCATCAATTCCAACAAGACAGAAGTACTATTTACCTCAAGAAACCCTAACTTCAACCCTCAACAGTAATCAACCTGCATAACATCACACTCCCAGTCAAACATGAGGTAAAACACTTAGGAGTTATTCTGGACAAAACCCTCAACATGACCGCCCATATAAAACAAACAGCCAAAACTATTTTCTTTAAATTAAGGGCCATTCAACAACTCAGACCTCTGATTGACACAGATGACTTCAAATCAGTAGTCCAAGCTTGATCACACCCCACTTTGACTAGTGTAATAGCATACTTCAAGGAACAACCAAAAAGAATCTAAACATACTCCAAATGGCTCAAAACGTTACTGCCAGAATAATTTTTAAGGCCCGTCTATCTGATCACATCACCCCCATTTTGTACACTCTCCACCGGCTTCCAATTGCCAGTAGAATAAAATACAAAACCATAATGACTACGTTCAAACTAATCAACATTATAGCACCCTCTCACCTTGCATCCTTAATCCACATACCTCCTGACAACATTATATTGTGCCCGCCCAATTGAATACCCTCCCGGAAACACTATGAAAAATCAAAGACCTCCAATTCTTCCGAAAGGAATTAAAACATTTCTATTCATTCAGCATTACAATAACCCTAATCCCACCTCCAACCAACTCCCTCATACCAATACAACCTCTGAATTCCTTAGCTTCGACACACACCAAAGCAGCCATAAGTCCACCCCCACGCAATAACAATTCATACCACTAGTCAATAAAATAATCCGCTATATTCAGGCTGAAATCTCCTGCTGCTCACACTGCTATCCAGAATGATCTCCTAATACTGAAGACTTCATTGTAAATAGTTATTGTTACCATCTGTTTATTGTAAATTATTCACTGTTATAACTACGTTTGATGTATTGTATTTGTTACACTATAAACTGCCCCTGATCTCTGAAAGGGGTGGTATAGAAAAAAGTTACAAATAAATAAATTAATAAATAAATCTGGTCTGCTGAAACTGACCGAGGAGCAATCACGTATTTTGAATGCCCCTATCATGCCTCAGGATGTTCCGCGAGGCATTAAAGGCCTAAAGAGTGGAAGGGTACTGGGCCCAGATAGATTTTGGGGGGAATTCTATAAACTCCTTCAGGATAAGGTGGCACTTCCCCTAGCGGATTACTATACGGATCTGATGGGGAAGGGATGCTTTCCGTATGAACCTAACGAAGCACTTACAGACGTTCTAGCTAAACCAGGCAGGGATCTTACTCTGGTGGGGTCATACCACCCTATATCCTTGATTAATGTGAATATCAAACTTCTTGCTAAGTTTGCTCCTGACCTTCATCCCCGGCAATCAGGTCGGATTTGTAAAGGGAAGGAGCGTGACGATGAGTCTTAGGCATATACTGGCATCCATGTATGTAAGTCGGTGTGAGTCACGCCCATCTCTCCTGATTAGTTTTGATGCTGTAAAAGCATTTGATAGGGTCAGCTGGGCCTTCATGCATCAAGTGTTGGAAAAGGTTAGGATTCATGGTTCTTTCCTAGATGCTATTCACTTATTATATTCTGATCTTTGTGGAATGATATTAGTCAATGGTAAAACCACTCAAGAATTCCCACTGAGGCGTGAACTCGACAAGGATGACCACTCTCACTCCTACTTTTTGTGCTCACCCTGGAGCCCTTGTTATTCATGATCCATAGGGAACCTGGACTAAAAGGAGTCAAAATGAGCCAGAAGGATGAATTTTGGGTTGCTGCATTCACAGATGACATACTAATCCACTTGGAGGATCCGGTGTGTGGGCTGCCTTTAACCCCGAGTATGGCCACTACTCGGGGTTAAAGCTTAACCTGGACAAGTCAGAGGCTCTTCCCCTAGATCAGGCAATTCGCCGCAACTGGCCTTGAGCCTTTCTGCTAAAATGGGCAGACGGGCGCTTTAAATACCTGGGCATTCAGTTGTCAGCCAATCTCTCAGAGCTATATACAGCCAACATCCTGGTTTTACTGGAAGATCTTAAGAAATGGGTCCAACGATGGTGCGACCTCCCCTTATCGCTGGGAGGCCGAATAGCGTTATTTAAAATGGTGCTGTTCCCCAACTGGCTGTACTCCCTACAAACGATACCGATATTGGTTAAACACTGAGACCTATGCATTGTGGAACATGAGCTGAACAACCTGTTGTGGAAGGACTGGCACCCTAGGATTAAGTTAGCGGTGCTTCAGTGCCAGTGGGAGTGGGGGAAATGGGAGTCCCTGATCTGGCCCGATATAAAATGGCTTGTCTGATGCGACATGTTCGAGATTGCCTTTGGGACAGAGCGGACCACATCCTCTTGACTTTAGAACAGAACGTGACTGCCCCGCTCCACTTACATTATATTCTACATGCACCACCAGCCTATTGTCCATCAGAGCTGCGGCAGAACATTCTCTTCTTCCCAATATGACAGGCTTGGTGATACATCACAAAATTGTTGGGGCGGACATCTGCTTTTTCATCTTACTTACCAATTCGGGGCACTGGAGACTTTCAACCAGGGATAGACGCAACTGGATATAGGAAATGGAATGAGCTGGTCATAGTTAATATAGAACTAACTCCCTTAGTAAACAGGTCAGTGTGCACCAATGGTGCTATTTATTGAACTCTGTTAATGTTGTACTGTTAACATGCACTAACCTGTGGAAGCTGCAAAACCTTTGCAGTATTTTCAGGGGGAAAGCAACTGTGCTACTGAAGCAGGGCATTGGTTGCTACCATGTGTTAATCACGTGGCTGCCAATGCACGAGGGATTTATCTATACTTCTCTAAGTATAATTACTATAATAGTTTTCCTTTACCTGTGAAATTAACCATTAATGCATACCAAAGATACATATATAAACTGCGAGATGCAGTCTCTACTCTATTCCTCACCCCCAATTTGAAATTCTGCGTTAGATGTTTAACGTGGAAGCTGTGTGCGCTGTTAAAGCAGCACTCTAGCTATTTTTGGAGCTCACTATTCACTATTAAAACACATGTTAATCACCTAATATTTAGTGGTGACCAACCAAAAGTGTCATTAAAATAGTCGGACAATGATATTTTAATGAAACCTTTGGATGATCGCCACTAAATATTAAAATTTAAATTGAACTTGCAATTGGGGAAGCTCTCATAATAGCAGCTTTTGTTGTGAAAGTCCAACACAAAAATGTCTATATTGGGGAGCTGGTAGCTTACATATGGGATTTTTGATGTGTCACTTGGTGCCATGTTAGTTGTATGGCAAAATGCTGGGGCATCCCCCTCCCCCCCCCATTTCAGATGGAACACGACACACAACAAAATGGCCAAAGTCACTAGAATCAGCTCCTTCTCTCATTCTCCGCAGATAGGTTAGCACGTTAGAAATGGATTTGAATAGGTCTAGAAAAGAGCAAAGACATGGGGTAAGCGCAGAGGACCCCGAGAGACAGTGAAGCAAGGACAAAGTTACTTGCCAAGTGAGTTTGTGTTATTACTGCAGGAAGAGAAAGATCAATGATGCATGTGATGATTGTTAATGTCTGTGATATTCAACCGAGGCCTCTTCGTCCCACAGAGGCAGAATCTATTGCTTCCTAGAAACGAATGGTATCCCGAGGGGCAAATGCTCAGATTAGCGGCAGTTCTCTATATAGTAAATAGCACCACATTGCAGAAAGGAATTTTGTGGGTAGTGCTTCTTTATGAAAATGAACTTTGAATTGCCTTTTGTCTCCTGTGCATGCCTTTATGTTCAGAATGATTGTTTTTCGTTAATAGAATGAAAAAATACAAAGTGAAACACGTAGAATAAACTTTATTATATTTGTAATTGAACAAATGAATTTGCGGCCATAGGAGTAAATAAAATATATTCTCCTTAAATATAGAATAAGATAAAATTAGCATGCAAATTAGATGAGGGATCGCGTTGTGAGTTTTCCAAAGTTCTTAAATAAGGAGTTTGTATGGAGTCAGTGAATTTGCATTAGACTTAATTATGTTCTCTGGCTATTAGTCTGAAAGCAGCCATGCATCACAGCTATAACTTATAATGACTCTCATTACTATTCGAAGATAGATGCATTAATAATTCTTAAAAAATGTGAATGTGGCATTTTAGATTCCATATTTAAAACAAGCCTAATGGCAACAAGAGTTATGACAGACAGGACATAATTCTTTGGCTGTGTATTTTTTATATCTTAATTTACTTGGAAGAAAAGTAAGCAACGTTGATTTCCTTCTAGAACAATTAGACACTGCAATTGCACAATTAAGGAAATAAATACATGTTTATGTTGTTAGATTCCGATTTTCTTTTTATCCTAAAGGGCTGAGGTGTGTAGATCGATTTTATCTTAGAAATGGCCTGCGTATGCTGAGGTTACCCGCTGTCCTCTCATCTTAGGTGGCTATTCATGAAATATCGGACATTCCTATGCCCTTCTCTGTTTTATCTCACTGCAGTCTAAAGCAGAGCCTCCTGTCTAGTGCAATTCTGTGGTCAAGGTAAAGGCCCCAAACGTTAGTCCCTGTTGCTGAATTGGTGAGCCCCATGGACTTGCTGTGGGAGACTGCAGAGAGCCAAAACTTCAGTGATACCAGTGAAGGCAAGCATCTTCTCTTTCTGTTCCCTTCCTCTTGAGGTCCTCTCCCCCTCCAGTATCAGGTTGGATAATGGCAGCGGCAATCCAGCGCCTTAGATTCTGTCCATCTCTTCTGCTGGTCTAGGCTGGAATGTCATGGTTTAATCAAATGGTTCAAAACATGACCCTCTGGCCCTGGACACCCTAGGAGGAGAACCCAGCTCAAGGCACTGTACTGCTGATGGCTTCCTTCGAGCCAAGTGGGTCAGTGAGGGCATCGGGGAAGGGTGACAGCGATAGTGACTGATAACGAGGACAGTGATGGTGGTGGAGGGTGAGGGATAAAATAGGGAAAATGAATGAGGGAATATGGGGGTAGAGATGGGGCAGGGAGAATGATTGAGGGAGGGTGGGTATGGATGTGAAGAGCTGAAAATTGTGATTTGAGAGGGTGTAGAGGGTAAGCGAGGGGTCTTGAAGGGTTTTGGAAGGAGTGAAAAAGAGAGAAGGGGTCAGCTTCAGAAATAAATGTGTGAAAGCTTATCTTACTGCCTTCCTCTGATCCCGAATCTCACATCTTCCCAGTTTGTGGCCTCCCTTTTCTTCTGCTCTCATTCCTCTTCCCCATCCCCATGAACCTTCCTCCTTCTAGGCTTTGATTCTTTAGCCCTCTTCCCCCTTCTTTGAGATCCTCTTTCCCTCCCTGTTTCCAGGATCCCTTTTTATAGACCTATTCTCTACCCCCTTTCTCTCTCCCCCCATATAAATCATTGCAAAAATTGATCTTGATTTGTGATATGAAAGGAATATTCCACATCAAATACATTAACCTTTAAATAATCTACTTAGCAGAAGGACCTTCAAAATGTCAATGAAATGCTGTTTACCTCCAAGTAGCAAATATACTGAAAAAAAGCAGGAATGAATTCTGACTTTTCTGTTTTGTGCCTTGCCTCAGACTTTGCATTTTTGATGTGTGCCGTGCCCATCGTTTACTCTTAAACCTATAATAACTTGCATTATTCTGTTGATAGCTTGTAGGGATAAGATAGGAGTGAGTTTTATCCATCTCTACCACTTTCCTGTCACTTCAGTGATGTTAACTGATTTACTGAGAATGAGAGGTTGCATTATGCAGCCACCAGCTAAATGCAGAGGTAAGGCCTTAACGAGGAGCTGCCCATCTCTTTTTCAATAGTGTTCACAGAGTTTAAATACAAGGAAATCAGCCACTCAGAGGAAGAAGATTAAAACACTTGTTTCCCCCATGATCATCCGCTCGTTCGTCTTATTGCTGAAGACGAGGGTTTTCACAGAGCCCTAAAATTCACTCCCACAATTTGTTTGAATAAACAGTCTAGAGGAGCCCCTTTACTAAAGGGTGCTAGCCGACAGCCTGTGTTCTGTGTCTACTGAAGGTGTGCTGGGACTTGCATCGCCTAGGGTGAGACTGTGACACTTATCATGGGTTGATGTCCCACATCAACTGTGCAACTTGAGTTATGGTTGTGAGTTTGCGGGATGCGGCAGAAGCAGGCGTGGTGTAGTTCAGAGCAGTTAGCACCGGGTTCACCTAACGCCACCTCAATAGATCAAGTGAAGTGCGCCAGCGCTAATGTCGCCATGTTAGGGGAAAGTGCTCCACGTTAACTGCCGGGGAAATGTTTATGCGGTGATTTTGCACCTAACGCGCCATTGTTTCGGCGCTTCTGGCACTTTAGGTGGAGCACCCTAGCGTCCTTTAGTAAAAGGGCCCCTTGGTCTAGGTAAATTAGCTAGATCTCATTTATCCACTGTTTCGCCAATGCAGCCAAAGGATTTGGTCAGAATTAAAGCCTTAGTTGTAACACTTTATTTTAAAATTCTATATTTATTACATTTTCTATATACATCCAAAAGCAGTGTATACACTAGGAAAAATGATAACACAATATATCCAAGAAGGAAAGAAAATATTTCAAGTCAAGCAATCTCATCTGCTTAGTCCACAAATAAAAGAAAAAAGGAGGCATCTGGAGAAAACACCTAAGGCAAACTCTAGCCTAAGGAACAAACATCAAGTCAAACCAGGGTGAAGACTTACACGTCAACCATATGAGAAACCACATTAACCACAGCCCCCTCCACGAGCTGCCCTGGTTCAAAACATAGAAATCTTTACAGGAAATTATACAATGAGAAGGACATCTCGGAATAAACTTCCCACTCAGGGAGAGGACCATAGGCCGAAGGCCTAGGAACTCCTTCCTCCTCTGTTGGGCAGCTCGTAATAAATCAGGAAAAGTGCGAACAATGATCCAAGAAACTGCTCATTAAAATTCCTAAAGAAGGAACGAAGAATTACTGATTTATTAGGTTCCAAAGCTAATGTAACAAGCAGGGTAGTTTGCTCAGTGACTGTCTCCGAAGAGCTTTCCAGAAACCGAATCAGGCCTCCGGGATCTCAAGCGGCATGACTAGGACTCATTTGTCCTTGGCCGGTGCCCAAGAACAAATACTGAACCCTCACGAGAGGGGGAAAGTTTTCTGGAGGGAACTTAAGAACCTCCTGGAAATACTTGTGAACCATCTCTAAGGCAGACAGAACAGGGGATTTAGGGAAATTAAGCAAACGCAAATTAATCCTGCAAACTTGATTATCCAAATATTCCGTCTTTCTAGAGAGGACAGCTTTATTTATTTTATTTATTTATTTGCAGTCTCTTTTATACTGCGCTATTCGACATCAGTGCGGTTTACAATGAACATAAGAGTTGCACATCTCAATTTCGTGATTTGTGCTTCTTCCGTGTGAACTATCTTCCCTGCTTCTTCTTCTTGTAGCCGAGAGACCTCTAGGATACTACTTTTCACAGAAGACAGTTCCATACTCACAGTTCTAACCATGCTTTGAAGAGAGGAGGAGTTCATTGTGGCCATAGTGTCCCATAGAGCTTCTAGTGTAATTCTTGCAGGTTTAACCATCGCCCCAAAGACCGGAATCTATATTCCACCACCATTTGCCCCTGATAATCTCCACAAACTGAAATAGATGATTCTGCAGCTTTTTCAGTGTTCCTCAAAGACTCAGTAGTGGGAAGGATGGAAAACAGTTCAGCCGCGGATCCTTCTTCAGCCCCCCTCTCTGGTGTGCTCATTGGTAAACCAGGGGGAAGCACTCCGTTGGCTACACCAACACTTCTGGGTCTGGGCGGGGGCGTTCATTGCTCCAGAGCCAGACCCTAGATGCGTCCACGGCCACTGAAAACCCATCCAGCGGCCCTGCTGAAGACACTGCTCCTGCCCCTGGGATGGTAAAGCTACACTCCGTGAAGATCTTTTGCCCGGAAATGATATCCCCAGCCAAGCCTGAGGGTAGGCTGGCTTGCTTCTGCTTACGACGCCCCATGCTGCAGCGAAAGTTCTCACAGGGCTCTAGACCGACAGGTTAGCTCAAACAGCCACCCAGAGTCTGCTCCCTGCCGCCATCATGCTTCCTCTCTCAAAATGAGCCCTGAAACACTTTTTTTGGTCTTTTTCCTGAGAGGATTTTGCTATTTGACCACGTGAGACCTTTTTTGCTGAATGCAGTGTACTGAGAATGAGTTAAAAAAAAAACACGATAGCTATGTAAAATAAAATTGTAACCTGTCATTTCTTTGCCATTTATTATAAACTACTGCTACTACTGAACATTTGTATAGCACTACAAGATGTACGCAGCGCTGCACAGACACATGTAAAAGACGGTCCCTGCTCATCAGAGCTTACAATCCAGTCAAGACAGAAGGCTCTAGTCAAACCAGAAAGAACACTAATCTTACGTTATTCTACACTGCAAGAACTCCATCAGCAAGGCTTTAGGATTGCAAAGCAGAGACTGCGCCTCTCATTGAGGATTCAGAGCTGAAGAATTAAAGATAAGGGCAGGGCAGTTGAGTATTATCGCCTACACACCTTTAAGTTTATCCTTGAAATACTCAAAGCCTAGGGAAAGCTGTTGTGCTTGAGGGACATTTCTGGGTTTGTTTGCTGCTGACAATATTTCAAGGAGATTATTTTGGTGGGACAATATTTCAAGGGCATGTGACATACATGGACCTATGTTCCTGTTCTTTGAGATTTGATGGATTAGAGCGTACAGTTTTTGCCAGTCATTCAGATTCAGCAAACCAGTGCCTTGCTGTGGTCAGGAAATGATATTACTTTGCCTGACGCATAATAGCTTGGGGTTACTGAGTGATGAGTCACCTGAAACAAATACTTTCCTTGAAATGGTTCGTTAAAACAATTTATCTGAAATCTGTCAGTAGGCTTAAAATATGAACAATCATTGCCAGATGAATGCTTGGTCTTACCTCGGGTTCACATCAACAGTCCTGGTACATCTGCATTTCGTATGCCTCAGTGTACTACTTTTTTCATGGAGGAAAAGTTGCCTGGCTCCACCCCTGGGGTGCTGGGCTATATTCCCATTTGTGATGGGTCTCCATTAGAAGCACCACAATCAGCTACTGCTTTGAGCTTTGATAGCTCAAATATTCCACACAAGGACCTTAAATATACCTTTTACACTGGGCAGCTTCCCCTTCCCTTCATAAAAAAAGCAAAAGCAGGTTCTAACAAATGACTAAATCATTGTTTGTTTTCCTTATGCTTATTCCCTAATCCACCAAACAAGTCTCATGATAGAATGAAGTTGTAGAACCCAAGTGGCTTTCAATACTACAGTACCAAATATGCTATAGTACCATAGTTCTGGAAAACACTAACCTGACCCAGGTTTTCACCTGATAGACAGTGCAAATGAAAAAGACTCACACACTTGCAAATATAAAATACAAGCAAAGGAGCCAGATATGGATAGATGAGATTTGTCTGATTGTTTCTTCACTTGCTCTGCCACCACCCTACATAATCATGTTTCGACGTGTGTCTTCGTCAGAGGTGTTTACATTGCAGACACGACAGTGGTTGAAACACGGAGGTGATCTGCTATTCTAAATGGCGTTTGATGCTGCAGTAAAACAGGATGGATGATCATTTAGAATAACAGATCACTCTGTACTTGATCCACTGTCGCATCTCCAATGTAAACACCCCTGAAGAAGACAAACATCAATAAAACCTATGGGCACTGTACACTGAAGAAACAGGCAGAAATTCTTCACCAGCGCAGACCGCAGACCTATGTAACGCCTCCTCAGACTCGTGTTGAATCAGCTCTGACAGTCTCTGCATTTGCGCTGACTTGCAAATTGCTTCATTGCCAGGCACTGAAAAGGATTTAAAGGTGGGGTGTGCTGCTGGTAGCATGGGCATTTACGCATTATTTATGCTTGCATTTGATTCCTTCCTGCATTCTGTTCCCATGCTAGTGCAGAAAATTCTGCATAAATGCTGCACATATGCCTTGGCTAACAGCAGCACAATTTTTGGCATCAAGTTGTCTCTGCTAGCACTTCCTTCAGCATCACTGTCATATCTGCAGAAGAGATCTGCACCTTCTCTTTATGTTGGTCCTATGCATGATGTCCCAACGTATCAAGGTCCTGCAATAGTACAGTGCTGATACTGCCCTGTCCAGGGTGGCTCAAGGCAATCTGCTGCCTGAGGTGATGGATGAGATGGCGCCCCCCCCCCCACCAAGTGGTGGGGGGGAAGGGATCTTTCTCAAAACTCCAACTAGGGAATGAGACAAACCAAAAAGCCGATTAGATAATGTGGAGCAAATGCAAGATGTTCGCACACAAAGGAACTAAAAGAAAGAGTGAGAAATATAGCAGTTTATAGGGAGGAGTGGCCTAGTGGTTGGGGCAAGGTACCTCAGGCCAGAAGGTTGGGGGTTCAAATCCCACTAGAGGACAGCAACCTTGGGCCAGAAGGACTGGGGCTTCTAGTCCCACAGGTGCTCCTTGTGGTCTTGGGCAAGCCACTTAACCCTCCATTGCCCATGTTTCCTGTAAGTATTAGTGTATGTGTCTCAAATCCCCTCATGTTGAATGTATCCTCCAATTGTGTTGTGACCACTTTGATTGAAGGATAAGGTGGTATACAAAACTGTCTAAATAAATTGTGTTATGGTATGTGCCTTTTCTTTTTAAACATATATTCTGCATTCACAGAACCCCTTCCTCAACAATGGGTGCAGAGCAGAGGTAGGACATTCACCCACAGAACTCAATATAAAAAAAAAAAATCTGAGTCTGGTCATCTCACCAATAACAAACATTCTCCAGTACCAGGCATATTGGGAACTAATATAAAACCATACAAAAGTCATCGAAGATCTACAAGGCCAAATCTACCCTATCATACCAGCATTAACTTCCAAAACTCATACAATGAGGGGCCTACCCAGAAAAGAACAGCATGGTAAATATTGCCATGGGCCCTAGAATATCCATATGCCTTCTAGGTAAACTGAACAAGCCAGATTCTTACATAGAAGCTCCATGCTAACAAAACAGCTGGCCTCAATCATACACTTAGAACTAGGGTGACCAACTCTTGAACTGCTAATTTTTGGATATTGGCCTTAAAAAATTGGGACACTACCTAAAAAGTTGGGATCTTTTTCATTAGTACATAAAATTACAAAATGCCTTGTGATATATAGAGTGCCATCGAAAAGTCTCTCCTTAGTGAGAGCTGTGTTTGGAAAGGCAGCCCGCTGAGGAGAAAAAAATCTAGACGTGAGCCGTTGACCAGGACTGCTACCCCCACTGCATAGGAAGCCCTCTCCATTATGCTAAGGAACATTTGGAAGCTAAAACAGACCCCCCTTTTATTTTTTTTAAAGTACCCAGGCATTACTAAAGAAGACTCGCTCACCGATCTGCAGCCTGGAGTCTGTCGTGGCTGTAGCATTGCCAAAGTAACGGCTGTTTTTGACAAGAGGCTTTATTACCGGCACGGTGCTTCCTGGAGTTCTGAGATGGAATCAGTTTGGGCCAATGCTTGGGATTCCCGCAGAGAGTTAACAGTTCTCCCGGCCGCTTCTACCTGTGGAGCTTGGGATCCTCGCGGGCTGTCAGTAGCATGCCGGAAATTGCGGCTGTATTTATAGCTTTCTTCCAAGTGGCAGTTTCTAGGAGGCAGCACTCCGGCAGTAACAGCTTTATTTATTTCTGATTCTGCCACCTCTGGCCTACCACTGCCTTACTGCTGCTTTTTTTCTCGTTTGGACAAGCTTGAGCAGGAAAAAGAGCAGCAGGAAGGCAGTGGCAGCCCAGAGGCAGCAAAATTAGAAATAAACACAGCCGGAGTGCCGCCCCCTAGAAACGTCTGCCTGAGGCGACCACCTCAGTTGGCCTAATGATAGAACCGCCCCTGGTGCTGTCAAGAACTGCCCAGAGTTCTACACAATTATTAATTTGCCTAGGCCGAGAAAAGGTAATTTCTGAAGGTAAAATGTGTTTCCCTTATGGAAAAGGGCTTTTAGTAAATTGTTGTGGGCAAGCTTACATGCATAGTGTCACCATACTCATAATTTCACCTGCAGTGGAAAGAGGTGTGCCCCTGGGGGGGGGGGGGGTCCTTGCCCCTGCATGCATACTTGAGAATTTTCCAAAATGTTTATGTTATCTTTTCCTTGGGAAATGTTACCCACATAAGTTCGAAGGTTTAAAGGCATGCGGGAAGATTTCATGAACTAATTTTCAAAGTGAAAAGTGCACGCACAGTTTCACTTTGAAAGCTGGAGCAAAGTCCATGGGTAAAAGTACAACAAATTTTGCCCCAGTGGTGGCAATTAAAAAACTACCACCAAAAGCCCTCTATTTTTTCTACAAGAAGTGAATCTGATGTTTGCCTGACGTTTCATTTTTACAGCAAGTGAGCCATTATGGTTGGATCAATTTATTCCATTTCAGTCAGATAAACAAATATAGATTAAACACTCTCTAGACAAGTAAAATCATGTCGTACATGGAAGTAAAAATGTATTTTCCTGAAGACATCCAGCTTCAGATGCAGAGCCGCACACAGGTTTCATCTGTAATACAATCCTGATGTTCAGTAATGCAAGACAATCATTATTACCCCCCTTAGGCAAAACCTCATCCGAATGACAATAAAAACTGGCTATAGTGAGCTTTGCTAAAGGAATTTCCTATAGTGTATTGCACTCAAGGAAAACTGCTGTTCTCATGTCTGAGACACCTCGTATGGTGTAGGAAAGACCAGCATGCAACATGGACCTTTTTAGTCTGATGTATCTCTAAGAATGTGAGCTCTTTCGCAGACTCCTACTATCATGCAAACGGAATAGTACTCACCTGGCCCTCCTACAGTTCCTGTGTTGCAAACCGGCTATCCAGGTTGGTTTGGACAAGAGAGGGAGGAAGTTGGGGGAAATTGCTTGACTCTATTCCTTTGAAATTTGCTCTTCTGCTCTGAGGTGCTCATGGAAAGCAGGTTAGAGAATCGACACAGTTAAACTTTTCACTGTGTGCACAATAGAAAACCATTAGGTAATATGAATGCAAGTGTGTGATCTTAACTTTGTCAACGCCCATTTGATTTGCTATTTTTCTGGTGCAAATAGGTAGCCACTTTGGAAACAGAGAATGCGATTCTCTGCTGTGGGTCATTATGGCTTTCATTGATCTAGATGAGTTTACGCAAGCCCAATGTAACTGCATTGTCCCATAATAGATCTGTTGAAGCTTGTCAAAAATATATTATGATGGTCCAATAGAAGGTTCTTTTCCACAACTTGCTTGTTGACCATTATTTGCACATATCCAAGTGGATTAAAATAGCAACTACAGTTTTCTGCTCATTGATCCAAGAAGAATGACTCAGAAATGATATTGAGTGTGGGGACAATGCTGACCCAGTATGGTAGAATTAAATATCTACTGCATTGGCCTGAGGCAATGGCCTTAGTCCAGGGGCGGGCAATTATGGCCCTCATGCACCACAATCCAGCCTGGTTTTCATGATGTCCCTAATGAATATTCATGAGATCTATTTGCATCCACTGCCTTCCATTGTATGGAAATAGGCCCATGAATATTCATTAGGGTCATCATGAAAACCAGGCTGGATTGTGATGCATGAGGGCTAGAATTGCCCACCCCTGCCTTAGTCATAGGCACCTCATTTCGACCACCTTGACATCGCTTCCCATCCTGATCTTAGCTTGCTCTCTCTCTCTCTCTCCAGCCACCCATATCAATCTCTTCTCTCCTTTCCTTCATCTGTCGGGATCTCTTGTCTGAAGCTGCTGTGGCAATGGCGGCGGCGGCGGCAGCATAGGGGGGAGGGAGGTGTTGCACGTCTTCAGCCCAAAAGACCAGCAGTAGAACATGTTAGTTCAACTAGAAAGTTTCTTTGTAAAAAGCATTGAAATGGTAGAATTATAATTTTGTAAATAGCTTAGCATCAAATTGTCATTTTTCATTTTCCTGCAAAGATATTGCTCATGAGATTTAGTAACGAGGCTTGCAAATAGAAAAACTCTGGAAAACATTTTCACAGAAGGTGTTCTTCTGACACTAATGGTAATAGCATGATGAAGTTTTGCAAAACTTAATAAACAAAAAGTACTGTGAAATAAATTGGCCATTGCTAACATGCTTGGGCTTGCATTGAAAAGAGAAAATCTGATATTTTTCGAAAATGTTAGCGGAGGAAATAACATTCTCAGCGGAAGAACATGTATTTGGAGGAACAAGATGCTAGCCAGTTTGAAAATTCAGAATTCCTCTACCTACCTGGCTTCCCCAGGACTGTCTCCTCTCAAATGTAAAAAATACTCATAGCTTTCACTGGTTCAAGTATTAATGCCACAAAACCCTTTTACGTAAAAGAGACTATAGACTGCCAAAATTTATGGCAATTACTATGTCTGGTTTTCTTGAGGACTGTATTTGACTGTCTCATGTTTATGTACAGTATATAGCTTTGCCTGGTGAAGGGTTCTCACCATTCCAGCATGCAAAGTGCACAGGACCATTTCATTTTTTGTCTAATTAGTAGGTGCAAGCCATCCTGTTGTAATGTCACCCTTCTGGGATGGTTGTTTGGGTACTGCCAGCCCCTATCTAGCAACTAGGATTCATAAGGCTTTGTGTGGTTTTGTGGTACTGACCGTGTATGTGGCTGTAAATGGTTTGCTTTTATGCATCGACCTTGTCTTTGGTCATGCTTAAATTTTATTTTAGTCCAATGTGGAGTCGTCCCTTGATTTTTAAGTTTGTGCACTCATGAAGAGTGTGTACTGTACAGAGATTTTACACACCCCTTTGCCTAAGTGCCAGAGAGAGAGAGCAGAGGCACCAGCTTGATTCCCAAGCCTAAAGAGAAGACAGAGATACAATGGGATAGTTTCTCTCCGGGTGTGGAAGGGAGCAAGATTGAAGTAGGATGCCAGTGAGAAGAGAGATAAACCACTATCCACTATCCCTCTTTTGGTGTCCACTATCTTAGGAACCAAAAGAGGGAACTCCTTTGCCCATTGCAGGACAGCCATGTAGTCAGATTGGGATCATCAACGCAAATAGTTAAGGTGATACAATCCATATTACCAAGGAATGAGTATTTTCTGGGCGTAAGGACTGCAACCAGATAGTTTGATTTGGACATTACACCCAGTAAAGTGAATTGGAGCCCCCAGTTCAGGGTCAAATGTTTTTTGCATGTTGTGCACCATGGCCTTGAAGGGATTAATGCTCCCCCCCACCTACTTCCATGTAAAATCTGCTCCCTTTGGATAAGAATGTGTGCCAGCTAAGTGATGAATTTGAAAATAACCCAGGAAGTATTTTGCTCTGAGGACCCCTGGACTATGAATTGCCTCCTTGCCAGCAGGACCCGGACTAATGTTAGCGATTAGTTGTTTCATAATCTGTTTTACAGATTGTTCTATGTTCACTTGTGATTCGTGCATATTTTGGAAAAATAAACTGCTTTTATAATAAACTTAATATGTGGTATATTAAATAAAATGAAGCATGAAACATTTTTTAGATCTGCAAACTTGACTCATAAAATGTGAATTGACCCCCCTCTTCTTTGGTTGCTACGCTAAAAATCCTTGTAGGTATTTCTGGCAGTTCGACTGAAAGAAGCTGCAGTTGAAACTCGAAAGTGATTCCTGGACTATCTAATTTTTTAAATTCTGTTTTCAATAGTGAACAAAGCAATTGGGGGATTCTTGGAAATACAGGACCGTACCAAGTTAGAAATGAGTCCTGTGCATATAAACGAATCTGGCGCCCCCCCCCCTCCCTAGAAAGCCCAGTGATGATATCAGTACCATGTCTATACTTGTGTCCTGGGCGGCCGCACTGCTCGCACAGACCTTGGTATGGTCCTGGGGAATGCATGCTTTTCTGAATAACAAGGTGTAGAGCGTAAGAAGGTACCTAGCCCGAGGGTAATTATATAAAGCCACTCCCAGCGACTGTGCATTTTCACGTGCGGATCTTACACCTGTTCTATAAAGTCATGTAGGCGCATAATTGATTTTATAAAATCCTAGCGTAAGTGGCAGAGAACACATTTTAAATTAAGGCGCCTACGTTTCTCAAGTATGAATATAAATGTCAGTATTCGGTATTTTCAGAAAGCCTTTGACAAGATTCCACAAGAGACATTCTTGGGAAAATTGACTAGATTGTAAGCTCTTATGAGCAGGGACTGTGTCTTATGTACAGTGCTGGGTATGCCTTGTAGCTCTTTAGAAATGATTAGTGGTAGTAGTAGAAAGTGAAAGGTCATGGGGTAGGAGGCAGTGTACTACTGTGGATCAGGAACTGGTTAAAAGATAGGAAGCAGAGGGTAGGGCTACAAGCCCATTTTCTCAATGGAGACAGTTGAGTAGTGGAGTATCCCAGGGATCTGTGCTGTGCCCTGCTACTTTTTAACATATTCATAAATGACCTGGAAATGGGAATAATGAGTGAGGTGATCAAATTTGCAGATGAAACAAAATTATTCAGAGTTGTTAAAAAACATAAGAGGATTGTAAAATATTGCAAGAGTACCTTGATAAATTGGGAGACTGCAGATTGTTTTTGAAATGCTCATTTGTTATAATTTAGTACATTAGGAAGGCAAACCTGGATTGGCACTGACAGGTAGTAAGAACTGCCTGCTGACTCCATTAAGAAACATTAATGTGTATTTAAAAGTCTGTCTCTTGGAAAGCGAGCACTGACGGTAATGTTGCAGCATGAATTACGCAGTGGAGACGTTTGCCGATACAAAATTACCACTCAAATAAGGGCATCGGTGTCAGGTTCTAGAATCCAGCAGCATGATTCTAAAGCGATCAAACGTTTGCTTGCTTCCATATAGCTCACTTTGCTGAATGAATGCTCAATGGCACTAAAACATAGTCATATACAGTATTTTGCAGCTTTGGAGGTTACATGAAACTGACCTAATAAAACATATTGTAAATTTTCACCAAGACATGCATTAAGTTATTTGGTTACGTAATAGACAGATCTCTTTGGGTGACATTTCAATCACTACATAACTAGCTAGGTTGCAGTTGAAAACGTTCCTAAAGCTGGCTGGCTAGATTTAAGACAGGATTGGCCACCTAACTAACGGGTTTATTTGGTAAAGTGTATGGGATTCAGCTGTGCACATGAGTACCACAGTTTTGAATTCCACAGTGATTTCTGTTGTGTTGTGGTGGCTAGGAACATGAAGGCATATTTCACGAATGACGTCAAAGTCAGAACGTGAGAAAAAAAGGCAGGCACATGCAACTTCGGGCACAATTTCACAAACGTGGATATACCTCATATGGATGTCTGCGGGACCATTTACATAGATTTATTTATTTATTTATTTATTTATTTAACTATTTCTTTTATACCGCCCCTTCCAGAGATCAAGGGCGGTTTACATATAACAGGTTAACAGTCTTGTACACAGTTTGTATACATTTTACATAGAACAATAGAATTCAACTATTTACATTGAACAGTAATATAAACTTTGTAGGTATTAAAACAAACACATCTAACTTTTTACAAATATATATTTACAGATATATTTATATATTTATAGATGTCCAGAAGATAATACTCGAGACGTTCAACGGTAGTTCAAACGCAAAACAAGTTTCCTTATTCCAGAAAAAATCTCATTGCGATTGTGGAGTGTACCGGGGTTGGTGGAGTGTCACGTTCTCTACACCCTCTGGATGTTTAACTGCCCAAATGAGCACTTTCCTGATGTGTAATCGTGCCTGCAGCAAGTCTAAACTTGGATGAGGTCACAGACATCTTCAACATTTCTGCAATCGAGCACGGACACCTGTGTCTGTCACCCTGCCCCAGACATACCTCCAGCACACCCTCTGTCTACCTGGACATCGCCTTGCTGAAGACATCTTTAGACAGTGTTTGCAAAATGGCTCCGGGGACATCTTTATGATTTGCAGGTCAAAATCATGAATGAGACTTCTAAAATTACCGTCTTTGTATATTCTCAGGCAGTACAATATGAGATTGTGGGTGTCCATCCAAAAAGAGGCCCCTATTGTTAAAATCCCTGGTGGGGTACTGGTGAAGGTCATGAAAAACCACTCTATGACATTGAAGGTAATCTTATTACAGGTTGCCTGGGTGGTGGGGCCAAATAAATGCATATTTGAAGCCTTTTTAATAAAGACAAATAGGTGCATATGTATCTGCACAAAACCTGCCAAAACACAGCTTAAATGTGGCCGCACCTCAGCCCAGGAACAGTTGTAAATTAATGTGATGGAAGTACCTGTATAGTGTACAGTATATATTTTGTAAACTATGGGCCTGACATTCAAAGGCCTTTACACGGGTAACTTCCTTAGTTACCTGTGTAAATGCCTTAACCAGGATTTCTGAAGGGCACCTATATGGGTAGTGCCCTTCAAAAATCCTGTCTAAGTCCCTAACACGCCCAGATGCTATCTGCATAGTACTGGGGCATGTTAGGGGCATTCTGTGGTGGAACGGGGGCAGAGGAAGTGGCTACAAGGGTAGCAGTGATTTTTGAAAATCACTGCTACCGTGTAGCCTTTGCGGCTGCTGGGGCGTCCAGGCTTACCTGGATTTACACTTCCGACGGCGCAGAAGTGAAAAATTGGGTTACGGGGGTTGGCGGGTAGGCTATGTGCCACAGTGGTGCCTAACTCAATATCTGGCCCTATGTGTGTACATTGGGATTCTACCCAGACTCCTTCCTCTAACACTCCTACTCCCAAATCTTGTAAAATTCCATGCCTACCTTTCACATACTTCTTCGTAGGGTGCACATCGTTGCACTTATGTGGTGTGTGTTATGTAAATTCCACATGAACGAACATCTTTGAAATGTGATTTTGTGAATGCCAGTGCATGAAAAAGACTTCACATGCTGGTTTTCATAAAAAATAGCCCCTTTTTGCAAGATGAAACTACTTCTCTCTGAAGGCCCAGGCCCCCGTGTCTGAGAGTCCCCACTTCTAGAAGGGGCTTAAATTCTTGGTAGGCTAGTGGCCCCAGTACCCCAGGCGTGATGAAATGAGTCCTACCCCTAAGAATGGCCACTCCCTTCCAAACAAAAGTAGTTTCTAGCTCAGGGGTCCCGAATCCTCCTCTCCCCCAAGCCCTGACTTACTCCAAAGTTGCCTCTCTGGAAGGCTGAAGGAAAAATCCCTGCTCATTCCTGCCATAGTGTTGCCATGTTGAAAACTGCTGCTGCCTGACTCCTGGTATGTCTGAAAGGCCACTGCGTGATTTGGGTCATTACCCTGCACCTCGAGGGGTCAGGCGATGCCATTTTGGAAGGTGGCAGTGCTGGGACAGGATCAAGTGAGGACTGCCTTCTGGAGATGCACCTTTGGGGTGAGGGTTGGGGGTGTCCCAAGCCACAGGCCATTTTTTGGAAAGGGGGTGGCTCAGGAGAGAGCACATTGTTATTCATATTTTGAGCACCAGACCAGGGCAAGGAGCAGAGGTACTGAGGCCATATCCCACTGAACATTTAAGCCCCTCCCCCAAGCAGAGGATCTCAGATATGTGGGCCAGTACCCCATAGCAAATCCTTCTTGGGCCTTCCGAATAAAGGAGCATTTATTTTTTTGTGAAAACCAGCATGCGAAGCCTTTTGCATGCCCTGGTTCTCAAATGAATTTACCTCACAGCTATTCATTCATGTGGAATTTAGATAAAGTTTCATGGGACATCCATGTCATATGGACATACAATATACTCTGAAGGGCACTTTGATGAAATTATTTTACACACGTGCGCTTCAGATGAAAATAGCAAAAATCAAAATGTCTTTTTTGGAACAATTTTTTGGGGTTTTGCACTTTTTTTTTATGCAAAGCGGCTTCACGCCTTATGACATCAGCCCCCTAGACTGTATATTCACATTGAGCTGAACAAAATCAGCAGATATCTGTGCTTTCCAATGCATGTATCGGGAATATTTTGGATAAGTAACAGAACAGAAACGTCCGCAGCTATGTGTTCGTGCTTTCAGTGCACTCGGCCACACGATGCTAATGGAAACAGTAAATCAAAGAAACAACCAATTCTAACGGTAAGGAGATGACACGTGTCTCCATAGCCTTCCCAAGAAGGGGAGCTGTGAAAGATAGCCAATACCATGACTCAAAGTAAAGATCTCACATCTTCTCGATGATAATATTATGAAGCAATGTTTTGGCCCAAGGTATTGACTGACCTTGACTTTACAGCCCTGAGCAAATAGCAATAAATTACAAGAAGACAGTGAGAACACAGCAAAAGTTAGCTACCTGAGAAGCATTCATAGAGCGTACGTCATTGTAAATGCACCAATAAAAACCGAAGACCTTTCTTTAATGTCCACTACAAATATTGATCCCATTAAGAGACAATTTCTTGGAACTGATGCCACTACATCACAGAAAAGAAAACACTGATAAATCAACACGTTTATAGCTAAGAAAATAAGATCACACTTATTATATGAAAGTGTTAAACTTTCAGAGAGATATTATTACATCAAAACAAAGCAAAAAGACGTTTAAATGCCCGCATGGCGTAAATGCACAGGAGGGGGGCTTCTTTCAATTGAAAGAAAGCTCTGGAATGAGGGCGCATAGATGAAGGTGAAATGGGACAGATGCAGGAGTAATTTGAGGAAATATTTCTTTACAGAAAGAGTGGTAGATGTGTGGAATAGTCTTGAAGGTAGTGGAGACCAAGAGTGGATCTGAATTCAAGAAAGCATAAGAAAAACACTGAGGATCTGTACAGGATGGAAAGAAACGGTAAAGCTTAGTATGGCATGACAGGGAAGACTGGATAGGCCGTCATTCTATTTTCTTTGTTTCTATATTAGTTACTCTTCATACAAAAGAATATCGCATGACCTGTAGAGTCCAGCAGTGCTGGTTTGGTCTGGCCTGCAGTCTGAAAGCTACTTAAGTCGTCAGTACACCATAGTGCTTTATACTGAGTCCCTCCCAACACCATCAATCCCCGATGACATCACAAGCCGCCTCGCTAAATGCAATGGAGGTCATTGGAGCACACTGTGTGAAGAAGAGGAAAGAGCTCCGTGGGCACAAGGCAATAATGGGCAAAGGGCGGGCACAGGATATGACAGCGAGTGAAAACGTCACGGAATTCTTCACGAAGTGCATGAAAAGAAGCCGGCTGTAACACACATGACATGCCTCCCCCTCTGCACTAGTCTGTTTTAGGTGTGAGAGGAGGCACTTGTGGGTTCTAAAGGTTACCTGTTATCCTGACACTGGATGCAGCAAGCCTAAGAGTTGGGGGATTCCAGTGCTTTTAGATCTGTCGGACCAATGCAGTTTGTCATGTCTGGCTGCAGTGACATGTCTAGCACAATTGAGCGATTTTCCGTTTGTGACATCAGAGGGAAAACGGATGCCCTTGATGACTTTAACAGTCACCTCACCTCAGTTTAGAGCCCACTGCCCCCTCTTCTGCTCTATTGAGCTTCAAAAGCCCATTTTCTGTGTGTTTCGCTTTAGCGAGGGTACCTAATGGGCAGATTATGTCTTTCTAGCTGTCTGTCTGTTTTGTCCAACCATTGGTAAGCACTGGTTTGTTTATGATGCAAAAATAAACCTCTGCATAAAGCAGAAAGCACCTGGGACGAAGCAGATAGGTGGTGAGGAGGTCAGACTCTGCACCCCAAAGATGCTATGGTTCGCAGCAGGAAGAAAATTGCTGCCACAGGGATACCGAAGCCCTGGTGTGAGATGAAGGGGTCCTGTTGTGGTAGCAGCAGCAAAGAAATCAGCAATGGGTGCAGGGGGAAAGGCGGGGAAGGGGAGGGGGAGGGAAAGAGATTGAGTACAAGGTGAGAGGGGAGAAAGTGGGAGCGAGTGTCAGGGGGAGAGGAGAGTGTAAGGGGTGGGAAGGGGAAGGGGGAGTGGATGGAGCGTAAAGGTAAGGGGGGGGGGAAGAGAGTGCGTTCAAGGGGGAGGGCAGTTGGAAAGGGCATGAGTGGAGGAGTAGCCTAATGGTTATAGCACTGGCTTGGGGAACAAGAGACCAGGGTTTGATCCCCACTAGCACTCCTTATGACCTTGGGCAAGTCACTTAACCCTCCATTGCTTCAGAAGAATCCCAAGTTATCAATGTCCCTGTTTAATGTACGTTATCAAGTTTAAGTTACAATGTAAACTGCTTTGACTGAAATGATAAAGTATAAAAGAACCAGTTAAATAAATATACAGTAAGGAAGGAACTGGGGAAAGAGGAGAGGGAAGGGGAATGAGTTCGAGGTGGATGCAGAGAGTGGGAAAAGGAGGGGCTGGAGGGTGACAGAAAAGAGAGTGAATGCAACAGGGGAGTGAGTGGAGGGAGGAGGGAGAGTGAGTGCAAGGAGGAGGGCATATGCACTGGCGGGGGGGGGGGGGGTACAAGGGAGGGCATGCAGGGGGTGCGAAAAGCAGAAATGATGTGGGAAGGGTACTGAGAGCACCATGAAATGTGCACCCCAAAACTCATACTTTCAGACCCCACCATGCACTCCAAACAATATGACCCCCCTCATACATCACATGCCCATAAAACACCCTTACACACACACACACACACACACTCTCCCAATTCACAGAAGCCACCCCCAGAATTCCCGACATTTCCCACACACCCTCCATTCATCCCCACAGACAGATACCAGCACATCTCACTGACGGACACACACAAACCACCAGAGACTCCACATATTCCCCCACCCACACAGGAAGCCGTATCTCTACCCACAAATCCCCCACGCAGACATGCCAGAGTCTGCAAACAGAGCAAGGGGTATGCACCACTGTCGATAAGGGCTTTCTTCTCTAACCAGTCTAAAGAGTCGGTGCATATATATTATCTTCCCAACATTATCTATTGGTGAAGCTTTGTTTCCACTTGTCTAAATGAGACTTATTAATTGGATTTTGATATTACAATGGAAGCCACTTAAAATGAAATTCCTGTTCATTATATTTAAGCAATAATCATTTACTGAGAGGGAATTAAGTGCCATTTCTGTAGGAGATTACTGCTATTATACACACAAAGGTGCTGTGTCCATCCTGTTACAGTGCAACCCTGCGAACTGCTCAGACTGAGAGAGAAAGCAGAGAAATTTTAGACGTAGCCACCCTCCCATTCCCCAGCCTCCATTATCTCAGGACTTTTAAGATTTATTTCCTAATCTCATAACTTATACCCAGGCCTGGCCCGACCGTTAGGCAAACTTGGTGGTCATCTACAGTGGCAAAGAGCAGGGCATTCATAGCTGAACAATAGACTTTGACAGCTTAAGTTTTGTGTAGGGAGCTAACACCTCGAACCAGCTCTGGGGCCGACCCTGCTTATAACCGTCTTTCTAACAGATTAGCAAAAGCCTAGGAAAATCTTTTAGAAGATCTAGAGATGGAATAAGTGATTTTGCGTGGCAGGCTACCATTGTATTTTTATATAGTCACTAAGTTATTTCTTTATGGATTGTTTTTAAGGTTTTGCTTGTAAAGATTTGTTTCTAAGGTTTTCCTTTGAAAGTTTGTAAAGCTTTGTTTATAAAGGATTGTTGTTAAAGGTTTATTATTAGTAGCACGGAGCCCTCCATTGTTTCATGGTCCTGCCTCTCTGTCCTTAATAGGCTGAGTAACACAGTGACATCCATGTGCATAGTTTGGGGGGGGGGGGGTGAGAGGGGGACATCGCCCTCCAAATGAGTTGCCCCTACCTTGGCTGAGCTGCCGTAAATGAGCAAGCGGCCATGTTGGGACATGTAGGAGCAAAGATGAGAGGCAGCCAATAGAGAAGTAGAATGTATTTGAAATTTTAGCACCACCTGCAGGCTGCACAGATAAAGACCCAGCGCTTTGTGAACCTCCCTGCCAACTGCCGCTCTTACCTTTGATGAGCAGTAGCAGAAGGCACAGGCCTCTCTGCCCCATATGCAGGGTGGTAGTGCCTCTCCCCACGGTCTGCCACCTTCCTTGATTCCAGTACATCTTGTTCAGAGGCAGGCCAACACTGCAGATAAAGATAATGGAAGGAGAGGAGGAGAAAAGGGAGAATTAAAGAAGGGGGAGGGGGGGGGATAAGGAAGACCTGAGGATGTAAAGAAGGGAAGAATAGAGAAAGGAAGTAAGAGATGGAGGAGATAAAAGGTGAGGGAAGGTGAAGCGATGCATGTTTTGTGTGAGAGCAGCAGGCGAGCAGTATGTATGTGTGAATCTTGGAAATGGATGTTTGTTAGCAAGAGGGGAATGAGGAATATGTGAGGAAGAGAAATGAATGTAAGAGAGATGGAAGGGGGAAGGGAAGCATGATAAATGACCATGAACTAGGATAAAGAACAAAATAACCAAGAATGAGACCAGCAAGGAGCAGTATGACAGAACATTTAGAAGAAATCTGACAGCATAGACTAGGAAAGAGAAGAAGGGGATATAAAAATCAGAGCAAATTGGGAATGCAGAAAAATGGAAAAAGAATAAGAAAAGATGAAAGATATGCAGTATAAATCAAAGCATAAAGAAAAGTGATGACAATTAGGTGGAATCAGAAAAAAAATAGCAATGAAGGATGAAGATGAGAATAAAAGAGCAGGGGAAGCAAAGGGTTTAGCACCGGGGCTCGCGGATGGTTTAGAGACAGTGGCATAAGTTAGAATGAGAAGCCCCTAAGCAGGTTTTGCTGAGGGCCCCAACCCATTGTCACAGCAGTGGCGTGCCCCCACTCGGTGCAGGCTCCCCCTCTGCGCGGCAACCCCCCATGCGGCAGTGGTGGCAGCAGCGTGGCAAACTTACTTTATCATGTTTGCTCCACTGCTCCGCTGCTGTAAGTATGATGTGGGCCCAGCAGCTGTTCCCCACCGGGCCACAGTCTTGCACTGTGGATGTTATTATGAGACTTTGGCCCAGCCACTGGGCCTGCGACAGACTTACAAGAGCGGACAAAGTGCGACAAACATGAAAAAGGTTCCCGCGCTGTTGTCGCTGCCACTGTCCGGGCCCCCTGCATTGCAGGGGCTGCTTGGCCTGAATTTACGGCAGTGCTTAGAGAGGATATTCAGCAGCAACAACCGGATATGAAAACCATATTGACCCTTAGAATATGCCCCCTTTTATTGCAAATGCATGACTCTCTGGCTTTTAAGTTTTGGTCCCTATTTTTTGATAGTTATTCACCTTTTTGAAATTGGAATGTGCCTGTTTTCAAGTCTACTAGGGAGTGGTGTGATGCCTCTATAGTCAATTAGCAGTTATTGATACAGTGTCACCCCTTCAGGGTAAGTTTCTCATTTTAATTTTGTTTATATTTTTCTCCTTTTTTTTTTTTTGCCTTTTGCCGTTTCCTTATAGGTCCCAATGCCTGATCTTGTGGCTGCTTCAATCTTACTTGTTTTTATTTATTTATTTATTTAACAATTCTTATATACCGCACTATTTGTTATCAGTGCGGTTTACATTTAACAAAGAATACTCAGATCAGAGAAGACTGAGTTTACATTATAACAGGGAATAGAACTTGGAGAACATGGGTAACTATTTACTTATTGTTGATCATGAGACTAATTTGGCATACTCATTAGCTTTGGTTAAGTGAGGTCTCCTGAGGCAGGCTGAATGTCAGAATATGGGCAATAGATCCATATATTGATCATTATTGATAGAAGCTGATGCTTTGCATATATGTTGCATTTTCAGTTTTTAAGCAGCTTGTATGAATAAATGTTTTATTTATTTATTTGTTTTGTTTGTTTATTTCTTTATTTCTTTATTGCCTAGCAGATCCATGGCTTTAAAAACTATTATTTCTTACTATTATCATCATTTTTATTGATTCTTTTCATGTATACCTTATATTGCTGTCTTTCCTTTACCTGCTCCTCTTTTTCTTTGAGCAGCTTTACTTTTGTGGAGCTGCTTCCTGTATTTACGTTGCAACATGCCCTTTACTGGAGAGGATTTATGTTGCTGTTACAGAGATGATATCATAATGTTTTTGAATGTTCTAGTTCTGCGCTGCACCTATTGTTGGAGGAGGGGCCAAGGGGAATCTGTGGATACGGATTATATGTTTACATTTAACACCGTGATACTACACTGTTAGGGGTCAAGGGTTTTTTTTTTCGTTATTATTGAAGGCTAAATAATGAACCTGCTACAATTTTTGGTAAAGTTTGTGCTGCTGCTGCTGTTGCTGCAGTTATTTTTTGGGAGTGGGGCAGGGGGCATGGGCAGCAGTAAAGGGTTGGCAACTCTCAAGGCCAGACTTGAGATACTGGCACCCATAGGCAGTCCTGTAAATTGGTAGGGTGCGAAGGTTTCTCTTCCAGAGGCCATGGTCTTAAAGCAAGTGGATTCAGGCTTCTGTATAGCTGCTGTATTTTGTGCCTTCAAAATTTGTCACCCTCTAGGCAGCTGACCATAGCTGACTATGGCTAAATCTGGGTTTGGCAACCCTATTGAACCATGGGCAAAGGTTTCTGACTTCTTGCCCTCAGTTTATATGCATTCTCTGCCCCACTACAGACACTGTTGATGCCATCCATGAAAATGAGTCAACAATCAGGAAGCACTTGGAGCCCAATTCAGGAAGGAGCACGTCCAGGCCGTCCGGATGTCCCAGAATAGGATGGGCTCTGATCGTACTTGATTCTGTACTGTGGGAGCTAGACGTTCCCATGGTTGCAGGATCGGGCACTGAGATGGTCCGGCGTGCCCCTGAATCCCCATGGGGGACCTCCTCTCTGTAACATGGCCAGCCCACCCTATGCTCCTGCTGGTATGCTGGTGCCATTGTGTCCCGTCACCATGGCACTGGAACGCCCAGCAGGAGCGCCGAAAGCCTGCCGCAGTGCTGACCTCTGCTTCCCTGCCACACGATCCTCGGCAGGGTTAGCCAGGCCCAGGATCGGGCAGCGGGGACTCACCTGCAACTCTTCTAGCCATGTGGTGGGGTTGGTGGGCTGTCTGCTGCTGCACTTGGGGCTTATACCACCTATGAGGTGGTATAAACCCCACGTCTAGACTGCAGCCGGTGAACTTACAGTGCCGTGACCTAACTCGGCCCTGTACATCCTAGTGCTATGACGCACTCCTGCTCCTCCCACTCTCCGCCCCATCCTTCCCCATCCAGCTCTCCCTGCACTGGGGCTCTATGCGAGTGGGGAGATAGTGAGGCAGCATACAGTCCACATGAATACCAGGACGTACAGCCTCGCTATTTGTGTCTCGGAATCGGGCCCATATTGTATTGAAACTAATAGCATATTATGTGATTTTACAAGACTATCATCTCAACAAGACAATACATGACTTTCTTGAGATACACGGAGCATTTGGAATGTGACATTTCCACATGCTAGAAAAAACACTCTGCCAAAAAATGTTATTATGCTCCAAATTTGGCAATCTGTGGCCAATTGCTTTCTTGAAATACAAAGGAAAAAAAAATCTAGATTTCAGGTAAAGTTCACTATATCCGAAAAACTGCTCACAATTGTCACAGTTCTTTGCTGAAGCTAATCAAGTATAAGTCAATAGACATTTAAAACCTTATATTCGTTTTAAAACAGAAGTCCTACTGCAAATGAAATTGTACTTAGTAGACTAGGCTCGTTTTTATGAAGAAGTTATTACTGATGTGCTATAATTAAATTAAAAGAAAATAATCATGTCACATGCAACTTTTAAGTATTTTGCTAATTTAAAACAGCTTTAGACATGTATATCGTCTAACTGAAATGAAACCCTTAAGGTTAACAGTCTAACACTTCATTATTGACTGCATGGATTGCAATCCCAGACTCACTTGATAGGAATCCCTGACCTATTATGTATCCATGGATACACCAAACTGCTAGACCATTAACAATAGGCGAAAAGCTCTGTGAACAGAAACCGCTGTATTAATTACAGATACGCCTCACAATAGACGTGTCCTTTGATTGTACTACGGAGCAGACAGTGAACACCTGACACGTAAGGTACTTGTTAAAAAGCATCTCTGTGCTTAGACAGGTCTCCTGAAAGGGACCTCTGGGGTCCAGCTTTCTTTTAGTTCTCATGCTGTCTTGGCTCCCCAAAGGCTTTTTTTACAATCGATTTACGGGCGTGCAGTATGCAGGACATAGTGGTCCCTCCCCCCCCCCCCCCCCCGATGCATCAACAGTCAAGTTTCAGCAGGATCCTTGCAAAGCAGAATCTGTGGGGCAGTGGGGCAGCTGTGGACTGTGAGTGGCACACCTGGTGAGCAAATGTGAACACAAAGGGAAAGAAAAGCTAATGGCAACCCCCCCTCCCGTGGCTCCCTTCCACTCACCTTTTCAAGGCAAAGTAAGGCCTGTGCAGGAGAGAGAGAGAAGTCCAAATTTGTTTTAAGGCATAATTATAAAAGAGGGACTTTGAAATTAATTTAGCTTCAGTTTAGTATATTTCTGCTTGCTTAACTGCTTTTCAGAATCTGTCAACGTGCTGCACATAGCCAATTAGATAAAGTAAATAAAGTAAAATAGATAAACATTTACAAAACTAATAAAAAAATTAAAAACAGAAAAAAGAAAAGGCAAGAAAAACAAAAGAAACACAAAAGAAACCACTGTTATTCTTTCAAGCAGTATCAGGACTTACTTCTTCGTAGTGCTACCAGAAACATATTGGTAGAAACCGGAATTGAACTATTACCCCAAAACCGAGGTCTTTCATATACTACAGACATCAATGATTCCTTAGAAGCCATTAGCAAGAGTCGTCATTGCTCTTGGTTTCAGAAGTAATTGCCAAGGCAGGCTGAACAGTTTCATCTGCTGAAACACAGAAAGGGCAGAAAAAGACCAAATGGCCTATCAAGTTTGCCCTTCCATACCAACTAATATAGTCCATTTTTTCCTTTAGAGATATTCTGTGTTTGTCCCATGCTTTCTTGAATTCAGGTACTGTCCTGGTATCTACTACCTCCAATGGGAGACTATTCCATGCATCTACCACTTTTTCCATAAAGAAATATTTTCGCATAATACTCCTGAGTCCACCGCCTTACTTTTACTCTATACCCCTCGTAGCAGAGCTTTCTTTCAATTGAAAGAGTCTTTCAACCTGTGAATTTATGCCATGGAACTATTTAAACATCTCTATCATATCTCCTCTCTCTTGCCTTTCCTCAAAAGTATACATTGTCTCTACATGTCTTATAATGAAACACACTGACCATTTTGATAGTCACGAACCCACTGACCATTTTGGAAGCAAGTAGAAAGAGCTTCTCACTGCTGTATAGCAGGCTTCCCCTTTCTGTCCAGACCTTGAATGACTACTTCCATGACAAAATCTACAAGATTACTTTTGAGTTCCCTCTGAGGTCATCTCCATCCCCCCTTCCTCCTTTTCACTTCTAAATCCTTCCCTCAACCTCTGTTGCCCTCTCCTCCATTTCTAAGATCACTGAGGAAGAAACTACACATCTTCTCTCCTCCTCTAAACTACCTGATCCTCTGATCCCATTCCTTCCCATCTACTAAACTCCATCTCCTCCACTGTTGCCTCTTCTATTTGTCATATCCTCAACCTATTGATTTCTTCTGCAACTGTTCCTGCAGCCTTCAAGTATGCTGTGATTACATCTCTCCTCAAGGAACCATCCCTTGATCCTATCTGTCCTTCTAATTATCGACCCATCTCTCTCCTCCCCTTTATTTCTAAACTACTTGAACATGCGGTTCACTACTGCCGCTGTCTTGATTTTCTCTCCTCTCAGTTCCTTCAAGATCCACTGCAATCTGACTTTTGCCCTCTACATTCAACTGAGATGGCTCTTTCCAAAGTCTCCAATGACTTGTTCCTTGCCAAACCCAAGGGTTTTTACTCGATCCTCATCGTTCTTGACCTTTCTGCTACTTTTGACATTGTCGATCACCACCTTCTCCTCAATATCCTATCCTCGCCTGGATTTAGGGGTTCTGTCCTGTCCTGGTTTTCTTCCTATCTCTCCCACCATACTTTTAGTGTATGTTTTGGGGATCCTCCTCTATGGTTATCCCACTTTCAGTCGGTGTAACCTAGGGCTCAGTCTTGGGACCTTTTCTCTCTCTACTCTCAGTCCCTTGGTGCGCTCATCTCCTCCCATGGTTTTCAGTGCCATCTCTATGCTGATGACTCCCAAATCTCTCTCTCCACGCCTAAAATCTCTCCGGATATTTAGGACCAGATCTCTGCCTGCTTAGCTGACATCAGTGCCTGGATGTCTCACCGCTATCTGAAATTGAGCATTGCCAAAACTGAGCTCCTTATCTTTCCCCATAAGCCCATATCCCCCCTTCCTGCTTTATTTCTGTGGATAACACTCTATTCTTCCCGGTTTCCTTGGCTTGCAACCTTGGGATCAAGTTTGACTATGCCCTCTCCTTCTCCACACACATCCAACAGATAACTAAAACCTGTCGCTTCTTTCTCTATAACATTGGCAAAATTTGTCCTTCATTTCTGAACACACTGCAAAGGCCCTCATCCATTCTCCAGTCACCTCCCCTGTAGACTATTGCAACCTCTTTTTCGGTGGTCTTCCTCTGAATCATCTCTTCTCATTTCAGTCTGTTGAAAACTCAGCTGCAGGGCTAATCTTCTGCTAGTATCACTATGGTGATGTCACCCCCCTTCTCAAGACACTTCATTGGCTCTCTATCCGTTTCTGCATCCAATTCAAACTTCTCCTACTAACCTATAAGTGCCTTCATTTGGCTGCTCCTACCTACCTTTCTTCTCTTCTCTCTCCCTACACCCCTCCTCAAGAACTCCATTCTTCTGGCAGATCCCTTCTATCTGTGTCCTTCTCTTCCACTGCCAACTCTAGACGTCAATCTTTCTGCCTTGCTGCTCCTTATGCCTGAGTCAGTACACGAGACTCCATCTCTGGCCCTATTCAAATCCAGGCTTTTAACTCACTTCTTTGAGACTGCTTTTGGATCCTGATCCCTGTAGTCTACAGTTGAACTCCTATATGTTTCCTTACCATTCTCCTAGATACAGTATATCCTAGTTCCCACTTGTTGCGTTGTCTGTCTTGACTAGACTGTAAGCTCTTAAGAGCAGGGACTCGCTCTTACATATCTCTGTACAGTCTGCATACACCATATGCAAATAAGTAGTAGTAGTAGGTTTAAACTAAGCAGCACAGTGACCACATTATAGTTAAATTCAGCACCGCTGCTTATACAGTGGCGTTGAATACACAGCTTAATGTAAATGTCAGCTGGGCATTGACACCGATGTTTTCAACTGCAGTTTACTAAAGTAACTTCAAGAGCTTCTTTATTGCCGTGTGAAACATGCAACTCTACAAGTACACAAACCTCATCCATAAGCAGTATGAATCAAGTCCTGCTCGGGATATTTGCTGTTGTTTAAGAATGACATGGAAATGTGGTTTATTGTTCCATGTAATAACTCTACCTGCAAGAAAGCTGCCTTCTAACCCAAATATCAGATCTTTTTTCACAGAAACGGTGGTGGATGCCTGAAATGTCCTCTTGATGGAGGTGGTAGGAGCAAAAATTGTGATGGATATGGGACAGACACAGGGGATCCCTGTAGAGCAAGAGGATGAAATCCAAAGCAAACCTAAATATCTTTGAGACTTCAATAAATTGAGGGGGTGATCTCCACGGAGCGGCAGGTACAACCACTCTGGTCAGCTTAACCACAGAGTCTGTGCTAAAGTACAAAAACAAACCAAAATGAAAAAATTCAAAATAAATATCCAGCAAAACCAAAAATGAAAGAAAATGTTTTTACATGCACTCCCACACTCTATCAATGTTAGGAGCAGGCTTAGATATGATGACCAATATGATCTGTGTTCTTACGTTTGAATCAGAAGCAGTGATTCTCACCCCAGACTCAGAGACATACTTCACTGATCTATGCCTAATGAATATGCACGAGATAGACTTCCAAATACTGGGTTTTAATGTATGCAAATACATCTCATGTACATTCATTGTGGATATCCTGAAAACAAGGCTGGCTTGTTGTACCTTCAGAACAGAGAACGATAGTGGTTCAGAGCAATTTATGTGAACTGATTGTATTTCTCCCTAGTGGAATTTAACTTTATCAACGATGCTCGTTAGAAGCAGACCCGGACAATAGTATCTGTAAGATGACAATTTCGACCCATGAAATTATGTCTCTCTATGAAGAACCTGGATTTGTTTTCTTTGTTGAAAAGGCAGCACTGTTCCCAGGTTAGGATAAAAAAGGTAACTGTTTTAGCTAAGGTTCTATAATTAGTCATAGTAACATAGTAAATGATGGCAGATAAAGACCAGTATGGTCCATCTAGTCTGCCCAGTACGATGTCAAGAGTAGGTATACCTGCCGCTCTGTGCAGGCCCCCTTCCCCATGTCTTTGTTTAGGGGTGATCCCAACACTCCTTGTAGTACACCCCTATTTGTTAAGGAATTAGATGGTTCAGATTATTTTGATATTTTCTTGTTGCTGTAAAGGGATCCACTGTGTCTGTCCCATGCCCTTTAAACTCCGTCACCGTATTTGCCCCCACCACTTCCATCAGACTTCAATCAGAATTTGCAAGTTCAATCAGACATTTTCTGCAAGTTTCAGATCAAATTGTAGAGTTAAGTGTGTCTGTAATTTACTTAGGATCTTATTCTGAGAAGAGTTTTCATCTCTCTTATTTGAAGACTTTGGGTAGTCTAAAAATACACCTTCTCATGAAAAATGTCAATGTGTGTGTATAATAACATGCATTCTTGTATATATTTAAATGAAAGGTATGCTTCTGAACTTCAAAGTGTTTTTCTAGGTAATAATGTCTATTCATAATGAGGGCGTCATGTATGAACAGCACATGCTAACGCCATTGACAGGCATTGTTTGCCGCACCACTAGCTATACAGTATAAAATGTGACCTGCAGCCAACAACGCATGTTTTTAGTAAATGACTCTGAAGGTGTATCATGGGTATAGTGAATAGACAGGGATAAGAGGAGATGATTTCTCAAAGATCTAGCTTCTAGCTTCTTACCCAAATCCGATGAATGTAAAAAGTTGCTTACGTGGTTTGCATTGCCACATTGTATATAGTTCATAATTTCTGTTAATTAACCATGAGTTGTTCTGTTTTACTGTACCACAGAGTGCAGCCGCTGCCCTGTTAAATTGTCGTTACCTATAAACTGTTTTGGATGATACAAAGGCGATATATAATTAAGTTTCAATACATAAATAAAAAGAGCCAGTTATCATGTTGGTACCAATGACATAGGAAAATGTGGTAGGGAGGTTCTGGAAGCTAAATTTAGGCTTTTAGGTAGGAAGTTGAAATCCAGAACTTCCAGGGTAGCGTTCTCCGAAATGCTTCCCGTTCCACGCGCAGGACCCAATAGGCAGGCAGAGCTCCAGAGTCTCAATGCGTGGATGAGACAATGGTGCAGAGATGAGGGGTTCGGATTTGTTAGGAACTGGGGAACATTCTGGGGAAAGGAGGGGCTCTTCCGAAGGGATGGGCTTCACCTTAACCGGATGGAACCAGGCTGCTGGCATTAACCTTTAAAAAGGACATAGAGCAGCTTTTAAACTAGATAATAGGGGAAAGCCGACAGTCGCCCAAGAGCGCATGGTTCGGAAGAATGTATCCTTGAAGGATACTACAAAAAGCAGAGAGGTTCCAAAAAAGAGTAAAGTAGCCCAAATGCCCTCGAGTATGGAGCAGACAGAACTTAAAGATCCCAAATTACCCATGTCTACCAATAGCCAAATTAATATGAATAAAATACAGTCTCTAAAATGCTTGTATGCAAATGCTAGAAGTCTACAAAACAAGATGGGAGAGTTAGAATATATAGCACTAAACGAGAGGTTAGATATGATTGGAATATCAGAGACATGGTGGAAGGAGGACAACCAGTGGGACACTGTGATACCTGGGTACAAACTATATCGAAATGATAGAGCTGATCAAATTGGTGGAGGGGTTGCGCTCTATGTTAGAGAGGGCATTGAGTCAGAAAGGATTAAAGTTTTGCAAGAAACAAAATTTGCTGTAGAATCTCTATGGATTGAAATTCCATGTAAAAAGGGGAAGGCGATGGCAGTGGGGTGTACTATCGTCCGCCTGGCCAGAATGAACAAATGGATGATGAAATGCTCAAAGAAATCAAGGAAGCTAGCAAAAGTTACAGTGCAGTAATAATAATGGGTGATTTCAATTACCCCGGCATCGACTGGGTCAGTGTCACAACAGGACATGCTAGGGAGATAAAGTTCCTAGATGAAATAAATGACTGCTTCTTGGAGCAGCTGGTTCATGAACTGACCAGAGGGGAAGCAATATTAGACCTAGTCCTTAGTGGAACACCAGATGTAGTGCAAGAGATAAGGGTGTTGGGGCCACTTGGCAATAGTGATCATAGCATGATCGCCTTTGATTTAATTAGTGGAGGAGGGATAGTAAGGAAATCCACAGTACTACCCCTTAACTTTCGAAAGGGAGACTATGATAGAATGAGGAAAACAGTTAAGAAAAAACTAAAAGGAGCAGTTGCAAAGGTTAAAGACGTACATCAAGCTTGGGTGTTGTTGAAAAATACTATCTTGGAAGCCCAGACCAGCTGTATTCCACGCTTTAAGAAAAGTGGAAGGAAGTCCAAAAAATTGCCAGCATGGTTTAAAGCTGAGGTCAGAGAGGCTGTTGTTGCCAAAAAAGCATCTTTCAAGAAATGGAAAAAAGAGCCAAATGATGAAACCTGGAAACAGCACAAGCACTGGCAAGTCAAATGCAAGGCATTGATAAGGCAGGCAAAGAGAGAATTTGAGAAGAAGCTTGCTGCGGAAGCAAAAACGCGAAATAAAGACCTTTTCAAGTACATTCGTAGCAAAAAACCCGTGAGAGAGTCAGTTGGTCCATTAGATGATAAAGGGGTTAAAGGAGCACTAAGAGGCGACAAGGCGATAGCGGAGAGACTGAATGAATTCTTTGCTTCGGTCTTTACTGAGGAAGATGTAGGGATGTTACCCACGACTGAAGTGGTATTTAAAGGTGTGGAAGAATTGAAGGAAATATCGATACATCGGGAAGATGTCCTACAACTATTAGATAAACTGAAGAGTAGCAAATCACCTGGGCCGGATGGTATACATCCAAGGGTGTTGAAAGAACTGAAATTTGAGATTGCAGACCTGCTATCAGTAATCTGTGAACTATCATTAAAATCATCTCTAATACCTGAGGATTGGAGGATCGCGAATGTAACACCAATTTTTAAAAGGGTTCGAGGGGTGATCCGGGAAACTACAGACCGGTGAGCCTGACATCAGTACCGGGAAAAATGGTAGAAACCATCATAAAGAATAAAATTACTCAGCATATAGATAGTCATGACCTAATGGGAGACAGCCAACATGGCTTTAGACAAGGAAGATCTTGTCTTACTAATCTGTTATGTTTTTTTGAAGGAGTGAATAAACAGGTGGACAAAGGTGAGTCGGTTGATATTGTGTATCTGGACTTTCAGAAAGCCTTTGACAAGGTCCCTCATGAGAGACTTTTGGCAAAACTAAAGAGTCATGGGATAGGAGGCAGTGTACTACTGTGGATCAGGAACTGGTTAAAAGATAGAAAGCAGAGGGTAGGGCTAAATGGCCAATTTTCCCAATGGAGAAAGGTGAATAGTGGTGTACCCCAGGGATCTGTGCTGGGTCCGCTGCTTTTTGACATATTCATAAATGACCTGGAAAGTGGAATAACGAGTGAGGTTATCAAATTTGCTGATGACACAAAACTATTTAAAGTTGTTAAAACCCAGGAGGATTGTGGAAAATTGCAAGAGGATCTTGATAAATTGGAAGACTGGGCATCAAAATGGCAGATGAAATTTAATGTGGAGAAGTGCAAGGTTATGCACCTAGGGAAGAACAACCCAAACTATGGTTACACGATGCAAGGTTCCACATTAGGAACCACCACCCAAGAAAAAGATTTAGGCGTCCTTGTGGATACCATGTTAAAACCCTCGGCCCAGTGTGCAGCGGCGGCCAAGAGAGCAAATAGAATGCTAGGTATGATAAGGAAAGGAATGGAAAATAAAACAAAAGATATTATAATGCCTCTATATCGTTCCATGGTGAGACCGCACCTTGAATATTGTGTGCAATTCTGGTCGCCATATCTTAAAAAGGATATAGCAATTTTAGAAAAGGTTCAGAGAAGAGCCACCAAAATGGTAAAGGGGATGGAAGGCTACTCCTATGAAGAAAGGCTAAAAAGGTTGGGGCTCTTTAACCTGGAAAAGAGACGGCTGAGGGGAGATATGATAGAAGTCTATAAATTAATGAACGGAGTGGAACGGGTAAACGTAGATCGATTGTTTACCTTATCAGAATATAGAAAGACTAGGGGACATGCAATGAAGCTACAGGGTAAACTATTTAAGACTAATAAAAGAAAATATTTTTTCACTCAACGTGTAATCAAACTCTGGAATTTGTTACCGGAGGATGTAGTAAAGGCTGTTAGTGTAGCTGGGTTTAAAAAAGGTTTGGACAAGTTCCTGGAGGAAAGGTCCATAAACCATTATTAAGAAGGGACCCAGGATATCAATGCTTGAACCAATACAAGCATTGTGAAACCTGTGTCCCTTGGGGAAACTGCTAGGTACGTATGACCTAGATTGGCCACTGTTGGAAACAGAATACTGGGCTTGATGGACCTTGGTCTGACCCAGTATGGCATATCTTATGTTCTTATGTTCTTATCAGCTACGAGTAATTCTTTCTGTGTCCACTCTATGTGTTGAATCAATTCCATTACTTTCACTTTCACACGACAATTCACTGTTTTTTTCCACTAACCTTCAAAACAATTAATAGCAACAAGTAGTGTGAGGAGTTAAATGACTGTTTTTCTTGGATAAAATATTGTGATTGCCTTGTTTGTCCACTTTAATGGTAGCCAAATAAAAAGAGAAAGGAAAAGGAAAATAAGATGATGCCTTTTTATTGGACTAACTTAAGATATCTTTGGGCCATCTTTCAAAGGTGAAAACTTTCTTCCACAGCTCAGGAAAGTATGAGCAATAGATGACAATAACATAATATATAAGTGAATCACAAAAGCATTCCATTGTCAGGGGAAGAGGGGGGTTCACTCGCCTCTTTTTGGGATTCCAGTTTGGGATGTGCACTGTGCACGTTCAACTGTTCGTTTTGTTTCCATTTTGCTTCCATGTTTTGCTTAAAATAAAATAGATCACAAAAAATAAAACATTAGATCTAGTGTCCCTCCTTCCCCCTACTGATAAACAGATAAAGTAGCTAAACAGAAAAAGCGACAGCAAAAGCTAGAAGGATGCTTGGGTGCATATGGAGAGGAATGGCTAGCAGAAAAAAGGAGGTGATAGTGCCTCTGTATAAGTCTTTGGTGCTACCTCATTTGGAGTATAGTGTGCAATTCTGGAGACCGCACCTTCAAAAGGATAGAAACAGGCTCTGCAGGTATATTGTGCCTTTGCAGTCTCTCAGACACCCCTAGCAGGGGTGAGATGGGCCCCACCACTCATTCCCCTCCTCTGATCACTGCTTGGGCAGAGCCTTAACCATTGACAGTGAGTTCCCCAATGCTGAGGGAAGGTGGGTGCAAGGGCCAGGAGGGTCTGGAGACCAAGAACAGTCAGCACACTTGCTCAGGGCAGCCTGCGTCAAGAGCACCCCTTTGGCCCACCATATAGAAACATATAAGATACTCTGTATAACAACAGATATTTCTTGTTGAACCCCCGTCAGAATAAAACTAATGCAAGGAATGAAGGGGAATTTATTAATTTAATAACAAAGTATTCTCCCTTAAGTTTTAGTATACAAAAGGTGCTCATGAAACATAGTGCGATACTACAAGTAATGCCGGGCATGCATGGTAAATCCTTGCGATGTGTATGGAGAAGAAGTAAGAACCTTAAAGAATATCTTAGCCCCACGATTTTAAGGACAGTGAGATCAGTAGAGTATGAAACACGACAGAGGGGTCATAAAAAATGTGGCCATTGTGCCATATGCGATATCACTATGGAGATATCTGGCTTTTCTTGTAAAGGTGCCCATTATTGTTTAGGATGTGCGACGAGTTGCGGATCCTCATATGCCATATGTTGTCTCTGTGATTTCTTATACATAGGGAAAACCATCCGTCCGTTTAGAGTTAGAATGAAGGCGCATCAGAGTAGATTGAGATGTAAACGTATGGAGGCCCCGTTAGTGCAACATTGTACAATACAAAACCACAAATTTGAGCTGCTTAGATGCTGGTGTATTGAAGAAGTGGTTATGAATGCACCGGGGAAATCGCGGGACCAGACATTGATGAGTAGAGAGCAATGGTGAATTTATGCATTAGGAACGGTTCAGCCCGATGGTTTGAATATGGGCATACATTGGTCGGTATGTGTTTGACCCTTAGATATGAGTGGGTGGTATGTTTTGAAGGGTAAAAGCTACCTTTATATACGTATATGGAGTTCATGGGTGTGTCTCTCTATTAGAACCAATCGATTGTTGATACAGAGGCTTTTATAAGTGCTAGTATGGGAGGAAGTCTGCATGCGCGGCGTGTTTGGATGTTCTTGTATTGAAATACGTGGGCAGCAGAATATGATCAGGTACAAAGTGCTGTATAAAGCTGTATGTTAGTCGTGAGAACATGATACAGCAGGAACAGTTTAATTACCAGAGTTAATGTTTGGTAGGGAGGAGTGGTCTAGTGGTTAGGACAAGGTACTTCAGGCCAGAGGGCTGGGAGTTCAAGTCCCACCTGGGGACAGCAATCTCAGGCCAGGGGGACTGGGATTTCTAGTCCTATAGGCACTCTTTGTGGTCTTGGGCAAGCCACTTAACCCTCCATTGCCCATGTTCCCTGTAAGTATTAGTGTATGTGTCTCGTATCCCCCAATTGACTGCTTTTACCTGGTGAAAAGCAGGATATAAATAAAAATGTTTGCAATATCATTGTAGATAATCCAACAAAATCCCCTGAGGAACCTGCTAGGAGAAACACAAGGGCGCCTGAGAGTACGGCATTGGGGTTTATAGCAGAATAAAAGATGGAGAGTGTTGCAGCATTGGAGAAATAGCATAAGTTAAGTACTTTGATATGTCTTTTCTGCTATTTTGATGTAAGGTCATTGATGCTGCTAGGTACATATCTGGGGATATTGTAGTACCCAGAATTCTAGTGCCGACGTTTGTCTGAGACCTTATTAATTAATTAATTGAACATTCATGGGAAAATTGGACTGAAATGATACATTGAGTGAACTAGGTCACGTCTATGTTTCTATATGGAGGGCCAAAGGGGTGCTCTTGACGCGGGCTGCCCTGAGCAAGTGTGCTGACGGTGCTTGGTCTCCAGACCCTCCTGGCCCTCGCACCCACCTTCCCTGAGCATTGGGGAACTCACTCTCAATGGTTAAGGCTCTGCCCAAGCAGTGATCAGAGGAGGGGAATGAGTGGTGGGGCCCAGCTCACCCCTGCTAGGGGTGTCTGAGAGACTGCAAAGGCACAATATACCTGCAGCTGGATCCATCTGTCAGACTGCAGATTCTGCAACAATCAGATATCCCAATAGCAAGACTGGTTATGTTTGGGAGCTTACACAGGAGGCAAGGGGTTAAGGCATTGACCACGCTAGCATTTCTGGCTAACTGGAATATTGTAGTGTTTAGTCATAGACATGGGAGAGGTGGGTATCGGAGTGAACTAAGGGGGGAGAGGTGGCGGAGTACAAAGACGTGAGGAGAAAGAAAGACAATCCTGCATACAGAGAGACATCTTGCAGGCAGTGGTGGTCTGAGGGATTCTGCTGCCCTAGGCAGACCCTCCACAGACTCTACCACCATCCGGTACACCATGCCGCCCCCATGCACTGAAGCAGCAATACTAGCTTCAGCGCAGTGTCAGGTCTTAAAGTGCCCGTGTGCATGATCCTGTCCCCCCTCTGTTACAACTTTCTTGGAGGGAGCAGGAATAGCATGCCATAACTGCATGCATGCTCGTGGGTGTTTTAAAGCCCACTACGGCACCTCCCCCCACCAGCAGGAATGCTGGGGGAGGGCTCCAGCGCAATGCAAGGTGCTCAGAGGGAACATTGGTTGGAGTGGAGGAGTAGCCTAGTGGTTGGGGCAAGGTACTTCAGGCCGGAAGGTCGGGGGTTCAAATCCCACTAGAGGACAGCAACCTTGGGCCGGAAGGACTGGGGTTTCTAGTCCCACAGGTGCTCCTTGTGGTCTTGGGCAAGCCACTTAACCCTCCATAGCCCATGTTCCCTGTAAAATAGTTATCTCCAAGTTATAATGCCCTGTTCAATGTAATTTCAGTTTGTTCAATGTAAACTGCACTGATGCAGAATAGCACGGTATATAAGAGAATGTAAATAAATAAATAAGTAGGAGGGTTAGGGACAGAGAGTGCTACACAGACAGCACACCTGTGTTACCTGCACAGTGAGCTAGTAGCGTGGGTGCACTCACTGTCACCTCTTCCAGTGCCGCAGCAGGGCTGCATGCAGAGTGCTAACTCCCGGGAACATGCTTTCCATGCTCCCATCAATTAACGCTATGGTGTTCCCCTAATGCATCTTGGCTTTGCGCATTATCAAAGTATTTGGTGCAACAACACAGCACCCTTTAATAAAAGGACCTCATGTGTATTTATAATTTCTTATGTTTTAATTGCAAACCACAGAGGATGTGCACGATGTGTGGTAAATGGCCAATTTTCCCATTGAAGAAAGGCAAATAGTGGAGAACCCCAGAGATCTGTGCTGGGTTTGCTGCTTTTTACACAATCATAAATGGCATGGAAATGAAAATAAGCAGTAAAGTGATCAAATTTGTAAAGGACACAAAATACGTCAAAGTTACAACACAAGAGGATTGTGAGAAATTGCAAGAGGATCTTGATAAATTCGAAGACTGGACGTCCAAATGGCAGATGAAATTTAATGTGGACAAGTGCAAAGATATGCACCTAGGAAAGAACAATTCAAACTATGATTATATGATGCAAGGCTCCACATTAGGAACCACCACCCAAGAAAAGGATTTAGGCATCATCATGGCTAATAAGTTGAAATGCTCCACCCAGTGTGCAGCGGCAACCAAGAAAGCAAATAAAATGCTAGGTATCATAAGGAAAGGAATGGAGAATAAAACAAAGGATATTATAATGCCTCTGTATCGTTCCATGGTGCGACTGCACCTTGAATATTGTGTGCAATTCTGGTTGCCATATCTTAAAAAGGATATTGTGGAATTAGAAAAGGTACAGAGAAGAGCTGCCAAAATGGTAAAGGGGATGGAAGGATATCCCTATGTGGAAAAGCTTAAAAAGTCAGGGCTCTTCAATTTGGAAAAGAGACGGCTGAGGGGAGATATGATAGAGGTGTATAAATTAATGAATGAAATAGAGCAGGTAAACGTAGATCGGTTGTTTACTCCATCAAAAAATAGAAAGACTAGGGGACACACAATGAAGCTACAATATAACCCATTTAAAACTAATAAGAGAAAATATTTGTTCACTCAATGTGAAATCAAACTTTGTAATTCGTTACTGGGGGATATAGTAAAAGCTGTTAGTGTAACTGGGTTTGAAACAGGTTTGAACAAGTTCCTGGAGGAAAAGTCCATAAACCATTATTAAAGAGGACCCAGGAAATCCAAGTATTTTGGAATCTTTATACCTTTTTTGAACCTGCCAGGTACCTGTGACCTGGATTGGACTCTGTTGGAAACAGGATACTGGGCTTGATTGATCTTGATCTGACCCAGTATGCTGCTTCCTATGTTCTTATATCCTGCTATATAGCATGCTCTAGAGGGATTATAAAATAGCATACATAAAATCCTCAAAACAAAGATACTACTAGATAACAATTGAGGCAGTGCTGGCAAATCTCTCTCTCATGCATATTCATTATGGTTTTCCTGAAAACCTGATTGGCTTGGGGTGTCCCAAGGACTGGCGGAGAACACGTGTTACATAGATAGAAAGTTCTTGTGAGTCTCCATCATCAAGACAGATTCTGCCCCTGTAAATAGTTAGAGTATACCACTTGTACACTGCTCTCCCATTATAAATAGTTCAATGATTGGAAATAATTTGCTGTTATACATAATATATAACCAAGATGTTATTGGTTCTGTGTAACTATGTTAATTTTCTTAATTGTTATCTAAGCTGATATTTGTTCTATGTATCTGATGTTCTCTTCACTGTAAACCGCTTTGACCCGGTTTAAGCCTAGCTAAATAAATAAATAAAATAATTAGCAAGGAAAAGAAATTGCACTCTTAGTGAAAGTGATATATTTCCCAATCATTTCCACCGCATGGAAGTACACTATGGGCTACATGTATTGCATTTCCCTCTATAAAACATTAAACAATAAGCACTGGTGGGGAAAAATTGTATGATTAGTTACGTTAGAGATGCAGAAAGCAGTTAAAATGAATCGCTTAATAAAATGCATAATAACAGAAAGAAGTCAACATGCTAAACCTAGGAGAGCGCAGAGAAATCACGACTGTTAGTATCCCAGCTGGGGAAGTCATTAGGGGACAGCTGGTGACTGGTGCATGCCAGGTCGAGGTTGTCAATCTGCTCTCTGCTTCATTAATAGGGGAAACCCACAGATCTCAGTGCTTGGATTTCCTGGTCTGTGCCTACTGAGCCTTGAAATGCCTGACCTTTAACAAATTGGCAGTCCGGTTTATCGTCCGCTCGTGTCTCCAGGGTTCCTGACTTACTGTACTTCTGTGATATGCAAATTTAAGGGCAGAAGACACCAGGGACTGTAAGACATGAAAGAGACATTCCGCTACTCGAAAAGAACCCCAGACACCCCAAGAATAATTTTAGAACGTCTAGAATAATCAGAAAACACTGTTTTAAAGCACTGAGCCTATTTCCCACTGTTTCTTCTTCACATTTGCAGTGAGGCGATGTTCAGGAGCCGAGTACAAGCAGTAGAGAGAATTATAAGATCCAGGACCTATTATCACAGTAATGAGATGCAGGAAACAGGGCCAAACCAACCTTCTTTTTTGTTAATATTTAGCATGGGGCCACTGGTATGTGGTGATATTATATGGTAGTTGTACAGGTTAATTTTTGGCCATGGTAATTCATATACCATCAATTTCCTATCCAGGGGACTTCCACAGCTATGCTCTATTACGAGACCATCTTTGTTTTCATTCAGTAATTGAACAAGGAGGCCGGGGAGCACCCCCACGAGGAGCCCCCTCCAGCACACCCCTGGTCATAGTGGTCTTGTGACAGGGCTGCCCTGGTGTAACTCGAGATGAGAACGATTTCCACTTAATCAAATGTGATCTGTAACAGGCCACTGTGCACTTCAGCTTGTTAAGATGTCAGTCAATTCCGTGTCACTACTGAAGCATGGATGCTTATTAAAAACAGCTTTAAGACAAATGCCAAGCCTTCTGTGTGCCTTGCGAAAATGCAGAATCTTCAGCGAAAGACGGCCATGGTGAACCTCCTTGTGGAGAGGCAGATAATGTAAGGAAAGGATCAGAAGGTAAAGGAGAGAGACTGCTCTGTTAATGCCGTTCAGTCGCCCTGGGATTTACATCTAAAATAAGATCCTACGACCAGAAAGCTTTCTTTGGCACAATGCAAGTACTAAAGTGAGCTCTAGCTCTGAATTGGAGAGGTAGCGATCACACACAGGGTACCCTGGCTTCAGGGCTGGTCTTTCCACTCGATGAACTAGGCGGATGCCTAGGGTGTCCGGCTCGAATGAACGGCAGCAGTGGAATGGTTGGGTGTTGGCGGTAGCGGCACACATGGGTGGGCACACTGCCCACCCCCCAACTGCCATCTATTCCGTTTCGGGGGGGTGGGGGGAGGCAACGGCAGTATTTCTAAAAGCGGTGGCAAAAAGCCTCTGCTTTTTGAAATACTGTTGCTGCCCACCTCCCCCTCCTGAGATAGAATCAGTTGCAGCTGGAGGGGGCAGCATCAGTGGGGCGCAACGAGGCCCGGGTTTCTGCCTAGGGCGGCAGTAACCCTTGGGCTGGCCCTACCTGGCTTACCAATGAGGATTGTTACTGTCATGATAGGTGCAAAGCAAACCCCCTTGCATGTCCATCACATTGACTTTCCTCAGACTGGGCCGAAAGGTGGTAATTTTACAAAGGATTTTTCACACTTAAAGATCTTTGAACAGGCGCAAAAGGACTTTTAAAAATTTAGCACATGCAATGCTAGGAAGACACATGCTATTAAATGACCCCTGTGTAGGCGTGTTCAAGGGCAGAGTTTGGGGTGGAGCATGGATGGAGTTGTGTTTTGCACACATTGTTTATTAAATATGCATGTATGTGCAGACTTTACGCACATTTACGCTTGCTTCCCAGCAGGTGTAAATATCGCCAGCTTTTATCTAGGCGCAATTTCTGCCGCTTATATGTCATCATAAAACGGGCACGTACAGGACCTTCAGACATAGGTTTGCTGTGGACAGAAGCCTTCCAGATAGTGTGGTCATCTGAAATAGTTTGCTACCCATCCCAGTGATGGTTTTATGTTTATATTGCAGATGAGATCCTGAAGATAAGCCTCTTAATTCAGTTTCTGAATCCAGACGTCCTGAAAGGTATAATCCCGGCTCTCATCACGTTCCTTTTCGCTCATACCATAGATTGCTTTAATGCAGCTATCCTCTATAAAAATATATATCAGAAATGCACATCATTAATAATTTAGTCAGCTGGTTAAAAACAATTCAGCCCAAGGCTTTTAGAGCCCACATTTATACTGTGTTTGCTTTTATCTTTTTTTTAATGAAAGCTAAATGTTCTTGCAAAGCTTCAGTGATCGATCCTAAACTTTCATCATTTGCTCATTTCACAATGTCAGCGAAACCATCATTAGTGTTTGCTACTCCAGATTCGCATCACCATGTGGTCCTGAAAGCTGATGGATGACTTACTCTATGTCAGACTGAATTTCAGGAGCCGGATCTGAACACGCATCTCTCGGGGTCCATTTTCTTATTCCAAGTAGAAGGCCACCCACATTTTTGGTCTGGAGGGTTTAAGTCTTTTGCATTACTCAGGAAACTTTAATTGAACTGTTTCAGAATTGAGGACATGGGCAGAACTGAATTTATGCAGGGGACTATTAGCGACATGTTTACTAAGCTGTGTCAGCTGAAACCTGGTAATAATGCAGGAAAAGCTCACCATGCTACTTGCTATCGCAGGCCAAATGCAGCTAGCACAAGGATTAACTGTACTATCTGTAGACTGTGAGTTAGTCATGTGAGTGGGCAGGAAGTAGGTGTGCTTCTCATGTGCATTTATCGCAACCGTTGACAGTGTGTGGTGGCTGCATGTTTTGCAGACATCATGGGTGCAGTTAACGCCACCTCAATGAGTGGCATTAGGTGCACCTGCGATGCTCCCTCACCACGTTCTCTGCTTTTCCATCACATGCACACCCCTGACAGATAGCATGTGGCTGTTGCATTAACACACCGCATTACCTGTAAAAACATAATGTGGGTTAGTAAACATGCCCCTTTGACCTATGCTTAGGGGAGAAAGTCTGGGAGTTGCAAGTTCCTGGCCACCATTCCTTGCAGGCTTCCAATCGCAGTCATTCATCCGCCACCCCCCTCCCCCACCCATAAGAAATGAGTCCACTTTGATGCTTACGAACATGGTCTGATTCTGTTCCTGCGCCCACTGAAATCAAAGCCTCGTGCTCCTTAGGATGGTTCCAGACATGACGTCTGGAAGATGAGGGATCGCAGCCGATCCAAGGTCGGTCACGGTTTGCTTTCATGTCAGCACCAGCAGAGGTTCTGCCTGGCTGCAACAACAGCTTATAATCTCACTCCACAAGTGAAAGCTTTAAAATTTGTCTGGCAAGCACAAATTCTAGTTTGTGGAATTTGAATTCAGTTCATGAAAAAGGCATATGCTGTAAAGCGTGGATTCACAGCTAACTCTTTGAAGCCACTGACTTCATCAGGTGTTAAGTGGCCCTAGAGAGCTTACTTAGCTGCTAGGCAGTGCTGTGTAAGGGCCTAGTAAGGTAATAGCCTGAAAGCTCTCAAAGGGGTTTTGGTGTTCATTTTTTTTTTTTTTGTAACTTGAATTTTTATTGAAAAGCATTATACACCAACAACAGTAATACAGCATACAACCACCACCCTGCAGTGCAACCACAAACCAATTTTGTGATTTCCCCCCCCCACCCCCCCTCCCCAACCCCCACCTCCCCCCCCAGAACCCCATTCAACCCCTATACTCCCCCCCCACCACACACCTCCCCCAGCTACCTCCCCAACCCCCCTCCCTCCCGCCATTCCTCATACCGCCCCCAAACATCCCGAAAAGCTTTCATGGTATGATGCTGGTGGGCTGCTATAGCACTCAGAGTCCACAGGTGGTCTATGCGCTGCAGAACCATAGGCAGCGATGGTGCCTCCACACACTTCCACCGGGCCATGATCGCCCCCCGCGCTGCCCCTATGCAGTATCCCACCAACGTAAGTAGCCCCCTCTCCACCACATCTGGCATTTCATTCAAGAGGATCATAGGCGCTGTAAAGGCCATCTCCACCTTTACCATGGCCAGAAGCCAAACCTTCAGCGACCGCCACATCCATTGAACCTCTGTACACTCCCAGACTATGTGCAACAGATCCCCCCGCTGCCCACATCCCCTCCAGCACTCCCCAGTCTCCTGCGGGCGAAAAGCCTTTAGCTTCCAGGGGGTCCAATACATTTGATATCGAATTTTAAGACTATTTTCAAGATAAGAAGGTCCCGGGGCTAAACGTCGGGACCACTTGTAAATATTAGCCCATCGCTCCGCCCCCCAATCCCCCCCCAATTGTTGCTCCCAGGCAGGGCCGGCCCGTCCATTGAGCAAGAATGTTTTTTGCACAGGGCCCCGCGCTTCGGGGGGCCCAACGCAAAGAACATTCTGCTTTTTCTTAATTGAATTAAAAAAAAAAAAAAGCTGGCCGCTGCGGCATGGAGTGTCCCGCGGGGCTCCCTCTGCCCGGTGGAACTCTCCCGGCACGGCTGAGCCCCTCTCTGCCGGCTTGCAGATACGCGAAGGGAGAGAGTCTCCCTCGCGTCTTTGTTAAGCCCGCAGGGGCAGATGGGAAATTTCCCATCAGCCCCTGCGGCTTAACAGAGATGCGAGGGAGACTCTCTCCCTTCGCGTATCTGCCAGCCGGCAGCGAGGGGCTCCGCCGCACCGGGAGAGTTCCGCCGGGCAGAGGGAGCCCCGCGGGACACTCCATGCCGCAGCGGCCAGCTTTTTTTTTTTTTTTTAAATTGCCATGAGCCGAGGGGGGGGCGGGTAGGACTGTCATTGGGCTAGGGAAGGAGGGAGGGAGGGGGTTAAGACTGGCAATGGGCTAGGGAGGGAGGGGGGTTGAGACTGGCAATGGGCTGGGGAGGGGGGTTAAGACTGGCAATGGGCTAGGGAGGGAGGGTTAAGACTGGCAATGGGCTGGGGAGGGGGGTTAAGACTGGCAATGGGCTATGGGGGGGTTAAGACTGGCAGTGGGCTAGGGATGGAGGGGGGTTAAGACTGGAAATGGGCTAGGGAGGGAGGGAGGGCGGTTAAGAAATGCAATGGGCTGGGGGGATAAGACTGTCAATGGGCTAGGGAGGGAGGGGGCATGAGACTGGCAATGGGCTAGGGAGGGGGGGTTGAGACTGGCAATGGGCTAGGGAGGGGGGTTAAGACTGGCAATGGGCTGGGGAGGGGGGGGTTAAGACTGGCAATGGGCTGGGGAGGGAGGTTTAAGACTGGCAGAGGCTGGGGAGGGGGGTTAAGACTGGCAGTGGGCTATGGGGGGTTAAGACTGGCAATGGGCTATGGGGGGGTTAAGACTGGCAGTGGGCTAGGGAGGGAGGGAGGGAGGGAGGGGTTAAAACTGGCAATGGGCTAGGGAGGGAGGGAGGGAGGGGAGGGGGTTAAGACTGGCAATGGGCGAGGGAGGGAGGGAGGGGGGTTAAGACTGGCAATGGGCTAGGGAGGGAGGGGGGTTGAGACTGGCAATGGGCTAGGGAGGGGGGGGTAGAGACTGGCACTGGGCTAGGGAGGGGGGCTTAACACTGGCAAGGGGCTGGGGAGGGGGGTTAAGACTGGCAGTGGGCTATGGGGGGGGTTAAGACTGGAAGTGGGCTTGGGAGGGGGGGTTAAGACTGGCAATGGGCTGGGGGGGTTAAGACTGGCACTGGGCTATGGGGGGGTTAAGACTGGCAGTGGGCGAGGGAGGGAGGTAGGGGGGGTAAAACTGGCAATGGGCTAGGGAGGGAGGGAGGGAGGGGGGTTAAGACTGGCAATGGACTAGGGAGGGAGGGAGGGAGGGGGGTTAAGAATGGCAATGGGCTAGGGAGGGAGGGGGGGAAATACTGGCAATGGGCTGGGGAGGGGGTTAAGACTGGCAGTGGGCTATGGGGGGGGGGGTTAAGACTGGCAATGGACTGGGGAGGGGGGTTAAGACTGGCAGTGGGCTATGGGGGGTTAAGACTGGCAATGGGCTATGGGGGGGTTAAGACTGGCAGTGGGCTATGGGGGGGTTAAGACTAGCTGTGGGCTGATGAGGGCTGGCAATGGGCTATGGGGGGGTTAAGACTGGTAATGGGCTATGGGGGGGGGGTTAAGACTGGTAGTGGGCTGATGGGGGGGTTAGGACTGGTAATGGGCGATGGGGGGGTTAGGACTGGTAATGGGCTATGGGGGGGGTTAAGACTGGTAGTGGGCTGATGGGGGGTTAGGACTGGTAATGGGCAATGGGGGGGTTAGGACTGGTAATGGGCTATGGGGGGGGGTTAAGACTGGTAGTGGGCTGATGGGGGGGTAGGACTGATAATGGGTTATGGGGGGGCTAGGACAGGAAATGGGCTGATGGGGAGGGGTTAGGACTTGAGGTGGGCTGTTGTGGTTAGGACTGGTAATGGGCTGTGGGCTGATGGGGGGGTTAGGACTGGCAATGGGCTATGGAGGGCTGACTGGAAATGGGCTGATGGGGGGTTAGGACTGGTAATGGGTTATAGGGGGGGGCTTAAACTGAAAATGGGGTGATGGGGGTTAGGACTGGAAGTTGATTGACGGGGGGCTAGGACTGGTAATGGGTTGGGGGGTTGCTAGGACTGGAAATGGGCTGAGTGGAAGGGGAGACTTGAACTGCAAATAGCTGATGGGGAGGGGCTTGGAATGGAAATGGGCTGTGAGGGAAGGGAGCTAGGACTGAAAATGGGCTGACGGAACAGCTAGGATCGGACTGGACATGGGCTGATGGGGGAGCTAAGCTGGGAACTGGGCTGTGGTGCGGGCTTGAATTGAAATGGACTCCTGGAGGGGCTAGAACTGGAAGTAGGCTCATGGGGGGCTTGGACTGGAATTGGGCTGAGTGGAGGAGAGCTATGATTTGACATGGGCTGATGGTGGGGCTAGGAAATGACTAGAAATGGGCTGATGGGGTGGGCTAGGATTGGAAATGAACTGATAAAGGGACTTGGACTGGAAATGGATGGGGGAGCTAGGACTGGACATGGGCTGATGGGGGGCTAGGACTGGAAATGGGCTGATGCAGGGACTAGAAGGGAATGGATGCTGGGTGAGACTGGAACTAGAAGGGAGCTGATGTTGGGGGAGGATTAGAATGGGATGGGGCTGGGAGATTAAAATGGAGAGGGGAAAAATATTTTTGTGTAGGAGGGATGAAAAATCTACAATTGGCCAGGTATTGGGAGAGTAATTGGGGATTGAGGATGGAGGGGTAAAATTTGTGTGGATGAAATAGGAATGAGGAAAGAGCAAAAGGAGAAAGATTAGTATGTTAAAGCAGATGTAGAGAGAGAGAGAATGGAAAAAAAAACTAGAAGAGAGAAGAAAGGACAAATGGACAGCAGACGATGGAGAGTTAGCAGAAAACATGAAGAAACCAGAAGAAAGTGGCTGGACCAATTGCAACTGAAAAAAAATGCACAAAAGGTAGAAAGATATCTCTTTATTTTGAATTTATTAACTGGAATATGTCAGCTCTGGGAAATGTGCATCATTAACATCTGCGCTTTGTTTGGTACAAGAGGAAATTAATTTATAGTTTTATTTCTACAGTGTTGTTGTACATTCCAAGTTTGGCTTTTGGGGTTCCAAGTTTAATTATTGCCTTCCTGTTTTTAAATTGTGATTCCTTGTTTGGTGATGGTCTATGTTCTGCGTGTGTAACTGAGCTGAGGTATTCTGTTTATGTAATTCCTATTTGACGTGCCACTTGTTCTCTTTCCCCAGTATTCTCTGAAATGTATTGGTTTAATATTTGCAGTGTTGCCTTTTGATAGGTAGGGTATGGTGCTTTGTGAGTCCTGGTAATGCTGTCAGGATACGGCGGGTTTGCTATGGGTTCTAAATGGGCAGCGTTTGTAGTAGTTCCTAATGTGCCTGGCGGTTGGCACTGGATTATAGTAATGTAGAAATCTTTTAGTCTTTCTTTATCCATACACTCATTAAGAGACATGTTTACTAAAAGTTAGTGAATGGTAACATTATGCAAATATTTATGCAAATAAGACCACTTATGCAAATGAGGCCCCGCACCGAGTCTCCGCACATGGCCCCGCACCCCCCTTGGGCCACCCCTGCTCTCAGGCCTTCTCCCCTTTACTCCCCCCCTGCCTGTTTTCCGCAACATATTGCCGTAACTCAGTATACAGTATTGTAATCAACCCCCTCCGTACTCCCTCCTATCGCAGAGCCACCTCAAAGGGAGTAGCTACCTTCCTTAAATCAGTCAAGACCCCCATCTTCCGTACATACGACACTAATTGCACATACGCAAAGTAGTGTCTATCCTCCACTTCATACAGTTCCTGCAATTCTGCAAAGGATCTAAGCTCCCCACCTTTATTCAAGAGTTGCCCCAAGGTTCGTAATCCTTTAACCCACCACTCCTTGAACACCCCCCCATCCTTCCCTGTACCAAAATCCTGCATCCCCCTAATATAAGTGTCCCGCGTATACCGCTTCCCCTGCAACAAACTCCCCTTAACACCCCACCACAACCCCTGCGTATACTCTCTAAAAGGATTCCCCCCGCTGCCCCCTCCCCACCGCCCTCCCGGATCCCAAATCCACATCCGCAAGCTCGCCCCCTCCCCTCTCACCTGTTCTAACTCCACCCAAATAGGGGTCTCCCCGCCCCCTGCCAACTCGCCAGGGCCTTTAATTGCGCAGCAACATAGTATTTTTCCAGCCACGGAACTCCCATACCTCCCTCCCGCTGATCCCGATAGAGAGTAAATTGCGACACGCGAGGCCTTCTCCCCGCCCAGATAAAATCCAATATCATACGTTGGGCTCTTCTCAAGTAGCTCGAAGGAATCTTACTAGGAATAGAACTAAACAAAAAGAGAAACCTAGGTAAAACATTCATTTTTATAACCGCAATTCGCCCGAGCCACGTCAAATATAAGCTCTTCCACCGAATCAAGTCCCTCTTCACCGCCTGCATAAGTGGACCAAATTTCTGATCCCATAACCGCCGCCAATCTTTCCCCATCTGTATCCCCAAATACCGATATTCACCCCTCACCCACCGGAAGGGAAAACTACTACGGAGGCTCGTTTCTAACCGCTCTCCCAGATTAAACCCCAGGAGCTCTGTCTTACTACCATTTATTTTGTATCCCGAGACCCCACTATACTGTTCAATTTCGTTCATTAAAACAGGCAAGGATATTAAGGGCTCTCGAAGGGTATAAATAATATCATCCGCGAATAAAGCAATTTTTGATTCCCATTCATTCATAAGCACCCCTTTTACATCAACCGCTCGCCGGACCCGATCCGCTAAAGGTTCTATAGCAAGAGCAAGGGCGACAGCGGACAACCCTGTCGAGTTCCCCTCTCCAACCCAAACACTTCAGAGTAGCTCCCGTTCACTCGAACTCGGGCCTGGGGCCGGGTATAGAAAGCACGGATCCATTTGATAAAATTCTCTCCCAACCCAACCTGTTCCAGGACCATCATCAGAAAATCCCACTCCACCCTATCAAACGCCTTCTCAGCATCAATATAAATAAACACAGCCTTTTGCCCCGTCCGTTGTACCTCCCAGGTTAAATTGCAGAGTCGGCGGATATTATCCCCACCTTGTCGCCCGGCAACAAAGCCCGTCTGGTCCACATGCACTAATTTAGGCAGCACCTTCTGCAATCGAGTGGCCAGTATTTTCGCCAATAGTTTGGCATCTACATTCAATAAAGAAATCGGCCGATAAGAGCCGCATATCATGGGGTCCTTAACTGGCTTAAGTAGAATAGTAATCCCCGCCTCAGTCATGGATCCGGGGACTGCCCCCGATTGAAGTACCCCATTAAACACCTCCACCAAAAGCGGCCGCAGAGTGGCCTGGAGCACTTTATAAAATTTACCCGTCAGGCCATCTAGGCCCAGCGCTTTCCCCAATTTCAGAGTTTTTATAGCCTCCGCCACCTCGTCGTCAGTGATCAGCCGATCTAACCTCCCCACCTCCCCCGGGTCCAACTTTGGCATTGCACACCCTTCCAAATATTGCCTACTTTTTTCCACCCCACCCGAAACCTCACTACTATATAACTTCTTATAATACTCCCGAAACGTCTGGCGAATCCCATTATTTCCAGTAACTAACTGCCCCTGCCCATTCCGTATGCTCCCTATAGCCGACTGAGCCACCCTTGCCCGCATACGACGGGCAAGGAGACGCCCAGCCTTGTTTCCCCCCTCAAACATAGCTTGCTTAAGAACATTAAGTTCATAGGCCAGTTTACTAGCACGTAGCTGACCCAACCGCTTCCGTAATCTCTGCAAATCCGCGAGGACTCCCTCATTCTGGTCACATTGATGACTCCCCTCCAATTGCCTTATTTCCCGCAGCAAACGCCCTTCCTCCTCCCCTTTCAACCTACATCTGCGTGAGGCTTCCCCCAACAAATGCCCTCGTACCACTGCCTTCAATCCGTCCCACACCATCCCAAGCCCGACCTCCCCATTCAGATTGAACTCCTGGTATTCCTTAATGACTCCTGCGGTACGTCCGACAACGGCGGGATCTTCCAGCAGCGAGTCATTTAGTCTCCAAAACTTCAAACCCGTGTCCTTATACCCCAAATTGAACTCTACACTCACGGTTGCATGATCAGTCCAAGTAATGGACCCCTGCTCTACCTCTTCCACCTTACTCATCCAACTACCATCCACCCAAATCATATCTATAAGACTATAACTCCCGTGAGGCACTGAATAGTAAGTATATTGTTTCCTCCCTGGATTCCGGCAGCGCCATACATCCACCAACCCGAGACCTTCTTTCATCCCCAACATTTTCATCCGCTCCCTTCGTTTCCCCACCCCCTTCCCCTTTCCATTATCTAATCGGGGGTTAATAGTCAAATTAAAATCCCCCCCTAAAATTATCGGCAAATCCCCCAACTTCTCCAAGTCTTCCCGCATACGGTCATAGAACTCTCCCTGCCCCTCATTCGGTCCATACAAACTTAAAATCCACACCAACTCCTCCCCCAACTTCACCTTAACTCCCACATACCTCCCCTTCTTATCTCGGTATTCCCCCACCACCTTATCCCGCATCTCAGCCCCTACCATTATACCCACCCCTCCCTTCCGCGATTCGGCTCGCTGCCCCGCCAGCACAACCTTGGGGTATTTTCTTGTTTCTAACAATCTCTCTTGGCCCACCCTCAAATGCGTTTCCTGAACGCACACAAAATCTGCCCGTGTCCTCACTCCTTCCTTCTCTACCAATCGACGCTTCCGCCAAGTACGCAAACCTTTAGCATTAATTGTAACCACCCGTAATTTCTGCTCCCCCACTACCCCCTGCCCCCTCCCACCCCCCCTCCCCCAAACCCCCCCACCACCCCCCTCCTCCCCCCCTCTTCCCCATCCCCCTCCCGCCTCCGCTACCCTCCCCCCCTCCTCTCCCCCCTCCCCCGCCCCCACCCAACCCTCTCCTCCGTCCTCCTGAGGCCTCCCGCGGAGTAGTGCCCATCAGTGCAGAGCAGCCCAGTCGTCCCCCGACCACCCCTCTCTCCCCCCCTTCCCCCGGTCCACATCAAAGACCCCCTTGCCCGCCCCCACATCAGCCCATCCTCTCCCTCTCCCCTTACCCCCTCCAAACCCCCACCAACTCCACCCCTACCGCCCAGTAAAGCCAGTGGGACCCCACCACTCCCGCACCTGCCCCTTTACCTCCCCCCAAGCCCGCTATCCCCCCCCACCTCACACCCAATCTCTACTTTCAACTAGGTAAAATCACGCATCAATGCCAAACCTCCCAAACACCAAACCCACCAAACTATGTTACCCCTTCCCCATCAGAGCACATCCCCCTATACCAAAATCCCTCCCGAACCTCCCATCCACCCCCTATCAAGCCACCCTCCCTCCCCTCTCCCTCTAGCACCCCATCCTCCTACCCTAGCCCACATGACACAATATAATCAACAGTGAATTCCCGCCATCCCGTCCTCCCATCCACCCGTCCTCCCCTCTCCTCTCCCAACTCAGTCTTGGACCTCAGTCCCCAAATACTAGTACAGAACAAGTCCAGTAGGACACTATGAAGTCCAGCAGTCCAAATACTCCAAATCACGTCAGCCCCGGCTGGGCCTCCACCTCACGCTGACTCTGTGCACTGCTGGGCAGTCTCTCCTTCGCCGCCGCCGGTGGTCCCCGCTCCAGCTGCTCATCCGAGATCTCCCCCAGCCGACTCTGCGTTCCTCGCAGTCCCGCCTCCCTTAGGGCCTTGTTTGCCTCCACACTGTTCTGCACTCTCCAATTTCGTGTAAAGCACAGTCCAAATGGGTAGAGCCATCTATAACGCACATTCTCCTGTCGCAACAGCGTGGTAACAGGCTGCAGCTCACGTCTTCTTTGCAGGGTCCCCGCCGCCAGATCTGCATAAATCGCCACCTTATACCCCTGCCAGACGTACTCTCTCGCTTTCCGCATCTTCATGACAATCTTTTCCTTAATAGTATAATCATGTATGCAGACTACAATGTCCCGCGGCCGATTAGGCCTGCTAGGCCCCAGCGCGCGATGCGCTCTGTCCAGGACCACCTTATCGACCACCATTGCATCTTCTACCATTGCTTCAGCCACTCGCCGGCTGTCAGTAAACTCCGGTTCCTCGGGGACTCCTCTGATACGCAAATTATTCCTTCTAGTGCGATTCTCTAAATCTTCCATTTGGTACAGTATTTGCGCTTTCCAAGTCTCCCAGTCATTCACAGAATTCTCCAACTCCCCCCTGTTTTTTTTTCACACACTCCAGATGCTGTTCATGCACCTCCGTTCTCCTGCTCAGCTCACTCACTTCCTCCCGCAGTTCATTACATACTTCACCCACCTCCACTTTCACAGCCGCCAGCTCCGATTTAAGTTCCCCAAACCAAGCTTTCAGCTCGGCTCTGGAGACATCATTCACCACCATCGCACCCTTCTCCGTCTCCGTCGCACGTGGCACCAGGCGCTCTACGGACTCCCGGGGCTGTCTCTCCCCTGCCGCCATCTTAAGCTCTCGTCCTACGGCCTACCCGCCACTATAGGCAAATTCCTTCAAATCTGCTGCCTTTTTGCGAGTCGTCATCTCGCCAAGCGCTTTTGCCACCCGTTCCGCCACCGCTTCCTGCGGTCCGGTGTATTTCAGCGGGCAGGGGAGTCTTACTTTCCACAGCTTTCAGGGTTCAACGCCGGAGCTCCTTACTTAGGCTGCCATCCATACCGATGACGTCACTTCCTCCCTTGGTGTTCATTTTTAAAAGCTAAGTTTTTTTCTATACTACAAAGGGGGAATTTTTTTTTTTCTTCTAGTGTTGGGCAAGGCTCTGTCAGTTACAGTTCATTGTCTTTGTTATAGCTAACTCTTTGAGGCCATTGAGCTAATTAGATCCCTTCCTACCCACCAGGACACTCACCCACCCCATATAAGCCTTCTTGCTTTATAGGGCAACTCCCCAATTAGCTACACAAAGGGACATAGAACAGCACTGTTAGAACACTCTTAAAAGAGGTTAATTATTTTTTCTCTTAAAGGACAGCTGAGCAAAAGGTGGGAACTTTGGTAGGTCTCTCTCTTTTACTTTAACAGGTACTTCAACATACTATTGCGGAAGAGGAACTAGTTAAAAGATAGAAAGCAGAGGGTAGGGCTAAATGGCCAATTTTCCCAATGGAGAAAACTGAATAGTGGAGTACCCCAGGGATCTATGCTGGGTCCGCTGCTTTTTAACATATTCATAAATGACCTGGAAATGGGAATAATGAGTGAGGTAATCAAATTTGCAGATGACACAAAATTATTCAAAATTGTTAAAATACAAGAGAATTGTGAAAAATTGCAAGAGACCTTGATAAATTGGAAGACTGGACATCCAAATGGCAGATGAAATTTAATTTGGACACGTGCAAAGTTACACGATGCAAGATTCCACATTAGGAACCACTGTCCAGGAAAAAGATTTAGGCGTCATCGTGGATAACATGTTGAAACCCTCCACCCAGTGTGCAGCAGTGGCCAAGAAAGCAAATAGAATGCTTGGAATCATAAGTAAAGGAATGGAGAATAAAACAAAGGATATTATAATGCCTCTGTATTGTTCCATGGTGCGAACGCACCTTGACTATTGTGTGCAATTCTGGTAGCCGTATCTTAAAAAGGATATAGCGTTATTAGAAAAGGTAGAGAGAAGAGCTACCAAAATGGTAAAGGGGATGGAAGGATACTCCTATGAAGAAAGGCTAAAAAGGTTGGGGCTCTTTAATCTGGAAAAGAGATTGCTGAAGGGAAATATGAAACGAGGTCTATAAATTAATGAATGGAGTGAAACGGGTAAACGTAGATTGATTGTTTATGCCTTCAAGATATAGAAAGACTAGGGGACATGCAATGAAGCTACAGTGTAACCTATTTAAGACTAATAAGAGAAAATATTTTTTCACTCAACATGTAATCAAACTCTGGAATTTGTTACCGGAGGATGGAGTAAAAGCTGTTAGAAAAGCCGGATTTAAAAAAGGTTTGGACAAGTTCCTGGAGGAAAGGTCCATAAACCATTATTAAAGGGGATCCGGGAAATCCACTGCTTGCCCCAGTACAAGCATTGTGGAACCTGTGTCTTTTGGGGAAACTGCTAAGTACTTGTGACCTAGATTGTCCACTGTTGGAAACAGATACTGTGCTTGATGGACCTTGGTCTGACCCAGTATGACATAGCTTATGTTCTTACGTTCTTATGTATCAAAGGTCCATCAACCAAACAATGGCTGTGAAAAATTGTATTGCTAAAGTTGTTGCTCTTGTTACAGCTTCTGCCTTTGTCCAGACAGCGATCCCAATGCCAGTTGAAGGACCAGTTTCATGTGCAGGATGCCTGTATGCTGAGGATCTCAGGAAAGAAGTGGAGGAGCTCAGGGACGAGGTGGCGAGGCTGAGAAGCATTCGAGACAGTGAGAAGTATTTTTATGATATGCTTCTTTAAACATCCAAGATCTCCAAGAGAGGTGAAGATGGGAGAGTACAGAAGGAAGAAGGCTGGACACGAGTCACCAGAGCCTGCAGTATCACCACTCCAATTCCTCCAGCCCTTGAATTGACGAACCAGTATGCAGCCCTAGAAGTGAAGGAGGTGGAAGCATCCAAGGAAAGGGAAGAACCACAGCTTGAGTACCCAAAATTTCAGAATCAGTCATCACTAGGAAACAAAGGGTAGTGGTGGTTGATGACTCTCTTCTGAGGGATACTGAGGCATCCATCTATCGACCAGATTTGATGTCCAGAGAGGTGTGCTGTCTGCTAGGTGCCAAAATCTGAGATGTTGTGGAGAGTTTTCCGAGACTCATCAAGACTACTGACTATTATCCATTGTTGCTCATCCATGTTGGCACAAATGATACTGCTAGGAATCCCTCTGAGCATATCAAAAGTAATCATGGCTCTGGGACAGAGGGTGTATAGGTGCACAAGAAGAAAGCCCCCAGGTAAGTGAAACATTAAATACCTCTGTAGAAATGGGTAATAGGGGCAACATCTGGAAAGCAGTATGTATAAATGACCATAGCATGGGAAATAAGATCACAGATGTTGAGGCTTTAATGGAAGAGGCTGATTTGGATTTAGTGGCGGTTACAGAGACATGGTTCATGGACAACCATGACTGAGATGTAATCAAACCGGGCTATACTTTATTCAGGAAGGACAGGGAAGAAAGAAGGGGAAGTGGAGTAGCACTATATGTAAAAAATAATATTAAAGCTTTAGAATTGCAGGACTTAAAAGGAAGAGAGGAGGCACTGTGGGTTAAACTAGAAAGAGGGAACAGGAAATACATTTGCATTGGAGTTATATACAGATCCCCATCACAGGGAGTGGAAGTAGATGAAGATTTACTGATAGGTCATTTCAATATGCCAGATGTGGATGGGCACATTCCTGCTGGAGTGTCATCTAGAAGTAATAGATCCTGGATTCTCTATTGGAAGAACTATTCAGGCAACAGGTAAGAGAACCCACATGTGATGGGGCCATACTGGACTTGGTGCTTACCAAATAGGGAAGTGTTTCTGATGTTACAGTGGGAGATCATCTCACATTGTGATAATCAGATGGTATGGTTCAGTATTAGGACTAGGGCTGATAAAACCCATTAAAAACAAGGGTCTTAGACTTGAGGAAAGCTAACTTTGCCAAGATGGGACAATACCTCAAAGAGTCTTTAGTTCGACGGGAACAGCTGGAGAACATAGAAAAACAGTGGGCAAAACTGAAAGGGAATATTTTAAGGGCAAAAACCCTTTTTGTTAGAAAGATAAATAAATATAAAAAGAAAAGGAGGCCACTATGGTTCTTAGAAGTATCTGAAAAGGTGAAGAAAAAGAGGGAGGCTTTCATAAAATACAAGAGATCACAGAGAGAGGAAGACAGGCATCTATATTTGGAAAAAAACTTAGAGAAGTAGCAAAATGATCAGGAAAGCAAAGGTACAAAAAGAAGAAGAAATAGCCAATGCAATAAAATGCAGGAATAAGACATTTTTCAGATATGTTAGTGAGAGGAGGAGGGGTAAAAGTGGTATTGTCAGACTCAAGGGTGCAGGGGAGGAATATACAGAAACTGATGAGGGTAAAGCAGAATTGTTTAATAAATATTGCTGTTCTATGTTCACAGATGAAGGGTCAGAAAACACCTGCAAATAGGAATAGAAGTGGCATGGATCTCGAACGTTTTTCAGAAGACTGAATGCATGAGGAACTAGCTAAACTAACAGCAGACAAAACCATGGGTTTGGATGGGATACATCCAAGAATACTGAGGGAAGTTGGGGACGTTCTAGCGGCTCCACTGACTGACCTTTTCAATGCCTCTTTGGAGTTCAGAGTTGTGCCAGAGGACTGGAGAAAGTCTCATGTGGTCCTTTTACACAAAAATGGACATAATGATGGCATTGAAAACTACAAGCTGGTTAGTCTAACCTCTGTGGTTAGTAAATTATTGGAAAGGCTACTATTTCTTTGTCTATCACTGTATCTCCTATCTTATAAATGGCGTTCTTTTCATATTATCCATAACATAATTGTTGTATTGTAAACTTCTCTGATGCTTCACGGCCTGAGCAGTATATCAGATGTATGAATAAACATAAACATAAACATAAAAGAGAGAATAGTGAGGTTTCTGGAGTCCAATGGATTGCAGGATCCAAGACAGCATGGATTTACCAGATGCAGGTCTTGTCAGACAAATCTGATTGATTTCTTCGACTGAGTGACCAGGGAGTTGGACCAAGGAAGAGCCCTAGATGTGGTATATTTAGATTTTAGTAAAGCCTTTGAAACCGTTCCACACAGGTGACTTATAAACAAATTGAGCACCCTAGGGATGGACCCTAAAGTTACTGATTGGATTAGAATTGCAGAAGGGCTGTAGGGTAAGGCTTGCTTGCGGATGATACCAAAACCTGCAATAGAGTAGACACCCTGGAAGGAGTAGATAACATGAGGAAGGATCTAGCTAAGCTTGAAGGATGGTCTAGAATTTGGCAGCTTAAATTTAATGCTAAAAAACACAGGGTCCTGCATTTGGGCTGCAAAAATCCATCCAAAGGAGTGGTATAGTGTAGGGGGTGAGGTTCTTCTGTCCACAAAAGAAGAGCAGGAGCTGGGCTTAATTGTGTCTGATGATCTTAAAGTAGCTAAACAGGTAGAAAGATGACTGCAAAAGCCAAAAGTATGTTTGGGTGTAGAGGGAGAGGAATGGCCAGCAGAAAAAAGGAGGTGATAATACCTCTGTATAAGTCTTTGATGCGACCTCATTGGGAGTATTGTGTGCAATTCTGGAGGCCGCACCTTCAAAAGGACATAAGCAGGTTGGAGTTGGCATAGAGGATGACTACTAAAATGGTTAGTGGTCTTTGATACAGACATTTAAATACCTCCATGGCATAAATGCACAGGAGAAGAGCTTCTTTTGATTGAAAGCAAGCTCTGCTACAAGGGGACATAAGAACATAAGAACATAAGATATGCCATACTGGGTCAGACCAAGGTCCATCAAGCCCAGTATCCTGTTTCCAACAGTGGCCAATCTAGGTCATACGTACCTAGCAGTTTCCCCAAAAGACATAGCATGAGAGTGAAAGGGGATAGACTCCGGAGTAATATGCTGAAATGTTTCTTTACAGAAAGAGTGATAGATGCATGGAATAGTCTCCCAGTGGAGGTGGTGGACATGAGGACAGTATCTGAATTCAAAAAAGCATGGGACAAACACAGATCTCTAAAGATAAAAGGGGACTATTGTAGTTGATATGGAAGGGCAGACTAGGCAGGCCATGTACATAGTTACCCCAAGTTATCCAAGTTTTATTACCTGTTCCTTGTAAGCACTGATCAGTCAATGTAATGTGCAAGTTTTATGTTTCATGTGAACCACACTGATGTTGAATAGCGCTGTATATAAGAAAATGTAAATAAAATAAATAAATAAATAATATGGTCTTTGTCTGCCGTCATGTTTCTATGTTTCTATGAATCCTTCTTTGTTAGCTTGCCCTGCCTCATGCATGTCAGTTTAATTTAAGTAGTCACATAGGAGCAGGTCTTAACAGTCCCTAGTACTTGCAGACCTGGGAGTAAATCCACGAACACATTTTAACTGGAAATCCCCACACTTGGCTGGAGAGGTTCAGCAGGTTCAGCTTTTGAGTGCACACATGTATCTGGGGTGGAAAAGTGCCTCAGACGGGGGATTTCGGAATGAAGCCTCCATATAGAATTTCCGTTTCTCCACCTCTCTGGCTATTTTATAAAGCTACAAAAGTGCCTATGGTTATGGTTATGGTTATATTTTATTATATTGTATCTTTATAAAACATTAGGGGCAAGCAACAGAAATCATGCCTAGATTGAAGTATTAGACATTTACGTCTGGCTGAGTACATAAATTGCAAGGCCTCTTGCACTCCCAAACTCCACCCTCGAGCATGTCTAGATGCGGGTCATATAAAAGTAAGGGTCTACTTGTCACCATGTATACTTTAAAAGGGGCACATTAGAAAGAACATTTAGGTGTTATCACAGGCCAAAACAGCCACAAAACCAGATGGAATATTTAAGTCTGGAGACAAAACCTAGATGTCGCTGACATGTAAGTTGTTGCAGGATGTCTCTATAGATGCCTCGCAACAGTACTGTAGACCGGAGAAGTGTCCCAGCCTGCCATTCCATTAGTAGACCCGCGCTCTGTAGTAAAAGTAGAGCAGAGGTATCTAAGCAAACCGTTGATGTGTGAAGTCTGGCAGGTGCTTGACCCTCGTTGGAGGAGTTGGCTCTGAACATGATTTTCTGAGGTTTGCTTTCTCTTCTCTTGGGTTTGCTTTGTTCAATAACATAGTGATAAGGTGAGAAGTTGGAGCTGTTTTTATTACATGAAATATCATATATAAGCTCTGGGAAAGATCATTAATAATATTCTATTAGTGGAGACATTTTGTAGCTCAGAAACCACACATGAGGTATCTCCAAATCCTATCAATTCTCTTTACTGTTGTGGACTGTATTGAGGCTATTAGAGGGCCATCTACTGTACACCATTCCAATGCTTTTCTGGGAAAATGAGCACTTTTTGGATGCTTATTCATGCCTTGGAGAAAGTATAGACTTGGATGGGGGAGAAAATGTATTGCTATTTTTGCAATTGGGTGTGCACATCTCTGGCCTCCGAAATGCCCTGGACATGCCCCAACCATGACCATCTGCAAGATAGACGTCCCCGGCGCAAGGGCATCTTTAGAGTCATTCTGTAAAATGGCTCTGAGACATCTCCATGATTTGGACATATGTGTACCTGTTTTCAGATGTCCAAATCCCGAATAGAGCTTCTAAAATGATCCCCCAAGTGCGTAACCCCTGTCGTAATTTTATAAAAGCCCTTATGTGTCTTAAAAATTCTTTACTGACTCTATAACCCTTTTCTCTGTGTCTTCATTTGCAAGCCGGAACAGGGTAGCAGTCACCAATAAACAACCTAACCCTCTTCCTAACAGTGACCTATTCCCATGAGGAATCTACTATTTCATAACGCTGCTCACCATGCAGATACAGCAATTCAAGCTGTAGCGAGTGAGGAGTTTGGCTGTGAAATGCAAACAGATTAATATTCAGGAAAGTAGGGACATTTAATTCCAGTGCGAGGTAATCATTTTATTGTATGTTCAGGCTTCCCATAAGTGCCTTAGCGATTACTGGCTGAACAAACACTCAACCATGTGTTTCTTTTCATATAAAATATGCGTGAAAAGTAATAGACTATCTTAGAACCAATTACCAGCAGCTGCTTTAGCCTACTGGCAGAACAGTCACCTGGAAATCTAATAATATCTGGATGGAATCGGTGTCAGGTGAAGAGATTCCTCGTCTGCTTTTCTACCATTTTGAGTAGACCAGCATATGAATGCACAAACCAATACCAGCTCCATCCACCCCAACCCATCATCACCCATCTTTTAGCCAACTTCTCAACCCTTCTTTGTCTCGCTGCCCCCCCCCCCCTTTCTGTCCTAAACATGTGCCAGCCTTTTTACAATTCTGTCCTACACTGTACCTTCTGGAAACTCGTTTCAGGCTTAGGGGTGTGTTTATTAAACTGCGGTAGTGGACTCTGTGCGATATCGGAGCCACAGCCCCACTGATTTCAATAGGGCCACGGCTCTGATATCGCACGGAGTCCTCTACCATGGTTTAGTAAACATATCCCTTAGTGTTTTAAGGGGGGGAGGATCTTCAAAGACATTTACACGGTTTGCAGACCTGCTGCCCAGTTAGCCATCCCACAGGTAAAGTCAGACATGGTAAATGCTGGCCTTACTTTACCCACAGAAGCTAACTGGGCAGCAGCTCAATATCTGGGGTAAGTATTCAGCAGTGACGGATATGCGCTTTACAAGGTTTTCATTTGTTTCATTATAAAATGTGTTTCATTATAAAGGATTTCATTTGTTTCATTATAAAACCTTACTGCAAAAAATATCACCCCCAAAACACTTCTTGGTCCTCTCCCTTTTCCCCCTCCTTCTATACCATTAAAACCCACTTATTCCATCAGTGGTGGTGCTATCTTCACAAGTTAAGTTTGACTACTGGTTGATCCTTCCCCACCATTGTAATGGCACCAAATAGTGCTGAAGGACAAAGGCCAACACCGTTATTAAATTCTGCCATAAAAAATGCTGACAACTGGCATTGGAGATTACAATACGAGAGAGAGAGAGAGAGAGCGCGAGAGAGAGAGCATCTCTAGGAGAGGTCTACTAGGACCCACCTCAGAGTTCAATAATAGTAGCAAGAGTGGAGGGTAATTTAACAAGGAAGAGGAAATAAGGTCAGAAGGACAAATTGGCCCTTTCAGTTGCAATAATTCACTTACTTTATTTATTTATTTCAATTATTTATTTATTTCAATTATTTATATACCGCGCTATTTACAATCAGCGCGGTTTACAGAGAACCAAAGACCAGAACAACAGGCTGTTCGGTATTACATAAAACAGGAAAATAAATTTGGATAAGATAAACATGGATAATATGGGGGTAAAACTATATACATTGAACTATATACATAGAATATTGATCTGCTAATTCGATCACATGAGAGAAGTATTTATGTAATATTATCAATAATGTTTGGAAAAGGAGGGGATTCTGTTAAGTTTGTGGTGAATATTATGCACTTTATGTGGGGTAGTATTTGATGAATAAGTTATGTTTGAGGGCCTTTGTTCTTGACTGCTTGCTTGCCCCATCTGATTACTAGTTTCCGAATTACCCTGACTGGTTCCTGTCCCTGAATCTCACATAGTTCCTGATTCTTGGATTGCTGTGGCTGGTTCAAGACTCTACTCCCAGTATTCCTGGCCTGTCTGTGACTCTACCTCTCCATTCTGGTCTCCCAAACATCTGCTTCTGTTAGACCCAAGACCTGAAGCCTCTTTGTAGAAGCAAGCTAACTGGGAACATCTAGGTCTCCCCACTCTAGTCATATGGAACTAAAGTCCATGCAGGGTACCACTTAGTAATGTGTAGGAGAAACTGCCAGCTTTCTACTCAACAAGGTGATGTGGTCAAGGCCACTAACATAGATGGATCAATGAGGTTTGTACAAGCTCCTGAAGGAAAACTCCATAAAAAATTATTAGTCAAGTAAGCTCGGGAGATCCTTTGCTTGTCACTGGAAAAGAGCTATGAGAAACAAATCTACATTTTGGGATCTGCTGGTTATTTGTGACTCAGTTTGGCCACTGTCAAAGATAGTGTGCTGGACTCAATGAACCTTGGTCTGACTCAGCTTGGCTCTTCTTAAGTACTTCTGCTAAGTCTAGACGACACATACGCAACTCTCTTCCTGCTGACAAACCAGTAAATATGATATATTTGTGTTCTCAGTTATTTTTCATATCTCCACTGGAATTGCTGCTAAGAATCCTTTAAGAGCGACGTGTTGTCGCTTGAGTGATGCAGCTTTCATGGAGAATCAAATTCTTACTAGCTCATGAAAAGCTAAATACCCAAGAAAGGCTGGAACCTAACCATTTATTGGTTGAGTTGTAAAATATCGCTATAATGTAGCATTATTGATGTAGTATTTTTAACTCTATAAAGTTTATGCTCTCACATTTAATGCCAATGGTTTCCAGGCATACATTGATTTAATTTAAAATGGCAGGCTCTGCTGGACAACTTGTGTTTTTATTTCACCCACATAAAATGTAAGACAGCTTAGCTTACAGAGCTTTAGTACTTCTGCATGTCTCCGTTAACAAAATTCTCTTAGGTTTACATATGAAAAGAATGCTTAGAAACCATGAGAATTCCTCAGCTTTTCACTGTCTCCCATTCTGCTTTTAGAGGACACTCCGTTTTTCTCTGGCTGTAATTTAGATGAAAATTCCAATGAAAGGTGCCCTTTTTAAATTATATTTCATTATCTGGTTATAGCAATGGCTTTATAGTGCCTTTAGGAATTAGGTATCAGTGGAACATCATGTTCCTCCGGCGACATGGTGGCACAGAGGGTTACACTGCCAAATCCTACTTCTGGAATCCAAAGGGAAATTCTTCTCGTAAAATGAGCCACCTTTGATTTTCCAGGGTTCGATTTGAGCTTGTGATAGGAAAGACGGTTAGCAGCTGCTTCCAGACAATTGTTTAAATCACCAAGTGATTGCCTCTCATCGGGATTGATAGTCATGGGCTGTATTTTGTCTGTGTAAAAGAAGACATGGACCCCCAGACTTTGGATGGAGGTATTGTAAAGTGTTGATGCAAATAAAGTTATTTGAATCTGAAAGGCTGGAAGAAGCTATGGAATGGGGGGAGAAAGCAAGCATGAAGAGGTGGGAGAGAACCTGAGAAGGTGGGCTCGAATGGGGTGCTGAAAAGATCAGTTGCAGCTATGGGGTAAAGGTGAACAAAACAGACAAAAAAGGATAGAATGAGCAGTGACGTGATACATGTAAGAAAGGCAGAAACTGAGATGGGAAGTGGCATGGAAGGAAAACGCTACTGGCGGGAGAACTGGAAATAGGAGAAGTCAGAGAAGAGTAAAATGCAACACAAAACTGGTAAAGAATCCAGAAAAGCCCAAATATGAAAACAGTGTGATAGGGGGGCTAGAGGGGACAGTGACAGTATCTCTTCTTTTAAAATTAATGACACAATGATGTGACTCTGAAAAGCTTTTAATGATCTTTTAAGTATAAACCCAACTTGTTTTAGCTCCATGGCCTGCGATTTGTGGTTAAGGGTGTTGCTGACATTGTAACTGTGCTTCTCCCCAGCCCTTTCTCCCTGAAATCTATAATCCGATCTTGGCTGTCTATAGCTTGTGTGCGTGTGTTGGGGGGGGGGGGGGGCTTATAAGACAGAGGAACAGAGAAGAGGAAGAGTGAGATGGAAACACGCATGTGAATGCGTACATATGTGTGCATCAGAAAAGAGTTTATATTTGGGACTGTGAGGAGGCGGCTGTGTGTTTGGGGGAAGGTGTTTCTATGTACTAAAGAGGTTTTAATTGTCATAGACTGCAGAACTGTGTGTGAATGCTTAAACAAAGTATGGAGAAGGGGAGATGCTCGGAGCTCAGGTGGTGGGAGGACGGTGTGTCGACAACTGACAGTATCCCCCCTCCCCATCCTTATGCTTCATGGGTATCCAGTTATGCTTTCTGGAAAAGTTGGGAACCCTAATCAGGAGGTTTGTGCAAATTAATCAAAACACATAGGAAGAAATAAAAGACATTCTAAAAAAGGGCCTCCATTGATACTCTCCTTAAATGCCGTCTGATGCAAAATATGAATTAAAACAGAGAAAAAAGGATAAGGGCAATGCTTCTGCTCAGTGTCTGTAAGAAAAACGTGAATTGATTCTGGACGGCTTCCCAGCACTGTTTGCAGGTTTCCTGCACTTGCTCCTGGGGTGCCCCTGACTGAATTTCTCAAGATATTATAATTAAGTCCAATGATTCTCTTGAAAGCCAAATTTTCTACAGCAGAGATCACCCACTTAAAGATGAGAATGGCCCTGTGGAGCTGACCTTGGTATTCACTGCCTGTCAATGCCTCTTTTTTAAAAAATTGACTTTTTCTATTAACTAATCTGGTGAATTATGATAGCAAAGGCACTTGTTATGCAAATATAGCTGAATTATGCAGAGACATTATGCAAAGACAGACGAATTTTACCCTAAAGCATTAAACGTATCAGGCTAAAACATTGCTACAGAGAGGCTCCACGTTTTTGGCAGACAGGCCGACAAAGAGGGAGAGCAGTTGCTAAACTGCAGTAAACTAGCGCATTTTACCTCAGCTTAATGTAACAGGGGAGACACTAACGTGCAATAGCTCAATACTGCAAGTTATTCATTTACCATGGAAATTACTAATGCAACTTGCGAGGAACCTTGTAATCTGTTGCTTTCCGCTCCCTGGAGCATCGGGCCACTAACATGCAGTCTGCGGCTAGCAAGGAGCCTTCTTAAAGGGACAGTGCCAAAGCGGCATGCATCCCCCACCCCCCCAAAGGCATTTGTCATCGCCCTGTCCCGCCTGGCAAAACCTCCCATTCCCAAAAGCATCACCTGACCCCCTAAGTCATCCCCAAGCCTCCGAAGGCATCCCCAGCCCTAAATTAAATTATCTGGATAGCAGCTGAGAGTTGCTGCAATCTGGATAATTTTTAGTCTCACCCTCACTCTGCATTCCTTAAACCCTTTTACCATACAGCCGGTGATTCCTCCAGATCTTTCCATATTTTTGGAGGAGGAGCAAGAGCCTAATACTGAAAATGTAAAGCCTGTAAATGCCGCATCTGCTGGTTTAACCCCGTCCACTTTATGGAACGGGGGGGAATCCTGCCTCCCGCCGCACCTCTTAATAACTCTAATGCCAGATTTATGATTATTTTTTCATGTGTTAGAACATAAGAACACAAGAAATGCCAGACTGGGTCAGACCAAGCTCCATCAATCCCAGTATCCTGTTTCCAATAGTGGCCAATCCAGGTCACAATCCAGGTCAGGTTCCCAAAAAGGTACACAGATTCCATGTTGCTTATCCTGGACTAAGCAGTGGATTTCCCGGGTTCTCTTTATGCACCTTTCCTCCAGGAACTTGTCCAAACCTTTTTTAAACCCAGCTACACTAACAGCTTTTACTACAGCCTCCGGTAACAAATTTCAGAGTTTGATTACAGGTTGAGTGAAAACATATTTTCTCTTATTAGTCTTAAATGAGTTACATTGTGTTTATTGTGTGTCCCCTAGTCTTTCTACTTTTTGAAGGAGTAAACAACCGATCTACATTTACTCGTTCCACTCCATTCAATAATTTATAGACCTCTATCATATCTTCCCTGAGCTACTCTTTTCCAGGTCAAAGATCCCTAACCCTTTAAGCCTCCTCATAGTGGTATCCCTCCATCCCCTTTACCATTTTGGTGGCTCTTCTCTATACGTTTTCCAATTCTGCTATATCCTTTTTAAGATATTGCCGCCAGAAGTGTACACAATATACAAGGTATGGTCACACCATGGAACGATACAGAGGCATTATGATGTCATCCTTTGTTTTATTCTCCATGCCTTTCCTTATGATTCCTAGCATTCTATTTCCTTTTTGGCTGCTGCTGCACAATGGGCAGAGAGTTTCAATGTATTATCCACGATGGTGCCTAAATTCTTTTCCAGGGTGGTGGTTCCTAACGTGGAACCTTGGATCGTGTAAACATAGTTTGAGTTGTTCTTTCCTAAGTGCCTGATTCCATCCTGCATGTAGATCCCCTCTGTGCGTCCGGTCTGAACCGGACACACAGAGGGGATCATGATTCTGATCCTATGGGGCACGTTTAGCCTCTCGGGATCAGAATCCCGATCAGGCATGTACATGCAGACCGGGACTGCAATTCAGTCCGGCCTGCACGTACATGCACAATCCGACTAACTCAGTCAGGGCTTTTAAATGGAGCTGCGGTGCCATGGCATCATGTTGTCATGGCACCGTGGCTCCATTTAAAAGCTGCAATGCCGGCCGCCAAATAAAAGTGTTTATTCCCTGCAGCCCAACCCCCAATCTGGCCTCCTAAGTCCAGGGTCGGGCTACGGGGAATAAACCCTGACCCCCCTTGCCCCATCCATGCCCTGGGCTGTTCAAAACCTCACATCCAGGGAAGTTATTCCACCTGGACATTTTTCCGGTCCTGGATGTACAGGGCCAACATTAGAATCGGCCCTGTACGTCCAGAGCTGGCTACCGCCCACTGCCTGCCCAGACTCCGCCCCCCAGGCCACCTATTCCCCGCCCCTGTCTAACTTCCCTGCACAACCGGTGGGGAAGTTAGTCGGGGGCAGGAGCCGGCACGAATAGCGGGGATGGACGTCCCATCGGGCCATCCATGCCCACTAGTCATAGCACAGAATAACCCCCTAAATGCCTAACTTTGTACTTGTCAACCTTAAATTTTATCTGCCCATTTGGACATTGGTTATTGAAAGTTTCTCAGAAGGCATAGTTCCATCCATCTGGAAGCAGGCTCATGTTAAACCGATTCTTAAAAATTCAGGACTAAATCCAAATATACTTTGTCATTCTAGATAGCAAAGATTACTGAGTAGGTTATTTTTAGGCAGTTTTATACCCAAGTAATCAGGGTTAAGGAAATTTCATAGACTTCGTGACCTTGCTTCATGATATCCTCCTGCCTGTGGATGTGAATGACCAAGTTCTTATTTCTTTGGATATGAGGGCAGCACTTGCTTTAATTAATCATCGATTGTTAATAAGTAGCTTAATTCAAAGTAGGATTGGTGGAATGGAACTTAAGTGGTTTAAATCTTAAATAATTGACTGAACTTGTGGAGGGTAATTTTGTAAACTCCAGAACAGTTAACATGCATCGCCACATGCTTATTTCGGGCCTATTTGATAAAGCAAAATATGTGTGTACTTTACATTATAACACAGTAGCCTAAAGATGTACCTCAATGTAATCGCAGTAGTCATACCAAGACTGATCTGAAGCAAGTTATAATATTTTATAGCTTACATGTACAAGCCCTCCATGGGGTGGAGGAGTAGCCTAGTGGTTAGAACACTGGCTTGGTAACCAATCAACCAGGGTTCAATTCCCACTAGCACTCCTTGTGGCCTTGGGCAAGTCAATTAACTCTCCATTGCCTCAGAAGAAAGGCCTGGCAATCTACTTCTGGTAACACTGCCAAAAAAACCCAGAAGCTTCTGGGTCACCAGGAGTCAGGACTAACTCAAAGGCACACATTGCATTTGCATGTGTAAATCTAGGCTCCATCCCTGTACACACCCAAACTGACAGTACATGCAATGGGACTTACACACATGCTTGCAGAATAGCAAGCATCAAAAGCTCACATGTAAGGGGCTTGTTTACAAAGCCACAGTAGCAGTTCACAGTCATCATCAGAGCCACAGCCCCATTGATTTCAATGGGGCCACAGCTCCAATAACAACCACAAACCACTACCACAGCTTTGTAAACAAGCCCCTAAGTCTTTTAAAACAGAAATGTACTAGCATGTAATTTTCATGCCTCTTAAAAAATCAGCCCCTCCAAGTCTATCTGCATCAGGAGGGGTCCCTCACAGATCTGTATTAGCTGTGGTACTTTTTAATATATGTATTGCTCCTTTTGGAAATCATAGTACAGAATTTTGGGGTGCAGGTATAGTGTATGAAGGTGATATGGAATGCTGCTTTGTCACAGTTCTGTTAATCCTAAAGCTGTTGTTAATCTGGACTCTTGCAAAAGAGCGATTGAGGATTGGTTACAAAGGTATGGTTTACAATTTAATCCCATAAAATCAGAGGCAATTTGGATTCCTCCCCCTAAGAGCAATCATTGCTGGGGTACCGACTGGTTTTCAAAGATACAATTACAATCTTGGGGGTTATAATTATCAAGCAACTATCCTTTGCTGCTTAAGTCTCCAATGTTGCTAAAATATGCCAGGGCTGATATTCAACGGTGGCATCCAGCTTGAGTAAAGTGGCTGCCCATTGCCATTTTAATGCAACCTGGATATTCCATGCTGGGCTTATATCTGGCCATTGACATTGACTATACGGTGTGCCCAGATAGCGTTTCAGCTAACAGTGTAGTGGACCCTAAAGTGCCTGACTGAGTAAGAAATTGGTTGAGTGGCAGACAACAGAGTGTCGTAGTAAATAGAGTGACTCTGTAGACAGGGGGCGCTACCAGTGGGGTGCCGCAGGAATTGATCTTTGGTCCTATTCTTTTATACATTTTTGTAAGCAATACTGTAGAAGGTCTGTAGGGATAGGCAAATGATACCACAATGTGCAATAGTGTAGAAACCTTGGAAGGTATGGATCTGGGGGTGATCATATCAGATGATCTTAAAGTAGCCAAACAGGTAGAAAAATGTATGTTCCAAGTTTAAACTCCTGTTACAATGTAAGCACAGAACAGACTTCTGACTGTGCACCCTTGTTGTATGTAAACCGCACTGATAACAAATAGCGCGGTATATAAAAGTTATAAAATAAATAAATAAAATAAAATAAATAAAAAAGCAATGGCAAAAGCCAGAAGGATGACTGGGTGCCTAGGCAGAGGAATGACCAGCAGGAGAAAGGAGGTGATAGTGCTTCTGTATACATTTTTGGGGAGACCTCATTTGGAGTATTGTGTGCAATTCTGAAGATCACACTTTCAAAAGGATATAAACAGGATGGAGTCGATCCAGAGGGTGACTACTAAAATGGTCAGTGGTCTTTGTCATAAGGCATATGGGGATAGACTTAAAGATCTTCAGGTATACTCTGAAGGGAAGGGGAGATAGGATAGAGACGTTTTAATACTTCTGTGGCATAGGAGGGCATACTGCAGGAGGTGGCCCTTTGAGTTGAAAGGAAGCTCTGGAATGAGGGGGGGGGTGGAGTCTTAAGATGAAGGTGAAAGGAGTAATCTGAGGAAATATTTCTTTAGGAAGGGGGGGGGGGTGGATGCATGGAAAAGCCCCCCAGTGGATTTGGTGGAGACGAGAACTGTATCTGAATTCAAGTGGGCACGAGAGAAAGGGAGAAGAAGGAATTGTAGAACGTAATACTTGTTTGGCTGGGCAGACTGAATAAGTGGTGTGGTCTTTATCTACAGTCATTTTCTATATGTTTCTATACATATATGTTTATGAATTTATCTTTTATATTATATCTTGATACTTGATTATGTGTGGTCTATCAAGTCTCTTAAATAAATTCTGATAGTATCAGGCCCTTTAGGTCTGATGCTATCTGGGCAGTGGCTGAAAAGCTACAGGCGACAGAATTATATGTTCAGCAGCTGCTGGTGAATATCAGGGAGCCAGTGGGGCAGGAGTGGTAGGTGCCAGGGGAGTGTGGAAGTGGGTATGAAGGGGGCACTGAGATTTCCTAAGGATGGAGGGTAGGAAGGGGAGGGGTTTTCTTTTTGAATGGTGACCTGGCTCTTTTTAAAGGTAACGGGCCTGTCTTGAAGCCCGCTGTATTTGTCTTACTTTACCCAGGAATGCTGCAACAATACAAAGATAAAATTTACCATGGGATTCACTAATCCATGGTGCTGAGTTGTGATGGGTTTGTCAATCCCATGGAAAATTGTTGCATGGTAAAATAGTGCAACGATGTGGCATTCTATTACATATCTGTAAATCAGGCTCCTAAAGGCCCGATATCCTAAGCATCTTTCCCACGCACACCCACGAGGAAACATTTAGCACACCCGGCCCTAAGGAGTGCCCAAGCTTTTTATAAGACTAAAATGCCTTGGATACAGAAAATCCGTGACAGGCAAACTTCGACACTATGAAAAGTCAATGTTTGGCCTCTCTTGGTACTTGGTGCACATAGGAGGAAGGAGTGGCTTGGAGGCTGGGACAAGTTACCTCAAGCCAGAGAGCTGAGGGTTCAATTCCCACACAGGGACAAGTTAACCTCAGGCTGGAGGGACTGGGGGTCTCTAGTCCCATGGTGTGTCCTTGGGTAAGCCATTTAGCCCTCCATTGTCTCAGGTATGCTTAGATTGTGAGCCCCTTTGGGGACAAGGGAATTAAAAGCAGCTGTTAGCATATAATTTGTAAACTGCTGATACACAAAGTAAAGGTGGTATATCAAGTGCCTAACCCATAGGAAGATGGTGTGCTCTGCTGTACCACAGCCTCTGTTTCTAATAATGGTGTTTCATGAGCTGACGTAGCTGTCTTGATATATATCGGCATAAAGTTAAGCCTGTATACGCACACGTTTACCTTGACTGAGTGGAGGTGTCCCCAGGGGTAGAGTTGGGGAAGGCTTAACATTTATGTGCATACTTTATAATAACAGACACATCTGCATGTACATTTACCCAGCAGATCTGTTCATTGTGATGCTGGACCTACACAGTTCTGATAAGCATTCAGTTACCTTATATCCCTGCCCTGAAGAGCTTACACCCTAAGACAGTGACCAGTAGCAGAGTCAGGATTTGAACTCTGGATTCTCAGACCATTTCTCTAACCACTGATCCACTTCCTTGCTGCTGGGAAAGGAAGTGGATCAGTGCCCTGGGCTGTGCAGCTACTTTTGATCTCAGCATGCTCCAGTACCTGCCCAGAGAAAAGCAAAACTACTTTCTAAGGGTGCAGCCATCCCTTCCCAGCCCCTGGATGCCACCATAGAGCAGACAACGCAGGACGTCTAGCACACAGGTGACAAAATGCCAGCTGGTCTCAGCTCCCCTGCAGTTGACTGGTTTTGCTTGTATCCATTATGGGGCTAATGTTATAATCCATTGTCTGCTTGTAAGATATGGTTTTGATGATTGACATGGGCACCTTTTGCCAATATGAACTGCAGACTTCTCTCAACACTATTTTTTTCCCTTTGAAATTTAGCAGCCATAACGAATGCATCTATACACTGTACATTTACTACTTGTGCAGCCCACTGAACGGGAGGAAACAGAAATGTGTGCATATTTGAAAATCCCATGGATGCATTTTGTTTTACTCCTGCAACCTAAACCTTTTAGCACCAAAATTCAGAACACCATAGGAGCCTATAAATCTTTTCAGCTGGATAAAGAAAGGCAATTTTAAGCTTTCACCCAAGTAAATAGGTTTATGTCTGTGAAAATTGCTTTAAAAGTTGTTCTGAGGATGTAGAAAGAGGAGCGAGTTGCCGTGTTCCTTGTCAAAAATCAGACGTAAAGCCAGTTATCACTGTCTCATAACATCAAGTTTAATTACACGAAACCTTTTCTCTTGTCTGTTGTTTTAATTATCCACTTGCTGATTGTGTACAGCGAATTAGTTTCAGGCAGAAATGTTATAAAATCCAGTGGGGTCAATATTCAGTAGCCCTTATCCAGATAAGCACAGAGGAGTTGAGACATTGCAGCTAATACGCCGATGATGTGCAAATCCACGGCGCATTTGGGTGACACCGCAGCAGTAAGTGCCGGGAGTATGGTAAGCATGCGTTGCCATCACACATCAATAGCGTCGGTGCACCAGTCTCCGTCCCTATCCCTACCACTCTAATGCGCCATGGATAGTTAGCTCCAAAATCCGATGGTGCTAACTGCTAAAGTAAAAAGGCCTCAAAGATGCACAATTGTAGGTTCAAGAATTAAACAAGGAAAAAAATGTTACCAAGGGATCCAGGTATCTTTTTACAGAGCTTACAGAGCTAGGGACATGGCACAAGAAAAGTCCTGGTAAGTCTCTCAAGGAGTCAATAGATTCACAAATCAAAAAATCCAGGAAGGGTTTTTAATGGAGTTCAGAATTGGACAAACTTTAGAGCAATCAGGGAACAGGAACTAATAATATCAGAAATACACAATACAGCTAAGAATAGGCTGGCTAGAGTGAGCCCCCCTCCCCCTTCCCACTTCCCCCTTCCCCCCCAGAAGACATACTAGCTCCTCCTGGAAGACCAGTGCCTTCCAATACAAGGGGCGATGATCTGGAGCCAGCCCACAAGTACTGTTAAAACATGCTGGTTAAAATTTTTGACAACGTAACCATCGACGAGACACTAAACAGACCTACACTCAGGAACTCCCCTAATGATCATAGATTTTTAAGGTCTTCTCCATTACGAATTACCAAGCTGATATATAAACTGTAAATAGTTCACAACTATTATTGTTAATTGTATATAGTTTCCCCTGTTACATTCCCAAGTTACAGACCCTGTTACAATGTATGCAAAAGATCCTGTTCTGATGCAAGTTTCTGTTATTTGTAAACCACACTGATACCAAATAACGTGGTATATAAGAACTGTAAATAAATACATAAATAAATAAATAAAACTTAAAAATCACTAAATTTGGGGGGGGGGGGGAGGTTATTTGCCTGGAAACCTCTAGTCACCTTTCAGCCATTTTTTTTCTGTGGGACAAAGTGAAAATTTATAAAAAACAAATGAAAAAAAATGCAAACAACACAGGAAACTAAACAAAATTATTTTTCTTTGCCTGCACACCCCTGCTGGATAGTGCTATTGAATAGTTCCCCTGGGTACCTTGGTATTATCTGGACAGCGGCAGGGCAGTCCATGGTCTGCTGGGGTGGAACCAGCACGTATAATGGTGATTTTCTGGACTGCTATCTGGATAAACATTTGCATAACTTTGGACAGCAAAATTGCTGCCTTTGTGCTATGTGGATTGCCACTATCCAGACAGTGCCGGTGTTGACCACTAAGTCCAGATACTCAGCACCTGCCAGTATCCAGACACCGGTACCTAATATACAGATTAGTCTACCCATGCGGCCTGCGTTTAAACAAAATGCTGACCGTCACAAGTTGAATATCCACTGCTATATTAGTTTGCAAGCCCATCAAAGAACAGGAAGATAGTTCCTACATCTGAAAGTAACTCACCTTGAGCTACTCCTGAAAAAGGCCTGAGCTAAATCCACCCCCCCCCCCCTTATGGGCAACGCAGAAGTGGTGAGAGCAATTTTCACTGGCATTATCTGTGCAGTGCCTTTGAGAATGATCAGCTTGAGTAGTTAGTATGTTTGCCGATTGTCAGGAAACGTGTGATTCCTTTTGGATACTGATGTAAGAATTTCCAAAATATGAACATTTTGGTCTCTTCTCACTTCCATGGATGATTTTTCCATGGGATTTCAGCAAATCTGCACGCTCTTCAATCCCCATCTGACTGAGGCAAACCATTACAACCTACATCAAAGCACTTGGTGGCATTGATAATTCGCAGACGTGCTTCTGCTATTATTTGGTCTGTTTTTGTAAAACTAAATTTTTTAGAGCCTTTTCGCTTCAAAATCCATAGGGGGATTCGTTCAACAGCGGTGGCTAGACATCACCATTGAAATTTAACCCCAGATACTGAATGCTGGGGTCTCATCCGGGCTCTGGCATTAAATATCCAGGTTGCCTGGCTTGCCGTGAAGGTAACTGGGCAGCAGTAATATTAAGTCACTTTCCAGTTACCTTCTGCAACAAAAGACAGGCCAGCCTTTGCTGCGCCTTACTTCCGCCACGTGTTGATAACCAGGCAGCGGCTCAATATCGCCGCTGCTTGCTTATTACCGGGTGTTGCCCCGGACTGTCCCCAGGATGCCCCAGTGCTAACCAGTTAGCATTGTGGCCTGCAACGGAGGCACCGGTTATATTCAGCGGCATTAAACGTGTTAGCACTGCTGAATATCCCAGTGAAGAAGAGCAACATGGTTAGCCAGTATGCTAACAGTGTTCCATCCCCGTTGAATATCTAGCTCATTATTTTTAAAACTGAGGAAAGCATAAAAGTCCCCCTAAAACAAACTGAATTGTGCACAAGATGAGTTTCCAATCATAAAAAATACACTTTCTAACAGGGGGAGGTTGGTCATTTCCCCTTTGCATGTGGTACCTGGTGGCATTCCACTGGCTGCTCTACACTCCCAGAACCGTGAACATTTTCAAAGGTCGTGATGCATGAGAGCAGCACAGCCAGGCCATGACTTTTGAAAATATTTCTGTTCCAGGCAACAGTAGGATCGGAAGTGAAAATCAAGCAGAGGGTCTCCCACCTCACCCTGACCTGGTGAGCCGACATCTCTGAAAAACAACTTGCCAACCCACCGCTCTAGAAGGTCACCATTTCTCTTCTGCCTTTAAACCTGGTGCTTTTTGTAAAACTATTGATGTGGACGTTAGCAGATATTTTTTCCCAACATCTGAAGCATGGAGAAATTGTCATGTTAGTCCACTCTCATAGTTAATAAATAAAAATAAAAGGGATTAACCTCTGAAAGCTAGTCAAAAAATGTATTAAGTTCATCCAATAAAAAGGCATCACCTTATATCCTTATTTGCTTTATTTGTATTTATCAAAGCTAAAATGTAAAAATAACCATTGCTGCAGAGACATTTCAATTTCATTCTGGATTACGGTTTAGGTTCAGAATGATGTCTATTGTGCTTTGGTCTGATAAGGATATTGGCAATAAAAAGCAAATGGACTTCCATGCAATATCCCAGTTGCCACAATTGACTGTTAATGCTTCTGGAGTAACAGAAGGAGGGGCCCTTTTACGAAAGTGCGGTAAATATTTGCATTTCCCGTGCACTAGGAGCAAAAACTAACACATGGTGAGTGTGACTGCCCTGAGCTGATACTACACTGAAAAGTCTCTTCCCGCACATTAAGTGCGCTCACACTAATTGCAACATTGACAGCGCACAGTAAGTACCGTACACTAATTGCAATGTGCAGGGCCACATCCACTCTCTGCCCACTTGCCACCCCATCATGTAACGAGCGGAGGAGTAACCTAGTGGTTAAAGCAGCAGCCTGGTAACCAAAAGACTAGAGTTAGATTCGCATTGGCATTCTTTGTGGCCCTGGGCAAGTTACTTTACCGTCCATGGCTGCTGAAAAAAGCCTGGTATGACGGCAAATAAAGACCAGTATGGTCCATCTAGCCTGCCCAGTAAGACAGCTAGAGTAGTTATACCAGCGCCCCATGCAAGTCACCCCCTCTATACATTTGTTTACGGTTCTGCCTGCCGCTCCATGCAGCCCCCCCTTCTATTTGCTGAAGTCTTTAAGTTTACACCTGATTTTACACATGGAAATTGTGAATAAGCCTTCTAAAATAACTCCTAACTATAATTGGAAACTCTGGTAGAAGCCTTGAAGGTCAGATGTAAGTTTTAGTTAAGGGAGGGGGGGGGGGTGATTTAAAACCTGCAAGCCAACTTGCGTACACAAGCATGAAAAATGTGCTTTCTGCCATAGGAGTTAACTCCTGGTGATTTTGGGAAAGGAAAAAAATTAACAGGAATACATAGTAACATAGTAAATGACGGCAGATAAAGACCAGTATGGTCCATCTAGTCTGCCCAGCAATATGACAGGAGTAGGTGCACCCCTTCCCATGTCTTTTAGGGAGTAGGTGCACCCCTACCCAATGTCTTTGCTTACTGGTGCACCCACCAGGAGCAGGTGCACCCCTCCCCATGTCTTCATCCCTCCCCATATCTTTGTTTCTTTGTTTGTTTAGGGGTGAACACACGACTCCTCCCCCATCGCTCCATGTAGGACACCCCAATTTGTTGAGAAATTAGATGGTTCAGTTTATTTTGATTTTATCCTGTTGCTGTAAAGGGATCCACTGTGTCTGTCCCAGGCCACTTTGAATTCCGTCACTGTGTTTGCCCCCACCACCTCCATCGGGAGGGCATTCCAAGCATCCACCACCCTTTCAGTAAAAAAGTATTTCCTGACATTGCCTTTCTATTTACCCCCTTGCAGCTTCATGTTATGCCCTCTAGCTTTACAGCTTCCCCGTCTTTGGAAGAGGTTTGTTTGTTCATTATTTCTCTTTAAGTATTTAAAGGTCTGAATCATATCTCCCCTATCCCTCCTCTCCTCCAAAGTGTACATATTTAGGTCTTCAAGTCTCTCCTCAGGTAGAGGCCTGTACGTGCAGGTCAACCGGAATTGGGTCCTGGCCTGCAAGTACAGGCCTACAGAGGATTCTGATCCCATGGGGCTAGAGAAGCCCCGAGAGATCAGAATCTTGTCTGCCCCTGTGCGTTCAATTCTAATCGGGTGCACAGGGGCATGGATGTCCTGTATGGAATGGGGCCCTTGGTGTTTCTATGTAGGATCTGTAGTAATCTGCTTTTCTGAATAGGTGTAAGGAGGTTCTAAGGATCACTGCAATATTTATGGTGCTGCTCTTTTCTGGATAGACTACTGAGGGAGGAGTAGCCTAGTGGTTGGGGCAAGGTACTTCAGGCCGGAAGGTCGGGGGTTCAAATCCCACTAGAGGACAGCAACCTTGGGACGGAAGGACTGGGGTTTCTAGTCCCACAGATGCTCCTTGTGGTCTTGGGCAAGCCACTTAACCCCTCCATTGCCCATGTTCCCTGTAAGTATTAGTGTATGTGTCTCATATCCCCGCGTGTTAAATGTATCCCCCAATTGTGTTGTGACCGCTTTGATTGAAGGATAAGGTGATATACAAAAACTGTCTAAATAAATAAAATAAATAAATAAAAAAGCTGGTATCATTATGGTATGATAAATTTGCATTTTAGGTCTTCAGTGACTTTTGTAGGGTTTTTTATTAGTTTACAATCTGCCTGGTACTGGAGAGACTCTTAATGAGATGACATCAGAATCAGATTTTTTTTTCTTGTATGTTGGGTTCTATAGTGGTCCTATATTGCAGTGGTCCTTAGATCATCCTTACACCTATTCAGAAAAGCAGATTACTACAGATCCTACATAGAAACACTAAGGGTCCCATTCCATAAAGGACATCCATGTCCCTGTGCACCCCATTAGAATTGGACGCACACGGACAGCCACGATTCTGATCCCTCGGGGCATATCTAGCCCCGTGGGATCAGAATCCTGTATAGGCCTGTACTTGCAGGCCAGGACCCAATTCCGTTTGACCTGCATGTACAAGCCTCTACCTGGCTAACCCAGTCAAGGTTCCTGAATGGAGCCATGGCGTCATGGTGTCCAGTTGCCATGGCACCGCAGCTCCATTCAGGAGCCGCAATCCCCGGCCACTGACAACTTAATGCTTTCTTTGCAGTCCAACCCCTGATCTGGCCTCTCAAGGCCAGGGTCGGACTGCAGGGAATCTCCTGTACCCCCTCCAAACTTTGATGTGCCCTGGGCCTGCCATCTCCCCCCATCTAGGGGAACTTATTCCACTTCAGAGATGGAATAAGTTCCCCGTTCCGTCTGCTGGCCCTGGATGTACAATGCCAATAGCTGAATCGGCCCTGTACATCCTGGGCCACAGACTGCCCACAGCCTGGCCTGTCTCCGCCTCCACTCCACTCCTTCTTGCCCCTGTCTAGCTTCCCTGTACAAACTCCCTGTTTGTATGGGGAGGTTAGTCAGGGTCGGCAGAGGGGGCTGAAAAGCAGGGATGGACATTCCGCTATTACGGCTCGGAATGACCCCTCATACTAACAGAATACTTGGCCTCAGTGACATAGGCAAAACACAGTTAGACCCTCACCAAGTATGGAATAAATTGTAACAAACTCAAAATAGAAATATGTAGACAAAATTAAACTCAAACTCCAACAAGCCAGGCTCTGTAAGCAGTGCAACACAAGAAATGGAAAAGGCTGGCGGCACTTTACCTCACCTTTGCTGAGCAATTGTATGAAATACACTGGCCTCTCTGATCCCACATGCAGGTAGCGCAGCAGCTCCCCACAGTCTTCCTCCTCCATCGATCCTAGTGCCTCTTGCTCAGAGGCAGCTGTGCCTGCATGTTACTGCTCGCAGGGACTAGTGGCGGGACTTTATTTGTGTATCTGTGCAGCCTATAGCTGGTGCCAAAATTCCAAATGCGCTGGTGCCGTTATTGCAGGCCTTGCTAAATTTTGTGTGGATTTAGGAGCCAGGCCAGAATTTTAGGAACCTGTGCTTGTGACCTCCTCCCCCTCCCTCCCCCTGCATTGTCTCGCCCACAGGTCTTATATAGTACCATAGTATATGGCGGCAGATAAAGACCAGCATGGGCTATCTGGTCCACACAGCAAAGTGGCAAGAGTAGGTGCGCCCGCTGCTCTGAGCAGATCACCCCTCCTCATGCCTTTGTTTAGGGGTGTACCCACTGCTCAATGCAGTTTACCTCGACTTGTTAAGATATCAGAGACAATTAAGTTTATTTTGATTTTATTTTGTTTCTATAAATGGCTCCATTGTTTCAGTCTCACGCCCTTTTGTTCTGAAGTCTCACAAGACCAGTGCTGCACAAATTTTTAGACAGAAACAGAGATATTAAGGCCCTCATTTTATAACGTGGGTTGCGGGGCTGTATATCCCACCGGGACATACAGCCCTGCAATCCGCCTAAACCCTATTCCCCCACTGGCTCTCCCTATATGTCCTGTGCTTCAGGACAGGGAGAGCCGGCGGGGGGTGAGAGGGGCGGGATCAGAGGCGGATGGGGCCGGGCCGCCCTGCAGCATATACAGGGCCGATTCAGGTCATGGCTCTGTACAGTATGTGCTGCCAAGCCTGCTGGGCTGTACTGTTTATACCACCTCAAAGGTCGTATAAGCATTTTTTTTCAGCAAATCGGGGCATGGCAGCCACCACCAGGACTGGGCCTAGGTGCGGGGCAGTCCCCATCATCGGATCCAGGCCACGGGTGGCCAGCCATGGGTCAGACAGTGGGGATCTTGAGGTCTGGAGCCATGGCAGTCTGGGGCGCCTGCGGGGAGGACATCTCCACAGACCGGAGGGCACACTAGGCTGTCTTCAGTCCCGATTCTGGCTCCCGCAGAAATGTTTTGTTCCTGCGGACCAGAATCAGATCCTAATGGCCCCATTTTCAGCAGGACGTCCTGACGGCCTGCTTCCAGAATCAAGGTCAAAGTGTCTGTACATGCATGTGTGGTGCAACAGTGGTGTACCTGTCGAGTGGAGGAGTGGCCTAGTGGTTGGGGGCAAGGTACTTCAGGCCGGAAGGTCAGGTGTTCAAATCCCACTAGAGGACAGCAACCTTGGGCTGGAAGGACTGGGGTTTCTAGTTCCACAGGTGCTCCTTGTGGTCTTGGGCAAGCCACTTAACCCTCCATAGCCCATGTTCCCTGTAAAATAGTTATCTCCAAGTTATAATGCCCTGTTCAATGTTATAATGCCCTCATTACAAGTAAACAACACTGAGCTGAAGGCACAATCCATTACTTAGGGATTACATTAGACCAGCAGATTGATATGTCAGCACACATCAAGAAAGCAACAAACGCAATTTACCACAGGATTTGATCCCTACGTAATCTCCAACCTCTACTCCGACTTCTGCACAATCTTCCAAACCTTGGTATTACCACACCTAGATTTTGCCAATATCGTTCTATACGGTCTCCCGCAATCTACTCTAAACCCCCTCCGTCTGGCCATGAATGCAGCCGCGAGAATTCTCGTAGGTGCTCCACGCTCAGAGCACATAACTCCAATACTGAAGAGTTTACACTGGTTACCCCTCCAGGCCAGAACCCTATATAAAACCCTGGTCATGACTTTTTAAGCCTCAAAGAGCCCATCTCTATCACCTATCAGCAATATGATACATGTCACTCCAACAAACAGATCCAGGAGATCTGTTGCATTGAACTCCATTGACCTTCCGAAACTCCTTACGAAATGCTCTAAATCAACAGCCTCTAGAGCTTTCTCACTGTTTGCGCCCAGAGCCTGGAATGCCCTCCCACCTGAAATCAGAGCCATCACAAGTCTAATGACATTCAGAAAGGTCTTAAAATATCACTTGTTCCTAATATACTACCCTGAAGCTACTCCGAATGAACATAGCCCCCATGCCGGTCTTTCCCACTTGACCCCTGTAGAAAATGGTTAATCATGATGGTTCATACTTGCACACTTTATTCACACCGTATTATACTGTACTTGTAATTTTACTGTATCTACCACTACCATGCAAATAACCAAAAATTACCATGTATATATTTAGCCCTGTTTACCGCCAAGTTTTTGTATATAGTTAACCCTGTTTACCGCCAAGTTTTTTGTACCCTGTTCATTGTAAAAAACCAATGCTGACTGTGTTCATTGTGTTTAAATTTGTTCATATGTAAACTGCACAGATTAGAAGAGCGCGGTATATAAGAAATAAAAATAAATAATAAATAAATTTCAGTTTGTTCAATGTAAACCGCCTTGATATCATGAAAGGTAGTATATAAGAAATGTTAAATAAGAATAAATAAATAAATATGCATGGGATGTAGTGGTAGGCGCCTTTGTGTGGGTGGGTGTGGTGCTGCTGTGCAGGGTGCAGTGCATGTGTGTGTATGTTGCAGAGCTGGGTATATGCGTGTGGTGAGGAGATGAGCTGCCTGTATCTGTATGTGTGTAATGAAGAGCTATGAGGTACCTGTATTTGTTCAGTTCAGAGGTGAGGTGTCTGAATATGTGTTTGGGTGTGGTGCAAATGTGTGAGGTACCTGTGTGTGTGGTTCAGAGGTGAGGTGCCTACTTTACACCCCCATCTCCACTGACCATTTGGATCTCTCCCCTCTAATAAACTGTTTCAATGCAGTTTCTGACTGGCTGCTCTCCCAAAACCTCCGTATACAACATAAGAAAACTGAAGTTCTCTTTATCACAAGGAACCCCAACTTCATCCCACCCCAATCTATCAGAACTAAGGAAGCTGAACTGCAATCCAAACCCTCAATACGTTACCTAGGAGTCACTCTGGATCAACGCCTGGATATGAAGCCCCACATAGGAAACACAGTCAGAACAATATATTACAAGATCCGTTCCCTGAGACACCTACGCTCCATGCTAGAACCAAAAGACTTCAGGACTATCTACCAGGCACTGATAATACCCCACTTCGATTACGCCAATGTCATTCTCCAAGGTCTCCCTCAATCCACCTTAAACCCTTTACAGCTGGCTATGAATGCCGCAGCAAGGGTACTCCAGGGGGCCGCCAGGACTGACCATGTTACTCCTTTGCTGATTCAATTACATTGGCTACCCATTCAGGACAGAATTACCTTCAAAACTCTACTTCTCACGTTCAAAGCTCTCAACAAGCTTTCCGCTCCTTCCTTATCTGACCTTATTCATACCACCACACCAAACAGAACAAGAAGATCCTCAGCCATCAACTCCTTAAAACTCCCAAAGGCCCTTACAAGCTGCTCTTCTTCCACAGCCAATAGAGCCTTTATCCTCTGTGCCCCTAGGTGCTGGAATACACTACCCCCTGGCATACGGGCTATCAACAGTGTATCACAATTCAAGAAAGCCCTCAAATTCCATCTCTTTAACAAACATCTTATGGAGCCATCGACACCCATTGACATCAGTGATTCCACCCAGCTATTCAGTTTCGTGGTTTCTCAATAACAGACATAGGATGAATCGCCTTGATTATCGAATATATTCTTAGCACCTGTTCCTAATAACTTGTATCCATGCAGTAGTGTTACATCTGTAAATAGACTGTAAATAGTTTCCCTTGTTATCCAAGTTCCTTCCCTTGTTATCTGTAATCTCATGCTTGTTATTGTACTGAGACTTTTTGTTCTATGTGAACCGCGCTGATGCCGAATAGTGCGGTATATAAGAGAATGTAAATAAATAAATAAATAAATAAAATGTGTGTGTACGTGTGTGGTGCCAAAGTGTGATACCTGTGTGTGTGTGTGGTTCAGAGGTAAGATGCTTATGTGTGTGTGGGTGTATGTGTATGTAGTTTGAAAGTAAGGTGCCACTGTGGTGCGGAGGTGGGGTGCCTGTGTGTGTGTCTGTCTGTTTGTCATACAGAGTTGGGCTGCCTGTGTGTATGTGTTTCTCTCGTGTAGAGGTGGGGTGCCTTTGTGTGTAGTATGGGGGTGAGGTGCTTGTGTGTGTGTTGTGGCGGCTGGGGAATGCACCTTTTGGCAACACCTTCCACTCTTCCCCACCACTTCCAACCCCTCTCCTGCTGGCTCCTCTCCTCTGTTACCCTCCAGACTCCCCCCCCCCTTCACCAATCCCCCTAGCACTCCTATCCCCTGACCTAATATCCCTCCCTATCCTCCTCTATTTTAATAGGCCCATTTCCCTTTTACATTTTCCCTGCCTTCTCTACCTCATTTCATCCCCCTTTTTTTCTCCCCTTCTCTGTTTGCCTGTGGGGATCACATCCCTTGGGGGCAGAAGAGGATGGCCCCGATTCCAGCAAAGAGCCCTTTGATCTGCCCACAGGAGATCAGACCCCTGCAGGCAGAGAGAAAGGGGAGGCCATGATTGTGGCCTCCAGGCAGTCTGTCTGCTCACGGGGATCCGATCGCCCACAGGCAGATCAAAGGGGTCTTTGCTGTGATAGCAGACATCCTCTTCTTTTGTGCCCATAGGGGATGGGATTCCTGCAGGCAGATAAGGGGTAGCGGCCATCGGGGCATCTCATTGGGAGGGGCAATGCTACCCCAAACTATGTACATGCAGGAATAGAAACTATGGAAGCAAGATCTTCCATTAACCATGTTAAGGAACATTTGGCCAAAAAAAAGAGTTGCAAGGGACACGGAACTCTCAAAAGATTCATGAAAAGCCAACTATTCGAGGCAATCCACAAATGCTACAGAATGTATCTTGCACACCTCTTCCTAAGTGTTTATAAATGCAAAAGTAGATGTTCATCTTCCTGCTAATTAGGTATTTATTGACAGTACAAAAAATCAGTGTTTATCAGTGTTTTATAGTGGACTCAAACATATGTTGTGTCACTTAGGAATCAATGCAAAAAAGACACAAAAACTGAGTGGAAGGTACAAGACAAGCCAGGAGAGGGGCGAAACGTACCTGGGAAGTGGTGTTTATCTGCTGTTATACTCAACATTATTGGCACCCTTTCATTTTAGGTATGTTGTGTACAATATCTTGAGAAATAATTGGAAATATTCCAACTGTATGTCATCATAATATTTAATAATATAGTAACATAGTAACATAGTAAATGACGGCAGATAAAGACCACAGAACATTTCTCGGAAGGATTGTGGTTTCTCAAGTTGGGTAAGGGCAAAGATCTGGCGTGCTTTTTTATGTCTGTTTTTGAGCAGTGAGGTCCTCCTTGGCCTTCGCCTATGAAGTAGTTCTTTGTTTAGTGCGCAGTGTATGGTGAGGATTGAAACCACCATTCCAGATTGCTACAGGTCAGCTTTAAGCTCTTTGGATGTTATACATGGTGTTTTTTCAACAGTTTGCACTACGTTTTGAAGACTTCTTGGATTAATTTTCCTCCCTGGTCACATCCTAGGAGGTTATGGACAGTTCCATGAGCAGAAAACTTCTTAATAAAATTATGAACTGCAGACAAAGGAATCCCAAGATCTTTGGAGTTGGCCTTGTACCCTTTGACGTTTGATGTTTGGCGATATGGATTTTCTGGTGAGTTCAGGCAACTCTCTTGTCTTCACCACTGTGAAAATGGAACAGGAAGTGAATGTGCCCATTGTAAACATTAGAGCCATCATTTATTGGTTGATTCAAGTCATGTGAGTATTGACAATTGATCAAAGGTTCATTCAATTTTATTGCAATGGGAATGTGGTTCTTCTGTTCAAACTGATTTGAATTGTTTATAAAGGATGCCAATAATCATGCCCTGGCAGTCCCAGTTTTATTTCCTACTATTTTCATTTTTAATTGGTCTTGTTTTATTTGATTCTTTTATGTGCCAAATATGTGTGCATATTTAGTCCAAAGCCATTTCACTGGCCACTTTATTTTAGGAGATATTGGACATTAAGGGGTTGAGCTGTAAGGATGCCAATAATGTTGACCACAACTATATTTTAGTGTTTTGGCATCGGAGCTGTTTTATTGGTGTTTATGGGTTAAAAACTAAGATCAGAAGCTCGACTTTAAAATGTGCGTCTGCTGCCAAACTCTTTGCATAGAAATCAGACTTTCAGCCAAAGTTCCCAGGGAGCTTTCAACTTCAGGCAGAAAATCATTAGAACGTGGGACTTTGCTGAAAGATGTGTAAAAAAGGGATTTAATCAGATGTGTGCCCAGTATGAACTGCAGGGACACAGGGCTTGCAGAGTAGCTAGAGTTCTCAGTTTTTCCAAAGTGACTTTAGTACCTAAGGGATGCTTTAAGTGAAAAAGAGTCTTTTTGCAAGTTTTCTTAAGAACAAAGCCCTGCATAGAGAGAAATAGGAAACGGAAGTTTGTACGTGATTAGAAATGTTTGCAACCACAGGGGGTAATAAACACATCTCTGAAAACGCCACTGGGCTAAGAGAGTTTTTGCGGAAAGCTCTTTAGGACCCATTTGGTTAAAGCTAATGGCTGGAATCACAGCAGGGGGCCTGCTCATTTCATTAATTTGGATAAAAGTTTGCCTTTCAAAGAAGAGGGAGGGGGGGGGAAATAATTATGAGAATAACATTCAATATGAAATTGTACTTGTTTGGCTGGTGGTTTTCTGAAACCCATTAGGGCATCAGGTTTATACAAGGTTCCTTTCCAGTTTGTGTCCAACAGCAAAGTTGCCTTAACCAAAGAGATCGTTACACATGTTTATCATTGGGAGAGAGCACATATTTCTTTATTTTTAGTTTTTCAAAGAGACAAGGGCTGATGATCTGGACACCATGATCCTTAACTAAATGCTCATAAATGTATCACGGTACTTATGGACGGGATCATGACATTTAATCACTTGTTTTGAGGAGCGGAAGCTCAAAGGCAAGTTCAGCAATTGCTCTTCCCAATAGGCAGAGTCGATATTATAAACCAACAAGTTTGTTTTAGGACTTTAAAGGGTATGATTTCGAAACGTTTTTAAGCAGTGACAGAAAACATGGACATAATAGATACTTACATTAACAACACAACTTTAGAAAAGTAATGCCCTGTATTGAGAGCAATCATATTGTCTGTAACCTCTCAATTCACTTCACTGGCTCCCTAAACGTTTCCTCATCCTGTTCAGACCTCTACTACTGACCTACAAGTGAATTCACCCTGCACCTACTCATTACTTTTCTCTCCCTACTCCCCTCCTTGGAACTCTGCTCATCAGCAAATCACTTTTATCTGAACCACTGCCAACTCCAGGCTTTGTTTTTTTTCCATCTTGCTACACCATATGCCTGGAACAGACTTCCTGGGTCTGTACATCAGGCTCCATCTCTGGTCCTATTCAAATCCAGGCTAAAAACCCACCACTTCAAGGCTGCTTTTAGATCCTGACCCCTTATTCTCCTGTATACCACCCATGTCTGTTATAACCATTTGCCCTTAATTTTACCCTAATCCTCTGTTTGTTGCCTGTGTCTGTCTTGAATAGGTTGTAAGCTCTATCAGAAGGAACTCTCTCTAATGTTTATATGTACAGTGCTTTTTAGGCCTTGCAACACTAAGTTTCCGTATATAGTGCACTGTAAAAGCAATCACATGGCCTAAAGATATCATAATGGAGATTTAAGTCAGAGACAGTTACAAAGACTACTAATTATAATGCAAAAACATGTGAAATCCATTTTAGATAGGTCATGGATAGGGGAACTGAGATGTGATTGTCAGAATGTACTCAATACCAAGTCAGGCCTGCTATCTGCTAAAGGGGCTGTTCTGGATTCACGTTCCCCCTGCACCTCTCACTGATATCCAACATACCCCCTCCCTTCACCTCAGGATCCCCTGACAGCACCTCATACACTTCCCAACCTTCCTAACACCCTCCCCCAACATGAGGACACCCTCCCATCCCACCATCCTCCCTGGCTCTTACAAGGGGTTCTTCCTAGTGGATAGCAAGGGCAAAGCAATTCTATGTTACTCCTGCCCAGCCAGGTGTCTTGGATCAAAATAACTCCTCTGACCCCCAGCGGTAGTGTCATGATGCTACCTCTAAGGGTTAAGCTGCCAAATAAGGGTGTGTGCTCCTTTTCTTGGAAGCTTATTTTTCACTTCTTTTTTCCCCATGACTACCCTGAGAAATTTTTCCAAAGGGCTGGTGACCTTCTGAAAGGGCCACACACAGGACGGGGTCACATACCACCATTTTTCAAGATGGTGGCACAAGGACAGGACTATGTGAGCAATGCTTCCACCCCACTTTAAAGGTATCAGGCTGGGGGAAGGAATTCAGGGGCCACTGGCCACCAGGGATTTTTTTTTGTTTGGGCCACCAGATTTCTTTGGTGTGAGTGGGAGGATAGGATGGGGGCCACCTGGGATTTTTTTATTGGGTGGGGGATTGGGGCTGCAGGGCCACTGGAGAGTTTGTTTCTGTTGGGGAGTCGGTGTTTGGGTGGGCACTGGCCCTCCGACTGTACTGATAGCATCAGGGGCTTTCCCCTGATGTCTAGGCCATCTGAGACAAAGTGTCAAGCTTCATCTCAGATGATCCTGTTTCTCCAGGCAGCATACCAAACTTGTGCCAACTTTTGTGCGCGTGTATTTGGCTTGATCTCCTAGTTTAATACTGACTTTTTGTGCAATGAGTAATTTACATATTGCATCCATTTTCTTTTAAGTTTCTGTTCTATGCAAAGTCTCATTGGCCTTGTCGTTTTTTTGTAAACTGCTTAGGCTTTTAGAGTTGCGGCATATAAATTTAGCTAAATAAATAAATAGTCAACGTTAAAATCTTCTAGATTCTACTTATCTAGTTTCAGGGGCTATCACTGAACAGAAACCACAGTGCTCCATGTTTTTAATCATCTCCACTTTGCAAATACTTCCTGTCAACCCAACATTTTGGTCCTTTAGATAATTCCATTCTTCTTTCCATGCTCTCTACTTATCTACCTTTTCTACTCGTTACGGTCCTCTTTCATCCCTCCATTCTCCATCTCGGGTGTTTCTTGCTGTCCATCGCTCGTCACTTTTGCATTGGAACAAATTATCTTCCCTCTTTCTGGCTGCTCTGGTTCATCTTTAGTCCCAAATGCTCTTGGAAACTCATACCAGTGCTTAGATTTTTCAGTTAGACTTTTTGTGCTCCTCACCGTCCTACTCTTCTCCACTACCAGGTGCTCCTGCTCCTTGTATGTTCTTTCTGTAATTATATTTTGAGTAACCTATAAAGGCCTTAACCTTTTGATCTGTTTTCAAGGTCATCAGTGATTCAAAAGTGTCCTATTCAGGATGAAAATAACTAAATAAACAAAACCCCAGGTCTACCAAAGCTGGAAAGGGTAAAATTTCAGAAAAGAGAAGCACACCAGTAGAGGACCTCAAAGGAACAGATCTTAATGGATGAGGCCCAGGAGAGCTAAGTTTAAGTTTGTCTGAAAACTGTACTAAATGAAAATTAAAAAAAAAAAAATAAAGCTGAAGGAATTCATTCTTATTTCATGTTCTGTGATGCTGGTATTCCTAAAAGTTAAGCTCATACATAATTCAGTGTAACATTATTAATTACTTTGAGGTATGCGTCTTGGTAAATTCCATCTTACCCAGTTAGACAGTGATTTATAACCGGGCGCTTAATTTTAGGCACCCAGAATGCTCCTATCTGAATCCTATTTTATAAAGGAAAGCACTTACCTACTTTTCTTCATAGAATAGGGGTGTACGTTTTCAAAAACATGCATAAAATCTAAGCAGATCCACCTGCACTAGGGCATGCAAGTCATAGAAAACAAATGACTTATGCACATCCGTGACAAACAACTTTCTAGGCTGACTGTCAGCCATGTGCAGACTGACTGTCAGCCATGTGCAGAAGCTGTATATTTAGATTCTGATATACAGCTGCCACTGTTGCTGAAGGCTGCAGAAGTCCACAATCAATTTTGTGCACTAGAAACTCTGAAACGTTCCTGAAGCAGTTAAGGTAGTTACTCACCTGTAGCAGGTGTTCTCTGTGAACAGCAGGAATAATTCCTCACGTATGGGTGACGTCATCTGACGAAACCCAATTGGGAACACTTCCCAGCTACTAGTGGAAGCTTTTGAGACGTCTTACCACGCATGCACACCATCTTCCCGCCTGCCACCTTGGTGCCATTTTACCTGAGTCTGAAACTATAGCTATAGTAGAATACAACTCCCAGAGGACGTGGGAGGGTTGTGAGGACTTATTCCTGCTGTCCACACAGAACACCTGCTACAGGTGAGTAACTATCTTTCTCTGTGGATAAGCAGGAATGAAGTCCTCACATATGGGACTCCCCAGCTATAGGCTACTGAAAGCCAATGAGAATGCAGACAAGTGCCAAAAGGGAAACTAAGCCTGCCTGCTTACTGGCAACAGACCTTTGTATTCTGAAAGACATAACTATGTACAGTACAAGTTGTTGTTCTCTTTTCCTTTTTTTTTTTTTGGTAGCCTGAACGGAAAGAATGTGCCTAGGGAGGATGGAGTTAGATTCTAATCCCCAAACAGATTCCAAAGTACTGATTGGCTGAGGTTTCTGTCACATTGGGAATCCCCTTACAGACAGTAGTGAGATGTGAACGTGTCAACAGAAGACTATGTTGCAACCCTGCAGGTCTCCTCCAAGGACACTGAGCACAAGTTGGCCATCGACGCAGCCATAGCTCTGACATTGTGAGCTGTGACATGACCATCAAGACTCAGGCTTGCCTGGGCATAGACAAAAGAGATGCAGTCTGCTAGCCAAATTGGAAGTGAGCAATTGGAGATGGCAGCACCTAGCTTGCTGGGATTAAAAGAAACAAAATGTTGGATGGATTTTCTATGGGCTTTTGCAGTCCAACATGTGCAATGCAGCTTCTCCCTTGTGAGCATAAGGCCCTGGGAAAAATGTTGATAGAACAATGGGCTGATCAAGATGGAAATCCAATCCCACTTTTGGAAGGAACTTAGCATAAGTATGGAGGACCACTCTATTATTGTGGAATTTGGTGTAAGGTGGATGAACTACGAGAGCCTGAAGCTCATTCACTCTGCGTGCTGAAGTGACCGCCACCAAGAACAAAACCTTCCAGGTTGAAAACTTCAGGTAGTAGGAATTGAGTGGCTTGAAGGGAGCTTTCATGAGCTGCGCAAGAACCACATTGAGGTCCCAAGAGAAGCCACTGTCGCATATAGCGAACAATTAAAGACTGTGCAGAGATGGACTTCCCCTCTACACCTCAATGATAAGCTGCAATTGCATTGAGGTGAATCCTAAGAACATAAGAACATAAGATATGCCATATTGGGTCAGACCAAGGTCCATCAAGCCCAGTATCCTGTTTCCAACAGTGGACAATCTAGGTCATACGTACCTAGCAGTTTCCCAAAAGACACAGGTTCCACAATGCTTGTATTGGGTCAAGCATTGATATCCTGGGTCCCTTCTTAATAATGGTTTATGGACATTTCCTCCAGGAACTTGTCCAAACCATTTTCAAACCCAGCTACAATAACAGCCTTTACTACATCCTCCGGTAACAAATTCCAGAATTGGATTACACGTTGAGTGGAAAAATATTTTCTTTTATTAGTCTTAAATAGTTTACCCTGTACCTTCATTGCATGTCCCCTAGTCTTTCTATATTCTGATAACATAAACAATCAATCTCCGTTTACCCATTCGACTCTGTTCATTAATTTATAGACTTCTATCATATCTCCCCTCAGCCGTCTCATTTCCAGGTTAAAGAGCACTAACCTTTTCAGCCTTTCTTCATAGGAATATCCTTTCATCCCCTTTACCATTTTGGTGGCTCTTCTCTGAATCTTTTCTAATAATGATATATCCTTTTTAAGATACGGCGACCAGAATTGCACACAATATTCAAGGTGCGGTCTCACCATGGAACGATATAGAGGCATTATAATATCTTTCATTTTATTTTCCATTCCTTTCCTTATGATACCTAGCATTCTATTTGCTCTCTTGGCCACCGCTGCACACTGGGCCGAGGGTTTTAACATGGTATCCATAATGATGCCTAAATCTTTTTCCTGGGTGGTGGTTCCTAATGTGGAACCTTGCATCGTGTAACCATAGTTTGGGTTGTTCTTCCCTAGTTGCATAACTTTGCACTTGTCCACATTAAATTTCATCTGCCATTTTGATGCCCAGTCATCCAATTTGGCATTAACCTTTAAAAAGGAGATAGAGCAGCTTTTAAACTAGATATTAGCGGAAAGCCGACAGTCACCCAAGAGCGGATGGTTCGGAAGAATGTATCTTTGAAGGATACTACCAAAAGCAGAGAGGTTCCACAAAAGAGTAAAGTAGCCCAAATGCCCTCAAGTATGGAGCAGACTGAGCTTAAAGATAACAAATTACCCATGTCTAACAATAGCCAAATTAATATGAGTAAAATACATTCTCTAAAATGTTTGTATGCAAATGCTAGAAGGCTAAAAAATAAGATAGGAGAGTTAGAATATATAGCACTAAATGAAAGGTTAGATATGATTGGAATATCAGAGACATGGTGGAAGGAGGACAACCAGTGGGACACTGTGATACCTGGGTACAAACTATATCGTAATGATAGAGCTGATCAAATTGGTGGAGGGGTTGCTCTCTATGTTAGAGAGTGCATTGAGTCAGAAAGGATTAAAGTTTTGCAGGGAACAAAATCTGCTGTAGAATCTATATGGATTGAAATTCCATGTAAAAGGGGGAAGGCAATGGCAGTGGGGGTGTACTATTGAGCGCCTTGCCAGAATGACCAAATGGATGATGAAATGCTCAAAGAAATCAAGGAAGCTAACAAAAGTTACAGCGCAGTAATAATAATGGGTGATTTCAACTACCCCGGTATCGACTGGGTCAGTGTCACGTCAGGACATGCTAGGGAGATAAAGTTCCTAGATGAAATAAATGACTGCTTCTTGGAGCAGCTGGTTCATGAACCGACCAGAGGGGAAGCCATATTAGACCTAGTCCTTAGTGGAACACCAGATCTAGTGCAAGAGATAAGGTGACGTTCCCTGTAAAACAAACTTGCTTTGTTAATTATTGTTCACTGTGAACCGCAACTGAACTTTGGAAGATGCGGTATATAAATGTGTATAAAATAAATAAAATTAAAAAAATAAGGTTGTTGGGGCCACTTGGCAATAGTGATCATAGCATGATCGCCTTTGATTTAATTAGTGGAGGAGGGATAGTAAGGAAATCCACAGTACTACCTTTTAACTTTCGAAAGGGAAACTGATAAAATGAGGAAAACAGTTAAGAAAAAACTAAAAGGAGCAGTTGCAAAGGTTAAAGACGTACATCAGGCTTGGCTGTTGTTGAAAAATACTATCTTGGAAGCCCAGACCAGCTGTATTCCACGCTTTAAGAAAAGTGGAAGGAAGTCCAAAAAACTGCCAGCATGGTTTAAAGGTGAAGTCAGAGAGGCTGTTGTTGCCAAAAAAGCATCTTTCAGGAAATGGAAAAAAGAGCCAAACGACGAAACCTGGAAACAGCACAAGCATTGGCAAGTCAAATGCAAGGCATTGATAAGACAGGCAAAGGAAGAATTTGAGAAGAAGCTTGCTGCGGAAGCAAAAACACGAAGTAAAGACCTTTTCAAGTACATTTGTAGCAAAAAACCTGTGAGAGAGTCAGTTGGTCCATTAGATGATAAAGGGGTTAAAGGAGCATTAAGAGGCGACAAGGCGATAGCGGAGAGATTGAATGAATTCTTTGGTTTAGTCTTTACTGAGGAAGATGTAGGGATGTTACCCATGACTGAAGTGGTATTTAAAGGTGCGGAAGAATTGAAGGAAATATCGATACATCGGGAAGATGTATTACAACTATTAGATAAATTGAAGAGTAGCAAATCACCTGGGCCGGATGGTATACATCCAAGGGTGTTGAAAGAACTGAAATACGAGATTGCAGACCTGCTATTAGTAATCTGTGAACTATCATTAAAATCATCTCTAATACCTGAAGATTGGAGGATCGCCAATGTAACACCAATTTTTAAAAAGGGTTCCAGGGGTGACCCGGGAAACTACAGACCGGTGAGCCTGACATCAGTACCGGGAAAAATGGTAGAAACCATCATAAAGAATAAAATTACTCAGCATGTAGCTAGTCATGACCTAATGGGAGACAGCCAACATGGCTTTAGACAAGGAAGATCTTGTCTTACTAATCTGTTATGTTTTTTTGAAGGAGTGAATAATCAGGTGGACAAAGGTGAGTCGGTTGATATTGTGTATCTGGACTTTCAGAAAGCCTTTGACAAGGTCCCTCATCAGAGACTTTTGGCAAAACTAAAGAGTCATGGGATAGGAGGCAGTGTACTATTGTGGATCAGGAACTGGTTAAAAGATAGAAAGCAGAGGGTAGGGCTAAATGGCCAATTTTCCCAATGGAGAAAGGTGAATAGTGGTGTACCCCAGGGATCTGTGCTGGGTCCGCTGCTTTTTGACATATTCATAAATGACCTGGAAAGTGGAATAACGAATGAGGTTATCAAATTAGCAGATGACACAAAACTATTTAAAGTTGTTAATACCCAAGAGGATTGTGGAAAATTGCAAGATGATCTTGATAAATTGGAAGACTGGGCATCAAAATGGCAGATGAAATTTAATGTGGACAAGTGCAAGGTTATGCACCTAGGGAAGAACAACCCAAACTATGGTTACACGATGCAAGGTTCCACATTAGGAACCACCACCCAGGAAAAAGATTTAGGCGTCATTGTGGATACCATGATAAAACCCTCGGCCCAGTGTGCAGCAGCGGCCAAGAGAGCAAATAGAATGCTAGGTATGATGAGGAAAGGAATGGAAAATAAAACAAAAGATATTATAATGCCTCTATATCGTTCCATGGTGAGACCGCACCTTGAATATTGTGTGCAATTCTGGTCGCCGTATCTTAAAAAGGATATAGCAATTTTAGAAAAGGTTCAGAGAAGAGCCACCAAAATGGTAAAGGGGATGGAAGGATACTCCTATGAAGAAAGGCTAAAAAGGTTGGGGCTCTTTAACCTGGAAAAGAGACGGCTGAGGGGAGTTATGATAGAAGTCTATAAATTAATGAACGGAGTGGAACGGGTAAACGTAGATCGATTGTTTACCTTATCAGAATATAGAAAGACTAGGGGACATGCAATGAAGCTACAGGGTAAACTATTTAAGACTAATAAAAGAAAATATTTTTTCACTCAACGTGTAATCAAACTCTGGAATTTGTTACCGGAGGATGTAGTAAAGGCTGTTAGTGTAGCTGGGTTTAAAAAAGGTTTGGACAAGTTCCTGGGGGAAAGGTCCATAAACCATTATTAAGAAGGGACCCAGGATATCAATGCTTGAACCAATACAAGCATTGTGGAACCTGTGTCCCTTGGGGAAACTGCTAGGTACGTATGACCTAGATTGGCCACTGTTGGAAACAGAATACTGGGCTTGATGGACCTTGGTCTGACCCAATATGGCATATCTTATGTTCTTATGTTCTAATTTATCAAGATCCTCTTGCAATTTTCCACAATCCTCTTGGGTTTTAACAACTTTAAATAGTTTTGTGTCATCTGCAAATTTGATAACCTCACTCGTTATTCCCTTTTCCAGGTTATTTATGAATATGTCAAAAAGCAGCGGACCCAGCACAGATCCCTGGGGTACACCACTATTTATCTTTCTCCATTGGGAAAATTGGCCATTTAGCCCTACCTTCTGCTTTCTATCTTTTAACCAGTTCCTGATCCACAATAGTACACTGCCTTCTATCCCATGACTCTTTAATTTTGCCAAAAGTCTCTGATGAGGGACCTTGTCAAAGGCTTTCTGAAAGTCCAGATACACTATATCAACCGACTCACCTTTGTCCACCTGTTTATTCACACCTTCAAAAAAACATAACAGATTAGTTGGATTTAAGTCCAGACTCTGAGAGTTGTAGAAGTGTAGAGGTGTAGAAGATACTCAAGTAGTAATAGGCAAAGGGATCTAGAGCATGGTTTTCACACCAGACATCAGATCTTCTCCATTTGCATAAGTAAGATTTCCTCATTGAGGCCCTTCTGGAGGCCAAAAGGACATCAGTCACACCAGCTAGCAGATTGAGCTCAGATAAGATTAGTCTTTCAACATCCACACCGTGAGGGCCAAGGACTTGATGTTGGGGTGCAACATCATTCCATTCACCTGTAAAATCAGTTCAGACGCCTGGCACAGCCGGAGTGGCTCCTGACTGGAGAGCTGTAGCAGGAGAGGAAACTGAGGCTGTTGTGGCCAGTAGGAAGTGATGAGAATCATCACACCTCCATCTATTTTGAGCATCAGGAGGGTCTTTGAAATGAGAAGTATTGGAGGATGTATATACAGAAGACCCTCCCCCCAATGCCGGAAAAAAGCATCCGAAGCTAGTCTGCTGTGTGATCTTATCTTGAAACAGAACTGATCCACCTGGGCATTTTGAGGAGTCACAAACACATCTATCGAGGGGCTGCCCCACTCCAGAAAGATGCAAGCCATAACCAGTATCCATTTGTGTGGTTGGAGGACTCGACTCTGTCTGTCTGCCAGAGTGTTTCACTCGCCTGGTAGGTACATGGCTTTCAAGTCCATCCCATATGTGATAGTAAACTTCCACAACCCGACTTTTTCCCAACAGAGGAGGTACACGCCCGTTCCTCTCTGCTTGTTGATGATTGTCTGTTTGAATGAGAACAATTTGATTGGCCAGTCGATCTCCGAAAGCCTTAAGATCATTTGCTATGGCTCTTAATGCTAAGAAGTTGATCTGGTGGAGACTTTCTTGTAAGGAAACCCATGGAGATGAGAGCCCCAACCCAGTTTGGATGCGTCTGCCATCAAACCTTATGGGGTGGAGCAATTTGGAAAGGAAGACCTTTGAGCAAATTTTGATACATTGTTCACTGTTGCAATGACTGAATGAGTAGATTGGTGACATACAGATGATCTCTGAGTCAACCTGTGCCCTGGGTCCACTGATTCCTCAGAGCCCACTGAGCCTGTCTCATATGGAGATGTGCCAAGGGTGTTACGTGTATCGTAGAGACCATATGACCTAGTGCAGTTAACATCTTCTGAGCCATGACATACTGACTCAATTGAGTCTCCCATACCAGCACTGTCAATCTGTTGAGTCTGTTGTACGGGAGGGAGGCTCTCACCTGAGTCATGTCAAGCAAGGCTCCATTGAATTCCAGTTGTTGAGTAGGTTGAAGATGGGATTTTGGGTAATTTATGATGAACGCTAGTAGTTCCAGCACCCAAATGGTCAATTGTGTTGATTTCAAACCCCTTCCGGAGTGGTACTCTTGATCAGTCAATTATCCAAATAGGAGAAGACAAACGCTTCCAGCATCCAGAGGTAAGCTGCTACTACTGCTAGGCATTTTGTAAAAGTGAGAGGTGCTGAGGTTAGGCCAAAGGGCAATACCTGTTACTGGAAGTGTTGTCCCTCCAGGACGAATCTGAGATACTTTCTGTGAGGGGGATGTATCTGTATATGGGTATACGCATCCTTCAGAGCATAGCCAATTTACTTTTTGAAAATAAGAAAGCAGAGAAATCATTCTGAACTTTTCTTTGATGAGACATCTGTTCAGATCTCTAAGGTCTAGGATGGGATGACATCTGTCTGGTATCAGGAAATACCTAGAATAAAATCCTAGCCCTCTTTGCTCTGGTAGCCCAAGCTTGATCACAAGATCCCCAAAGGGGATGATGATTTCTCTCTGAAGCACTTCCTGATGCAGAAGGTCAATGTGATGCACCCTCAGGGGGAAATTTGGAGGTAGGTTGAATAGATGCAATATGTAACCGCTTTGGATGATTTTCAGAACCCAAGTGTGAGGTTATACAGGGCCACCTTTGGTCAAAAAGAGTGAGCCTTCCCCCAATAGGAGAGTTGTCCATTGCGATCACTGGTAGACTAGCTATGCTCTGAAGGAACCAGTCAAAAGCCTACCCCAGGCTTTGGCTGAGGAGCAGGCTGGGGCTTCTAAGGCTTCTCCTGCCATGGCAGTGGTCAAGGAGCCTGTTTTGGTTGGGAGTTTTGGGACCCAGAAAAGTACCTATGCCTATGAGAGTAATAGGTCTTTTTCTGGTCCCCTCCTTGATACCTCCTGCAATAGGAGGCCAGCTCGGACATGTGCCTTGAGAGATTCAGAAGGGTGACATGCTGATTTTCGATGAAGCCAGCCTTCTCTTCAACCTGTTCTCTGAAGAGATTCTCCCCACAGCATGGCACATCAGCAAGCTTGTCCTGCACTGATTGTTCCAGGTCTGACAACCAGATCCAGGTGTGTCTCTGGGCACCAATACCTATAAAAAAGCTCTTTATGCCATTTCAAAGATATCATAGATCACCTGAACCATGAAATTTGAACAGTCCTTGCTGTGAGCCACTAGAGAATGATACTATTCCACTTTCTCTGGAGGGAGATACTGGGACTGATCTGCGAGGTCACACATGATGTTCTTCATAACCATGCCCATGTAGAGCTGATAAGAGGCCATGCAGGCCATTAGCATGGAACTCTAAAAATATATTCTCCCAAAACAGTCCAATGTCTGAGCCTCCCTCTCAGGGGGCACTGAGGAGCGAGTCTTGGAATTTTTGGATCTTTTCAGGGTGGACTTGACCATCAAGGAATGGTGCAGAAGCTAGGGCTTCTTGAATTTGGGAGCCTTCTGAACTCTATACATGGAGTCAAGCCTTCTACTAACTGGATGTATGGTGAGGGGTTCTCCCACATTATCATCTGCACTCTCTGAAAGATGCAATGCATAGGCACTATCATCACTTCCTTAAGGGCAGAGGAGTATTGAACGATCTCCAACTCTTCTGTCCCAGGCTCATCCTCAGTCCCCAAAGAAAATGATATGGCTTTGGCCATATCCCTGGCAAAATTTTAGAAGGTCATATCCTCAGGAGGGGACATGTGCTGCTCATGAGGAGGAGAAGGGTCTGATGGAAGAGTGACAAAAATGGTAAAGGCAATAGAAGGATACCCCTATGAGGAGAGGCTTAAATGTTTGGGGCCCTTCAACTTGGAAAAAAGATGGCTTAGGGGGAATATCATAATGGTGTATTAATTAATGAATGGAGTGGAACTGGTAAACATAGATTAGTTATTTGCGCCTCCAAAAAGTAGAAAGACTAGAGGATACACAATGAAGCTGCAATGCAACTGTTCCATGTACGTACAATGCTTGATATAATGTAAACCGCTCTGATTGAAGGACAAAGCTGTATAAAAAAATATGATTAAATAAATAAATAAATGCAACCCATTTAAGACCAATAAGAGTAAATATTTTTTTCCTCAACGCGTAATCAAACTCTGGAATTCATTAAGTGGAGGATGTAGTAAAAGCTGTTAGTGGAGCTGAGTTTAAAACAGGTTTGGAAAGTTCCTGGAGGAAAGATCCATAAACCATTATTAAAGAGTACTCAGGAAATCCACTGCTTGCCCTAGGATAAGCATAGTGGAATCTGTGTGCTTCTTTGGGAACCTGCCAGGTACTTGTGACCTGGATTGGTTACTGTTGGAAACAGGATACTGGGCTGGAAGGACCTTGGTCTGACCCAGTAAGGCATTTCTTATGTTCTTATGAAGCTCTGGAGACCTGTTCTCCAACAAGTCTTCAGACTCAACATTGGTTACCCAGTCTTCGGAATTCGACTCTGAGAGGAAGTCGAAGTACTTCTGAGTCTCTGCTTGGAGCTCCTTCATGAGTGACGATGCACCGATGTGCATCTGGATTTCAAAGAAACATAGAAACATGATGGCAGAAAAGACTGCATGGCCTATCTAGTCTGCCCTTCCTTATCGACCACTACAATAGTCCCCTCTTTTCCCTTAGAGATCCTCTGTGTTTGTCCCATGATTTTTTAAATTCAGATACTGTCTTCATCTCTACCACATCTATTGGGAGACTACTCCACGTATCTACCACTCTTTCTGTAAAGAAATATTTCCGCATATTACTCCTGAGTCTATCCCTTTCAGCGTTATCCTATGTCCCCTCATAGCAGAGCTTGCTTTCAATCAAAAGAGGCTCTCCTCCTGTGCATTTATGCCATGGAGATATTCAGAGTGCATTGGACCCTGAAGTGCTAGAGAGTGATATAGGCCAGCCTCAGTGTTGGATCCTTCAATGCCCTGATGTTGATGCCTCTCCCACAGGAAAGACCTGCGACACAAGGATGGGTTGGACGGTTGCCAACGTCAAGGCACTGGCCTGCTGCATCGTCAACAGAAACATAGAAACATGATGGCAGAAAAAGACCACATGGTCTATCTAGTCTGCCCTTCCATATCAACCACTACAACCGTCCCTTTTTTTCCTTAAGAGATCCTCTGTGTTTGTCCCATGCTTTTTTCAACTCAGATACTGTTCTCATCTCTACCACCTCCACTGGGAGATTATTCCACGCATCTACCACTCTTTCCATAAAGAAATATTTCCGCAAATTACTCCTGAGTCTATCTCCTTTCAACCTCATCCTATGTCCCCTCATAGCAGAGCTTGCTTTCAATCAAAAGAGGCTCTCCTCCTGTGCATTTATGACACAGAGGTATTTAAACTTCTCAATCATAACACCTCTATCCTGACTTTTCTCTAAAGTATACATATTTAAGCTCCTTAAGTCTGTCCTCATATGCTTTATAACAAAGACCACTAACCATTTTAGTAGCAACCCTCTGCATTGACTCCAAGCTGTTTATATCCTTTTGAAGGTGCAGTCTCCAGAATTGCACACAATACTCCAAATGAGGCCGCATCAAAGACTTATATAGAGGCACTATCACCTCCTTTCCTCTGCTGGTCATTCCTCCACTATGCACCCAAGCATCCTTCTAGCTTTCGCTGTTGCCTTTTCTACCTGTTTAGCCACTTTAAGATCATCAGACACAATCACACCTAGGTCCCGTTCTTCTTTTATGAACAGAAGTACTTCACCCCCTATACTATATTGCTCCCTTGGATTTCTGCAGCTCAAATGCATGACCTTGCATTTTTTAACATTAAATCTCAGCTGCCAAATTCTGGACCATTCAAGCTTAGCTAGATCCCTCCTCATGTAATCTGCACCTTCCTGGGTATCTATTCTATTGCGGATTTTGGTATCATCCGCAAAAAGGCAAACCATTTTGCCTCATAGAAAAATGGTATATTGAAATCAGTTAAATAAATAAATAAAACCTTACCCAACAGCCCTTCTGAAATATCACTAACAAAAATGTTAAAAAGAATCAGACCAAGAACAGATCCCTGAGGCACACCACTGGTAACCTCAAGAGTGCTACAATCTGTTCCTCGAGAGCCAGCAGAAGGCATTTTTCCATGTCTGCCAACTTCAGACTGTGGGGCCTCAGTAACCTCGACTGATGTACCCAGAATCTGTAAGGGTCTCGGCTCCCAGTAACCTGTAAGAGTCTCGGCTCTCAGTAACCTGTTGCTGTCCCTCAGATATCCTGTAGGATGAGTTCTCCTCTTGTCAGGGCAGCTTGGAGGGGTGCTCACATGGACCCTCATTGCTCTCCACACTGTGTCCTCAGGGGCTTTGATGCCGGTGTACCGAAGCCTTCACTTTTGCTTGACACAATCATCCTGCAGTGCCAATGAAGATGAAACCGAATCCTTCCTCATCCTTGGGTGGAGATTGATTGATGGCTGATGCTCCAGGGCACTATGGGTGCTTGGCTCCAAGTTGGCTTGAGAACTCCTCGATGTCGATGCAACACCAACGTCAGATGCAGTCTTCAAAGCCATTGAGACTGGTGCCATCAATGCCGATGACAATGGATTGGACCTCTGAACAACAAAAAGTGATTTGAATTATTTCTCGTGATCCTTAAGGTCTTTTTTGCCATCTGCAAGCACAAATTACAAGAAGCGAGCTGATGATCGGGTCCCAGTCACTGAAGGCACGTATTGTGAGTATCCGTGGCGGATATGGTTCTTGAGCACTGGGAACACTTCTTAAACCCGCTGGCCAGTTTTTGGGATATATCAGCTGGAAGAATAGCCACGGTGAAATCAGATAGCTCGATTTTGAAAAAGAGGATCCACAGCCAGAGCACCAGCGCCTAAGGGAAACTAACAAAGGAAAAAAGAAGAAATACTGCGATAGGCAGGCAGGAGAGAAAAATGGAAGTTCCGTGAAGACAGCAGGGTCCCCGATGAGGGGAAAAATTAGCACATTTTGGAGATGTCAGTAAACGCATCCATTGGTCTCCACAGAAAAACAAAGACTGAGGTAAAATGGAACCATGATGGCAGGCAGGAAGATGGCATGAATGCTTGATAAGACCCCCTAAAAGCTTTCACTAGTAGCTGGGGAGCATTCCCATGTGACTCCATTGGATGACGTCACCCATATGTCACTTCATTCCTGTCTGTCCATGGAGAACCTACTGTTACACCTACATTTGGACCTACATATGGACTTAGTTCCAAAGAACAATCAACCCAGTGATACGTTGTCAAAGATGAAAAAAAAGAAATTGTCACTAATCAAGAGAGGCAGATCACATTAGCAGTTAAATTTGCAGGTTCTGGAAAATAATATGCTGTTTTCCATTAAGAGAGATTCCTGACACTAGAGGGTTGAAAACTCTACCAGAAACATGTACGTTAGGGAAATAACTGCGCTCCCTGCGGTCTCCATTGACTTCTCAATACATGATGTTCGAGACTTGCACCTCAGCTTTCTAGTAGGTGGTGTGCAAGTGAAAAGCGTCTTTCATTCCTTGTCATGAAACTCGAGATTGTGTGGCAAATGCCGGGCCAAGCCCATTACATACCTTGTTTCAAAATTACTGGAGCACATGCTTCAGCCGTATATAGTAGAATTATTTATCCCATTAATAAGTAAATTTTGAGTACTCTATAAATACCTTAGCTACTCATCTTTTGATCTGGATCCAAGGTGAACCAGAAGAAGCCAGACCAGTGAAACTGGATAGTGTACAGACCATTACAGTTCCTTCCATTTGAAAGCACCAGGAGCTGCAGAAGTGTCACAAAGTCTTTTCACATGCAAAACTCTTGACAACATACAAACTAGCGATTAACCAAGTTGGCCATGTCCCGACCATTTGCATGCTTCTAATTTGGTGAAGTGTGCAATTGTGTCACAGACACAGAAAACTCCCTACTTATCAAGATATGGAAATTTCCAGGGCGGAGATCAACGTAGTATGCAGTCCATTGCTAGCAGTTGCTTTAATCACCTTTGAAAGCAGATATCTGTACATTTTTCATTTTATCAGCCTGCAAAACATGCTGTTTAGCCAAACCCCCAGCTTGTATATATAACTATCTTCTAAATCTCTTTGTTTCAGGGCAGTCTAAACTGATAATCCGCTCCTGTCCTGCGTCATCTGAAATGAATAGGACCAGCAAATCGGCACAGTAACACAGTCCTTTTTAAACATTGAAATCACTGGTTATCTTTCCTGTCCTGTTAACAACTTTCTTCCAGCGGGCAACAACATTTAGTTCTTAGCTCGAGTCTGTATTTAGGTTGTCACCATTGAAAGGCAAAATTGTTACTTGGCAAGCACAAAGCCTCATTCCAGATAACAAGCAATGATTTTGCTCTCAAGTCAGAGTTTGGCAACTCTACACCCCAAAATCAGTGCAGAATTGCACGCTTTGTAAACTGTGACCAGTACAAAGAGCTGCAAACCCTTTCGCGAGCTGACTTACCAGACATGAACTGCTAAGACAGACCTTTGAATAAAAACAAGATCATAGTCTGTGGATGTGGGTACTAAAAGAAAACTGAAGATCAATGTGGATACACAGCAAGAATTAAGTTAAAGAACTAGGACAGACACTCAAACTAGAGGAGGAAGCATGTAGGGTTGGCTGTAGATTATTTCTATGTTATAATCCAGTTAATAAACAAGGTTGGCTTTTACCAGATCTGGTTCTAATGATCTCATTGAATTCATCGGCTGCGGAGTCCTCTCTCTGGTCCTCTGGATGTCCACTTTCAGCCATAGCACATGTCCAGATTACAAGGTAAGCAAGGTGGGCTCCCTTTAAGCAAGAAACCAAGTTTACGTTATAAAAAAGAGGTAAAAAGAAAGACGTGTGGGATGAAAGGTCTACTCCACAGGAAGGCAGAAAGAGCAGCAAAACCACAGGCAGCGACGACCCCAGGAGAGCAAAAATACAAGCCGTCAGATTGTTCGGATTAGAGAAAACAGGTGCTGATCTCTGCTCATCCTTAAAATAGAGAGTCAGGACCAGAGGAACGTGAAATCTGAGGCGGGATGAATTAAACTTGACACTTAATAAATCAACATCAGATTCCAGACCCCAGAAGCAGTATTTCCACACAGCACCAATCAATGCAAAAAAAGAGCAATAGAGTGCTTTACTGCTTGCAACAGGCCAACAAGGCATAAATTATTGAGTTGTCCTCCACTTAGTCCTATAGTATAATGCAGATATAAAGGAAAAGAAAACTTCACTCAGTGGTAGGTGAGGCAAGTAGTAGCAGCCCTGCAAACCACAGGATGCGCCAGAAACCAACGGTTGTATTGTCGCTGCCGTGACTCTTGTGTGCCACACACGTCCTGATAAAATTGGAAACAGACTGAGGAGATCCTTCGAAGGTGACTTTTAACCAGAGGTGAACAGAGTATTGTCCCAGCTTCATTTTCCAGCTGCCAACTTCAGTTTAGGACATTTTAGCAGCTTATCCCTGGAGAGAATCCCTGACGGTTGTGGCAACCCTGGGAATCAAAGGCTCCTTGCACAGCAAAACAAATAACTAACTTATTCGGATAGTCAAATCTTTAGTGCATACAATGAGGTAGTTTCACACCTGCTTCCGACTTCTCTACAACCAGTAATTTAGAAATTGCATTTTAAAGTGAGATTTCCTGCATACTTAAAAGTTATAATTAATAATTCTTGTGTTTTATTTTTATCGTTAGTGGTTTTACATTTTTTTTTTCAGTGATAAGGCAATTCAGATTTCAACCGAAAGCTGCCTAGGCTACATCAAATAAATGTTGTTATTTAAAGCTACAAGGATGGAGGTTGTTTTAGAATAGTTAGGCTGCATTTACATATGTGAAAAGCTAGTCTACATTTATGAATGGGCGTTAGAAAAGCCACGTCCGATACCTTTCTATTTGCAACATGCACAGATTTCAAGGGGGCACATTCTGGGTGGGGTATGGGCAGATTTTTAAACGATAAGTGTACATCCTATTTTACAAGCAAATACTGTATATTTCAAAATCTTCCCCATTGATATTTACAAATCTGAATCGTGCATGTGAGGTCACCGCTCTTTAGGGCCTGAGATTTTGAGCGCTAAAGGGACTGTTATGCTTATCTCTCTGACTTTAACAACTACCTCACAAAGCAAAAAAAAATGTGGTTTCAAACTCAGTTCCTTAGCAGGCTTCTCTTCTAGGTGTAGTTTTACAAAATCTGATACTTGCACTAATATTTTCCAGCACAGACGTGTGTAAATTCCAAAACGCGGCACTTAACGTGTAATCATTTACACGTGTAACACCCTAAAGGAGTTTTTTTACTAATGGGCACTAAGTTGTTGCACCTAACACATCAATTGCACAGAAACCATGGTGCATTACGTGTTACACCTCTGCATTAACTGTTGGGGTGTGTAATGCATGTCCCCTGCAGTTAATGTGAAGCCCTATCCCATAACGCATGCTGCAGTTAGCACGTGGAGTGAACACAGTACTAATTACACTGAGCTCATCACACCCATTCTCTGCCCCTACTTCTCCCTCTCATTACCTTAATTCAGGCTGAACAGTTAGAACAGGAATCATCCTGGGCTGTCATGGTCTGGCTCTGCCTGGCAACACATGTCCCAGCGTGCCCTCAGCATCCACTTGAACAAGTCTTGCCAGGTGGTGCCCATTAGTAAAAGCTTCTCTAAATGAGGTGATCTTTTCTTGCGTGTGTTTGTTTGTAAAATGGATTAAGTGGCATTTTACAAATGAGATCCAAGGGCAATCAGGGACATCCAAGTCAGAACATCTGAAAAAAAAGCAGGCACGTGCACGTTCAGGCATGATTTCACAAACATGGATGTGCTCGATATGGACATCTATGGGGGCATCTACATAGACATCCCCAGAATAGTATTCCAGAACCTGGACATCTAGGAGTAGCCTAATGGTTAGAGTAGTGGGCTAGAACCAGGGAAGCCACAGTTCAAATCCCACTCCTGCTGTCATTGAAATGTTGCTGAGTACTGGGGATGACAGAGGACTGCCTTCTCTACACCCTTTGATTGTGTTATGGCCAAAACAATCACTTTCCCAATCCCTATTCCTGATTGGAGCAGATATAGCCTTAGCAGCAACTCCAGACATTCAGGACATTTCTGAAATCAGGTGGTGACATCCAGGTTCTTGGGAAACCCCCCCCCCCCGGCCATACCTCCGCCAAGCTTCCACTTGGACATGCTCATGCTGGGGACACCCACAGACCTGGCTTCTCTGCATTTTGGATGTCTCTATGCCTGTTTTCAGATGTCCAAAGCATAAATAGGGCTTCTAAAATAACCCCCAATATGTCTTTATATGTACTTTTACAAAGGTTATATGTTTATAAAGCCTTTTACAAAATACCTGGAAATTTTGAATGCCCCAATTCGGACATGCCTGTTCAAACTCAGATGAAGGTATTAGTGTTTCTTGACCCAAGGGATCTTCAATGTGGGGGCACAATGAGCCTCTCTTAGAGATCATCCATTCACAGACATCTTGATTATTTATTTATGTTGGAAGTCTTGTAAGTGGTCTTGGAATAGAGCCTTGAATCACCGATTAAAAATATCTGTAGCCCTCAGTATCGTGTGTCTGGCACCGATATGCTTCAGAGCATAACCAGAAATATACAATGTACTAAGCATCTTCACAGAAATATCTTGGTGCCAGTTTGCTTTAGCTCAGTTATTTTTACTGCTGCTGGCAAATGAGAGAGATAGTGTTCTCTTGCTTCTCTCTCTTTCGCTCAAGGGTTCAGCTTCTTGAGCACAGGAAGATGCAGTTTTCCCTGCTTCTTCTTGAAATGTATTTGGAGCACTGGAAGTTAACCTAAACCTGCACTAGCATTCACTGGGATTGAAGCTTCACAAAAGAAAGCAGAAAGTAGGGGACGCTCCAGTGTTGTGTACAGTTTTTCTTGAGTCGAGAAAAGAATGGTCTACAAGAGTTGACAAGGGAGAATTATAGAAAGGTGCAGCAGGAATTTCAGGGGTATCTTCTGTCTCAACTCTCCTCATGGACATTCTTGAGTAATACTTTATATTCAAATTAAAAAATGCCAACAGTAGGAAGAAGTCTGAAGAGTACAAGGAGTGTGGAACCATAAGAGAGACCTTTTTACTTCCCATATCACAAGGCCATGGAGAAATGTGAAGCAAACAAAGAAGTTGCATAAGGTGCAGCAATAAAGGGTCACTGGGGATAGTGGGAGGGGGAGAAAGAGTGGGGCTACTGCCGTCTGTTGGCACTGTGCAGTGGCACATTAAGGGCCTAAAATAAGGACTGTTATACACTTTGGGTGGGGGGGGGGGAGGGATGCACACACTGTGACCTAGGTCTCCACAGCTGGCTCCTAAATATTTAGGCTGGCTCCTAGATTTCAAGAACATTTATCAAGGCCTGCCTTATCCTTCCAGACGTACGACTTCAGAGGTCCATTGAGGGTCAGATTCATTGTCCAAAATGATGGCACTAGGTTGGATAACAGACTTGTCCTTTTCATCCCTGTATTTTTCCTTTAAAAGTGAAAAGAGAACATAATATTTTTGTAACAATGTCTCCTCAGCTTTGTTCTGCAGGCAGATAATTAACCTTAACCGTTTACGTGCCCCAGCTTGTCCACTTCATGGTAAATTATCTTCCTGCATAGCCTTCAGCTGCAGGGGTTATTGTTTAATTAATTTGTTAATTTTCAATCACATCTTAATTTAAGTAAGAAGACTAATTTATCTTGCTTCTGTTCACACTGTTGATCTTTTTAATTTTGCTCTAACCTGTGTATCCTGCCAGCAAAGATCTTTTATATTTCAATAAAACATTAAGGGCCCAATTTTCAGTGCCGGTTTTAGTTGTATTTACTTGCTATACCGCCTATAGCAGGTAGCAGCTGGATGGTTAAGGAAGTTACATTCAGGTACTGCTAATATGGCCAACTGATGGCGCTGAACATTAAACCCGGATATTCAGTGCCAGGGTCATATCTGGCTGCAACATTAAATATGCGGGGTCACCGCATAGCCTGAAAGGCAGTATATTAAGTGCCGAATAAACCAGAAACCATAGCTCCATCACTAACCAGGCAGTGGCAACAATGAGCCGCTGCCCGGTTAGTGATACGTGGTGAAAGTTAGGCCAGGGTTTCCTGCGCCTGGCCTTTGCCACGTATCACTAACTGGGCAGTGGTGATATTGAGCTGCTGCCCAGTTAGCAGGTGGTGCCACCACTGCTCTACCCCAGCACATCCCCAAAATGCCCCGATCCTAAGCGGTTAGCATTGGGACATGCAGAAGCCGCAGCCGCAGATATTCAGCAGCACTAACCATGTTAGTACTGTTGAATATCCCGTTCACTATAATTAACGTGCTTGGCAGTTCTGCTAACTATGTTAATCGCTTGGCATATCGGGCCCTAAGAACATAAGAAAAACTATGTTGAACAACATCAAGGTCCATCAAGCCCACCATCCTATCTCCAACAGTGGCCAGTCCAGGTCCAAAGTATCTGGTAGATCCCACAAAATAGATCCATTTCTCATGGCTCATATTCAGGATTAAACAATGGCTGTCCTAAGTCTGTCTGGCTAATAAGGTTTATGGATTTTTCCTCTTGGGACTTGTCCCATCCTCTTGAATCCTATGTTGATCACCTTGATCACATACTCTAGCAACAGATTCCGCAGCTTAATTATGCGCTGCGTAAAAAAAAAATTCTACAATTTGTTTTCAGTCCTCTGGTCATTATTTCATAGAATGTCCTCTTGTTTTTTGTGTTGTCTGGCAGGTTAAACAAGCGTCCCCTAATTAACCATTCAACCCTACTCAAAATTATTTAAACTTCTATCATCTTCTCTCTCAGTTGTCTTCTGTCAAAGTTGAAGAGCCCTAATCTGTTTAATCTTTCTACATACGGAGGTTTGTTTTCCTTTATCATTTTTTGTCATCCTTCTTTGAATCTTTTCTTGTTCTGCTATATCCTTTTTGAAAAGGATTGAACAGTTCTGCACAAAATATGCAAGGTGCGGTCGCACCAGGGATATATATAGAGGCATAATGGTATTCACATAAGAACATAAGAAATGCAATACTGGGTCAGACTAAGGTCCATCAAGCCCCGTATCCCATTTCCAACAAAAGTACCTGGTTGGTTTCCTAAAAGGTTTTGTTCTCCATTGCTTTTCAGATAACCCCTAAGACAGGGCTTGACAAACCCCAGGTGCTAGCTCACCATGGTGACAAAAACTTTGAGCTAGCGCCTAGGTCACAGAGTCCCTGGGTAACAGTATAGCAGCATTAGGATAGGGGAGTCAAACCAAGATGTCGCTGCTCGCTGCCTTCTCCTACCTGCCCAGCACCTCCAAATCCCCTGTAAAGTGGCAAAAGCTTATGTTCTCTCACTGCCACCACTTTGCCTGCCCTTGGCCAGCTCTGTCTGCTGGCACCATGCAGAAGCTGTGTTGCATGAGAAATAGAAAATACTTTCTCTCTGTTTTCAAGTCTTGTGCAGTACCAGAGGTCTGAGCCAGCTGAGAACAGGCAGGATGGATATAGCGAAAAACAACAAGCTCCCTACTGCTCACAGAGTGATGCTGGGAGAAGGGTTTGAAGATGGAGCTGGAGATGGAGATGGGCAAAGGAGGCAGATGCTAAAGTTTTGGGATGGGAGAAGAGGGCTAGGGACTGATATGGAGGCTGGGGATGGAAGAAGGAGCCAGATGTTAAAGGGTGGAGAAAATTCCACCAAGAGTGGTCCTAAGCCTGGCTGCAAAAGGAGGAGGGTGGTCACTCTGCTGCAGTGACCAGAACTGGCAAACCAGAGAAACTAGAGAGAAAACTGCATGGAAATTTGAACAAACGTACGTGTTTATACTAGCGCATCCGGGGCAACCGATGTGCCAGCATTGGGAGCACAGGGTGATGATGAGAAGTGGGCTACTGATCAAAGAATCAAATTTATGACACCAAAACTGGAAATTTGCATCGCCGCGTGGAATGTGTAAACTGGACACCATGTTGGACTAAAGGAAATCATCGCCATGGAATTGTTGAAGTGCAAAATTTTGATCGCCGCACTATCTGAATTACATCTCATTGGATCTGGAACACTGACCATCCAACTGCCAACAATTTATGAAACAATGACACTATTCTACTCCGGCAGCAAAAAACAAGAAGCAGGTGTCAGCTTTATGGTGGACAGATGGGCTGCCAGAAGTGTAATTGCCTTCCAAGCAATATAAGATCGTCGGCAGTTCTTCCATTGATGGCACAGACAAGACACATATTCTGACTATCTCTGCTCCAACAAGACCAGCCAGGATGCAGCCAAGGACAATTTCTACAACCAGCTCCAAAACATGCTGGATTTGATCCCACAGACAGGGTTGATCATACTGGCAGGAGATTTCAGTGCTCACATTGGTGCAGATAGGACCGGATGGGAAGAACTACTGGGCGGCTTTGGCCATGGCAAGATCAATGACAATAGACTGCTCCTGCTGTCCTTCACTGTGTCAAACGAAACAGTCACTTTCAGCAGCCTTACAAACACCAGTTTACATGACACAACCCATTTGGCGAAGATTTGGCCATCCTGGACCACATCCCGATTCCGATCATCGCTCAAAGATGTATGTGCAATGAGGAGGCCCGATTGTGGATCCATTCACTACCTTGTCCATGCCAAGGTACAGCTGCAATTACAATGGGCCAAGTGCAAGGTACCTCTACCAGCCAAATTGAATTGGACATGTCTGAGGGATCTGGCACTCAGACAAGAATTCCAAATCACCCTATACAACAAATTTATTGCACTCAAACTCGGATGATGTTGATGCAGAAGACAAGCAGAATATAGGAAAACTAGGGGACATGCAATGAAGCTACAGGGTAAACTATTTAAGACTAATAAAAGAAAATATTTTTTCACTCAACGTGTAATCAAACTCTGGAATTTGTTACCAGAGGATGTAGTAAAGGCTGTTAGTTTAGCTGGGTTTAAAAAAGGTTTGGACAAGTTCTTGGAGGAAAGGTCCATAAACCATTATTAAGAAGGGACCCAGGATATCAATGCTTGACCTAGTACAAGCATTGCAGAACCTGTGTCTTTTGGGGAAACTCTTAGGTACGTATGACCTAGATTGGCCACTGTTGGAAACAGGATACTGGGCTTGATGGACCTTGGTCTGACCCAGTATGGCATATCTTATGTTCTTAAGCAGATATCAGAGTCCATCCTAGAATGTGCCACCCCTCTGTGTCCATCCATCCAACATCAGACACAGCCATGGATTTCAGATGAGTGCCTGTATCTGGTGGATAAATGGAAATGAATCAAACACGTCAACTTCAAGCAGTACCGGTGACTGAATAAAGAAGTTAGACAGAAGATGAAGGTGGAACGAGAAGCCTACTGGACTGGTGTCACAGCCAACCTGGAAGAAGCAGCATTCAGGCATGAATACCGGACTCTGTATCAGATTCTCAGGAGACTAAGGGGTATGTTTACTAAACTGCGTTAGTGTGATTCGCGTTAGGAGCCACGGTAGAGACAGAAATCCCAAATAAGGACATGGGCGGTACATCGTTACCGAGAACGCGCCGAGAATGCGCGTTACAAGGCGCCATAAATGAACGAGTGCTACAGGGCACGTTACCGCGCGTTAATCTTAAGAAGGCGCGCAGGCATATAAGCACAGCAACAGAGCTGTAGCACAATGGTTACAACACTGATGATGGTATAGGGGTCATGGGTTCGATTCCCCAGTGGGCCTAATGTATAAGGCTGGCTGAGGCAGCACCTTTTACATTTAAGTAGTGATTGTTGAGGCATTTGACGTGTATTTTAATTAGTGCTGCCAGCAAACACACCCTCACGGTGGCATAACCTAAGGTGCCACATAAGGCACCCCATAACGCACTCCATAGGGCACATTATAAAGTGTACTGTCTGCCAAGGCACCCTATAATGTCCCCTATAGGGCACCTTATAAGGCTGTGAACAAAGCCCTGGCTGGTTGCAGAAGGACTGCACGTCACCACACAAACTGTCTGCTGTGGTTACCAGGATAGGGTTAACCCACCCGTACCCATGATGCACTGCACATGCAAATCAGAAGTCGAGAGATGGGCACAAGATTGGGTATGCACCCTCACAGCACCTCGGCCTGGTAGGGGCAACAGACCGTGTGTGGCACTGCCACAGAGTAGCCACAGACAGTCACATTGTGCGGGTACTGTGCCCACCCTGAGGTTGAGGTGGGGCGCCCAGCACCAGGTCCACAGCACCTTTCATGGCTGAAATACGCCATGCTGCAGGTCCCCATCAGTGTGTGATAGGTAGTTCCGTTAGACACACCTAGGACACATCTGTGTCCTGCTGTATGTCTCGGTCATGTCTAGTCCTTATGGGCGATGATGCACCCAGAATAGTGCATATCCTGTGTTGGTGCCATGGTTACCTGCTGTAGGTGAAGGGGGGGATGTATGGACCCATCGGCAGATTATGTACCACCATACAACCCACCCTCTGGGGCTCAGGGTGGGAAATAGGATCACCTACCAATAGATCCACAGTCTACCTCCCTGCAATGGTAGCAGTAGAGGGGACCATCAACCCCAGTCCTGCTGGGGAACAGACAGAGCGGTACACATCCATAATGCAATAGCAGACAAAAGGCCTGGAAATGCTCAGCTACCCCCCACTATTATCTGACATTCTCCAGCAGCAAGCCTCCAGCCGCTGCACCCTGCAAGGTGTTCCAGCAAGACACATACTAGCTGCAGACAGTCCGCCAGCTAGTCCATAGTGCATGGTCCTGGAGGAGATGCATGTACCCAGAACAGGGATGTCAGCATACACACCAAGCAGATAAGTCAGTGATTGGGACCCAAAAGAAAAGCCATAAATATCACATGAGAGAAATGCTGTATAGCACTATGGGGGAACCTAGCCATGCCATGGTCACTGCTCAGTCAGGGTGAGAGTGACCTCCCAGCAGGACATGCTATGGCCACCCTGTCCGTGCAGGTGGTACCGGGCACTACAATGTCCGTGCCATTGTCCTATGCCCTGTGCAGATGCGGCCAGGCCAGGCCACCCTATCCAGGCTATTCCCACAGTACCTTGCTCCTCATTATGCACATTGGCAGGCCAATACTGGCAACAGTGCTAGCAGTGTGGGCTGTGGAGGGTGTTGGCAGCCACCACACACTGGACACACACTCCCCACACCTATGCCAGCATTGTGCAACTATAGAGGTGTTGGGCAGCCCAGGCCACCACACCAGTCCTGGGCACAGTGCAGGCATGGCTATGGTGCGCAATACTGTAGGAGTCACTCCCCAGGTTGGTAAACACTGTCAGACACAAGACCTGTAGCACACTCCACAGACATCAGAAAAGTTGCTATGATGCAGCTCACTCAGCAAATTGTACTTAACCTAGGAATTGCTATCTGCCAGTAATCATAGCAACCTTTTGATAGATGTGTACCATATTCCCAGGTTTAGGGTGGCATTACTAAGGTATGCAAGTGCTAGTATTGGGAGATGCACGCAGAGCCCAAAGTCTTGCCTCTCCAGGAGGCTTTGGATAATGGGGCCTGTGGGTGCGGGTGTGTCTGCCCCGTTGGCTGCTGCTTTGCGGCAGAGGTTCCCAACTCCAGTCCTGCAATGCCAAACACTGTTCGGGTTTTCATGCTGTCCCTTCATGAATATGCATGAGATACATCTGCATACCATGGGGGTGGCGCATAGAAATGCAGCACAGGCATCTTTATCAGAGGCAGCATGGAACTGGAATGGTGTTTGGCCCTCCAGGACTGCATTTGGGAGACTCTGCTCTAGGTAATGTGCATGTTTATGGTGTCCGTGCTCTGTAGGGTAAAATGTAGGTGTCTTGAGCATGTTTACATTATCTGCACTAAAGGTGCTGTCTGTATTAGCACGTTGTAGTAGTGGGTAAAATATGGGGACTGGATTGGCAGGAACCACAGCTGGGACTTGAACCTGTGACCCTCTGCTTCTGAATACACTGGTTTTGTGCACAGCACCACCTTGTTGTTGCAGAGTCAGTACATTCCTTGGTGATACCATGACTGTTCGTCAGACAGGGCCTGTCTGTTGCAATACACGGCACCCACCTACACAGGGCTAGGCCACAGTCTGCTCTGGGCAGCTGCCACTGCCCCCTCCACCACCAGTATCCCTCAGCCACCATGCTGACATGCCCTTCTGCTGGTGGTGCGCAGTCTCAGGCCATCCAGTGTGCAGGTAGGCGGCTGCCTATGGTGTGGGTTCTGGGGTAGGGGTGCCTGCATAGACGTCCACGCTCCCCCCAGCCCCGCCTGCCAATGTTCCGTGCCCTTGGGGGTAGCTGTTGGGTACTATCCCCTGTGACACTGTGGGAAACACACTCGTGCCCATGTTGGGCCTTCAGCAGTTGCTGTCTGGCTGCTCTGCTGTTTCAGCATTCATTTGGGCCACCTAGGCATCACCCTAGTCCGCACTGTGGCCCAGCTCCACCACAGCATGTGCCGCCTGCGGCCCTCTGTATCCCCTTCTCCGGCATCTGTCCAGTTGCCATTCCGACATGCCCGCCCTGATGTTGCGGGACATGTTCATGCCATAGGAACCCTGTCCGATGGTGGGGAAAACCCTGAGCAGCGCTATTTCACTGTGGGCTCATTCACCTTGTATGGGGATGGAGTATAGACCCTTCCACGATTTATATCTGTTCTATGGAGCTTACTTGGGGGGGTAGTGTTTGATGTTTCTCATTGATACCACTATTGGCCAGCTTGGTTATGTTTTTTTTCCAGTTTGTTGGGGTCATTTTCAGTGTTTATGTGCCCTTTTGTTCTGTGCACATGCATCACACTTATCACTTATTTTTGGTTTCCCTGCCTGGGCTGTACATTGCTGACACTGAAATGGTTTCTCTCCCCTGTAATGTGCATTTAACGGCAGGTTTTCAATCGCGTTTGGATTCAGCTCTTCAGATCAGCGCGTTAGTGTGTAGGGAGCCTCTCCCCGCCCACTCTCCGCCCACTGACCCCTTCTCTCCGCCCTCTCTCCACCTTCTGCGGTGTTTTACCGCGCCGCGGGGCTTTACGATCGTTAATGTTGGTTAACGCGCATTATGTAACGTTAACGATCGTTAGCACATCATAACGCGCGTTATGATGCACTAACGATCATTAACGTTACATAACACGCGTTATGTAACGTTATTGCAGTTTAGTAAACATACCCCTAAGTGATAAAACCAAGTTGACCAATGACAACATCAAGAAAGCATATGGCACCTTGGTGAATGCCTGCAATGATGGAAAAAATTCTTCCAACAGCTATACAACCATGATCCACCCCAGGGACTACCACCAGAGCTACCATGCACTTTCACATTTATTTTCCTCTCCCTGCGCTTCCTCTCTATCCCTTTACCCTCCCCCTTCCTTACACACAACCCCTCACTCCCTCTCTTTCCCTTATGTCCCTCCCTCTCCCTTTGGCCCCTCTTCGCCAGCCAAAGATGGAAACTCTTGCCGGCTCTTTAATTTTCCTTGCTGTCATCACCACACACAGCAACGGTTCTATTTTGCAGCTGCTGTTGGCACGGCCTGATGCAGAGGCTCTTTGCCACCACTTTGGCTCTTTTCCTTCAGTTCCTCCTTCTGCCTGTATTTAGGGTTGCTACTTGGCTCCAGATGCACCCAAGAGGCTTGATCCAGTCCTGGGTTTACTCCATTGCATGCAGGGACATGCACTCTTATTTTTCTTATGGGTTGCAATGGAGAAATGTATTTATTTATTTAACAGTTTTTCTATACCGCTTTATCCTGTGGTCAATGCGGTTTACATTATAACTGGATAATCAACTTTGAGAGCTTAACACTTGGGGGTTTTTGTAAACTGGTGGGAAGGGAGTAGGGTGAATCGGGGGTACATCAAAAGGGGGAAGTTAACTAGGAGGGATCTTAAGTTGGGAGAGGGGAGGGGAAGTGGGGACCGTAGGAGTTACATGTTGCATAGTTATGTTTTGTGTTCTATGAAGTAGTCTATGAATAAGTGAGTCTTGAGGGCCTTTTGGAATGTTATTAAGTCCTTTGTGGCCCGTAGCTTGTTAGGGATAGAGTTCCAGAGTGATGGTGTGAATAGGGATGAGGCTGTCTTAGATGTGGTAGAGCTGGTTCTGGTGTATAGTGCTGGTATGGATAGTGTGTTCTGGGAGACAGTTCGTCTCTTTCTGTTGATGGGTGTCTCTTCTAATATTGATTGAAGGTGGGCCAAAGATATGCCATTGATGACTTTGAAGATTGTGAAGATGGATTTTGTATTTTATATGTTCAGTTATAGGTAGCCAGTGTTGCTGTTTCAGCAAGGGAGCTATGTGTTCTGTTCTGTGTGTGTTACAGAGGGTGCAGGCTGCTGTGTTGCGAGCAAATTGGAGTGGGTGGATTGCTGAATTTGATAGGTCTTGGACGATAATGTTGCAGTAGTCAATGTGAGGGAAGATAAGTGCTTGAAGAACTGTGTGAAAGTCATGGTGGATTAGGAGAGGTTTAAGGTGCTGGACTGTTTTGAGTTTGTAGTAGATGCTCTTGGTGATGTTCTTGATGTGGCTTAAGAAGGATAAGCGTTGATCTAAGGTGATTCCTAGATAACTTAGTTCCTGCTTTACTTGTAGCTGGGTTCCAACAAAGTTTATAGTGTCTGATGGGGTGAAATCAGAGCTATATGTCCCTGCATGCAATAGGGTAAACTCAGGACTGGATCAAGCTTGTCAGGCACATCGGGAACAAGTTGGCAACCCTACCTGTATTTATGCATAGGTTTGTCTGTGCAACAGGCACACCTATGAGTATGGACAGACAAACAAAAAATACAAGCGGATGCGGCCTCATTAATAAGCACTATTGTATTAGCAAAATGCATGCAAACACAACATACACAAACCATGAAATAAAAAAATACCATCTCTCCCATATTTAATTATATATAACATTAAATTCATTCAGTTCTTTTTCACAAGTATTTCAAAGAAATTTGAGGAAATGTTTGCTCCGATTTCAAGCCCTTGACTCTCGCGATGCAAAATTCATATGTGAAAGTCCATCCAAGCACAGATTCATCTTCCTCTCTGCAGTTCACACACCTGAACAGGAGCAGCAGGCACAACCCTAAACACAGGCATAGAGGGGGGTGACCTTAACGGAGCTCCAGGTACAACCACTCTAGCCACCTTACTGGGCAGACTAAATGGACCATACTGGTCTTTATCTGCCCTGTTATACTATGTTACTCTGTTATTATGTAGACACAAGGCCTAAGTCTCACCTGGAGCCTTGTAGGTTAAAACTTGCTTATGAAAATTTTCAAAAAATGAATTAAAAAATTGTTGAAGGGCAAAGAGAACATCTGAAAATGTTAAACAAATGCATTAGAGAAAAATAGTCTTTTCAACTCTCCAAAAAGTTGTCTGGAGTCACGTTTCATAGCTTTTATGTATAGTTGTGCAGAAACTGTATTCCAAAATGTAAACTTGATAATCCACATGTCAGGGATTTTAAATACATTAGGAAGGGTCACTGTTTCCTGATGCACTGAGTTAACTCGCTTTCTATTCCATCTCTACTGTTGTATTTTCTCAGTTAGCTTTTATATTGTTTTGGTTATTTGTACAGTATGTGTAGAGACCCCTAAGGTTCTGAGCTGCCTTGGTGGCAGAGACCTCTAGTGGCTCTGTTAAGATATTGTTGTGTGACCTTTTATGCCACTCAGAAAATGGGAGGGCACACCTAACCAGAGAGGTAATGACAGCAGGAAACCTCAGTTGGAGGGAAACCTGACTGGTATAAAGACCAAGAGCAAAGGCTGTTTCCTGTTTTTTCCATTGAACCAGAATAAGGGTAGTATTAAGGGCAGCTTAGGCCGTGTTACAGGAGGAAGCCTCTGAACGTCCAGAAGAAAAGGGGAGCCACTGATTCTGGAAAAAGGAAAGAAGAGTGGATGACCTTGAAACTGAGACAGGGGGTCCTGGTTCTACAGGAGCATAGTGCCTGTGATCACATCCGAGTCCCACATCTAGTTCCAGAAGGTATTCTTGGGGAAAGAGAAGAGTCCCAGCAACAGGAAGTGCTTTGAATTTCTGAGAAAAGATGGAGCTAAATCCAATTGTCCTTTCACTTTTTTTTTTTTTAATCTCTGACAGGTTTCTAATATTGTTTTTCACCCTTAAATTCTTTCAGTGAACATTTGGTTCAGAACAAAACCTGGCCTGGACTAAATTATTGGAAGTAGTGAGGTATGGGATAAGTGGATCCGAGGAACCCATAGATTCCCAGCTAATCTGACCCTGACCTGGAAGCCAGAAATCCTAGAGAACCATCCTGAAGTTGTGCCCTGGTAGGTCACAAAGTGTAAAATAGCAGCAGTGAGGGGCCATCCCCAACTAGTAGGTGCTACATATGGTTTATTACATATTTCTGGTATTTTGCTATTTTATCTGTACACAGTATGAGCGTGATTCTGTAATGTGCACGTCCAGCCCGCGGACATGTCTAAATCAAGAATGGGTCCCCTTTGAACCTAATTCTGTATCTGCAGGTCTGGATATGCCTGCGGATCCAGAATCAGGGAGACTGATGTGTTTGGTGCAGCACGTGAAAGCACTATTCAGCCGGACTGTGCCTTGGACGTGGGTAAATGTTTTTGGATGTCCCCGCAACCACTGTGTTCTGAAAAGTTACATGTTTCGGATCTTGCCCATCCCTGCAATGTACCCGCGGATGCCACGCCCCTTGAGAATAACATGCATCTCCTAAGCTGCTCATCACACTCAGTATTTTGCTCATGCACCCTAGACATACAGTAAATACCAATGAGAAATGACGGCTGTTGCAACCTAGACCATATACCAGTCCCCCTCATGCCCTGAGAAGCCAAGTGCACCCTAATATGGTATACAAGAATGTAAATGTGAACATGTATGTCAGGACATACCTTGCATCAAATGATATGTGGCATTAGGAACTGGACCCAGTGATTCCTGCCCTGATAATCTCTACAAAAACACCTTAAACCCTAGGGATGGACCCTCACCAACTGCACAAAGCCCCAAACTAACATTGCAGGTCCCCAAGGATGCATAATATTGCTGAGCAACAAATGTCTGCCCTTTTCTTGCCTCAGGCCTATAAATGCACTCATTCCGCTGCTCCGCACTGCCATTCTCCGCTTATCTTTTCGGGAACTCCGCTCTTCTGTCAGATTGCTTCTATCTGTGCCCTTCTCTTCTACTGCCAAACCCGGATGTCACTCCTTTCACCTTGCTGCTGAGTCTGTACATCAGGCTTTGTCTCTGGCCCCTCTCAAGTCCAGGCTGAGCGCTCACCTCATCGTTGCTGCTGCTGGATGTGATCCACCCTTGTGTTTCCTGACTATTCCTCCTGGGTGTATCCTGTCCATAGCTGTTGTGTTGTCTGTCTAGACTAGATTGTAACTTCCGTTGAGCAGGGACCATCTTTTATGTGTGTCTGTGCAGCGCTGCATATGCCTTGTGGCACTATACAAATGATCAGTAGTAGTAGGTCCTTCTGACTATGATCTGAGGCCCACCTATCTGGGTATTGGCATTTCTCACAGCAGCTACACCTGTCCCATCGTGGCGTATGCCGGTCTGTATATATCCGCTATCTGTGGGGCAAGCCTGTCTGCCTTCTTACAGTCAGCTATGTGGCACTGCTCCCCTGGTCAGGGCTGTGTGGGCATGGGAGGGGAGATCCTTGCGCCATCACACCAAGAAGCCAGGCTCCAGAAATATCAGCACTCTCACTGCTCTCATTGATCCTGGCCTGGGTAGGGATGTTGGCTGCATGGGACAATCCGAGGAATGTTGGCACTACATCAGTCATGTCTCCCAGTGCCAGGCACAGCAGACGCATAGCTGCCCTGTCACACTGCCAACAATATCTGATGTACAGTAATCCAGAAGGAATCAGCATAGGTTTCCTATGGTTAAATGACAAAACATATCCCTGAGGGGCCCTCAGAATAACGCATTCAGCAGTGCAAATGGCACTAATAGATGCTCAACAGCAATACCATTGCTCCCACAAAATGTGCATTATGGGCATGCATTAGTGCTGTTTTCACTGTTGAGAGCCCTTATTCTGAGAGTGCCTTATTATTGACAGGGATATGTTTTGACATTTAGCTATAGTGAACCATCTCTGGGTTTGATTCCGCAATCACATTGGCACGTGGTGACGCTGCGGTCATCCATATGGTCCAGGTACTGGCCAGGCTTTCATGTACCCCCTGAATTGCAGATGAGCACACCAGATCCCCTCATGCACCCCTCAAACCACACACACACACACACACACACACACACCCTCACTTTCGGTCACAAAAACATGATTCTGCCAAAAAGATGCCTGAACCTATATATAACAGCTATGACAGGACATAATAGCACAGGGTACCAGGATTACAAATATGATCTCTGTTTCTCACCCCAAAAACAATCCTTTCCCTGCTCACACCCATACTATCCGTCCATAAGCAGTCCCATTTTTCAGAATATGGGAATTGTTAGAGTCCTATAGATTAGCTCCTTAAACACAAACAGTACATTAGTGCACAGCCTGAATAAACACTATTGCTCTTCTTAATATTTCTGTAGAGGTGTTTATTAATGTTTCTTTACCTTACAATATTCCCCCACCTCTGCCTTCTGTACCTTAAGACTGCATCTTGTGTTTTTACAGACTACAGTCACACCAGTTCAAAACATACTTGTCACAAGCATTCTTCAAGATGGGCCTCATTGCAGAGGAGAGCAGAATTTTTTCTAAGTCCTGACTTTATTCCATGTTTCAGTAGGAATAATGTGTATGTTTCCGGGAAACACTTAATATGTACAAAGGCCTTTCCTGAATACACTTTCTACGTTTCTGAGGCTGACCACACCCCTGTTCCGCCTCTTCTGGGCACATTCTGAGATCCCCATTCTAGCGCCATGGACATGCATGTCAGCAGTGTTTCAGAATATGGTCTGGGACATTTTTGGCACATAAAAGTCCCCGCTGCACATACAAGCCCCTTATTCATGTTCTGGAATGAACCCCTATATATATTGTTTGCATTTTTATGTTGTATGTCACCCAGAAACCTCTCAATAGGCATCTCCTAAATGGAAATAAATGCATGAGATAGATGTGTGTGTATATATATATATATATATATATATATACATATATATATATATGTATATATATATATATATATATATACACACACACACACACACACACATCTGCATATATAAATATATATAGATATATATAAAGATATACATTTATATATATATATGCAGATGTGTGTAGATATAGATGTGATCTGGCATTACAGGAGTGGTATCCAGACTGATGACTCAGGGCCATTGTACTTTCTAAATCGCCCCATGCACACTTCAGAGGTCCTTTTGTCAGTCAACTGTTCTATAGTGGCCCCCCCTTAAAGCTGTAAATTCTCTGCAGCTACAGAGCGATTTATGCTTCTAAGGTCCTGAGGGCGATGAGAAGATTGTCTTCAAGGCCCTTGCTGTGCCTACTGGAAGGATGTTGTTGAAGGGTCATTTCTCACATTCCTGCTCGCCTCTCTCCAATAAGCCCACATGGTGGTGGACTATAACTTCCTTTTACTGGGTGAGAATTTGTTTTAACAGGGTTTTCTGTTGCTTCACAGTTAGAATAATTTAACTTCCTCTATCTTTAGTTTCTTGATTGACTTGATAAACAAGGCTCTATCCCTCTGCATGCCATCCCTCTCCTGTGTTCCTCTCCCCTTTTTCACTTCTCTACCTGATGTAGAGCAGCTAGTCCACTCACACTTTTGAAAAGTACTTACATTTCTGCAGCTCTCTTCTGCTGGATTCCTTCTTCGTCACTTTGGGGCCTCAGAGGATTCTTCTCTTTCTTGGTCTCTGGCTGGATTAGCACTTTTGGAGTTCCGCTCCTCAGGGATCTGGCAATTGAGCTCTTTGGGAAAACCAGAAACGTCTTTATCCTGACCTGTGTACTGCTTTTTTCTTCATCCTGAGACATGGAAGGTACTTCAGGACCTTTCACTAACCATGATGGAGATTGCGGACTGCAGAATGGTAGAAAAAAGGCAACGGACACTTTCCCTCTCTTCTAGAAGTGTACCCTTCTTCTCATTTATCACAAGACTGGTTAAGTGCTTCAGGGCCCACCCTCCACAGGGCAAATGAGGCTCCTGAATGTTGAGCTCTCAACCCACTTCTGGGAGGCAAAAGGACCCTTTCCCTCTAAAACCTGAGCTTTTATGACTATTGGAATCTGTTAATTCCTCCCCTGTATGTATGTATGTATGTATGTATCTTATAAAGAACTGAGTATTAAACTTACCCAGTTCTGTAGTTTTCTTTCCTTAGTAGAAGTAAAACCAAAGTCAGAGGCAGTACTGTTTCTGTAGGACAAAAGCAAATCCTACAGTCACTTAGCACTCCATTGCCTCAGGTGTATTTTTATTTATTTAGCAAGCATTTGTAGCCCGCTCCTTCCAGCGATCAGAAGCGGGTAGGATTACTATTGTGAAACTGCCGAATCAAGGCAGGTACAAATTTTGTTTACATACAGATTGTCAGAAAAGCACATCATACAGAGTTAACACTTCTTAGCTATGGGGGAGTTCATTTACATATATACATAAATACATATATACAGGATAATCTTCTTGGACACAGTGGTCAGGGGCTGCTCCATCTGTGGGTTTAGTTCAGGTTGAAATGTGATTGGAAAATGTGCGTTTTGAGTTTCTTTCTGAAGTCTAGAAGGTCATTGCTAGCTCGTAGTTCTGGTGGGAGTTGATTCCACAGTGTTGGCGCTGCATATGAGAAAGCCCTGTGGCTGGTGTTAGCTTTGGCAGATCTTATATCTGTTGGAGTGTGAAGGATGTTGGAATTGTGGGTTCTTCTGTTTCGGGTAGGAGGTTGCAATCTTACTAGGTTGTTGAGGAAGGAAGGTGCTAAGTTGTGGATGAGTTTGAAGGTGGTTGTTAGTATTTTGTATTTTGTGCGAGCTGTTATGGGTAGCCAGTGTAATTGAATTAGTACTGGTGTGATGTGGTCACTTAGATTTTTCTTCATTATGACCCTGGCAGCTACATTTTGTGCCATTTGTAATATGTTTAGGGTTTTTTTAGGTAAACCTTGTAGGATGGCGTTGCAGTAGTCAAAATGTGGCATGATGAGTGCTTGGGCCACTGTTCTGAAGTCTTGGGGATCAATAATATTCCGAATGGGTTGGAGCACTCTAAGCTTGTGGAAAACTGCTCTGTTGGTCTTTCGGAGGTGTTTTTCCATCTTTAGGTCACAGTCAAATGTGACTCCTAGATACTTTATTTCTTTTTTTGTTTGGTAAGTGTTGTTACATAGTGTTATTGATGTGGGAGGGTCAAAATTTGGTTCTTCGGAGATATACATTACTTCGGTTTTTTTGTGGTTAATTGACATACTACTTTGTTGTAACCAGTCTTGCATCTCTCCGATACATGTCTCCAGTGGGTTGTAGTCTGGGTTTTTAGTGTCTAGTTGTGTGTATAGCATGATATCATCGGCATAGATGTGGTAATTAATTTCGTGCCGTGAGAAAATTTTGCATAGTGGCTGCATATATATGTTAAACAGAAGTGCTGAGAGAGCAGAGCCTTGGGGGATTCCCTGTGTTTGTGAGAAAGATTCTGCTTTTTCTCCGTTGAATTGAACCTGTTGTGTTCGATTTGAGATGTAGGATGAGAACCATTTTAGTGGGGTTCCTGTTATTCCTATTGATTTTATCCTATTTATGAGGGTCCCATGATTAACTGTATCAAAGGCAGCTGAGATGTGTAGACTTAAATTGTAGACTTAAATGTGTAGACTTAAATTGTAAGCTCTCCAGAAAATAGAAACATAGAAACCTAGAAATATGACAGAAAAAGACCACATGGCCTATCTAGTCTGTCCTTCCATATCAACAACTACAACAGTCCCCTTTTTACCTTTAGAGATCCTCTGTGTTTGTCCTATGCTTTTTTGAATTCAGTTACTGTCCTCATCTCTACCACCTCCACTGGGAGACTATTCCACAGATCCACTACTCTTTCCGTAAAGAAATATTTCCGCATATCACTCCTGAATCTATCTCCCTTCACCCTCATCCCATGTCCCCTCGTAGCAGAACTTGCTTTCAATTGAAAGAGGCTCTCTCCCTGAACATTTATGCCACGGAGGTATTTAAACATCTCAATCATATCACCTCTATCCCGCCTTTCCTCTAAGGTGTACATATTAAGATCCTTCAGCCTGTCCTCATATGCTTTATAATGAAGACCACTAATCATTTTAGTAGCAACCCTCTGCACCGACTCCATCCTGTTCACATCCTTTTGAAGGTGCGGTCTCCAGAATTGCACACTATACTCCAAATGAGGTCGCACCAAAGACTTATACAGAGGCACTATCACCTCTTTTTTTCTGCTAGCCTTTCCTCTCCTTTTGCACCCAAGCATCCTTCTAGCTTTTGCCATTGCCTTTTCTAACTGTTTAGCTACTTTAAGATCATCAGACACAACCACGCCTAGGTCCCGCTCTTCTTTAGTGTACAAAAGTACTTCACCCCTATAATATATTGCTCCCTTGGATTGCTGCAGCTCAAATGCATGACCTTACATTTTTTAACATTAAATCCCAGCTGCCAAATTCTAGACCATTCTTCAAGCTTAGCTAGATCCCTCCTCATGTTATCTACACCTTCCTGGGTGTCTAGTCTATTGCAGCTTTTGGTATCATCCGTAAAGAGGCAAACTTTACGTGACAGCCCTTCCGCTATATCACTAACAAAGATGTTAAAAAGAATCGGACCAAGGACAGATCCCTGGGGCACACCACTGGTAACATCCTTCTCCTCAGAGTGAGCTCCATTTACTTGTACTCTTTGTCGCCTCCCACCCAACCAATTTCTAATCCAAGCAGTAACTTTAGGGTCCATCCCTAGGGTGCTCAGTTTGTTTATAAGTCGCCTGTGAGGAACAGTGTCAAAGGCTTTACTGAAATCTAAATACACCACATCTTGGGCTCTCCCTCGGTCCAACTGCCTGGTCACCCAGTCAAAGAAATCAATCAGATTTGTCTGACAAGACCTGCCTCTGATGAATCCATGCTGCCTCGGATCCTGTAATCCGCTGGACTCCAGAAACCTCACCATTTTCTCTTTCAGCAGAATTTCCAATAATTTACTCACCACTGAAGTTAAACTAACGGCCTGTAGTTTTCAGCCACATCCTTACTTCCGCTTTTGTGTAAAGGCACCACATGAGCCTCTCTCCAGTCCTTTGGCACCACTCCCGACTCCAACGAGGCATTGAAAAGGTCAGTCAGTGGGGCTGCTAGAATGTCCCCAAGTTCCCTCAATATTCTAGGGTGTATCCCATCCGGTTCCATCGCTTTGTCTACTTTAAGTTGAGCTAGTTTCTCACGAACACAGTCTTCTGAAAATTGTTCAAGATGTCCCTCGCTTCTGTTCCTATTTGTGGGAGTTTTCTGAGGTCCTGCTCCTGGTTCTTCATCTGTGAACACAGAACAAAAATATTTGTTAAGCAATTCCGCTTTATCCTTATCAGCTTCTACATATTCCTCCCCTGCACCCTTGAGTCTGACAATACCACTTTTGCCCTTCCTCTTCTCACTAATATATCTGAAAAATGTCTTATCCCCCCATTTTATTGCATTGGCTATTTCCTCCTCCTTTTGAATCTTTACCTTCTTGACTACTTTGCTAGCTTCTCAAAGTTTTTCCAAATACAGATGCCTGTCTTCCTCGCTCTGTGATCTCTTGAATTTCATGAAAGCCTCCCTCTTTTTCTTCACTTTTTCAGCTACTTCTTTTGAAAACCATAGCGGTCTCCTTTTCCTTTTACCTTTATTTACCATTTTAACAAAAAGGTTGGTTGCCCTTAAAATATCCCCTTTCAGTTTTGCCCACTGTTTTTCAACATCCCCCAGCTGTTCCCATCCCGCTAATGACTCCCTGAGGTATTGGCCCATCTTTGCAAAGTTAGTCTTCCTGAAGTCTAAGATCCTCACCTTGGAATGGATTCTAACAGCCCTAGTCCTAATACTGAACCACACCATCTGGTGATCACTGGAAGCAAAATGATCTCCCACTACAACATCAAAAACACTTTCACCATTGGTAAGCACCAAGTCCAGTATGGCCCCTTCACGTGTGGGGTCTGTTACCAATTGCCTGAATAGTTCTCCCTGTAGAGAATCCAGGATCTCCTTACTTCTAGATGATACTGCAGCAGGAATGTGCCAATCAACATCTGGCATATTGAAATCCCCTATCAGTAGCACTTCCCCTTTCCTAGCAATGCTGCGTATGTCTTCAATTAACTCTCTGTCTACCTCTTCCTCTTGTGAGGGAGGTCTGTATATCACACCAATGCAAATAGATTTCTCTTTCCCTCTTTCTAGTTTAACCCACAATGCCTCCTCTCTCCCTTTTAAGCTCTGTAATTCCAAAGCTTTAATAGTAGTTTTTACATATAGTGCCACTCCTCCTCCCCTTCTTCCTACCCTGTCCTTTCTGAATAAAGTATAGCCAGGTATAGTTACATCCCAATCATGGTTTTCTGTGAACCATGTTTCTGTAACTGCCACTAAATCCAAGTCAGCCACTCCCACCAAAGCTTCAACATCAGGGATCTTATTTCCCATTCTATGGGCATTTATACACACTGCTCTCCATATGTTACCCCTGTTACCCATTTCCATAAAGGTATTTAATGTATCACCTACCTGGGGGCTTTCACCTACCTGGGGACTTTCTTCACCCATCCCCAACGAATCTAGTTTAAAGCCCTCTTCAGTAGATTAGCCAGTTTACTATCGAAGACGCGTTGACCTTTCTTGGACAGATGGATGCCATCTCTGCTCTGCAACCCTTGGAACAGCATCCCATGGTCTAGGAAACCAAAATATCATAGCTTCAGTCTTTTGTAGGTTTATGGTTAATCTGTTCTCCTTAAACCAATTGTTGATCTCATCAAAGTTTCCCACCAATTTATTTCTTGACAGATCGCTATCTAATTGGAGACAGAGATAAAACATCATCTGCATAAATTCTTAGTAGCTTGCATAGTGGCACTAGGAAAATATTAAAAAGAATGCTAATACAGCAGATCCTTGGGGCACCCCACATACCATTTAGAACTAATCCGATGCCTTACATATGAGCGTCCCACTTTGTTGCCTACCATCCAAGAAAGATAAGAAGCAGTCTCTTACTGTCTCTTCTATCTGAATTTCTGTTAGTCTCTTTTAAAAATTTGTGATGAATAGTGCTAACATAAGCTAATAACACCTCCAAAAATAATAAAAAATAGCCCTTCCAGACCCAGTAAAATGCTATAGAGGAATGATGCTATCAAAGCCTCTGAACTATGGTTCAATCAGAACCCATGTTGCCAAGGATGAAGCACTTTCTTAACAGATATATACTGTTTCAACTGTTGTGCCAGCAAATGCCCTTTTGCCTTTGACATTACTGGTAAATTGGCCATGGGGCATAAATTAGTAAATTCTGTCCTTGATCCTTTTAGATCCTTTTTTACTGGGTGAATATTATTGTTAAGTGCCATTAAGTCGAGGTCAACTCGTGGCGACACTGTGGATAGTGTCCCTAGCTGTGTCTGGTTTTCATTTGCACAGCTAATTGTTGATAGAGTGGCATCCATAGGTGCTGTTATTGTATCAGTCCATCTCATTGCTGGTCTTCCTCTTTTGTGCTGACCTTCAGCCTTGCCAAGGATGATGTCTTTCTCTAATGATCTTTTCACATGGTGCGTCCAAAGCATTAAAGTTGAAGTATTGTCATTTGAGTTTCTAAAGAAAGCTTAGGTCTGAACTCCTTTACTATTGATTGATTTGTTCTTTGGGTACTTATAAGAACATAAGAACTGCCACACTTGGTCCGAGCAAGGGTCCATCAAGCCCAATGTCCTATTTCCATCAGTGGCCAATCCAGGTCATAAGTATCAGACAAATCCCAAAAGTAACATGCTATTTATCCCTAGGGATAAGCAGTAGCTTTCTCTTGGATTCCCTTAATAACAGTTTATGGACTTTTCCTCCAAGGATTTGTCCAAACCTTTTATAAACACATTGCAGCAGCAGCCAGGAGTGGTGAGCTTAGATTCTATAGGTAGTGATGGCCCTCAGAAGGTTTCTTCTTCTGCCCTGTGGACAGCATTGGCGAGACCAAAAATATTTAATCTTGAATCTATTTGGAATGATTTATATTCCTTGGAACAATCTCTCTCTGGCCAGTTACATTCAGTCGCTGCTTCTCTTACTCATAATGCCCAAAGGTTGACTGAGCATCAACTGGAGATATTTGTTTTGAAGAATAAGGCATCTGAACTGCAGGATAAGATGGAATAGTCATCCTATGAACAAATGGTGTTTATGAAGGACTCTTGGATCACTCATTGGAGGCACTGAAAAATGCTAATAGAAGGCGTAATCTCAAACTCTTAAACTTTCCTGAAGTTCCTACGATTCCAGCACTTGAATTGCTTAAGAGATTTTCGACTAAGGTTCTAAAACTTTCTCCTGATTCAATTCCCCCTTTTGCTAGAGTGCTTTATTTGCCTCCAATAGCTGCTACATTAGTGGTAACACTTGCACTGGATCCAGATAGAGAATGACTATTAAAGATGTTTTTTAGATGCAAAACCCCTAAGTTTTTAGATTGTAGAGTGAGGATGTTTGCTGATGTTTCCCGTGTAACGCAGAACAGAAGGAAACATTTCCTATTGTTGAAGCTTGCTATTACTAAATTGGGGAGTCTTTTTTTCTGCAGTTCCCTTGTAAATGTCTGGTTAAATTGGATGGGAATAGTTATGCTTTTTTAGAACCACAATGACTGTCTGCGTTTGTAACCTCTAGGCTCCCAATATCCTGGTTTGCTGTGGGTGACACTGTCGGGGGGACTTCCTAGTTTGTCTAGAGCTCCTATCGGTTTTGGATTTAGATGTCACTCCCAGTTATACCAAATTTACTTCTTTATGTCTATATTGCCTGTGAATTGTATATTGCTTCTTTTATGGTGGGCTAAAGGGCTGGGGGACTTTTTGTTTCCTTTCATGGGATATGATGTAATATCCTTATGGGGTTTTTTGGTTCTTCTTATTTCTACCTTTTGTTCTTTAAAAAGCTTGTTCTTGTGTAGTTTTTGGAAACTTAATGAATATAACAGAAAAAAAAATATACAGCTACACTACCTGTTTTTACCACCTCCTGTGGCGATGAGTTCCAAAGATTAATTAGATGTTGAGAGAAAAAATATTTTCTCCTATCTGTTAAATACACTCCTTTTAGTTTCATGCTGTGTTCTGTATCTTTTCTACCTTTTGAAAGAGTAAAGAAGTGATTCACACTTAGCCCTTCTACTCCGCTCGAGATTTTCTAGACCTCTGTCATATCTCCCCCTCAGCCGTCTCTTCTCCAGGCTGAAGAGCCCCAACCTCTTTAGACTTTCCTGATAGGGGAGTCGTTCCATCTCCTTTAGCATTTGGGCTGCCTTTCTCTATACCTTTTCTAATGCCGCTATATCTTTTTTGAGATGCGGAGACACCCCTAATACATTGCAACTCCATCTCTGCTGAGCCCAAAGGAAGTCCATGATATATACAGTACTACTGGGTGAATACTTGCTCTTTTCAGGTCCGTCAGCACATATTCTGTTGAAAGTGACACATTTAAACTAGCACAAAAATATTGGGCTGCATCCTGTCTCAACACTTTTAAAGTAGCAGTTGAAATCGTATCAAGAGGGCAAAACCTAGAATTTAATTGCAGAATAATTCCCTCTGTTTTCCCCAGAGTAGACAGTGCAAAGGTTGACCATTCTACAGCGGTACCTCCTCTGTTTATATTTATGGTAGCATCTGTTACTACGTCCAGCCTCCTTTCCATGCCTATGCTGGTAGGATCACATATGCTCACTTGCTGTAAGTCTTCTGATGCCTTCTTTAAGAAATCTGCATATTCTTAAGGATAGGGGGAGCATATTCATATCGTGGGACAACTTCTCCAAATGGGTTACATAGAAACATAGACACATGGAGCCCGATTCTATAACATCCATATCCTGCCGGCAGAAACATCTAAAGTGGAAATGGGCATGTAATATACCCAATTCGTAAACTGCAGATATAGATGAGCCTGCGGTTCCAGAATCAGGGAGATATAGGTTTCCGGCTCGGCAGAAATAACACGTCTGGGGAAACATGGCCCTTGCTGCTATTATGGGACACGGGTAAATGCAGCAAACAGCTTGTATGTTCCTGTGTTTGCCATATTCTGAAAAGATCAACGTTTGTGCTGCTTCCCGTCTCTGCAAAGCCATGCTCCCACTGGCAAAACATACATCTCCTAAGCTGATGCGCCCACTGACAGTGTTGTGCTCATGAAAATAACATATTAATACTGATGAAACAGATATGGATATGCAGCCCAGATTATACATACTACTTCTGTTGCATGCCCATAACACTACAAGGTTATCTAAGTGCACCAAAGCTATTGTAAAAGCAAGTGGAAAGTGAGATGTTTGTCCTGACAGACCCTGCAGCAAAACATTCATGGCATTTGATGAACACCTTAGTTACTCTCAGTGGTCGTCGCTGAAAACAGTATTTGCAATGCTAAGAATGGGCCAGAAAAACCTGAAATGGGTCTGTACAGCTACATATCCAAACATATCCCTGTCATTCATAGGAAGCCATCAGGATGAGAACATGCAACAGTGCAAACATCAGAAATACGTGCCCAAAAGCACCATCATCTGTCCTGATAAATGTGCACAGTGTTAGAGACCTCTGCTGTTGCGTTTGGAGATCTATTAGTGCTGTCTGCACTGCAGCCTGCCCCCACTCCGAGGGTCTCCCGCCATTGACGGGGGCATGCCCTGCTATATACAGAAGTTACTGCCCATTCACACTGGCTCCTGGTGATGCTGCGGTCAGCCCTACGGTCCAGGTACTGGCCAGGCATGCATGTCCTCCCAGAGTTGCGGATCAGCGCACTAGGGCCTCCCCTGTAGCCCACTTTTGCCTGCAGTCACAAAAACATTCCCTTGCCAAAAACCATGTCCTGCACCTATAAACAACTGCTGGTAAAACATAATTGCAGGGCGTCTCAGGACCACACATCTCATCCATACACGCTTCTGCTCCATACTAACTCACATAATATCTCTATGTCTGCATTCCCATTTCTCCGAACACAGGAATTGTTGGGAAGCCTAGAATAGCCCCTTTAGTACAAACGGCAAATGCCAGCATAGCCAGAATAACGACTATTGCAATGCTTTATATTTCTGTGGGGGAGTTTTTTATTGTTCCTTAACCTAACAAACATCTCTCAGACACTCCAGTTTCATACAGACGTGTCACAGCCATTCATCTCTATGAGACGCGTTGAAGATCTGAGCAGATAATCTTCTAAGTGCTGGCCTTATTCCACGTTACCACTGGTATGACACAGGCATCCGTGGGATACACTCAGGACGTACATGGGCCTTTCCTGAATATGCCTGATAAGTCTTCGCTGCTAGCCATGCCCCCGTTACACCCACTCCTGCCCACGTTCTGAGATCCCCATTTTAGTGCCGTTTACATGAAGGGGGCCACAGGTTTCAGAATACTGTTCTAGATGTTTTCGCAAGAAAAACCATCTATCCTGCACGTCCAAGCAGCCTATTTGCATTTCAGAATGACTCCCATAGAAACATGATGGCAGATAAAAATTATATGGCCTATCCAGTCTGCCCTTTCATATGAACTACTAAGCTCTACAGTCCTTTTTCCTTTAGAGATCCTCTGTGTCTGCCCCATACTATCTTGACTACCTCCACTGGAAGACATTTCCACACATCTACTTTTTCCTTAAAGAAATGTTTTTGCAAATTACTCCTCACTATCTCCTTTCACCTTCATCCTATGTCACCTCCTAAGGAGTGTGTCACACTCAAATGAAGACTTTCTCATTCTCATACTCTCTGAGCCTGTTCTCTCAAACATTAGTCTCAGTGCCATGCACTGAGCCCAGTCACTGCTATCATGAGAGACAAGCCTAAGGTGAGCAGATGTCCATGGGGGGAGAGGGGGAATCCCTTCATGTCCATGGTATATAAATCAAAGAGGCTTTGAACACTGAACTGCAATGCTCCAAGTCTCTTTACTACTGCAAAATGCCCAACTCAAACAGTAACAGTCAATAATATTCAATACAACAATTATTCTGTCTATAGTGACCTGGGTAGTAGCCCTTTGAGGTATTTGTGTCTGTGATCCCAGTTTCAATATTTATCTGTTCTGCCTTGGACTAAGGGATCCTGGATTACCTGGATTAGAGCTCCTGAGAACTAATGTTCTCCCTTTCCTCTGGGGAAGCAATCCCTCCCACCAAACCTTCTCAGGTAGGCAAGGTTGGAAGCAAGCCCTCCCACCAAACCTTCTCAGGTAGGCAAGATTGGAAGCAAGCCCTCCCACCAAACCTTCTCAGGTAGGCAAGGTTGGAAGCAATCCCTCCCACCAAACCTTCTCAGGTAGGCAAGGTTGGAAGCAAGCCCTCCCACCAGGCCTTCTCAAGAAGGCAAGGTTCACCCCAGCAGTACAGACTCCTCTTTTACATTTGGGAAGCAGGACAATTCCTCCACACTCTGTTCCACACTCAGTCCGAGAGAGATAGATAAAACCTTTGACTAGTTCTTCAATTTTCACAGTCAGCCTATCCAAGAACCAAGGGCTGATTACTAACTGGACACAAAATGAAAGACTAGGCACCAGAGAGACAGACTTTCAAACCACACTGCAACCAAGAACCACACCGTATATGCTGTGCACTGAGGTTATTTGTAGCTCAGACAGGACCACAGCAGCCATCTCATGGGGGGTTGTTACAGAACATGGCCGGCATTTACTGCTGTGGATGGAATGGTCCTGCACACAAAGCATGTGGGATTACTTAGGTCCTGAAGGGATCTTTACATGTACTACAAATAGGAGCGTGTATGGCCAAAGAAACTATGATTTATGCTTATTTTAAACAAACCTTTCATGATTTACAGGCATTATTTTGTGCTTGTGTCACCTAGTCATTTTTTATGGTATGTGCTAGAATTTGTTGAAGCATATAGATCAATTGTTGGTGTAATAATACCTATGTATGTATGTTTAAGAGCAATCTGTGAGCACTTTCAAGTTTTAGGTGCTGAAATGAACCAAACGTGCTCTCGCAAATGCACATCTCTACTGCAAAGTTTGATGCAAACTCCTTCATAATGAACAGCCCTGAATATGCGATCTGCAATGATTTTCTTGCAAAACCATCACACGTAGTCAGCACATCCCATTGTTTCTTGAATACCATCACAATACTAATGGAGATACAAACTTCATTGCCTCTCTCCTCTGACCTTTCTGTGTAAATAAAAGACTGCTTGCTTGATCATGTTTAGAGGGTGACCACAATTAGACCTCTTCCTACCTTATGATTGTGATTCCAATATGCGTATCGCGACCCATGCTGTCTTTGAGTGTGTTGTCCATAAGGACTGTTAATTTGGGGTGTTAAGAATGTATCTGAAAACAGTCTTCTGAGTTGATAAATCCCCATTCCACCTAATCATCCCATAGTACCCCATAAAATGCTTTGCAGAGAATGTTTAATGAAGCCTATTCGTCACAGTAACTTTCTCTGCTATTTTCTCCCTCAGGAACGTTAACCTACAACTTTAGACCCCGTCTGTGCTGTGTTCCAAACTCACAGCATGATGTTCTTTTCCAGCAGTTGACAGAGGCTACCCCATCACATCCTTGCCCATATCCTATGCCCATTTACATAACCATAGAAACCCAGTGCGTGTTGAAAGGTCACCTGCTCCTTTTTCAAAGATCTCCTAGCTTTCTGCATATGAATTCAGGTTCCTCTGTTTTGCGACTACTCGCCCTACCCTTGTATTTATATATTGGCTAAGAAAGCATTTATCCAGGGAAACTGTCAGTGAAAGGGAAGATGTGCCAAATTAATTTCAAGTGAATAATAAATTCTAACTATAATTGTCAGAACATAATAATCAGCTATCCAAACACAGAAAGAGCATTATTTCAATATCTCGCAGAGCTGAGGATGGTCTTTTTTCAGTAATGATCTTCCTGTCACACCAGTAGTGTAATGTTATATTGCTGTTTGATATGCTTAGACCAGAGTAGTCCAACTCATCTCAGTGTTGCCCTCCAGTGCATTATGAAAAAGCAGACTCTCTAAGTGGGCCAGCTGATTAAGGGGAGTCCCGTTTGGATGATAGCAGGGATATATTTGCATCTCAAATTAAGGAAATGTTGTTTTACATAATTTTAATGTACATAGTGTTATGCGTTTTGCTGGGTTGGGAAGGAATTTGGAGATCATGGGTGGTTGGGTTGGGGGAAGAGACTGCACGGGGGGTAGGCAAGGGGAGGAAAGGAAGAACAATGGGATTAGCAGGGTAGGAATAAGAGAGTAATGAGCGATAGGATGAGCTAATTCTGGTTCCACTTCTATCATATTCAATTGAGGCAAATCCAAGACTGGCTCAACCTGTTCCTGATGACCTAAAGCCGCCGGTAACCAGATCATCAGTGTCTGACTAGCTAATCTGACCCCTGCATCCTGCTTTCTCTTCAATAATGCTGCAATAGGTGCAGCTAGACACACACTAGAAATGTGGCCCACAAATGGGAATTCTGCGGGACTGGAAGGACGTTTGAGCTATTCAAGTTTCCATATAGTGTGCACTGACCAGTGGTTGACTGGTTTGACCCCTTGCAGCAGGGACACAGTGTGAGTGCACATGCATACAGATAGCAGCAGGGCACGCACCCTCCACTTCCACTCTTCCTGAACCTCTCCCTGGGGGATAGAATTCGGCATAGTGGTGTGGCAGCTCCTTGTCAGGTCAGAGTGGGTGCTGGGATCAAGTGGAGAGAAGCAGTGGCAATGTGGGGCAGGAGCCTCTGCTGTCCCTCACAGATGCTGTGGGAGGCGCTAGTGGCACCCTGGCTACTGCTTTTTATGCTGAAGCTGAGTGCGATGGTGCAGTTTGACCCTCTCCATGTGCTCCTCCCTGGAACCCTGCCTTCCACTGCCAGATAAACCGGTCAGGAAGGCTTTGGGAGCTGGATTAGAGAACATTATGGGGCTGCAAAGGGCCTGTGAGCCATATGTTTGTTGCCCCAGCTTGCACTCTGCTTATGTATTATGCTGCCACCTTCGGCCCTTTTTAAGAAACAACATTACTGGGGCAAGGGGATAAGAGAACCAGGGAAAGCTCAACGCTGGATATAGTGCTCACCAGCGGTGATAGCCTGTCAAATGTCTGCGTGAGTGCCCCTGTGAGCAACAGCGACCAACACACGGTGTGGTTTGAGATAAAAGCCATGGTACAGGCCAATCATTGCAAGCTCAAAGTCCTAAACTTCAAAAACACTGACTTCAATAAAATGGCCGAATACTTAAAGGAGGAGTTGACGGGGTGGAAGGAGATAAGGGAAGTGGAATTGCTATGGGCTAAGCTAAAGGTGGCAATAAAAGGGGCAACAGATAAATATGTAAGAAAAGTAAATAAAAAGAGGAGAAGGAAACCTATTTGGTTTTCCAAAGAGGTGGCTGCTCAAATAAAGGCAAAAAACACAGCTTTCGCAAAATTCAAAAGCTCGCAATAAATACAGAATAAATACAGAAATAAATACAGGATCAAGCTCAAAGAGTCTAAAAGAGAAATAAGGATAGCAAAATCAAAGGCAGAGGAAAATTATGGCTGAAGATGTTAAGGGTGGCAACAAAACTTTCTTCAGGTATATTCGGGAAAGGAAGAAGATCAGAATTGGAATTGCAGGACTCAGAAGTGCTGGGAAAGGACTCGTGGAAAGTGACACTGAAAAAGCGAAATTGCTAAACAAATACTTCTGCTCTGTTTTTACTAAAGAAGATCCTGGAGATGGACCAGCTGTGACTCCCAAATATAAAAATGGGAATGAAGTAGATACCACACCATTCACAGAAGATGAGGTGTTAGAACAACTTGCTAAACTGAAAGTGGACAAAGTTATGGGACCGGATGGGATACATCCCAGGATACTGAAAGAGCTCAGAGAGGTTCTTGCAGGACCGTTAAAGGATGTCTTCAACAGATCCTTGGAAACAGGAGAGGTTCCTCAGGACTGGAGAATGGCTGATGTTGTACCTCTACACAAAAGTGGTGACAGGGAAGAAGTGTCAAACTACAGGCCCGTGAGCTTTACCTCGGTGGCGGGAAAAGTAATGGAGGCACTCCTGAAAGAGCGAATAGTGAACTTTCTCAAAACCAACAGGTTGCAAGATCCGAGGCAACATGGTTTTACCGAAGGATGGTCTTGCCAAACAAATCTGATTGAGTTCTTTGACTGGGTGACCAAGGAACTAGATCAGGGGCATGCAATGGATATCGTCTACCTGGATTTCAGCAAAGCCTTTGATACTGTTCCTCATAGGAGGCTTGTCAATAAACTCAGTAGCTTGGGGATGGGTCCCAAGATGGTAAACTGGATTAGAAATTGGTTGACTGACAGACTACAGAGGGTGATGGTACATGGAGCTCACTCGGATGAGAGGAAGGTGATTAGCGGGTGCCCCAGGGTTCGATCCTGGGCCCGGCACTGTTCAATGTATTTGTGAGTGATATTGCTGAAGGACTGAATGGTAAAGTCTGTCTTTTTGCAGATGACACAAACATTTTCAAAAGAGTGGACTCCCCCGAGGGAGTGGTTAACATGAGGAAAGATCTACAAAAGCTGGAAGACTGGTCTAATGCTTGGCAACTACGATTTAATGCGAAAAAGTGCAGTGTCATGCACTTGGGTAGCAGAGATCCAAGGGAAATGTACACAATAGGGGGTGAGAGGTTGGTATGCACGGTTCAGGAGAAAGACCTTGGTGTGATTATCTCTGATGATCTCAAGGTGGCAAAACAGTGCGACAAGGTGGTGGCAAAAGCCAGGAGGATGTTGGGCTGCATACAGAGAGGGATTACCAGCAGAAAGGAAGAGGTACTAATGCCACTGTATAAGTCACTGGTGAGGCCTCACTTGGAATATTGTGTTCAGTTTTGGAGACCATATCTTGCAAAAGATGTAAAAAGACTGGAAACTGTTCAGAGGAAGGCGACCAAAATGATTTGGAGCCTGCGTCAGAAGCCTTATGAGAAGAGACTTGAAGACCTAAATATGTACACTTTAGAGGAGAGGAGGGATAGGGGAGATGTGATTCAGACCTTTAAATACTTAAAGAGAAATGATGAACAAACAAACTTCTTCCAAAGATGGGGAAGCTGTAAAACTAGAGGGCATAACATGAAGCTGCAAGGTGGTAAATTGAAAGGCAATGTCAGAAATATTTTTTCACTGAAAGGATGATGGATGCTTGGAATGCCCTCCCGATGGAAGTGGTGGGGGCAAACACAGTGACGGAATTCAAAACAGCATGGGACAAACACAGTGGATCCCTTTACAGCAACAGGATAAAAACAAAATAAACGATACCATCTAACTTCTGAACCATCTAACGTCTCAAATAGGGGTGTCCTACATGGAGTGGTGGGTTCACCCCTAAACAAAGACATGGGGAGGGGTGTCCTGCACAGAGCGACAGGTGCACCTACTCTTGCCATCTTGCTGGGCAGACTAGATGGACCATGCTGGTCTTTATCTACCGTCATTTGCTATGTTACTATGGGAATTTTCCGTTATGAAGTGTATTTTCCATCTTATGGGCCAGATCTTTGAAGGTCATAAATGTCAGCCTAACCTGCTTGTCTTCAAAAGGCTTTTTATCCAGCAATTTCGCAGATGTACTCTTTCATCGTTAAGTCAGTGCTATGTTTCCCAGGTCCTTTTTACTTGTTCAATCTTATAGACATTAAGAAGTGAGTCTGTTATAGTGAAGCTGTTGTCTTGCTGATGTGTGGGGCGGAGGGTGGCCCCAAGAACAGGTGCAGAAATTGTTGTGCTGGTATCTGTACTAATAGGTTACAAAATAAGAACATAAGAGATGCCATACTGGGTCAGATCAAGGGTCCATCATGCCCAATATTCTGTTTCCAACACTGGCCAATGCAGGTCACAATTACCCATCAGATTTCTAAAAAGGTACACAGGCTCCATGCTGCTTATCCCAGGGGTGAGCAGTGGATTTCCTGAGGCCTCTTTAATAATCGTTTATGGACTTTTCCTCCAGGAACTTGTCCAAACCTTTTTGAAACCCAGCTACACTAACAACTCCCACTACATCCTCTGGTAACAAATTCCAGAGTTTGATTACATGTTGAGTGAAAAATATTTTCTCCTAATAGTCTTAAATGAGTTACATTGTAGCTTCATTGCATGTCCCCTAGTTTTTCTACTTGTTGAAGCAGTAAACAACAGATCTATGTTTATCTGTTCCACTCCATTCATTAATTTATAGGCCTCTATCATATTTCCTCTCAGCCATCTCTTTTCCAAGTTGAAGAGTCCTAACCTTTTAAGCCTTTTCTCATAGGGGTATCCTTCCATCCCCTTCACCATTTTGGTGGCTCTTCTCTATAGCTTTTCTAGTAGATACGGCGGCCAGAATTGTACACAATATTCAAGGTACAGTCACATCATGGAACGATACAGACTAGATAGGCCATGTGGTCTTTTTCTGTCATCATATTTCTATGTTTCTATGTTTCTATGATACGGAGGCATTATAATATCCTTTGTTTTATTCTCCATTCCTTTCCTTATGATTCCTAGCATTCTATTTGCTTTCTCAGCCCCCGCTGCACACTGGGCACAATAATGCCTAAATCCTTTCCTAGGTGGTAGTTCCTAGTGTAGAACCTTGCATCGTGTAACCATAGTTTTGGTTGTTCTCCCCTAAGGGGGTCATTCTGCACCACAAATAGCGTGGATGTTTGTCCTGCCTGGATCCTGCCTGGACGCTGTTTTATGGGGAGCCTTAGATGAAGGCAGGAGGGGGCGGTCTGGAGATGGAGCGAGGGCGGGGCATGAGCAGGCTGTGACCCTGGATGTACAGGGCCGATTCTGAGGTTGACCCTGTATGTCCGGGGTTGGAAATGTAGAGGGGAAACACCAGATGCAGGGGGGCGGCGACGAGGTCAGGGGGTGCAGGGGGATCCCTGTAGCCTGATCCTGGCTATGGGAGGCCAGATCGGTTGTTGGGTTGTAGGGAAAGGACTTTTGGTTTTGTGGTCAGTGATTGCGGCTCCTGGATGGAGCCGTGGTGCCATGGCGATGGGATGTCATGGCACTGCGGCTCCATTCAGGAGCCTGGCTAAGTTAGCTAGGGATCTGCTGGGCATGTGGCCCATTAGAGTTCGGGCTCAGCCTGCACGTCAACACTGGTAGATCCGATTTTGATCACTTGGGTAAGTCTAGCCCCTGCTGGATCAGAATCGGGTGCTATTGCTGTACGTCCTGATTCTGAGGGGCCACACAGGGGCTGAATGACCAGAATAGAATTGGCCTCTAAGTGCATAGCTTTGCACTTGTGCACATTAAATTTCTTCTTCCATTTAATGTTGCATTCCTCCTTTCCACCGTCCTCTGCATACCATGACACACTAGCAAGGGTCCACAGGGCATGAGACACCTTCTCTGCTCTTGTAAAAAACAACAACCCAACCAGTCAAAATAACATGGGAGACCAGTGGAAACTCAAGTAAAACTCCCCTTAATGGACTTTTCCAAGACAAATGGAAATATATCCAAGAAGGCCTGTAAATAATCAGGCATATAGTCTGCAAGACCATTGTGAAAGATGGAAAAAAGTCTCACACGTGCTCCCAACTCCTTGATTGTTCCTTTGCCCTCTCACACAATATCCTTGGCAGTAAGGGCGATGAACCCTCCTCAGAGTTTAGTACCTGTGAAGGTCTCCTTTTGGTTTCCTCCTTGTTTCTGATATTTGCAGTCAGTCTCTCTCTTCTCCTCTTTCCACTTTAGTGTAGTTAGTCAGTGAGTCCTTCCTCTCCTCTTGTTTCTTCCCTTATGACTCTTCCAAGCTCAAAGTCAGCAGGGTGTACCAGGACCTGAGTCCTACCTCCTTCTGTGCACTTGTGCTCCAGTTCTCCTCAGCTCCACTCCTCAATGTCTTTTCCTCTTGACCCATCAGGATGGTGCTACCGTCAGGCAAACTAAGGACCGGTACCTACAGCGGCGCCAATGGATTGAAACAGCCCCATGGAATTTACCTGCAAACTCTGGCACCACGGGGCTGTCTGCTTCCCTCCCCTTTGATGGCTGACTTCCTGTTTGCATGGGAGCAGAGGTTTGCAGGTAAGTGCCACAGAGCTCTTTCAATCCATTACCAAAACAGTAGTGTAGGAGTGATAGTGGCGGCAATGAGAGGCAGCTGGCTGGGTGGGAAGGAGGTGCAAAGGAGGAGGTTTGCCTAGGACACTTCATCTCCTTGCGCTGGCCCTGAATTTGGAACTCTTTTCTGCGGAATCTCTCCTCCTCTTATCCCCTCTCCTCCCAGCTTTTGCTCCCTTCTCCTTTCTCCTGCCTCTTTCTGCTCATGTGCGGGGGTCACTCCCTGCTTCCTTTTTTGAGCTTCCCTCCAAAAGCTCTGATTCCACTGTCTAGACTTCACCTTCATTACCTTTGAAAGGCAGGGGTCCAGAAAGTTTCTCACATTATCCAGTGATCAGGGCTGTACCGACAGTGAAAAGCACCCTGTGCGAGTTGCACATCGGGCGCGCCCCCCCCCCCCCCGGACCTCCATCTAGCCACTTTATGGGGGCATGAGAGAAGAGGCGAGCACCTGATGTGCAACTCACTGGCACACTAAGCAGGTCTGGACCCTCCTGGAGGGACTGGGGTTTCTAGTCCTATAGGCACTCCTTGTGGCCTTGGGCAAGCCACTTAACTCTCCATTGCCCTCCGCTTTGATTGAAGGATAAGGCGGTATAGAAAACGGGATAAATAAATAAATAAATAAAATAAATAGTGTGCTGGCGAGAAGACTTAAGGGGTGAATTTCGGCTCTCTGCCGCTGCCTGCCGCTGTTAAAGTGGCGGCAGCAGGCAATGGCAGAGAGCCGAAATGTGCCCCTTAAGTCTTTGTGCCCTGTGCGGCTGCACCGCTCACACAGGGCTCGTTACGGCCCTGCCAGTGATAATGGACATTTTGGCATTGAAACATAGAAACATGATGACAGAAAAAGACCACATGGCCTGTCTAGTCTGTCCTTCCATATCAACAACTACAACAGTCCATAAAGGAATATTTCTGCATATCACTCCTGAATCTATCCCCTTTCACCTTCATCCCATGTCCCCTTATAGCAGAACTTGCTTTCAATCGAAAGAGACTCTCCCCCTGTGCATTTATGCCATGGTGGTATTTAAACGTCGTAATCATATCACTTGTATTCCGACTTTCCTCTAAGGTGTACTTATTAAGATCCTTAAGTCTGTCCTCATATGCTTTGTAATGAAGACCACTAACCATTTTAGTAGCCACCCTCTTTACTGACACTAGCCACTCTCTGTACGGATTCCACCTTGTCTATATCCTTTTGAAGGTGCGGTCTCCAGAATTGCACACAATATCAATGCTTGAACCAATACAAGCATTGTGGAACCTGTGTCCCTTGGGGAAACTGCTAGGTACATATGACCTAGATTGACCACTGTTGGAAACAGAATACTGGGCTTGATGGACCTTGGTCTGACCCAGTATGGCATATCTTATATTCTTATGACACAAGATCCACAATGCTTGTACTGGGTCAAGCATTGATATCCTGGGTCCCTTCTTAATAACGGTTTATGGACCTTTCCTCCAGGAACTTGTCCAAACCTTTTTTAAATCCAGCTACAATAACAGCCTTTACTACATCCTCCGGTAACAAATTCCAGAGTTTGATTACACGTTGAGTGAAAAAATATTTTCTTTTATTAGTCTTAAATAGTTTACCCTGTAGCTTCATTGCATGTCCCCTAGTCTTTCTATATTCTGATAAGGTAAACAATCGATCTACGTTTACCCGTTCCACTCCGTTCATTAATTTGTTGACTTCTATCATATCTCCCCTCAGCCGTCTCTTTTCCAGGTTAAAGAGCCCTAACCTTTTTTGCCTTTTTTCATAGGAGTATCCTTCCATCCCCTTTACCATTTTGATGGCTCTTCTCTGAACCTTTTCTAAAATCGCTATATCCTTTTTAAGATACGGCGACCAGAATTGCACACAATATTCAAGGTGCGGTCTCACCATGGAACGATATAGAGGCATTATAATATCTTTTGTTTTATTTTCCATTCCTTTCCTTATGATACCTAGCATTCTATTTGATCCCTTGGCCGCTGTTGCACATTGGGCGGAGGGTTTTAACATGTTATCCACAATAACGCCTAAATCTTTTTCCTGGGTGGTGGTTCCTAATGTGGAACCTTGCATCGTGTAACCATAGTTTGGGTTGTTCTTCCCTAGGTGCATAATTTTGTACTTGTCCACATTAAATTTCATCTACCATTTTGATGCCCAGTCTTCCAATTTATCAAGATCCTCTTGCAATTTTCTACAATCCTCTTAGGTTTTAACAACTTTAAATAGTTTTGTGTCATCTGCAAATTTGATAACCTCAGTCGCTTTCCACTTTCCAGGTCATTTATGAATATGTCAAAAAGCAGCGGACCCAGCACAGATCCCTGGGGTACATCACTATTCACCTTTCTCCATTGGGAAAATTGGCCATTTAGCCCTACCCTCTGCTTTCTATCTTTTAACCAGTTCCTGATCCACAATAGTACACTGCCTCCTAGTCCAGATACACTATATCAACTGACTCACCTTTGTCCACCTGTTTATTCACTCCTTCAAAAAAACATAACAGATTAGTAAGACAAGATCTTCCTTGTCTAAAGCCATGTTGCTGTCTCCGAATAGGCCATGACTATCTAAATGCTGAGTAATTTTATTCTTTATGATGGTTTCTACCATTTTTCCCGGTACTGACGTCAGGCTCATTGGTCTGTAGTTTCCGGGATCACCCCTGGAACCCTTTTTAAAAATTGGTGTTACATTGGCGATCCTCCAATCTTCAGGTATTAGAGATGATTTTAATGATAGTTCACAGATTACTAATAGCAGGTATGCAATCTCATATTTCAGTTCTTTCAACACCCTTGGATGTATACCATCCAACCCAGGTGATTTGCTACTCTTCAGTTTATCTAATAGTTGTAATACATCTTCCCGATGTATCGATATTTCCTTCAATTCTTCCGCATCTTTAAATACCACTTCAGTCATGGGTAACATCTCTACATCTTCCTCAGTAAAGACCGAAGCAAAGAATTCATTCAGTCTCTTCGCTATCGCCTTGTCGCCTCTTAGAGCCTCTTTAACTCCTCTATCATCTAATGGACCAACTGACTCTCTCACAGGTTTTTTGCTACGAATGTACTTGAAAAAGTCTTTATTTCACGTTTTTGCTTCCGCAGCAAGCTTCTTCTCAAATTCTCCCTTTGCCTGCCTTATCAATGCCTTGCATTTGACTTGCCAGTGCTTGTGCTGTTTCCAGGTTTCGTCGTTTGGCTCTTTTATCCATTTCCTGAAAGATGCTTTTTTGGCAACAACAGCCTCTCTGACCTCCCCTTTAAACCATGCTGGCAGTATTTTGGACTTCCTTCCACTTTTCTTAAAGCATGGAATACAGCTGGTCTGGGCTTCCAAGATAGTATTTTTCAACAACACCCAAGCTTGAAGTAAGTCTTTAACCTTTGCTACTGCTCCTTTCAGTTTTTTCTTAACTATTTTCCTCATTTTATCATAGTCTCCCTTTTGAAAGTTAAAAGGTAGTACTGTGGATTTCCGTACTATCCCTCCTCCACTAATTAAGTCAAAGGCGATCATGCTATGATCACTATTGCCAAGTGGCCCCAACAACCTTATCTCTTGCACTAGATCTGGTGTTCCACTAAGGACTAGGTCTAATATGGCTTCCTCTCTGGTCGATTCAAGAACCAGCTGCTCCAAGAAGCAGTCATTTATTTCATCTAGGAACTTTATCTCCCTAGCATGTCCTGACGTGACACTGACCCAGTCGATACCGGGGTAATTGAAATCACCCATTATTATTACTGCACTGTAACTTTTGTTAGCTTCCTTGATTTCTTTGAGCATTTCATCATCCATTTGTTCATTCTGGCCAGGCGGTCGATAGTATACCCCCACTGCCATCGCCTTCCCCTTTTTACATGGAATTTCAATCCATAGAGATTCTACAACAAATTTTGTTTCCTGCAAAACTTTAATCCTTTCTGACTCAATGCCCTCTCTAACAGAGCGCAACCCCTCCACCAATTTGATCAGTTCTATCATTACGATATAGTTTGTACCCAGGTATCACAGTGTCCCACTGGTTGTCCTCCTTCTACCATGTCTCTGATATTCCAATCATATCTAACCTTTCATTTAGTACTATATATTAAAACTCTCCCATCTTATTTTTTAGACTTCTAGAATTTGCATACAAGCATTTTAGAGACTGTATTTTATTCATGTTAATTTGGCTATTGGTAGACATGGGTAATTTGGGATCTTTAAGCTCTGTCTGCTCCATACTCGAGGGCATTTGGGCTACTTTACTCTTTTTTGGAACCTCTCTGCTTTTGGTAGTATCCTTCAAGGATACATTCTTCTGAGCCATCCGCTCTTAGGCGACTGTCGGCTTTCCCCTATTATCTAGTTTAAAAGCTGCTCTATCTCCTTTTTGAGTGGAGGAGTAGCCTAGTGGTTAGAGCAACTGCCTAGTACCTAGAAGATCAAGGGTTCAATTCCCACTGGCACTCCTTGTGACCTTGGGCAAGTCACTTTACCCTCCATTGCCTCAGAAGAAAAGGCTGGCAATCTACTTCCAGTGATACATTGCCAAGAAAACCCAGAGGTAGCTGGGTCACTATGAGTCAACACTGACTTAAGGGCACTAAAAAAAAAAAATCTCATTTTTAAAGGTTAATGCCAGCAGCCTGGTTCCATCCCGGTTAAGATGAAGCCCATCCCTTCGGAAGAGCCCCTCCTTTCCCCAGAATGTTCCCCAGTTCCTAACAAATCCAAAACCCTCATCTCTGCACCATTGTATCATCCACGCATTGAGACTCCGGAGCTCTGCCTGCCTTTTGGGTCCTGCACGTGGAACGGGAAGCATTTCGGAGAACGCTACCCTGGAAGTTCTGGATTTCAACTTCCTACCTAAAAGCCTAAATTTAGCCTCCAGAACCTCCCTACCACATTTTCCTATGTCATTGGTACTGACATGTACCAAGACAGCAGACTCCTCCCCAGCACTATCTAAGACCTTATCTAGGTGGTGCGTGAGGTCTGCTACCTTCGCAACAGGCAGGCATGTTACCAGGCGATCCTCACGTCCACCAGCCACCCAGCTATCTACATGCCTAATGATCGAATCACCAACTATAACGGCTGTCCTAACCCTTCCCTCATGGGCACATGGCCCTGGAGAAACTTCCTTGGTGCGAGAGGATTTTACATCACCTGGAGGACAGGTCCTAGCTACAGGATCACTTCCTGCCACACCAGGGTGATGCTCTCCTGTCACATGACCTCTCTCCTCCATGGCAACAGGGATGCTGCCAGACTGGAGGTGGGACTTCAGGACTATATCCCTGTAGGTCTCGTCTATGTACCTCTCTGTCTTTCTTATGTTTTCGAAGTCTGCTACTCTAGCCTCTAGAGAACGGACTCATTCCCTGAGAGCAAAGAGCTCCTTGCACCTAGTGCACAGGTAAGACCTCTCATCAAATGGAAGAAAATCATACATGTGACACTCAATGCAAAAGACTGGAAAGCCGCCATCTCGCTGCTGGACTGCTGTCTGCATCTTAGTTTTAAGTTTGTGTTTAGTTATTTAATTTTTGCAAACACTTCCATACACAGGTACAGGGGGGCAGAAGTTACTTTGTGTCAGGATTATACCTCAAACTCTTGGACCAGAAAACCTCATGCATGACAGTGACCCACAATTATTAAACACAAACAGCAGGACATAGTACTTCATAGTAACCATCATGATTACTCCTTAATCAAATGCTTTAAGACGTGATAAACATTTTAAGGCAAATCATAACTTCAACATGCAACACATTATATTATTATGTAAATGTTTCATGGCTAACTCATGCCAGAGGGCCAGGGGTTCAAGTCCCACCTGGGGACAGCAATCTCAGGCCGGAGGGACTGGGATTTCTAGTCCTGTAGGCACTCCTTGTGGTCTTGGGCAAGCCACTTAACCCTCCATTGCCCATGGTTCCTGTAAGTATTAGCGTATGTGTCTCATATCCCCTCGTGTTAAATGTATCCCCCAATTGACCGCTTTGACCCGGTGAAAAGCGGGATATAAATACAGCTAAATAAATAAATAAAATAAATAAATAAACTTGCAGCATAATTTGTTTCCTACATGCATTGAGTTGTCCAAGCCATGGTATTTTCAGTAACAAATGAATGCAACCGTTGGGCAGAGAAGAAGAAAGACGAGAAGAAAATCGATGCCTTCAACTAAAGGTGCTGGTGAAGAATAAGGTGTATATCATGGACTGCCCGAAGAACAAATCTGTTGGTGCTAGAGGAGATCAAACCTTTGCTTTCCTTAGAAGCTCAGCTAACAAGACTTCGACTTTCCTACGTTGGACACATCATGCGAAGAGAAAGATCAGTAGAGCAAGACATCATGCTTGGAAGGGTGAAGGTCAACGCAAAATGGAAGTCCAACAATGGATCGATACAATGGAGATGGATCGATACAATAATAACATCTATGGGTGACACTCTGTCAACAATGAGCTGCTTGACTGAAGACTGAACATACTTAGGACAACTATCTACAGGCTCACAATGAGTCAACATCGGCTCAACAGCACTTAACAACAACATCATATCTGTACATATGAACAATCAACTCATTATTAAAAAATGTTAATGAAGTAGTGGTTTTGTAAAGCATACTCTGACACAGTCAGACTATTATCAGGTTAATAGTATTTATTCTTTCCGTCTTTAAAGCATGAATTGCCTCCATACTCCCCTCTTGTGGCATTGCACCTTTAGACACCTGCCAACATGGTTTTAGGGAATTCCATGGAGTGGAAACTCTTCTTACCACTCTCTTCTGCAAGATAATCACCGGCATTGACGACATCCGTCAAGGATTTTCTCTCATCTTTCTGGACATCGCTGCAGCTTTTGATTCAGTAAGTCATGAGCTTCTCTTAGGACGACTGATTGAGAAAGGCATTAATGGAAGAGCGCTTGAATGGTGCAGATCTTACCTGTCTGGAAGATGGCAGCATGTTCGTTCTGGAGGGATAAATTCAGAACCCTTCCACCAAAGCCAGGGAGTCCCACAAGGATCCTCCCTTTCTGCACTATTGTTCAACATTTACATGCAGCCAATCTGTAACATCATCCGGTCCTTCAATGTTGATTGCATGTTATATGCAGACGATGTCCTGCTTTACATACCCTTCTCTACTGAGCATTTGGACCTCTCCCCACTGACGAGCTGTTTCAATGCAATATCCGACTGGCTTCTTTCTCAAAACCTCCGAATACAACATAAGAAAACGGAAGTACTCTTCATTACGAGGAACCCTAACTTTACCCCTCCACAATATCTCAAAGTAAAAGAAGCTGAGTTGCAATCTAAACCCTCAATACGCTACCTGGGAGTCACTTTGGATCAACGCCTGGATATGAAGGCCCACATAGGAAACATAGTCAGAGCAGTATACTACAAGATCCGCTCACTTAGGCATTTACGAACTATGCTGGAACCAAATGATTTCCGGACAATCTACCAGGCGTTGATCATACCTCATTTTGACTATGCCAATGCCATCCTACAAGGTCTTCCCCAATCCACCTTGAACCCGCCATGAACGCGGCAGGAAGGGTTCTCCATGGAGCCTCCAGGAGCGACCACGTGACACCCCTGCTGATACAGTTGCATTGGCTACCCATCTAGGTTAGAATTGTTTTCAAGACCTTATTACTCACTTTCAAAGCTGTTAACAATCTCTCCTCTGCATCCTTAACTGCCCTCATCCATACCACATCCCCAAATAGAGCAAGAAGATCCATATCTATAAATTCTCTAAAAGTCCCGAAAGCACTAACAGTTTGCACTAAATCGACAGCCAATAGGGCCTTTAGTCTCAGTGCGCCAAGATGCTGGAATGCATTACCTCCTGGTATCCGGGCTATTAAGAGCCTATCACAGTTTAGGAAAGCCCTCAAAAGCCACCTTTTCATCAAGTACCTCATTGAGCCCAACGACGTCCCCTAGAGTCCAAAGAAACACAGCGATACCATTCGCCAGGCAAATATATGGTATCTCAACAACACACCAAGATTGACCCATAGCGGTGCATATGTTTCTATGATTCCTCTGTTCATATGATTCCATGTAGTAAGTTTTGTAAATAGTTTACCCCTGTTATCCAAGTTTTTTGTGCCCTGTTATCTGTAAACTCATACGTGTTAACTGTACTGAGCCTTTTTGTTCCATGTAAACCACGCTGATGCTGAACAGTGCGGTATATAAGAGATTGTAAATAAATAAATTGTGTGGGTATAGTAGCTATTGTCCTGAAGCACTCCATTCCTTCATGGTTATTGTAGTCTTGGACACTGGTCTGCAGCTTTTATTTCCTTGCATCACCTGCATTAAAGCACAGATGGACAATAAAATGGGAAAACAGAAAAAGGAAGAGAAATGTTTCTTAAGTTTTGATAGACCCCTTTCAGAGTACCCACCAGGGTAGCCTAATGGCTAGAGCAGTGGGCTAAGAACCAAGCAACATCAGGTTCAAATCTGCTACTGCTCCTTATGACCTTTGGCAAATCACTTAACCCTCTTGGGACAGGAAAATAACTACTGTGCCTGAATATAGCTCAACATGAACCCTGAGAAAGGTATGAGCTAAATCCAATTTCCTACCTCCCATGCCATATGTAGAAGATGAATAATGCAAAAACCATATAAATAAATCAGAACAAAAAACAAGAGCTGATCTCAAGAAAAAGAAAAGACACTAAGCAATATTATTCATATGTTGGAAAATTCACTTTGTAGGGGAAAAGGGAAATGCCCCTTCAAAAAGTGAAAGCCTCCTTTTTATTCTTTTTATAAATGTGCAAAGTGAACTTTTTGCAATCACAACCCAAAGCCAATATGCTAAGATTAACCAAACCCACAACTGTGTTAGTATATATTCTAGTAGCAAGTACTTAGCTGGCAATCAGAGCTGACATCCTTGAAATCTAGTAACAAGTACTTACTGTAGCTGACAATGGGAGCTGACATCCTTAAAAGCTGTGTAAACAGGAACAGCAGCCAGATTGATCAGAGGAAATTCATGCGGGAGAACACTTCTGAGTCCAATGCAGACAAGTCCTGTATCAGACTCGACATAGCGCCATGTTTCGAGTCAGAAAAGACCCTGTATCAAGCAGTTCTTAACGTAATAGAACAGATTAAATCCGTCGTTGAGTGATTTTGGTGAAATGCAGTGCAGGAGAGCTTCCGAGAAACAAGACGCTTGTTTCTCAGAAGCTCTCCTGCGCTGCATTTCGCCAAGATCACTTTTCCACTACAAAGTGAATTTTCCAACATATGAATAATATTGTTTAGTGTCTTTCCTTTTTCTTTTTATAGAGAAACGTAGAAGATGGGAATTTCTTGATCAAGGGTCCTTCTGGCAACACCCTCTCTACAGCATGCTCCTGCTGCAATCCATGCTATATATCTCCTGTCCGTTTTGGTTTTGAAAGTGGCTTTGATGACCAGATGCTGCTCTGAGAAACCCTAATAGTAGGATCCACAAAAATCTTCTCCAGAGTTGCCTCTCTTGTCCATTGCTCCCAGCTCTGTTTGATGAAGTACATAATATCGATGAGCACATAAGGGAACTGTAGTCAATACTCTCTATGCGCAAACTGTCCTTTCTTCCTTGATAATGGCGGCCAATCACAGGGACCAGCATGCTCAGCTCATACCACAGATGACAAACCAACTACTGCAGATACTCCATCATCGGGTCACATGGGGACACCAGCAAATTGGCACAATGCCCCATATCTTGGCCTTTACTTCTTGACTGTAACCCAGGCAAGCATGTGGATACTATGAATCCCATATCTCCACTTATTGGAGACATCACTACTGCTGATCGAGGTGATGTCTTCTTCTCCTCCCACTGTCTTGGAAATAATATGGCATTTATTTTATTTATTTATTTATTTGCATTTCTTATATACCGCACTATTTGCGATCAGCGCGGTTTACATTAAACAAAACAGTGTCCGACAATAAACAAAAGTCAGGTCATTACATTGAACAGGAAAAAGTAACTTGGAGAACAGGGTAAACTATATACATGTGCAGGTGCATTGAACAGGGTAACTATGTACATGTACAAATGAACTGAAAGCAGATATTATTAGGTATTGACCATCCTAGGGGACACCATATTCAAGTGTGGCAGGGGTTCAGGGCTATCAGTGAGGTATTTGGTAAAGAGAAAATGTTTCAAGGCCTTCCTGAACTGGCTCAAGTTAGGGATTGCTCTGATATGTGGTGGTAGGGAGTTCCAGAGACTTGGGGCGCAGAGTCTGAAGGCTCTATTAGATGTTGCTTTGGTGCATTTTGTCATGTCTATTGGTATCAACAGCATATTGGCCTCTGCGGTTCTCCTTAGCCTGTTGGGTGCGAGTGGTTGGATGAGGTCAAATAGCGAGGAGGAGGAGAGGCCCTTGGTGGCCTTGAAAGTCATCACCAAGGTCTTAAAACTGATCCTGGTTTGAATGGGGAGCCAGTGCAGCTGTTTCAGGAGGGGAGTTATATGCTCTCTTCTGGAAGCTCCAAAGAGTACCTGTGCTGCACTGTTCATGGCCTGTTGCAGGGGGTTTAAGGTGGCCTGGGGGAGTCCTTGTAGGATGGCGTTTGAATAATCAAAATGAGGAAGAATGAGGGCTTGATAAATGGTGCGGTAGTCTCCTGGTTCGAGTAACGGGCATAAGTGTCTGAGGGATCTGATTTTGAAGTAGATCGCTCTTGTACAATTGGCTATGTGTTGCTTCATGTTGAGGTTCTGATCCAGTGTCACTCCTAAGTAACGTATGGCTGATTTTACTTGCAACTCGGCGTTATTCACTCTCAAATAGCTGGGTGGTGTGAACTTGGGATTTCTAGAGATGAAGAGGACCTCCGTTTTCTTGTGTTGTATGTGCAGATTTTGAGATAGCAGCCATTCGGATATTGTGTTGAAGCACTTAGTCAGAGAGGTAAGGTCTGGGCAATCCAGGGATATTGGCATGTATAGTAGGACATCATCCGCGTATATCATGCAGCTCACATTGAACGATCATAGTTTTAGTCATGAACAAGTGCGCATTGGGATCAGTCTCTGGCCATGTCAACACTGTGCCAACAGTACTTATCATAGAGGATGCAGGTGGTGGTGGTGGTAAGGCAGGCAGCTGTAGTTTCATGCCTTGCATGCCTCCATTCATTCTGCCCATGAGGCAACTGTGGGTCTTTGTAGCTCCCTTGGGTATCCAATTAGCATAATCAAAAAGTGTCTCCCTTGGGTATCCAATTAGCATAATCAAAAAGTGTAGATGGACTTGCAACATTCTCGCTTCTTCCTCACTCTTTGTTGGCAGAGGCAGGGAATTCTCAGCAATTTGGACCATTCCTCAGGTCCTCCCTCAACCCCTCCATGTGCTCCCAAGTCTGGCTAATAAGGTTTCCTCCAGGAACTTGTCCAGTCCTCTTTTGAATCTTGCTATCGTACTTGTCTTGGTCATGTCCTTCAAAAATTAGGCGCAGTGTGAAAAAAAACTTTCTATGATTTTCAAATCTGCTGGACTTTGGTTTCATGGAGTGTCTTATTGTTTTCATAGGGTTTGAAATGTCAAATAGTTGTTCCCTGTTTAACTGTTCCATCCCACTCACAACTGTATAAACTTCTCTCATATTCCCTTCTCAGCCATCTTTTCTCAAAGCTCAAGATCCCTAACTTATTTAGACTTTTCTCAAAAGGAAGATGGTCTAACCCTTGTATTTTCTGAACATTTCCTGGTTGTCCAATATCCTTTTTGAGATGGGACAACCAGAACTGCACAATACTTAAGATGCAGCTGCACCAGGGACCTATACAGAGTTGTAATGATGTTCTTCATCGCCGTCATTTTATTTTCTTTTTTAGCAGCAGCCCCTTTGTGAAAATGTCAATGTATTGTTCACAATGGCTTCAAGAAAATTAACCGGATAGAGAGCTGTGCTGCAGATCCAGGATGGATCAGCAACTTTACCGAGAAGGGGGCTTTGAGGTTGTCGTGTTTAGTTCTGCCTGTAATGCTCTCTTTTTCATGGGGATGGAAGCCACTTCCACCCCCATGCAAACAGGAAGTGTAATTGAACGGGGGCAGAAGCAGGAACGGTACCGCAGCACCCGAGCTGTAGGTAACTCCGGAGCTTTGGTACCATGTTAAGGGCATTGCCACAGCTGCACATTTTAGTGAGGGGCGGCGGCGGTGGCAATAAGAGTGGGGGCTGAAGCAGGGGGGACGTAAGGGATGAGATTCGCCTAGGGCATTTCTTACTCTACACTAGCCGTATGTGAAGCCCACTTTGCATGAACATTTATGGAAATTTGGCATTTAGTGGGCTGCTGTGATGAAAAATCATGCAAAGCAGCTCATTAATGTATAAAAATGTGAGAACAAGTACAAGAAAATCCCTGTTTTCATTGAAAATAATAACTACAGCTCAAGAACCACAGCTATTTTTAACAAGATTTGCCAGAAAAAAAGTCCTTTGGCACAAAAGAATTAAAGGGTCCGCTGGCCTAAACTGGAAGTCCCCTACAAGGCCCTCTCCAACGCGAAGGCCTGACTCCTGGGTGCAAATATGCAGGCAAAAATGTTTATAAATACCCCTCCTTCCTCAAACCCACCTTTTACCACAGTAAAAGAAGCAACCTATTCCCCATCCCCCTTCCTCCATTACCCCGATGTCTAGGGTGTGATGGGGGCAGGATGTCCCCAGTCGCTTCTCCCTCAGCAGCTGCCTATAGCGAAATAGTAGCAGCTGACTCCTAGCAGTAGTCTTGCAGTAACGGGGTCTGCACACACATCAGGGCTGGGAAATCTGCAGCCTGACTAGGAGGGATTCTTTTTAATTGCAGCAGGCCACATCATTGCATCCAATTAGTGCAGGTGCACTTAACGTCTCCTCTTGAGGACGTGATAAGTGCACCTGTGCTATCAGGAGACATGACAGTGCGTTCTCCTCTCCATGCATAACCTGCGCTTGCAAGCACTTAGCACATGCTGTGATGTCAGTGCGGTGACAGTTGTGCTGCTGCGCTAAGCGCTCTAAGGGGCAGGTTTACCCTGGTAGAGTGGGATTAGTGTGCATTTTTGGTGTCATTCTAAAAGGTAGCATGGGGGCGTGGCACTAAAAAACTCACACTGCCTGGGCAGCGTGTGTCTGGGTGGCTGCCCCTGCATCGAGGGTGATGCCGCGCGCTAGTAATGTGGCCCAAACCCGTACAGGGCCTAGTAAAGTTGTCCCTAAGCGCTTACTAAAACAGGCCTCTTTGTGTAACATTCATCGTGCTTTTGTTTTCCAGGTGCGAGCTCTTTACAGAGTCTGCAGCCTCTGCCAACCAAAGAAGGCAGGTAAGTGCCTTGTATTAATGTTTTTGTGGATGCCCCCTGTCCCTAAATTGGGTCATTTTCTTTTCTGTTTCTGGCAGAAATACCAAAAATTAACAAATCATTCAGCGTAGCTGGGGTGAGATTCAGCCTTTTCCAGCTCTTTCTCTCATATGTCCTTAGAAACTTTTCAGCGCTTGCAGTCAGACAAATCCTTCTGCTTTAACTCTCTTCACCACCAATCTCCCGCAAGACTATAGGAAGGTGATTTTATAAGCAGGTATTAGTAGGGCATACTCTCTTGCATCTCAAAACCAGATTATTGGTAGGCTTGCCTTCAACTTAAGAGGATGACAGCTCAAGAAATGCAAAAACTGCTTGCCTATAAAACTGCTGCATGTAAAATCCCATGTTCTTTCAATATTTTCACATCCAAAACATTAATAGCTGCTTGGTGGCATTGCATATTAAAAAAAACAAATTTTTGTCCTGTGTTCAACAATCCATAATGCAAATTGCAAGCAAAAACAACTAATGGAGAATGACCATGGCTGAGACCCTTAAATGTTCCTCAAAGGGTACTTTATTAAGGACCCAACTCGGCCAAGTTTCAGCAAATCATGCCTGTGTCAGGGGTCTGAAACAGAGTCTGTATGAAATATGTAAATACATGCAAAATATGCAAGCAAAGCATTACATAAACACCATAATCCAAGGACTTATAAAATGAAAAATTATCAACCAGATGTGCATCTTTTTGGAATTTGTAATGCAGTGCTATGTTTCTCGACTTGCTTCTTTCCTTCTTTCGTTCTTGATTTTATTTTTGATTCCCTCAATCCAAACGCTGCAATGAGGGTCCTTTTAATGGCTCTACAGGATGCCGCATATAGCAAGAGAAAGGAAGAGGTAAGCTCTTACTCTAAGCTCTCTCCAAGCATTCCTCTTTTCTACCTGTTTAGCCACCTTATGATCATCAGAAACAATTATGTCCATGTCCCGTTCTTCTTTCTTGGACAGAAGTACGTCACCCCCCTATACTTTACCGCTCCCTTGGATTTTCGCAGCCAAATGCATGACCCTGCATTTTTTAGTGTTAAATCTCAGCTGCCAAATTCTTGACCATTCTTCAAGGTTCGCTAGATTCTTGCCCATGTAATCTGCTTATTTCTGGTGTCTACTCTATTGCAGATTTTGATATCATCTGCAAAGAAGCAAACCTTACCTGACAGCCCTTTTACAATATCACTAACAAAAGATGTTGAAAAGAATCAGACCAAGGACAGAACCCTGGGGCACACCACTGGTAAGCTCCTTCTCCTCAGAGTGAGCTCCATTTACCTGTACCCTTTGTCGCCTCCCACTCAACCAATTTCTAACCCAAGCAATAACTTTTAGGTCCATCCCTAGGGTGCTCAGTTTGTTTATAAGTTGCCTGTGCGGAACGGTGTCAAAGGCTTTACTGAAATCCAAATACATCACATCTAGGGCTCACCCTCAGTCCAACTCCCTGGTCACCTAGTCAAAGAAATCAATCAGATTTAAGAACATAAGAACATAAGATATGCCATACTGGGTCAGACCAAGGTCCATCAAGCCCAGTATTCTGTTTCCAACAGTGGCCAATCTAGGTCATATGTACCTAGCAGTTTCCCCAAGAGACACAAGTTCCACAATGCTTGTACTGGGTCAAGCATTGATATCTTCGGTCACTTCTTAATAATGGTTTATGGACCTTTCCTCCAGGAACTTGTCCAAACCTTTTTTAAACCCAGCTAGACTAACAGCCTTTACTACATCCTCCGGTAACAAATTCCAGAGTTTGATTACACGTTGAGTGAAAAAATATTTTCTTTTATTAGTCTTAAATAGTTTACCCTGTAGCTTCATTGCATGTCCCCTAGTCTTTCTATATTCTGATAACGTAAACAATCGACCTACGTTTACCCGTTCCACTCCGTTCATTAATTTATAGACTTCTATCATATCTCCCCTCAGCCGTCTCTTTTCCAGGTTAAAGAGCCCTAACCTTTTTAGCCTTTCCTCATAGGAGTATCCTTCCATCCCCTTTACCATTTTGGTGGCTCTTCTCTGAACCTTTTCTAAAATCGCTATATCCTTTTTAAGATATGGCGACCAGAATTGCACACAATATTCAAGGTGCGGTCTCACCATGGAACGATATAGAGGCATTATAATATCTTTTGTTTTATTTTCCATTCCTTTCCTTATCATACCTAGCATTCTATTTGCTCTCTTGGCTGCCGCTGAACACTGGGCCGAGGGTTTTAACATGGTATCCACCATGACGCCTAAATCTTTTTCCTGGGTGGTGGTTCCTAATGTGGAACCTTGCATCGTGTAACCATAGTTTGGGTTGTTCTTCCCTAGGTGCATAACCTTGCACTTGTCCACATTAAATTTTATCTGCCATTTTGATGCCCAGTCTTCCAATTTATCAAGATCCTCTTGCAATTTTTCACAATCCTCTTGGGTTTTAACAACTTTAAATAGTTTTGTGTCATCTGCAAATTTGATAACCTCACTCGTTATTCCACTTTCCAGGTCATTTATGAATATGTCAAAAAACAGCGGACCCAGCACAGATCCCTGGGGTACACCACTATTCACCTTTCTCCATTGGGAAAATTGGCCATTTAGCCCTACCCTCTGCTTTCTATCTTTTAACCAGTTCCTGATCCACAATAGTACACTGCCTCCTATCCCATGACTCTTTAGTTTTGCCAAAAGTCTCTGATGAGGGACCTTGTCAAAAGCTTTCTGAAAGTCCAGATACACAATATCAACCGACTCACCTTTGTCCACCTGTTTATTCACTCCTTCAAAAAAACATAACAGATTAGTATGACAAGATCTTCCTTGTCTAAAGCCATGTTGGCTGTCTCCCATTAGGTCGTGACTATCTACATGCTGAGTAATTTTATTCTTTATGATGGTTTCTACCATTTTTCCCGGTACTGACGTCAGGCTCACCGGTCTGTAGTTTCCCGGATCACCCCTGGAACCCTTTTTAAAAATTGGTGTTACATTGGCAATCCTCCAATCTTCAGGTATTAGAGATGATTTTAATGATAGTTCACAGATTACTAATAGCAGGTCTGCAATCTCATATTTCAGTTCTTTCAACACCCTTGGATGTATACCATCCGGCCCAGGTGATTTGCTACTCTGTATTCAGATTTGTCTGACAAGACCTGCTTTTGGTGAATACATGCTGCCTCAGATCCGGTAATCCACTGGACTCAGAAACGTCACTATTTTCTCTTTCAGCAGTGCTTCCAATAATTTACTCAACACCGAAGTTAAACTAACTGGCCTGTAGTTTTCAACCACATCCTTACTTCTGCTTTTGTGTATAGGGACCACATGTGCCTTTCTCCAGTCCTCTGGCAACACTCCCGACTCCAAAGAGGCATTGAAAAGGTCAGTCAGTGGAGCCATTAGAACATCCCCAAGTTCTCTCAGTATTCTCCGGTGTATCCCATCTGGTCCCATTGCTTTGTCTACTTTAAGTTTAGCTAGTTCCTCATGAACACAGTCTTCTGAAAATTGTTCAAGATGCCCCTCATTTCTGTTTCTGTTTGTGGCTGTTTTCTGAGGTCCTGTTCATCTTGCCAAAGCTTTTTAATTTTAAACTGTTAGGACGATTCACGAAATTGATCAACTGCCTCTGCAGATCTTTCATCCTCATTATTTATCAGTCTTCAATTGTTCCGTCATTTGTGTAAAGTCCTCAATTCTTCTTCCATTGAAGCTGTTTGTTCTATAATTAGAACCATAAGGTCCAAACTGCACTTATTCAAGATTGCACCCCATTTATCAATAAATTAATTGTTGGAGAAACAATCTTCAGTTCTTTTAACAGTCGAATACCTCGAAGAATCATACTCTGTTTCAAATACTGAGCCAAAGTGTTGCCATGAGGCTTGACCCTCATCAAGTGTTTACTTAATTGCAATAATTCTCCACAGGATCCTCCTCTGTTAGTCAAACTTCCATCATCACAAAAAGTTGTCCTCTTTTCCTCAGAGTAGCTAAGGATTGTCTCCCATGTCACCTTTTCGGAAACCAATTTAGCCCCAACAGGTAACACTCAAAACCAACTTCAAAAATCCAATATCCAAATACCAGAGATCTCAACAACAGATACAATCATGCCTAGCAAATGCTCTAATAAAATTTGCGAAGGGCCATTTAAAGAGTATCAAGAGAGCAAATTCAGAGTAGCTTCAAGGTATCACTGCTTTCATCATCAGTCCAAATATTGCATTTATCAGCTTATTAGATTCAAATTTTTCATACATCAAATGAACAGAAACAGAACTTATCAATTACTTCTTATCATCTGCACAGAATGGGTTCTATTCTGTCCTGCAAATGGTGGGGATGGACGCCCCATTGGGACATCCATCCCTTCTATTCACCCCCCTTCAGTTCCCAGCAGAAACCTTCCCATTTGAAGGTTTGCACGGAGAGACTTAGTTGGGGGCAGGAGGGGGCATTGCAGAGGCGGAACGAGAGCATGGCATGGGCAATCTGCGACCCCAGACATACAGGGCCGATTCTGAGGTCGGCCTTATACATCTGGGGTCGGCAAACTGAATGGGGGACAGCAGACCTGGGCGACATTGAGGGGAGGGGGTGCAGGGGATTCCCAGCAGCCCAATCCTGGCCATGGAAGGCCAGATCGGGAATCGGGCTGCGGGGAAAGAAGAATGTGGTCAGCGGCTGGGAATTGTAGCTCCTGAATGGAACCATAGTGCCAGGCAATGGGATGCTGTGGCACTGCGGCTGTATTCAGGAGCCTGACTGAGTTAGCCAGGCAGGAGTCTGTACATGCAGGCCAATCAGAATTGGGTCTCAGCCTGCATGTACAGACCCTAGACCTGATTTGATCCCACATCTAGCCCCCATGGGATCACAATCGGGTCTGCCTCTGTGCATCCCATTCCGATCGGATGCATAAGGGTCTGGACGTACTCTATGGAATGTGCCTCCATGTGATTTGAAGATGATCTCTTCTGCATCAGGGAGCATCATGATCCCCTAGACAGCAGAGAAGATGGTTTGCAGGTTATTTTTGGATAGTCAGGAATAGTTGGGGATTGGATGGAGTAAACAGACCATACACTAAGCCAGCCATGCTTAAAGTGCTGTAGTATACCTGAATGAGCCTGATCTTGGAATCTAAGCAGGGCTGGGTCTGGTTTGTACTTGGATGGGAGACCACCTTGGAATATCAGGTACTGTACATTTACTGTGTAGAAGAAAGGCCCAGAAATCTATTTCCAGCACCTTGCCTAGAAAACTGAGGGAATAGGTTGCCAGGAGTTGACACTGACTTATCGGCACACAACAACAACCAGTGGAATGATAGGTAAAAGTATAGGGGAGGTATATTTATAACAAGGCCAACTTTAATATTTTGGCACCCAAAAGCAAGGCCAGACAGCAGATCCCTGGGGGATAGGGGTACCAAAAATTTCAAAGATTGGAGAGCCAGAATAGGAGCAGTAGAAGGCCAATGTGGGGCCCCTTTAAAGCAGCACATGCACATGGCCCTCAAGCAGGAGCAGGCTTCTCTTGACTTGGGTATCTGATGCCTTCAAAATTTGGCACTCTAGTCAGTTGCCTATATTACCTTCACCTAAAACTGGGCTTGCATGAAGGTCTGTTAATCAATTGCACAGGACAAGATAGCAGGAGAAGAGAAAAGCTACAATATATTGTGATAAGGAAGCTTATCAGGACCTAGAAGAGAGGGGTAAAAAGAAGGATTTTACTATAATAAAGGGACCCATTTTAAAACGTCAGGAACTTAAAACTCCATTTTCTCCTAGAAAGCAGGTAATTACTGGCTACAATAAGGAACAGAATTCCGCTAGTGGTGGAAAGGAGAGGGAATACAGGCCCAGGGTAAGGAACCCTTACGTCACTGCATTCCCTAATCACTCAGCTGCCACGAGGGAGTTTGATCTCTATCACCTGAGAGGGGAGCGGGTGGAGCAGGAGCCTGAGGGGTTTAAGTTTAGCTCAGTTAGACCAGGAAGCAGACGAGGGACAAGCAGAAAGGAGAGGACAAGCAGGACACGTGGAGAGAAACTAGAAGGACTCCTGAGACCTGAGGGTGCTGCAACTGCTGACCAGAGAGAGAGAGAGAGAGAGAGCAGAGGTTTTGCCTACTCAAGAAGGAATGGAGCAGTAAGAACCAGAAGCACTAATTGGAGAACAGGACGTGCTGGATGGTGGCCAGAGAATGTAAGAAGTGAAGCTACTACAGGCTTTGATCAAGGTATGAGTCCCAGAAGCTTAGCTAATAAGGAGCACTACGAATTTGCCAGAGACTGCTTTAACCATAACAGAAGTCAGTCAGTTAAGCTATCTGACTCTGAGCCAGAGAGTGAACCAATGCAATTGGGGGAGCCAGATTTACCTTATGAAGGAGAAGTCTCATACATGGACTGCTCTGCTTGCCAGTCTGCCAGTTCAGAGGGGTTGCAAGGGGTGTCAACCGTAAAGAGAAGCCTCCAGTGTCCAAAGCCCTAAGAGCTGTGTTAGCTTGTTAATGTTCTAAGCTCAGGAGAAGTGTGATGCAGTGCAAAGCTGAATCTTCCTGATTATCTTTTGAGAAACAGCTGTGAGCAGTGCTGAGCTCATTCTGAAGCCATTTCAACTGAGGAAGTAAGAAATGCTTTTATTTGACAACTACTGAGAAAACTTTGAAAAGAGTTTTATCTGCTTGTGAGAATTTGACTATCTGTATGAAGTGCTGTGTTTAAGCATACAAGATAGCCAGGTATTTGTTCTGGACTGGAAAGGGAAAGAAAACCTGGTTTAAAGTTTTTTTTTCTGTATGTTTTAGACTGCACGGCAAGCTCTGCTAGGAAGCAGGTGCTGTTAATTAAGGCTGAGGAAAGCTGTTTTGTTTCAGTTCAAGTTATCTTGTAATGAGTTACAAGAATTCCTGGTGAAATATCTAAAAAGGTGGATCTGTGAACCTAACGTGTCTTTCTGTGCTAATGAATAAATTCTTGTCATTGCACCCACTCAAACCCAACTACAATGAAGGTGTTTGTTTTCATCTGAAGCCAAATTATATCTAACTGAACTACCTTTCCCATAATACATGAAAAGGCATCCAGTTAAAAAAGGCCAGAAAGTTGAAGCACCTCAATGGCAAAAACAAAACCACGCCCCTCCATACCGAAGTAAGGGGCTAAGGGCGTGACAAGTGGTGTAGTTCTTGGATATTTTTTTCATCTTAAAGTAACCAGGAGGTCCATTAAGGATACTGCTGCAAGTTTCCAAGCAGAAATAACTGAATGCAGAATTTTCTTGTCTGACTTAGAGGAAGGAGGTGTTCCGGGAGCTGTTCCAGTCAAAAGACTCTGTGAAAGTGAGACTCAACGCCTGAACAAGGTAAAGTTACCTGGGTGTGACCACTTCAGGATAAGAGGGGGAAAAAAAGTATATGCTGTGGCATTTAAAGGGGGCATATAGAGAAAAAAAAATTCTGTTGTACGGTGCCGCCCTTGTTTGTTTTTTTTTCTCTCTTTTTTTTCCTTACAGGTAACAAGCCATGGATCCCAAGGAACTTGTGAGTTGGATGGCGAACCAGTTCATCCGTCAGCAGGAGTTGGCGAAAATGGCACAGGACAAAGCAATCGCTGCCATGAGGGAACAGCAGAAGCCAGTTCTTGATCTGGTGGAGGCATTGATTTCACTCCGGAGCCAGGGAGGTGGAGGAGTGCCAGTGCCAGCAAGCCCAGATGCTCCATGGATGGACAGTATGGTAGACTATAAGGCTGTAAAAACTGCCATTAAGGACCGTTTAGGGTTAACAGCCACAGTATATCGCCGTATGTTTAGGGCCACAGTCCTGAGGGTTGGCGAGACGCCAAAAGGCTTAAGCCAAAGGATTCGTGGATTAGCCCTAAAATGGCTGGCTCCTGAAGGGAAGGACGTAGAAATGATTGTTGATATGATTATGCTAGAACAATTTATGGCAGCAGTGCCCAAGGATCTGCAGTCTTTTCTCATTCAGCAGAATTGCCAAAGCATGGGAGAAGCAACCCTTCTGTCTGAGAGGTTTATGGAAGCTGAGTTGGCTTGGCAGAAAAAGGGAAGCTCTTTCAAAATAGGTGCTGAGCAGCATTTTGCTACATCAGAAAAGAAGGAAGAAAAAGCTGTTGATTTTGGGAGAGTTTGTGCACCTACCCAAAATGAAATGTGGGCTAAGAAAAAATGTTTCCAGTGTGGGAAGTGGGGTCATGTGCAGAAAGGTTGTAAAACCCATACTAATTTAATGGGTGTCAGTGTAAAAGGACCTGGAGAAGGTTTTCTGTTAACGGTTGACATACAAGGGGTTACCACACAAGCTCTTTTGGACTCTGGTGCGGACCAAAGCATGCTTTCTAAAAAGCTTTGGCAGGCAATAGAGGCCCAAAATAACTCAAAATGTAGGAAGCCTGAGGGAAATGTGCGCATTAGATGCATTCATGGGGCTGCGTCATTTTACCCTACGTATAAGCTAAAGATTAAGGGTTTAGGGGTCCAGAGAGAAATAGCAGTGGCAGTGGTACCAAAGCTCCCATATGATTTAATATTGGGAAGGGACTGGCCCCAGTTCAAGCAGGGATTAGAGGAAGGCTTAGGGGAAAAGAGTGGCCTTATTTCTACCCGATCCCAGTCTAAGGCTAGCAGCCAGGAAGAAGAGACCCAAGTTGATTCTCTAGGAGAGCTACCCTCACATGAGGACTTGGTGACTCCCCCAACTGAAAAGGTTAGGAAGGAAAAAGCGCAACGGAGATATGAGTGGCGTTGTAGGGCACAGGGTAGGGCCAAGATGGAGCTTAGCCCAGGATTGCCCTGGGTGCCAGCTGAAATAGTAGAGAAGTTTCCAACTTTCCCCAAGGAACAGCGAGCACATCCGGCTCTCGCTCAAGCATTTGAGTATGCCCAAGTGGTACGGGATGTCCTTCCCAGATTCCTATTAGACAATGGGATATTGTATAGGGAAAGTCAGGACCCCCATACTGGCACGATCAGGAAACAACTAGTGGTACCCATGACTTTTAAGGGGTTAGTTCTGAGACTTGCCCATGATCATCCAGTGGGAGGCCATAAGGGGGTGCAGGGAACCCTAGATCAAATTCTGATACGCTTTTATTGGCCTGGCTTTTTTAAAGAAACTGCTCAGTTCTGTGCCGCATGCACTGCATGCCAGCGAGTCACAGCTGCATGACCCCCAGTCGTGCCTTTGATACCAACTCCCATCATAACAGACCCCGTAGGGCGTATCTCAATGGATATAGTAGGCCCCTTGGTTAAAACACCCCAAGGTTTCCAGTACATCTTGATAATGGTGGATCAGGCTACCAGGTTTCCCTGGGCCGTTCCTTTACGGAATATTTCAGCTAAAAACATAGCTTTAGAATTAATAAAGCTGTTTTGTGAGATAGGATTCCCCAGAGAAGTCTTAACAGACCATGGGACCAACTTTGTATCAAAGTATTTGGCCCAACGTCTGGGATGCTTTTGGGATTCATCATATGAGGACATCCGCTTATCATCCCCAGTCAAATGGTTCCATGGAGAGATTAAATCAAACCTTGAAACAGATGTTAAGAAGGGGGTTAGCAGGAAACATGGAGGAATGGGACATGTTATTACCGTTTGTCTTATATGCTTGCCGGGAACGGATTCAGGTTTCCCTGGGCGTATCTCCCTATGAGCTCATGTATGGTCGAGCCCTGCGTGGTCTCTTATACATATTAAGAGAGCAGTGGTTAGACCCGGAACAAGAGGGCAAGGGAGTTCCGCAATTTTTACGGGACCTAAGAGCATGTTTAAATAGGGCCTCACAAGTAGCTGTGAAAAATTTGCAATACAGTCAGCTGCTCCAGAAGGAGCGGTATGACCGAAGGGCCAAGCATCGCCAGCTAGGCATAGGAGAAAAAGTCCTGGTACAAGTAGCAGGTGCCACCCCCAAGTTTGAAGCGCAATGGAAAGGGCCTTGGAAGGTGGTCAAGCAGGTGAGCCCGGTGTCCTATATCATAGAAAGTGCTAAAGGGTGTAGGCAGACTTACCACATAAGTGTGCTTAGGTCTTGGCAAGAGAGATCTATGCCGGAGAATATTCCCAGCGTAGAACAGCTGGCAGATAGGCCAAACAACAATACTGATGCCCTCACAGGAATTACGGTCTGTCCGGATGAACATTCTCAACCTCCGCCAGCCTGTAATATCTTGGGCAGGGGGGTATGCGATAAGGAAGCTTATCAGGACCTAGAAGAGAGGGGTAAAAAGAAGGAATTTACTATAATAAAGGGACCCATTTTAAAACATCAGGGACTTAAAACTCCATTTTCTCCTAGAAAGCAGGTAATTCCTGGCTACAATAAGGAACAGAATGCCCCTAGTGGTGGAAAGGAGAGGGAATACAGGCCCAGGGTAGGGAACCCGTACGTCACTGCATTCCCTAATCACTCAGCTGCCACGAGGGAGTTTGATCTCTCTCACCTGAGAAGGGAGAGGGTGGAGCAGGAGCCTGAGGGGTTTAAGTTTAGCTCAGTTAGACCAGGAAACAGATGAGGGACAAGCAGACCAGGGACAAGCAGAAAGGAGAGCACAAGCAGGACACGTGGAGAGAAACTGGAAGGACTCCTGAGACCTGAGAGTGATGCAACTGCTGACCAGAGAGAAAGAGAGAGCAGAAGTTCTGCCTACTCAAGAAGGAATGGAGCAGTAAGAACCAGAAGCACTAATTGGAGAACAGGACGTGCTGGATGGTGTCCAGAGCATGTAAGAAGTGAAGCTACTACAGGCTTTGATCAAGGTATGAGTCCCAGAAGCTTAGCTAATAAAGAGCACTACGAATTTGCCAGAGACTGCTTTAACCATAACAGAAGGCAGTCAGTTAAGCTATCTGAATCTGAGCCAGAGAGTGAACCAATGCAATTGCGGGAGCCAGATTTACCTTGTGAAGAAGAGGTCTCATACATGGACTGCTCTGCATGCCAGTCTGCCAGTTCAGAGGGGTTGCAAGGGGTGTCAACTGTAAAGAGAAGCCTCCAATGTCCAAAGCCCTAAGAGCTGTGTTAGCTTGTTAATGTTCTAAGCTCAGGAGAAGTGTGACACAGTGCAAAGCTGAATCTTCCTGATTATCTTTGAGAAACAGCTGGGAGCAGTGCAGAGCTCATTCTGAAGCCGTTTCAACTGAGGACATAAGAAATGCTTTTATTTGACTAACTACTGAGAAAACCTTGAAAAGAGTTTTATCTGCTTGTGAGAATTTGACTATCTGTATGAAGTGCTGTGTTTAAGCATACAAGATAGCCAGGTATTTGTTCTGGACTGGAAAGGGAAAGAAAACCTGGTTTAAAGTTTTTTTTCTGTATGTTTTGGACTGCACGGCAAGCTCTGCTAGGAAGCAGGTGCTGTTAATTAAGGCTGAGGAAAGCTGTTTAGTTTCAGTTCAAGTTATCCTGTAAAGAGTTACAAGAATTCCTGGTGAAATATCTAAAAAGGTGGATCTGTGAACCTAACGTGTCTTTCTGTGCTAATGAATAAATTCTTGTCATTGCACCCACTCAAACCCAACTACAATGAAGGTGTTTTTTTTCATCTGAAGCCAAATTATATCTAACTGAACTACCTTTCCCATAATGCATGAAAAGGCATCCAGTTAGAAAAGACCAGAAAGTTGAAGCACCTCAATGGCAAAAACAAACCCACGCCCCTCCATACCAATATAAGGGGCTAAGGGCGTGACAATATTTATAGTACAAGAACCATAGAGAGCCATTTGAGTAAAAGAGAAGCTATGGGAAAACATAGACTGGGGTACACAGGCAATGAAAGACTGGCAAACAACAGAGGAGTTAGTATGATATCAAGGTTTTTTAAAGGCACTTCTGAAGAGTGAATGTGTGTAGGTTGTGAGGAACGGTAATCCATAATATTGATGACGGACATCTAAGTGCCATTTGCTGGGTGAATCCAAATAGATTCTGGATGTAGGTGGGACTGCCATGAGATCAGACTGCAAAGATCTAAGAGAATAGTATGGGATGGCCGGCGTTCTGGGTTGGCTTCACCGGTATCCTGAACGGCGGGTCGTTCTTGAGTTCGGTTTTCGGCTTGGTTGCGTTATCCCAGTTCGGGGCGCAGTGTTGGCGCCTAGGGCAAGGAATTTGCCTTTGGTCCAGCGTTTTGGCAGCGGTGGCACGGAATAACCTATTAGGGGAGTTATGGTTGGACTGGATTGCAGGCCCGTTAGTGTTCCACCATTCCCCAACATGGTGATTTCTCCATTGGGGATAGTGCCCAAGAAGGAGCCGGGGACGTTCCTGCTAATTCCTAATTTGTCTTGTCCATTGGGGGCGTCGGTTACTGACCACATACCGCGCGAGTTGTGCACGGTGCGGTATGCACCCTTTGCTTGGGCGGCAGAGCTGGTGGGGGTAGCTGGTTAGGCAGTATGGCTGGACGAGGTTGATATCGCCTCTGCCTTTCACGTTCTGCCGGTGCGCCCATCCGCTTTCATTTGTTGTGTTTTCGTTTGCAAGGGGAGTATTCCGTTGACAAGTGCATGCCTATGGGCTGCTCGGTCTCGTGCGCGTATTTGGAGATGTTCAGCTCCTTCCTGCAGTGGGTACGGGTAAACAAACGGGGCTCGGCGAATGTGGTGCATTACCTGGATGAGTTTTGTTCGTGGGTGCGGCTTGGTCGGAGGAGTGCCGGGAATGTTAACCGGGTTTATGGAGTTAGCTCGGGAATTGGGCGTTCCCTTGGCAGAGGGTAAGACCGAAGGTCCGGAGGCGAGCTTCACTTTTTAGGGGTGGGGTTGGATTCCATAGGGGGTGGCTCGACTGCCGCAGGAAAGGGTGGCCGGTTTCCGGGTTTTACTGGCTAATGTGTTGGCCTCAGCCAAGATAACCTTATGGGAGATGCCGGGGTTGCTGGGGTCTTTGAACTTCACGCGTCGGGTAAGATTTGCGGGTATGGCGTCAATTACTGGAAGTTTTCAAGGGGACATCGGTTCTGATGGAGGCGGGGGTGTCCAGTGCTGAGTTGCAGCTCTACACGGACGCGGCAGGAGGAGCGGAGTTGGGAGTTTAATTCGGCGGGGCCTGGTTTGTGGACAGATGGCCAGAGGCTTGGCATGTATCGGGATTGACCACTAATATTACCTTCTTGGAGATGTTCCCAATCCAGGTGGTTTTGGAGTTATGGCCGGATAGGCTCCACCACTGTTGGGTGCTCTGGTGGTGTGCCAATGAGGCTGTGGTCAGCGTGTCAATCGCTACTCCCCTAGATTTGTGCGGGTGGCGGGATTGATGCGGGAGGTGGTCTTAGCTTGTCTGCGGTTTGTGATACAGTAAGCTATAGAAAATCTGTGGAAACTAGCAAAAAGGAAGAACTCACCTCAAACTTGGCTAGGCAGGAGGATTCAGCATGTTTAAGAAGGGCTGAGCACCCGGTGCCATCAGCACAAATAGAGCAGAAGAGGTTTAAAATGAGGTTTCCTTTCCTTAGCAGTGACGCAGATAGAATTGAGGGATCTCATCAAAAACACCTGTCCCCAGAAGCTGACGTAATGTGCAGAGGGGGGAGGTACAAAAAGCCCTGGTTGGAACCAGGAAGTAGAGGAAGTAGCGTTAGTACCAGAAGCACCAGAGGCACCCAGGAAGGCACCAAGGGAAGGCGGTGTTTGAGAGGAAGCCAGAGAGAAAGCCAAACTGACTCTGAGGAGGAGAGTGGCAGTCAGATGCAGGTGGAGTTCCAGCATCAGACAAGCAAGGCTCAGAGGCAGAGAGAGACACAGAATCCCAGGAGACGTTCTAACTCCAGGGGAGGCTTTGGAGGTCTGGGAGGACCCAGAGCTCTCAAGAGAAGCTCCAGGAAAGGGAACTGGAGCAGTAGAGAAACTGATCTCTGGAGAGATAGTCCCGGAGAGGTTTTTCACACAAGCAGGAAGTGGTGCACTACCTCAGAAAGTTTACCCAAATCACAGAGAAACTTTCTTCAAGCCAGAGAAGCTTTGCCAGGGGAGAGAAACTCCACAGCTGACACCAGACCCGTTTATAAGGTAACAGGTTTAAAGCCTTGTGTTTGGGAGAGGAGAGAAGCTGAGAGTTTTAATAAGCCCTGCACTGAGCAAAGTTTTAATACAGGAAGGTGTGCAGACTTCCAAGCAAGGGAGCCAGGGGAGGCTTATCACAAAGAGACTTTCTCTACAAAAGGGTTCTACAATCCTGATTTAGATAAGTGCCTGGGAGAAGAGAGAATTTATCTTCCCCCAGTAAGTGAACCCAGCTCCAGCACATGTACTGAATGTGACCCAGGGAGTAACAGACGCAGTCCAGGTTTAACACAATGGGAAAGCAGTAACATTTACCCTGAGCCTGAACCGATGGATTGCACGATATGTTTGTCAGATGAAATAACATCTTTATGCTGAAGTCTTGTGAAAGGAACAAGGAAGAAAGAAAGATTATTCCAGCTGTTTTTTTGTTTAGTTTGATTCATCATTCTGTATGTTTGCAAAGTAATGATATCCGCCAGGGAACGGGAATAAAACCCCACTTTTACTTTACCACTCTGACTGACTGAATCTGTGTATAGAAGAGGAGGCAGTTAAGTAACCACAATACCCTAGGCAGTCGCCTAGTGGACACACGGAGTCTCTTACCTTGACGACCCATGACAGGTTGCATGTGGCGGTAAGGGCTTTGCATATACCTGGCTGCCTTAACGAGATCGCTGATGCTCTTTCTCGTTTTCCGTGGGAGCGGTTCCGGGCTCTGGTCCCTGCAGCGGACAGGGAAGGATCTGTGGTCACAGAGAACTTATGGAGCCTTAGCCAGGGGAGATGCTGAGTTTACTGAGGAGTTCCATGTCAGCGGGGACTTGGTCTGCTTATCAGCGGGGCTGTGACAAGGTGGCCGAGTTTTGGTGGCTCCTGGATGGCACCAAGGGGGCGTGCCAGAAGGCTTGCTTGGTCGATATATTGTGGAAGCTGCGGGGGCGGGATTCTCCGGATCGGCGGTGCGTTCGCGCTTGGCGGGGTTCAACTTTTTTGCAAGCGCGGTGTGGTGGGGCTCGCCTGCTGGTGGTAATTTAACTTGTAGGCTCCTGCAGGGTTGGGTGCATGCTTGGCTGACTCCGCAGGATCGTAGGCGGCTCATTATGCATGCCTTGCTGGTGAGGCTCTGCGGGGCTTTACCGTGGGTGGCGGCGGCATGGTAGGAGGTGGCCATGTTTCGTGCAGTGTTTTGCCTTGCCTTTTTGGGGGCCTTTGGAATAGGGGAGTGGGTTGCAAGTTCTGGTACGGTGGGGGGGGGGGGAGGGGGGTTGCAGCGGCACCAGGTTTGGGTTGAGGTGAGGCAGTGACGGATCCGGTCAACTAGCTCTAAGACTGCTCAGCTGGGGGAAGGGTTTGTGGGTGCTGTTGTGGGAGGTCAGTGACCTGGTAACATGCCCGGTTATGGCAGTGAGGCAGTACCTGCGGGTGTGCCCCGGGCTGGATGGGGTTTCTTTCTTCACGGGAACGCGTGTGTTTTGACCCGTTTTCAGGTGGCTGTGGTGCTGAGGTTGGCGCTGCATTTCGGTTGGTGAAGATCTTATGCATTTTGCGCCACACTCTTTCCGCATTGGGGCGGCTATGGGCGCGGCGGCGGCCGCTTGCCCGAGCAGGTCCTACGGAACATCAGTAGATGGCGCTCTCGGACGTTTAAAGGTTCTGCGCGGCGGAAAAGGCTGGGGTTGTGGGGTCGGGGATTTTAATTGTTCATTTATTTTGCAGATGGGAGATTGGGGCCTGCTGGATGCTGGGTGACTGGTCCCTCCTGCGTCCACTGGGTGGGACGGCGTACCACGGCGTGGCCTTTGGGAGCTAATCTGTGGCTGGACCCGGCAGTGGTTGCTGTGACATGGCTGGGTGAGCGCGGACTCTGATGGTCCCAGCGGCTGCCTTTGCTTCGACATCCGGGGAGGACATTGCGACTGCTGGCGGTTCTGATTGTGCATTTGGGAGGCAACGACCTTGTATCCTGGTCCTGCAGGCAACTGATCAGAGCAGCGCAAGACGTTCTGGGGGTGGTGTTGCGAAGGTTCCGGGTGTTAATTTGATGTGGTCTGACATTATTCCAGGACCGGCTTGCTGGGGCTGGCGGCGTTGGTCGCGGGGCCTGCCAGGGTTAACCAACAGATTGGTCGATGCCGATTAGGCATTCCTGGGTAGCGGTTGGGTGTGCGGGGCTTTACAGGGGCGGCAGGGTACATTTGTCTCCAGTCGGGATGGATCTCCTCCTTATCGACTGGCAAGAGGCCTTGGAATATGTGTTGGTCCGGGACGGGTGCTGGTCGCAGCTTGGTGTTAGGGGGGGCGGCACATGAACAAGGTTGTTATTGTGCCGGTGGCGGGATCCCGGAGGTGTCCGGGGTCCGGAGCCTCAGGCTACACTTGGGCGGGTCGGGTTGCCCCTGACCCGGTCAAACCCTGGCCGACTTTTGCTAAGGGCATGGCGAAGTCAGGGAGAGGGGTAGGCAAATTGCTGGGAGGCAAGTTATGGCATTAGCGGTGGCAAGGCACTTTGCTAAGGTATGGATGGTGCGGCCGGGCTCCGCTAATTGATTGGGAAGGTTTTGATGTTGGCTTATTGTTAATTGTAAAAGGTTAATAAAGCTGCGACCAGTTGTCTCCCATGAATATTTGGTGTGGTGTCTTATTGAGGTGGGGGACCGGGGGAGCTTGGGGTGGGGGGGAGGGGGCGAGGGGGCCCGAGGCACCTGGTCCGCCTGCCTCGGTTAGTAGCGAGGCCGCGGGCAGGGTCCCGGCGGCCGACCTTAACCGGGCGCGCGGCCCGGTGTGGGGACCCTGCGCGCGGCCGCAGGGGCAGCGTGTGGGACGAGGATTTAAATCCATTGGCTCCCGGTGGCCGCGGCCGCGCGGGAGCCAATCAGCAGGGCTTTGGGTGGTGTGGTAGGGGGGTAGTGCCCAGCCGGCAGCCTCTGCATGGTCATTCAGAGCGGAGGCTGCTCGGGGGTGCCGGCTTCCCTCCCGCCCACCCTTGCCTTTTGCGGGGGGTCTGTGAATGGGGTGTTGCAGCTTGGGGGGGTGGCGGGATCCCGGAGGTGTCCGGGGTCCGGAGCCTCAGGCTACACTTGGACGGGGGCGGGGTGCCCCTGACCCGGTCAAACCCTGGCCGACTTTTGCTAAGGGCATGGCGAAGTCGGGGAGAGGGGTAGGCAACTTGCCAGGAGGCAAGTTATGGCATTAGCGGTACAGAATAGTCTCAGGTCAATTCGTAGAGTAATAAAAGTGATCAAAAATAATGAAAATTACTCTATTAGCAACAGCATCTATTGAAGAACAATATTGTAGGAGCGAGTATAATTCACCATCTATAAAAATGACTCAGGGATGTCTCAGACCACCGGCTTAAAACAAAGACACAGAAGTGTCTAAGAGTGCCGTAATAGCATCAAGGACTGTCCACTGAGCATTAAATTACTATGTTCAAAACTCCTACTAAAGATATTCAAAACAGTGCCAAAATAGCAACAGTGCTGAAAGACAGTACTTAACTTCAGGTACCCCAACGCCAGCTATCATAGCGCTATTCAATGTGTTTCACTCAATAAGACTGAGTTTCTTCAGGGGGATTTAGAACTGAAAATGTAAACCGCTGCTGCCCACGTTTTACAACAAAGAGCGGCGTTTTTTTGAGCACTGATACCATTCAAGTTAAGCTCTTTGTTGTAAAACGTGGGCAGCAGCGGTTTACATTTTCAGTTCTAAATCCCCCTGAAGAAACTCAGTCTTATTGAGTGAAACGCATTGAATAGCGCTATGATAGCTGGCATTGGGGTACCTGAAGTTAAGTACTGTCTTTCAGCACTGTTGCTATTTTGGCACTGTTTTGAATATCTTTAGTAGGAGTTTTGAACATAGTAATTTAATGCTCAGTGGACAGTCCTTGATGCTATTACGGCACTCTTAGATACTTCTGTGTCTTTGTTTTAAGCCGGTGGTCTGAGACATCCCTGAGTCATTTTTATAGATGGTGAATTATACTCGCTCCTACAATATTGTTCTTCAATAGATGCTGCTGCTAATAGAGTAATTTTCATTATTTTTGATGGCATTAGCGGTGGCAAGGCACTTTGCTAAGGTATGGCTGGTGCGGCCGGGCTCCGCTAATTGATTGGGAAGGTTTTGATGTTGGCTTATTGCTAATTGTAAAAGGTTAATAAAGCTGCGACCAGTTGTCTCCCACAAATATTTGGTGTGGTGTCTTATTGAGGTGGGGGACCGGGGGAGCTTGGGGTGGGGGGGGGGAGGGGGCGAGGGGGCCCGAGGCACCGGGTCCGCCTGCCTCGGTTAATGCCAAGCTCTTGAAGACTTAAAAGAAGGTGGCAATGATCAATTGCAGACATTTATTTTTTTATTTATTTGTTTTATATACTGCACTATTTTAAATCAGCGTGGTTTAAAGCAGAACAACTCATTACATACAGCAAGTTTACATAGAACAAGTGAACAGAACTTAACAGGCATTACAATGAAAAGTAGCCTTTTGTAACAAAGTGAACGTTAATCTATAGACTACTACAGGGGTGACAACTTGGGTAGAACCTGGGCAACTATTTACAAGATGATTGGTGGACTATGATGGGTAGGTGGGCAATGGTAAGGAGGTGGGTCGAGTGGGCTATGCTACATGTTCAAAGTATAGTTGGAAGAGATGTGTCTTTATTGCCTTTCTGGTGGTGGACATAGCTAATATCAGCAAAACATTCTTCTCTCTATCCAGATTTATGGAAATTCCATTAATCCTCATGGTTAGGGAATGTTCTGTACTTTGACCTCAGCAAAAGCCAGACTGTCTGGGGTAAAGGGCATTGACTTTTTCCAGGAAGTCAGTAAGTTCAAAAGAAATTACCATCCCAGTGACCCATCAGCTCACTTGGAACCAGGGCTGGGATCCTAAGCCATTAGGGTTCATTTGCAACTACCTAGGAATTTTACCCCATTTAGATCCCTTGCTAACTCATTTAGCCCTATCATTACATGAATGGTTTTCATTCAGCCCATGCACACAGGCTTCTTCCAGACCCTTGTAATCATAGAGCCTAACTCTGTCTCCTATATATCACTGTTGCACAATGACTGGCACTCTACCCCCCCCCCCCTCCCCATATGGGTTGTAAGCTCAGCCTCTGCGGCGTCCTTTGCAGATCTGGAGAGCTGATGGCCTGACCTGCTCAATGAACCTAAATCTTTTACCTTTCAGAGCATAGCACTATCACTGAGCTGTTAGGTCAGAATTTTAACTGAGGACTGGATGGATGTCCCAGAAATATGAAAACTGGAGAACCTGCAGGGGCTTCTTGATGACACAGTAGATATTTCATCAGAAGACTTAATACCATTACTGCAATAATCATTGCACTAATATAAAGAAAAACAGTTACATTCTGGCTCGTACAATTTTTGAAAACTTCTTACAGAAATTAGTAATAGTCATGAAGAACTTGAAAAATTGCCAAACGAGAGTATGACTTTCCAACAAGTCACTCAGCTTCAAGTAGGTAAGCACACAATGTGGTTTTGTGTAATTATTTCAGGGATTTGAAGGACTCTGCTTTCTGTTAGCTGCTGGGAAAACGCAAGGAAAATGACCTTTAGTTAAACAATTTGGGTGCACAGTTTATATCCTTCTTCAATAACATATCTTGTATTAAATAAGCTTTTAATGATTTTATTTTTCAGATTTGATTAAACAAAATGTTCTTGACATTTGTGTTAAGGGACCATTTGGCCAAAAGTTTTCATGATTGTTTTTTTTTTAAATTTCTAGTTGTGCAAAGTATACAGTTAGGAATATATGTAGAATAGCTAAACTAAGGTTAGCTAGGTATTTGCATTCATTTTAATCCAAGTGGAAAATTCAATGAAAATCACAATTTTGGGTTTCTTCCGGCAACGAAGTAAACGAGTGCGCATGCTCAGAAAATTTGCACGAATTGCCATTCATGAATTTCATTTATTTGTGCATGAACGCACACTCAGATGCATGGCAGACAATCTGGAAGGGAAAATAAGTCAAGGAACGGTCACCAACAGCCAGCACAAGGCACTTGATCGTATCCTGCTTCGTATGTTTAACATTAAATCACCAACCAACTACAGCAGCATAACCATTCATCACAATTGGCAAAAGGACCATCAGGAAGGGAACTGTGCATGCATGGGAGGAGTGGCCTAGTGGTTAGGACAAGGTACTTCAGGCCGGAGGGCCGGGGGTTCAAGTCCCACCTGGAGACAGCAATCTCAGGCCGGAGGGACTGGGATTTCTAGTCCTATAGGTACTCCTTGTGGTCTTGGGCAAGCCACTTAACCCTCCATTGCCCATGTTCCCTGTAAGTATTAGCGTATGTGTGTCATATCCCCTCGTGTTAAATGTATCTCCCAATTGATTGCTTTGACCCGGTGAAAAATAAATAATAAATACAGCTAAATAAATATGCTTCACATTGTTGTGGTTGTTGTTGTAAGTGTCTGTTTGCTTCTTCAGTTCCTGATTCCAGAACTTTGTGCCTGCCCACTTAGCCACAGGATCATATCCGACCATATGATGAATGTTCGGGGTATCTGATGTAAGTTGTCCCAAATTAGGTTGGTTGGTTATTTGCCAGATACATGACCTAGGTCATTGCCACTAAGGTGGGGAACATATGGCTCTAACAGGGATATACGGAATCAAAAGACTAATGACATAGTCTGGCATCTTTGAGAGATGTTTATAGGTCAATAGTACTATTTCATATTTGATACAGTATGAGATGGGCGTCAATGTTCTTGTATTAGAAGAGAAATGATGTGGTCAAATTTACACTTATGTGTAATTGTTTAATGGAATATAATGGTAAACCATTATAAATAGAATTGCAGTAATCAATATGAGATAAAACAAGGGTATAGAGAAGGGAACAATTGGTTCCAGAAAGGAACCCCTACTGCAGATTTGATACAGTGCAAGGAAAGAAGCACAAGATACTGTGAAAATCTGTGCAGAAAAGTTTAACTTTGGATCCAAGAATCTTCAGGGAGAGCTGCAGTGGCAAATTATGACCTAATAGTATTGGGTAAAGATTTGGATGCTAAGGGATCACTGTGATATGCATTGCTTGAGATTTAAGTGGCTTTATTTTTAATTTATTGGTGGTAAGCTAATGGTCCACATTATCTAAACAATGATTTAGTGGGGATAAATTTGGAGCAGATTGAGCAATCTGAGCAATTAACTGGACTTTGTCAGCACAGTAATATCCGCCAATGCCCTACCATTGAACAAGGGAAGCCAAAGGACTGAGAAAGATGTTAAATAAAAGAGGAGCTCAAATTGAGCCCTGAGGAACTCTACTTTCCAAAATATAAGAGGTTGATGAGAAGTCACCTTTTATTACCCTAAGAGGTCTGTTTACTAAAGAGCAATAGGCTTTTACAGGTGACATCGGGTGGTAGCTGGAAAAAGCTGTCATTAGCTGCAGAGTCTGATGGTATATGCAGGGGGCGTTCCCAACATTTGCCCTGCAGGTAGCAGAGAGAAACGTCTGGGATCACGGGGTGGCAGCTTCATGAATGCAGCTAATGCCACCCATTGAGGTAGCGTTGGCTGATCTACGAAGCCTGCAGAATGCGTGGTTACTGCATGATGTCAATGCCCACAGTAGATGCTCGATACTGCAATGCCACTCTCCACCCACACACCACCATTCCAGCAGCCACCACACAAAATGCAACTACCATAGGAAAAGGCCCATGGTAGCTGCATTTCTCCCACATTAGCTATCTTCACAGTATGGCTATCCCGCACTAGAAGACAGCTAACGCTCTTAAGCAAACATCTCCCTAACTGTTTAGTCACAGAGGATCGATAGAAACCATGCAAGTGCCTGTCCGCTAATGCCTGTAGATGGTAAACGCTGGCAAGGCAGGTGGTGGAAGAGTAGGCCAGTGGCTAGGGAAGCAGCCTGCTGACTACCAAGACCAGGGTTCCATTCCCACTGCCACTCCTTGTGACCTTGGGCAAGTCACTTAATCTTTCAGTGCCTCAGGTACAAGCTTAGATTGTAAGCCCTCTGGGGACAGAGAAATACCTGTAACTTGCCTTGAACAATTACTGGAAAGGATGTGAGATTTAAAAAGCTGGTGGTCCACCACATGAAATGTGGCTGTAAGGTCTTGAGAGACCTTGATTTCATTTTTGCTTTGATCTGCAATTGTTTGTAATTCCTTAAGAAAAGATGTTAAAATAGTTTTGGTACAATAGCCTTTCCAAAAACAGAATTATCTAGTTGTCAAAGTCCCCCCACCTTTTCCACAGTTTTAAATAAGAGGAACACATTGGAAATGGGCCTATAATTACTGAGGGTATCAACCTCTAAGAGACGTAACCTTAGGAGGCTGTTTAAAAAATGACCTCCATAGAGTGGACAGCATTGCTGCTCTTTTGTGCCCGAGCAGACCTGACACTAAGTACCTTGGGATTTCCCCTTTACTGTGTCACGGTGATAGGCATTGCTCTTAGTGCCAGATGCCCAGCGCAGTTTCAAAGAAATTCCCTTCTGTGTTGTTTCATGCTGAGAGCACTAAGGGGGCCTTTTACGAATGGGCACTACCTGGCAGGGCGTGTTCCGGCATGCACTGAAGGCGAATGTACAGGGCCGTGACAGCACAGGATGATTCCGCTGGTAACTGCGCAGCCTGCATTAAGGACAGGAGTGGGTGGGGTAGGGGCGGAGAGTGAGGATGCTTAGGGTTAGTGCTGTGTTCACAACGCATGCAAAATTCCCCACATGCTAGGAGGTGGAGTTCCGCATTACCTGCCGGGGGACATGCTTTCCACACCCCTGAGAGCTAACATGGGGGGGGGGGGCAGGTTGCAAGTAACATGCCGTGATTGTGGTGCTGTTGGCGTGTTTGCTGCTTCAATGTAGCACCTATTAGTAAAAGACCTCTTAAGTTCCCTGGAGGTAGAGGCAAAGAGTGTGAGAATAAACAAGTAATATTTTATCTAAAGTGAAGTTCTGCAAAACATTTAAAAAATGTGACTTGCTTCCAATTAAAGCACTACATTTTTAACTCAGCTGACTAAACAGTTTCTTAAGACAGCAAAGAAATTGTCAGTTTGTTTCCATTACAGTTATCAACAGGTTGAACATTACAAATGCCTTGGTAACTTTGCAGGGGGCAATTACGAAGAGATACTTTCCTCAGCTTGAACAGCAGTAGCTGTCAGATAAGTATCCTTTTATATTCTTTCACTTAGTTTCCTATTAAATAAATGCAATGCTTACAATGAACACTGATATTTTGTGTCTATTATGTTTCTAATGTGAAGCTTAAAACTCAGGATCGCAGGAGTATTCAGTGTGCTGTATGTTTGTTAACAACCCCCCCCCCCCACACACACACACACACAGAGCATTGTCCTTTTTTTTATTAAAATGCAACCTCTGGCCAGGATAGTCTTACAGTATAGGCGTGTGCACACATTTACCTCAAGTCCAGCATGTCCTGCTCCGGTCAGGTACAGAGTTGTCATCTGGTTGGTGAAGGTTTCTGGAAGAAGTTGTCCTCGACCTTCTTCTTTCTTCACCTTTTCCCAGGGCAGGTGATCCTACTCTCTGTCTTTACCAAAACAATGAAATAAAACCCTATCTAACTCCCCCTTCCCCTTTAGAGCTAACAGTTAGTCATTTTTTCTTTTATGGTGGAAAGTTCTTAATTTAATTTCTTTTCAGTATCTGAGGAACAGATATGAAAACATCTATACTGTCTCTAACTTAAAAATATAAGCAGTAATTCTTTGTCCCTATCTAGGAGACCAAAAGGTTTCTCAGCTCTGAGTCTGGCCTGCACCATCCCCTCTCCCACCACATTGCCCCCACTGTCAGTAAAACTTGAAGCTACTATCATTGAAATTGTGTTGAGTACTGGGGATGATGAACTGCTTTCTTCTCTATACCCTCTGGATGTTTTTCACCCAAAACAAACATTTTTCAGGTGCTGGAAGCAGGTCTAAACTTAGACAGGACTCTAGATGTCCAGAACATTTCTGAGATCAGGTGGGACATCCAGGTTCATGGGAATGCCCCTGCTGAACCTCCACCATATCCCTATTGAGTTGGGGACATCCCCAGAGCCAGCTTCTAAAATGGCTCCGGAGACATCTCTGTGCTTTGGATGTCTCTATGCTCATCTTTGGACATCCAAAGCATAAATAGGGCTTCCAAAATGACCCCCCAATATGAATGATGGCAATATTCAGTTCATTATCCATATAGCAATTTGAATAAATTCAGGTCAGCCTTTCTGCTGTCCTAACTTTATCCAAATAGCTGCTGGATCGTGGACTATGTATCACTGCTATCCATATGTTGTTGTTGTTAAGTGCCCTTGAGTCGGTGTCGACTCATGGCGACTCTCTGGATAGCTGTCCTAAATCGTATTCAATCTTCAGTCAGGCAGCTCACTGTTGATAGAGTAGTATCCATAACTATTGTTATTGTATCGATCCATCTCATTGCTGGCCTTCCTCTTTTGTGTTGACCTTCTACCTTGCCAAGCATTATGTCTTTCTCTAATGATCTCTCTCTTTGCATGAAGCGTCCAAAGTATGACAGTCAAAGTCATGCCATCTGAGTTTCTAAAGAAAGCTTTGGTTTGATCTCCTCTAGTACTGACTGGTTTGTTCTTGGTATACACAATATTCCATGGCATACACAATATTCTTCACCAGCACCATAATTCAAAGGTATTGATTTTCTTCCTGTCTATCTTTTTCACTGTCCAACTTTCACATTCATATGACTTTATTGAAAACCATGGCTTGAATGAGTCAAATCTTTGTATGAAGAGAGACATCTCTGCTCATGAGAATCTTGTCTAGGTCCTTCATAGCCATTCTGCCAAGAGCAACGCGTCATCGGATTGCTTGACTGCTTGTTGCTTCTTTATTGCTTATTGATCCAAGCAGGTTAAATTTGTCCACTATTTCAATTTCTTCTCCATCAACAATGAACATTGATTTTGCCAGTGCTATCCATATAGTTAGGCAGAAAGCCCATGTTCTGCCCTCACTCTGCCTGGCACTAACTGGTAGTGCTGGGGCAGTCTGAAATCATTTTCAGTGGCACTATTACAGATAGTGCCACTGAGAACTAATAGATAGGGGCACTTATCCAATATTGATCAGCTTGGGCAGTGCACACATTATATGTAAGTCCCTTAAAAAAACAACATTTCTGCAAAAGAGAGACAGAATTCCGTTTCCTGGGATTAAGGATCATAAACAGGGTTAATGCTGGGGTAGCTAACAGCAGTCTGATGAAACTTTGCTCTCTGCCTACACAGTTTACAGCCTAGAAGTTGTTTAACCTTTGTCAGACAAAATAAATAGCAGTTCTCCATTTCGCAAAGATGTGCTATCTACTTTTGCTTGACTGGAGTTCCAAAACCCTCAGTATTATGATCCTTTGTTATTCATAATGAACTGCAGTGGAGTACAGGTTACAAACTGATGGCACGTATAGCAGGATCGCTATGATGCTTCCTCTAGGTCCACACTGTGGAACATTCTGGAGACTTTTACTCCTTTTGCAAAGTCATGAAGAGTTGGCCAGCCTGCCACTCTTCAGCAGGGGTGTCTTAGGGATCTGGAAAGCTCTCACTGAAAGAGGGCAAGAGAGTCAGGGATATGGTTAAAAGCATCTGGGTCATGCCTTCTCCAAGCTGAAACATTAACTTCAAACAAGCTAAAACAAAGGGACATGTCTACTAAGCCTGATTAGGTGTCAGCAGTTCCCAAAAGCTAAGAAGGTTACTAGAGTTTAAAAACTACTTTGCTAAAGAAAATATTGCCACTAAACCACCAAAAAAGAATGTAAATTTGTTTTAAAAATATACCAGAACCCTTTTAAGAGCTCCCAGTTAGAGAGCTAGCAATTTAATAAAAATAAACCCTCAAATCCTTACCGTTGTTTGACCTATAGAGCCCCTGTTTGGAATGCCTCAACAGGGCAGGGTTCTGAAGCCTTTTATGCAGGCCTCAGCTGCTCTCAGTTCTTCACACGCTAATCAGGCCCATTAACTCTTGATTAGGTGTCAGCAGTTCCCAAAAGCTGAGAAGGTTACTAGAGTTTAAAACCTACTCTGCTAAAAAAAATATTGTCACTAAACCACCAAAAAAGAATGTAACTTTGCTTTAAAAACATACCAGAACCCTCTTAAGAGCCCCCAGTCAGAGAGCTAGCAATTTAATAAAAATAAACCCCTCAAATCCTTACTGTTGTTTGACCTGTAGAACCCCTGTTTGGAATGCCTCTTTCTTTTTAACATCTTTGTTAGTGATATAGCAGAAGGGCTGTCAGGTAAGGTTTGCCTTTTTGCAGATGATACCAAAATCTGCAATAGAGTAGACACCCAGGAAGGTGTAGATAACAGGGAGAGGGAGGGAGAGGGAGGAGTAGCCTAGTGGTTGGGACAAGGTACTTCAGGCCAGAAGGTCAGGGGTTCAAATCCCACTAGAGGACAGCAACCTTGGGCCAGAAGGACTGGGGTTTCTAGTCCCACAGATGCTCCTTCTGGTCTTGGGCAAGCCACTTAACCCTCCATTGCCCATGTTCCCTGTAAGTATTAGTGTATGTGTCTCATATCCCCATGTGTTTATTTATTTATTTATCATTTCTTATATACCGTGCTATTTGTCATCAATGCGGTTTACATTAAAACAATATAACACTTGGTCAGATACATTGGCCGTTGTTTACATAGAACAGGGGGTTTAACATGGAGATAAGCTTGGAGAAACTATCTACAATCCAAGTCTATATACATAAACTTGGGAAACTATGTACAATATAGTTAAATGTATCCCCAATTGTGTTGTGACCGCTTTGATTGAAGGATAAGGTGGTATACAAAACTGTCGAAATAAATAAATAAATAAATAAATAAACATGAGGAGGGATCTAGCTAAGCTTGAAGAATGGTCTAGAATCTGGCTGCTGGGATTTAATGTTAAAAACGTAAGGTCATGCATTTGGGCTGCAGCAATCCAAGGGAGCAATATAGTATAGGGGGCAAAGTACTTTTGTCCACTAAAGAAGAGCAGGACCTGGGCGTGGTTGTGTCTGATGATCTTAAAGTAGCTAAACAGGTAGAAAAGGCAATGGCAAAAGCTAGAAGGATGCTTGGGTGCAAACGGAGAGGAAAGGCTAGCAGAAAAAAGGAGGTGATAGTGCCTCTGTATAAGTCTTTGGTGCGACCTCATTTGGAGTATAGTGTGCAATTCTGGAGACTGCACCTTCAAAAGGATGTGAACAGGATGGAGTCGGTGCAGAGGATGGCTACTAAAATGGTTAGTGGTCTTCATTATAAAGCATATGAGGACAGACTTTTGGATTTTAATATGTACACCTTAGAGGAAAGGCTGGATAGAGGTGATATGATTGAGATGTTTAAATACCTCCGTGGCATAAATGTTCAAGGGGAGAGCCTCTTTCAATTGAAAGCAAGTTCTGCTATGAGGGGACATGGGATGAGGGCGAAGGGATATAGATTCAGGAATGATTTGTGGAAATATTTCTTTATGGAAAGAGTGGTGGATCCATGGAATAGTCTCTCAGTGGAGGTTTTAGAGATGAGGACAGTAACTGAATTCAAAAAAGCATGGGACAAATACAGAGGATCTCTAAAGGAAAAAAGGGGACTGTTGTAGTTGTTGATATGGAAGGATAGACTAGATAGGCCATGTGGTCTTTTTCTGTCGTCATATTTCTATGTTTCTATCAGCATAGCAAAGGTTGTTGATGAGTCTTTCAGCAATCTTCACACCTCCGTTGTCTTCATACAGTCCTGCTTCTCTTATGATTTATTCTGCACAGAAATTAAAGAGCTATGGGGAAAGTATGCAGCCTTGTCATACACCTTTGTTGATTTTAAACCATTCTGTTTCTCCTAGTTCCCTTCAAACTATTGCTTCTTGATCAATATTAAGGTTGTGCAAGAGAACGATCAGGTGTTCTGGTATACCCATGCTTCTTCATGTGGCCCAGAGCTTCTCATGGTTTACACAGTCAAAAACCTTGCAGTAGTCAATAAAATACATGGATATCCTTTTGGTATTCTTTTGTCTTTTCAAGGATTCATCACACATCCTTGATAATGTCTCTCATTCCTCGCCCTTTCTTGCACCCTGCTTGCATTTCAGGCAGTTCTCGTTCCAGGTATGGTTGTAGTCTCTGCTGAATGATCTTGAGTAGAATCTTTCTGACATGTGGGATCAGAGCGATTGTGTGATAATTTCCACAATCATTTCACCGTTCTTCAGTATTGATATAAACACTGGTCTTTTCCAGTCATTGGTCCACCAAGCACAAACAGCACATTGCCGCAGGTAATAGCAGGGAAAAACCAGTCCAAAGATGTGGGCAGGAAAAAACGGATAACTTTATTGATCCTTATTCAAATAGAGGTAGCCAGAAACCCAACACAGGCCGTGTTTCTTATAGTACTTCTTCAGGGGTATTGAGGCTCACTACAAACCATAAAACATTACCATAATATTAAAAAAGTCATACATCAAATGATAAAATAAATGAATAAATAATTAAAACAATAATAAGATATAATAAATACGATGTTAATCATAAAAACATATAAAACAACAATATATAAGTGTTCAATCATTATACAGAGGCTTATTATGAATAACATATAATAAAATATAAAGATAAAATATAAAAGAGGAGTGCATGTGGTTAATGAACATATTGATTAAAAAATGTGAACAACAATATATATAAAAAGACAGTTAAAAGTGTACCATTATAAATAAATAGAAATTTCTATAATGTGTTTGTAAAACTCATCTTAAAAAAGGAGACGTTGGAAGATGGATGAGAAACTAAAGAATATCAATAAAGTTTTCAATATCAATAAGAATATCAATAAAGTTTTCTGTTTTTTCCTGCCCACGTCTTTAGACTGGTTTTTCCAGTCATTGGGCCTTGAATTTGTCTTCCAAATTTCTTGGCAGAACCTTGTAAGTATGGTAACAGCTTCATTCTATTGCTGTAATTCTTCAGTGGGAATACCATCAATGCCCGGTGCTTTGTTCTTTGATAAGGCTTTCAATGCTGCTTCGACTTCTTCTTTCTTCACCAATGGTTCCTGATCATAAAGTATAGGTTGAAACAGCTGTTGGTCCACTTGATCTTTATGGTATAATGACTCTGTATATTCTTTCCACCTTTTATTGATCTTCTTAGCATCGTTCAACATGGATCCTTGAGCATCTCTGAGCATCTTGTAGCATTCCAATTTGAGGCTGATTATCTTCCTAATCTGTTATATTTTTTTGAATTTTTGAATAAACAGATAGGTAATAGTGAGCTGGTTGATGTGGAACCCGATTCTGGAAGCGGGACATCTGGAAAAAGCGAAAGAAATATTAAAAACTAAGGCATTATCAAAACCAGCGTTGTGGGTGCAGTCAGAGGTTATTGGCTAATGCGAGAGGAGGGCACCAATTTATAAGTTGCAGTGGCGCCTGAAATACTAGCACCAGCCCTGACTGAAGGACTATCTTTCCCCCACCAGGAAAGGACCTGAGAGTTTATGGGGGCTTTAGTGGCCCCTCAGCCCTGGAGGTTTCCCCATGGTTTATCAGGGAGTGAAACAGGGATTGCAGTCAGATCGTAAGGACATTGTGATCAGCTGAATTATCTTTTACGTTGTCACCGTTAAGCTTTTGTAGACGTTTGCCTTTTCTTGCCATACCTCAGTATTTTGTCAGGTTTGTTATCCACATACATGACAAATCTTTAGCAGGGGTCATATGTCTGGGTCCTTGAAGAGCAGTGATGCACTGTACATCAGAAATCAGGGTCTCTTTAGGCAATGATAGTCCTATCTTGACAGATTTGCTATGAAAACCAGACAAATGTCAAGCCCAAGACCAGCTTTGGGCTCATTCATTCTGGTTTGACTAGCAAGGAACTCTTTCTTCCTCGCCCTGGAAATATATTGCTAGATAAGCCCAGACTTCCTGCCAGGTTTTTGAGGCATCTTTTCGAAAGTGGGGGCTCACAATATTTCTAGCAATTCATCTGACTCTTGTAGCTGCATTGGGTCATCTATCCGATATTCTCTGGATCTCTGCATTATTCTTCAATAAACTTCATAGACTAACCTCCACAGGCAAAAGATAAATTGCGTTCTTCCAGCTACCTAAGAAAAGCAACCTCAATCAAAGTTACTTTGGATGTGCTTGGCACGAGGAAGCAATCACTTTTTCCCTCTCTCAGCAGCAAGCTGTACATTTTATTGATATTGTCATTCTGCTGTTTGCCATGTTGTCCTTATTAATACAAGGTGCTGAACTCACATTCGCAGTTGTTGCAGGAAACAGATGTGTTGTCTAATCTTCTTATTTATTTAATTTATTTAACAAATTTTGATATACAATTTTTCTACAAGTCAAAATGGTTTACATGGAACTGAGTGGATACAATGAATGATTATATAGAACATTATAAACAGTTTACAATGAACATTTTGGATAGAACAAAGAACAGTGAACATCTTTGGAAAGCTCAATAAGTCGGAGCTTAACCATTTGTAAAAACTATATACATTGTGCAGTAGGGGCTGGGGAGCATGAGGGGTGTAGAATTGTGGGAGTTTTTATGGGGGTGGCGGATGGTGGGTGAGGGATATTGTGTTTGTTTGCGTGTGCCCATTTTATTCTGTAATTGGTTGGTATCCGTTGCCAAAGTGTTCCTGGAAGAATTGGGTCTTAGTTGTTTATGAAAGTCTGTGGTTGATTTGATGCTTTGTATTGAAGGGGGGGGGGATAGTGAATTCCAGAGGGCGGGAGCGGGATAGGAGCGTATAGATGTATGGTTTGCTTTTGTAAGTCTGCAGTGGGACATTGAGGAGGTTTTGAGTGCTCTTTCTTCTTGGTCTGTCAGGGTTCGAAGTGTGAATTAACGTTTGAAGGTGCTCTGAAAATTGTTTGCCTTGGGTCTTCTGGACGATGGTTAGGACTTTGTACTGTATTCTTGAGCTGATGGAGAGCCAGTGGAGGAGTTTGAGGATGGGAGTAATGTGGGGTTTGCCTTGAAGCTTGGAAGATGGTTCGAGCTAATGTATTCTGGGCGGGCTGTAATGACAGGAGTGCATAGTCCTGATAAATAGAATTACAGTAGTCGAATAGAGGAGTGATGGTGGCTTGGCAGACTGACCAGAGTGTTTCAGTGGATAGGAGGGGGCATAGGTTTCAGAGAGTTTTAAGCTTATGGTGGTGCTTTGAATGTGGGCCTTGAAGGTCAGTTGCTGGTCAAGTATGATTCAGAAATATTTTATCTTGGAGTTGACCCGTCTATTGTTGCTGCCAATTCTGATGAAAGCAGGGGGGGGGGGAGGGTGAAGTTGGGGGTCCTTTGTGACATGGAGGAGCTCTGTTTTATTGAGATTAATGAATAAGTTGTGAAGGTGGACCCATTAGGTTACTTCAGTTAAGCAGCTTGTGAGTATGGAGTAATCCGGGACAGATGAGGAGAATGGTGCGTAGATCAATGTCCATACCAAATTCTTTAAACCTGCTGCTCTGACATGCTGTGGCCACCTTTTCCAAGTTGTATCTTTGTCTTCTGTTTTTTTTTTATGGGATGAGACCCATTTCTAAATGTATTTTGCAGAAGTGAGAGAGTCTATTATCAAGGATGTGTCCATCTGGATCTCTGTTTGTCCATCTGTAGGCATTTAGGAGACCCTGGGTTGGTGTGGTCTGTGCATGCATAGCTGGGGATGGTGCTGAGCAGCATGACAGGCAGAAAGTGCAGGCCCCATCTTCCAAAGTATACTGAGAGGTGCAGTGCAGCAGTTGGAGACCTGAGCCTCATCTATCAAAACAGAATTAAAACAAGAGGTAGTAAGCAAAGAGGTAGGCAGAGATTGTGGCCTCGCTGGTGAAATATAGGGGGGAAGTACTGGAGAAGGTTATAGTGTGGGGATGTGACACTAGGAGAAAAGAAGAAGAAGAGGCATTGGGAAGGGTTGGAAGAAGGAACATAGCGGAATGTGAGGAAAAGAAGCCAAGGACAGTCAGAGATCATTGCAAGTGGACAGTGAAGGGCACAAAGAGTAGACTCCGTGCCATCTGGTCACTCAGAAACGCATCCAGTTGCTCACACAAACACTCTTCACTCAATTGCAGACACAGACTCTACCTACTCATTCAAATACAGTAAACATATTTTACCCTAGAGCTCTATGAATCCACCTCATCCCATATCTAAACTTACTTACACATTGTGATGATGCAGAGGGCTTAAACACCAGAAATAGGGGTTTAAAACAGTTTCTTTCCCCAAAAGCAGACAGCAATACAGGCAGGGAAAGTGTTAAAGCTTCAGCCCAGAGAAACTCTCTGCATAGAAAGTCAGTGAGAGAGCCACACCCCAGCTCCATGACAACCCCGGGAGCTGACGTAAGAGGCAAGGGGGTGGAGTCAAAGCTGATAGGGCAGCCCCATGCTCTTAACCAGGAAGGAGATTCAGATAGAGAGAAGGGGAAGAGGAAGGAGAAGGAGGAGAAGGAGAATAGAGACAGAGTGTTGGACTCTGGCTCAGGTTCTGGTTCGGATTCAGATCCAGAGGGAGACCTGAGGAACCGAGGAAGCAAAGGAAGGAGCAACCATTAGCAAGGTAGCACACGGTGCTTGGGGAGTTGCCAGCAAGACTGCTTAGAGAAAGAAAGGTCTCTGGGAAAGCGTCTGAGAAAGCTTCCTGTAAAGGAGAGGAATTACCACGGGCCAAGCAGCCGAGAGAAGCAGGTCAGAAGTAACTTTAAACCTCGAGGGGAGAGGCTGAAAACCTTACCCAGGAGAGACAGGAGTTCTTCCCCGGAGTCTTCTCTGGAAGCTGTGGTTAGAGGTGGGAGATTAGGCTGGAGTAAAGTTCCAGGTGAAAAGCTGCAGAAACGTTCCCAGGGCAGGCAGCGTGTCTCTAGCTCAAGCTCTGAGAATAGCCCAGCTGCTCATAAGCAAACAGCTGATTGTGTGCTACGGAGACGGAGGTTAGAGCCAGACCCTGCTGAGCAGTTTGCCACACGGGAGATAGTGAAGCAGTATCAGGACAAATACTTGTCTTTTAACCAAACTGGAAAAGCCAGATATACCAGAAGAAAGGTGAGCCCTTTTTCCATTAATTCAGTTTTAGAGGAAGCTGGTAATTTTAATTCCTCACATATACCAAGAAGTAAAAAGGATTCTAAATGGAAACAGCTTAAAAGCTTACTAGAGCAGAGGACACCAGTTGCTCTGCAGAACACTGACTATAACCAGGACCTATCAGACTCAGAAGTAGAACCAATGCAGACTGAGTCAGCTGTAATAGATAGCAGTTATTCTGATATGGAGACAGAGTGTGCTTACTGTCATAAGGAGTGAAAGCTGTATAACTTTGTGCAAGTGATAAGTGCTGGAGAAGTCCAACTTCATGCAACTGAGCTTTTACATGGGGAGAGGCAGCGTACTGCCTAAGTGTAAAACTCAACCTCATTAAGCAACTGTGGACAGCAAATGCAATGCTATTGTGTTATCTGCAAAGTAAAGTTGTTACATGAAAGTAAAGCTTCTAGAGTAAAGAACAGACCTTGTTCAGAGCTGGAGAGAAGTTTGGATAACTTGTTTGGAACTGACAACCCTGAGAAGTATCAGGTGGACTTTATTTGGTTGGAGAAAGTATCCACATTTTGTTTCTGTTATTAGGGGTAGTAGATACAAAATTCCTGTGCTAACAATAAAGTTATTGTTACCCCAATTAACCTTGGCTGTTCGTGTCTTGGCCCACAACTACACGGAACCCGGACATAAGCACTTACAAGGATCTATAAATTTGTGGTCACGTCCCCCCTCTTCCAGGCAACCGCCTATACGGGGGAGGAGGACGTGACAACATGCATGTGCATATCACACCCACTTCCTGAAAAGCCCTACATATAGATATACCACCTCACACATCTTCAACAATTCTCTCATGCAACAACTCTTATATGTCCTGAATCTATTCTCTAGTGTCTTTCCCATCACTTTCCCATTGTCCTTCATCCATCCAGTCCTCCATGGCCCCAGCGCTCTCTTCTGATCACTCGCCTCATGTTCTGGACCCCTTCCTCACTCTGCAGTGTCCTCTCCCATCACTCTTATCATGTTCTGCTAATCCCCTGTACTGACTCCTTCTTAGTTATCATGTGTTTACCCCAGAACCATTTTCCTCATAGAAACATAGGAAACTGATAGCAGATAAAGACCTTATTGCCCATCCAGTCTAACCTTCCTTCCAAACTACTAAGCTTTACAGTACCTTTTTGCCCTTAGAAATTGTTTGGGTTTGCCCCATGTGTTTTTGAAGTTAGAAATAATCCTCATCTCTAGCAGCTGCACTAGGAGATTATTCCATGCAGCTATAATTCATCCGGTATAAACACAGATCTTTTCCAGTCAGTTGGCCATGATAATGCTATCAATGCCTGGTGCTTTGTTCTTTGATAAGGCTTTCAATGCTGCTTCCTGTATTTTTCTTGATCTTCTCAGCATCATTCAACATAGAACCTTGAGCATCTTGTAACATTCCAATTCGAGGCTGGAACTTTTTCTTTAACTCTCGCAGCTTTAGGAAAGCCGATCTTGTTCTTCCTCTAATAGTTTCTGCTTCTATTTCCTTGCAAGTGTCATTGTAGTACTTTTCCTTGTCCTGTCTTGCTGCACGTTGGAAATCTCTGTTGAGTTCTGCGATTGTCTTTCTTTCTCCTTTGGCTTTAGCTTCTCTGCGTTTCTGGGCAATTTTCAGAGTTTCTTCCGATTTTGGCCGTTTTTGCTTTTAACCTTTTGTAGAGACTTCTCGCTTTCTCCAGCACAACCTTCTTGATGTCATTCCATAACTCTTCCGGAGCTCTGTCATTTGTATCTAAAGCAGCAAATCGATTTTGCAGGCAGTCTATTCTCAAGGTCATATTTTGGTGCATTCATGAGTGGTTTGCTCTTTCTTTAGCTTGAGTTGCATACTAGTAGTTGATGATCTGTACCACAGTCAGCTCCAGGTTTTGTCTTTGTTGATGTTACAGAGCTTTCCATCGTTGACTTCCACAGATGTAGTCAGAATTCATCCCATAAATAAATATTTTCTCAAATTACTAGAGTCTACCCACTTTGACCTTCATCCTATGCTCCTCGTTGAATATCTTTCCTTGAGGACAGACTTAAGGATCTTAATATGTACACCTTAGAGGAAAGGCGGGATAGAGGTGATATGATTGAGATGTTTAAATACCTCCGTGGCATAAATGTTCAGGGAGAGAGCCTCTTTCAATTGAAAGCAAGTACTGCTATGAGGGGACATGGGATGAGGGTGAAGGGAGATAGATTCAGGAGTGATATGCGGAAATATTTCTTTACGGAAAGAGTAGTGGATCCATGGAATAGTCTCCCAGTGGAGGTGGTAGAGATGAGGACAGTAACAGAATTCAAAAAAGCATGGGAAAAATACAGAGGATCTCTAAAGGTAAAAAGTGGACTGTTGTAGTTGTTGTTATGGAAGGACAGACTAGATGGGCCTTGTGGTCTTTTTCTGTCATCATGTTTCTATGTTTCTATGTTTCAATTGAAAGAGACTCTCCTCCTATACGTTTATACTATGGAGGTATTTAAATGTGTTGATCATAGATCCTGTCTCCCACCTTTCCTCCAAAGTATACATATCAATATCTTTAAGTTTGTCCACATATGTCTTATGACAACGATTACTGATCATTTTGCTAGCTTCCCTCTTCCCTGGCTCCATTCTATTATCCTTTTGAAGGCGCGGTCTCCAGAATTGCACACAATACTCCAAATGAGGTCTCACCAAAGACTTATGCAGAGGCACTATCACCTCCTTTCTTCTGATGGCCATTCCTCTCCCTATGCACCCAAGCATCCTTCTGGCTTTCTTCATCACCTTTTCTACCTATTTAGCCTTAAGATAATCAGAAATAATCATGCCCAGGTTCTGCTTTCTTTTTGTGGGCAGAAGTACTTCACCCCCTATACTGTACTGCTCCCTTTGATTTTTGCAGCCCAAATGCATTACCCTGCATTTTTTAGCATTAAATCTCAGCTGCCAAAGTTTCAACCATTCGTCAAGCTTCGTTAATTCACTCAACCAGTTTATAACCCAGTTTGGGGTCCATCCCTAGGGCGTTCAATTATTTATATTTCACCTGTGTGGAATAGTGTTGAAGCCTTTACTGAAATCTAAGTACCTCACATCTAGCGTTCTCCCTCATTCCAACTCTTGTCACCCAGTCAAAGAAATTAACGAGATTTATCTGACAAGACCTGCCTCTAGTAAAACCAGGCTGCCTCGGTTTCTGCAATCCATTGGATTCCAGAACCTCACTATATCTGTTTTAGCTGCATTTCTATTAATTTACTCACCACAGATGTCAGACAAACTGGCCTGTAGTTCGCAACCTCATCTTTACTTCCGCTTTTATGTAGAATTCCCTAGTTATACCCTTATCTTCTTCTAGTTGTCTGCATACAACTTATACTCGTGCTTTTAAGTATTTTGCACCAAGATTATGGAATCAACATCTTGATAATTTGCACTTGCTTGATGACTTAATATGTTTTAGGAAACTGTTGAAGTTATATTTTTTTCAACAGGTTTTTAACTCCCTTGAAATTTAATATGTTTACTGTCTGTTGTTATGATTTTGATGTGTATGTTGTTGTCCACTTTGGACTTTGTGAATAGGTGATATATACATATTTATAATCTTAATTAATCTATTCCTAATGATGATAAACAGCTGAACCTGAAAGTGAATTTGACCACCTTTTTCCCTTTAATAGATTTAAGAGCCTATAAATTTAAGATTATGCCTGGGGTGGGTGGGACGGAAAGAAACATCTTGAAAATGTCTGATATCTTAATCGCCATAGGGAACTCTTCAGTCACAAGTGGATAATTTTCTTACTCTTCCTTCACCAGCTATGGCACAATTGGCTTCCATAATATAGAATAATTTGGCACATGATGCAAGGTTAGAGACAGACTAGAAAAAATACAAATGTAGCTTAAAATCTCTTTTCTTTGAAACTGCTTATGAAGACTCACTCTAAATGATTTGCGGGTTACAGATTTCTAGACTGACTGACCATGGCTTTGGGAGCAGATAGATAAAGCATGCAAGAGTTCTCTCTTCTACTCTTATGCTCTTTTAATCTTTTCTTTTATATAAACTGTAATTTCTATTTCTTAAGAATAATTATTGTAAACCGCTCTGCTGAAGTTGACTAAAATGTGTATAATTTTACTACTACTACCGATCATTTGTATAACAATACAAGGAGTACGCAGTACTGTACAGAGACATGCAAGAGACAGTCCCTTCTCATAAGAGCTTACAGTCCAGACAAGACAGCTGAGGATTAGGATATGTCTAGGGGAATGGTGAGGAAACACATAGTGGAGACTACATGGATCAGGATCCAAAAGCAGCCTCATCGAGGTGAGGTTTAGCCTGGATTTGAAAAGGGCTAGAGATGGAGCCTCACATGGATACTTGAAAGTTATACCTGTTATTTATCCGTTGGCACTTGAATGTATACCAGACAATATTCAATAGGATGTGGTTTATGGTTTATGAAAACTTGATATACCGCTGCTTTACCAGTTTGAAGGGTGGTGTACAATTAAAATACAATTACGAAAACGTGCCTAGCAATGGAGCCAAGTACACAAATGCTTTAAAATTTTAAATCCACAGCAAAACAGCCAAAATTATACCCAGAAAAGGGAGCGATTGGAGCCAGCCCAGGGCAAGGCAAAAACGTCTGGGGTTAAAATTTAGAAGGTTATATCTGTAAATGTCCTTGGTGTGTTTTTGCTACTGTAATCTGAATGGCTAAAATTAGACTTTTTTTTATAAAAAGCCCACGCGTGGCTGAAGTCACTGCCAACTGCACCGTGTTTCTAAAAATACACCTAGTCATCTTTGTAGACGAGTAGGAATATAACACTAAATGCAACTTTGGGTCAATAAAATGATTTTGCATATTAACTAGAAGCAATTTCCCTTCAGCCCAAGCCTGTCTCAGTCTGTTTCTACCTGCAGTGAGTAGGATCTGTACCATGGATGATAGGGTTGTGTATGGCTAAAGGAAAAGTTCAGTATGTGCTCAGTTTGCACAATCGTTTCCCTATTTCTGAGCATTTTTTCCTATTCATTTCACCTATTCCTTTTTTAAGCACACTCTAAATGCACGCTGGAACTTTTTAAGTACGCAAATCGATTGTACACACATAAATTCGTAGGTCTATGTGATTTGCATACACTTTCAAGTTTTAGGCGCCCAGATAAATCAAATGCCCTCAGAGACACACCTCTAATGGATGATTTGCTATAAGATCAAGTGATCCCATGTATGAAGGAAAATATGGTGAGATATTGTGAGACCACAGTCTTGGCAACCCATTTTTTGCTAGGCCTGGGGGGCTCACAGATGTCGCCATCATAATATGGGGTGGTGGGACTTCTGATGCTAACAGCTCAATGACGGAGAAGATCTAAATTCCCAGTGAAAACCCAGTAACTAACTACAGAGATTTCAAAAAGATCCTGATATGTAGAAGAGGGTGAAAATAAACTTTAAACACTGCTGCTTTCAAATAATATCAGTCACTCCAGATGTTCTGCAACATGTGGGAACCATTTATGCTAAAGCCACTACAAGTCATTGAGCTTTTACGATTAATGCTGCTAATCTCATAGCCACTTGCCAGAATTTTAAATGATCTGAGGAATATTAGCAAATACTGCAGAAACCCCAGAACGTTAATTACAGGGCTATAGGATCATTAACATTTTTTAATTATGCAAAATGCTAATCAGAAATTTTAATTTACAAATTATCCTTTAATTTGATACGTTCTAGGTAATGAACATCTGGCGAAATCCACACTAATAGCAAAAACTGCATGGCGTCAGAGATATCTACATGTGTGTGGCTCGATGACTATACCGATTTATTAATGGTTGTGGTGGATTTAGAAGTGCGCTAGTCATTGTTTCTGAGCTCTGTCTTTGAACCCATATGCTATTGAATATGCATTCGTGTCCATCACAAGAAGTTCATTTATATGGCAAACCTTTAAACAAACAATGTAGTGAGTGGCTGAAAATGAATTCAGCCAGTCTGGTAGTGATGTCTGTAGTTAGCTTCACTGCTAAGGAGCACGTTAAGACCTTCCCTTTGAGTTTGAAGTGTTTTCCTCAAATCGGTTTGGGAATCAGTTATTTGAGGGAAATTTAAACGCAAACCTTCCTGTATTTTGCAGTAACATTGACTTTTTCAACCTAGCAATCACGTGAGGCTCCAGAGTTCATCTCATTCCCCAGGTGTAATCAATATTATATCTCTCAGACTTCAGGCTTTGGTTCCTACCACACAATATTTTGATACAGGCAACACTGATGTAAGAAAGCTTCTGCTAAGAAAATTCAGACAAGAGGTAACAAGAATCATCAAACGCTGCTCAACTGGACATATTTTGTTTACTTCTGTCTTTCTGCCATTATAATCACAGTACCAATAAATATGCATTGCAGAACAGGATTAAAGAGACGTATAATCTGATATGTTTTGACTTCATGCTCATATTTAATTGTAATTCTGAGAAGTCAATACTAGCAACATAGAACCATGATGGCAGAAAAGACCATATGGCCATCCATACCAACTACTATAGTCACCTTTTTACCCTTAGAGATCTTCTGTGTTTGTCCCATGCTTTTTTGAATTTAAATACAGACCTCATCTCTACTACCTCCACTGGGAGACGATTCCATGCATCTATCACTCTTTCCGTAAAGAAATATTTCCGCATATTACTCCTGAGTCTATCCCCTTTCACCCGCATCCTATGCCCCCTCATTGCAGAGCTTACTTTCAATTGAAAGAGGCTCTCCTCTTGTGCATTTATGCCACGGAGGTATTTCAACATCTCTATCATATCTCCTCTATCCCGCTTTTCCTCTAACATATACATATTGAGATCTTTAAGTCTGTCCTCATATGCTTTATAACGAAGACCACTAACCATTTTAGTTGCCACCCTCTGCACCTGTGTGTAACCTACTGAAAGTACGGTCTCCAGAACTGCACATAATACTCCGGCATTGCTGCCATTTGTGGGGGGTAATTTTATAAGGGGGTGCCTAGTTACACTTCTATTTAAGGCACCTATAATACGCCTTAAAAACAAGCAGGCGCCTACTTGTCTTTATAAAATACTAGCGTATGTGGCAGAAATAACACCTTACGCTGAGGTGTAGATGTGTGTGGCAGCCATAGATTTGGTGTAAATGACCACACTTAGATGTTTACGAGAACACATGTAATATACAGGATTTTATAATCCACATGCATACTTCTGACTTCTGTCCGTGCTGTGCCCATACCTACCAGCAAAGGACAAGCCATCAAGCGATGCGCATGCTTTTCAGTTGATTGAGATTTTATAGGATGTCATCAGTGTGCATATGTGGCCACCTGTGTGCATTAATGACCCCAAAACCCTCCAGTTAGGAGCATATGCTGCAGCTAAAAGTACCCGCCCTCTTATAAAACTGCCCCTGAATGTGGAACTTGTTTATGGGGCAGTAATTTTAGTCTGCTTTTTCCACATGTAATGCCTGTTTTCTGTGCAGAAAAAGCACAGTTACTTACCTGTAACAGGTGATCTCTGGGAACAGCAGGAATTAGTCATCACATATGGGTATGTCGGTACCGACGGAGCCCGCGCGGGAAAGCTCCCCAGCTTTTCAGATTAAAAGCTTTTGGGGCCTCCCACTGCACATGCGCGCTGCCTTCCCGCCTTCCTGACCAGCTCTCGTCAGTTCGAGTTTAAAGCTGAGACAATAGAGAGAGAGGACAGGAAGATAGATAGAGATACAACTCCTAGGGGAGGTGGGTGGGTTGTGATGACTAATTCCTGCTGTTCCCAGAGATCACCTGTTACAGGTAAGTAACTGTGCTATCTCCAGGAACAAGCAGGAATACGTCATCACATATGGGGACTCCCTAGCTAAGATGCCTGGGAGATCCCCCTCCAAGGGTAAACCATCTTCGCATGGATCTCAGGCATCCATCCAGGGAAGGTGGGCAGGAGTTGTTTAAGTATGGAACAGGTGTTTGAGGACAGCCTGACCAAACAAGGCATCCCGGCGGGAGTCCTTGTCCAAGCAGTAATGGGCTGTGAAGGTATGAACCGAGGCCCAAGTGGCTGCTCGACAGATCTGATCTATGGACACAGAGTGAAGATGAGCCATAGAAGTGGCCATGGCCCTCACATTGTGAGCTGTGACATGGCCCTCCATAGAAATGTTCTTACTCTGGTAAGCAAAAGAAATACACTGAGCGATCCAATTGGAAAGTGTACGCTTGGTGACTGGAAGTCCCAAATAAGAAGGATCAAAAGCCACGAAAAGTTGGGAAGACTTTCGATGTGGTTGAGTCCTGTTGAGGTAAAAGGCAAGAGCTCTTTTACAATCCAGAGTATGAAGGTTCCTCTCTGCACTGGATGCATGAGGAGCCGGGAAAAAGACAGGTAGATATACCTCTTGATTAAGATGAAAAGGCGAGACCACTTTGGGCATAAAGTGGGGATTCGTCCTAAGGACCACCTTATCATGATGAAACCTAGTATAAGGTGGATGAGCCACTAAAGCCTGCAGTTCACTGATGCGGCGAGCCGAAGTGACTGCAATAAGGAAAACAACCTTCCAGGAAAGAAATTTGAAGGAGGTAGAGTCCAAAGGCTCAAAGGGTGGCTTCATAAGCTGACCTAGAACTAGGTTCAAATCCCATGCTACCGGAGGAGGTCGGATGGGAGGTTTAGTTAGAGTCAGGCCTCTCATGAAACGTGCAACAAGAGGATGAGAGGAGACAGGTTGTCCATTTATAGGTTTTAAGGATGCTGCAATAGCACTCAAATGGACCCTTACTGAATTCGTCTTAAGGCCTGCATTTGAAAGATGCAGGAGATAGTCCAAGAGGGAATTCAAAGGAAGTGCTAGAGGGTCAAGACCCTGCTGAGCACACCAAATGGAAAAACGTTTCCATTTGAAAGCATAAGAACGCCTCGTGGAAGGTTTCCTAGAGGCATGAAGGATATCTGTCACAGGTTGAGAAAGATTAAAGTCTTGAAGACTTAGGCCTTCAGTAACCAAGCTCTGAGATGTAGGGATTTGGGGTTTGGGTGCCACAAAGTCCCCTCCTCCTGAGACAGAAGGTCTGGCGCAGCTCCCAGGTCCAGGGAGGATCCCTGGGAGAGATGCAGAAGTAGAGGGCGTGGCCAGCGGGGAGCTATGAGGATCATAGTCCCATGATCCCTCTGGAGCTTGAACAGAGTCTTGGATATTAGAGGAATGGGTGGAAAGGCATAGAGGAATTCCTGACCCCAATGCAGGAGGAAGGCATCGTGGGCCTGAGCTCCCTGACACTGAGTTCTGGAACAGAACCGGGGAAGTTTGGCATTCCACGGACTTGCAAAGAGGTTTATGTCCGGGGTCCCCCATTCCTGAAAGATTCTGCATATCTGGTCCATATGTAGGGACCATTCGTGTGGAAGCAGAACTCGACTGAGTCTGTCTGCACGAGAGTTTTGAACTCCTGGAAGATACACTGCAAGAAGGTGAATTTGATGCTCTCTGGCGAAGGCCCATATTCTGAGAGCTTCGTTGCAAAGCGACAGAGAGCCTGTCCCTCCTTGTTTGTTTATATAGAACATGGCTACCTGATTGTCTGTCTGAACTAGGACAGTCAGGTTGACAAGGAGGGTATAGAAGACCTTGAGGGCAAGGTAAATTGCTCGCAGTTCCAGGAGGTTGATATGAAGGGTGGCCTCCTGCGGAGACCAAGTGCCCTGAGTGGAGAGGTTCTGAAGATGAGCTCCCCACCCTGTCTGGGAGGCATCTGTTGTGAGGGTTGCTTGGGACAACAAAGGTTGGAAGGGGGCCCCCAACAACAGATTCTTGGTGGATGTCCACCATTGGAGGGACCAAAATAGACGGCTTGAGGTGAGTATTTGGTCGGAGAGCGCTCCAGATGCTTGAGTCCACTGGGTGGCCAAGGTCCATTGAGCTGCTCTCATATGTAGACGAGCGTAGGGCACCACATGTACCGTGGAGGCCATGTGGCCCAGAAGTCGCAGCATTTCCCGGGCTGTCAAATGACTGCTGGACTGAGCTTGGGAGGCCAAACTCAGCAGGCGTTGGGCCCTGACCTGAGGCAGGTAGGCCCTTGCAGTGATGGTGTCTAACTGGGCCCCTATGAACTCGAGAGACTGAGTAGGGATTAGTTGAGACTTGGGAAGGTTTACTACCAGTCCTAGATACTGCAGAAGACGCCTTGTGCGGTCCAGGGAAATTTGGGCCTGGGACTGAGAGGGAGCTCGGATGAGCCAGTCGTCCAGGTATGGGAATATGAAAATTCCCAGGCCTCTTAGAAAGGCAGCTACGACTGCCATGCATTTGGTGAACACTCTTGGAGCAGAGGCTAGACCGAAGGGGAGTACTCTGTACTGGAAATGTTTTCCCTGAAACAGAAATCGAAGGTATTTTCTGTGGGATGGGTGGATGAGTATGTGTGTATACGCATCCTTTAGATCTAGAGAACAAAGCCAATCCTGACTCTGAAGGTATGGAAGGAGAATGCCCAGAGAAAGCATTTTGAATTTCTCCTTGAAAAGAAATTTGTTCAATTCTCTCAGATCCAGAATTGGTCTGAAGCCCTCTGTCTTCTTTGGTATTAGAAAATAAGGGGAGTAGAATCCCGTCCCCTGTTGAAGAAGAGGGACCTCCTCTATTGCCCCCTGGGCAAGGAGGGAGGAGACTTCCTGACCCAAGAGGGCCAGGAGAGATGGGGGAGAATTGAACTGCCTCACCATAGTATAAGGAGGAAGGTCGGAAAAATGGAGTTTGTAACCCTCTCTGATGATAGAGAGGGTCCATTGCTCTGATGTAATTTGCTCCCATCTGGGAGCAAAGTGAGCTAACCTTCCGGGTATGGTGAGGGGCTCTGGTTGTTCTAGAACCAGAAAAGTTAAGTTCTCTAGGGGCAAGTCAAAACTCCTGAGGGGGTGGAGCCTGCTGAGGCGTAGCAGACGCCGCAGGCTTTGACCTTGCCTGTTTAGGTTGCTGACGTTTAGCAGCAAAACGAGGCTCAGAGGATTGTTGGCCAGTATTTGTAGAAAATCTGGACTTCTTGTAATAAGGCCTCTTAAAAGACTTCTTCTTGGCAGGAGTGGAGGTAGACTTAGAAAGTCTATCTAAGGTGGCATTTTCTGCATCCATTTGAGTGGCCTTAATTTGCCACTCCTCACCAAATAAGTTCTCACCTATACAGGGCAGATTTCGTAAGCCATCTAGGACCCAAGGTTCTAGATCAGAAGCCTGGAGCCAAGCAAGACGTCGGGCTGCTATAGCAATGCCCGAAGCCCTACCAGCACCCTCAAAGGAATCAAAAGCTGCCCTGTTGGAGAACTTTGAAATATCCAAAAGGTGTTTCACCAAGGAAATGAACTGCTCCCTCTTATCCTCAGGGAGAAAGGGGGCAAAATGCCGAACTTTTAGAGCGATTTCACTGAGAAACATGCCCATGTAAAGACTATAGGAATTAATCCTGGCTATAAGCATAGTAGCCTGGAAAATTTTCCTGCCAAAAGAGTCTAGAGTCTTACATTCTCGCCCTGGAGGAGTAGAAGAGTGCCTTTTGGTACTCTTTATCTTCTTCATTGCAGACTTCACCACAATAGAATGGTGAGGCAACTGGGTTTTTTGGAAACCAGGAGAAGGGGGGACACGGTACATGGTGTCCAACCTGCGAGAAGAAGGAGACAATGTTAGAGGAGCCTCCCATAAGTCCATCAAGTGTTCTTGAAGGATTTCATGGATAGGCAGGGTGACTGCCTCTTTAGGAGACTTAGAGTATCCTAAAATATCCAGTTTCTTTGATCTGGGTTCCTTTTCAGAGGATGAAGCAATAGAAAGACCTTTAGCCATTTCTATGATGAAGTCCTGAAAGGACAAATCCTCTGGTGGAGACATTCTCCTGTTAGGAAAAGAAGGCTCCTCAGGAAGATCAAGGGAGAACTCATCAGAATCATCAGAGGAGTTAAAATCCTCTGAAGAAGCAGAGTATCCTCTATGTGCTTCCAACGCACGATACGCATACCGTTCGGTATCGACATCGGGCGTACCGGGTATGGGATCGGTACCGGGCAAAAGCCCGGATCCAGCATGCGGAACCGATCTGCGTTTGGAAGACGATGGCCTCGGTTCCGGTATGGAAGCCATTACCGGAACCGGACCCGGTACCGCTGGCTGCGGTACCGAGGGCGTAGCAGCATTAATAAAAGCCAGAATGGCCTGCTGCATGACTTGGACAGTATTGCCCATAGACGCCACTGCTGCCTGGATGTCGGTACCGGTATGGGCCGGTACCCCAGAGCAGTACAACAGGTGATCTGTCGAGGCCGCGCCATCAATGTCAACCTGTGACCCCATGATTGCTTTGGAGGCCGGAGCCTCCCGCCGGGGTTTTTTGGCCTGGGCAGAATCCTCGAACTCAGAATTGAGAGCCTCTCGATCTTTAGAAAGAGATTTGCTTTTAGAGGATTTGCCCACTGGAGTTTTGGTTACCTGAGATCCATCCGGAGAGGAAGACCTGGATGACTGTGATGCTTCTGAAGGAAACAGCACATGGAACTTGTTGGCCCGGTTCTGCAATCCACGTTTCGACATCTGGGAGCAGGATTGGCAGTCCGGTATGGAATGGTCAGGTCCTAAACATTTAAGACACCATTCATGGGTGTCTGTAAGAGGAATGACAGCACTGCACTTGGTACACTTTTTAAAACCAGGAACTGGCTTCTCCATGAGGAGAAATTGTGTAGGCCTGAAGGCCTAACAAAGTACCAAGCTGTGCTGAAGAAAAGAAAAATATATATATATATTTTTTTTTTTTAAAGAAAGAAAGAGAGACCGGCAGTACCGGTTTCAGAATGGGGAAGGCAGGTACGCGGTCTAAAGAAAACAATAAAATTAACAATTTCTTCAGCGGTGACAGGAACACGACCTGCTGGCTCCGCGGAAAAAAAGAAACTGACGAGAGCTGGTCAGGAAGGCGGGAAGGCAGCGCGCATGTGCAGTGGGAGGCCCCAAAAGCTTTTAATCTGAAAAGCTGGGGAGCTTTCCCGCGCGGGCTCCGTCGGTACCGACGTACCCATATGTGATGACGTATTCCTGCTTGTTCCTGGAGATAGCCTTTTACTACTTAGTGTGAGAGTAGACACATCTATAAGTATGTGCAGCAACAAGATGACATATACCTACGCTTATGCTGCATGCAGGTATTCCCAGGAGCACAGGGACAGAACGCCAGCATACACATGTATTTGTATAAATTGCACAAGGATGTGTGTAGACTACACACATTCACACCAACAGACAAAAAAGAAATTGTGTGAGTCATCATTTGTGAGCTTCTGGGTGTCCGCTTCATAAAGCTACATAGCATTGGTATAAATTCTGCCCAAGCAGCCCCCGCAATGCAGGGGAGCCCAGGCAGAAGGAGGACCCACACAGCAGCATTGGCAGCAGTGTGACAAACTTACTTTAGCATGTTTGCCATGCTGGTCGTGAAGGACTAGAAAAGGGGACTGCTACTTCTGGAGAGAGATCTGCAATAGTGAGTATATACTTCTGGGAATTCTTCTGAAGGGAATCTTTTGGATTAAAGCTGATTAATCTGTGAACCCAGTGTATTTGTTAAATCAGTCAGGGCCTAGTAGCAGCAGTTTAAGTTTAAATTTAAAACACAGAAGAGAGCTTTCTGGTTAAATTTAGAACCCAGCAGAAAGCTTCTAGTTTAAATTTCATACTAAGTCAGAGCCTAGCAGCAGCAAAGAGCTTTAATTTAAATCAAATCAGAATATAACTTAGCATAAAAGGCAAAAAAGGGTCAGTATTTTTTGAGCAATAAATAAAGTCTTCTAAAGACCTTTACAAAGAGGCCTTCTACCTAGGGGACAAGAGACCTTTGAAACTTTTTAAATAGGCATTAAAGCCAGGTGGCAGGTCAAAAGGCCATTTTGAAAGACTACTTTTATCCAAGCAAGGACTGTTAATCACCCAAGAAGTTGGTCACAGCTTACCTTATTTATTTATTTATTTATTTATTTAAACAGATTTGTATTCCGCCTTTTCCTTCAATCAAAGCGGTCACATAACAATACAATACAAGTGTAAACATAGGAGACTACAACATATACAACATATACCACTTTTCATACAATCAAAGCAGTAGTAAAACGCAGGGAGTACATTACATTACATTACATGCGTAGGATAACTACATAAAACAGACACAGGATAGGTTACATTCCCTTACATACGATCTAGAAGGGGTGGAAACTGTCCATACCACCATACCTCGACCAAAGGCCATACCCGCTGGAAACTATAACAAATACAGACGCCACGGACCAACGCCTAAGGGCCACGCCAAAGGGCCCTCTGGCGAGGCCCTCAGGCACGGGCCCGCAAGGCGCGGGCGCGCCTCAGATTCGGCAGTTTAGAAGCCGGTGTTCAGGGCTGTGGAAGGCAGCTGATTGGTGGGGCATGGAGGTGAGGAGGAGCTCCCGCTCACTCCCTCCGTTGATGGCTGTTTCCCTCAATCTGCCAGCGCGCCTCAGATTCGGCGGTTTAGAAGCCGGTGTTCAGGGCTGTGGAAGGCAGCTGATTGGTGGGGCATGGAGGTGAGGAGGAGCTCCCGCTCACTCCCTCCGTTGATGGCTGTTTCCCTCAATCTGCCAGCGCGCCTCAGATTCGGCGGTTTAGAAGCCGGTGTTCAGGGCTGTGGAAGGCAGCTGATTGGTGGGGCATGGAGGTGAGGAGGAGCTCCCGCTCACTCCCTCCGTTGATGGCTGTTTCCCTCAATCTGCCAGCGCGCCTCAGATTCGGCGGTTTAGAAGCACAGGACATGGTACTGTGTAGCAGCCCTGTTTTAATGTCTTATTTCCCTCCCGAACACTCACCCACCCCTGGGATAATTGTAGCTTTATAGGTACTTATACATCTCAAAGGAAAGGAGCAGCTCTCAGGTGCAGCTCTTTATCCAAAGCAGTCATACATTAAGGACCTGAGATTTATTAAGCTTCATGTGAACAAGGTATATTAAATATATTAGGTACACTTTTATTAGTATAAGTATCCACAGCAACCCTTAGTAAGTAAAGAACTCAAAGATCTAAACACCAGCTTAAAACTAAGATGCAGACAGCAGTCCAGCAGTGAGATGGGGGCTTTTGCATTCAGTGTCACATGTATAATTTTCTCCCAATTGGTTAGAGGTCTTTTGTGTGCACTATGTGCAAGGAGCTCTTTGCTCTCAGGGAATGAGTCTGTTCTCTAGAGGTTAGAGTAGCAGACTTGGAAGACATAAGAAAGACAGAGAGGTACATAGATGAGACCTACAGGGATATAGTCCTGAAGTCCCACCTCCAGTCTGGCAGCATCCCTGTTGCCATGGAGGAGAGAGGTCACGTGACAGCAGAGCATCACCCTGGTGTGGCAGGAAGTGATCCTGTAACTAGGACCTGTCCTCCAGGTGAGGTAAAACCCTCTGGCACCTAGGAAGTTTCTCCAGAGCCATGTGCCCATGAGGGAAGGGTTAGGACAGTCGTTATAGTTGGTGATTCAATCATTAGGCATGTAGATAGATGGGTGGCTGGTGGATGTGAGGATCGCCTGGTAACATGCTTGCCTGGTGCGAAGATAGTGGACCTCACGCACAACATAGGTAAGGTCTTAGAAAGTGCTGGGGAGGAGTCTACTGTCTTGGTACATGTCGGTACCAATGACATAGGAAACTGTGGTAGGGAGGTTCTGGAGGCTAAATTTAGACTTTTAGGTAGGAAGTTGAAATCCAGAACTTCCAGGGTAGCGTTCTCTGAAATGTTTCCCGTTCCACACGTAGGACCCAAAAGGCAGGCAGAGCTCCAGAGTCTCAATGCATGGATGAGACGATGGTGCAAGGATGAGGGTTTTGGATTTGTTAGGAACTGGGGAAAATTCTGGAGAAAGGAGGGGCTCTTCTGAAGGGATGGGCTTCACCTTAACCGGAATGGAACCAGGCTGTTGGCATTAACCTTTAAAAAGGAGATAGAGCAGCTTTTAAACTAGATAATTGGGGAAAGCCGACAGTTGCCCAAGAGCGCATGGTTCGGAAGAATGTATCATTGAAGGATACTACCAAAAGCAGAGAGGTTCCAAAAAAAGAGTAAAGTAGCCCAAATGCCTTTGAGTATGGAGCAGACAGAGCTTAAAGATTCCAAATTACCCATGCCTACCAATAGCCAGATTAATATGAATAAAATACAGTCTCTAAAATGCTTGTATGCTAGAAGTCTAAAAAATAAGATGGGACAGTTAGAATATATAGCACTAAATGAGAGGTTAGATATGATTGGAATCTCAGAGACATGGTGGAAGGAGGACAACCAGCGGGACACTGTGATACCTGGGTACAAACTATATCGTAATGATAGAGCTGATCAAATTGGTGGAGGGGTTGCACCCTATGTTAGAGAGGGCATTGAGTCAGAAAGGATTAAAGTTTTGCAGGAAACAAAATTTGCAGTAGAATCTCTAAGGATTGAAATTCCTTGTAAAAAGGGGAAGGCGATGGCAGTGGGGGTGTACTATCGACTGCCTGGCCAGAATGAACAAATGGATGATGAAATTCTCAAAGAAATCAAGGAAGCTAACAAAAGTTACAGCACAGTAATAATAATGGGTGATTTCAATTACACCATTATCGACTGGGTCAGTGTCATGGCAGGACATGCTAGGTAGATAAAGTTTCTAGATGAAATAAATGACTGCTTCTTGGAGCAGCTGGTTCATGAACTGACCAGAGGGGAAGCCATATTGGACCTAGTCCTTAGTGGAACACCAGATCTGGTGCAAAAGATAAGGGTGTTGGGGCCACTTGGCAATAGTGATCATAGCATAATCGCGTTTGATTTAATTAGTGGAGGAGGGATGGTAAGGAAATCCACAGTACTATCTTTTAACTTTCGAAAGGGAGACTATGATAAAATGAGGAAAATAGTAAAGAAAAAACTAAAAGGAGCAGTTGCAAAGGTTAAAGACTTAGTTGTTATATTGTAAACCGCGCTGATACCGAATAGTGCAGTATATAAGCAACTGTAATAAATAAATAAATAAATAAATAAATCAAGCTTGGGTGTTGTTAAAATATACTATCTTGGAAGCCCAGACCAGCTGTATTCCACACTTTAAGAAAAGTGGAAGGAAGTCCAAAAACCTGCCAGCATGGTTTAAAGGTGAGGTTAGAGAGGCTGCTGTTGCCAAAAAAGCATCTTTCAGGAAATGGAAAAAGAGCCAAATGACGAAAACTGGAAACAGCACAAGCACTGGCAAGTTAAATGCAAGGCATTGATAAGGCAGGCAAAGGGAGAATTTGAGAAGAAGCTTGCTGTGGAAGCAAAAACATGTAATAAAGACTTTTTGAAGTACATTCATAGCAAAAAACCTGTGAGTCAGTTGGTCCATTAGATGATAGAGGGGTTAAAGGGGCACTAAGAGGTGACAAGACAATAGCGGAGAGACTGAATGAATTCTTTGCTTCAGTCTTTACTGAGGAAGATGTAGGGATGTTACCCATGACTGAAGTGTTATTTAAAGGTGCGGAAGAATTGAAGGAAATATCAATACATTGGGAAGATGTATTACAACTATTTGATAAACTGAAGAGTAGCAAGTTATCTGGGCCAGATGATATACATCCAAGGGTGTTGAAAGAACTGAAATATGAGATTGCAGACCTGCTATTCGTAATCTGTGAACTTTCATTAAAATCATCTGTAATACCTGAAGATTGGAGGATTGCCAACGTAACATCAATTTTTAAAAAGGGTTCCAGGGGTGATCCGGGAAACTACAGACTGGTGAGCATGACGTCAGTACTGGGAAAAATGGTAGAAACCATCATAACAAACAAAATTGCTGAACATGTAGTTAGTCATGGCTTAATAGGAGACAGCCAACATGGCTTTAGACAAGGAAGATCTTGTCTTACTAATCTGTTATATTTTTTTGAAGGTGTGAATAAACAGGTAGACAAAGGTGGGTTGGTTGATATAGTGTATTTGGACTTTCAGAAAGCCTTTAACTATGTCCCTCATCAGAGACTTTTGGCAAAACTAAAGAGTCATGGGATAGGACAGGGGTGGGCAACTCCAGTCCTGAGAGCCGCAGACCAGTCAGGTTTTCATGATGTCCCTAATGAATATTCATGGCCCTATTTCCATACAATGGAAGGCAATGGATGCAAATAGATCTCATGAATATTCATTAGGGACATCATGAAAACCTGACTGGTCTGCGGCTCTCCAGGACCAGAGTTGCCCACCCCTGGGATAGAAGACAGTGTTCTATTGTGGATCAGGAACTGGTTAAAAGATAGAAAACAGAAGGTAGGTCTAAATGGCCAATTTTCCCAATGGAGAAAGGTGAAAAGTGGTGTACCCCAGGGATCTGTGCTGGGTCCGCTGTTTTTTGACATATTCATAAATGACCTGGAAAGGGAATAACGAGTGTGGTTATCAAATTTGCAGATGACACAAAGCTATTTAAAGTTGTTAAAACCCATGAGGATTGTGGAAAATTGCAAGAGTTTCTTGATAAATTGGAAGACTGGGCATTAAAATGGCAGATGAAATTTAATGTGGACAAGTGTAAAAATAAGGCACCTAGGGAAGAACAACCCAAACTATGGTTACACGATGCAAGGTTCCACATTAGGAACCACCATCCAGGAAAATGATTTAGGCGTCATTGTGGATAACATGTTAAAACTCTCTGCCCATTGTGCAGCGGCGGCCAAGAGAGCAAATAGAATGCTAGGTATGATAAGGAAAGGAATGGAAAATAAAACAAAAGATATTATAATGCCTCTATATCGTTCCATGGTGAGACCGCACCTTGAATATTGTGTGCAATTCTGGTCGCCGTATCTTAAAAAGGATATAGCGTTATTAGAAAAGGTTCAGAGAAGAGCCACCAAAATGGTAAAGGAGATGGAAGAATACTCCTATGAAGAAAGGCTAAAACGTTTAGGGCTCTTTAACCTGGAAAAGAGACGGCTGAGGGGAGATATGATAGAAGTCTATAAATTAACGAACGGAGTGGAACGGGTAAACGTAGATCGATTGTTCACCTTATCAGAATATAGAAAGACTAGGGGACATGCAATGAAGCCACAGGGTAAACTATTTAAGACTAATAAAAGAAAATATTTTTTCACTGAACATGTAATCAAACTCTGGAATTTGTTAATGGAGGATGTAGTAAAAGCTGTTAGTGTAGCTGGGTTTAAAAAAGGTTTGGACAAGTTCCCGGAGGAAAGGTGCATAAACCATTATTAAGAAGGGACCCAGGATATCATTGCTTGACCCAATACAAGCACTGTGGAACCTGTGTCTTTTGGGGAAACTGCTAGGTACGTATGACCTAGATTGGCCACTGTTGGAAACAGGATACTGGGCTTGATGGACCTTGGTCTGACCCAGTTTGGCATATCTTATGTTCTTATTGTGCATTCTTGTAATTCTGCCACAAGCCTGGCAGCTGTTCTTTGGCAGGCTGAAGATAATAGCCACACCGTGAGACTTCCGCTCTGCGGGGAATAGCCACAGGGTCCGTGGCAAACTTACAATTATGTAAGTTTGCCGCTGTCACCACCACATGGGGGGCCCACACAATAGGAGAGGAGCACCACCGCTGCAATAATCACCACCCCTTAGCAAAACATTTCTTGGTTGCCCCTCATTGTAACTTATGGCACTGCTACATAAGCATCTATGTTGCTTTAAGACAATGTGCTTAAAATAGGCGCCTTTGTTGGGCGTCTCACGTAGGCATCGTGATATAAAATCAGGCCTTTAAAGTTATATGTATTTTCAGCCAGACTCTCCATATAATTGTGGCTGTTTTCAATTTTTTTTTTTAACTATGGTAAATTTCAGTACAGAAAAATTGAACCAGTGATTATAAAACAAAATCTAAAAGCAATCCAAAAAGCATCATTCAATTCTCCTGGAAAAAGCAAAGTCCACAAAGACACGGAGGTAACCTGAATGGAATGGCGGGTACGACTCTTGCCACCTCACCGGGCAGACTAGATTTATCTGCTGCCATTTACTATGTTTCCTCCAAGTAGAAAACAAAGGTAAAAATTCTTGAATCAAAGGAAAAAGCAAGTGACAGAGCCTACACTCCATGGCTAATTTACATTTTGGTGTGTGTTCACGAACGTGCGAACAGCTTTTGCAGCTAATGCTGCGTGATAGCTGCAAAAAGCCGGCTTCAGCTGCAAAAGTCCCACGGTATGTATAGGAGGCGCCCCCAGTATTTCCTCTGCAGATAGCATGAAGTAAACTCTGGGAGGCAAGTTGCATGGATACTGCAAATACCTCCTCTTGAGATCACTATAGCTGTATCCATGAAGCCTGCAGAAAGAGCTGCCCCCATACCTGCAGCTACGGTCGCTGCATTTCTCCTATGTTAGCTGTCTGCGGTGCGACGATTCGATGTTAGAGCAACAAAGACAGCTAGCACGCTTTAATAAACATTCTTATGCTGAGCTTAAAGAAGGAGGTACACATATTTCAGCCAAAAGATTTTTAGAAATTAGAAAACAGGACAGCTGTGTTGGTTCAAAGAACACATATTTAATGACCGGTAACAATGCATTTACATGGAAACTTAACGAACAACAAGGCTCCCATTTGCACCGCTCCTAGTCTGACAATTAAAAACGATTTACATATCTTCTGAGTTTCTCTAGATATATCAGAAACAATATTATCTTTTCAGTTGAAAAACAGTTTATTACGATTCCTAAGGAAATTATGAGAAGTCAGTCCTTATCCAAGCTTAGTGCCAAAGTCACTATCATGGTGACCGATACCACCAATTCAGAGTTCGAAGAGTCCAGTAAAGCCAATACATCTGCCATATGCATTTCATGTGAAAATCATATCTAACCTTCCTAAAATCACCTCTCTATAAGTTATACATTCGGGGAGGGGGTCATTTAATATGGCTCTGTCAAGATTTACGCATGAACAGTGCGTATATTCAGGAATTTTAGTCATTTATCTGTGTAACTGAGAACTTACACACGGAAGTGGGCTCTTAGCAAATACCAGTTAGCGTGAAAGTATGCGTGGGCATACATATGGCAGAATTTGGGAGGTGTGTGGATAGTATGAGCAAAAAGTAGGCATGGTCATTTGTGCAGGCTCTTGTAAATGTTCTCACCTGAATATACACATGTACCTTCACGCTTATGCTCTATTTTATCAAGTCAAGTACACACATGAAAATATGCGTTAACTAGGTATCGATTCATAAAATAACCCTCTCAATGGCAGCAATTCACTGCTGAATATAGAAGTTTTTCACCTGCCCGCTCTTCTCCCTCAGTGCAGGCCTGTTTTTACAATCTACAACTTTGGCCGTTTTGTTAATAAAAAGGCCAAAGTTGCTTGTACAGTCATCAGGATTATTTTTTTTTAATGCTGTCATCTAGTTGAGGCTGCTCCCAATTACATATGTGCTTCTGAATATTCCCTCCAGAGAGTTTATGTTCTTAAGTCTGTGAGCCAAGTTCAAACCCAGTTGAAATGGACGTCCCCTAAGGATGGCAAAATTCACGGGGCCACATGACTGTGACACAGGTTCTTAAAAGGTAGGATTTCAGCGAGGTGACAGTGACCCATCTGCATCTACATGAATCATAAAGGATTTCAAAAGAAGTGAGGTGTGGAAGATTCCCATTGATCTGAGGGGAAGAAAGGCTGCTGTTCGGCTTCACTCAAGGGCTGGAGGATGCCTGACACAGTACCTTTAGGATATTTTTCTCCTGCAATTCATTTGTATTTCCTGCACGTTATCTTATTTAGAAAGCACTGAGATAACTGTGCTGGCGGCCAAAGATGCCTTTGTAGATCTGTAGTTTGCTCTACACGGGCAAATGCAAATACTTTATCCTGTGATATGAAGGACCGAATGACGACCATATCGCAGTTAAAAAAAAATATTAACAGTTGCGTGACATGAAAGCATGCTTGCTTTGAAAACCTCACCGGGTTTAATTTCGTGGTTTGCTGTACACAAAAAAAGTATGCCAAATATGACAGCAGAGTGCCTGTTTGTAAGGTTTTTGTTAAGTCCTTTGTAGCTCATTAGTGAAAGAGATTTGTCATAGAGACCAGATGGAAGAATATTTTTAATCAACAGCCTCCCTTGTAATTGAGTTTAGAAATTCCTAACGACCTGGGAACTCTCTAAGAACAAACTCTATAGTCACAGAAGCTACAGGGAGATTCAGTGACAAGCTCATAAACCCAAGTTTCTTTTAGAATATGCTGATATTGAGAAGATAAAGAAAGCATTTGTTTCACAATTCGCACTACAAGGCACGTAAACATTGTTTATATTAAACTGCAGTTTTGCCTTTATTTCGTAAAACATCATTTGACTGCAGAAAAGCCGGATTGCAGAATCAATTCATTTCTCATTTCAGCTTTTTTGCTGGACTACTAGAGCAAACAAGGAGCTCAGACTTCATTCAGTTTTCACAACTGGGAATCCTCTATGCTTATCCTTAAATTATATTTCCATTTCTGGCGCCATCTTTTCCACTGGGGAAGGGAGGGGGCGTCCCATGAACCCACCGCCGTTACCCTTACTATGAAGAAATATTTCCTTATGTGGCCAGTGTAGTGAACTGTGTGAATGTTAGCTCAATGGTTTCTTTCTGGTTTACAGCTGATCTTTTGTGGACTTAGTGGACAAAAAATCGGTGTTAATCAGGGAAGGAAGACATTGTGCTAATCTTGGTGGAATTAGCATGAAAATTCATGCTAGTGACCTCCATCTGGGATTATGTCTGATGCTGAAAACTGTTCTAAAGTTTAGTGCAGTTTTTTTCATTTCCCAATAGCACTGAAACTTCAGTTGAAGTCAGTTGGAAGTTATAAAATCATCCACCAAAGACTGGAGATCCCTAGAAATGGGATTCTCAATTTGGGGATGTACAAACCCAAAGTCCTCTGACTCTGCTATGAGACAGGAAGACCTAGGCTTGGGACACCTGAAGCAAGTGGACTCAGCCCCAGAAAACCGGAGACAGAAGGACTACCATTATTGTCTTAGCGACCCTCTGAATATTGTCCTTTGGCTTGGCCCTTAGGCGGAGCACGAGAGGCGGCACAACAGATACCTCACCAGTGACCTAACTGCCGGACGCCTGACCAAGATTCCAGCGTTCTACCAACATCTGAACTGTGAGAATGTGTTTTTGCTAAATATCTCCATCTATTGTAAGCCACATTAACTTACAAAGTAACCCGATAGCATCAGCATCATAACGTATTAGATACTATCTTAGCAAAACAATTTTGCCAGTTGGAAGTCAATTTAAACTGCCAGCTTTGCACTTCTTACGGTATCACCACATTACTGCAATACTGCACTCTCTCTGTAAAGTTAGTCAATATCTTGCATGTAAACTGTACCTGCTCGATTGTGCGCTCTCATATAATTACTCCTCTGTACATAAGATTCTCACCACTGTACTATACCACATAACTGCGGGGTACTACCATACTTTTGCACTGCCCCACCTCCTAATTACAGTGTCTCACACACAATCCAAACCCTCAGAATGGCCCTCCAGGTCGCTGTCATTCTTAGCCTCTACCTCCTCACCCACTGGCTTGGAACCTCCCAATCTCTCTACATACCACATGGCAGGATTCCAATCCTGAACAGCCATGGCAAAAGATGGAATAGTCCCCCTTACGTCAACCCAGGAAGTAACACCTACCCACGCCACTCCCACCTGATACATGTAGCACTCCAACTATCCAATACACCCAACCAGGAAAAACCTTTGAGATGCCGACCCCTAAAATGTGCCATCATCAACGCACGTTCCATCCGCAAAAAATGGCCTGTTGTCCTTGACACAATCTCCTTCTATGACCTTGAGATCCTCATGATCACAGAAACATGGCTATCACCAGAAGACAACATCCTCCTCAATCAACTACTTCCCCCCAATTTTTCCATACACACGAAACATAGGGAAAACAAAAAAGGAGGAGGGGTGCTCATAATCTCCAAATCAGACCTCAACTTCCAGATTGTGGACTCTTCTAGCACAAACAGCCTGGACACCCTCTCTGTTGCTAACCAACAATGCTCCCTTACCCTGTTATATAGAACACCATCTACTTCTCCAGTTGACCTTCCAACCATCATTGACCTTGCAGCTAACACCCGCACTCCCAACAAACCAAATTGGATAATGGGTGATTTCAATCTCCCATCGCTACACCAAAACCACGCAAATGCGTTCCTTGATGCAATGGAAAACCTGGGTCTCAAACAAATCATAAATGAACCCACACATACAAAAGGGAACATTCTGGACATGGTTTTTGTGCCACATCCAGTCAAGGACAAAAGCCACAGTCTGCCAACATCAGTCGTGGATGTACCCTGGTCAGACCACAAATTGATCATTATCCAGATTCCCAGCAACAATGACCAGCTGAACAGAAGCCAACCCACGAATATCACCTCTCGAACTTCCACTAGATGCTTCCGCCCCTTCGATAGGGAACTCATCCTTTCGGAGACCCCATCACTCATCAACAAAACAACACCTGACCTTGATGAACTAATCTCTTGCTGGAATTCCAGCCTGCTTGCCATCTCACAACACCCAAACCCTAAAAATACAGCAAGAGCGAAAAGAAGATCCTCCCCATGGTTCTCTCCTGAGCTACGCGCTTCCCTTATGCAACTACGTAGACTCGAACGCCGATGGCGCCGATCACGCTCACCGGAAGATCAGACCGCATACCTAACCCACCTTGCAATACATCGAGAAACAATCTCTACCAGAATGAGACAATATCACACTGACACCCTAAAGAGATCATTGAATAAACCCCGTGACCTCTTCAATTTGGTCAAATCCCTCTCAAAGGAACCATCACCCGAGCAACACATCAACATACACCCACAAGAATTCGCTGATTATCTGCAATCCAAGATTGTACAAACTAACAAGGTCTCAGCAGTCCAATATCAAGAACCGGCGGACCTCTCTCCACTTAACTTTTTTTCCACACCATCCAATAAATGTATTGAGAACACCATAGCATCACTCAACACCTCCACTGCACAGACCGACCCATGTCCAGCTTTTTGGATCAAGGAGCTACGTGATGTGCTCAGTCCTGTCATCGCAAATATAATGAAACTCTCCTTTACAACAGGCTATTTTCCCACTTCACTCAAGCAGACTTCCATTAGGCCATTACTGAAAAACCCCAAACTGGACCCCCAAAGGGTTGACTCCTATCGACCAATAGCTAGCATCCCCATCTTAGCCAAAATAATTGAGAAAGAAGCACAACGGCAAATTCAAGATCACATAGACTCTGTTGCTCCCTTAGATAACTGCCAACATGGGTTCAGAGAACATCATGGGGTTGAGACACTACTTACTGGTCTATTCAACAATATCATCACAGGAATTGACAACATCCATCAAGGTTTTGTCCTCATTTTCCTAGACATCGCCGCGGCATTCGACTCCGTGAGTCACGAAATCCTCCTTGGAAGACTAAAAGAAAAGGGTGTCTGCAACAATGCACTAAAATGGTGTAAGTCTTATCTGGACGATAGATGGCAATATGTGAAGTCTGGATCAGAAGAGTCTAGCCACTTCCATCAAAAACAAGGGGTACCTCAAGGATCCTCATTATCCTCCTTACTCTTCAATATCTACATGCAGCCCATATGCAATATCATAAGATCATTCAACGTAAACTGCATGATTTATGCAGATGACATTCTCTTGTACATGCCTTTCTCCACAACCCACATGGACCTGACCCCACTCACAGATTGTTTCAATGCAGTTTCATCATGGCTCCAGACACAGAACCTACGTATCCAGCATAAAAAAACAGAGGTCCTTTTCATCTCCAGAGACTCCAACTTTACGCCCCCGTCCCACGTCAGTGTCAAGGAAGCTGATTTGCAAACTAAAGATGCAATAAAATATTTGGGAGTTACCCTGGACCAACATCTAGACATGAAACGCCACATAAGCAGCGTAGTCAAAGCCATCTACTTCAAAATCCGCTCCCTCAAACACCTACGCTCCCTGCTGGACCCAGACGATTTCCGTACCATATATCAAGCGCTGATCCTGCCGCATTTTGACTTTGCAAATGCCATCTTACAAGGTCTCCCCCAATCCACACTAACCCCCTTACAGCTGGCCATGAATGCCGCAGCTAGGGTCCTCTACGGTGCATCCAGAAACGACCACGTGACTCCTATTCTCAAACAACTGCACTGGCTACCAATTCACGGGAGAATCACCTTCAAATCCCTTTTATTAGCATTTAAGGCAATCAAAGGCACCTCATCCCTCTCACTCACGAATCTAATCCACATGGTCCCCCCCAACAGATCAAGAAGAACATCAGCTGTAAACTTGCTAGCTATACCAAAGGCTTCGACAAAGTCCAACACGAACACCACAAACAGGGCATTCAGTTTTTATGTCCCAAAATGCTGGAACACCCAACCCCCGACATTAGAGCCATTACCAATCTATATCAGTTCAGGAAGGCTCTCAAAACATACCTTTTCTGCCAATACTTCCCAGACGGCAACTGAACTAGATATCCCCTCCAAGAAATGACCCAATCTAGAAATGCCCTCACACTGCAGTGTAGATAGATTATGTATATAGTTAATCCAGTTATCCAAGTTTGTACTCCTGTTCAATGTAAAACCTGACAGTTTGTCGTTATGGTCGCTGTTGTTATGATGTAAACCGCGCTGATTCTAAATAGCGCGGTATATAAGAAACTGTAATAAATAAATAAATAAATTGCTAACTTAGAACGAATTTTATTGAGGTTTGTTTTTGCAATAATTTCTTTGAACATTTTGGAGAGAATGTCCCTGCATAATTCAGCTAAGCTTATATCATAGTTCTAAATCCTGGAAATAAAAATCTGCTCAAAGAAATAGGCTCCATGGCGCTATGCTTAGAATGTAACACTGACCTTCCTGAATTCAAACTGCGTGGGGAGTATGTGCACATAATTTGGTGTTCTCATGGTTATTCATCCAGTGTCTGCACACAGAAGTTGGTACTTTTCACTTGAACTGTATGTTTGCTCCCTTCAGAGTTGCTCACCTTTAGGTGCCTTCCTTATTGCAGAATCTGCACCTATGACCACCTTTTAGCTAAGTGTATTCCAACTTCAGAATTAATAGGATTTATAAGGCAAACAACACCAAGCCCCCTAATTAACTGTACTTAGATCCATGATTGAGATCCATGCCAAAGTAGGACTGTGCATTCACTAAAAAAAAAATAAAACAACAAATTCAGAAATCTCCATGGAAATTAAAAAGAAATCGGAAGCAGAAATAGATGGGTTTCTCTCTCTGCCCACTGAGATATCGCTTTAAAGCTATGCTTTACTTTTATTAAATTCCGCTGGAATGCATTTGATTCTCTTTAATGTTGTCTTTTGTTATATATGCTTAATTGTAAGAGATAAAAAAGGAACTTTTAGCATAGGGACATATATTTCTCAGCCACAGAAAAGAGCACAAAGGGGCCAGTGAAAGGAAAGCAAGGGTAGGAGCTGAAGGGTACGAGATGTTACATGTGTCTTTTGAAACATTTTCAAGCTCAGGATCAAGGTAGTTAGACAACTGTTTTATTTCTTTACCTGAATCCATTAATACGAACCTACCTAGACCAACAGTGGCCAATCCAGGTCACAATTGCTGGGCAGTTCCATGCTACTTATCCCCAGGGATAAGCAATGGTTTTTCCTAGTCTATCTTAATATCAGCCATGACCTCTTCTTTCTCATGGAAATGAGGACTCTTTTCCTCTACCTTCTGAACCGCATCGTCTTCTTCCTCCTCCTGTTAATCCACAGCCCTATCTTCCTCTGCTTGTTCTTCCCCTATTATTTGTGAAGTTGATTTATTTATTATTGGTATTTAGCTCATGTCTTTCCAGGAGAAGATCAAGGTGAGTTACATTCCGGTATAGTTCCCTCTGTTCCTTCTGGGTTGGTTGAGTGCTGGTCAACGCAACCTGAAGTCTTTGTCTGGCATGGGCTCAAGAGGGACTTGCCTGTTTCCCTTGTCTTCTCTTGGTGGCCCTGCAACTGCACCTACTGGATTGCAAACATGAAGGGAATATGAAATGAATCAGTGTAGTCAGTGTAAAACACCAATGACCTGTTACATGGCATCAACCTCAAAGCTTCAGGTAACATGGTGGTAATATAGCAATGTGCGATATGCAATAGTAAAGCCCTGAACTCTTCTGATGAAACAGCAATCACTGTATCAAGGGCACTGTGAAACGGGGAAGCAGGAATAGAAACTGCGCGTCATACATTGCAAAGGTTAGCTATGGCACTGTTCCTTGCTGTCTTCACCCACTTCACCATGTGCTTTGACTGCTCACAGCTTGTCTTAAACCAGTGTTATATAAGTTCTCAATTGGCACAGAAGAGTGAGGAAAAGAATATCTGATGTTGGTGGCTGCAAAACGCAGGAAGGATTGAGCATTAAAAAGGGATTCTGAGGTATTGACATGGGTGGAGATTAAGATCCAGTCAGTGTATCTATTTCACACAATCCGATGTCTCTTTGGGGATTAGTATTGGTTGACAGAATCCATGGTTTTAGCATGATTGCAGGGAAGGAGGGTGGAATATCTTCTACTTCTGGGGATATTACTGTGGATATGAGATACATGGTGGTGTGAGCTTCCAAATGAAGGAGAAGTCATGTTATAAATGCTACATTAATGTTATTGCTACTGTATCAATGGTTATAAAGAGATAGGGTTAGTGTTTCCTGAGAACATCTGTGGTTGCCTAAGAACATTTTTGCTCTCTATCATCAGCAGCCTAAGGGTAACAATGGGGCTAATCTAGAGCCAGATATCAGATTTCCTGGAGATGTCTCCTTGGCTCATCCCAGCAATAGTGGCATTTTCACAGGTAGCTAGGGCCTAGCGCTCAGTGGATGTGATTGATATCTGGCTGCCAGCTCCTTGGTGGATACGTTCTGCCACATCCCAATTGTTATTGAAGATGGCATTTACTTGTGGCAAATGCCACACCACAGGGCTGTCTTCCCATACAAGCTGAATCTCATGCCTGCTCCATCATACAGCACATGGTAGTTCTGTGATATGTCCTTAAATAGGAGCTTTAACTCTGCGGGAACAACATTAAATTTGTTTAGGCTAGCACTCTGTCTCTGAGACATTGTTAAGGAAACTGAGTATGCACGTATAACCCTATTTTATAAGTGTGCACAAACTTTGCTGTTAAGTAGGCACACATATTCATAATGAACAGGTGCCAATTTCTTAAGCACCTTGATTAACAAAGTTGGGCACAGTTTGGGCGTCATTAGTGTAAATGTCTACTTTCCGCCAATAGTAGGCATCCAGTTCCCATCTTTCCCTAATTTGATGTGGTAATGGTTTTTAAGGGCCAGATTCTACAGTACCGAGACATCTAAAGCCTAGATGATGTACACAACTGTGTGATACTGTGATTTTTTGCTTCTAATTCCTGAGGCCTCATCCACTTTTTTATATAAGGCTCTAGCAGGATTTTATGACCCTCCCTGGAACATAAAGTGAAAACGAACAGGTGTGGGCATATCAGTTGCTTTTTGTTCTTTCAGATGGTACAGTTTGCATATTTTGGATGCTTGATCTTCTAGTTTGATTGCAGAAGGGTTTGTAGGTTTAATTGTGAGTGATTTTGAATATTAATAGCAGGTCTGCTAACCAGCTAAAATGCTTTGAATAGGCTCCCTAAGTTCCTAAAGCCTGCACCAGGTCAGCCATGCTTGTTTTTCATGTGTGTGCCCCAGCCGTCCCTTGCATCCTTCACTGAGGACTGTGGTTGCACCGTTGCCCTGCAGTTTAGTGAAAGGATGTGGATGTGTCTGGATATCAAACCCGCCATACTGGAGTCCCATGACTGATGGCTTTCTTAAGTTTCAATGCAGCCACTTGTTCTCTGAGGCTAAGTGGCTCTTTGTCTTCTACTAATATTTTTCTGTTCAAGTGGCCTACAATAGCCATGACACATACAGGAAAGATACCTAATGAAATCATGGATACTGAGGAGTCACAGCATGCGTGTGATGGCAAGTTAGGGCCTAACAGCTGGTCCATCAGCTTTAAATGAGGCTCTGATAGCATGTGTCTATAGCTCAGGAATTGCTTTTCTGGAAAGGCCAAGTAGAGAAGCTCTGAGGTGGGAGGTTACTACAGCAGGCATTGGTCTGACGCACATACTTGGTAGACAGCCGAAAGCCCTTTGCTAATGCTTGTGTTGCTACACAGTAATTTGGACCCTGATGGTTCTATCCCTGAGTCTCAGGATTGGGCCAGCAATGCTATCCTTATGGCCAGATTGGGAACTGTGAGTACCACATGGCACTGTGTATATTTGTCAGTAGTACAGCTGAAAGCATGTGATGCGTTGAAAAGCAAGACAAAACTCAGACTAGTATGTCTGCATGCTCTGATATTTACACCATGGAGCCTCCAAAGAATTCTGAAATTTTGCCCTGTGTGTCAGCCGTCACATCTCAGGGCCTGTTAAAACTTTGGACAGCAGGTTAAAGGTTTCTGTGGCTCAGTAGAGACCAGACAGTTTACTCTTATCTCGTAACAGACACGTTTCACCTAGACTGTTGGAGTATGATTGATATAGAAGGAGCACTAATTGGTGGCCAAGTCACATGTATGATGGCTGAAATTGTAGCTCTCTGTGCCAGACAGATGCGTTCTGTTGATCTTTCGGTATAGCCATGTACATAGTTTTTTGTCTGTATTTCTCAATCAAAAGGTTTCTGTTCTCTGCACCTATCTGTCATGTGGGAAAAGCCTTGGTGTCTTGGAATGTGGCACGACACAAATGTTCACACTGGAAGCCAAGGGATGAGGTCAGTGCATAGGCACCAAGGGTAAAATCAGCAGGGGTACTTTGGAGTGCACTGTGCAGCCTCTGACTTATATATATATCTGGCCGCAGCTTCTGTCATGTTTACTTGATGCAGTCTTCAGATACAGCTGGAACTCCAACTACCTAGAAGTTGGTCTTCACTAACTATTCAGATGGGGAGAGGCTGCATTCTAGGATATGGAGGACTGTGTTATGAGGGCAAGGACATAAGAGGCTTGCCCGTGCTAAAGAGAGTGTTTCACCCATGTCACCCTCACCCTCCATTGGTGTCTGGTAAAGACCACAGAAGTGTGCCTAAAGAGCTAAACTCTACGGCACTACAGACAGGACATTAAGCATTATCATCACCGGTTAGCATTGGGGCATGCAGTGGTAGTACCCTCAGATATTCCTTGGCACTAACTGTATTAGCGCCGTTGAATATCCTAGATAAGGGGATTAATGCAGTTAGCAGGTTTGCAATCCATGTGAATCCTTTTGAACATCCCCCTCAATAGTTTTTCTCTACATATTTTTGGTTCTATCTAATTTTTCTGAAGAGAGGCCTTAGTCACTATTACTTTTATGTTGATGCAGTAAAGATTCTGTTTCTATTTCTTAGCACACATCTCGAAAATACGTCTTAAGAACCTGTTCTTGCTTCCAGTATAAAATAGATGAAATATACACCTAGCTGGTGTAGTCTAACTCATCCCTGCCTCTGCAAACAACAGATGAAAAGACAAACCAATTTCCCAGTTCCTCAAACATCTGCCTCTACCTCGTCTATTGATTACCTGAATGATTGCCGAGATAAGTATGCACCTTTTCCAATTACTCAATCATTTGTGTTCCTTACTTCTGATAATAGAGCCCAGTCTGGCCTAGCTAATGCATCCCGATCAATAAAGTCAACCTCGCTGAGTATAATGAAATTTCAAGTCATATGTTAAGATCCCAGTTACAAGTCAAGTATTACAGAAAATTAATGATGGCTGACCATTGCTCCTTCTGACATCTGGACTTCAGCTCCCAGAAGTTTCTAAAAACAAAGTGATAGGCAAAAAAAAAAAATCAGTAAAACAGATAACAACTGTAAAGTGGGATGAAGAGCTACTATTTATCTTTCCTGATAAGAATGAATCTAAATTTTTGAAATGACCCCGGAGGCTGAAGTTGGAAAACTCTGCTTAGCTTTATGTGGTGTTCTACTGCTATAGAACTATCCTTAACACTGCCTATAATTTTCATGACTAGTATTATTCTAAAGGTAAGAAAGGCAGCGAGACATTGAATAGACCTGTTATATGTGACACAACATCCAGAGCTGGAAGGATGCTGGTGACACCTTGGCAAGTCACGCCTAGGTAGACTTGATAAATATGGCTTAAAGGAGATGAGCCCCAATGAAGCTGGCAAAGGGAGGCTGTGCTCTACTAATTTATTGGCATTCTTTGATAGGGAAAATAAGCATCTTGATAAGAATAGGCTTCTATTATATCTGGATTTTCATGAGGAATTTAATGAAGCCCCTCATGAGAGACAATTTGGGAAATTAAAACGTCACGGGGTATCTACATGAGGTGAGAGAGTGATACATAACACATTTATTTCGTCATTGGGAACATACAAAACGTGCTAACTGGGAGAAGGTACGTAATCAGCGACATCTGGGGCTAGGGATGTACGTTTGAATAGTGCACATATAAGTATATGAATTAAAGTGCATACAATTAACTTACAGGTGCAATAAAGCTATAGCATGCATAGAAGGCCTGCAATTAAGACAAATGTGTGCAAAATATTTTATAAAAATTAAAAAATCACTAAAATGTGTTTTAAACGGAGACTCACTGAACTTTTTTATGGCTCTGTACATCCCTATCTGGGACATAGAAAATCCTTAGAGGTGGGGTAGCAAAGGAAAGTCAAACATCAGATGAGGTCATCGGTATTGGAAGGAGAGAGGAAACTGACAAACTAGATAATCCTTGCGAACTTCTTTGTTGTTATTTTTGATTTAGTTCAATCTGTGAAGCTGGCAACCATTTGGGCTCAAAATCTGATTCTCAAAGAGATGGTAAAAGTCAAACCTTTCCCGGGGTCTGGTTTCATGCCGGGTGAACTTAACTCTGGCAATTGGTGCCTAAAGGTGCTTAGGAAGAGAAGATGGCGTGGCCTCCAGGAATCAATTACCGAAGGCCATGCTCACTTTTTTTAGGTCAGTTATTGTAAGTCTATTTATAGCAGCATTGCCTATACACCATCCCGGCTCCCAGTCTCCAGTGCAAGCAGGGTGATGGATTTGTAGTCAAATGAGGAGTTTTCTTCCTCCGCACGTAGGATATATGGGATGTTTAGGGGCTCAGAGCTGCCAGCTTCATGGTCTATTTGCTGTTGCCAGTGTCTGATGAGACGCAGCAGGTTCTGTGGGTTTGAGATAGGAATATTGAAGTGATTACATTGATTTTGCTATGTTGCGCCAACTAAAGACAGTGATGCCAATAGTTCAGAGCTCCTGCTGGGCTTCAAGCTTGTTAAATATGATTCCTTCAAACCGTATGCCATCTGTATATAGCATGGTTTTTTAATGCTGTGTTTTGTGATTAATTGATTCTGGTTTGTTAATATTTGTTTGTTGTGTCTTTTTGGGGGATTTTAGTTGTTTAATTAAATGTTTTATTTTATTTATCATTGAAAATTATGTTTTGTGCTTAATTTTCTACCTGCTCTGTAGTCTGAATTTGGGGAAAGGTGGTCAAGTAAAGGTGTCAAATAAATAAATACATACAGGCGACACTACTATTCATCATTTATATAGCACTACAAGGCGTACGCAGAGCTGCACGTTTACTAAGGTGCACTACCTGGTCGCATGGGTTTAGCTTGTGGTATGTACCCTGTGTTAAAAGTCAAATCAGGGCCCCGTGCTAAAATCTCAAGGTAACTGGGTAGCGCATGATCACGCAGAGAATTGGCAGGTTGAGGGCAGAACATGGATGTGGAATGCGCTTTGTGGTTCATGCGGCCATTTGTGTGTGCACTAAACACAAAGGATGGCAGTACGTGCACCCACTTACCAGTTAATGTTGTGTGCTAGCTGTAGGGGAATAGACACAAAAGTCCCCTAAAATTAGCTACCATTACGTTTCCAAGTAACAGGCCCCACAGTATCTCATTTCTGTTCAGACTTAATCCTGAAATTGATACCAAATGCATATAAATATTTCAGAAGCGTGCAGGGACTTCTGTTAGCTCCAAATACCCTTTCAAACTTCTTTCAAGCTGTGTCAGATTTCACATTAAACATAGGACCTATAAAAATTTTAGATCCTAGAAAGGATGGAAACATTTTAAAAAGCAGAAAAAATAAGGAAAAAAATATTGAGATAGTAATTTAATTTAACTAAAACTTCAAAATTACATTTCAAAAACATAATTCCAGAATTTTAATGGGAAAATGGATATGCATGCTTCCCTCTCTTCAAACACTAGTAACTAACGAAAACGAGCTGAAACAGAATGTTTGCGATCAGCTCTAAGGGCTCCAAATCAATAATCATACGCTATCTCATGCCTGTGCTAGAAACCAGAAGCATTGACGTGATGGTTGCCCAACTCACTCCATCATTAGAAGAGCTTAAAGTGCCTCATGTCAATCATGGCAATTCAGTTAACGTTTACCCCTCTTTTTGCACTTTGGAGTCTTTTAGTTAGTAGCTGAATTATACTTGTGGCTCTTCCCCTCTCCTAATATCCTCTGGATGAACTGGGTAGGTCACACTGGACAAGAATGATGTTCTTTGCACTCTTGGGGTCCTCTACTGAGTTTAGAGTTTCCCCTGGCCACACTTCTGGGTAACAGAACTTCTGCTATGTCAGACTAGGAACTGTCCTACTTCTTTGTCTCTTCACACTTGAAAACACACTGATCAGAGTGATTAAGGGAAACTTTTCACCTCAATAGAAATCACACTCGGGATCCACCCAGAGCCTCTCATGGCTGCTTCAAGCATCGTCATCTCTCGAGTCTCAGAAACTCTGGCCTGGAGCTCTTGCTGTGCTTTAATTTTTTTTATCCTTACCAAAGTCTCCAGCAACTTGTTCCTTGCCAAATCCAAGGGCCTTTACTCAATCCTCATCCTTCTTGACCTTTCTGCTGTCTTTGACCCTGTAGTTCATCACCTTTTTCTTGATATCCTGTCCCAGCTTGGATTTAGCGGCTCTGTCTGTCCTGCTTTTCTTCTTATCTCTCCCATCACAGTTTTAATGTACTGTATGTTCTGGTAGATCCTCCTCTAGTGCCATCATGTTTTCAGTTGATGTACCTCAGGGCTCTGTCTTGGGATCTCTCCTTTTCTCTCTCTACACTCAGTCCCTTAGTTCACTTATTTCGTCCATACTCTTCAGTACCATCTTTATGCTGATAACTCTCAGATCTACTTCTCTATACCTGAAATCTCTCCAGGAATCCAGGCTAAGATCTTTCCTTACTTATCCAACATTGCTACCTGGATGTCTCACTGCCATCTGAAACTGAACTCCTTATCTTTCCCCTTATTTATTTATTTTATTTTATTTATTTTACATTCTCTTATATACCGTGCTATTCTGCATTAGTGTGGTTTACATTGAACAAACTGAAATTACATTGAACAGGGCATTATAACTTGGAGATAACTATTTTACAGGGAACATGGGCTATGGAGGGTTAAGTGGCTTGCCCAAAACCACAAGGAGCACCTGTGGGACTAGAAACCCCAGTCCTTCTGGCCCAAGGTTGCTGTCCTCTAGTGGGATTTGAACCCCCGACCTTCCGGCCTGAAGTACCTTGCCCCAACCACTAGGCCACTCCCCCTTAAATCCACTTCCCCCCTTACTCCTTTTTCTGCTCTACTATCTCTGCACACATCCAACATATAACTGCAACCTGTCGCTTCTTTCTCTATAGCATCAGGAACATTTGTTCCTTTCTATCTGAACACACTACTAAGACCCTTCTCCACTCTCTATTCACCTCCTGTCTTGACTATTGTAACCTGCTCCTCGCTGGTCTCTCTCTGAATCATCTCTCTCCCCTTCAATCTGTTCGAAACTCAGCTGCAGGGCTTATCTTCAAACAATGTCGCTGTGCTCATGTAACCCCTCTTCTCAAGTCGCTTCACTGGCTCCCTATCCATTTCTGAATCCAGTTCAAATTTCTGCTACTACCTATAAGTGCATTCATTCTGCGGCTCCTCACTACCTTTCCTCTCTTATCAATCCCTAGACACCTCCTTGGGAACTCCACTCCTCTGGCAGATCCCTTTTACCTGTGCCCTTCTCTGCTACTGCCAAATCCCGATGTCGTTCATTCCAATAGTGGAAGGAAGTCCAAAAAACTGCCAGCATGGTTTAAAGGGGTGGTCAGAGAGGCTGTGGTTGCCAAAAAAGCATCTTTTAGGAAATGGAAAAAAGAGCCAAAACGACGAAACCTGGAAACAGCACAAGCACTGGCAGGTCAAATGCAAGGCATTGATAAAGCAGGCAAAGGGAGAATTTGAGAAGAAGCTTGCTGCGGAAACAACAACGCGAAATAAAGATTTTTTCAAGTACATTCGTAGCAAAAAACCTGTGAGAGAGTCAGTTGGTCCATTAGATGATAGAGGAGTTAAAAGGGCACTAAGAGGTGACAAGGCGATAGCAGAGAGACTGAATGAATTCTTTGCTTCAGTCTTTACTGAGGAAGATGTAGGGATGTTACCCATGACTGAAGTGGTATTTAAAGGTGCGGAAGAATTGAAGGAAATATCGATACATTGGGAAGATGTATTACAACTATTAGAGAAACTGAAGAGTAGCAAATCACCTGGGCCGGATGGTATACATCCAAGGGTGTTGAAAGAACTGAAATATGAGATTGCAGACCTGCTATTAGTAATCTGTGAACTATCATTAAAATCATCTCTAATACCTGAAGATTGGAGGATCGCCAATGTAACACCAATTTTTAAAAAGGGTTCCAGTGGTGATCCAGGAAACTACAGACCGGTGAGCCTTACGTCAGTACCGGGAAAAATGGTAGAAACCATCATAAAGAATAAAATTACTCAGCATGTAGATAGTCATGGCCTAATGGGAGACAGCCAACATGGCTTTAGACAAGGAAGATCTTGTCTTACTAATCTGTTATGTTTTTTTGAAAGTGTGAATAAACAGGTGGACAAAGGTGAGTCGGTTGATATCGTGTATCTAGACTTTCAGAAAGCCTTTGACAAGGTCCCTCATCAGAGACTTTTGGCAAAACTAAAGAGTCATGGGATAGGAGGCAGTGTACTACTGTGGATCAGGAACTGGTTAAAAGATAGAAAGCAGAGGGCTGGGCTAAATGGCCAATTTTCCCAATGGAGAAAGGTGAATAGTGGTGTACCCCAGGGATCTGTGCTGGGTCCGCTGCTTTTTGACATATTCATAAATGACCTGGAAAGAGGAATAACGAGTGAGGTTATCAAATTTGCAGATGACACAAAACTATTTAAAGTTGTTAAAACCCAAGAGGATTGTGGAAAATTGCAAGAGGATCTTGATAAATTGGAAGACTGGGCATCAAAATGGCAGATTAAATTTAATGTGGACAAGTGCAAAGTTATGCACCTAGGGAAGAACAACCCAAACTATGGTTACACGATGCAAGGTTCCACATTAGGAACCACCACCCAGGAAAAAGATTTAGGCGTCATTGTGGATAACATGTTAAAACCCTCGGCTCAGTGTGCAGCGGCAGCCAAGAGAGCAAATAGAATGCTAGGTATCATAAGGAAAGGAATGGAAAATAAAACAAAAGATATTATAATGCCTCTATACCGTTCCATGGTGAGACCGCACCTTGAATATTGTGTGCAATTCTGGTTGCCGTATCTTAAAAAGGATATAGCATTATTAGAAAAGGTTCAGAGAAGAGCCACCAAAATGGCAAAGGGGATGGAAGGATACTCCTATGAAGAAAGGCTAAAAAGGTTAGGGCTCTTTATCCTGGAAAAGAGACGGCTGAGGGGGAGATATGATAGAAGTCTATAAATTAATAAACGGAGTGGAACGGGTAAACGTAGATCGATTGTTTACGTTATCAGAATATAGAAAGACTAGGGGACATGCAATGAAGCTACAGGGTAAACTATTTAAGACTAATAAAAGAAAATATTTTTTCACTCAACGTGTAATCAAACTCTGGAATTTGTTACCGGAAGATGTAGTAAAGGCCGTTAGTGTAGCTGGGTTTAAAAAAGGTTTGGACAAGTTCCTGGAGAAAAGGTCCATAAACCATTATTAAGAAGGGACCCAGGATATCAATGCTTGACCCAGTACAAGCATTGCGGAACCTGTGTCTTTTGGGGAAACTGCTAGGTACGTATAACCTAGATTGGCCACTGTTGGAAACAGGATACTGGGCTTGATGGACCTTGGTCTGACCCAGTATGGCATATCTTATGTCCTTATGGTTCAGCCACTGCCAAGATAAGAGAACTGAAAATGTGGCCTCTAATGGGATACTATTCAATTCTGTATTTGAAGGATTTAAGTTGTTGTCAGTAAAATAGCAGCCATGGCAGATAGAGTGTTGGGCCCGATATTCAGAAGGCGTTTACACGGTTTATAACCAAGTAAAGCATGTAGATGTCTTCAATGGGGATATTCAATGGTACCTAGAGGTTAGAAGGCTATATTCAATGGCACTATGTTCCATATGTGCCCCGATGGTATCCAGTTAGCATCGGGGCATGTTGAGAGCATTCTGGGGCAGAGCGGAAACAGTGACTGCCGCTGACCATATAGCGGTGATATTGGACCACTACACGGTTAGCAATCTGTGGCTAAAACTTGCCAGCTTTTAGCTTGCCTAGTTCTAGCCATGGATCGCTAACTATGTAGTGGTCCAATATCGCCACTACAAGGTTAGGCTTTGTGAGGGATTCCACCTGGTGCTGAACCCAGTTATTCAATGCCATCACTGTGGCATTGAAATCTGGGGTTAGGAGTGAGCGGTGTGGTGATGAAAGCCCTTTGGAAGGCATGAAACTGGATGAAAATCCTGAATTCCCCATAGAAGTGGATGGTAGTGCACAGGTGCAGGGGAATTACAGCCCAGGTCAGAAGCAAAGTCAGCTCCCTGCAAGAGTCAGACCACGCCCTAGCTCAGGGGTGGAGACAGGATTCCCTGCTGATTGGTCACATGGGGGCAGAGAGCAGGGAAGGCCCAGCAGGCAGCAGTGGTTAAAAACACGTGCAAAGCAAAGCAAGAGAGAACCACCGAGAGGCGGCTGCAGAGAGGCCTCTAGAGCAGTGGTTCTCAACCTTTTTTGTACCGTGACCCCTTTTACCGTTGGTCAACTTGTGATGACCCCCAATGATAAAATCAAATGCGTCTCTCTTCCTTTACTGTTAACGCATTGTCGCTGTAATCATTTGTTGAATTATTAATATATTATAGGCCTTTGCAATATGTTTTTTATTTATAAAACACTTATTTAAACCACAATAATTAATCACAAGTAACAATTTTGATTTCAAAATTATGATGATTTGTAGTCAATCACTAATATGAAATAAAGTTATTTTTTCTACCTTTGTTGTCTGACCAATTTATTCTCTGATCATGCTGGTCCCGATCTGAGGCTTCTGCTTTTCCTGTCTTCTCTTAGCTCTCTTTCTGTGGTCTATGGTCCCATCTGCCATTTCTTATCTCTTCTTTCGTTTTCTTCCCTTCTTTCCATCAGCTATTTCCAGTCCCAGTAACCCTCCCCAGTATCAGCCCCTTTCCAGTCCTCACTCTCCCAGTACCTTCCAATGTCAAACTTGCATTCCCATGACTGCCACTGGTGTCACATTCCCTTCCAGTCCCCCTCCTTCCCCACTGGACAGTCCCTTCTAGTACAAATACCATGGCAGCCCTCTCAGATCCACTCCCTTCCAGTTTCCATTCTCCCAATCCCCTTGTATCAGCCCACTTGTAGCCTTAGCCCCCAGTTTTTCTTCCAGGGCCAGCAGCTCTATCCTCCCCTCCCCACAATCAGCCCATTCCCAGTCAAAGCCCCCCCAATCAGCTCACGTTCTAGTGCTAATCCCCCCTCAACCCCATTACCCCCAGTGCTAGCCTCCCCTAATCAGCCCAATACCAATCCTACCCCCCCCATCAGCTCATTACCAGTCCTAGCCGCCCCCCTAATCACTCATTTCCAGTGCTGGGTCCCCCCTCAACCCCCCCATTACCAGTGCCAGGCTCCCATAATCAGCCCATTTCCAGTCCTAACCTCACCGATCAGTTCATTTCCAATGCTAGACCCCCATCAGTCCATTACCAGGTCCTACCCCCCCCCCCCTTGATAAGTCCATTCCCAGTCCTAGCCTTCCCTAATCACCCATTACCAGTCCTAGCCCCCCCCCCATCTGCCCATTACCAGTGCTAGCTCCCTCATCAGCCCATTATAATCCTAACCTGCACTGTCTCTCGCCTCTGTCCAGCATTTATCCCGTCTGTCCAGTATGTCCCCCTGTCTCTCCCCAATGTCCATTCCAGCCCCCCCCCTCCATGTCAGCCCCCTCCTTCCCACTGTCCATGTCAGCCCCCCTCCCGCCATCCCTGTAAGCCCCCATCCTTCCATCTGTCCATGTCAGCCCTCCTCCCTCCATCCATCCATCCATATCACAGCCCCCTTCCTCCCCTCCCTCCCTCCATCCATGTCCGCCACCCTCCTTCCATCTGTCCATGTCATCCCCCTCCCTCCCTCCATTTCAGCCCCTTCCTTCCATTTGTCCATGTCATCCCCCTCTCTCCATCCATATGAGCCCCCTTCCTCCATCCCTCCATCCATGTCAGCCCCCCATCCTTCCATCTGTCCATGTCAGCCCTCCTCCCTCCATCCATCCATGTCAGCCCCCTCCCTCCATCCATATCAGCCCCCTTCCTCCCTCCCTCCCACCATCCAAATCAGCCCCCATCCTTCATCTGTCCATGTCACCCCTCCTCCCTCATCCATCCATGTCAGCCCCCCTCCCTCCATCCATATCAGCCCCCTTCCTCCCTCCCTCCCTCCATCCATGTCAGCCCCCATCCTTACCATGCTGTCCATGTCAGCCCTCCTCCCTCCATCCATCCATCCATATCAGCCTCCTGTCCTCCCTCCCTCCATCCATGTCAGCTCCCCCAATCCTTCCATCTGTCCATGTCAGCCCCCCTCCATCCCTCCATGTCAGCCCCATCCTTTCCATCTGTCCATGTCAGCCCCCCTCCATCCCTCCATGTCAGCCCCCATCCTTCCATCAGTCCATGTCAGCCCCCTCCCTCCATCCATATCAGCCCCCTTCCTCCCTCCTCCATCCATGTCAGCCCCCATCCTTCCATCTGGGTCCATGTCAGCCTCCTCCCCTCCATCCCTCCATGTCAGCCCCATCTTTCCATGTCCATGTCAGCCCCCCTCTGCCGATGTCAGCCGTTTGCAGGTTCCCTGCCCCCCCATCAGCCCTCTTCCTCATGTCTGCCTCGCTTTAAGGCAGCCGCGGCTCCCTGCCTCTTAGGGAACCGCGGCTGTACCTGTAAAAATCGTTGCGGAGCCCTCCTGTCTCGACGGGCTCCGTGCAGCATTGTCCCGCCTCCAAAGGAAGTTGTTTGCCACTTCCTTTGGAGGCGGGACAATTGCTGCACGGAGCCCGTCGAGCCAGGAAGGTCTCCGCAACGATTTTACAGGTACAGCCGCCGGTTCCCTATGAGGTCAGGGAGCCGCGGCTGCAGAAGAAGGCAGTGAGTTTAAAGGATTTTTGCCGCTGCGAGAAGCGGACTCGGCAGCGGCAGCAACTTGTGCGCGTTTTTTTAAAACTTGGTGGAGGCTAAGCGACCCCCGCCAAATCCTGTGGCGACCCCCGTGGGGGTCGCGACCCACAGGTTGAGAACCGCTGCTCTAGAGTCAGCTGGAGAGAACCACCCAGAGAAGAACGGGGAGACAGACAAGGAGAAGCACCCAGGGGAGCGTGGAGAGAAGCACCTAGGGAAGGAAACAGAGAGGCAGTGGCAGTCTCATGCTGGAGCCCGGACACAGATACAGACCGGGAGGAGGAAGAGAGAGAGCCAGCAACTGAAGACAGAGGCACGAGTGAATGGAGGAGAGCTGGACGTCAGGCCAGGAACAGGAACAGCTGTGAGAGCTGGAAAGGTCCCAGAGAAAAGAAAGAAAGCATTTACCTTAGCGGGACTGGCATAGGAGAGAAGGAGCCTGCATTTAAAAGCCTGGAGAGACCCAGGAGGAAAGAAAGCAGTGCTTATGTGAAGAAACAGCCTCAATGTAAAGCCAACACTTTCATTTCTGATAATATAGCAGAAAGACAATTTGCTAGCTTTAAAGGGCAGGAGGCTGAGCCCTCACCTACCACGATTAAGAAGTGGATAGAAAGCTTATCTGATGTTAAAGGCCATAGCTCTGATAACAGTGAAGCCTGTGAGACCTCTAAGCTAGAGGCCTTAAGGAAGCTATTCTCTGAAGAGAAGTTTCACTCCCCAAAGTTAAAAGTGCCAACAAGGGCTGAGTTGCTGTGGGGCCATTTTCTGGAGTTCCTGAAAGAAAGGAAGTTTGAGGAAGCTCCTAATTGTGAGAGAGACTCTGTTTACCCCAACGATAGTGAGGGGATGCAAATAGATGCATCTGAGCCTTGCTCTGAATATTTGCCTATGCCCATGGATTGTTCTTTGGCACAAAGAAAGAATTTCATAGCTGTGAACAAGAACAGAGAGTCTGAAAACCCTATAGGAAAATAGGGGCAGTTCTTACCTTGTTTGAAGAAAGCTAATTCTGTGTATTGTATCACTGGCTGAAGTAAAGAAGCAGTGAGGAACTGTGTGCTTGAAAAGGAAACCCAGCTGTGACAAAGTTTTTTGAAACTCTGCTAACTGACCACACGGGGCAGTTCCAGGTGAATGTGTAGGAAAGCAGAACAGCTGAGAAGTGAAAAGATTTTTGTTTGTTATGCTCCTGGTTTAAAAATCCTGATTTCATCTTTTTCCTTTGGAGATGTATCCTCCTGCCTTAGTTGTGTATGAGCCCTAGCGTGTTTTGGAAATCCCCACAAATAAATTTTTTCTTGCATGCCTTACCACCGACTCAACTACATTATTTCCCTAGAGGAGTAAAGAATACTACAAGACCCAGAATCCTCTGGTGTTTATAAAAGAACTTTATTCCAAAAGGACATACAAGGCCGTCTTCCAAGCTGTAAGCCCCTGGGCCCAGCTGGAGGCATCGCAGCGGTCAGGACTATGAGAGATCCATTTTTCAGTCTGATGGTGGTTTATCCTATTAGCCTGTTTAAGAAACTCATCAAAGTGAATGTTGATATATTATACACAGGGGCTCTTCTCTTTTCACCATGAATGTTTTACTATTGTTCACAAAGCTTCTTGACACATCCATATCCTACTATCTCAAACGCTAGTGCAGGCTTTAACTTCTCAAACATTTTCTTTTTCATCTCAGGCACAAGTCATCTTTTATTCTGTTATAGTCTGGAGCTGTTTACATATCTTGAAATAGGTCCCAAGGTGGTGAACCGGATCAGAAACTGATTGACAGATGACAGAAGGTAAAGGTAAGTGGAACTCACTCAGAAGAAAGGAAGGTACATAGTGGCGTGCCTCAGGGATCGGTCCTGGGACCGATACTGTATAATGTATTTGTGAATGATATTGAGGAAGGACTGATTGGAAAAGTCTGCCTTTTTGCAGATGACATGAAAATTTGCTATAGAGTGGATACTTCTGAGGGAGTGGACAACATGAGGAAAGATCTAAAAATGCTGGAGGAATGGTCTAATGCTTGGTAGTTAAAATTTAATGCAAAGAAATAGAGGGAGAGAGGTTGGTGTGCCGTCATATACTATGGGGGGGTCATTCTGATCTGTGTTTAGCAGGTCTGGATGTCTGATCCGGACGTCCAGACATGGTAAACATCAGGATCGTGCTGCGGCGACAGAGCTCCCCAGGGACAGGAGGGAGAGAGCCATGGGAGTGTAGCAGCAGATAAGCATGCAATAAATAAATCCAGGAGTCTTTTCAAGGATCCAAGCCAGTTTAATGTGCACATGGCTCAAGCAATAAGCAATTTCAAAATGGCTGAGCAATGGTTTCTAGCAAAACAACAGCTTTTATAGCGTTCTTCTCCATTCTAGGTATAGAGAAACTTTTCATTGGTCCCAGTACCCCTCTCACCCATCTATTGGTCCCGGTACTGATATGGCTACCCAATAGGGACTCTGGTCTGGGCCCAGCACCTGGTTGCCCCCCTTCTAGTCCCAATTACAATGGTCAGTGTCTCCAACTTGTTACTTCTCTCCTCCAAGGTCGCTGAGCTTGTTAAAACATATGGGAAGCAGAGGCACTGTGACCTTGCTCTCTGCAGAGTTAATTAATTCCATAGAAGCATAGCACACCTTATCAGTACCAATTAAACTTGTTTTTCTTCTATTTTCCAAGTTTCGTTTCTGCTTAGCTATGTTCAGTTAAACTGAGTTAAGTTTCGATTCTTATAGCTACAGTATTCACAAGTGGGGGTTGGGACTCAGGCCTCACTTATAGGCCTTTCACAATAGTAAACCATACTAGGCCATAGCCTACCATATTCCTAGGCCATAGCCTACCACATTCCCCCCTTTGATTATTCTCACCCGCAAGTGAGAAAGGGTGAGAATCAAATCACATAATACTAGGTAAAGGTATCACTCTGTGGTATAGGGTAGTAAGTTCACATAGCTAGCATCTTTGTAGCTGTCTTACGCTCTACAGTGTTATTAATAACTGAAGTGATCATTTGCAAGCAAAATGGCAAGAAACAAGGGAGCAACAAGCAGATAGTCAAAGTCCATAGTTTGGCAAGAGTGGGAAAAAGAACTAAAGGATTAGAAGGTTCAGTTGCATCTTTGTTGTGCTGTCGTAAAGCTTCTGATTTAGACAGACCAGCTGTCCATCCTTCGTAGTAGATTGTGGTCCAGTCTGAACAAAACACAAACTGTCAACAATGTGGTGGGCCAATACCCACTCACTAGTAGTATTATGTAAATCAGTCTGATTGTATAGGATAGAATAGTTCAGTTCTTGCGTCTCCCAGGGCCACTGATCTCCCATCTTAGTTCCTCCACAATAGAAACAGTCAGAAGTGTGGAAACTAGATGCTATTGCTCCAGCAAGTTCAAGAAACAAGTTCTGGTGGTGGTATGAGGAATTGCAATGGTGGCTTGCATAGCCTTGTAGAAAGTCAAGATCTAGAACAACTTTTGGATTGGAGAGTATACCAATGCAAGTATAGGAAGAATGATAAAACAAGGTCTGAGTGACCTTCGGTCCAGTTCATGTTGTACTTATACAGGCTGCCCAGGGAGATAAGGCAAAAGTCATTTCAAAGCACTCCAAGGCTGCTATCACGATGAAACAGTAGAGAATCATGATGAAAGTTCTCTGAAGAATTAGTGCAAGTCTTTGAAAAACCAGTGCAATCTGTTGATAATTCTTGACCACGAAGTCTTCTTCTTCTTTACTGTACGTTGACCTGTTTTGCTCTCAGTAGCATGCAACAGGTGTAGCGTTGATTGTAGATCCTCAAGCTTCCGCTGTACATGACCTTACCAATTTCATTGGTAGGAGTGTAGAGCTGTAGATTCCAGCGTATTTCAATAAACACAGTCCTTTTAGTTTGCACTGTCCTTGATCAAAATGGCACAAAGATTTTCAAATAATATAGTTCATAATACAGTCTCTTTCTGTTGATGATAATCTCTTCAGAATAAACAAATAGTCTCTTGAGATTCAGGAGTTCTATATTAGCACAGTCTCTCTTTTTGTTTTTAAAACTTCCTGAATTTTTTCAATTTGCTTGTCTTTGCAAAGTTAGCTGCAATGGAACTTCTGGATCTGTTCTGATGTTCACTGGTCTGGCTCTGGAGCTGCTGCTGATTTCACTCTGCTGTGATGAATCCAGGGTTCGAGTTCTGCAATTTTCACTGCTGTAGGGTTAACAAGATAACAACATAAGGTCCCTTCTAATGCGGTGTCAACGGTGTCTTTCTCCACTCTTTGATTCACACCGAGACTCCAGGCTTGAAAGGGTGCAGGCAAATTGATGGGTAATCGATTTTGTACCCAGGTATGAAGACTCTGCAAAACAGAACTTAAAACCAATAGTTTATGTCTAATAATTTCAGATCCTATCTGTCTCATATCTCCTTTTATTTCCTATACAATAGGCAGGGGTTGCGCATACAGAATTTCAAAAGGGAAAACTCCTAAAGACTTAGTAGGGGCTAAGTATATCCTAAGAAGGGCTATAGGAAGAACCTAGGGCCACTTCAGGTAAACCTCTTGGCAAAGTTTAGACAACTGAGATTTCAGGGTTCTATTCATACATTCTACTTTTCCTAAATTCTGAGATCTATAGGCAGTATGTATCTGTTAATATCAATATCTTGGGGCTATACTTAATGGACTTGCTTCCTAAGGTTATCCATCCTCATTCTTTGTACAGGGGCCCATATGCATGCAAGGTTGTAAGGGCATACTTGAAATCTGGGTACACATTTAGACAGGGCTCTTTTCCTATTGTTAGTGCTCTAGTGAGGACTATCAGTTCAGCTTTCTGTGGTGAAGTTTCTGGGGCCAGGGCTGAGGACTCAACTACCAAATCAGGGGTCACCACTGCATATCTAGCACAACAATGTCCATTGATGATGAAACTGCCTTCAGCCACAAAGAAAGTCTGTTCAGGGTTCTCCAGAGGGACATCAGTCAAATCCAGGTGGCTTGAGAATACAGTGTCCATAATTTCTAAACAGTCATGATCAGGGGATCAAGACCAACTGATAACAACATAGCAGGATTGAAAGCTTAACTGACCCTTCAGTTGTATCTGGGGTTTTCACACAACATACTCTAATACTTCAACATTCATAGATTTGTTAGCTAGTAGTTTCCTTTGTATTTCATATTGGTTAGAACAGAGTGTGGTACAGTAACTTGAAGATTCTGTCTCAAAGGGATTTTTCTTTTAGTTTTTTGCTCACTAGGAAGGCTGTAGCTGTACAGGAATTATCTGGCTTGATTGGAGATGTGCTATAGAACCGCCACTCCTCTTCTCCGGGAACAGTCAGCACCATCAATCCAGCAGGCTCTGGGTTCACAGTCATTTGCATTTCTCTCTCAGGCATATACAGGAACTGGTACATTATTATTTTTCTTTTTTTCTAGTTCACACATGCGGTTCTGCAGAAAAGGCATTGTGGCCTTAGCCCCAGTAGCTCTGATAATGGTGGTGCATCTAGAAAAACACAGGGGCTACTGGCTTTAGTATTCTGCTCCTGTATCCCCCATAAAGTTCATATATTGGTCCCCTATTTTTCAGACTGACTCCTGGGATACGGGCATTCACTTTTCTAATGTCCTTCTCCTCTGTACTGGACGCGCACTGACACGCTCCCAGTTTTATTTTTCCCACTTCCTCTGTTCCTTCGATCAGGTAAAACTCCTTTACATCATTCAACTATAATATCAGCAAAAAGATCTATTCTCTTTTCCCATCTCACATTTTCACTTTCTCTGTCACTCTACAACGTTTCATTTAACTATCAGGCCCGCAGTTTTTCAGTTCTAAACAAGTCTGGTCAGCTGACTTTCACTTCTGGTCCGGAGGGGGTGGACATTCCCCTGTTGCGGAGGTAGCTAGCAAACTACTTGGGAATCTGTAGGGAGAAGTCATCCCCCCTCTGCCCCCCCCTTGTTCCAGGCTCTGCCCGGGATGATGGCAGAGCTGAGGGAAATAAACAGGCAGGATTTTTTTTTTTTTTTTTAAACATTTAACCAAGAATCCTATGTAGGGGAACTATTCTCTGTACAATCTGATAAACACGGGAAACTACGGGGCCATGAAGTAACTCTGGAATCTGCATGGACTCTGACCCCCCTTCCTCCCCCCATGGTGACGTAGTTAACAACAGACAGAAGGCGGTCTGTCAGGCTGCATTTTCCTGTGACTAGGCATAATAATCTCATTCTAAATAAGTACAATTTAGATAAATTCCTTCAAATATAAAACTATTTTTTTGCAACATGTTATAAACAACAATCCCAACAGAGAGAACTATTACGTATGGCTGGAAGAAACTAGCTGCCAGCCGTAATCTGCACTTAAGGTGAATAACGTCTCTGCAAAAGATTACAGTTTAGGAAGGAGATATTCAAAAGACATTCCGGATACTTTTTTCAATAAAGCGGGTGGACATCTAGAACACAAATACACATTTTCCTTCCTAGTTCATTTTATTAACAATAAACATGTCTTCTATGAGGCGCTTGCTGTATCAGGAACGAAAAACTCATACACGATTAACCCCTCATTCACTCAGGATTCAAAGCACTTTTTAAGTTGCGATCTGCAAAGTCCTGTCAGTGTTCTTAACCACGGCTTTGTAGGGCAAAGGGAAAATACAAACATCCTTTCCTATTGAAACCGGAGACCTACATGATTTCTGCTCGCTTGATCTGTACAGGAATTCGAGCAGGAATTTAACCCTTTCCCGGCTAAGTACAATTTAAAGCAATCACTAGAAAACTAATTATAAATTCATCTCCTATCACACTTTGAATGAATCCTTTATTTTAAACAAGCAAGAAACTTTTCAATCGGGAACTGCGGTTTCATATTTTTTTTTTCTTTTTTTTTTTCTGTCCTCTTGCTGTGTGGCTCGTTGGAAACAGCTTAGCTGTTCACACACACACACACACACACACACACACACACAGAGACAGAGACATGCCGGCATTCCAGGCTAAGCCCCAAAACTATCGGTACCCACAATCCTGACTAAACATTCTTATTAAATGATATATAAATGATATATATTACATAACCACAGCAGAAGGAACATTATTAAACTAACAGCATTGAGATTTAAACCTGAACAGAGTTAGAAAGACACTGCACATTCTTTCCTTCAGACACGCCCCCTGTCAGTTTTTCACACTGTGCAGTAGGAAGGCAAACTGGGTCAGACCAGCTTTTGGATTTTTAAAATAACTCTAGATGTTTGCGTCTTCTTTCTGCTTTACTAATACAATTTCTTAATCAGTGAACTGTCACAAATTACTCAACAGAATACTCTCACATTTATAACAGAAGGGAAACTCGTGGTTTCAACAGAGAACAAAAAACATACAGGCAGACAATACACAAACGCTTCACAATCATGCTAGCAACGTATCTTAGAATGCATTCCTTTCTATCTATTCTGACTAGTCATATCCAATTTCCCAATTACAAAGAGACGGGAGTTTCACCCTGCTTTACTTACGCAGGGGTAGTCGGCCCGTCTTGGAGAGCTCTCTTACCAAATGCAAATTCAAATTCCAAATTCCAAAAAGGCAGTGGGTTCACCTCGCGCATACTTATGCAAGGTTAATTGGACCGCCTTTGAGAGGTGATCATGCTCTCTTACCAATTACCAATTTATCTCGAGATTACCAATTCCAAGTTCCAATGGCAGCGCTGCTCTTTCTATCTCTGTCTAGACATACCAAAAAACCCAGTCCTGTCTGCTCTGACTAGGCTGAATCATGATTCTCTATAACAGCTGTACCTTGCGAATACTCATGCAAGGATTTTCAAACAAAGACTTAAGTCTTACCAAACACTGCAGTTCTAACTCATCTGTCTAGACAGGTTTTCAACACTATACTTACGGATCCGGTCCCTGATACCTCACCAGCTTCTGAGTTGGATCCTGGACTCCCCCGGGATCGGAAGTGTTGTTCCAGCTGGAACCAGTGCCTGCCGAGGCCAGGCAGAACTCCCTCCGATTCAAGAAAATCGGTGGGCCCAGGGAAATTCCCCTGCGTCGGATTGGCATGGTTCCAGCCGGTCCAAACCTCAAGGCGAATTACGTGGATTTATTCACTTGAACACTATCCACCACTCGCACTTCCCGGCCAAACGCACCAAGAATGTAGCAGCAGATAAGCATGCAATAAATAAATCCAGGAGTCTTTTCAAGGATCCAAGCCAGTTTAATGTGCACATGGCTCAAGCAATAAGCAATTTCAAAATGGCTGAGCAATGGTTTCTAGCAAAACAACAGCTTTTATAGCGCTCTTCTCCATTCTAGGTATAGAGAAACTTTTCATTGGTCCCAGTACCCCTCTCACCCATCTATTGGTCCCGGTACTGATATGGCTACCCAATAGGGACTCTGGTCTGGGCCCAGCACCTGGTTGCCCCCCTTCTAGTCCCAATTACAATGGTCAGTGTCTCCAACTTGTTACTTCTCTCCTCCAAGGTCGCTGAGCTTGTTAAAACATATGGGAAGCAGAGGCACTGTGACCTTGCTCTCTGCAGAGTTAATTAATTCCATAGAAGCATAGCACACCTTATCAGTACCAATTAAACTTGTTTTTCTTCTATTTTCCAAGTTTCGTTTCTGCTTAGCTATGTTCAGTTAAACTGAGTTAAGTTTCGATTCTTATAGCTACAGTATTCACAAGTGGGGGTTGGGACTCAGGCCTCACTTATAGGCCTTTCACAATAGTAAACCATACTAGGCCATAGCCTACCATATTCCTAGGCCATAGCCTACCACAGGAGGAGTAAGGATGGGCTGTAGACAGGAATGTGACCCTGGACATACAGGAATGATTCTGAGGTCAGCCCTGCATGTCCAGGGTCAGCAGGGTAGACGGAGGACTTATTCCACCCAGGAGGTGGAATAAGTCCTCCTGGACATCGGGGAACCACAGAACCTGGCGACCTCAAAGAGGTGAGGGGTGCAGGGGGAACCCTGCAGCTCGACCCTGGCCAAGGGAGGCTAGATCGGGGGTTGGTGGTGGGGAAAGAGCCTTTTCTTTGGTGGCTGGAGATCGGGCTCCTGAATGGAGCCATGGTGTCATGGCGATGGGACGCCATGGCATTGCGGCTCCATTCAGGAGCCTTGCTGAGGTAGCCCCAGATCTGCTGGGCATGTGGCCATCAGAATCAGGCCATGGCCTGCACGTCCAGGCTGGTAGACCTGATTTTGATCCCATGGGCACGTCTAGCCCCCATGTGATCAGAATTGGGTGCTACTGCTAGGCCCCCAGATTCTGATTGGCCTACAGGGGCAGGACGGCCAAGATGGAATTGCCCTCTATGTTACTATGTTCTTAATCATGAGTTTTTCTTACAGTGAGAAAAATAAAAGGTACTTTTATGCTTCTTATGTTAATTTATTCTTCTCATATAATTGGGGGGGGGGGGAGAGGTCTGCACGAGGATTCTATCTGCATCTCTAACTCCACAATTGAGTCATCAACGTCGCAATATACACAGTTCCAGCAGAATTTCATCTCTCTTCTCTTAAATCTGTTCAAAACTCAGACGCATGACTGATCTTCTGCCAGTGTTGCTACACTCACATAACCCTTTTTCTCAAGTCACTTCACTGACTCCTTATCCATTTCTGTGTACAGTTCAAAGTTCTCCTGCTGACCAATAAGGCACCTCATTACCTCTCTTCTCTTATCTATCCCTTCAACCTTCCTCGAGAACTCAGCTCACCAGGCAAATCACTTTTATCTGTGCCCTTCACTGCCAACTTGACTCCATTAGTTCCACTTTGCTGCTCCATATACCTGGAATAGACGAGCTGTCAGGCTCCATCTCTGGTCCTATTCCAATCCAGATTGAAACCCATCTCTTTGGATGCTGATCCCTTATTCTCCTGTTTAACAACAATGTGGGTTTTAATCATTTCCCTTTAGAAGCTCCCTAGTACCCCATTCATTCTGTTTTTCTATCTTGAGTAGACAGTAAGCTCTTTTGAGCAGGGACTGTCTTTTGCATGTACGTGTACAGTGCTACATATACCTTGTAGAGCTATAGAAATGATAAGCAGTAGCAATGGTAATCATTTTAGAAAAAGTTATATCAAATGTGGAGCCCGTTCTAAAATAGAGCTGAGACATGGAGCTGGGGGATCCATTGTGCAAATCTACATGTGGGAAAAATCAGCAGGAAACATTTGGCAACTTCCACTGGTAGCAGCACTTATGTGGCCATTGTGCAAATCTACATGCATAAATGATGCAAATTAACTATACGCGCTGCTGTCTTTCTCTAATTCCAACTTGGAGGGGGAAATAAACAATAGCAACCTTGGGCCGGAAGGACTGGGGTTTCTAGTCCCACAGGTGCTCCTTGTGGTCTTGGGCAAGCCACTTAACCCTCCATAGCCCACGTTCCCTGTAAAATAGTTCTCTGTGTGCTGTGCTTTCCTGTCTAATCAATGTGTTTATACCTCAAAAATTTCCTGTCACGATTTGACAATTTCCAATCTGTAATCAAACCGCTGCTGATCGCTGGAAGTAGCGGTATACAAATGTATACTAAATAAATAAAATAAATAAATAAATAAATAAATAGGGGATGAAAGAGAAAACCCCCTCAGTCCCTCCTGTAAAGAGCTGATCAAAACGAGTGCTTTTTAAAAACCCGTATGTGTCAGGTTAGGGAGTCGCCAAGGCAAAATCAACATGTTCTCCCTATTTCATAGAGGAAATGCTCGTGTATAACTAAAATCCTCACGTGTAAAAGTTTGGTCATACACATGCATTTCCTGTATGAAATAAGGAACACATGTAGATTTTTGAACTGCCTGGGCGACTCCCTATCCACGCCTCTAACATTCCCCCTTGCCATTTCTACATAGTTTGGATATCCACGGAAATTCACTGCTTTCTAAAATCATCATTTATATGTGGATGTAATTTCTAAATGTAAATGCCTGATGTTACACATGGAAACCGAGAATAAGGCTTGAAAAAGAAGCCCTGTGATGTATTTCTAAATCTTTTTGTTCCGTAGGCATTTTAAAAAACAGGGACGTATGGGATGTGTTGACCCCTGAGGCAGGCAATAGCTGAAACATGGACATGTTGGGTCTTTTTAAATCATATTGGGTGTGTTTATGTGCAAAGGTGTGGTAAAAGCCAAGCCTCTGAAGTGGATGTAGGGGCTTGCCCAGTATTTGTCCTGTGTTTACCATGCAGGGACGACACTCACAGCATGGGTCCATGTTCCAGGCCCTGGCACATAGTACAGGTGCATCCATGGAACACAAGCTCTGGCAGATAAAACAAACCAAAAGGTGCATGTCTTATGTAGGGCCAGCGCCACTATTAGGGGAACTAGACAATCGCCTAGAGTGCTGACCCTCCCGCTGCTCTCACCCTTAACCGGGACCTACAGCACTTACTTTCATACTTCGGCTCCACGGGGCTATTTGCTTGTGTCTGTTTGCTTCCACCCCCTACAAACAGGAAGTCGGCATTGGTGGGGGTGAAAGAAAACAGCCCAACAGAGCTGAAGTTTGAAGGTAAGCACTGCGAGGCTGTTTCAAGCCACTGCCGCTGTTGTAGGTCCCGGTGAGGGGCGACTGTAGTGGCAATGAGGGGGGAGGGGAGCAATGGATGAGGCTTGCCTCGGGTGCCTCATCTCCTTGTGCCCGTCCTGGTCCCATGCAATGGTGCAATCGTCCCTGCTTCCCTGATTACAAATCCCACAGCCGCACACAGCCTGGCTTAGAAGTGAGATTCATGACTGCCATAGTATGCGCAAAACTAACCCATTTGGAGAAACTACCCCCCACCCCAATCACAAACCCCCAACAGATTCCCCCACACACTTCAGCATCTCCTTTTACTGGACAGCCCAATACAAGATCACAAAATGTTCAACTGCAAACAACTCCCTTCATATATAAACCCCCTGTCCCAAGCATGACTGCCCTTCTGGCAGAAGAGTCCCCACCCCACCATAGATGCCTCCCAAAGAAAGTCCCCTCTGAAGAAGACCTCTCCTCAGCATTCCCCAATCCCTCTGAGACTCACCTAGAGGATTCTCTAGTAGTCCAGTGAGTGAGACAGGGGTAGCGGACCTCACGCGCCACCTATATAAGGTCGTAAATAGTGCTGGGGAGGAGTCTGTTGTCTTTGTACATGTCGGTACCAATGACATAGGAAAATGTGGTAGGGAGGTTCTGGAGGCTGAATTTAGGTTTTTAGGTAGGAAGTTGAAATCCAGAACTTCCAGGGTAGCGTTCTCCAAAATGCTTCCTGTTCCATGTGCAGGACCCAAAAGGCAGGCAGAACTCCAGAGTCTCAATGCGTGGATGAGACAATGGTGCAGAGATGAGGGTTTTGGATTTGTTAGGAACTGGGGAACATTCTGGGGAAAGGAGGGGCTCTTCTGAAGGGATGGGCTTCACCTTAACCAGGATGGAACCAGGCTGCTTGCATTAACCTTTAAAAAGGAGATAGAGCAGCTTTTAAACTAGATAAAAGGGGAAAGCCGAAAGTCGCACAAGAGCGGATGGTTCGGAAGAATGTATCTTTGAAGGATACTACCAAAAGCAGAGAGGTTCCAAAAAAGAGTAAAGTAGCACAAATGCCCTTGAGTATGGAGCAGACAGAGCTTAAAGATCCCAAATGGCCCATGCCTGCCAATAGCCAAATTAATATGAATAAAAAACAGTCTCTAAAATGCTTGTATGCAAATGCTAGAAGTCTAAAAAATAAGATGGGAGAGTTAGAATATATAGCACTAAATGAGAGGTTAGATATGATTGGAATCTCAGAGACATAGTGGAAGGAGGACAACCAGTGGGACACTGTGATACTTGGGTACAAACTATATCGTAATGATAGAGCTGATCAAATTGGTGGAGGGGTTGCGCTCTATGTTAGAGAGGGCATTGAGTCAGAAAGGATTAAAGTTTTGCAGGAAACAACATTTGCTGTTCAATCTCTATGGATTGAAATTCCATGTAAAAAGGGGAAGGCGATGGCAGTGGGGGTGTACTATTGACCGCCTGGCCAGAATGAACAAAAGGATGATGAAATGCTCAAAGAAATCAAGGAAGCTAACAAAAGTTACATCACAGTAATAATGATGGGTGATTTCAATTACCCCGGTATCGACTGGGTCAGTGTCACGGCAGGACATGCTAGGGAGATAAAGTTCCTAGATGAAATAAATGACTGCTTCTTCGAGCAGCTGGTTCATGAACCGACCAGAGGGGAAGCCATATTGGACCTAGTCCTTAGTGGAACACCAGATCTGGTGCAAGAGATAACGGTGTTTGGGCCACTTGGCAATAGTGATCAGAGCATGATCGCATTTGATTTAATGGAGGAGGGATAGTAAGGAAATCCATAGTACTACCGTTTAACTTTCGAAAGGGAGACTATGATAAAATGAGGAAAATGTTAAGAAAAAGGTAAAAGGAGCAGTTGCAAAGGTTAAAGACTTTTATCAAGCTTGGGTGTTGTTGAAAAATACCATCTTGGAAGCCCAGACCAGCTGTATTCCATGCTTTAAGAAAAGTGAAAGGAAGTCCAAAAAACTGCCAGCATGGTTTAAAGGTGAGGTCAGAGAGGCTGTTGTTGCCAAAAAAGCATCTTTCAGGAAATGGAAAAAATAGCCAAACGACAAAACCTGGAAACAGCAGAAGCACTGGCAAGTCAAATGCAAGGCATTGATAAGGCATGCAAAGGGAGAATTTGAGAAGAAGATTGCTGTGGAAGCAAAAACGCGTAATAAAGACTTTTTCAAGTACATTCGTAGCAAAAAACCTGTGAGAGAGTCAGTTGGTCCATTAGATGATAGAGGGGTTAAAGGGGCACTAAGAGGCGACAAGGTGATAGCAGAGAGACTGAATGAATTCTTTGCTTCAGTCTTTACTGAGGAAGATGTAGGGATGTTACCCATGACTGAAGTGGTATTTAAAGGTGCGGAAGAATTGAAGAAATATTGATACATTGGGAAGATGTATTACAACTATTAGATAAACTGAAGAGTAGCAAGTCACCTGGACCAGATGATATACATCCAAGGGAGTTGAAAGAACTGAAATATGAGATTGCAGATCTGCTATTAGTAATCTGTGAACTATCATTAAAATCATCTCTAATACCTGAAGATTGGAGGATTGCCCACGTAATGCCAATTTTTAAAAAGGGTTCCAGGAGTGATCCGGGAAACTACAGACCGGTGAGCCTGACATCAGTACCGGAAAAAATGGCAGAAAACCATCATAACGAACAAAATTGCTGAACATGTAGATAGTCATGTCTTAATAGGAGACAGCCAACATGGCTTTAGACAAGGAAGATCTTGTCTTACTAATCTGTTATGTTTTTTTGAAGGTGTGAATAAACAGGTAGACAAAGGTGAGTCGATTGATATAGTGTATTTGGACTTTCAGAAAGCCTTTGACTAGGTCCCTCATCAGAGACTTTTGGCAAAACTAAAGGGTCATGGGATTGGAGGCAGTGTACTATAGTGGATCAGGAACTGGTTAAAAGATAGAAAGCAGTGGGTAGGGCTAAATGGCCAATTTTCCCAATGGAGAAAGGTAAATAATGGTGTACCCCAGGGATCTGTGCCTGGTCCGCTGCTTTTTGACATATTCATTAATGACTTGGAAAGAGGAATAACGAGTGAGGTTATCAAATTTGCAAATGACACAAAACTATTTAAAGCTGTTAAAACCCAAGAGGATTGTGGAAAATTAAGAACATAACATAAGAACATAAGATATGCCATACTGGGTCAGACCAAGGTCCATCAAGCCCAGTATTCTGTTTCCAACAGTGGCCAATCTAGGTCATACGTACCTAGCAGTTTCCCCAAGGGACACAGGTTCCACAATGCTTGTATTGGTTCAAGCATTGATATCCTGGGTCCCTTCTTAATAATGGTTTATGGACCTTTCCTCCAGGAACTTGTCCAAACCTTTTTTAAACCCAGCTACACTAACAGCCTTTACTACATCCTCCGGTAACAAATTCCAGAGTTTGATTACACGTTGAGTGAAAAAAATATTTTCTTTTATTAGTCTTAAATAGTTTACCCTGTAGCTTCATTGCATGTCCCCTAGTCTTTCTATATTCTGATAAGGTAAACAATCGATCTACGTTTACCCGTTCCACTCCGTTCATTAATTTATAGACTTCTATCATATCTCCCCTCAGCCGTCTCTTTTCCAGGTTAAAGAGCCCCAACCTTTTTAGCCTTTCTTCATAGGAGTAGCCTTCCATCCCCTTTACCATTTTGGTGGCTCTTCTCTGAACCTTTTCTAAAATTGCTATATCCTTTTTAAGATATGGCGACCAGAATTGCACACAATATTCAAGGTGCGGTCTCACCATGGAACGATATAGAGGCATTATAATATCTTTTGTTTTATTTTCCATTCCTTTCCTTATCATACCTAGCATTCTATTTGCTCTCTTGGCCGCCGCTGCACACTGGGCCGAGGGTTTTAACATGGTATCCACAAGGACGCCTAAAATCTTTTTCTTGGGTGGTGGTTCCTAATGTGGAACCTTGCATCGTGTAACCATAGTTTGGGTTGTTCTTCCCTAGGTGCATAACCTTGCACTTCTCCACATTAAATTTCATCTGCCATTTTGATGCCCAGTCTTCCAATTTATCAAGATCCTCTTGCAATTTTCCACAATCCTCCTGGGTTTTAACAACTTTAAATAGTTTTGTGTCATCAGCAAATTTGATAACCTCACTCGTTATTCCACTTTCCAGGTCATTTATGAATATGTCAAAAAGCAACGGACCCAGCACAGATCCCTGGGGTACACCACTATTCACCTTTCTCCATTGGGAAAATTGGCCATTTAGTCCTACCCTCTGCTTTCTATCTTTTAACCAGTTCCTGATCCACAGTAGTACACTGCCTCCTATCCCATGACTCTTTAGTTTTGCCAAAAGTCTCTCATGAGGGACCTTGTCAAAGGCTTTCTGAAAGTCCAGATACACAATATCAACCGACTCACCTTTGTCCACCTGTTTATTCACTCCTTCAAAAAAACATAACAGATTAGTAAGACAAGATCTTCCTTGTCTAAAGCCATGTTGGCTGTCTCCCATTAGGTCATGACTATCTATATGCTGAGTAATTTTATTCTTTATGATGGTTTCTACCATTTTTTCCCGGTACTGATGTCAGGCTCACCGGTCTGTAGTTTCCCGGATCACCCCTCGAACCCTTTTTAAAATTGGTGTTACATTGGCGATCCTCCAATCCTCAGGTATTAGAGATGATTTTAATGATAGTTCACAGATTACTGATAGCAGGTCTGCAATCTCAAATTTCAGTTCTTTCAACACCCTTGGATGTATACCATCCGGCCCAGGTGATTTGCTACTCTTCAGTTTATCTAATAGTTGTAGGACATCTTCCCGATGTATCGATATTTCCTTCAATTCTTCCACACCTTTAAATACCACTTCAGTCGTGGGTAACATCCCTACATCTTCCTCAGTAAAGACCGAAGCAAAGAATTCATTCAGTCTCTCCGCTATCGCCTTGTCGCCTCTTAGTGCTCCTTTAACCCCTTTATCATCTAATGGACCAACTGACTCTCTCACGGGTTTTTTTGCTACGAATGTACTTGAAAAGGTCTTTATTTCGCGTTTTTGCTTCCGCAGCAAGCTTCTTCTCAAATTCTCTCTTTGCCTGCCTTATCAATGCCTTGCATTTGACTTGCCAGTGCTTGTGCTGTTTCCAGGTGTCATCATTTGGCTCTTTTTTCCATTTCTTGAAAGATGCTTTTTTGGCAACAACAGCCTCTCTGACCTCAGCTTTAAACCATGCTGGCAATTTTTTGGACTTCCTTCCACTTTTCTTAAAGCGTGGAATACAGCTGGTCTGGGCTTCCAAGATAGTATTTTTCAACAACACCCAAGCTTGATGTACGTCTTTAACCTTTGCAACTGCTCCTTTTAGTTTTTTCTTAACTGTTTTCCTCATTCTATCATAGTCTCCCTTTCGAAAGTTAAAGGGTAGTACTGTGGATTTCCTTACTATCCCTCCTCCACTAATTAAATCAAAGGCGATCATGCTATGATCACTATTGCCAAGTGGCCCCAACACCCTTATCTCTTGCACTACATCTGGTGTTCCACTAAGGACTAGGTCTAATATTGCTTCCCCTCTGGTCGGTTCATGAACCAGCTGCTCCAAGAAGCAGTCATTTATTTCATCTAGGAACTTTATCTCCCTAGCATGTCCTGTTGTGACACTGACCCAGTCGATGCCGGGGTAATTGAAATCACCCATTATTATTACTGCACTGTAACTTTTGCTAGCTTCCTTGATTTCTTTGAGCATTTCATCATCCATTTGTTCATTCTGGCCAGGCGGACGATAGTACACCCCCACTGCCATCGCCTTCCCCTTTTTACATGGAATTTCAATCCATAGAGATTCTACAGCAAATTTTGTTTCTTGCAAAACTTTAATCCTTTCTGACTCAATGCCCTCTCTAACATAGAGCGCAACCCCTCCACCAATTTGATCAGCTCTATCATTTCGATATAGTTTGTTACCAGGTATCACAGTGTCCCACTGGTTGTCCTCCTTCCACCATGTCTCTGATATTCCAATCATATCTAACCTCTCGTTTAGTGCTATATATTCTAACTCTCCCATCTTGTTTTGTAGACTTCTAGCATTTGCATACAAGCATTTTAGAGACTGTATTTTATTCATATTAATTTGGCTATTGGTAGACATGGGTAATTTGGGATCTTTAAGTTCTGTCTGCTCCATACTCGAGGGCATTTGGGCTACTTTACTCTTTTTTGGAACCTCTCTGCTTTTTGTAGTATCCTTCAAGGATACATTCTTCCGAACCATGCGCTCTTGGACGACTGTCGGCTTTCCCCTATTATCTAGTTTAAAAGCTGCTCTATCTCCTTTTTAAAGGTTAATGCCAGCAGCCTGGTTCCATCCCGGTTAAGGTGAAGCCCATCCCTTCGGAAGAGCCCCTCCTTTCCCCAGAATGTTCCCCAGTTCCTAACAAATCCGAACCCCTCATCTCTGCACCATTGTCTCATCCACGAATTGAGACTCCGGAGCTCTGCCTGCCTATTGGGTCCTGCGCGTGGAACGGGAAGCATTTCGGAGAACGCTACCCTGGAAGTTCTGGATTTCAACTTCCTACCTAAAAGCCTAAATTTAGCTTCCAGAACCTCCCTACCACATTTTCCTATGTCATTGGTACCAACATGTACCAAGACAGCAGACTCCTCCCCAGCACTATCTAAGACCTTATCTAGGTGGCGTGTGAGGTCCGCTACCTTCGCACCAGGCAGGCATGTTACCAGGCGATCCTCACGTCCACCAGCCACCCAGCTATCTATATGCCTAATGATCGAATCACCAACTATAACTGCTGTCCTAACCCTTCCCGCATGGGCACTTGGCCCTGGAGAAACCTCCTCGGTGCGAGAGGGGTTTACATCACCTGGAGGACAGGTCCTAGTTACAGGATCACTTCCTGCCACACCAGGGTGATGCTCTCCTGTCACGTGACCTCTCTCCTCCATGGCAACAGGGATGCTGCCAGACTGGAGGTGGGACTTCAGGACTATATCCCTGTAGGTCTCGTCTATGTACCTCTTTGTCTGTCTTATGTTTTCCAAGTCTGCTACTCTAGCCTCTAGAGAACGGACTTGTTCCCTGAGAGCAGAGAGCTCCTTGCACCTAGTGCACACGTAAGACCTCTCACCAGCTGGGAGAAAATCATACATGTGACACTCAATGCAAAAGACTGGAAAGCCCACATCCCGCTGCTGGACTGCTGTCTGCATCTTAGTTTTAAGTTTGTGTTTAGATCTTTAAGTTCTATATGTACTAAAGGGTGCAATGGATATTTATACCACTAAAACTGTACCTAAGAAGTTTAATATACCTTGTTCACCTGAAGCTTAATTAATCTCAGGTCCTTGGTGTATGACTGATTTGGGTAATGAGCTTCACCTGAGAGCACCTCCTGTCTTTTAAGTTGTGCAAGTACCTATAAAGCTGTGATTTTCCCAGGGGAGGGTGGGTGTGGGGAGGGAGGGAGGGATATAACACTTATTAAAAAAGGGCTGCTACACAGTACCTTGTCCTGTGCTGCTGAGGAAAACTATATTCTGATTTGATTTAAATTATAGCTCTTTGCTGCTACTAGGCTCTAACCTATTATGAAATTTAAACTACAAGCTCTCTGCTGGATTCTAAATTTAACCAGAAAGCTCTCTTCTGTGTTTTAATTTGAAACTAAAAGTACTTTGCTGATGCTAGGCCCTGAGTGACTATGAAATTTAAACTACAGCTGTCTACTGGGTATGAAAGGTAACCAGAAAGTTCTCTTCTGTGTTTTTAAATTGAATCTTAAACTGTTGCTACTAGGCCCTGACTGATTTAACAAAAAAAATAGTGGGTTCACAGATTAATTAGCTTTAAAAGAAAAACAATTCCTTTCAGAAAAATTCCCAGAAGTATATACTCACAATTTCAGATTTCTCTCCAGAAGTAACAGCCCCCCTTTCCAGTCCGTCTTGATAAATTGGAAGACTGGGCATCAAAATGGCAGATGAAATTTAATGTGGACAAGTGCAAAGTTATGCACCTATGGAAGAACAACCCAAACTATGGTTACATGATGCAAGGTTCCACATTAGGAACCACCACCCAGGAAAGAGATTTAGGCGTCATTGTAGATAACATGTTAAAACCCTCTGCCCAGTGTGCAGCGGTGGCCAAGAGATCACATAGAATGCTAGGTATCATAAGGAAAGGAATGGAAAATAAAACAAAGGATATTTTAATGCCTCTATATTGTTCCATGGTGATACCGCACCTTGAATATTCAGTGCAGTTCTGGTCACCGTATCTTAAAAAGGATATAGCATTATTAGAAATGGTTCACAGAAGAGCCACCAAAATGGTAAAGGGGATGGAAGGATACCCCTATAAAGAAAAGCTAAAAAGGTTAGGGCTCTTTAACCTGGAAAAAAGACGGCTGAGGGGAGATATGACAGAAGTCTATAAATTAATGAACAGAGTGGAACAGATAAACATAGATCAATGGTTTACGTTATCAGAATATAGAAAGATTAGGGGACATGTAATGAAGCTACTGGGTAAACTATTTAAGACTAATAAAAGAAAATATTTTTTCACTCAACGTGTAATCATACTCTGGAATTTGTTACCGGAGGATGTAGCAAAGGCTGTTAGTGCAGCTAGGTTTAAAAAAGGTTTGGACAAGTTCCTGGAGGAAAGATCCATAAACCATTATTAAGAAGGGACCCAGGATATCAATGCTTGACCCAGTACAAGCATTGTGGAACCTGTGTCTTTTAGGGAAACTGCTAGGTACGTATGAAATAGATTGGCCACTGTTGGAAACAGGATACTGGGCTTGATGGACCTTGGTCTGACCCAGTATGGCATATCTTATGTTCTTGTGGTCCTCTTTTGTTGCTGCCTTGGAACTACCAGGTTCTAAAATGGTGGCTTTGACTCCTAGCAGTAGTCTCAAGGTATTATCTCTAGGGTTTAGCCTTCCTTATAAGGAGCAATTACTGTTATATGGAAGACTGACCCTTACCGGTAGTATTACAAACTACCAGTAGGGGTCATAGCTGCCATTTTGGAACCCAGCAGCTTCAGGCAGGAATGGAGGGGACCACTCCTGTCCCAGTCACCACACTACCATGGAATCCACCAAGTGAGTCCTGAGGGGGTTAGGATATGCTTGGTGGGCGGACCTCTTGGAGGGGGCTTTGTTTCTAGGGGCGTCTCAGAGGTGCCTTGCTTGGGGACTCATTTTTAGGAGTGGGGCATTTAAGCCAGGATGGTGGTCATGTTCAGGGCGTGAGGGTCATACATGCAGTGAGGTCTAGTTGAAGGATGGTCATCTTGTGTTTGGCTGACTAGCAGAATGAGGTGTTGAAGTGGAGAGATAACCTGTTAAGGGTGACTGTGATTGGGGCAGGGGGACTGTGGGCAGGGCAAGGTTGGTCTATGATTGGAGGGAAGGAGCAGGAGTTCAGGGTATGCCACAGTAGCCAGACTGCCAGTAGTGCAGCTATGCTCAATACTACCCTTTTTAGGTGGTGTTATGTACAACTGTGCAGTTGGCAGTCAAGGGAATTAGCGTGTGCTTACATCCTGCATGCTAGCTGTCACTGGTTGCCCCAAACCGGTCACATTGCTGTCCAAACCTGCACTAAGTAATTAGTACAGGCTTTTAACTGTGGTGGTGTTTTTATCGTGCAGTAACTATTGATGTGGGCCTGCACTAATGGCTAGTGTGTGGTAAAATCAGTGCTGAGTGCTTGCCGCACTTACTTAAGCATTCCCCAAAGACAACGTTTGATCTGTTTTCACGGCATCCTTACTTGATGGTATTGGTTTCTTCTCGATTTGATTTATCTCTCTTTGGGAGGCAGCTACATTAAAGGGCAGAATCATGTGCTATCTTTCCCCAATGCATGTTTCGTATTGTTGAAATGCAAAGCACCTCATTATTATGTAAACCAAATAATGCAGCTTGTGTTATTCTTAGGTGGGAGCACTGGGCCTCTAACACGTGGTCCAATGCTCCTAGTCACCATCTTAAACGTAAAAGTGCCAGGGTAAATTCTGCTGAACTCCATTCTCCTCCAATCAAGGACCCCCCAGAAGTCTCCCCTCATACTTCTAGTCCAGGCCCCCCTTAAGTCATCTCATAGACGTTTCTACACTCCCCTCAAGGAAGACCTCCGCCCACTCCCCGTAGGCCCCTCGGAACTACCTGACAAAAACATTGATGTTCTAGGGTTCAGGAGCAACAGCGATTCTTTCTATGGCAGCTTGAACCCTACTGGTAATACTTCAAAACTACCACTAGGGTTCAATAAGCATCAGTTTGAACCTGGCTTAGGAGGATCAAGAATGAATGGGATTCATTCCTATTCCTGAACCCTAGACCACCAATGATTTTGTTGAAAAAATTATTTTATCTGCCTACTCCAGAGTTGTTTAACTTCTGTGAACTGTAGTGTTTATATTTAAAGCAGTGCTGGGGTTTGCAATGTAGAATCATAGGAAGCACAGCTGGGGTCTTGCAGCGGGTCAATATTGAATGGCTATTTCGTCAGCACTGCTCACACATCAGGTCTCAGCTCCAGTATAGGTGTACGGGCTGTGCTGCACTAGGCGGAGCTTATGCTCCTTTAAGGGGCGGGGCTAGAGATAGGCCAACACTACTAACAGGCAATGGCCTGGAGAGGAACCATAGGACTGAGTCCGCAGGGCTTGTGGCAGTGCAGAGGGAGCTCCAGGCAGAGAGAAGATCCCTTGGTGATGCTCTGGAGAGGAGCAGGAGTATTGGCGGTGCTTCTGGAGGGTGCTGGAGGTGCTAAAAGCTGTCTTGAGCTGACTGTCCGGTTTGGAGGCTGTGGGCTGCTGATATCGGGGGTGCTCAGGGCTGGTGTCAGAGGCAGCTGTGATATCAGGTAGCCTGGGCAACACAGTGTCCAGGACCACGCAGTAGGTCTGTCTGTGTTTGCCATGGATTGTGGTTTTTGAAGGTATCAGGGCAGAGTTGAACGGAGGTTCCAGATGGGCAACAAAAGCCTCAATTTGATCTCTGGGAGGGGATATGAGAATCCTGGAGGCTAAAATAAATAAAAATAAATAATAAACAATGAATATGAGGGCTTGAACCCAGAAGTATGTGATGTCAGCACATGTGCCAGATGGGTGTGGGGCATGCATGCTAGAAGGAGGGCACATGAGCCAAGATACGGAGCACAGCTGCACCATTTAAAATGTGGAAAACACCTGCAGGGACACAGTTTAGTGCAGTTTTATATTCATTGGTCTGGATTTTGAGTAGTTCAAGTGTCTACTCAAAAGATTTTACGGAGAACCTACAGAACAGACCTGAGTTGGAAATGGTAATGTGGTAGAGTTTAAGTTGTGCAAATCATAATGGGGACTATTTAACTTCTCACAGGGGCGGCCCAAGGGGGGTGCGGGGCCATGTGCGGAGACTCGGTGCGGGGCCTCATTTGCATAAGGGGCCTCATTTGCATAAATATTTGCATAATGTTACCATACACTAACTTTTAGTAAACATGCCTCTTAATGAGTGTATGAATAAAGAAAGACTAAAAGACTTCTATATTACTATAATCCAGTGCCAACCGCCAGACACATTAGGAACTGCTACAAACACTGCCCATTTAGAACCCATAGCAAACCCGCCGTATCCTAACAGCACTACCAGGACTCACAAAGCACCATACCCTAATTATCAAAAGGAAACGCTGCAAATATTAAACCAATACATTTCAGAGAACAACAATACATGACCTACTGGGGAAAGAGAACAAGTGGCAATGTCAAATAGGAATTACATAAACAGAATACCTCAGCTCAGTTACACATGCAGAACATAGACCATCACCAAACAAGGAATCACAATTTAGAAACAGGAAGACAATAATTAAACTGGGAATCCCAAAAGCCAAACTTGGAATGTACAACACTGTAGAAATAAAACTATACATTAATTTGCTCTTGTACTAAACAAAGCGCAGATGTTAATGATGCACATTTCCCAGAGCTGACATATTCCAATTAATAAATTCAAAATAAAGAGATATTTTTCTACCTTTTGTGCATTTTTTTTCAGCTGCAATTGCTCCAGTCACTTTCTTCTGGTTTCTTTGTGTCTTCTGCTAACTCTCCATCGTCAGCTGTCTATTTGTCTTTTCTTCTCTCTTCTAGTTTTTTTCCATTCTCTCTCTACATCTGCTTTAACATACTAATCTTTCTCCTTTTGCTCTTTCCTCATTCCTATTTCATCTACTCAAATTTTACCCCTCCATTCTCAATCCCCACTTACTCTCCCAATATCCGGCCAATTGTAGATTTGTATTCCCTCCCACACAAAATATTTTTTCCCTCTCCATTTCACTCTCCCAGCTCCATCCCATTCTAATCTTCCCCCAACATCAGCTCCCATCTAGTTCCAGCCCCACCCAGCATCCACTCCCTTCTAGTCCCCGCATCAGCCCATTTCCAGTCCTAGCCCCCCATAAGCCCATTTCCAGTCCTATCCTAGACCCACCATCAGCCTATTTCCAGTCCTAGCTCCCCCATCTATTTCCAGTCCCATCCGAGTCCCATCAGCTCATTTCCAATCCCAGCCCCCCATGAGCCCATCAGCCCATGTCAAATCCTAGCTCCCCTCCACTCAGCCCATGTCCAATGCAAGCCCCCCATGAGCCTACTTCCAGTTCTAGCCCCTTCATGAGTCCATTTCAATCCAAACCCCCACCACAGCCCATTTCCAGTCTTAGCCCCCCCCCCATAACCCATTACCAGTCCTAAACCTCCACATCAGCCCATTTCCAGTCTTAGCCCTCCCCATAGCCAATTACCAGTCCTAACCCCCCATCAGCCCATTTCCAGTCAGCCCCCCATAGCCCATTACCAGTCCTAACCCCCCCATCAGCCCACTTCCAGTCTTAGCCTCCCCCCATAGCCCATTACCAGTCCTAACCCCCCTTCCACCCTATCATCCCAAATTAAAAAATAAAAAAAACCAGTTGCTTCTGCCGCGGCAGCATCAAGAGTGCCGCCGCGGGGTCCCCCCTGCCCGGCAGAGCCTCCCTGCATCGTAGGCTAGCGTTGAATCCCGGAACGCGGGCTTCTTTCAGAGCCGCGAGAGTTTCCTTTCTCGCGGATCTGTTAATCGGGATTAACAGAGCCGCGAGAAAGGAAACTCTTGCGGCTCTGAAAGAAGCCTGCGTTCTGGGATTCAACGCTAGCCTACGATGCAGGGAGGCTCTGCCGGGCAGGGGGGGCCCCGCGACGGCACTCTTGATGCTGCCGCGGCAGAAGCAACTGGTGTTTTTTTTTTTTTTTTTTAACTTGGGATGATGAAGAATGTTTTTTGCGCGGGGCCCCCTGAAACGTGGGGCCCTGTGCAAAAAACATTCTTGCTCAATGGACGGGCTGGCCCTGACTTCTCATTAGGCGGAGGAACACTGTTCTGGGATGCTGAGAGCCGTGAACTGCAGTGGCAGTTGCGGGTTAGTGAGTGAAAGAGAGAAACGGGAATGGCTGTGTGTGGAAACGTTTTTTATTTGTGAGCTGAAAGAGAAAACATGGAATGATAAGAGTTTGTTATTTTTACTCAGAGAAACTGTATGAGGAGAAAGTTGGGAAACTTATTTTTCCCGTCAAAATGCCTTCTGAGGGTTTCTCTGGGAACTAGAAAAAAAGCCTGTGTTGAGTATTATGAAATTTGAGTGTTGCTTATGAATGGTTATAATATTTTTGCTGTAAGAAAATGTGCTCAGTCGGTCTGTTTACGGACAACGAGACATGAAGTGGCAGCAGTGCCCTCTGAAATCGCTGTGTCTTCACCCTGAAAAATGAATGCCCCCTTAACCATTTGTGGAGGCCCCGTGCAGGTCGGCAGGCCTGGTATATGCATGAGTATAGGCGTATTTAAGAAATGCAGATATCCCTGATTTGCCGGCCTCAGTCGGGTACTTGGACGTGCTGGTAGGGGTATCCCAGAAGGGGGCGTCTATGCTATGAGACTTGCATATCCCAGCCTGCCATTTTGGATACTCAGAAGTGTGGTGGCAGACTAGTCAAATGTTCGGAGCTTGTATTTATGCTCAGGTTTCTTTAGGCAGGAATAATAGCAGTGGAAATATAAACACATGTTGTGCTTCCCCCTGAAAGCATTACATCCAGTGACTGGAATCAGCTGGTTCAGCCCAGTTTACGCGAAGCGGTTCCTGCCGCGGCCCATGTTTTCCAAACTGGGTCGAACATAGTGTTGCAGTGCTGGCTCTGTATTGGCGGGAATCCCCCCCATCTGACAATCGTTGATGGTATCGGGGGATTGTGGCATCGGAAGGAGCCCCCAATGCCATCAGAACATTGTTAGATGGGGGATCGGGCTGCTGGGCCACCAGGGAGTTGCGTATCCCTGGTGGAGGGCAGAAGCCTAAGCGTAAGGCCATTGCAATGCCTCCAGCCGAGGAGCAGTAACCCAACAGGCACACATGTGAGGGATTGGGACTCAATCGGTCCCTTGGTGGTTCAGATCCCACCACTGGTTGCATCCATGAAATGAGCACAATTTTGACCTTATTCGTGGTCAGAAGCAGGTATAGGCATGGACGTCTCACCAACCAGAGTCAGACATGTTTCTAAAATCGCACCACAACATGCATCATCCTCATTCCATCTAGGCCACACCTCCACCATGCCCCCTTGCCGGGGACCTCTACATACCTGGTTTCTAAAATGGGTCTAGGGATGTCTCTGTGGTTTTCATGTCTGAATGCCCATTTTGAGACATCAAACTCAAGAACTGAGCTTCTAAAATTCCTCCTCATGCTCTGTGGAAGCTGATGGTTGATGTTGCTATTGTGGGCTGTTGTTTATGTGAGCACGTGCTCAGTGAAAAATTGAAGCAGAATTTTGGAAAAAAATGCTACCCACTTGAGCCAGGGGATCTATATCTGTCTGACGGACACTCCTTTAGTTGAGCTGACATTTCCTGTCCAGGGAGGTGGACAAATAGAATCCCGTTTTTGGGCTAAAAGGGCTGAAAGTGACTGACCTTTCTCTACAGGTTTGGATTGTCGCTTTATACTTGTTTCTTAACTGACAAAGGACTAATCTGCATCAGTCCACCGGTCCTGTCTGCATCTGTACTTGCACTGAAAGATTGGACTATGAAAGATGATGCTCTCTAAGGTCGAGTGAAGATCTGGTTGTGAATGTGTGCAAGTAAGGAGTAGGTTTAGTCAGGGCTGAGTAATTTTCTTTTGTTTAATTAGTGCCCAGTCCTAAATAAAGGTCCTGCCAGAAACCTTGCGGGAAGAGCTGTGAACTGCACGGCTTTAGGGAGTCAGTAGGCGCTTGGAGATCTGCACTGGACAAGCGGCTACACCGTGACCTAGTGAAAGAAGATGCAGATCAGGCGCTGACCGCAAGACAATCCTTTATAGGAAGATAACTAGCACTGCAACTTTGTTTTTGTAAAGAAAAACTTGCTTTTTTAAAGAAAGCTAGAATAAAAAAAACAACTCAAAACGGAACACTTACATACATACCTGTGTGTTCTGTGAAGAGATGTTCACAAGTACCTAAAAGAAGAAATTTGAAGAAATGCTTAGTTAGACTTATTGAGGTGTTTTAAATGTGCAAATTCTGAAAATTGAATTTCGGAAAGCTTTTCTTCGTCTGCTTTTTCTTTTTTTAGAAACTATTCCTGTGCTAGTTCCTGAAAAGAGTTTTGAGAAAAATCTCGGAAAGAATCTTGCTGTACGTAGAGATAATTTCGCTCGGATATTGTGCGTTCACTCCTGCAGGAAAGAACAGTCGCGTGATTACACTGGCGTTTCATTGATGTGACATGCTGCTGAATGCTCTCTTGAAGGAATGTTCTTTTAAATAGCTGCAGTGAATTATTTTAATGAAAAGCCAGTAATTTTAAATATTAACATTTCAGTAAATAAATACTTGCAAACATTTTAACTTAAAAGAGCATCCGACAATTTATTATCTTTGTGACCTAAAAAAACCTTATTCCATCACTGAATCTGAACAACTCGTAGGCACTTGACCTTGAAGTAAAATCCAAAACCCAGATTCTTTTTTGCTCCAGCTGTCTGTTCTTCTGCTTTTTGGGAAGACTGGGCAGTAATATTTTTCTGAAGTTTCTATCCTGCCATCCTGAAGGAATCCCACTTTCACTCACCTAGCACAGCCCATGACCACACCTTTATCACTCCTCTCCAAGACCTTGTCTTCACTCAGCATGTGCTCTCTCCCATGCACATAGTAGGTCATACTCTCGACCTTCTTGCTACTTCCTTTGATTTCCCTCTGCCGCCACTTCTATTTCTACCCATCCCCTAACATGGACTGATCACTTTTTCATTTCATTCCAGCTCCCTATTGTCTTCTCAGCTATCACTAATCATTCTCCCAGCAGGGTTTCCGTGTGTCTTTCTTGCCATATTACAACCTCCACTCTTGCAAACCTCCCACCTGCAGACAGGCTATTACCACCTAACTTCTCCTCTCTACTCACAGATGAATGGGTCACTACCTGGACCTCCAGCTTGTCTACAGCCCTAGATCATTTGGCCCCTTTGCATCCTCGCCCATCTCATCCTTCCTCATGCCATCCCTGGTATCATCCTGGCTTGCGATTACATCGATTCTACCTCCACCGGGCCGAACATCCCTGATGGAAATGTCGTACCTCTGGCATTCTCCTCCATTTTCAAACCTGCCATCGTCACTATCGCTCTCTTGTTCACCGTGCAATACAAAGTTACTACTCTACTCTCATCTCTACCTCTTCCAACCACTTTCACCAACTGTACTCAGTTTTGAAGTCCCTCTCCAATATTTGCCCTCTCCCATCTAATTCCACTGCCTTTCCTCCTAGTCCCATGGCATTTGCCTCTTTCTTCAATAGTAAGATCTAGAACCTCCATCTCAGCCTGCCCTCCTCCACTTATGGCCTCCCCCACCTTTCCCATCGCCCCAATTTAGCTTCTCCCATTGCTGGTCCACTTTCCAGCCAATCTCCTCTGAACTTTCCAAACTGGTCACTACCTCTCCCAAAACCACCTGCCTCTCTGACCCCATCCCTTCTACTTGACTGTCAATGCCATCTCTTGCATTTTACCAGTCCTACTCACTATCATCAACACTAGTCTCACTTTGGGAACCTTTCCCTCTATTTGGAAACATTATCTAGTTCAACCGCTACTTAAGAAATCTTCTCTCGATCCCACCATACCCGCACATTATTGCCCTGTGTCCAACTTACCATTTGTATCAAAACTTGAAAATTTTGTTTTCTCCCAGCTCTCTTGTCCTCTTGAGTTCACATGCTTACTACACCCCTGTCATTCTGGTTTTAGACCCAGTCACAGCACAGAAACTATCCTGCTCTCTTTCCTCAATGAACTTCATGTCTTTCATGAGCGTGGTGATATTAGCCTTGCTGCTTTGTCATTTCACTTGATCTCTCCTCCACTTTTGACTTGGTTGACCACTGTATCCTTCTATCTCATCTGCGGAAAGCTGATATCCATGGCCTGGTCCTTTGGCTGGTATCCATGGCTCCTTCCTTTCTCTGGTCTTTCTCTGTCATATCTGCCACCACCTCGTCTGAGCCTATCCCTCTAAACTGTGGTGTACCTCAAGGCTTGGTATTTGCCCCTCTCTTTTTTAATGTTTTCCTGGCCCCCTGGTACTGTTGATACAGCAATCTGGCCTCTCCACATACTATTTTGCTGACAATATTCTCATAGTACACCGCGCTGATTCCTATGGTCCTGATTTACTCCCTCTAAATAATTGTTTAACACATGTCTTGCCTCGAATTTCCTCCATCTTAATCCCTCTAAAACATTGATTATCTGGTTCTCTCATGGCCCATCCTGTCCTTATTTATTTATTTATTAGTTTTTTGTACTACTTTATCATTTCAGTCAAAGCAGTTTACATTGTAAGTTAATCTTTGTAATGTACATTGAACAGGGACATTTGTTACTTGGATAGCCCTCTTCATCAGCTATCTTGGAGTAATACTTGCTCTACTTTATCTTTCCAGGAACATTTATTTGCCACCATACACTGCTGCTTTTTTAAATGGCATGCCCAAGGCCACAAGAGGTGCTAGTGGGAATCAAACCCTGGTCTCTTAGTTTCAAAGCCAGTGCTCTAGCCATAAGACTACTCCTCCATTCCTTCCAGTGTGCCCTCTGTCTTGGGCACATCTATTCCACTAGCCCCCTTCATCCGCTATCTCGGAGTAATACTTGACTCTACTTTATCTTTCCAGAAACATTTATCTGCCACCATACACCGCTTCTTTTTTCATCTTCGACAGATAAGATCCCTTTGTTCTTTTCTAACCTCCTCAGCACTCACTACTCTCCTCCTGACCTTAGTAGTCTCCTGTATCGATTATTGTAATGTCATCTTTACAGGCCTTCCCCTCTATCAGCTCTGTCATCTTCAGCTCTTGCAAAACACCAGGATAATTCATCATGCTTCATGCTTTGATCACATCACTCCATTACTTCTCCATTTACACAGTCAAATTCCGCATCCAATACAAGGAACGCATAAAATTCTCCATAATCATACACCCCAAAACTTGGTTGACTCCCTTCGGTTCCACACCCTCTCATGCAATTTACATTCCGTCCACCTCAATCAGCTTCATCATCCCTCTATTTCTCAAGCACACTTAGACTCCACTCGCAACTCTACTTTCTTTTATCTGGGCCCATCACTCTGGAATTCCCTGCCCACAGACATCCAGTTGGAACCCTCATTTCAAAAATTCAAGTCCCTTCTCAAAACCCACCTCTTTCAGATTGCCTATGACCTCCCCTCTCACTACCCCTAAGCCCTCCCTTCTATGTCTTACCTCTTGTCTACTTTCTCGCCTGTCTACTGATATATGAGTGCATTGCTGTCCTGTCAACACTGTCATTCCTTTCTGTTTCTTGGCTCTGCCGTACTCTGCTATGTTTACTTTGAGTTATAAACCGCCCTGGTGTTAGGAAGGGTGATATATAAAGCATCACAATAAAGATAAAGATACCAGAAAAGGTGATGGTAAGACTAAAAGTCTTTGCAGGAGCCAGGAGCTTACAGTAGGCTTGCGGGGGGGGGGGGGGAGGGGGGCGCTAAGTGCTGGGAGTCTTCCTTGGGGAGATGCATGGTTGGGGGTTCCTTTGGGGGGAGAGGAATCTGTAGGATGACTTTCGAAGGTGAGGGATTTGGACTAGGGGCATGGGGAGTCTTCTGGAGGGTGGGGCTCTTCATTGGTAGGAAAGGAGTTCTGTGGAATTTAACTTGGTGCTGACCCTTCTAAAATGGTGGCTTTGAGCTGACAATATTTTGTCCCTGGAATAATGCAGTTTACGAAGTTCAGTGCAAGCTGCATCTTTTACCGCTGAGTTACCACAGGTTAGTGGCTCCTATGGTAAATTAAGCTGCAATAAAATCAATAAAAAGGCATTTACATGGTTTGTGGGTGTTCTGGGGTAGAGCAGAGGTGAAACTACTCATATAGTAGGTGTGTCTTTTGAAACTACAGAACACGCAGGATTGCTGAAAAACATTATATTTTAATACTCCCCAAAATTTCAATAAAAAGAATATACTGTCTTCGTGCTTTTCAGATTGACAGCTGTATGGTATTCTCTGTGTTAATGTTACAATTGACATTGCTGTGATTTTGTTGCACAAGGACTAGGACAGCCCTGTGCTCTTGGAGAAGACAGTAGTTCAAAATTGCCACAATCCCACAGATCTCCTCTTCGGGACCCTGGAGAGCATGAACTTTGGGATGCCCTCCCCATGATCCAGAAGCAGTCAGGAGTCAGTTTGGACTCAAGCGTTTTCTGTCTGGAGTCTGGGAGAGCATAAATGTCAGCTCAGACCCAGGAATCCCCTTGCCACAATTCCCCATGGATTCCTCCTTGCATATATATAATCTTATTAAAATAGGACTCTTTTAGTCAGTAAACTGTGAAAAACAGGAATAACTGGGCCGACTAGTTGATCGTATTAGCAGTTTTCATCTGCCCTCATCTGCTGTGTTATAAAAATGGTTTCAAGACTGCTTATTTTCTCATGCTACAAACTACACTGTGAAGGCTCAGGGGAGAGTCTGTTCTGCCTCTTACAGATGAAACACTGCATGTAATGATTGCATCCCTTTGAATATCTCCAAGTAAAGACCTAATCGCCTAAAGCCATATTACGCCTAAAATATGCTGTACACTACAGTCAGTCTTTGCTAGGACAGTACCATTATATAAGTACAGAGGTTGCCGATTGCCAAGGACGGGCACTGGAACAATTATGTAAAGAAAATAGTGACAGGCAATAGGGACTTCATTGTTATGCAGCTCCTGGTACTTGACAAACGTCCCCATGGTAACTATTGTACCAGGAGTCACTCACTTTCAGCAAATCAATGAGAGAGGCACATGTCCAATTGGTCTATGGATTGCATTGAGCTTAATGGGTAAGGCTGAACAGTTGCACAAGAGGCCATGTTTGTTTGAATAAACATGAGAAACAGATCCGGGAACAGACCTATGCATTAACACTTCAATTTGAAGCTGCTGTTTGTGTGTGTGAAGATATTCAAACCATGATACAGAATACTTCATTTTGTATGTCTACTTTACTGTGTAAATGCACTTGTATTATAGTGTGGTCATGGGTAGTGAATTTGTCTCATGTCATATGCATGTCTCACACGCAGGTTAGCTCAACAATTAGGCAAGACTAGGTGATCACCTAGGGCAGCGGTTTCTGAGAAACGGCAAGCACAACACTAGATCCTGACAACCAGACATACTCAAAGAGCCCTCAGCACATCCTTTTACCTGCGGGGAGATCAGGTGCGCACACACATATGATGCAACGTTTAAGATTTACAATGATGCCTTTGTTCAGGGTTGTTGCAGGGGTGCTGGTGCTGGGATGCTCATGATGACTGAGTTTAATGATCAACGTCTCGGGGGAGGGAGGTGACTAAAGCTGAAGGTTTGCCTACAGCACCCAGTACCCTTGCACCAGCCCTGCTCACACATAAGGCCCATTAGACCTTCACTATCAGGCCCAGATTTATGTATACTAACAAATGGAATGTCGTCACTTTCTTGGGCTTTAAGCTGTTCAGCTGCCACTATTTATAAATCAAAGCTCCAATATTTAACCCTTGACTAACTTAAAGGATCCATATGCTAATAGCAACCGGGTCTCAGAGTCTACTACGGCTATACACTGAACCTACTTGTATGGTACAGTGAGATGCCAAGAACACATCAATGACCCGTTAATGTTGCTCTTACGAAATGGCTTTCTTTAATTGCTCAACTTATTTATCATTATTATTTTTCTTTCTTTTTTCTAAAAATGTCGGCCTACACCACCCACATGGTAAACTAGCTTTGGTATCCTTAAACTTTCCGCTCAGTAAAACTCAGTAGAACTCTCCTTTCACACAAAATTCATTCAAAATGCAATCTTCTGGGGTTCACTGAGGACTAATGAATTAAATGCTGAATTTCACTTTCATGCATACTCAAAGGTTGGCGGTATTAGCCAGTAGAAGTATTTTAAATCCTCAACACGTTGCTTTTATAACGGTGATCTTTTGCTCCCAACGCATATATCTGGTGCCGTAGCGTTTCACATAATACGTTTCTTCAGGGGACACCTTAAATTAAAATAAAAACAATTGTTGTAAACCAAATTCAACTGCATTAAAAAGGAAAAAGTTAGTCCTTTCCTTTGCAGAGTACTCACAATTCTCTTCCTCTGTCGGTCTTGTGTTTGAAAGAACGCCGAGCATGCGGGATTAGAGGCAATACTCTCCTTTTAACTTCTTTGTAAGGGACCAGATGGAAATTGCCTTCCTTTCATTAAACGATGGTGATAATAATTACTGACAGGCATTCCACTCAATGGATGAGTTTAAACCATTAGGGATTACTGTGTCTAACTTGAAAATCCATTCCTGTTTATTTTATTATTTTTTTATTTATTTTATTAACAATTCTTATATACCGCACTATTAGACATCAGCGCGGTTTACATTGAACAGAAAACATCCGACAGTTTTACATATGTCTGGTCATTATATTTAACAGGAAGTATAACTTGGAGAAATAGGGTAACTAAATACAATGGTGGTTTATCTGATAAGGGATATCATGGTTAACTACATACATAGGTGGTACAACAGTACATGGAACTGCTTGTTATTTACATTGTGAAGTTGGCCTGTTGCGAGGGTCTGCCTGTTTGACCACTTCTGCTATTCGCCTGGGGGTTATGTTCGGAGCTGTCATTGAGATATTTAAGGAAGAGGAAATGTTTTAGTGCCTTTCTGAACTGACTCAAATTGGGTATTGCCCTGATTTGTGCTGGTAAGGTGTTCCATAAAGTTGGGGCGCAGAGTCGGAAGGCTCTGTTAGCTGTTGATCTGGTGCATCTTGTGGTTTCATTTGGGATAACTAGCATGTTCAATTCTGCTGTTCTTCGTGGCCTGTTTGGTGCAAGTGGTTGTATGAGGTTGGAGAGAGAGGAAGAGGTGAGCCCCTTAGCCGCTTTGAATGTTAGCAGTAAGGTCTTGAAACTGATCCTTGCTTGAATGGGGAGCCAGTGTAGCTGCTTTAGAAGGGGTGTCACGTGGTCTCCCCTGGATGACCCGAGGAGTACACGCGCTGCACTGTTCATGGCCAGCTGCAGGGGGTTCAGGGTAGACCGGGGGAGTCCTTGTAGTATGGAGTTTGAGAAGTCGAAGTGGGGAAGTATAAGGGCTTGATAAATGGTACGGAAATCATCCGGTTCAAGTAGCGTGCGTAGGTGTCTGAGGGATCTGATTTTAAAGTAGATTGCCTTGAATGTATTGGCTATGTGGTTCTTCATGTCAAGGTTTTGGTCTAGCGTTACTCCAAGGTAACGTATTGCAGGTTTCACTTGGAGTTGGGCATCCTTTACGTTAATACAACTAGGAGGGGTGAAGTTGGTGTTCCTCGAGACGAAAAGGACTTCCGTCTTTTTGTGTTGTATTATCAGGTTTTGTGATAGGAGCCATTCTGATATGGTGTCGAAGCAGTTAGTCAGAGGGGTGAGGTCTAGGCAATCCAATGATATTGGCATATATAATAGCACATCGTCTGCATATATCATGTATCTGACATTGAAGGATCTGATGATGTCGCAGATGGGTTGAATGTATATATTAAACATCAATGCGGATAGGGAGGATCCTTGGGGTACACTTTGACTTTGTTGGAATGGTTCAGATGTAGCCCCGTTGACTCGGACATGCTGCCATCTACCGGAAAGGTAAGATTTGCACCATTCGAGTGCTGTTCCGCAGATGCCTTTTTCCCTTAGCCGGCAGATGAGAATTTCGTGGCATACCGAGTCAAAAGCCGCTGCTATGTCTAGAAAGACAAGAGCGAAACCCTGGCGTATGTTATCCACACCTGAGATTATGTTGTTGAAGAGGGTTGTGAGTAGTGTTTCCACTCCATGTGATTCTCTGAATCCATGTTGGGCCGGATCCAGTGGGGCTGAGGTGTCTATATGATCCTGTAATTGCCTGTGCACTATTTTCTCGATGATTTTTGCTAGCATAGGTATGCTAGATATGGGCCTGTAAGATTCCACCTTTTGAGGATCAAGTTTGGTATTCTTTAACAGAGGTTCTCTACATAAGAGGGTTTGATCCGGAGACTTACCCGCCCTACCTTGAAGGACCTGATCAATACAAAAACATTTAAGTGTAGTAAAACTATGTTGTTGTTCGATGCAATGCGCTACCAAAGGGGCTTGCAACACTTTACAATGAATTCTGCTCCGATGTTCTCTCATGCGGATATAAAAAGCCCGATTCGTTTTGCCTATATAAAGCATAGGGCAGGGGCAAATAATCCCATACACCACATAGGTGGAATTACAAGTTGTACGATGTTTTAGGTAATAAACCTTTCCTTTATGTGTGAATTGTTGTGTTTCCCAAGTAATATCACATATAGTACATTGTCCGCATTTAAATGTCCCAAGGGTTCCACTTGAGGCTGTTTTTCGGACGTTCTCAATACTGTAGGTGATAAAATCTCCTTCAAATTCCTGTGTCTTTGCCATACGCATTTAATGGTAAAAGTTTCCAAACCTGGAGTGCTTTGTAAAACGTTATTGTGTTTTTTCAAAATCCTTTGTATCTGTTTGCTGAGAGGAGAATATTTTGTTACCAAATGAACTGTCTCCTCGAAAACAGGCGCTGCATTTTTTGTTTGTAACAATAGCTCCCTATTCATGTAAAGGGCCCGATGGTATGCCCTATCTATTAACTTTGAGGGATAGCCACGAGCCTCAAATTTCTTTTTTAATATTTTGGCTTGCTGTTTATACGTATTGATGTCTGAACAGTTTCTTTGATACTGGAAAAATTGAGATACTGGAAGTCCTTCTCGAAGTCTGCATGGATGGGCACTTGTATAATGGGGGGGGGGGGGTATCGTTATACTTGAAAAACAGCAATATTTACAAGAAGCAGCCCGACAATTATCTGATAATCAGACATATAGAATACTGGAAAAGGATCCTACAAGACAATTACAACAAACAATTAAAGAATTAACCACAAGGGCTAAAGAATTAAAACTCATTTCATACAAAGAATGGCGTTTTTTAAATGAGCAGAATCCTACTATAGCTAAATTTTATCTAGTGCCTAAAATTCATAAGAACATGAGTCAACCCCCCGGAAGACCGATTGTCTCCACAAGAGGGACAGTTCTTGAACCTCTTTCCATTTTTGTGGATTCATATTTGCGACCTTTGGTTCCTAACATCCCCTCATATGTACAAGACACGAAGCACTTTTTAAATATTTTGGCTGATAATGATCATTGGGTAAAAATTCCATGTACACATTTAGTCACTTTGGACGTAACTGCATTGAATACTAGTATCCCCCAACAAGCAGCGTTTGAAATAGTGGAAGAAGCCTTAATTAATAGGGGGGACGTTTCAGATTCACAACTACAGTTTCTTTTAGGTCTATTAAAATTGGTATTGTTCCATAATTTTTTCACTTTTGAAAAGGTTATTTATCTGCAGATAGCCGGGGTAGCCATGGGCGACATGCGCCCCATCAATAGCTAACCTTTATATGGCTAAATTCGAACAACACTGGATGTCCTCATCATTATCCCCGTATTATAACAATATAAAAGTGTGGAGACGCTACATCGATGACGTCTTCATGATATGGGAGGGAGAAGAGTCAAGTATTCAACAATTTGTAGAATGGATCAATGCGTGTGATGTTAATATACAGTTCACCTATACCTCTAATAGTACAACTATTACTTATTTGGATATTAGCGTTAAGCGATCTCAAGAAGGATGGGAAACCACCGTATTTCAAAAAGCAACCGATCGCAATAGTTTTTTACATTATACAAGTGCCCATCCATGCAGACTTCGAGAAGGACTTCCAGTATCTCAATTTTTCCGGTATCGAAGAAACTGTTCAGACATCAATACGTATAAACAGCAAGCCAAAATATTAAAAAAGAAATTTGAGGCTCGTGGCTATCCCTCAAAGGTAATAGATAGGGCATACCATCGGGCCCTTTACATGAATAGGGAGCTATTGTTACAAACAAAAAAAGCAGCGCCTGTTTTCGAGGAGACAGTTCATTTGGTAACAAAATATTCTCCTCTCAGCAAACAGATACAAAGGATTTTGAAAAAACACAATAACGTTTTACAAAGCACTCCAGGTTTGGAAACTTTAACCATTAAATGCGTATGGCAAAGACACAGGAATTTGAAGGAGATTTTATCACCTACAGTATTGAGAACGTCCGAAAAACAGCCTCAAGTGGAACCCTTGGGACATTTTAAATGCGGACAATGTACTATATGTGATATTACTTGGGAAACACAACAATTCACACATAAAGGAAAGGTTTATTACCTAAAACATCGTACAACTTGTAATTCCACCTATGTGGTGTATGGGATTATTTGCCCCTGCCCTATGCTTTATATAGGCAAAACGAGTCGGGCTTTTTATATTCGCATGAGAGAACATCGGAGCAGAATTCATTGTAAAGTGTTGCAAACCCCTTTGGTAGCGCATTGCATCGAACAACAACATAGTTTTACTACACTTAAATGTTTTTGTATTGATCAGGTCCTTCAAGGTAGGGCGGGTAAGTCTCCGGATCAAACACTCTTACGTAGAGAACAGGAATGGATTTTCAAGTTAGACACAGTAATCCCTAATGGTTTAAACTCATCCATTGAGTGGAATGCCTGTCAGTAATTATTATCACCATCGTTTAATGAAAGGAAGGCAATTTCCATCTGGTCCCTTACAAAGAAGTTAAAAGGAGAGTATTGCCTCTAATCCCGCATGCTCGGCGTTCTTTCAAACACAAGACCGACAGAGGAAGAGAATTGTGAGTACTCTGCAAAGGAAAGGACTAACTTTTTCCTTTTTAATGCAGTTGAATTTGGTTTACAACAATTGTTTTTATTTTAATTTAAGGTGTCCCCTGAAGAAACGTATTATGTGAAACGCTACGGCGCCAGATATATGCGTTGGGAGCAAAAGATCACCGTTATAAAAGCAACGTGTTGAGGATTTAAAATACTTCTACTGGCTAATACCGCCAACCTTTGAGTATGCATGAAAGTGAAATTCAGCATTTAATTCATTAGTCCTCAGTGAACCCCAGAAGATTGCATTTTGAATGAATTTTGTGTGAAAGGAGAGTTCTACTGAGTTTTACTGAGCGGAAAGTTTAAGGATACCAAAGCTAGTTTACCATGTGGGTGGTGTAGGCCGACATTTTTAGAAAAAGAAAGAAAAATAATAATGATAAATAAGTTGAGCAATTAAAGAAAGCCATTTCGTAAGAGCAACATTAACGGGTCATTGATGTGTTCTTGGCATCTCACTGTACCATACAAGTAGGTTCAGTGTATAGCCGTAGTAGACTCTGAGACCCGGTTGCTATTAGCATATGGATCCTTTAAGTTAGTCAAGGGTTAAATATTGGAGCTTTGATTTATAAATAGTGGCAGATTTATGTATAGGCAACATAAGCGATTGTATCTGGCACCAAATTTTGATCGTTGCCGTTTGCTTCCATCTGGGTCTGCCCTTTGCTTTCCCATGGCTGCTCTGGTGAGTGAGAAGAGAGCTGAAAGCGAAACTTGAGCATGGAGCCTGCCTAACTTCAAACTCTGGCAGGCCCTGCAGTGCGTTGTCTCTTGAACCGGCTCCCTTGTGTAAGTTCCCCATTGCCATAGAAACCTGTGCAAGAGGCAAGGCACCGCAGGGCCTGTCAGAACTTGACTATATGTACAGCGGTGCTGAATATACATACATTTTTTAAATGCCACGTCCAGCATTTAAAAAAATATGCTTATTGCAGGATTTAAAGACTGACCTGATGTTCTATCAACCTGTACATATTTTAGTACATATGCCCAGTACAGGGAAACTGGAAATGGCTCATTAAATCAGTTCATCTTCAACATGGTTCAGTTAGAGAGAATTATTTCAGTCTATAGAAATATGCTACACATAAGGAAAGCTCATTACTAACTTAGATCATTTAGTATTCAATAAATTATCACCCAAGTGCAGCAAATTTCAGAGCTTCATCCTTTATTCACATAATGCTCTACAGGAATATTATATCATTATGAAATGTACTATGCGGGTAGATTGCAGTGTACTAAGAATGTCACCTATAACTTATAATTGCAAGCCCATTCCTCAAAATAAATTTTCTCAATTTACATCGCATCAAGGACTATGAAAGAGTAGAAGTGGCGAATTTACATAATCTCAGCTTTTAATACTGTAATGAGTTCAGTAGGTTGTGCAAGTGCTCCGTTTTCTTGCTTCTTGGTGGTAACATGGCGATCCTTCCCTTTCTGAGATGGAAGACACCTTGACAGTTGATTTGTATGGACTTATTGACATATGAGGCATAGTAATATGGGGGCCTAGAAACATTTTTGATCTTGCAAGACCCATAAGCAACAAGTATGCTTTGAAGTTGGTAGAGTCTGGTGAGAAACACTGTTCTCTAAAAAGATAATCAAGGGGAAGGGTGGCGGATGTATTAAAGATCTTCATGAGATGTATAATACGAGACCCCAGTTACAGCGATGTGAGAACTTTATCCAGGGAAAAGCATGCCTTGAGCCCTGGCATTCACTACTCTGGGGTCATTCAGTCTCCTGACCTCTTTGTGAAGCAGAATTGTTCCAACATTTTTTGGAAGGTAAGGTTTTACAATGGAATTATCTGTGTGTTTGAAAGCATTTCGTCAAAAACCTATAAAAGGTATCAGAGGCCAGCATTGCTATGAGGTTCAGAGAACTGGTAAGGCTTTTGATTTCAATAGATAAGAGCCTCTAGGTGCCTTTAAAATCTAATTTTGCAAAAGGAAAAAAGAGAAGGTTGTTTATACATTGTTAGATGAAGTAATTACTTTAAGATCTGTAATCTTATCCCAGCGTTTACCTCCCTCTGAGCCTTTGGTAGCTCACAGATTAAATTTATAGTGTTCTGTTTGGTGAGATAGCTGATGTAGTTCTTACAGAGATAAATACAGCAACATGCATTTCTTACTGCATTGCACTGGATGAACTTAGCAAAGTTAAGAGCCATTCTTTGTAGCATTTGCAACATCTAAGGGCCTATGGAATAAAGTTTGCGTGTATACCGAGGATATTTTGCATGTGCTTTGAATAACATACTTAGCAAGGTAGCCTTAATATGCACATTCACGTGAAGACAATAAAATGTAAATGAGGGAGCATCTTAGACAAATGCGACTTTACAAGGCTCAATGAGAAGAGCACTATATGTTGACCTTCACTTACTATTTACTGTGGGTTCAATAAAGCCGAAAATTTCATAACCACTTGTTAAATCCCTAAGTATTAACTGGCCTGGGAAAGCTAGCACTTAGAGGAAAACTGAGAGTGGATGAAGCCTCTGTGGATTAATGATCATTATTTTGCTGACAAACTTGGTGACTTAAAGCTTGGTATAGAGGAGAGATTGTGTGTTTATTTGGAAAAGTCTGTTCTTTATGTATTGGAAAAGGCAAACTAATTCTCAGCTTGCTTTAGAGATTTTAAATTAAATTCTGTTGCATTTAGGTAGGTCCTTATAGTCTTAAAGAAAGGTAGGTGGTTAGCCTTTTTCCCATCCACCCTTCCAGACGTCTACCCCAGGCACATCCCTTAAGTTAAAATTAGCTATACTAATTAAGAGAGACAGTGAAATTTGTCACTACAGTATTTTCATCAAGAAGTTCATTAGGAAGCAAACAAAAATAACGGCATAAAATATACTAAATAATCCTAAAGACCTTTATATTAGTTTAGGAATTCCTACTCCCTTAAAAACTCTAAAGTCACTAATATAAAGATGCAGAGAGCTGTCTAGCAGCAACATAGTGGATATCCAGTATTTTGCATTAAGTGCCACATATATGATTATTTCCCATTTGGTGAGAGGTCATGTGTGTGCGCTCAGTGCAAAGACCTCAGATAATGAGCACTGAAAAAACTGACGAACTGACATACTTCGATTCTGTAAGAAAGAGCTGGAAACAGTGACTCACGTCATAGCTGGCTGTGAAGTTCTGATGGCAGAAAGTTTCTATGCAGAAAGGCACAATAAAGTTTCATGCCTCATCCATTAGAAACTTTGTAAACACTACATCACTGTACCTGAAAAGCACTGGGATCATGACCCTAAAAGAATTATAGAGAATGAAGATCACCTCAGGTACTCCCATTCTGACTGATAAAAAGCTGGATGCGAGGAAACCAGATATAGTGGTAAAAGAGAAGAATACCAGAACAGCATTGATTGTACAAGAGTCAATTACAAATGACTACTCTGTGAATCTCACTTAGTGGGAGAAAATATTCAGGTACCAAGATATGCAGTTGGAAACCAAAAACATGTGGTAGAAAGATGACGAGTTATTTCCCATCGTGTTGGGTGCCACAGGCTTGATTTAAGAAGAACGTCATAGCACACCTTGATAAATTACCCATATATATTACATCTTACAAACTCCAGAAGGAAGCTCTGCTTGGCAGGATGCAAGCACTATGCCAAGCATTAGTAGTAAATTTGAGAGACTGAGATCATTCTCCACATACCCTAGCTTAAAAGTGAGGTTTAAGATTGTCATGGTATGCACAAGAGTAACCCATTTGGAGAAACTGCCCCCAAAGAGCTCCTGGCCCTCACATAATGAATCCAATCTCTGGAGACTAAAGTAGCAGACTTTGAGGAGCATCAGAAGACAGATAAGAATATAGAGGAGACTTACAGGGTCATAATAAAGAAGTCCCACCTCCAGTCTAGCAGCCTCAGTGCTGAAGAGAGAGGTCACCTCTCCAGAGAATGCAATATCCTCTCACACCAAGGATGTGCCTCCAGTGGTTTTTGCCTATGGGAGAAGAGTTAGGACAACCATTTCAGTTGATCTTTCAATCATTAGGCATATAAATAGCTGTGTGGTTGATGAGAAGATGGTGGACCTCATACGTCACCTAAATAGGATGCTAGACAGTGCTGGAGAGGAGCCTACTGTCTTTCTACATATGAGTACCGATAGGAAACATAGAAATATGATGACAGAAAAAGACCACATGGCCTATCTAGTCTGTCCTTCCATATCAACAACTACAACAGTCCTCTTTTTACCTTTAGAGATCCTCTGTGTTTGTCCCATGCTTTCTTGAATTCAGATACTGTCCTAATCTTTACCTTCTCCACTGGGAGACTATTCCACACATCTGTAAAGAAATATTTCCGCATATTATTCCTGAGTCTATCCTCTTATAGCCTCATCCTATGTCCCTTCATAGCAGAGCTTGCTTTCAATCGAAAGAGGCTCTCCTCCTGTGCATTTATCACATCTCTATCATATTATCTCTATCTCGCCTTGACTCCGAAGTATACATATTAAGATCCTTAAGTCTGTCTTCCTATTCTTTATAATGAAGACCGCTAACCATTTTAGTAGCCACCCTCTTTACCGACTCCAGCCTTTCCATTTATTTATTTATTTGAAAGGATTTCTATACCGCTTTTTCCTAAAATCAAAGCAGTTTACAATACAACTAAACTTGTTACATCAAATAATGGTGGGGGGCATTCAGGTGGTCTTTTGAAGGCGCAGTCTCCAGAATTGCACACAATACTCCAAATGAGGTTGCACCAAAGACTTATACAGAGCCACTATCATCTCCTTTTTTCTGCTAGCCATTCCTCTCTGTATGCACCCAAGCATCCTTCTAGATTTTGCTGTTGCCTTTTCTACCTGTTTAGCTACTTTAAGATCATCAGGCACAATCATGCCTAGGTCCCGCTCTTCTTTTGTGGACAGAAGTACTTCACTCCCTATACTATATTGCTCCCTTGGATTGCTGCAGCCCAAATGCATGACCTTGCATTTTTTAACATTAAATCTCAGCTGCCAAATTCTAGACCATTCTTCAAACTTAGCAATATCCCTCCCCATTTTATCTATACCTTCCTGGGTGTCTATTGCAGATTTTGGTGTCATCAGCAAAGAGACAAACCTTACCCGACATCCCTTCCGTAATATCACTAACAAAGATGTTAAAAAGAATCAGACCGGAGGGCGGAGCCTGATGTCCAACGGGGTAGACGCCTTGTGCTGAAGCTCCCGAGAGGCCTACACAGAATCCTGACTGAACTCCTGCAAAACTTCACTATTTTGCTTTAAAATCGCCGGGGCGCATCGGAGGGATGGCGGGACCTAAACCACAGCGCCTAGATTTCGGCTCCCCCACTTCGTCGCACGGCAAACGCTCCAAAACGGAACTGCCTTCCCCGCATAAGATGGCGCCGCTCTGTGAGAGCCCTGAAATGCAGCGGGTGATACTCGAGGAGATTCGTGGTGTAAAGGAACTGGTACAATCCAACGGAGAAGCGATCCGCGCCATGCGTGAGGACCTTACCATGATGCAGGAAAGGCTTGAGGGCCTCTCGTTGCGCCAAGACAAAATGGCGGAGACTCTTGAATCGCACGCGGTGCGAATGGGGAAGATCGATAAAGCTGAACGCCAGATTTTGCTCCTTCAAAAGGAACTTGAAGATAGCAATAATAGAGCTCGTCGCAATAACATTCGACTCATTGGAGCTCCAGAGGGCGTAGAAGCAGGAGATCTGCGGGAATTTCTGGGCAATATTCTACCCTCTCTATTGAAGACGACGTTTCTTAAGGACCTGGAGATAGACCGGGCACATCGTGTCCCCACTAATATGGCGCTCAAACCGGACGACTCCCAGGCCCATCATTTTTCGGCTACTGCGCTATCAACAAGCTGAGCAAATTCTGGCTGCTGCCCGGGCTAATCATCACCTCGAGATAGATGGGCATAAAGTGTCTTTCTTCCCTGATCTCTCTAAGCCCACGATGGACCGCCGAAAGAAGCTTCTTGCTTATCGCCCTCGCCTTCAGCAACTGCAGGCCCGATTTGGTCTCCTGTATCCGGCAAAGCTACGCGTTACGCTGCATAACCATACCAGGACCTTCGAGGATCCTGACCTCCTCGCTGCATTTTTGGACTCTAAAGAAGCTGAACTGATGCGTTGATGTTACCATCAAGCTGTGTTGCTGTTCAAAGCTCTCTTAAATCTCTACCTCATTGGGGCCTATCGCAGTGATTTCGCTGCGGACGCGGTTGGACTGCTCTCCTGACCTACTTCTTTGAACCGCCATCCTGCTTCTCTGCACCCTTCGGTGGCTCCCGGGACTTGTTCCTGCTGCAGGGAGTATGGCCAGTATCGGGCCTTCTCTGGGGCTTCCCCCCGCAGACTCATGGTCGCCAGTAATAGTTGGGGTTTTGCTTCTTCTCTAGTGCACTTCGGTGCCTGTCTCTTTTTTTTTTGGGGTTATTTATGCTTTCTACCAAAAGTTTATTATTTCATGTCGTGTGTACAGTCATTTGCTACCAATATGCATAGTTTAGGGAATAATGTGCAACTTCATGTTCTCTCAGAATTTTGTATATTACTAGATGGCTTTCTGTAAGCTCTTATCATTGAATGTCAAAGGTATCAATAGTCCAATCAAAAGGAAGAAAATTCTTAGCTATTTGAATACGGAGCATGCTGATTTAGTACTGCTTCAAGAAACGCATTTAAATGCTAAAGAAACACTAAAGCTTAATGTCAAGCCTTATGCTGTTGTGGCGTATTCTCCCGCTGTTGCTAAACGCTGTGGTGTTGCCATACTTGTTAAGAAATCCCTGCAGGCCACCGTGCTAGATATTAGCTCAGATAATGAGGGTAGATGGGCTCGCGCTCATCTCAAAGTGGGGGATCTAGAATTCACGTGTATTTGTATTTATGCTCCAAATGTTGACAATCCTGGTTTTTTGCTAAAATTGCACAAGCTGCGCAAGCCTCCGCTCATACCCCACTAATACTGGGAGGAGACTTTAATCAGGTCCTCGACCCTTTGGTGGATCGGCAGCCGCCTAGAACCTGTGGTCCACCCAAGAGTCTCTCCATACTTACAGCTATGATCGCTGATTTGGCTTTGGTGGACATATGGAGGTTATTGAATCCTTCTGATTTGGATTTTACCTTTTTTCTCCGCTCCTCACCAATCACAATCCCGAATAGATTTTTTTCTTTTATCTAAAACATTGGTATCGCAGATTGGTATGGCTAAGATTCACCCCTTGCACATTTCAGACCATGCTGCCATATCTTTTACGATACACACTGCTGCGCAAAATGCAAGTCCCCGAGCATGGTCTTTTGATAGGTCTCTCCTAGACCAACAGGATTTTCAAACTGTAATACGGGCTGCCATACAAGATTACTTTCATTTTAACTCTCCCCTTGACACAACGAACTGGGCCTGGTGGGAGGGTTTTAAGGCGTCTATTCGAGCCACGGTGACTAGTTATCAAATCCGTCTTGGGAAACAAAGAAGGCAACAATTGGTGATCCTTGAACAACAGATACAGGCTGGTGAACGTATTCTTACGTCCCGAACAGACCCATGTGTTCTGCTTCGTTTGCAACGTCTCCGTTTTCAGTACAACAAGATTTTGCATAATGCCGCTGTTAGAAATATAGCATCCCAGCAGGGATTGTATTACCGGGAAAATAATCGCGCTGGTAAACTACTAGCTAATGCTTTGAAGGGGAAAAAAGAAGCCAAACGGGTAGCAGCTCTCCGAAGCCCATCTGGGAATGGCCTTGTCACAAAAGATCATGAGATTTTAGAGCTTTTTCGCGATTTTTATGCTAGCTTGTATAAATCTGAATGTGAGTTTGTTCCTGAACATTTCGACCGCTTGTTAGCTGGTGTACAGCGTCCTACTCTCTCGGCTGAGGAATGCACGGCCCTTGATCATTCGTTTACTCTTGTGGAAATACAGGATGCAATTAAAAGATGTGCCTCCGGCCGTGCTGCGGGTCCAGACAGCCTTCCGGCTGAGTTCTTCAAAACTTTCAGCTCTGATCTGGCCCCGTTTTTGCAGCAATACTTTACTACCCTAGTAGCCGACGGATCCTCCCTTGGTTCCTTTTCAGAGGCCAACATAGTGGTCTTTGAGAAGGAGGGGAGAGACCCACACCTGACAGCCAATTACCGACCCATCTCCCTGCTTAACGCAGATTATAAAATCTTCGCCACTATTCTTTCTACTCGGCTCTCTCACAAAATGACCACTTTAATACATCCAGATCAATGTGGATTTATTCCGGCAGATCAACTGCTGATAATGCCAGGACTCTTTGTCATGTACTAACTAATATGGCCTCCCACGATCGTCCATTGGTTGGCCTTTCCCTAGATGCCGAAAAAAGCCTTTGACCGGCTAGAATGGCCATTCCTATTTGCGACCCTCCGTTGGTTTGGTTTCGGCGATAATTTTCTCCGTTGCCTTCAAGTGCTATACTCTCAACCAACTGCTAGTGTCTGTGCCAACACATTGAAGTCCCAGCCATTTTTACTGCAAAGAGGCACCCGTCAGGGGTGCCCACTTTCCCCTTACTTTTTGATCTTGCGTTAGAACCCCTAATCCTGTTAATCCGTCAGTCTCCACATATCCACGGCGCTCCCTTTCCCCGTCGGGATATAAAAGTCTCAGCGTATGCAGATGATCTTATGCTTTTTGTTTCCTTAGACTCCGTATCTGTTGTTCTGGATCTAATTGACCGCTATTCTCAACTTTCAGGTTACAAAATTAATTGGACCAAATCAGTCGCCTTTCCCCTAAACCACCAGGTTCACCAAGCAGACTTGCAAACCTTTCCTTTTGTATGGCAGCCCCGTTTGGTAAAATTGGTAGGGGTCCAGGACTGTTATCCTCTCGAAGAAACCGTCGCTTTTAATGTCAAAAATTTAATCACCAAGGTCCGTGAGCTCACCCAACGTTGGTCTCCACTTACTCTTACGTGGTGGGGCCGTATGGATACCATAAAGATGATGATTGTTCCCAAGGTTAATTATGTCTTAGAAATGTTACCGTGCCTTCTCCCTCGACACACCTACAAAGATATCGAGGGCCTGTTGATCAGATTTTTGTGGCAGAACAAACCGCCTAGAATAGCGAAACATAAACTTCAGTCAGATAAGGAACATGGTGGGATAAGATTTCCTGATTTTTTCAACTATCACCTCTCTTTTCTTCTCAAACAGGGTGCCCGTTGGTTGGACGCTTCTTTCCCGTCCAGACCAATATGGTTAGATATAGAAGAAGACCTCTGTAAGCCCATTCCACTTAGCTATCTCCCTGGAATGACTTTCCCACTGGATGCCCACTATCCACCAATGCTCCTGGATACACTTCGCTCCTTCAATGTTCTCATCAGCTCCCTAGATTCCCTAGCTTGCCCACTAGATAGGCTTCCAATTTGGCATAATGCTCGATTCCAAATTCAACATAAGCCGGTGGCCTGGAGTCCCTGGTATTCCAGAGGCATCTGGACTCCCAATCAACTGTTTCACAATGCTCGCTGGAAGTCCATTAATGAGCTCCATTGTGAGTTTGGCCTTCCTTCTAAATACTATTTTCAACTGCTTCAGTTGCAGCACTGTCTCAAGAGTGCTGGGGTTTTTCCCCCACTAACTCCTCATGACCAAGGGATAACTGAGGTGGTCTCCTTTATTGGGGCTCAGTCCGGTGTTGCTTCCACCTTTTATAAAACTCTTTGTGCTCCTCAGAATGCTGTCCCCCCTTCTGCACAGCAGACTTGGGAGCGAGAATTGGGTGTAACTCTAACCCCTGAACATTGGAACCTCTTCTGGAGCAAAGTGGTTCGTGTTTCCCGCTCGGCTTCCTTAACCCAGACGCTTTTCTTCTTTGCCCATCGCTGTTTCTATACCCCTGATAGACTGGCCAAATGGACTTCCACTCTGAGTAATCAATGTTGGACTTGCCATGCAGCTACAGGCACCCTCACTCATGTCATGTACGAATGCCCCGCACTACAACACTACTGGAGCCGGGTCTGGGGTCGTATTCAATCTATCTTACACTTTACTGAACCACTCTCCTGGAAAATAGTGGGACTCCGTTCTGCAGCGGGCATCCCCTCTCTCCCGAAGTCTGCTTACTTCCTCCTTGACTTTCTAATGGGTATTGCCATATCGTTAATCATGAAATATTGGAAAAATAGCTCTTTACTGAGTCCTCTAGAATGGTGGAATTGTGGGTCTATATAGTAAGTTTGAACAAATTCCTCGTAGGGCTACCCCTTCCCTTCAGGCCCGCTACCAGGTGTCTAAATGTAATTAACTCACAGAATTCGTCCAGACGGCCAAATGCTCTCACTTGACTGTCTAGTTATATATCTCTCTCGATCCATAGTATAACCTGACTGATATGTTAAAGTACTAACATAATTGCTATGGACCCCAGGCCTGGGTTAATATCTTTTCTTTTCTTTTTTTTTATTATCTAGAGAAGAAGCATAGGGGGGGAGGGTTGATGGGGTTATTTTCCGGTTTATTCCATTTTATTTTGATGCAATCATCCTTGTTTTATTACTGTGTGTATTGTTATTGTTATAAAATGAAAATAAAAGTTTAAAAAAAAAAAAAAAAAAAAGAATCAGACCAAGGACAGATCCCTGGGGCACAACACTGGTAACCTCCTTCTCCTCAGAGTGAGCTCCATTTACCTGTACCCTTTGTTGCCTCCCACTCAACCAATTTCTAACCCAAGCAGTAATTTTAGGGTCCATCCCTAGGGTGCTCAGTTTGTTTATAAGTCACCTGTGCGGAATGGTGTCAAAGGCTTTACTGAAATCTAAATACACCACATCTAGGGTTCTCCCTCAGTCCAACTCCTTGGTCACCTAGTCAAAGAAATCAATCAGGTGTGTCTGACAAGACCTGCCTCTGGTGAATCCATGCTGCCTTGGATCCAGTAATCCATTGGACTCCAGAAACCTCACAATTTTCTCTTTCAGCAGCATTTCATAGAGCCTAAAACCAATACACAAGTTGCACTGTATATATTGCTGTAAATAACGCTGTAGATATGTTATTCCCTGTTGAATCCAAGTTTTGACCCTTGTTTAATGTAATTTCTATGTGGCCCATCCGCATAGTAATGTTGTTTTATTGTAAACCGCACTGATATGTAATAGCGTGGTATATAAGAGAAGTTAAATAAATAAAAAATTTCAAATAATTTACTCACCACCGAGGTTAAACTATCTCCACACATCCTTACTTCCGCTTTTGTGTATTGGCACCACAGGTGCCTCTCTCTAGTCCTCTGGCACCACTCCCAACTCCAATGAGGCATTGAAAAGGTCAGACAGTGGAGCTGCTGGAATGTCCCCAAGTTTCCTTAGTATTCTTGGGTTTATCCCATCTGGTCCCATTGCTTTATCTACTTTATGTTTAGCTAGTTCCTCACGAACATAGTCTTCTGAAAATTGTGGGTGTTTTCTGAGGTCCTGCGCTGGTCTTTATCTGTGAACACAGAACAGAAATATTTTTTAAGCAATTCCACTTTATCCTCATCAGCTTCTACATATTTCTTCCCTTCACTCTTGAGTCTTACAAAATCACTTTTGCCCTTCCTCTTCTCACTAACATATCTGAAAAAATGTCTTATCCCCCATTTTATTGCATTGGCTATTTTCTCCTCTTTTTTAATCTTTGTTTTCCTGACTACTTTGCTAGTTTCTCTAAGTTTTTCTAAATATAAATGCCTGTCTTCCTCTCTCCGTGATCTCTTGTATTTCATGAAGGCCTCCCTCTTTTCTTCAGCTTTTCAACTACTTCTTTTGAAAACCATAGCAGTCTCCTTTTTCTTTTTTCTTTATTTACCATATTAAAATAAAAAAGTGTGGGAGGGAGGATCTGTTTGTCAAATTTAGACTTTTTTGTAGAAAGATGAAATCTAGTACCGCCAGGGTAGCATTCTCATAAATGTTCCCTGTTCCACATGCAGGACCCAAAAGGCAGGAAGGGCTCTAGAGTCTCAATGTATGGATGAAATGATGGTGCAGGAAAGAGAGCTTTAGATTTGTCAGGAACTGGCTAACATTCTGGTGATGAGGGAGTCTTTTCTGGATGGATGGGCTCCACTTTAACTAGGATAGAACCAGGCTGCTGGCACTAACCAATAATAAGTAGATAGAACAGCTTTGAAACTAGATATTAGGGAAAAGTCGACAGTCTCCCCAGAGTGCATTGTTCAGAATAATGTGTCTTTGAAGGATGCTTTCAAAACAGAGAGGTTAGGACATCCCAATAGAGAATATTTCAGTAAAGATAAAAGTAAACTAAGTGCCCTTAAGTAAACAGCAGACAAAGTTGACAGTTCAAACTACCCCGTCAACTGATAAACGGGTTGTCTATATGAACAAAACACATACTTTCAAATGCCTGTATACAAATGCTAGAAAGCTAAAAAAAACATGGGAGAGTTAGAATATACGACACTGAGTGAAGATTTAGATATAATTGGTTTCTCAGAGAAAGGCCTGGCCTGTCCCCTCTCAACTAAACCCTATAAGCCCCCATGGATTAAATTTGGAGAATGACTGGTCAAGTTTGTTTTAGTTTAAGGCAATGAGAAGAGGGCATCTCCTGTTTCATGTGGATTTCCCTTGCCTGACTGGAGGTTTTGAAGAGTGACGTGTGTGGGATTGTCAGCCAATTGTAAGGAGAGCAGACACTCATATGACGGCGTCTGGCGGTCTTGTGGCCCTTGGCGTCTCATTAGTGAACTACTTGGAATGAGTGGCATTGTCCCACTGCACCTGAAGCAGAGTTGTGTAGCATCTCGAAATGTGCACGTCATGTGGGGGTTTCTACAAATGAACCTTCTTTATTGACACCGGATTGAGGATTATGGACTAAGACTCAGATAAGTTTGTGGTATTTCTTTAGAACCGTAACTGAATAAAAGGATGTTTTAGTCATTCCAGAGTGATTTTTTTTCTCTCCTGACTCTCTATCTGACAAATAAATATAATATATGAGTTATCTGCATTTCAAGGGGGTGATCTTTTCTACATTGGCACATTTGTGATTTGCCTCAGGAGGTTTTTTCTTTTTGATTGGACTTCAGTGTTCAGCAATACAGCTCAAAACTGCACCATATCTTTCTACACATCCATTTTATTGTAAATATATTAAAATGTTAAATGTTAAACAACTTGCTTCAAAAATTCTTAATTTATTATGATGTTCACAAGGTAGAACCATCCTGACTTAGCCTAAAGAATGTTCTGTTTCAGTTGATTAAAAACTTTATGTCCTGTGTCAGGGAAAAGTAAAAGTCAGGTATCATCCCGAAATATACTTATCTGTAGGATAAAGGAGTCCACATGCAATTCTCTATTTCAATGCTTATTCTCTTCCAAGCTGCAAAGTATTTCAGTGAGTTTACTATCTTCACAAAACAGCTCTTCGTCGACAGACACGTCCAGTGGTGGGATTCAATCAGTTCACCACGGTTTGCCTGAACCCGTTCCTAAAATTTCCCGGGTTCGCCGAACTGGTGCACCGACAGACAGTGAATCTCTGGTGGCCCCGATCCCCCTCCCAACAGTATTTTGATGGCATCGGGGACAATCATGGCCCGCAATGCTATTAAAATACTGTTGGGAGCTGGTGTCCTGACAGTGAATCACTGGTGGCCTAGCGGTCCGGACCAAACCCCCCCCCCCCAACTTAAAAAGAAAGTAGAACTGGTGGCCTCTTGCAAGAGATTCAAGATGATGGACATGTGCTAGGTTGTGTGGCACCACACAACTGCCCAACTGGGAAAACCTAACTCCTTCTGCAACTGCTCTACTACCCTGCCGATTGCCCTCACCCCTAAAACTACCCTTGCAACTGCCTCCACCTCAAACAGTACTCTGCCTCTAATGCCCCGCTACCTTGAAAACTTCCCTACCCCAAAAAACAACCTGATGCAACTGCCTCACCACCCTGCAAACTTCCCTACCCCAAAATACCCCCCACAACTGTGCCCTCACTCCACAATCTGCCCCACTGTGAAATCCTAACCCCTCCTGCAACTGCACCACCACAGTGTCAACTACCCTCACCCCCAAACCTACCTTCACAATTTCCCACTGCCAGCAAACTGGCCCACTTCCAAATAAATAACCCCATGCAACTACCCCCCCCCAATTTGCACACTGCCCTTTTTCTACATAAAATACTCCTTCACATCTGTCTTACCACCCTGCAAACTGTCCTACCTCCAAAAACTACCTTCAACTGTCCTATCACCACACCAACTGCCCTCTGCTTTTGCCTCACCACCCCACAAACCCCCCACCTGAAAAATCTACCATCCCATTACTGCTCCACCATCTTGCTGACTGTCCCATCCCCAGCACTTGGGAGGTTAGAACTGTTTGGCTGTTTTCATGACCACAGCAAAGCATATGCATTCTCGCTAAAATCAAACAGCAAAAAGAGGCGAGAAGTACAACCAACAATTCTACTGATTTTTACATTAATGCCTGGGAACTAGAAGGAAGGCTATCCCGTCTGGACATTTTTCAGAATGTAAAGCCTCTTGTCTACAGTTCTGTAATCTGCCCCCTGTGTGAATGAGCCTGCCCTGCTTGCTTCCAGTGTAACTAGCAGTAGGGCCTGTGGGTAGGATTCAGCCAATGGGAAGGCTGTGGAGGTGGAGCTCTGGAATGCTGCTCTAGTCACAGACTGTGGGTAGGATTCAGCCAATGAGAAGGCGGTGGAGAGGAATAGGGAGTACCAGAGGGAGAGAGGCTTTGATGAGTAATCTACATGGCTTTGGTTTTGGAGGTTTTAGTTTCATGCCATGTTCCGGTAGCCAGCTAGAAACAACCAGTAGTTTTGAATTAAAGGTGGAAAAATCAGAGGAAAAAGAGGAGACATGGGGGGGGGGGGGTGGAGGAGTCTGTGAAAGTGCAATCAATTTTCATAACAGCAAAAATTTTAAGCAGGCAGAAATTAGGAGAAGGATGTAAGGATGTCCAAGAGTGACTAAGACGGATTAGAGTCAAAGCTGGAAGTAGTGAGGAGGGGGTCAAGAGATTGTATAGTTGGGAGGGAGGCTTGAATTTTAGATCCTTGGAGACAAAAGCAGAGACTAAGGGGCATGTTTACTAAAGTGCGTTAACCGTAGTTAACGATCGTAAAGCTCCGCAGCGCGTTAAAACAGCGCAGAAGGTGGAGAGTGGGCGGAGAGAAGGGGTCAATGGGCAGAGAGTGGGTGGGGAGAGGCACCCCTCACACTAACGCGCTGAATTTCAGAGCTCAATTCCAACGCGAATGAAAACCTGTCGTTAAAAGGCATTTAAAGAGAAGAGAAACCATTTCCGTCAGCAATGTACAGAAAAACCGGGGAAACCCACAAAACGTGAGCAGTGTGATACATGTGCACAGAACAATATTTCACATAAAACGTTAAAAATGACCACAAGAAACATTTTAAAAAGCATAATGCAGCTGGGCAACAGTGATAGCAATGGGCAACAAGGAACAACACTCCCTGGAAAGCACAAAAATAAAAAGAAATGATGTGTGGAAGGGTCTACGCTCCGCAGACCCTTTCAAAGAGCATTACATTGTAATGGAGCTGTCCTGGGCGTGTGGTGTAATGTTTTCCAATGATATCATTGTTGCCCAGCTTGGTTACGGGTGTGTGCCCCTTTTTTGAGGTCTTTTCTGAGGTTTATGTACACCTTTGTCTGCATAAGGTAAATGAGGCCACAGTACACCTGTTGCAGAGCAGGGTTTCTGGCTCGTCAGGCCGGTTTAACTAACTCCAGGGAGTGCACTGTCTCTGTGGCCACAGTGTGGTGCAACAGACACAACCAGTGCCTGTAAGACCAGAGGGTCACAGGTTCAAATCCCAGCTGGGGCTCTTGCCAACCCAGTCCCCATAGTTTTACCCACCACTAAACAGTGATAGTACAGACACTCCTTTATTGCAGAGAACATACAAATGGCCTATAGTTTACCACACCAAACACAGACACCAGAAACAGACACATTACAGAGTCCCCGCAAATGCAGTCCTGGAGGGTCCCACACCATTCCGGCTTCATGCTGCCTCTAATACAGATGCCTGTGCTGCATAGCTATGCACCACCCCCATGGTATGCAGATGTAGCTCATGCATATTTATGAGGGACAGCATGAAAACCCGAACAGTGTATGGAACACCAGGACTGGAGTTGGGGAACTCTGCCGTAAAGCAGCAGCCAACAGGGCCACACACCCACCCACAGGCCCCATTGGCCAATGCCTCCTGGAGAGGCAAGACATTGGGCCCTGCCTGTATCTCCCAATACTAGCAGTTGCATACCTTAGCAATGCCACCCTACACCTGGGTATATGGTTCAGAGCTATCAAACGTTCCCTATGATAACTGGCAGATATCAATTCCTACGTTAAGCACAGTTTGCTCATTGCGCTCCACCATAACAATCATTCTGATGTCTGCGGTGTTTGCTGCAGGTCTGGTCTCTGACAGTGTTCACCACCCTGGGGAGTGACCCCCAACAGCCTTGTGAACCATATCCATGCCTGTACTATGCCCATGACTGGTGTAGTGGGTATGGCTGCTGACCACCTCTATAGTAGCACAATGCTGGCATAGGTGTGGGGGTGGCTGTCTGTCTATCCAACAATGTTGCCAGTATTGGGCTGCCAATGTGCATAATGAGGAGCAAGGTACCATGGGTATAGGCCGGACAGGGTGGGCTGGCCAGGGTGCATCTGCACAGGGCATAGGGCAGTGACAGGCACATTGTAGTGCCCGGCCACCACCTACACAGACAGGGTGACCTCAGTATATCCTGCTGAGAGATCACTATCACCCTGACTGTGCAGTGACCACAGCATGGCTAGGCACTCCTATAGTGCTATCTAGTATTTCTCTCATGTGATAAATATGGGTTTTCTTTTGGGGCCCAGTCACTGATGTATCTGCTTGCTGTGTATGCTGACATCCCGGGTCTGGGTGCAGGCCTCTCCACTGGGCACTAGCAGACTGTTTGCAGCTGGTAGGTGTTGTGATGGAGTGGCTTGCAGGGTGCAGTGGCTGATGGCTTGCACCAGGGGAATATCAGATAGTGGTGGGGTGCAGCATACCATATCCAGGCCTAATGTCTGTCTGCTGTTGTGTTATGGCTGTGTACAGAGCTGCATTGACTGCCCTGTGGGGTGTCTGTTCCTCAGCAGGATTAGGGTTAATGTTCCCCTCTACTTCCACCTTTGCAGGGAGGTAGACTGTGGGTCTTTTGATGGGAGACCCTGTTTGCCACCCTCAGCCCTGGGGGAGGGGGGTGGTGGTGCATGGGGGCTACACCTGACTGAAACAGACAAAGATGTCCAAGGTGGTCCTGCAGAACCTACCTATCTCACACAGTAACACAGCTTTGGACCAGCGCCATGGCCGGTGCTGTGGACCTGGTGCTGGGCACCTCACTGCACCCTCAGGGTGAGCACAGTACCCGCACAATGTGTCGGTGTGTAGCTACTCTGTGCCAGTACAACACACGGTCAGTACCCCCTATCAGGCCGAGGTGCTGGGGGGGTGCACATGGTCAGTTCTCCCTACCAGGCCGAGGTGCTGTGGGGGTGCATTCCCCATGGTGTGTATCTGTGGACAGCTGATTTGCATGTGCAGTGCATCTTGGGTGTGACTGGCCCAATCCAACCCTGTGAAACTCCAGCAGTTGCTCACAGGCTCTGATAAACCATAGGCCATCACATGTACATCTGTTAGCATAATGCATAGGTGCAGGACACCCTACAAAGTCTGTAATATCAGATGCCCACACTGGTAAAACACACGTATCCACGCACGTAAACAAACACGTACCCACGCACGTACCGACGCACAATTGTACGCGCGCAGCTACGCACGCACCAATGCACGCAACCTCGCACGTATCAACTTACGTGGCTAAGCACACTCCGAGGGAGTTTTTCTGACACCAATACTCAGCGTAACGAAAAACATGCCTCCTCTTTCCCTCTGTAATGTGCAGGGTGATGCCTGGGACAGCCTTCTGCGTTAGGCACACTGGGGACTCGAACCCATGCTGCCTGTAACAGCGGTCAGTACCGTAACCATTGTGCTACAGCTCTGTTTCAGTGCTTTGTGTCTGTACGTCTTCTTATGATTACCGCGCAGTAACGCGGCACGGCGCCCGGTAACGCTCGTTACGTTTTCTAACGCGCGGTAGTGGTAACGATGTACCGCCCATGTCCTTATTTGGGGTTTCTTTCACTACCGCGGCTCCTAACGCGAATTGCACTAACGCACTTTAGTAAACATGCCCCTAAGGATTCTGAGGAGAGATATGGTCTAATAGAGGAATAAGATTTAGGCTTTGTTGTGATAGAAGCAAAAAGCTAAACGTTTCTGGATTTGAGAGATACCGGTGGAGTTAAGATTGGAGCAATAAGATTGTTAGGCATTAATGACTGACTTAGTGTATTCTCTGTGTTTAAGTCTACATAGTCTGAGGAGGTGGGAAGGTTAGTACTTTCACTATTGTCTTTCTGATCATCTGAGTTGCTGTTTTAAGAAACAAAGTCCTGGATGAAACTAGGCGTTACCATGGGCTGGCTTAATTTGGAATGTTTTTATCAGAGCTAAATTGTCAAGAGCAAGACTAAAGCTGGAGTTCCAGGAAAAGGTTTGTGGTCTACTGCAGTGCTTCTCAACCTTTTTTATTTTGTGGTACATTTTTGATTTTGTTCAGTCCTTGGGGCACACAAATCATATTTTCTTCATTATTCGCACTGCTCTACCAGCAAAAAGCAAACAGCATTTTTTTATTTGTGGATTCTGCCAGATTCATTCTCACATCTGAACATATGAGGCCAGAAGGTCATGTGAGATGGCAGGACTCCATGCATTCCAACATCAGATTGAATCCAGCAGCGGAGGCAGACAGGTACACACCCTGGCTTACGAGTGAAGTGCATTTTTGTCATGGTATATGCAAAACTAACTCATCTGGAGACATTTCCTTTGTCAGAAGTGCCGCTTTCTTACCGATGGGAGGGGCAGTGATCAATTCAGATTGGTAGGGATGATGAGGGGAGTCCAGTGGACTCTCTACGAAAATTCGAGTAATCTACTCTCAAACTATACCTAAAAGCACATTCTTTCAGATTTGCTACTGCAAAATATATTTACAAGTAGTATTACCTAACATGTAAATTCTGTGTAGCAGACTGAGTTCCAGAGCTTCCAGCTTACTGCAGGGAGCTTACAGCTACTAAATCATACATTATAATTGCTAACCTGAAAATAAATGTTGCATTCTTATATCTAGGATAGAAGAGGGACAGGAGCCAAGAGAGACAGGGGCCGTACTTTGATATGGAGTGTGTGCTCCAGCCAGTCACACTTCTGTTCATAATGACAGGAGTGCAGCGGAGATTAAGAGGCAGGCTAGCTCTTCGTTGGTCTATCTGCTCCAAGCTTCCTCTGTTCTCTCCTGGTCTCTATGCTCTGCTTGGGGCTGGAGCAGGAAGCAGATGGCTATTTTCAGAGGTACTGTCCAACTAAGATGGGGGAAGTGCCTCATGAGCCCATTCGTAGCCTCATCTCTGGCTGTCACCACCAAGGCGCACCAAGGACTTCCCAAAGGCACACCAGTATGCCCCGGCACACTGGTTGAGAAGCACTGATCTAGAGAAATCTTGGGGGAGGTGGAAAGGAGGGAATGGTGACAAGAGAATCATCATTACTGGCTGAGATGTTTCCCACTGATTTGGTAATTTTAGTAGTGGGAGGTAAAGGGGGAATGAGCAGACAGAAGGAGACGAAACCAAGAAGGAGACAAACAGGTCAAAATTTTGAACTGAGGAGTGATAAGGGAAGAGGAAAAATGAGATCTGGAGCTGAGCGTGTGGGTGTGATTAAGAGAATTCCGGGGTCTCTAAGTGTTCCAGAACTCTCTCTCCTGAGGTTTGATGGGATTATCAGCATGGATATTAAAATATCCCAAAATAAGCAGGGAAGGAAAGTGGCTTGAGAGATCTAAGAGAGGGGAGGCAAGTTCTTGGAAGCCTCGTACATGAGAGAAAGGAGGACAGTAAAGCAGCAGAATATGTTGGGAGAGAGAGTGTGAAGCAGAAGAAGTTTGGAGAAAGATAATGGAGGGATAGTCAAGGATTGACAAGATAACTGATCTCTGAAGAGAAAAGCTAACCCTCCACCTCGTCTGCAAGTCTAGAGGCAAAGAGGAAGGTGTAAGCAGAACGAGCCTCTTGTAAGGCATAGAAAGTCAAGATTGTGGTCTGTAATGAGGTCCTTAACCTCTTTAATGCCGATTAAAGACACCAACAGTGATATCCACAAAAAGTGCAAGAGGAGAAGTAAGAAGAGGCTGGAATTAAAGTAACTAAGTGCCTTACCCAAAGAGGGAGCGAGAGATGTCTTGTAGCAGGAGACCAACATCGACCAGTTTGTACTGGAATTAGTATACACTGTTGACATAATATTTATTTATTTAACTGTCAAAATGGTTTACATTATAACTTAAACTTGGTAATGTACATTAAACAGGGACATTGATAACATGGATGTTTCTGAGGAAACATAGGGTTAAGTGACTTGTCCAAGGCCACATGGAGTACTAGTGGGAATCAAACCTTGGTCTGTTGGTTCCCAAAACAGTGCTCTAACCATTAAGCTAGAAGAATAGCTAATAACAAGAAGGCAAAATGTGTATGTAAAAGGGAAACTGGAAGGAAATTTGGGGGGGGGGGGGGCAAGACCTCTGAGCTGCCCACAAGAGCACGCAAAGCACCGTGTTCTGCTCCTTGGCTGCTGCTTTGGTGCATTCCTTCGGCATATGCCACTGTGGCATAATGCAGCTACAGTGGAGCATCTATTTTTGTTTTCAGAATCAGAGAGGCATATGGAGGTGTGAAGTAGGTGGAGTTATGGTGATACAGAAGCCCCTCTGTGCTGGAACTGTAGAGCAGAACTGTTTGGTTGTAGGCATGGAGTAGGAGGAACTATGGTGACACAGGAGCCCCCTGTACTAGGACTATAGAAAAGATCTGGTTGGCTGTAGGCATGGAGTAGGAGGAGCTATGGTGACACAGGAGCCCACTGTATTGGAACTGTAGAGAAAAACTGGTTGGCTGGGGGTATGGAGTAGGAGAAGCTATGGTGGAACAGGACCCCCCTGTACTAGGATTGTAAAGAAGATCTGGTTGGCTGGAGGCATGGAGTAGGAGGAACTATGGTGGCACAGGAGCCACCTGTACTAGGACTGTAGAGAAAATCAGGTTTGCTGGGGGCATGGAGTAGGTGGATCTATGGTGGCACAGGACCCCTCTGTTCTAGGAATGTAGAGAAGATCTGGTTGGCTAGGGGCATGGAGTAGGAGGAGCTATGGTGGCACAGATGCCCCCTGTACTAGGACTGTAAAGAAGATCTTGTTGGCTGGAGGCATGGAGTAGGAGGAACTATGGTGGCATGGGAGCCCCTATACTAGGACTGTAGAGAAGATCTGGTTGGCTGAAGGCATGGAATAGGTGGAGCTGTGGTGGCACAGGATTCCTCTGTACTAGGACTCTAGAGAAAATGTGGTTGGCTAGGTGCATGGAGTAGGAGGACCTATGGTGACATGGAGGCCCATCTGTATAAAGAGTGCAGAGAAGATTTAGTTGGCTGGGGGCATGGAGTAAGCAGAGGTATGGTGGCACAGGACCCTTCTGTACTAGAACTGTAGGGAAGATCTGGTTGGCTAGGGGCCATGGAGTAGTAGGAGCTATGGTGACATGGGAGCCCCTCTCTACTAGGACTGTAGAGAAGATCTGGTTGGCTGGGGCTTGGAGTAGACAGAGCTATGGTGGCACAGAGGTCCCCTGTACTAGGACTGTAGAGAAGATCTAGTTGACTGGAGGCATGGAATAGGTGGAGCTGTGGTGGCACAGGAGCCCCCTATACTAGGACTCTAGAGAAGATATGGTTGGCTGGGTGCATGGAGTAGGAGGACCTATGGTGAGATGGGAGCCCCTGTGTACTAGGACTGTAGAGAAGATCTGGTTGGCTGGGTCATGGAGCAGGTGGAGCTATGGTGGTGCCCACCTTCTACCCTTGCTCCACCTTGGCACTATCTGGATAGTGATGTGGTGGTCTGTAATACTTTTCAGTGGCTCTGTCCAGATAGTGCAACTGACAATTGACAGATAAGTCCAGAGAGTGCTGCTGTTATCTGTTTAAGTGCCTTTGAAGATCAGAGTCATAAAATGCAATGGGTTGGAATATTTAAAGAAGGTTTGCTTTCCCACTAGTAAGGAATACAGCATCACCCTTTTAAAACAAGGGTCAGTGCACCACAACTCCTTTGGATGGAACACTAATAATGAAATCATCTAGCCAGCGATGTGTCACTTTTGTTACAAGCACTATGGAAACGTTTGCTATATTACAATGGGATAAGTATCATTTTTCAGAAAAAGATCTTACAAAAGCTGAACTGTCATTGTGATTTAACATTACCTACCTGCATCAACCTGCATTTTAGTCTTTATCCCATAAGAAAGCGATGCATTAATTTAAAGTATCCCTGGGCCAGATGCATTTAAATTGGTATTAAAATAACTGTGGAGTTCTGTTCTCCAAACTTTAAATCGTGCCTGTGATATTTTTCTTAAGCCTAAAAATAAAGGAAATAAGCACAATAGGGCTTCTGAAAGAATAGGATGACTGTCGCTTCTTCTGTCCTTTCTCTCCTCTTAAAGCAGGGGTCTCAAACTCAAATTGCTTTGAGGGCCAAATGAGGACTTGTAAAGTAACCCGGGGGCCGCATAAGACGTGGGGCCTCATTTGCATAAGGGGCCTCATTTGCATAAATATTTGCATAATGTTACCATACACTAACTTTTAGTAAACATGCCTCTTAATGAGTATGGATAAAGAAAGACTAAAAGATTTAGAAATAGGAAGACAATAATTAAACTGGGAACCCCAAAAGCCAAACTTGGAATGTACAACAACACTGTAGAAATAAAACTATAAATTAATTTCCTCTTGTACTAAACAAAGTGCAAACATTAGTGATGCACATTTCCCAGAGCTGACATATTCCAGTTAATAAATTCAAAATAAAGAGATATTTTTCTACCTTTTGTGCATTTTTTTTCAGTTGCAATTGCTCCAGCCACTTCTGGTTTCTTCGTGTCTTCTGCTATCTCCATCGTCTGCTGTCCATTTGTCCTTTCTTCTCTCTTCTAGTTTTTTTCCATTCTCTCTCTCTACATCTGCTTTAACATACTAATCTTTCTCCTTTTGCTCTTTCCTCATTCCTATTTCATCCACTCAAATTTTACCCCTCCATCTCAATCCCCACTTACTCTCCCAATACCTGGCCAATTGTAGATTTGTCTTCTCTTCCAGACAAAATATTTTTCCCCTCTCCATTTCACTTTCCCAGCTCCATCCCATTCTAATCCTCCCCCAACATCAGCTCCTTTCTAGTTCCAGCCCCACCCAGCATCTGCTCCTTTCTAGTCCCTGCATCAGTCCATTTCCAGTTCTATCCTAGCCTCACCATCAGCCCATTTTCCAATCCTAGCCCCCCATCCGCCCCTTTCCAAGCCTAGCTCCCTCCCCGCACAGCCCATTTCCATTCCAAGCCCCCCCCCCTCCCCATCAGCCATTTGCAGTTCAAGCCCCCCTTCCACTCAGCCCATTTCCAGTCCTAGCAACCCCCCCAGCCCATTACCAGTCCTAGACCCCCCATAGCCCTTTACCAGTCCTAACCTCCCCATAGCGCACTTCCAGTCTTACCCCCCCATCACCCCATTTTCAGTCTTACCCCCCCCATAGCCCATTACCAGTCCTAGTCCCCCCCATAGCCCACTTGCAGTCGTATCCCCCATCACCCCATTTTCAGTCTTACCTCCCCTCATAGGCCATTACCAGTCCTAAACCCCCAATCAGCCCACCTCCAGTCCTAACCCCCATCACCCCCATTTTCAGTCCTAGCCCCCACCATAGCCCATTACCAGTTATAACCCCCCCAGCCCATTACCAGTCATAACCCCTCCCCTGCCAATAGCCCACTTCCAGTCCTAACCCCCATCTGCCCATTTCCAGTCATAACCCCCCCCCCAGCCAAAATCCCACATCCAGTCCGAAACCCCAATACCCCAATTCAGTCCACCCCACCCAAGCTCAATACCGGCCAGCGAAGGAGGGGAACAAAAAAAAACCAAAACACAGGCATCAGCCGGTGCCGCCGGGGCAGCGGCAGAATCAATTGTCAAATTTTAAAAAAAAAGACTTCTGCTGCTCAAGCAGCAAAATCAGCTGTCCTGCGGCCCCTTCCCCTGTGCCCGGAGATCCGAGTCTGCTCTATCAGCGGCGTGCTTTTCAAGCCGCGAGGAGAGTATTCCCCTCTCGCGCGGCTTGAAACCGCGCGAGAGGGGAATACTCTCCTCGCGGCTTGAAAAGCACGCCGCTGATAGAGCAGACTCGGATCTCCGGGCACAGGGGAAGGGGCCGCAGGACAGCTGATTTTGCTGCTTGAGCAGCAGAAGTCTTTTTTTTTTAAATTTGACAATTGATTCTGCCGCTGCCACGGCGGCAACGGCAGAAGCCAGGGTTTTGTGTTTTTTTTGTTTTCCTCTGTCGCGGGCCGCACAAAGTTGTGTCGCGGGCCGCATGCGGCCCGCGGGCCGCGTGTTTGAGACCCCTGTCTTAAAGTAACTGGTCTAGACTGGACACTGTGGCAGACTGCAATTCTGATCAAACATGAGTGTCAAAAGAATTTTAAAAAGCTGCATAACAATGTCCCATTACTAAAGATAGACCTCGGCACGTGAACTAGTTTTACAGTTTGCAGAGAGAGGAGAGATGAACGTTTGCTGATTTTAATCTGACCACTGCACAAGAAGCAGTGTGACCTGAGGGCCACATTAACAGAATTTATTCTTCTCTGTTCCCATCCTACAGCAGTCTTCAGATACCCAGAGTGGGAGAGCTGCTTCTGAGGAAGAAGGATATAATCCAGGCCAGGGAAAGGGATATAATCCCAGGTAGGGTTGTCAAGTGACCGCTTTTTATATTGCCAGGCCGACTACTGGCAGAGCTGTAAAACGGGCGGTGGAAAAGCCCGTTTTTGCGATAATGGACAGCTTAGGGGTGGCTCTCGCTGCCTATAAAACTGCCCCCCTTCCCGGAAGATTAGCGATGGCAGCATTAGCTCTGCCCTGCAGTCCACCATCTCTGCTCCCCCCCTCTGGCAGGGCCGGCCCAACACATGTGCAAGAATGTTGTTCGCAAGGCTTCCATGCTTCAGGGGACTCCACCTTTACACAGTAGGCAGATACATAGAAGTAAAAAGTTTAGTTTGACTATTTCTGCTTCCATTGTTTGAATTGTCTGTTGCAAGCCTGCTCACAGGGTGGGGCTAATTTAATTATCTTACAGCCTGTCCACAAGTACCTGATCAACTCTAGTCTTCACAGCTTCCAAAGCCTCCACACAGCTAAGCTTTCTGCCTTCTATCTTTTGCCTGTTTTGTTTGCTAATAGAGAATTTAACTGTTGGATATATATTCATTTTTAGGAATATTCTGACTGCCTATATTCCTTGCGTAGCCCTTAAATCAGATATCTGAGTGTACCCTCAGTTCATGTAAGGCCTACTGGCCAGGGACACTTAGGTTCCCACCCACCCAATGGCTGCATTGCCTATATAGTGGTCACATACATTGACATCTATTCTTTTAATTTGATGTTGAGCCCACCTTTTCTTCTTCTCCTTCTAGGACTGCTTAATTGGCATGTCATGTATTCAGTGCAATAACTGTGGTGCTTTCATTCTGAGAAGAATCATTTGGAACCTAAGAGCTTGTCCTATATGCCTCAAGTTAGCTGCCATGCATAAAGTATTGACTCTACTAAAGGAAGAACTAACTGCAATGAAATGCACCTCTTCTAGGATACAAACAAAACAAAGTCCACCACCGCTCCCACAAAGAATCAAACATCCCAGGAACAAATGGATCACAGTGGGCTCAGGTAGATTGCGATCTGTAATGCAGAGACACCCTATACATCAAGAGATATCCCTGCATAATGCCTTCTCTGCCTTGGTTAATGACGATGCCCAATCCATGGAAACTGAATGGCCCTTAAATGAGACAGTCAATGCCCAATCTACTGATAAAGCACCATATATGAAGAAAAACTCACCAAACAGAAAACTACTACTACTTGGAGATTCCATCATCAGAGGCACCAACTTGGGAACATAGTTCAAAGGAGAGAATATAGTCAAATGCCTCCCAGGCTCTTCAGCCAGCAGGAATACAAAACAAATTTCTGATGTACTTAGCGTAGAAAGTGAGCACTCCAAAATTGATGTTGTCATTCGCTTGGGTACAAATGACCTGGCTAGAAACTCTGCCTCTGCAGTTCAAAGGGACTTCCAAACTCTGGGAGTGAAACTCAAGCCCAGTGTTAACACTGTAGCATTCTCAGAAGTTCAACCTGTTCTTGGTAAGGGGGCAGAAAGGCTGCATCGCATAAATAGCTTTAATATATGCCTCCAGACCTGGTGCAAACAAGAAGGATTCAGATTTATAGGCAACTGGGGGAAACAGATGGACCAACAAGAGACTATACTGTGCTGATGGACTACATCTCTCTGTTGCAGGGAAAAGAATCCTAAGTGAAAATTTCAGGCAGTATGTGGATATGCATTTAAACTAGAGAAAGGGCGTGACGGATGGGGAAGGACAAGTTCAGGACGTCACTCCCTGCAAAAAACAGAACAAAATCAGAAACAGCCACACTTTTAAACCACATATCAATGACAAGTGGGAAGAAGTGGGCAGAACAAAATCAATGCAAAATACATGCAAGTCAGTTAAATGCTGGAAAGCAATGAGCACAAATACTCAAAGCTTAGCCAACAAAGTTCCTGACCTGGAAGCCCTAATGGTGGAAATGGACTTGGACATTGTGGCCATTACAGAAACATGGTTTAATGAATCGCTTGAATGGGATATAGCCATAGCTGGCCATAATCTATTCAGAAGAGACAGAGAAAGTGGAAAAGGAGGAGGAGTAGCCTTATATGTCAAAAATAATGTCAAAGCTACTGAAATGCAGGGGGCATGGGGAAAAGAAGAAGCGCTCTGGATTGTGTTGGAAAGAGGAGATGGCACTGTCATCCATACTGCTGTAGTCTACAGACCTCCAACTCAAATTGAAGAAATAGATAACAAATTGATTATAGATATTGCCAAGATAGCAACAAAGTGGTAAGTGATCATGTTGGGTGACTTTAATCAACCCAATGTGGATTGGATTACTCCTTCTGTGAATCTAGAAAGAAGCAAAAAAATTGTGGATGCTTTCCAAGATGCGTTACTTAGACAAATGGTGATGGAACTAACCAGGGAAACCTCAATGCTGGCTTTAGTGCTCACCAACGGTGATAGCGTGTCGAATGTCCAGGTGGGTGCCCCTATGAGCAGCAGCGATCATCACACGTTGTGGTATGAGATAAAAGCCAAGGTGCAGTCCATTCATAGCAAGCTCAAAGTCCTAAACTTCCAAAACACTGACTTCAGTAAAATGTCCAAGTACCTGAAGGAGGAGTTGGCAGGGTGGGAGGGGATAAGGGAAGTGGAATTGCAATGGGCTAAACTAAAGGTGGCAATAAAAGGGGCAACAGATAAATATGTAAGGAAAGTAAATAAAAGCAAGAGGAGATGGAAACCTATTTGGTTCTCCAAAGAAGTGGCTGCTCAAATAAAGGCAAAAAACACAGCTTACACAAAATTCAAAAGCGTGCAAACAGAGGAACACAGAAAGGAATACAGGGTCTAATCTTCCGTCAACGTCGCCATGCCCACATTACTCCTCTTCTCAAGTCGCTTCACTGGCTCCTTGTCCAGTTCTGCATCCAGTTCAAACTTCTCCTGCTGACCTATAAATGCATTCACTCTGCAGCTCCTCAATACCTCTCATCTCTTATCTCTCCTTACACCCCCTCTCGGGAACTTCTGCCAACAAATTACTTCTATCTAGGCCTTTCACTCGCACCGCTAACTCCCGACTTCGCTCTTTTCACCTTGCTGCACCTTACGCCTGGAACAGCTTACCTGTGTCTTTGTGCCAGGCACCCTCCCTGGCCCTCTTCAAATCCAGATTGAAGACCCACCTCTTCACTGTCGCTTTCAGATCCTGACTTCTTTCTCTTATCTCAACCTGACTCCCGTCAATTTTCATGACCTAATTGTAAAGATCATACTGTGCTTTGCACCAAATTGACTATTGCTCTGTATTGTCTCAACTAGATTGTAAGCTCTGATGAGCATGACTCTGACAAGCAGGGACTGTCTCTTGTATGTACGCCTGTACAGCGCTGCGTGCATGGCGCAATAGAAGTGCTAAATAGTAGTAGTAGTAGTAGGATCAAACTAAAAGAGACATAAAAGAGAAATAAGGATAGCAAAATCAAAGGCAGAGGAAAAGATGGCTAAAGATGTTAAGTGTGGCGACAAAACTTTCTTCAAGTATATTCGGGAGAGAAGAAAAATCAGAGGCAGAATTGCAGGACTCAGAAGTGCTGGGAATGAACTCGTGGAAAGTGACATTGAAAAAGTGAAATTGCTAAACAAATACCTCTGCTCTGTTTTTCTAAAGAAAATCCTGGAGAAGGACCACCTGTGACTCCCAAATATAAAAATGGGAATGAAGTAGATACCACACCATTCACAGAAGATGATGTGTTAGAACGGCTTGCAAAACTGAAAGTGGACAAGGCCATGGGACCGGATGGGATACATCCGAGGATACTGAAAGAGCTCAGAGAGGTTCTTGCAGGGCCGTTAAAGGATGTTTTCAACAGATCCTTGGAAACAGGAGAGGTTCCTCAGGACTGGAGAATGGCTGATGTGGTACCTCTTCACAAAAGTGGTGACAAGGAAGAAGTGTCAAACTACAGGCCCGTGAGCCTTACCTCGATGGCGGGAAAAATAATGGAGGCGCTCCTGAAAGAGCGAATAGTGGACTTTCTCAAAACCAACAGGTTGCACGATCTGAGGCAACATGGTTTTACAAAAGGATGATCTTGCCAAACAAATTTATTCAACAGATTTTATATACTGCTTTATCATTTCAATCAAAGTGGTTTACATTGAAACTTAAACTTTGTAATGTACATTAAATAGGGACATTGATAAGTTGGATTTTTCTGAGGCAATGGAGGGCAAATGACTTGGCCAAGGCCATGAGGGGTGCTATTGGGAGTTGAACCCTTGTGTTTGGGTTCTCAAGCCAATGCTCTTAACCATTAGGCTACTCCTCCACTCTGTACAAACCTGATTGAGTTCTTTGACTGTGTGACCAGAGAACTAGATCAGGGGCATGCAATGGATGTCATCTACCTGGATTTCAGCAAAGCCTTTGATACTGTATCTCATAGGAGGCTTATCAATAAACTCAGCAGTCTGGGGATGGGTCCCAAGGTGGTGAACTGGATCAGAAATTGGTTGACTGACAAATGATAGAAGGTGATGGTAAATGGAGCTCACTCGGATGAAAGGAGGGTGATTAGTGGGGTGCCCCAGGGTTCAGTCCTGGGCCAGCACTGTTCAATGTATTTGTGAGTGATATTGTGGAAGGACTGAATGGAAAAGTCTGTCTTGTTGCAAATGACATGAAAATTTGCAACAGAGTGGACTCCCCTGAGGGAGTGGATAACATGAGGAAAGATCTACAAAAGCTGGAAGAATGGTCTAATGCTTGGCAGTTAAGATTTAATGCGACGAAGTGCAATGTCATACATTTGGGAAGCAGAAATGCAAGGGAAATCTACACGACAGGAGCGAGAGGTTGGTGTGCATGGATCAGGAGAAGGACCTTAATGTGTTTATTTCTGAGGATCTCAAGGTAGCAAAACAGTGCTACAAGGCAGTGTCAAAAGCCAGGAGGATGTTGGGTTGCATACTGTGATGGCGAGAGTGTAGCTGAGTCTATGGATTGGGAAGAAAAACAGTCATTTACCTTTAAGGAGAGAGACAGGCAAGAAAGCAGTAGCCCTCAAACTGCAGCCAGAGAGAAAAAAACACATATAATTGCTGAGTGCAGACCACGCCCAAGCTCTGCTAATCCAGAGGCAAGCTTGGAAGTTAATAAGAAACACCTGGGGGAAGGGCAGTGCACGGGAGTTCAGGCACAGTCTTATAAACCCCAGGGAATAGAAGGAATAGGGATACCCCAGTTCTTCAGGGATCTGAGAGGAAGGTTACACCGAACGTCCCAAGCAGCAGGGGAGAATTTAAAGGCCAGCCAGACACGCCAGAAGAACTATTATGACCAACACACAAAGCCTCGCCAACTAGAGATAGGGGAAAAGGTAATAGTAATGGTGGCGGGGGCCATTCCAAAATTTGAAAGTAAATGGAAGGGGCCCTATAGGGTAGCCGAACAAGTGGGTCCTGTATCTTACTTGGTAGTAAATAGGAGAGGGCGGCAACAGATCTATCATATCAATGTGTTGAGACCTTGGCATGAGCGGATAGTATTGGCTCATTTGGCCGTGAGAGAACATAAGGTGGATAGGTGGCAGAGAGGTTTTCATATCCCAGCGAGAATTACGAGCTGTGCGGATTCTGTTACGCCAACCCGTAATATCTTAAGGGGGGGGGGATGTGTGATCGCGAGAGTGTAGCTGAGTCTATGGATTGGGAAGAAAAACAGTAATTTACCTTTAAGGAGAGAGACAGGCAAGAAAGCAGTAGCCCTCAAACTGCAGCCAGAGAGAAAAAAACACACGTAGTTGCTGAGTGCAGACCACGTCCAAGCTCTGCTAATCCAGAGGCAAGCTTGGAAGTTAATAAGAAACACCTGGGGGAAGGGCAGTGCACGGGAGTTCAGGCACACTCTTATAAACCCCAGGGAATAGAAGGAAAGGGGAGCACCAGGAAGACGGAAGGAAAGAGAATCACCAGAGACAGCACCAGAGAGGATTCCAGAGGGAAGCAGCACACAGGAAGGCAGCATACTGGGAAGGAGGTTGTGAGAGAGAATCACATGAGAGGCTTAACCAGGGAGAACGCTGGAGAAAGCAGTGGGGTTCTCAGAGGTGAAAGCCACGATCCAGAAGGAAGCCAGTGCTACAGGGGAACTGCATCTGGTTCTGGAGACAGGGAAGCTGTACCTGGGAGGAGTGCTGACGAGGAGCAAGATACAGCAGCAGCAGTTTATGAACCTGCTGGGAAACTGCCAGCTCCAAAAAGGTGCGTGAATAAACCTGTAACTAAAAGTAGCTTGAGCCAGTTAGAGGCATTGTGGCAGTTACTGAAGGGAAAGAATCTCCACGTGCTTGGGGAAAAACCTGTGCCTAAGGAAAAGTCTTACTGGAGGAAAGTGTTAAAGCTTTTAGAAGACATTAAGCCTTAGCTTTTGCAGGGTGACTTGAAATCAGAGTTACCAGACTCAAGTTATGAGGAGATGCAAATAGATCCTTATGAATCTGACAAGGAGTCAGATGATTAATTAATGGACTGTTCTCTATGTAAGAAGACAAAATAAGGAGTTCCTGGTTTGAAAGGAGAAAGTCTTAAAGCCTAAAATGTTCCACAAAGCAGAGAGACGAAACAGGGATAATATTGCTTAGCTAGAGTTTGCTAAGAATCCTGTTTTATCTGAAGAAAAGAACATTGCTTTTGGGTTTTGTTAAAAGAATGAAAAGCTTTATTTTGAATGCTGAAAGTTTTGGAAAAACAGCTACATGTGTTTGAAAGCTAATTGAAGCACTTACAGTGCCTTGTTATGGATAAAAGGTCTTTGGAATCTTGTTTGGAGAAAAATTCTATTTTTGTTATGCGTTGAGCCATTAAATGCTTTTTGGAAAAGGAACTAATAAATTCCTGTGTTTGCCTTGAAAACCCTCGGGTCTCAACATTATTGTCTTGAAACCACACAACTACAACTCCCAGAAGCCTCGGCCCTGGGAAGACTCCAACCATTCTTTATTTAAAAGGACAGTATAAAGGCAGGTCCGTGCCTATAGGCGGTTGCCTGGGCACGGGTTGCGACAATACAAAGAGGAATTACCAGCAGAAAGGAAGAGGTACTAATGCCACTGTATAACTGGTGAGAGCTCACTTGGAGTATTGTATTCAGTTTTGGAGACCATATCTCACAAAGGATGTAAAAAGACTGGAAACTGTTCAGAGGAAGGCGACCAAAATGATTTGGAGCCTGTGTCAGAAGCCTTATGAGAAGAGGCTTGAAGAACTAAATATGTACACTTTGGAGGAGAGGAGGGACAGGGGACATATGATTCAGACCTTTAAATACTTAGAGAGAAATAATGAACAAACAAACCTCTTCCAAAGATGGGGAAGCTGTAAAACTAGAGGGCATAACATGATGCTGAAAGGGGGTAAATTGAAAGGCAATGTCAGATAATACTTTTTCACTGAAAGGGTGGTGGATGCTTGGAATGCCCTCCCGATGGAAGTGGTGGGGGCAAATACAGTGACAGAATTGAAAATGGCATGAGACAGACACAGTGGATCCCTTTATAGCAACAGGATAAAATCAAAATAAACTTAACTATCTAATTTCTCAACAAACAGGAATGTTGTACACGGAGTGGTGGGTTCACCACTAAACAAAGACATGGGGAGGCGTGACCTGCACAGAGCGGCAGGTGCACCTACTCTTGCCATCTTGCTGGGCAGACTAGATGGACCATACTGGTCTTTATTTGCTGTCATTTACTATGTTACTATGTTACATGCTGTCTGATAGACTGAGCGTGTCCCGACTAGCAACCTTTTGCAGGACCGGCCTGCACATTTACAGGAAATGCACTTTAACCTCCTGACAATCGGTGCACTGGCGGGCTGCAAGAGAACACAGCTGCTGGAGTGAAGGAAAATGACGTTCTTCACTCCAGCAGCTGTGCAGTGGTGAATTGGGGCTTTGGGCCTCCCTAGTTCCCTCTGAACCCGGTCAGGTAGGCACAGGGCTCTTATGGGAGGGGGGGGGCTAGGACTGGAACTGATCCAGTGGACCCCAGTCTCACTGGACCTGATCAGCATTGGGGAGAGGAGTGGGAAGGTAGGCTCCTTTCCGCTCCTTGCCGCAAGGCCCATCAGGCCATACTACAGGACTTTAAAAACTCAGTGCCAGCAAATGTGCCTGCGCCTGAGGACCCATGTCTAAGCTTCCCGATAAAAAGTCCTTGTTCCTACAGGGAGGCTTTTGACAGGGCCAGCAGGGGGGTGAATAGTGGGGATGGACGTCCCAACAGAATAGACCCCAATGCATTTTCATTTTGTTCAAGTGTCTCTTACAATACATGAGCTCGGTCCACTTGGGTCCGTTTCTACTATGTCCTTGGTTCCTCCTCGTCCATATTTTTTCAGGAATAACACACAGCATGATTGCAGTCAGCACAAATATACTTCTTGAGTGCTTTTAACACATCGGGCTAAACATTTTGATTTACAGTTCTTTTTGTCTTTTAGATTTCATAACCCCTATCTTAGAGTGGAGGAGTAGCCTAGTGGTTAGAACACTGGCTTGGTAACCAAGTAAGCAGGGTTCAATTCCCACTAGCACACCTTGTGGCCTTAGGCAAGTCACTTAACCCTCCATTGCCTCAGAAGAAAGGCCTGGCAATCTACTTCTAGTGACACTGCCAAGAAAACCCAGGGGCTTCTAGGTCACCAGGAGTCAGGACTGACTCAAAGGCACACATTGCATTTTTGCAACCCCTATTTTAATTGTATTTGCAATCTTATTATGTCTTGAAGGACTGGAAAGGGGGGCTGTTACTTCTGGAGAGAAATCTGAAATTGTGAGTATATACTTCTGGGAATTTTTCTGAAAGGATTTTTTTTTCTTTTAAAGCTAATTAATCTGTGAACCCACTATTTTTTTTGTTAAATCAGTCAGGGCCTAGTAGCAACAGTTTAAGATTCAATTTAAAAAACACAGAAGAGAACTTTCTGGTTACCTTTCATACCCAGTAGACAGCTGTAGTTTAAATTTCATAGTCACTCAGGGCCTAGCATCAGCAAAGTACTTTTAGTTTCAAATTAAAACACAGAAGAGAGCTTTCTGGTTAAATTTAGAATCCAGCAGAGAGCTTGTAGTTTAAATTCCATAATAGGTTAGAGCCTAGTAGCAGCAAAGAGCTATAATTTAAATCAAATCAGAATATAGTTTTCCTCAGCAGCACAGGACAAGGTACTGGGTAGCAGCCCTTTTTTAATAAGTTTTATATCCCTCCCTCCCTCCCCACACCCACCCTCCCCTGGGAAAATCACAGCTTTATAGGTACTTGCACAACTTAAAAGACAGGAGGTGCTCTCAGGTGAAGCTCATTACCCAAATCAGTCATACACCAAGGACCTGAGATTAATTAAGCTTCAGGTGAACAAGGTATATTAAACTTCTTAGGTACAGTTTTAGTGGTATAAATATCCATTGCACCCTTTAGTACATATAGAACTTAAAGATCTAAACACAAACTTAAAACTAAGATGCAGACAGCAGTCCAGCAGCGGGATGTGGGCTTTCCAGTCTTTTGCATTGAGTGTCACATGTATGATTTTCTCCCAGCTGGTGAGAGGTCTTACGTGTGCACTAGGTGCAAGGAGCTCTCTGCTCTCAGGGAACGAGTCTGTTCTCTAGAGGCTAGAGTAGCAGACTTGGAAAACATAAGACAGACAGAGAGGTACATAGACGAGACCTACAGGGATATAGTCCTGAAGTCCCACCTCCAGTCTGGCAGCATCCCTGTTGCCATGGAGGAGAGAGGTCACGTGACAGGAGAGCATCACCCTGGTGTGGCAGGAAGTGATCCTGTAACTAGGACCTGTCCTCCAGGTGATGTAAACCCCTCTCGCACCGAGGAGGTTTCTCCAGGGCCAAGTGCCCATGCGGGAAGGGTTAGGACAGCAGTTATAGTTGGTGATTCGATCATTAGGCATGTAGATAGCTGGGTGGCTGGTGGACGTGAGGATCGTCTGGTAACATGCCTGCCTGGTGCGAAGGTAGCGGACCTCACACGCCACCTAGATAAGGTCTTAGATAGTGCTGGGGAGGAGTCTGCTGTCTTGGTACATGTTGGTACCAATGACATAGGAAAATGTGGTAGGGAGGTTCTGGAAGCTAAATTTAGGCTTTTAGGTAGGAAGTTGAAATCCAGAACTTCCAGGGTAGCGTTCTCCGAAATGCTTCCCGTTCCACGCGCAGGACCCAATAGGCAGGCAGAGCTCCGGAGTCTCAATGCGTGGATGAGACAATGGTGCAGAGATGAGGGGTTCGGATTTGTTAGGAACTGGGGAACATTCTGGGGAAAGGAGGGGCTCTTCCGAAGGGATGGGCTTCACCTTAACCGGGATGGAACCAGGCTGCTGGCATTAACCTTTAAAAAGGAGATAGAGCAGCTTTTAAACTAGATAATAGGGGAAAGCCGACAGTCGCCCAAGAGCGCATGGTTCGGAAGAATGTATCCTTGAAGGATACTACAAAAAGCAGAGAGGTTCCAAAAAAGAGTAAAGTAGCCCAAATGCCCTCGAGTATGGAGCAGACAGAACTTAAAGATCCCAAATTACCCATGTCTACCAATAGCCAAATTAATATGAATAAAATACAGTCTCTAAAATGCTTGTATGCAAATGCTAGAAGTCTACAAAACAAGATGGGAGAGTTAGAATATATAGCACTAAACGAGAGGTTAGATGTGATTGGAATATCAGAGACATGGTGGAAGGAGGGCAACCAGTGGGACACTGTGATACCTGGGTACAAACTATATCGAAATGATAGAGCTGATCAAATTGGTGGAGGGGTTGCGCTCTATGTTAGAGAGGGCATTGAGTCAGAAAGGATTAAAGTTTGCAGAAAACAAAATTTGCTGTAGAATCTCTATGGATTGAAAGTCCATGTAAAAAGGGGAAGGCGATGGCAGTGGGGGTGTACTATCGTCCGCCTGGCCAGAATGAACAAATGGATGATGAAATGCTCAAAGAAATCAAGGAAGCTAGCAAAAGTTACAGTGCAGTAATAATAATGGGTGATTTCAATTACCCTGGCATCGACTGGGTCAGTGTCACAACAGGACATGCTAGGGAGATAAAGTTCCTAGATGAAATAAATGACTGCTTCTTGGAGCAGCTGGTTCATGAACCGACCAGAGGGGAAGCAATATTAGACCTAGTCCTTAGTGGAACACCAGATGTAGTGCAAGAGATAAGGGTGTTGGGGCCACTTGGCAATAGTGATCATAGCATGATCGCCTTTGATTTAATTAGTGGAGGAGGGATAGTAAGGAAATCAACAGTACTACCCTTTAACTTTCGAAAGGGAGACTATGATAGAATGAGGAAAACAGTTAAGAAAAAACTAAAAGGAGCAGTTGCAAAGGTTAAAGACGTACATCAAGCTTGGGTGTTGTTGAAAAATACTATCTTGGAAGCCCAGACCAGCTGTATTCCACGCTTTAAGAAAAGTGGAAGGAAGTCCAAAAAATTGCCAGCATGGTTTAAAGCTGAGGTCAGAGATGCTGTTGCCAAAAAAGCATCTTTCAAGAAATGGAAAAAAGAGCCAAATGATGAAACCTGGAAACAGCACAAGCACTGGCAAGTCAAATGCAAGGCATTGATAAGGCAGGCAAAGAGAGAATTTGAGAAGAAGCTTGCTGCGGAAGCAAATACGCGAAATAAAGACCTTTTCAAGTACATTCGTAGCAAAAAACCCGTGAGAGAGTCAGTTGGTCCATTAGATGATAAAGGGGTTAAAGGAGCACTAAGAGGCGACAAGGCGATAGCGGAGAGACTGAATGAATTCTTTGCTTCGGTCTTTACTGAGGAAGATGTAGGGATGTTACCCACGACTGAAGTGGTATTTAAAGGTGTGGAAGAATTGAAGGAAATATCGATACATCGGGAAGATGTCCTACAACTATTAGATAAACTGAAGAGTAGCAAATCACCTGGGCCGGATGGTATACATCCAAGGGTGTTGAAAGAACTGAAATTTGAGATTGCAGACCTGCTATCAGTAATCTGTGAACTATCATTAAAATCATCTCTAATACCTGAGGATTGGAGGATCGCCAATGTAACACCAATTTTTAAAAAGGGTTCGAGGGGTGATCCGGGAAACTACAGACCGGTGAGCCTGACATCAGTACCGGGAAAAATGGTAGAAACCATCATAAAGAATAAAATTACTCAGCATATAGATAGTCATGACCTAATGGGAGACAGCCAACATGGCTTTAGACAAGGAAGATCTTGTCTTACTAATCTGTTATGTTTTTTTGAAGGAGTGAATAAAACAGGTGGACAAAGGTGAGTCGGTTGATATTGTGTATCTGGACTTTCAGAAAGCCTTTGACAAGGTCCCTCATGAGAGACTTTTGGCAAAACTAAAGAGTCATGGGATAGGAGGCAGTGTACTACTGTGGATCAGGAACTGGTTAAAAGATAGAAAGCAGAGGGTAGGGCTAAATGGCCAATTTTCCCAATGGAGAAAGGTGAATAGTGGTGTAACCCCAGGGATCTGTGCTGGGTCCGCTGCTTTTTGACATATTCATAAATGACCTGGAAAGTGGAATAACGAGTGAGGTTATCAAATTTGCTGATGACACAAAACTATTTAAAGTTGTTAAAACCCAGGAGGATTGTGGAAAATTGCAAGAGGATCTTGATAAATTGGAAGACTGGGCATCAAAATGGCAGATGAAATTTAATGTGGAGAAGTGCAAGGTTATGCACCTAGGGAAGAACAACCCAAACTATGGTTACACGATGCAAGGTTCCACATTAGGAACCACCACCCAAGAAAAAGATTTAGGCGTCCTTGTGGATACCATGTTAAAACCCTCGGCCCAGTGTGCAGCGGCGGCCAAGAGAGCAAATAGAATGCTAGGTATGATAAGGAAAGGAATGGAAAATAAAACAAAGATATTATAATGCCTCTATATCGTTCCATGGTGAGACCGCACCTTGAATATTGTGTGCAATTCTAGTCGCCATATCTTAAAAAGGATATAGCAATTTTAGAAAAGGTTCAGAGAAGAGCCACCAAAATGGTAAAGGGGATGGAAGGCTACTCCTATGAAGAAAGGCTAAAAAGGTTGGGGCTCTTTAACCTGGAAAAGAGACGGCTGAGGGGAGATATGATAGAAGTCTATAAATTAATGAACGGAGTGGAACGGGTAAACGTAGATCGATTGTTTACCTTATCAGAATATAGAAAGACTAGGGGACATGCAATGAAGCTACAGGGTAAACTATTTAAGACTAATAAAAGAAAATATTTTTTCACTCAACGTGTAATCAAACTCTGGAATTTGTTACCGGAGGATGTAGTAAAGGCTGTTAGTGTAGCTGGGTTTAAAAAAGGTTTGGACAAGTTCCTGGAGGAAAGGTCCATAAACCATTATTAAGAAGGGACCCAGGATATCAATGCTTGAACCAATACAAGCATTGTGGAACCTGTGTCCCTTGGGGTAACTGCTAGGTACGTATGACCTAGATTGGCCACTGTTGGAAACAGAATACTGGGCTTGATAGACCTTGGTCTGACCCAGTATGGCATATCTTATGTTCTTATGTTCTTAATTTATTCCTATCTTTGCGTTTTACTCATTTGCTTTTTAATTAACTTATTTTTTTCATTTTTTATTTGTAGTATGATTTTAAGGATTGCTTATTATTTTGGAATGTTTTAAGGATATTTATTTATTTAACGTTTCTTATATATCACCTTTCAGTGATATCAAGGCGGTTTACATAAAACAGAACAAGTTACATGAAACATGGTACACTAACTAGATACAGGTAGCTGGATTTGTAATATGATTAACTATTTACATTTTAACGGATAGGCAGAAAGGTATTTACACTCTGAACAGCGATCTAATGACTATTTACATTGGAGCGGTATATAGACCATTTAACTGGCTGTGGGTGAGTGATCTTGGCAGTCTGTCCCATAATATTTCTTGAATATGTGCATTTTTAGCATCTTCCTGAAGGCCTTTATGTCAGTAGTTGCTCTGAGATTGGTTGGAAGGGAGTTCCATAGTGTAGGCCCGTACATGGAGAAGGTGTGGTGGCATATCTCCTGTGTCTTCTGTCTGGGGATCTTAAGGAGATTCGATGTTTGGCCTCTTTTTGTTCTGTCGTCAGGAGGTATGAGTATGAGAGGTTGTAGACAGGCAGCGGTTAGGTTATGTATACTTTTAAAGGTGTTCATGATTGCTTTGTATTGTTTTCAAGCTTGGATAGGTAGCCAATCTAGTTCCTTTAGTACTGGAGAAATGTATTAATGTCTAGGTGTCCTTGATATTAAGCGTGCTACAGCGTTTTGTGCTATCTGTAGTGGAAGGAGTGTGCCTTTTGGTAGGCCTTGGAGTACTGAGTTGCAGTAGTCCCATATTGCAGTATTTTAATGTACTCTTTTTATAGTTCTGAGGCTGATAACCCCCTGATGAAGGCTTAATCCGATACGCATTTGGGTGCCATTAATAAAGCTTCTTGAATTACCAGCTGCTGATTTCATCTCGCTGTCTTTCTGTTAGGGATGCAATCCAGTCCCAGGAAAGGGATGCAATCCAGACCAGGGGAAAGGGTGTAATCCAGTGCAGAGAAAGGGATTCTTTATCTTATTTAGCATATGAGCCGAGAAATGGAATGGATGGACAAACAGACAAGACCTGCAAATGCACGATTCATTATCATCAGATGAAAAATTTTTAATACAGGCACAAGCATCAACTTAAAATTAATAAAGTAAAGAAAACAACCAATTGGATTAGCATAGTAGAGACCCTCCTCAGGCTCAGCTAAGCAAGTTGCTCCTTTAGATCGATGGTAGACCAGTTCTGAACAAAACGTTGGTATAATTTAGTTCAGATACACACTTGAACTGTATAAGCTGAAATAGGACAGAGGACAGCAGTGAGTTTGGAGCCCAAAAGGGAAAAAGAACCATTAGGCTTACATAATACAGATTCTCTAATCCTTACCTATCAGCTTTGCAAAGAGAGCCTCTCTTTCAGGTAACATGGTTGTCTTGAATGGATATAAGCAATTTTTAATACAGAGATATTTGCTAAAAGGAGCAGTTCCTTAAGTTTCCACCTCCAGAAACTGGAAAGATCTATTCTGAATAAGTATAATGTCTGAGGCATCATCAAACAGCCTCAGTAACGAGGATCAGGGATTTCTTCTAGAGACTGTAGAAGCAAAGGGTTAGTTGCAAGTGTAGTTATTCTCTTTTTCTGAGCCTAAAAACCTTCAGCATGATGGTGACTCCTATGGATTGGTTAAGATGTCTGAAACTGGGGTGGTAAGAGGTTTCTATGAGGTGTGACAAAAAAGAAACAAGACTGTCCCATAAATGTTTTATTACGAAATCTACAGAGAAATTATGCATTGTCCCCTTCAAAGTCCCCTCCCAGAATTAATGCACTTCTGAATTCACTTCTGCCACGTATGGAAGCACTTGGTAAAGTCCTCCAACTTGAGGTCCCTCAGCTCCCTCATCACAGTGGCCTTGATCTCTTCTACAGAGGTGAAATGAGTTCCTTTGAGCACAGTCTTCAGCTTGGGGAAGAGCCAGAAGTCGCACGGTGTGAGATCTGGGGAATAAGGAGGGTGGTTGAGAGCTGTGAAATGTTTGTTGGCCAATAACTGCCTCACACTGAGCGCGGTGTGTGCAGGTGCGTTGTCATGGTGGACCAACCACAACTTGTCTCTCCACAGAGCCTGCCTGCTGCACCGAACCCAGTCATGGATGCAATTGAGGACCTGCTGGTAGAAGTGCTGATTGACTGTCTGACCCTCAGGCACAAACTCATGATGGACCACTCCCTTCTGGTCGAAGAATGCGATCAGCATGGCCTTGATCCTTGATTTGGACATGCATGCTTTCTTGGGTCTGGGTGACAGTTGAGTCTTCCACTGCAGGCTCTGTCTCTTGCTTTCAGGATCATACTGGAAGATCCAAGTCTCGTATCCTGTGATGACTCGGCCAACGAACTCTGGATCTTTGCCGATCTTCTCTAGCAAGCTTTGACAAACATTGACCCGGTGCTCCTTCAGGTCATCCAATAAAAGCCTGGGCACCATCTTGGCACACACCTTCCGCATCCCCAGCTTCTGCACCAAGACGGTCCGCACTAACTCCCTGTTCAGGCTGAGCTCCTCAGCTATCATCCACACCGTCAATCTGTGATCACTCCACACAGCTGGTTGACTTTGTCAATGTTCTCAGCCGTCACTGCTGTGGAAGGCCGTTCTGACTTGGGGTCATCCTCCACCTCCTCGCAGCCAGTCTTGAAGTGTTTGTGCCACTCGAAGACTCGTGGCCTTGACATTGAATATTCTCCATAAGCCTTTTGGAGAAGTTGGAGACACTCGGGCCCTTCTCCAACTTAACCAGAAATTTCATGTTGATTCTTTGCTCCATATTTCTGCCACCTCCAGTTGCGTGACAAAATGATGGAGTAGTGTGCTACAAAAAAACCTGAAAAAGAAAAACAGAGTGAGAGAGATGAAAAATATTATAGCAGAATAGTGGCGAAATGTTGCACAACACAGTGACATAAGCGGTTAGCCAATTGTCATTGAGTTATGGGCGTGGCTGCCACAGTCTTATTTCTTTTTTGTCACACCTCATATATGTACCATACAGGGGCTGATTTTATAAGGACCATGTGGAAAGTTATGCACTATTTACTAGGGAGGTTTGAGCAAAATAATTTTGTTTTGTTTCATTTCTTGTTTCATTTGCAGGTTTTTTTCATTTTACTTGTTTTTCATTTTAATACATTTTTGTTTTGTTTTGTCTTATGCATTTTCATTTCAGAACGATTTTGTTAATTAAAGAGGAGGCTGTGACTACTGCCCAAACAAAAAACATAGTTGAAAAGTCACTAGGGATTTCAAGATCCAGCTAACTTTTCTTTTCACAGTCAATGGCTCATCTTAAACCAAGGACCTTCTGGCTACAAGGCAAGTATTGTGCACATGATTCATCACGTCTCCATGGGTGCTGGTTCTACCAAGTATTTCTCTATTACTGGTGATTTTCCCTCCTGTTTCTCAATTGGCCCAAAGTTTGTCTTCTCTGCAGTTCTATGTAAAATGCTAACTGGATTTTTTTGCCTTGTGAATCTACTGATTACTACTACTACTACTACTTATCTATGTAATACTACTAGGCATACACAGGCTGTATAAATACACATAAAAGAAAGCCCCTGCTCCACAGAACTTACAATTTGTTAAGACTGACAAACAGAACAACGGAAAATTAAGGAATTCTTAAAGAAATGATTAAAAATGCTTATGCGTGAAGTCCTTCTTTAGAGATTTCCCCCAAAAGATGTTTCTTTTGCCATGATATTCTACTAGAAATTCAATAGAACCATGTCTAAGTCTACTATCAGAGATAGGATTTCTGGTACAAGAACATGGCAAAAGAAAAATCTTTGGCATAAATCTTTACAGCCAAAGTCAAAATCTAGTTAGCATTTTACATAGAGCTGAAAACCAAACAAACTTTGGGCCAATCAGGAAGCAGAAAGGAAAATCACTAGCAATATAGCAGGGCTTGCTAGAGCCATGCCAACCCAAGGAGTCCTGGTGGCTCTTCTGCAAAATGCCTAGCTTCCAACCCAAAGGTTGCCAACTTGAGATCAGCCTGGCCTGTGACAATACAGGGGAGAAAATCGCAATTTTGGGATTTTTCAGTGTCATGTTTCCATTTTAAACAAATATACATTGCTACTATTTATGCAAATAAGTTCCTAGTTTCAAGGACTTATGCACATGTCAACCAGTCGCTATTCTGTAAGCATACATGGAAATACCAGTCGTGGATAAGTTCTGTTGGGCATGTACAGGAGTGCGCTTGACGAAGCATAGGTGCGGCTTCATTGACACACATAAGTTATAGAATACTGCGACCTACCTGTGTCAATGTGCCCATCTAGGCACTGGCAGTTATGCCTGCTCCAGGGCAGATATAACTTCAGCACCTAGGTTCCAGCACTCCCATATGCCGCTATTTTATAAAGTGAAGTACACCATGCTTCACTTTCTAAAATGGGTCCCAAATGCACGTGCAGCAACGCACTTTGCCTGCGATGGAGTTTACAAAATTACTCTCATATTTAGGAAGATGCAGACTTTCTCCTAAACTATGGAATTATTATTCACAAGTTTATTTTATTTATTATATTTTATCTTCCCCCATTCATGGCATTAGCCACACCAAAGTGGATTATAGCATCATCATGACATTAAAATCATACATAACACAATCAGAAATAAAAAAATAAAACAATTGACACTAATCAATAAATGTGCATGAAGAAGTAAAACCATTATATAAAATAATAGAAAAAAGTTCTCTTAACAACTTGTTTAAGCAGGTTCCTCTCCAGAAATCTAGAAATACAACCAATCCTTTAGGAAGTTACGAAAGCAGATTATAATTCATTTCCTCTTTTAGATGGGAAGGCAAATCTGACCACACTGTGGGACCTGCACAAGAGAAAGCTGGCTTCTCGTAGATGTAAGTCACACAAATGAAAGTGGCGGCCATTTCAGTACTGTAATCCTTTTGAGAGGATCTTAAACTCCGCACAGGCTCATAGGGAACAATTTTCTTAGCTAAATAAGATGGAATCCCTGTGTACTCGCTTTCCTATACCATACACAATATTGTAAACGTCAGCTTCATTGTCACCGAAAACCATTGGATGCACTGTAGTAATGGAGTAAGGTGATCCCATCGCTTACCACATCCTGTAGCACTGCTCATTTGCTTGCTGCTTGTTTACCACATGGCTGTGCAAAACATCTGCACTAATACTGCATTAAGAAACACTGCGCTAGAGATTTAGCTCTGGGCTCTAGTGCAGGGTTTCAACATTGACCTGTCAGAAACGCATGTAGCGACCCCTAGGGTCCTGCTTTGCTAGGACTTCTAATGACTCTACTAGAGAAGGCCTATGTGCCCCATCCAGTTTCTAGAATAGAAAGGAGAGTTCTTGCCAGTCAAGCCAGTGAGGTAATGCTGGGAGGGTCCTTGGCAGACGATGAAGTATACAAGGAGGAACTGTAAAACTAGAGGGAATCTGCACGGGGTGTAAAGACCAAGCCCAAATTCAAATCCAGGTCTTTGGCTCCACAGCCACTGAACTGCAGCATAGTACCTCTCACCTCTGGCCATGCACCGGTGTGAAGGAGAGGGATTAGTGCAAGGAGAGGTATCTGAGGCTGTTTAAGTCAACGCATCACGGGGTCTTCTCAGTGGTCTCCATAAACGGAAGCTACAACCAGTGCACTTGAGAAGAGAGGAATTGGAGGGAGCTACGGCACCCCAGGGATTCTCACTTGAGGAGTGTCTAAAACTGAGGGGAAACAGTGCTTGAAGCTCATTCAAGCTTCAGAAGACCATGTAATTGCTTCCTGAGAGGTAAACGACAAAGTCAGATGTTGTGGTCCCCCAGGGGAAAGCCCAAGGACTTAGACTGGTGGCAAGGATTAAGAGACCGTAATTAGATTAGTGTTGTACCAGCACTTTGAAGTTGTGAATTTCAGCATTTTTTGTGACTGTGTAATTGACTTTAAATAAGCTGCAGTAAACCCCTTTTTGGTTCAGAACAAATGTTTGGGGCCTATACTGAACTCCGTTGTCTGTGAGAGAACATGAGTGGGATTGAGACCTGCAGAGGACGTGCAGTTGTGCCCCCCATTAGCTGAATGGTGCAAGGGAGCATCGTGAAGGCTTCAATGACACTGCTATGCGGATGTAGTAGTAATCTCAATTAACAGTTTGGGGTTTTCTGCAAAATCGTGCAGCAAAATGAAAGATACAATATCAGCAGCTGAAGGAATTCTTGCTTTCCATGCTTATTCTGCATTTTTAGAGACGTACCTCAATGTACTGCATTTCTATCTTGCTGTAGAGGTGTTCCTCAATTCGAAAAGTAGCCAGAAAAAGGTTGAAAGCCTGGACAAAGACAGAAGCAATTGTTATGATTTATGGTTTATTAAAATTTATTATACCTCCTGTAAGCAAGCATCAAGGCGGTTTACAATGTCTAAAATAACATAATATGTAAAGTAAGGTCAGTGCTATGACAGGAAAGGACAGATGTAAAGTAAGGGAAAAGGATAAAAGTAAAAACAAATATATATAAATAAAAATAAAAGTGATACAGAGGCACGGTCTGCTGTCTCACTGTGCCTTTGGGGTTCTTTTACTAAAGTGCGGTAAGATTTTGGGCTTATCATGGGTTTAGCGGCAAATCTGCCTGCTAGGTGCAGCAGTCATGGGCTACCTGTCGGGGGGGTGCCCAGCAAGTTCCCAGCTCTTGGCATATAATCGAGCACCAGAGCCCGCAGCATGATTAACATGGGTGCACCTAATGACATTGTGCTAATTGCCATATTGTCACTGAACGTGCGGCAGTGTGCTCTCCATATCCACACCCCACTCTTACTCATCCACTTTACTCTCTAGCATTTGACATTTTAACAGCAGGCAACAGATATAAATGCACGTTAGTGTTCTCAACTGCCACTTACCACACCCTAAGATGCATGTTAATCGGTTAGTAGCCGATCCTTAAAAGCATAGTCTTTTTCCTAGAGTGTACTAAGTTTTGAATTAAGAAGAAGAAATTATTTAGAAAGAGTTTTCTTTTTTTTTTGCCTAGGAGTTTTCCCTTTCTTTGGGTTTTTGTAGTCTTTTTTTTCTAGACATTTCCTCCAGGAACTTGTCTAAACCTTTTTTGAACCCTGCTGCGTTAGTCACCTTGTCCCGTCTTGATTTCTGTAATCTTGCCCTTGCTGGTATCCCACAGGTCCAACTCCACCACCTCCAACTGATACAAAACACAGCAGCTAGAATCCTCACACATGGTACAAAAGATATTATAATGCCTCTATATCGTTCCATGGTGAGACCGCACCTTGAATATTGTGTGCAATTCTGGTCGCCGTATCTTAAAAAGGATATAGAGTTATTAGAAAAGGTTCAGAGAAGAGCCACCAAAATGGTAAAGGGGATGGAAGGATACTCCTATGAAGAGAGGCTAAAAAGGTTAGGACTCTTTAACCTGGAAAAGAGACGGCTGAGGGGAGATATGATAGAAGTCTATAAATTAATGAACGGAGTAGAACGGGTAAACGTAGATCGATTGTTTACCTTATCAGAATATAGAAAGACTAGGGGCCATGCAATGAAGCTACAGGGTAAACTATTTAAGACTAATAAAAGAAAATATTTTTTTACTCAACGTGTAATCAAACTCTGGAATTTGTTACCGGAGGATGTAGTAAAGGCTGTTAGTGTAGCTGGGTTTAAAAAAGGTTTGGACAAGTTCCTGGAGGAAAGGTCCTTAAACCATTATTAAGAAGGGACCCAGGATATCAATGCTTGACCCAGTACAAGCATTGTGGAACCTGTGTCTTTTGGGGAAACTGCTAGGTACGTATGACCTAGATTGGCCACTGTTGGAAACAGGATACTGGGCTTGATGGACCTTGGTCTGACCCAGTATGGCATATCTTATGTTCTTATGTTCTTATGTTACTCACCATGCTCCCATTACTCCACTCTTCATTCAGTTACATTGGCTTCCCATTGACTTTCGCATCTGTTACAAGATTCTTATATTGGTACACCGGGCCATCTTTACACATACATCACAGTACCTGGCAGACTCTCTACAGTTCACACTCCCACCCATAGTCTCCGCTTAGTCAAGATCAATTATTTACACCTCCCTCCTCCATCACGCGCTCACTTGCAATCAACTCACAACTCAACTTTTTTCTTCCTGGTTTCTCTCTATGGAACTCCCTCCCTATCACCCTCCATTTGGAATCAACCTTCCCCAGATTCAAGACTCTACTGAAAATTCACCTCTTCTGCTCTGCCTTCAAATCCCCCCCCTCCCCACCAGTGCCTGACCACCCTCCATTATTGGCCTCTTTGTCTACTTTACCTTTGCTTTGTATGATTGCATTGTTCTTTCCTATATAACTTTGTAGTTCCTTTCTTTTCCGGCTATAGCCATTCTCTGTATGTTTTATTAATTGTACACCGCCCTGGTGTTATGAAGGTGTGGTTTATCAAGTAATTGAATAAACATAAACTGTCCCCAGTGGACTGATGTGGAAGTCTCCGTCAAATACCTGGTAGGGAATGGCATGGAAACTGATGACATTGAGTGCTTCGATCAGTGCAGCAATCTACCAAAATTTGTTAAAGCATGCAGTGATTAGGTGCTCCAAAAAATTACTATCACAGCAAAAAATGGATCAAGTAGTTTGAAAAATTGAAAATCATGTAATTTTACTTGGAACTATTGGAGATCACATGGTTCTTCTTTACTGTCTTGTCTCACAATGCAAGTTTACAGCACTATTTATCATTTGTGCAAAGCCAGTGGAGAAAAGTAGGAGCCGCCTGGGAATGCCATACAACTGAAGAGATACTTCTTGCAAAGTCTTTCATTGCCATTTAAACATCCATAAAGTGCTGCTTTTTGCCATATCTAGAAGGGAGCCAGGATAAGACTGATTGAGTACCTGCTTCTTATAAGCTCGCTGGCACAGTTGTTTTTTTTAAGTAACATCCGGGGACAATCTCTTGGAGATCAGGGCACAGGAGCAGAGGCAGCGGAACACTTCTTTTTTTGGTGGGGCCAAAACAAATCAAACTCCGCTTCTATGCTGTGTGGCTAAATGTTGGTTGGGTCTGTTCTGTTGTCTATGCACAGAAGGACTCACATATGGATGAAGCAGAAAGATACAGAAATTTTTCCCATTGTACTGGGAGCCAGATGCTTGATAAAGAAGAACTTCCAAGCACATCTTAGGAACTCCAGAAGGAAGCTCTCGTTGGCATGATGCATTAGCACTAAATTTGAGAGACTGAGATCATATGCCACATACCCTGTCTTAAGAGTGATGTTCATGACTGTCCTGGAATGTGCAAAACTAACCCATTTGAAGAAACTGCCCCAAGGATGAGGTAGGGTGGGATAACCTCCCAAGGGAGCATCAAACTCAACATCCAGGTATCCATGAGGCAGGTCTTTCCCACTCTGCTTTGCTTTTTCTTTAGCTAAAGTTAAATTAAATGCTAGTTAGTCATGTAGCCTCCATCGTCTATGGTTCCTCGGGGAGTATGAGCACCTCTATGGGGAGATCCAGGGTACATATGCAATGGGAGGTTTAGATCTCATCCCACAGGGTTCTGGGATGAGACGAGCTTGGGATGGGGTTCTGCTGGTCCCTTGGATCTTTCACTCCTTCTAAAAAATCACAATCCATTCTAGGTTTTCTTCTGAATCATTAAAGTTTACAAAAAATGTCTTGAAATAGTTAAGACAAGTGGAAAGTTGCTAAAGATAAGGGTTACAAAACAGGAAAAAGTCGCAGTTCACCTTTTATCTACCCCTAGGTAGAGAAAACTCTTTATAACTGACTTGGACTTTCCTAAGCAAATGGGAATCGGGGGGTGGGGGGAGGGATATTCAGAGGTGGCAGCTAGTGCTTGGAAAGCGCATAGCCATTGCCGCTGGATAGTCAATGCCGGGCCATATCGGACCACTAGCATTGAATGTCCGGGTCACCACACAGCCTGGAAGCTAACTGGGCAGCTCCAATATTGAGCCACTGCCCGGTGAGCAGCCACGGATAAATTTAGGCCAGCCTTTGCTGCGCATAACTTTACTTGCAAGTCACTAACTGGGCAGCGGCTCAACATAACCACTGCCCGGTTAGCAATGGGTGCCACCTGCACTCCGCTCTGGAATGACCACAACATGCCCTGACGCTAACCGCGCAGCATTGAGGCATGATATTCAGCTGAACTAATCATGTTAGTGCCACTTAATATCCCACTAACAGGCATTTACATGGTTTGCAGGTCTGCAAACCGTGTAAATGCCTTTGAATATTCCCCCCCCCCCAGTCTTTTCCATAGACTCTTCCAGCTGCCTTGCAGCTTCCGCATACTGGTTGGAGATGCAGGGAACAGGAACTGCTTTCCTGTAGAAACCTGGATCTCCTTGTTTCAGCTCTTGACAAACGGCCGTGCTGTAGCAGGAACCAGAGCAGTGCAGCACCAGTATTTAAGAGAGCTGCCTGCTGCGTTCAGCACCTCCTTACCCACCTCTATGCTGCCATTTAATGTGTGTATGCCTGTTGTGCTTAGTTCTCTTCTGTGCTCTTGCTCCAGACCCTCAGACATTCAGCTCTCCCACCAGGAAGTGATGCGGCTGTGGGCACGGTGCCACGCTATAGCAGGTACCAGATCAGTGCAATGGCAGTATTTAAGAGAGCTGCCTGCGGCATTCAGTGCCACAGGCACATACCAAGAGTGCGTGCCAAGGAGCAGGATATTTTCCTTGGGGCCACTCCAGTGACGTAGGCAACCCCTGGCACTCCATCATGCTGACTGACCTCATGACACCCTTGCTGCGCCTGGTATCCCTGCTAGATGGTAAATATGCTACAGCCCGGAGCCTATCTTTGTTAACACTCCTTGCATTGGTATTATCTTCATCTATGGCATCCATTCTGGTGCACTGGGGCTGGCGCCCCACTGCCCCTCTGTCTTCCCAGTCGGGCCCTCTGCCCCCCACCCATGCATTCTTGATTTTCTGTTCTCATTTCCCCCTGCACCTTCTAATTCAATTTCTGCCCTTTTGCAGCTGTTCCTTTTTTTTAGCCTTGGCAAACTGTCATTCCCTTCAGAACAAATCTCTACTGGTTCATGGTCTTATTACCCACCATTCATTAGACATTTTCTTTGTTACTAAAACATGGTTGAAGTATGGAGAGTGCCTGCTCCTCAACCACTATTTACCCCTGTCTATTCAGCCTTTGATACTTCCTGTCTTGGACAATATGGTGGTGGAGTTGCTGCCTGGTTCCGCTCGTCTTTGTCACTAACTCAGATTCAGTCACCGGTTCTTCACTATCCTGAATCCCTCCTTCTCTGTCTGCATCCTCCCCTCCCGGTATATTTCCTCCTGATCTACTCTCCACCGTCCACCCATCTCCCGCTCTGGGACATCCTTCTACTTACCATTTCAGAAGCCTGCTTCAGTTTCCCCATCTGGTTCTCTTAGGGGATTTCAACAGTCATCTTCATTCGCCTCGCTCTACCCTTGATCACGCTTTTGTTTCTCTCCTCCATGATCTTGCACTCCAGGCTGCCATACTCACCATTATAAACACCAGTCTTTCCTCTGGAATCGTTCCCACTACTTGGAAACATGCGCTAGTTCGACCACTTTTTAAGAATCCCACTATATCAGCACACCATTGTCCTGTATCAAATCTACCATTTGTATCCAAACTCCTGGAAAAATTTGCATTTGACCATCTCTCCAATCATCTTGAATCCACTCATTTTCTGCACCCTGCCAATCTGGCCTTTGACCTAACCATAGTACTGAAACAATCATTCTCTCTCTCTCCTCAATAACCTTCATGTTTCTCTAGATCGGGGTGATGTTTGTCTTGCTGCCTATCTTGACCTTTCCTCGTCATTAGATTTAGTAGATCACACTGTTCTTCTGCGGGATGTGGTTATTTATGGTCTGACCCTTCATTGTTTCCACTCATTTCTCTCTTGCAGATCCTTCTCTGTCATATCTGGCTCCACTTCCTCCGATCCTCTCCCTCTACTCTGTAGTGTACCTCAAGGCTCAGTACTCGCACGTCTCCTATTCAATATCTTTCTGGCACCTCTGGCTCTATTGATACAACAGTCTGGGCTCTATGCATACTACTTTGCCAATGCCATTCTCATAGTCATCACACAGCTCCTCATGCTCCCAACTTAGGCCCCCTTTAGATCGTGTCACCAACTGGCTTGCATCAAATATTTTTCACTTTAATTCTCAGAAAACCTCTGCCGTCTGGTTCTCCCTTGGCCCTGCCTGTCCCTCCATTGCCTCCTCTATTTATTTCAGGTAAACTCATTTCATTAGCCCCCTCTATCCATTAGCTTTGTGTAAAACTTGATTCTGCCTTGACGTTTTGGGAGCACCTATCTACTAAGTAAGTGTTTCTTCCATTTATGACGGATCAGATCTAGCTGCCCATTCCTAACACCCTCAGCATTCACTATCCTCCTTATATCTCTTGTGGGCTCCCATATTGATTATTGTAAAACCATTTATGCAGGTCTTCCTCTCTATCAGCTCCACCGGCTTCAGCTCCTACAGAACACTGCCGCCAAGATTATCCACCATGCATCCCACTATGACCACATCACCCCTCTGCTCATCCATCTACACTGGCTCCCAATTAAATTCCATATTCGATACAAGGTACTTATCCTCACTCATAAAGCTCTTTACAATCATACTCCCCAATACTTGGTTCCATACTCCCTCTCGCAGCTTACAATCCATTCATCTTAATCGGCTTCATCTTCTCTCTGTTTCCCAGGCACATCTGGATTCTACTCGCAACTCCGCCTTCTTTTATTTAGGTCCATCACACTGGAATTCTCTGCCCACAGACATCTGACTGGAACCTTCCACTTCTTCCAGGTCGCCTATGATCTCCCTGCTACTGACTTTTAGTATTACTGTGCTATACCTCTCCTCCTATTTTCTTTTATGATTCTCTGTTGCTGTATGATTGTGTTTCTGTCCTGTTACCATGAAGTTCCTTTCTCTCCCTCGGATCCGCAGTACCCCTGTGGTTATTTTTGAATTGTTAACTGCCCTGGTATAATGAAGGGCGGTATATAAAGCTCTCCAATAAAGATAAAGATCAAGATAGTAAAGATTGTTCTCTGAATCCTCCTCTTCTTCTCTTCCAGAATCAGTGGTCGCCCAGTCTTTTCCTTTGTCAGCGGCCTCCTTCTGCCTTGACTCCTTAGGGTTCTTAATTACCCATAGTATCCTGGTCTAATTAGCCAGACCACAAAACCAAGTGGTAGTGTGATGTCTTATTCAGCCAAAGACAGGAAACTTCCTTGAGCTGTGTATTTATACCAGTCAATTTTCCCTCCAATTTAAAGCTCCCTCCTACCATGACTTCACTGTTAAGAAGCACCCTTCCAATTCTGGAAAGTACTGGGTGGCATATATAGGTCAGCTATTAATCGGTAGAACCACCAGGAGTCTCTAAATACTGTTTATTCACCTGCTTGGTATTAGACGTAAATATGAATGCAGATTGTTGTCCAAGTCTTTTTTTTTCTAGAATTGCTCTAATTTTGGAACTTGGAAAAATGGTCTCAGCTCTGAGAGGGCACTTCCACGTAGGCTTACACAACTGGCTACACGGTATTGATATTTTTGTTAGACAACCAAGCCTGAGGAATCCATCAGCTTCCTAGTGCAAGGAGGTTTCTGCCACATGGTTGTAAGAAGTCAGATCAACTAAGTACCCCCAAAGGAAAGAAACAAGCATTTCATTTCATTTATTAGATACTTTACCTGCCCTTACATAAGAGCCCCAGGCAGGATACAATAAAACACACATAATAAATACATAAAATACAATAAAATAAAGGCAGCACCAGAAACAGAGCAAAGAGTACGCCAAACAGTATAAAATATTAAATTAGATCTCAGCATCCCTCCTTGAGAACAAATATGTTTTAAGTGCCTTTCTAAAACCCAAAAGATCATCAATAAAACGTAAAGCTATAGATAAACTCTTCCACATAAATGGAAGGGAACAGGACATGCTGAGGCTCAGATCCTAACTGAATGAAACAAATTAGCCCCTGGAAGCATTAATAGTTTAGTAGAGCAACAAACTTCTGCAAAGAAGGAGACCAATAATCTAGACTTACATGATAGAAAGTTTTGACAACGAGCACTAAATTCAGTTTAATTTGCTCAGCTATAGGCAGCCAATGTAAAGCCTCCAAGATAACTGCAACATGCTCTCTTTTTGGTCCTACCTCTACCAACAACGTAGCAGCAGCAATCTGAACTCTTTGCAGATCTTAAAGACAGGAATATGAAAATGATGTGCCTGACCTGCAAAGAGAAAGGAAAATCAGTCAATAAAAGGTTCTTACCAATGAGTCTTCTTTCACTTCCACAGAGACAGAGACACGTGCCTGCATTTATTAATGGGAAGAGCCTTTCTTTATACAAAGCCATCAGTGTCCCCTTATTTTGTGACGGGACGCATGTTATTGATGAATATAACATGTCACATAAGTGATCCTTCATCTCTTATGGAATACAGCTCTATTGGTATTCATCATGAGAAGCTTCTCACTAGAGCCTGCAGGGACAAGGGTCAATGCCTTGGGCTTTATTGTTCAAAATACAGCAACCATGCACTAGAAAAATAAATTAATGGGTTGTGAGTGGAAAACTGGCTGAAGTGTGGTGATAAATTGCCATTAGAATAATAATAAACCAGAGAATGTCTCTCTCTCCAGAAACCATGAAGGTGAGTCAGCTAATTTACACCGGCACTGGGCTTCAACAAGGGAATTTCCAATGCACCGATTTCTGTGGGAGAGAAGTCCTTGTTGGGTTACCAACTGCTTGGGTTCTCAAGCTCAGGACAGGTCCTACAGTTGATTCAAGGTATGGGTACCCTAGGCAAACCTTAAGCCTTATATCCTTGCCCCTCCCCTTGGCTGCCAGAATCTATTGTTTAGCTTTGAATGTCCTGCTCTTGGCTTGCCTCCTAGCCTAGTCTGCCTAATGGTTGGGCTGGCCCTGATCAAGCTCTTCGACCACATAAAGAGTTCAAGAAAGTTCCATATGAGAGGTCATCTGTCCTGCTTTTGGAATTGAGGGGTCAATGATTTCGATGTTTAAAAAGATCAGCTTCAGGTTGGTTCTGAAAAATCTTACATAATTCCACATATTTTCATAATTCACAAAACAGTTCCAAAGTGCTAAGTCTTCTGATGAGAATTTTAGGAAAAGGTGTTTGCTTTAACTTCTTTCTAGTAAAAAAAACTAAAATAAAGAGTAGACCAACTACCCGGAATGGCAGGAAAATTATGCGGGGGTTTTTTTGAGGTCCATATTCAAAAAGCTTGTTGTTGTTAAGTGCTGTCGAGTCGGAGTCGACTCATGGCGACCCTCTGGATAGCTATCCTAAATTGTGTTCGGTCTTCAGTCAGGCGGTTCATTGTTGACCGACTGGTACCCGTAGCTGCTGTTATTGTATCGATCCATCTCATTGCTGGCCTTCCTCTTTTGCGTTGACCTTCTATCTTGCCAAGCATGATGTCTTTCTCTAATGATCTCTCTCTTCACATGATGTGTCCAAAGTATGAAAGTCGAAGTCTTGTCATCTGAGCTTCTAAAGAAAGCTTAGGTTTGATCTCCTCTACTACCGACTGGATTGTTCTTCGGGCAGTCCATGGTATACACAGTATTCGCCGCCAGCACCATAATTCAAAGGCATTAATTTTCTTCCTATCTTTTTCACTGCCCAGCTTTCACATCCATATGATTGTTGTGCACCGCCCTGGTGGCCAGTGGTCGTAAGGGGAGGTGGGACACAAAAATTATTTTATTATGAGAGGAGGGTCTTTTAAGAACCAGGTGTAACCTGGTCTTAGCAGTTCAGCTCCTAACTAAGAAAAATTGTGAATGCAGAGTAGAGGGTTAACAAGGCATTTATTTCCCTTTACGCATAAGATTCAGCTGGGTTACAACCTAAAGAAAAAGTCCTTAACTTCAGGAATGAAATCAACTCAGGTTAACGGAAAAACTGTTATGCTTCACAGTTGTAACAATGCTTAGTTAAGCTTTCCAGAATAAAGCAAATGTTTCAGCACTCTTCTTCCATTTAGCAAATGAATAACATTCTGAAGATAACATATATCATTCACAGGTTTAACAGTGACTCTGCACTGCCTGAAATACAGAAAGAACAGTCCATCTCTTCCTGAGATAAAAGGCTTGGCTCTACAAGTTCCACTTGCATCGGCTTAGAATTATCTCTGTCTGTATCAGTGGTTTCACTGGCTATAATTTCTGGCCAGGCCCTAGTCCTGTTCTCGGGATGTTTAAAGAGTTCCTCTAGTGTTTGCCAATGAGCATGGCCTACCCTCGGGCATTGGCTACTTGGCTTATGAGAGGTATCTTTGCTTTCCTTTCTCACAGGTTTAGCATTACTTTCAAAAGGCTTTTTATAAGGTAAGGTTTTCTTCATAGAAACAGAGTCAGCATACCCTGGCTTCCAGCAGCATATAGAACTGGGATTTCCTCCTTCCCGCAGTTCTTCAGGAACACAATCCCTGTGCCAGTCTCCTCTCTGAAAGCTTCTGTTACGTTTCGGTTTAGCCCCAGGTTCCTCTGGTACAAGCAGGCTTCTTTCTTTCACTCTGTTTTGCCTCCAAAGGTGATTGTTCCTTTGCCCAGCACTAGTTTCCCAAGTGCTTCTTTCTGCTTGGTCCTTGCTTGTGGTGCTTCTCTCTCGTAAACCTTCAGCTTTACCTCCAGCTCCACACCTGCAAGCACTGCTCTGCCCTCTCCAGTCTCCAGTCTTCCGTTTATAAAGCTCTCCTGTGTTTGAGCTTTCCGGGCTGTCAGGTGCTCTTGATTAGCTAAGTGTGCCCACTCAGGCTCTGTGAGTGCACGCCTGCTCCCTCTAGCTGTTCTCTGCGGATATTGCATCTTGTGCACATCTTTTTCCTCATGAAAAATAGCTTCTTCTCCTGCATTTTTGCTTTCATCAGCCCCTGCTGCATGACATGATGTTATTGAAAATACCATAGCTTGAACAAGTCAAATCTTTGTATGGAGAGAGACATCTCTGCTCTTGAGAATCTTATCTAGGTCTTTCATAGCCATTCTGCCAAGAGCAATGCGTCGTCTGATTTCTTGACTGCTTGTTGCTTTCTTTATTGATAGTGGATCCAAGTAGGTTAAAGTTATTTCAATTTCTTCTCCTTCAACGATAATCCTGTTGATTATGCCAGTTGTCATGATCTTTGTCTTCTTTACATTAAGGTGCAGGCCTATTTTGAGACTATATTCTTTGATTGTGAGAAGCAAATGTTTCAGATCATCTTCACTTTCAGCCAGTAATGTGGCATCATCAGCATAGCGAAGGTTGTTGATGAGTCTTCCACCAATCTTCACACCTCTGTTGTCTTCATACAATCCTGTTTCTCTGATGATTTGTTCTGCATATAAATTAAACAGGTAGGGGGAAAGCATGCAGCCTTGTCTTACATCTTTGCTTATTTTAAACCATTCTGTTTCTCCTTGTTCCATTCAAACTGTTGCTTCTTGATCAATGTACAGATTGTGCAAGAGTACGATCAGGTGTTCTGGTATACCCATGCTTCTTAGTGTGGCCCAGAGTTTCTCATGGTTTACACAGTCAAAAGCCTTGCTATAGTCGATAAAGCACATATAGATATCCTTTTGATATTCTTTAGTCTTTTCAAGGATCCATCTCACATCCGCAATGATGTCTCTCGTTCCTCGCCCTTTCCTGAACCCTGCTTGCACTTCAGGTAGTTCTTGTTCCAGGTATGGTTGTAGTCTCTTTTGAATAATCTTCAGTAGAATCTTGCTGGCATGTGGGATCAGAGCGATTGTGCGATAATTTCCACAGTCAGTTGGATCACCTTTCTTTAGTATTGGTATAAACACAGATCTTTTCCAGTCAGTTGGCCATGATGTTGTCTTCCATATTTCTTGGCAGAGCCTTGTAAGTATGGTAACAGCTGCATCAGATTGCTGTAATACTTCTATGGGAATGCTATCAATGCCTGGTGCTTTGTTCTTTGATAAGGCTTTCAATGCTGCTTCAACTTCTTCTTTCATCACCAATGGTTCCCGATCATAAGGTACAGGTTGAAACGGCTGTTGGTCCACTTCATCTTTATCATATAAAAACTCTGTATATTCCTTCCACCTTTTCTTGATCTTCTCAGCATCATTCAACATAGAACCTTGAGCATCTTGTAACATTCCAATTCAAGACTGGAACTTTTTCCTTAACTCTCGTAGCTTTAGGAAAGCCGATCTTGTTCTTCCTCTAATAGTTTCTGCTTCTATTTCCTTGCATGCGTCATTGTAGTACTTTTCCTTGTCCTGTCTTGCTGCACGTTGGAAATCTCTGTTGAGTTCTGTGATTGTCTTTCTTTCTCCTCTGACTTTAGCTTCTCTGTGTTTCTGGGCAATTTTCAGAGTTTCTTCCGTCATCCATTTTGGCAGTTTTTTCTTTTTCACCTTTTGTGGAGACTTCTCGCTTTCTTCCAAAACAACCTTCTTGATGTCATTCTATAACTCTTCTGGAGCTCTGTCATTTGTATCTAAAGCAGCAAGTCAATTTTGCAGGCAGTCTTTAAATTCCAGTGGTATATTCTCAAGGTCATATTTTGCTGCATTCATGAGAGGTTTGCTCTTTTTCAACTTTAGCTTGAGTTTGCATACTAGTAGTTGATGATCTGTACCACAGTCAGCTCCAGGTTTTGTCTTTGTTGATGTTATATAGCTTTTCCATCGTTGACTTCCACATAAGAACATAAGAACATAAGATATGCCATAATGGGTCAGACCAAGGTCCATCAAGCCCAGTATTCTGTTTCCAACAGTGGCCAATCTAGGTCATACGTACCTAGCAGTTTCCCCAAGGGACACAGGTTCCACAATGCTTGTATTGGTTCAAGCATTGATATCCTGGGTCCCTTCTTAATAATGGTTTATGGACCTTTCCTCCAGGAACTTGTCCAAACCTTTTTTAAACCCAGCTACACTAACAGCAGAGTGGAGGAGTAGCCTAGTGGTTAGAACACTGGCTTGGTAACCAAGCAACCAGGGTTCAATTCCCACTAGCACTCCTTGTGGCCTCGGGCAAGTCACTTAACCCTCCATTGCCTCGGAAGAAAGACCTGGCAATCTACTTCCGGTGACACTGCCAAGAAAACCCAGGAGCTTCTGGGTCGCTAGGAGTCAGGACTGACTCGAAGGCACACATTGCATTGTACACTAACAGCCTTTACTACATCCTCCGGTAACAAATTCCAGAGTTTGATTACACGTTGAGTGAAAAAATATTTTCTTTTATTAGTCTTAAATAGTTTACCCTGTAGCTTCATTGAATGTCCCCTAGTCTTTCTATATTCTGATAAGGTAAACAATCGATCTACGTTTACCCGTTCCACTCCGTTCATTAATTTATAGACTTCTATCATATCTCCCCTCAGCCGTCTCTTTTCCAGGTTAAAGAGCCCCAACCTTTTTAGCCTTTCTTCATAGGAGTATCCTTCCATCCCCTTTACCATTTTGGTGGCTCTTCTCTGAACCTTTTCTAAAATCGCTATATCCTTTTTAAGATACGGCGACCAGAATTGCACACAATATTCAAGGTGCGGTCTCACCATGGAACGATATAGAGGCATTATAATATCTTTTGTTTTATTTTCCATTCCTTTCCTTATCATACCTAGCATTCTATTTGCTCTCTTGGCCGCTGCTGCACACTGGGCCGAGGGTTTTAACATGGTATCCACAATGACGCCTAAATCTTTTTCCTGGGTGGTGGTTCCTATTGTGGAACCTTGCATCGTGTAACCATAGTTTGGGTTGTTCTTACCTAGGTGCATAACCTTGCACTTGTCCACATTAAATTTCATCTGCCATTTTGATGCCCAGTCTTCCAATTTATCAAGATCCTCTTGCAATTTTCCACAATCCTCTTGGGTTTTAACAACTTTAAATAGTTTTGTGTCATCTGCAAATTTGATAACCTCACTCGTTATTCCACTTTCCAGGTCATTTATGAATATGTCAAAAAGCAGCGGACCCAGCACAGATCCCTTGGGTACACCACTATTCACCTTTCTCCATTGGTAAAATTGGCCATTTAGCCCTACCCTCTGCTTTCTATCTTTTAACCAGTTCCTGATCCACAATAGTACACTGCCTCCTATCCCATGACTCTTTAGTTTTGCTAAAAGTCTCTGATGAGGGACCTTGTCAAAGGCTTTCTGAAAGTCCAGATACACAATATCAACCGACTCACCTTTGTCCACCTGATTATTCACTCCTTCAAAGAAACATAACAGATTAGTAAGACAAGATCTTCCTTGTCTAAAGCCATGTTGGCTGTCTCCCATTAGGTCATGATTATCAACATGCTGAGTAATTTTATTCTTTATGATGGTTTCTACCATTTTCCCAGGTACTGACGTCAGGCTCACCGGTCTGTAGTTTCCCGGATCACCCCTGGAACCCTTTTTAAAAATTGGTGTTACATTGGCGATCCTCCAATCTTCAGGTATTAGAGATGATTTTAATGATAGTTCACAGATTACTAATAGCAGGTCTGCAATCTCGTATTTCAGTTCTTTCGACACCCTTGGATGTATACCATCCGGCCCAGGTGATTTGCTACTCTTCAGTTTATCTAATAGTTGTAATACATCTTCCCGATGTATCGATATTTCCTTCAATTCTTCCGCACCTTTAAATACCACTTCAGTCATGGGTAACATCCCTACATCTTCCTCAGTAAAGACTGAAGCAAAGAATTCATTCAATCTCTCCGCTATCGCCTTGTCGCCTTCTTAGTGCTCCTTTAACCCCTTTATCATCTAATGGACCAACTGACTCTCTCACAGGTTTTTTGCTATGAATGCTACAGATGTAGTCAATTTGATTTTTATACAATCCATTGGGTGAAGTCCATGTGTACACTCGCCGCTTGTGTTGCTGGAAGAAGGTGTTTGAGATGAATAGATCATTGGTCTTGCAGAATTCTATCAGTCTTTCTCCAGCTTCATTTCTGTTGACAAGTCCATATTTTCCCACTACTTTGCCTTCTTCTTTGTTGCCAACTTTTGCGTTCCATTCACCCATGACTATCAGGATATCCTGTTTGCATGTTCTGTCAATTTCAGCTTGTACTTGTTCATAGAACTCTTCAATTTCATTCTCCTCTGCAGCTGTTGTAGGGGCATATACTTGAATTATAGTTGTGTTGATAGGCATTCCTCGTCGATGAATAGAGATTAGGCATTCGCTGACTGCATTGTATTTCATTACAGTTCTTGCAAGTTTCTTCTTTATTATAAATGCAACACCATTTCTTCTTTGTCTTTCATTTCCAATATAGTAGACCACGTGATCATCTGATGCAAAGTGTCCGATGCCAGTCCATTTCAGTTCGCTGACACCCAACAGATCAAGTTGTACACATTGTACACGTTCCATTTCATTCTTGACCACCCCCAGCTTCCCTTGGTTCATGCTTCATACGTTCCATGATCCCATGTGTAAGACATCTTTACAGCTTCTGACTCTCATTTCATGCGCAGCTACATCAGCAGTCAGACGTCCCGAGGGCTTTGATCCAACCACATCATAAATGCTGGCTTTACTTTGAGAAGTCTTCAAAAAGCTACTGAGCAGGAAAGTTTTTCTGTAACTTTATCACAAGTATGCAGGTGGATTAAGATTTCCTACTCAACGTATGTACTTTCAAACTCCGTTCACACCATGCCTCTGGTGATGCCTTCCAGCCAACGCACATACTTTTAGGCCAGTCAGTATTTTATAAGAGCCCATTCACATGTAAAAATGAGTTCATCAAATAATCATCAGAGAACTGGTGACAGGATAGATGGAACCTAGGCGTGGTTGTGTCTGATGATCTTAAAGTAGCTAAACAGGCAGAAGAGGTGACAGCAAAAGCTAGAAGGATGCTTGGGTGCATATGGAGAGGAATGGCTAGCAGAAAAAAGGAGGTGATAGTGCTTCTGTATAAGTCTTTGGTGCGACCTCATTTGGAGTATTGTGTGCAATTCTGGAGACTGCACCTTCAAAAGGATATAATCAGGATGGAATCAGTACAGAGGGTGGCTACTAAAATGGTTAGTGGTCTTCATTATAAAGCATATGAGGACAGACTTAACACTAGAAGCCCCAAAGTGTGTCAATTGACGCAAATGCATCTTCGAAGTTGTATACCAGCGCCACTGCCTGTCAGTCATGTTCCATGACTTTGTTAGCAAGGTCAAGATGTTCAAATATGTGCATTGAAAATTAATGACAGATGCACCACTTAGCGGGAAAATGAATTTATACCTAGAAGCCCCAAAGTATGTCAATTGACGCACTGAATTGTCTTGGATGCGTCTATTGATGTACTTTGGGGCTTCTAGGTATAAATTCATGTTCCCACTAGATGGCGCATCTCAATCACTGTTTACAGTTTCATGCCGACATTACAAACAATAAACACATGATGACGTCATTTAATGACATCACATACTGCACGTATTTAACAAATAAGTAACTTCACATTAATTCACATCTGCATTTTATGCTAAACACAGTCGTCGTGATAATGCATCATTTGATGCATTTTGGGGTTTCTAGGTAAAATTGATCCTGTTCAGTGTAGCACTAGGCATTTCTCATTGTCTCTTGCAAGAATTGTTAACTGTAAACCGCACTGATACTGAAGAGCGCGGTATAAAAAAGCTTCAAATAAATAAATAAATAAAATAAACAGACTGAAAACAAATCACAGGGAATTTGTTTTATTTTTTTTTATGCAGTGCATAATTAAGCTGAGGAATCTATTGCCGGAGGCTGTTGTCAAGATGACCAACATAGGGCCCCCAAAAGAGGACCGGACAAGTTCCTAGAGAAAAAACTCCATAAAAAATTATTAGCCAGAAAGACTCGGGAGAGCCATTTTTTTTTTTTTTAAACTTTTATTTTCATTTTGCAACAAACAAAAGAAACAACACACCAAAAGAGACAAAACAAGTATACAATAAGGAAAAGTAAACCCATTACCCCGGTGCTTCTTCTCTACCCGTTTGTATCAGCATGTGAGCGCTGCCAATTAAGCTTCTCCATTGGACTGCAGGAGCCATTTTTTAATCCTGAATATGAAATATGAGAAATTGATCTGCTTTGTGGAATCTTCCGGATACTTGCAATTCGGACTGGTGGCAGGATAGATGGACCTTGATCTCTCAACATGGCTTTTCTTATGTTCACTCTTGACTCTCTTTTTCATCAGCACCTAGACCAATCAGCAAACTGCAAAGAATTTTAGTTTAATTCTCCTATTCTCCATTCAGGATCCCTATTCTTCAGTCACATCTTGCCATAACATTATAAGTACTGCTAATAAGACCTTTTTTAAGCAACAGATTGCCCTTTGCATTCACAGAGGTTCCATGTATTTATTGTTGATATCAGAAAGGTAAACAATTCCCCCCCCCCCCCCCCGTTAACAGTAAAATATTCTGTTCTGGCAATTGGTGGGAGAGATGTCAATGTTATTCCAAACAGCTGTGCCTTTTATACACATCATGCTCCTTTTGAACACAAATAGTGTGCTGCACCCAGGCCAACAGGACTTCATGTCTTTGCTGCCAAACATATCTTGCGAGGGCTCAAATTTCAATACTGGAACTGATTTCACAGATGGCAGAGCAAAAACTAACCGTGTGCCACTATTAATCTAACGAGTGTAATGACTCTCTAACACACCCTCTCCCTCACTCCCCTTCTTTTTTCACTGTCTCCCTGTCTCCATCCTGATTCCATCTCACCAACTCACTGTTTACTTAACTCCTGGTTCTGTCGGGTTTCAGCAATGTTTCGAAGCTGGGCAATGGCAAACCAATTGCTGTTGCCTCTTAATAGATTGAAACCCCATCACCACCACCACTACGGCCACAAACAGAGAGCAAAAATGTAACGGAAAGGGAGGAGGAAATAGAGCGGAAATGTACCAAGTCTGCACACTAGGGGAAATCAAACTTAGGAAGTAGAAAGCATGACGTGATGTATTCCACTACAGCTAATCAATAGCTAAGAAAAGAGATTGTAAGATGATACCTTTCCATCGGACTAGCTTTCAGGAGGACTATCTGCTCGGGACAGGATAGAATGAGCATTTGTAGTAAACTAACCTTGGCAGTAAAACTCCCTTTTGGTATAGTAGTGAGGGCCCTACCACCCTCCGCAGGACCGATAACAAATTGCAGCATAATCCCAGCCAGTTGCTAAAAAAAGCAGCGCCCCCTATTAGTACTTGTCACCCTCTGATCCCCTCCCAGTGCTAACTGTGGTACTCCTGTGAATTTAGTAGGGAAGCGTGATCCCCAATCACTCCTTCCCTGGTGATTTTTTTTTTTTTAGTGCCGTCAAGTCAGTGCTGACTCCAGGTGACCCAGCTGCCTTTGGATTTTCTTGGCACTGTATCATCGGAAGTAGATTGCCAGGCCTTTTCATCCAAGGCAATGGAGAGTAAAGTGACTTACCCAAGGTCACTTCCCTGGTGATGGCATCTTGTAAAATGGCATCACCTGACCCCTAATGATTTGCTACCACTGGACATCAGGCAGCACAGTTTTGGAACATGGTCCCGCCAAGGCTGAAATGACTGGTGATGGCTCCTGCCCCCTACTAGACCTCTAGTGATGGCCAGCTGCTTCTGCCCCCATGCAAACAAGGAGTCGGAGGGGACGGATGCACCAACACAGTGCTGGAGGCATTTGGTAAGTGCCGTGGGGCTGTTTGAAAGTCATTGCCACTGCTGCAGGTCCCAGAGAGAGGTGGCAGTGGCGGCGTGGACATGAGCAGGGGTTGGCAGAACGAGGTTAGCCAAGGGCGCCTCATATTCTTACACCGACCCTGACTTTTTAACACACAAGCACCAGGTTTTCTGAGGTTACATCTCATTTTATATACTCCTTGAGAGAGATCCATTCTTTTGCGGATCGCATTATCCTCTGGTAAAACCATGCTACCTTGAATCCTCCAAACCACAGATCAAGATGCTTCACTATTCTTCCCTTTAGTAGAGTTTCCACCACTTTTCCCAGCACTGACGTGAGGCTAGTTGCTCTGTGATTTACCATCTTATCTTTACTGCCCCTGTTATAAAGAAGGACAACATTGTGCAGAACTATTCCTGTCTCAAAGACGTAACAAATCCATTTCTGCACATTCCACAGTCTCCCTAAGCTCCAGGGAACGACAATTTTAAAAGCCATTTTGGACCATAAAGTAATGTTTTACAAATGGAAATAGGCACGTACAAAACCGTTCATAGGATGCATATCCAACTTCACCCAAACTGATCTTAGGTATTCCTGGGGAAGGGGTTTACATACTTGTGAAACTATGTGCATATGCGCATAAATTAATCAAGAACATTTTTAAGTAGTAAAATATGAGGGGGGATATTCAAAGGAATTTAGGCAGCTTGCAGACCTGCAAACCACCTAAATGCTGCTCACTGGGATAGTCAGCGGCACTAACGTGGTTAGTACCACTGAATATGCCTGGTTTGAGACACAAAACGCATCGAAGATAACCATCTAGCATTGGGTCATTCGGTGGCAGAATAGAGGCGCCACCCGAGGAAAACCAACTAACTGTGATATTCAGTTGCTAGCCAGATATCCAAAAACAGCTAAAGTTATGACACCTAAATGGCTCTCCCAACTTTAGCCGTCTTTACAATCTGGCCAGTGGCTGAATATCGCTGCTGACCAGACTGCAAAATTTCAACCCAGCTAACCTGGATACTCAATGCCAGTGGCTGGATGTGACCCTGGAATTGAGTATCTAGGTTCAGTTTACATCGGTGATGGCTAGCCACTTTGACAGTATTAGTCATTGCCGCTGAGTACCCCTTCCCCCCCAAGTGCATAAATTCCTTGGGAGATTTTCAAATTAGAAGTACTCAAGGCTTTTTTTGAGGGGTACTCAGTGGTACTGAGAACCGGCACTTTTTCATTGTCTTGAAGGAGTACCAGAAGTGACTGCTACAGTTGGAAATAGATCTGCACTTGTAACTATTCATCTTCTGGAATATACTCTAAATCTTGGGGAAAAGGGGAATTCTTTGGATTAAAACTGATAAATCTGTGTATTTTAAAATTCAGTGTTTTTGCTGAGTCACTCAAGTCTTAGTACCACTAGAGAGCTTTTCATTTAAATCAAATCAGAGTATAGCTAAGTATACAAGTAGAATAAATAGTCTCTGAGTAGAAAGAAAGAAACTTGTTTCTAGTGACCTTTACAAAGAGGCCTTCCAGTTAGGAGGCAAAAGATCTGTGAAGTTGTCTTAAATAGGTGTTAAAGGCAAGTTTCAGATCAAAGGGCAATTTGAAAGGCTCCCTCTATCAAGCCAAGGGCTGTGTGAATCACACAGGAAATTGGTAAGACTTTACCTTAGAAGCACAGATCACGGCACTGTGTAGTAAACCAGCTTTTATTAAGTCTTTTTTCCCTCCCATTCACCCCGACTCCCACCCACCACAGGGACAATCTTAGCTTTAGGCTCTTAAACTTATGAAAAGGAAGGAGGTGCCCATAATCACTTTCAGGTGTGGTTGGTTATCCTTATCAGGAATACATTAATTAACACTAAAAGCCCCAAAGTGTGCCAATTGATGCAAATGCATCTTCGAAGATGTATACCAGTGCCACTGCTAGAACCATGTCAGTCATGTTCCATGACTTTGTTAGCAAGGTCAAGATGTTCAAATATGTGCATTGAAAATTAATGACAGATGCACCACTTAGCGGGAAAATGAATTTATACCTAGAAGCCCCAAAGTACGTCAATTGACGCACTCAATTGTCTTGGGTGCGTCAATTGACGTATTTTGGGGCTTCTAGGTATAAATTCATGTTCCCACTAGATGGTGCATCTCAATCACTGTTTACAGTTTTACGCCGACATTACAAACAATAAACACATGATGACGTCATGTAATGATGCCACATACTGCATGTATTTAACAAATAAGTAAATTCACATTAATTCACATCTGCATTCTATGCTAAATGCAGTCGTCGTGATAATGCATCAATTGACGCACTTTGGGGTTTCTAGGTAAAATTCCTTTTGGGGCTTCTAGTGTTAAGGACCTGAGTTTAATTAATTGTGATGAATAAAGTCCATTAAACATCTTAGGTATAGTTGTATTAGTATAAGTATCACCAGCCAACCTAAGTAAGTAAACAACTTAAATGCGAGGGTTATTTTTAAAGTAAGGTCCGATTGACTGTAGCTTTGTAAATTTGTTCCCCCTGTAGAAACAAGCATGTATGCCAGCTCCCGGCATGCCTTGTGCAAAAGCAGATACCATTTGCAGTCGTAGCGTCACTTTGCACGGTTTATACTGAGACATTAAAATGTTTAAGACAATTGTGCGGCCCTCCGACTGTGAAATACGGTCTGTGATTCGTTTTTTGACAGCAAGGACCGTGTCAACAGCGGACATTCATTACCAGATATGTGAGGTGTACGGCCCCAATGCAATGAGTGACAGCAAAGTGCATAAATGGGTGAGATTGTTCAAGGATGAGCGGGACAAACTGTGCTCACGATGTGTTCTCAGGCTGCTTTCCGAGGAACACCCAAAAAGGAGAATGGCTAGTGCTTTGACATTTTTGATCCGATACAATGAGGAAGGAGATGAACCTTTGGACCATATTGTCACAGGGGACGAGACATGGGTTTCTCACATGACTCCAGAATCAAAGCAGCAGTCAATGGAATGGAGACACACGTCATCTCCAGTCAAAGTGAAAGCCAAACAGACAATCTCAACATGCAAGATTATGGCAACTCTGTTCCTCGGAAAGCAGCCTGGGAACCCATCGCGAGCAGTTTTCTGAACTGCAATTTTTCAGAAATGATTTTGTATAGCACTGACCTTGAAACATGTGGAAATTTCAGTGACAAAGTGGAAATTGCGTTCTTCATGAATTTTTGCGTCAACTGTGCGCATCAAATCTTCTGTGATTACTGAAGGTCGACCCTATCGCGGTTCATCATGGACATTGTCCCGCCCGTCCTTGAACAATCTCACCCATTTACGCACTTTGCTGTCACTCATCGCATTGGGGCCATACACCTCACATATCTGGCGATGAATGTCTGCTGATGACACGGTCCTTGCTTTCAAAAACCGAATCACAGACCGTATTTCACAGTCGGAGGGCCGCTCAATTGTCTTAAACATTTTAACGTCTCAGTATAAACCGTACAAAGTGATGCTACGACTGCAAATGGCATCTGCTTTTGCTCAAGGCATGCCGGGAGCCGGCACGCATGGTTGTTTCTACAGGGGGAAAAAATTTGCAAAGCTACAGCCAATCGGACCTTACTTTAAAAATAACCCTCATATCTAAATAAACCCTTAAAACTAAGATGCAGACAGCAGTACAGCAGCGAAATGGGGTCTTTTCAGTCTTTTGCATTGAGTGTCACCGGTATGATTTTTTTTCCCAGTTAGTGAGGAGTCTTTCAAGTGAACTAGGTGCAAGGAGCTCTTTGCTCTCTGGGAATGAGTCTGATCTCTGGAGGCTAGAGTAGCAGACTTGGATGACATAATGAAGACAGAGAGGTATATAGACAAGACCTACAGGGAAATAGTACTGAAGTCCCACCTCCAGTCTGACAGCCTCCCTGTTGCCATGGAGGAGAGAGATCACATGACAGGAGAGCATCACCCTGGTATGGCAAGAAGTGATCCTGTAGCTAAGATCTACCCTCCAGGTGATATAAAACCCTCTCACACTGAGGAGGTTTCTCTAGGGCCATGTGCCCCTGAAGGAAGGGTTAGGATAGTCATTACAGTTGGTGATTCGATCACTAGGCATGTAGATAGCTGGGTGGCTGGTGAACATGAAGCTTGCCTGGTAAAGGCCTGCCTGGTGCAAAGGTAGTGGACCTCACACGCCACTAGACAAGGTTTTAGATAGTGCTGGGTAGGAGTCTACCGTCTTGGTACATGTTGGTACCAATGACATAGGAAAGTGTGGTAGGGAGATTCTGGAGGCCAAATTTAGGCTTTTATGTAGGAAGTTGAAATTCAGAACTTCAAGGATAGCATTCTCATAAATGCTTCCAGTTCCACATGCAGGACGCTAAAGGCAGACAGAACTCTGGAGTCTCAATGTGTGGATGAGACAAAAGTAACCCAAATGCCCTTAAGTACAGAACAGGCAGAGCTTAAAGATTCCAAATTACCTCTGCCTACCAATAACCAGATTAATATGAATAAAATAAACCTCTAAAATGCTTGTATGCAAATGCTAGAAGTCTAAAAATTGAGATGGGAGAGTTGGAATATATAGCACTAAATGAGAGGCTAGATATGATTGGTATCTCAGAGCGGTGGGTTCACCCATAAAACAAAGACATGGGGAGGGGTGGCCTGCATGGAGCGGCAGGTGCACCTACTCTTGCCATCTTACTGGGCAGACTAGATGGACCATACTGGTCTTTATCTGCCGTCATTTACAATGTTACTATGTACATCTTGCCAACGCTAGGTTTTATTTTCATAACTATATACAATTATAACTATGTACAGTGGTGGTGTTAGACATCTGGTTCTGATCCAGCTGTGGAGGGGGTATGTGATAGGGTTGAAATGTTCTATGAATAGGTAGGCTGAAGGACTTGAGGTCTGAAATGTTCCTTATCTGGTCTGGTAGGGTGTTCCATGTCGAGGGTGCATACAATTGGAAGACTCGTTTACATGCTTGCTGGTTGGATTTGGTTCTGGTGTTTGGGATGATGAGGGTGTTCATCATTGAGGTCCTTCTTGACCTGCGTAGTTGGGAGGTCTGAAGTAGTGAGCAGAGATATGTAGGGGGGTTGTAATGTATTGCTTTGTAGATTAGCATGATAGTTTTGAATTTTATTGGACTCTGTAGTGGGAGCCAGTAGAACTGCCTTAGTATTGGCGTGAGGTGGTTGAGTTTAGCTGCTGCTACTAGGGTCCATGCTGTTCAGTGAAGAGCTGTTTGAAGGGGTAGGAGGGTGGATCTAAGTAGGCAGTAATCGATGTGGGGTATGGTGGTGGCTTGTAGCATAGTACGAAAGTCCATTGGCTCTAGGAATGAGTGAAGACATTCTAGTGTCTTTGTTTTGTAATATATTGTCCGGACAGTTTTGTTGATGTGGGCTTTAAAAGTAAGGTGCTGATCAAGGGTGACTCCCAGGTAGCTGACTTCGGTCTTGACCTTAATTTCCATGTTGTTCAGTGTTATTGTAGGGGGGGGGGTGAAGTTGGTGTCTTTTGTTATATAGAGTGCCTCCATTTTGTTGCGGTTGATGAGCAGGTTGTTGTCCTTTTGCCAGTTGGCTACTTTGGTGAAACATTCTTGGTGGGTGGATTATTTGACAATGATAAAGTAGATCAAATTAGTGGAGGGGTGCACTCTATGCTAGAGAGGGCATTGAGTCACACAGGATTAAAGTTTTGCAGGAAACAAAATACACTGTAGTATCTCTGTGTATTGAAATGCCATGTAAAAAGGGGAGGGAGGAGGCAGGGAGGTATATGATGGATGATGAACTGCTCAAAGAAATCAGGGAAGCTAACAAAAGTTACAACATAGTAATAATAATGGGTGATTTAAATTACCCCGGTATCAACTGGGTCAGTGCCACAGTAGGACATGCTAAGGAGATAAAGTTTCTAGATGAAATAAATGACTTCTTGGAGCAGCTGGTTCATGAAGCCATTTTGGGACCTAGTCCTTAGTGGAACAGAAGATCTGGTACAAGAGATAAGGATATTGGGGCCACTTGGCAATAGTGATCATAACATGAACGCGTTTGATTTAATAAATGGAGGAAGGATGGCAAGGAAATCCTCAGTACTATCTTTTAAGTTTCAAAATGAAGACTATGATAAAATGAGGAAAATAATTAAGAAAAAACTAAAATGAGCATTTGCAAATGTTAAAGATTTATATCAAGCATGGATGTTCTTTAAAAAAAATATCTTGGAAGCCAAGACCAGCTGTATTCCACATTTTAAGAAAAGTGGAAGGAAGTCCAAAAAACTGCCAGCATGGTTTAAAGGTGAGGTCAGAGAGGCTTGTTGTAGCCAAAAAAGCATTTTTCAGGAAATGGAAAAAGGAGCGAAATGACAAAAACTGGAAACAACATAAGCACTGGCAAGTTAGATGCACGGCATTAATAAGGCAGGTAAAGAGACAATTTGAAAAAAATCTTGCTGTGGAAGGAAAACTGCATAATCAAAACTTTTTCAAGTACATTTGGAGCAAAAAACCTGTGAGAGAGTCAGTTGGACCATTAGATCATAAAGGGGTAACAGAGGTTCTAAGAGGGACAACGCTATAGCGGAGAGACTGAATGAATTCTTTGCATCAGTCTTTACGGAAGAATATGTAGGGAAGTTGTCCATGACTGAAATAGTATTTAAAGGTGATGCATTGGAAGAATTGAAAGAAATATCAATAAGCCAGGAAGATATATTACAACTATTTGATAAACTAAAGAGTAACAAATCACCTGGACCGGATGGTATATTTCCAAGGGTATTGAAAGAACTGAAATAATAGATTGCAGACCTACTATTAGTAATCTGTGAACTATCGTTAAAATCATCTGTAATATCTGAAGACTGGCACATGGCCAATGTAGCACCATTTTCTAAAAAGGGTTCCAAGGGTGATCCTGGAAACTACAGACTGGTGAGCCTGACGTAAGTACTGGGCAAAATAGTAGAAACCATTATAAAGAACACAATTACTGAACATGTAGATAGTCATGGTTTAATGGGAAAAAGCCAACATGGCTTTAGCCAAGGAAGGTCTTGTCTTACTAACCTGTTATATTTTTACGAAGGTGTGAATAGCAGGTAGACAAAGATGAGCCGGCCGATATAGTGTACCTGATGAGATGTCAGTGGCTTCAAAGAGCTGGGAAAGAGAGACTAAAAGCAGAGTTTTAAACCTAAACCTCTAAAGAAAATATCTCCCCTTTTGAAATAAAGCACCAAAAAGAATGTGACTTTATTTTAAAAATGTTCCAAAACCTGATGCTCCTCTCTCTCTCTTGCCCACTACTTATGTGCATTTTACCATACTCTAGTCTCCAATTTTGCTATGTGTTTTGTCTTGATTAGATTATAAGCTCTGATGAGCAGGGATTCTGTCTTACATCTATATGCACAGCACTGTGTGCACCTTGTAGCGCTACGAAATGGTTACAGGAACAGTAGTAGGTCCTCATGTATTAATGAAAGAGCCCTACAAAGGAGCATCAGCACCTTATAAATTCACTCTTCTTTACCGCTCTAGTATCTACTTCACGGCCTCGACCACCTCTATCAGATCTCTGTGTTCTTTCCCAAGGAACACGGAACAAAAGTATTTATTTAGCATTTAATTTTCTCCTCAGCCCCAACACTCTCTAGGCCCCTTTAATTTTTATCTTATCTGAATTCACCTCTTTTTGAAAAAAATGTATCCCCAAGGCAGGCGGATTTGCTCAAAGGAGGCCTTGTCAGGGAATTTCTTTTAACATCTTTAATATATTTGACATAATGCTTGCTGCTAGCCTTTTATCTAGAACCTTCCTTCTACCAGCTAGCAGAACACTCATGATTTAAATCTCAAATCCTACTAGGTTAATAACAGACTGCGGGATGCTAAAAGATATCTACTTTATTGCCCTGCACCTTGGATTAATGTCATCCCTTCCTGCTGTGTGTATTGCTCCTGGCTAAGCCTGATTTTCCATTAGCTTTACAAATGTTCTGCAACAAACCAACAGAAATGGGAAGAAATTAAAAAATCTTTACGCACCATAAATAGCTTCTGCGTGTGTAGCTGTATAATGTGGAATAAAAGGCCATCTTAAATATTCTGAAGTCAATATTCCAAGGCAGTTCTGCGGTCAGCCAGAGTGTTTAAAAAAAAATCCTTTGAACTAAGCAGATAATTCGGGACGTATATGTCACTATATATGCCACGCTATCCATCCAGAAAGTAGGTGGGATTTGGGGCATTCTGCGGATGGTGCTGGTTTTAGATAGGACATGGAGAGGGGAATGAAGAAGCCCAGGTTGGGACATGGAAAATTCCCAGCATATTTTACAAAGGTGTCGCCAAACGCAGATCATCTTGTAAAATATGTGTAGAGAGGTGCAGGAGAGCACATTGATGCTTCACCTTGTCCAATAGGAGCAGTGATATTAAAAAGCTGTACGTGGGGGAAAAAGTGTCCAGCTTTTACCCAAATGTGCATGGGAGTAGCTTTTTAAAATCCCTGCTCCAAAGAGTATACATCCCTCTCACCCTTCAACACCCCACATGACGATACCCACCCCCGAACTCCTTCTGACATGAAGCTCCAGTCCTGTGACCCCCACAACGTCAAGCCCAACTCCCTGACCCCCCAACATCAATCCCCTCACTGGATGACCCCCCAACATGAATCCCTTCACCCAATCTACCCAACATCAATCCCCTACCCGATGGTCCCCCCCCCCCATCAGTCCCCGCTAGTGGCCTCCTGGGACAAAAGAATGACTTGTGAAGACTCTATGGGAATTGATGGGAGGAGGAAGAAGGGTAATTACTCACACAGGTGAGCTAAAGAGAAAGCACTGGCCCTACTGAACATCTCTCTCTCTCTCTCTGATCCTTTCTTCTCTTTCTTGGTGGCAAAAGGATCTCGCGGCACCATCCTCACATTAATTTCTCCTTCTCTGAGTTAACAGCAGCCACCCAACCCCCGACACACACACATACACACACACACAATCCAACACAGACACACACAGATGCCGCCCCCGACACACACATACACACACACACGCAATCCAACACGGACACACACACACACACACACATAGATGCAGCCCCCGACACACACATACACACACACGCAATCCAACATGGACACACACACACACAGATGCAGCCCCCGACACACACACATAATCCAACATGGACACACACACACACAAACACATGCACACACAGATGCAGCCCCCAACACACACACACACACACAAAAGCATGCACACACAGATGTAGCCCCAACATACACATACACACACACGCAATCCAACATGGACACACACACACAGACAAAAGCATGCAACATACAGAATCACACACGAACACATGCACACACAGATGCCGCCCCGACATACACATCCCCCCTGTCAGTCCCCCTGACAAACATTCCCCAATACTGACAACCACCCCTACGCTCGCCCCTTTCCTCCAAAACACACACCTCCATCTCCTAAACACACACACACATACATCCCCCCACTCTCTGACATCCCAACCTCACATCTTCATAGATAAACAGTTAAATTCCCCCCGTGGAAATATATGCGTACATCATACTATTGATTCACACACACATAGGCACCTCATGCACACCATCAGTTTGTAGGCCCATACAGCTTCACATGCCCTGCTGCCTTATTGAGTAACACGTCCCATGACTGTTTCAATCTAATCTCCTACATAGAGATGCCCGAGCATGCAAATGGAGAAAAGGGGAAAATGCCATTTTGTCACACTATGGGGTCTATTCTGTAACATAAATAGCGGGGAGGGACGTTCCCGCTATTCGTCTGCCTTTCCCGACCCCACCAATCCTCCCCGTACAAACAAGGAGTTTGTATTGGGAGGCTAGATGGGGGCGGGAAAGGAGCAGTGTGGAGGCAGACTTAGGGTAGGCAGTGGGCGGTCCATAGCCCCGGACGTACAGGGACAATTCTGATGTCGGTCCTGTACATCCAGGGTCAGCAGACTAGATGGGGAATTTATTCTACCTCTGAGGTGGAATAAGTTCCCCTAAACGTTGGGTGACAGCAGGCCCAGGCCACGGCAAAAGGTGGAGGAGGTACAGGAGATTCCCTGCAGCCCGACCCTGGCCATGGTTTGCCAGATCGGGGGTTGGGCTGTGGGAATGAATAAAGTGGTCAGCGGCCGGACTGAGTTAACTGGGCAACAGCCTGTACGTGAATGCCGACCAGAATCGGGTCCTGGCCTGCACATACACGCTTAGACATGATTCTGATCCCACAGGGGCTAGACTTCCCTGCACAATCAGAATCGCGTCTGCCAATGGCGCCCCGTGGCGTACAGATCAGAATAGAAACATAGAAACATAGAAATATGACGACAGAAAAAGACCACATGGCCTATCTAGTCTGTCCTTCCATATCAACAACTACAACAGTCCCCTTTTTTCCTTTACAGATTCTCTGTGTTTGTCCCATGCTTTTTTGAATTCAGTTACTGTCCTCATCTCTACCACCTCCACTGGGAGACTATTCCACGGATCCACTACTCTTTCCGTAAAGAAACATTTCCGCATATCACTCCTGAATCTATCCCCCTTCACCCTCATCCCATGTCCCCTCGTAGCAGAACTTGCTTTCAATCGAAAGAGCCTCTCCCCCTGTGCATTGAATATGCCTACACATGTGTGCACTTTTCAACTTGTTCACTTTCTGAAATTGGTGGCAGTACCACTATGGTGGTAAAAAGAGGAGGGAAAAACAGGAAGATGGAGCAGGGGAAGGGGGAGAGGAAGCTGCTGAGCTACAAGGGGATGGAGAGATACTGGACTGGGAGACAGACCAAGAGAGAGAGGCAGATGCTGAGCTATGAGGGATAGAGCGAGAGGGGGGCCTGAGGCTGAGCTCCGAGGGGGGAAAATAGAGAGAGTGAGAGGGGGCAGATGCTGGGTTCTGAAGGGTGGGCAGTGGGGGACAGACACTAGACTCTGAGGGGTGAACAGAGAGAGAGGGGTCTAATGCTGGTTTCTGAGGACAGATGCTGGAATACTAGGGGGTGGGGGAGGTCAAAAAGAAGAGGGAGGGGAAAGAAAGCTAGAAAAATAGAAACATGATGGCAGAAAAAAAGACCACATGGACTATCTAGTCCACTCTTCCATATCAACTGCTACAACTGACCCTTTTTTCCTTTAGAGATCCTTTGTGTTTGTCCCATGCTTTTTTGAATTTTATTTATTTATTGATGTAAAGCTTTTCTATACCACGCTCTTTAAAATCAGTGCGGTTTACAAGTAACATTCATATGTGCAATGCAGGCTGTAACCTGCATTGTACTTACATTGAACAGGTATTGTAGCTTGGATTTAGAACTGGGGTAGCTATATACAAACTCAGCAATGTGTCACTGAGCTATTGTAGTGAGATGACGTGCTCAGATACTGTCCTCATCTCTACCACCTCCACTGGGAAACTATTCCATGCATCTACTACTCTTTTCATAAAGAAATATTTCCACATATTACTCCTGAGTCTAACCTCTTTCACCCTCATCCTATGTCCCCTCGTAGTTGAGCTTGCTTTCAATCGAAAGAGGCTCTCCTCCTGTGCATTTATGCCACAGAGGTATTTAAACGTCTCAATCATATTACCTCTATCCCACCTTTCCTCTAAAGTATACATATTAAGCTCCTTAAGTCTGTCCTCATATGCTTTATAATGAAGACCACTTTAGTAGCCACCCTCTGCACCGACTCCATCCTGTTCACATCCTTTTGAAGGTGCGGTCTCCAGAATTGCACACCATACTCCAAATGAGGTCGCACCAAAGACTTATATAGAGGCACTATCACCTCCTTTTTTCTGCACCCAAGCATCCTTCTAGCTTTCACTGTTGCTAGGAATGTGGTAATGGTGAATGGGTGAAAGACAGAAGAGAAAGGGAATTGAGAATGCTAGGGGAGATTAACTGATTTGGAGTGTGAGAAAAAGATGGAAAATTGATAAGTCAAAAGTCAAAAGGAGATTGAGGAGTAGAGGGAGGGTGAAATTTGAATGGATAGGGAGGGTGTAAAGACATGAAGGAAAGAGCTAAGAGTGAAAAATCAATATGTCAGAGCAGATATGGAAAGGGAATAGAAAAAGAAAGGAAGAGCAAGGAGAAATGGCAGATGGACAGCAGACATTGGAAAGAGAGTTAGGAGAAGACAGAGGAAAGCAGAAGAGATACTGTGGCATCATGATTAAAAAAAATACAATGCCAGACAACAAAGGTAGAAAGCTGGCATATATTAGCTTTGAGAAATGTGCATTGCTAATGTATTTGTGTTTTGTTCAGTATAAACCTGGTCTACTTTCAGCTCTCTGTCCACCCACCTACTAGAAAATATCATCACAACAGCACCACCTCCTCACTTGACCCTTACCCTTTCTCCTTGATCAAAATGACCAAGAAGGAGCTCATCCCAACTATTCTACACATTGCTCAGACTTCACTATCTTTAGGCTACATGCATGCCTCCATCAGACCTCTACTAAAAAATCATGCAGCTGACCCATCATCACTATCCTCTTACAGACCCATCTCCAGTATCCCCTCACTTACCAAAATTATCGAAAAAGCAGTGCAGCTGCAGACACAAGACAATGTAGACTCCCATGCCCCCCTCGACAAACATCAACATGGTTTCAAACCCTTTCATTGTATGGAAACCCTACTGACCTCGCTCTTAGGTACGTTAACCAAAGGCACAGAAAAAACTCATAAGGCTTCATCCTCATTTTCAATGATATCTCTGTGGCCTTCGACCATCATTCATAAGCACCTTATCTCCATGCAATTGGCCTCAGAGATACAACACTACAGTGGTTCCAGTCCTGCCTTATTGACCGATACCAACAAGTCAGAATTGGATCCAAAACCTCCAACCTGTTCAGGCTACTCCAGGGCTTACCTCAGGGCTCTGCATTATCCATCCTTCTCTTCAACATTTTTATCCAACCCCTATGCAAAATAATCGAGAACCACAACATCCTCTACCACCTGTATGTCCATCTGCTGCCCTCAAGCAAACATCCATCCGACCTTTGCTGAAGAACAACCATCTAGACCCAAAGAAGGAGGAATCCTATCAGCCGATCTCTAGTATTCCATTATTAGCCAAAATACTCGAGAAAGAGACTCAAAGACAGATCCAACAACATATAGACATATCATCCCCTCTGGACCCATGCCAGCACGGATTTAGGGAAGCCCATGGGGTTGAAACACTCCTCCCCTCCCTTTCTAACACGCTCATCAGTTGGATAGACAGCATCAAGATGGGTTTTGCATTGATCTTTCTTGATATTGCAGCAGCGTTTGACTCGGTGGATCATCAGCAACTCCTAGCTCAACTCCATGAGAAGGGTATCCAAGGCCTTGCATGGAACTGGTGCAAATCATACCTTGAAGACCGGTGGCAACAAGTCCACATTAGCACCAATACATCTGAACCTTTCCATCAAAAACAAGGAGTACCCCAAGGCTCCTCTCTATCCGTGCTTCTCTTTAATATATGCATGCAGCCAATTTGTGAAATCACCCGTACCTTTGGTCTGTCCTGCCTCATCTATGCAGACGACGTACTCATTTTTCTCCTATCAATATCACAAATCCCAACTATACACCATTAATCAACTGCTTCAACAAGATACCGGATTGGCTCCTTAACCAGAACCTGCGAATAAACTTAAAAAGACTGAAGTCCTAATCATCACAAGAAACAAACGCTTCGTACCTCCTCCGAGCCTCAAAGTAAGAGACGCCAAACTTCCAGTCAAGTCATCCATACGATACCTTGGTGTTACAATTGATCAACAACTAGATTTCAAGGAACACATAAAAAACACAGTAAAGGCCATTTATTACAAGATCAAAACACTTTGACTCCTGAGACCCATGCTAAAGACCGAAGACTTCCGCACAATATTCCAAGCGTTAGTCACTCCCCATTTTGACTACGCGAATATCACACTATACGGTCTACCCAAGAATACCCTATACCCTCTTCAATTAGCCATGAATTCTGCAGCCCGCATTCTCTCTGGATCATCAAGAAGAGACCACATAACACCGATACTAATGGAGCTTCACTGGCTTCCGATAAGCTGCAGGATCACATATAAAGCCCTTCTCACTACTTTTAAAGCTATAAATAAATTATCTCCATCCTCAATCTCTAATCTCCTCACACAAACCCCGAACAATAGACTCAGGAGGTCAACAGCTGAAAATACACTAGTCGTCCCTAGTGAATCAACAAAATGGTCCCAAACAACTAATAACAGAACATTTTCATCATACGCCCCAAGATGCTGGAATCAACTCCCTCCCAATATCAGATCAATGAGAGACCTTATGCAATTCAGAAAAGCCATAAAACACCATCTGTTCACTATGTACTTCACTAAACTCATCAACGACTCACCGCATACCCCCAAGATCTCAAGATCTCACGATGACAAACCAAATACACCTCCTACAGAATAGGTAACATAGACCATATAGTCTACGCATGAGTTACCATAATGTAAATAGAAGTTACCATCACATTTTCTGTTGAATTGTACTTAGTTCTCCCCCAGTTGTAAGCCCATGTTACGTTCCCTGTTATTTGTAAACTTAAGACATGTCCTAAATGTCTGAGTAAAATTTTGTTGTATGTAAACCGCACTGATAACAAATAGCGCGGTATATAAGAACTGTTAAATAAATAAATAAATAAATCTACACACCATTCACTAACAACAACCCTGACTACTCCACAATAAGGCAATGCCTCACAGTTGTCATTCAATGGCTCAACCATTACAACATCCATATCAATCCCAACATATCAGAAGTCCTACACATAATCAAGAACCTCACTTTCTCACCACCACCTACAATCAACTTGACCAATTTAACTCTGCAAGTAAAAGAGCAAGTAAAGTATCTAGGCATAATACTGGACCAGAATCTGAACGTCCATGCGCACATGTTACATCAAATAAGGTACCAAAGCAGCATATTTCCAAATGAAGACAGTTAAAAAAATCTTTGGCCTCTTTTGGAGCAAACCGACTTCAGAAATGTCTGTGAAGTCCTCATCACTCCAATTTTTGACTATGCCAACATAATATACAAGGGGTTCCCAAAATCCACATTATTCCTCTTAAAACACACAGAATACAGCTGCCAGAATCATCAGAGGCACTAGTCAATGAGTGCACATTACCCCTGTGCTGAAGCAGCTACACTAGCTCCCCATCTACATGAAAGTCCATTACAAAGTCTCCCTGACCATCTTTAAGACCCTCACAGCCTTTCAGCAAACATCCTTCATATCTCATTCACAAATCTCGCAATGACAGATCCAGTAGAAAGGTCAGCCGCAACCTTTTAGCAGTCCCAACCTCATTTCCTCCCTCTAACCTCTCCACCTCCTTATTCTATGCATCCACTAACTGGAACTCTCTCACCCCAGATATTCGATCGCTGATGGACGTTGTAGAATTTCGCTGCAAACTGAAAATCCACCTGTTCCTGGAACATTTTGGATCTGTCACAGCTTCCTACCACTCCGGACCAACTTCTACAGCTCTCCCCAGATTTGACAGGAACCATGTATAATAGCCTTCCCCATCCCCTGTTCAGTTAAATGTTAAAGTTCCCATATTATATTCTTGTTAAACTTGTTTAACCTGTTAAAATTAAGTTAATCTTCATTAACTACGTTCCATGTAATGTTATACATTTTCTTGTTCCCTGTACACCGCTGTGACTGGTAGATACAGCAGTATAGAAATGTTGCTAAATAAATAAAATAAATAAATGAATAAAATAAGAGGAAATGAACTTCTATTTTTATTTCTCCAATGTTTCTATAAATGCAGAGATTGGATTCTTGGATTTCCCAGTTCAATTATTGTCTTTATATTTCTACTTCTCATATGTAGCCCTGTACATAAGAACATAAGATATGCCATACTGGGTCAGACCAAGGTCCATCAAGCCCAGTATCCTCTTTCCAACAGTGGCCAATCTAGGTCATACATACCTAGCAGTTTCCCCAGAAGACACAGGTTCCACAGTGCTTGTATTGGTTCAAGCATTGATATCCTGGGTCCCTTCTTAATAATGGTTTATGGACCTTTCCTCCAGGAACTTGTCCAAACCTTTTTTAAGCCCAGCTACACTAACAGCCTTTACTACATCCTCCGGTAACAAATTCCAGAGTTTGATTACACGTTGAGTGAAAAAATATTTTCTTTTATTAGTCTTAAATAGTTTACCCTGTAGCTTCATTGCATGTCCCCTAGTCTTTCTATATTCTGATAAGGTAAACAATCGATCTACGTTTACCCGTTCCACTCCGTTCATTAATTTATAGACTTCTATCATATCTCCCCTCAGCCGTCTCTTTTCCAGGTTAAAGAGCCCTAACCTTTTTAACCTTTCTTCATAGGAGTATCCTTCCATCCCCTTTACCATTTTGGTGGCTCTTCTCTGAACCTTTTCTAAAATTGCTATATCCTTTTTAAGATATGGCGACCAGAACTGCACACAATATTCAAGGTGCGGTCTCACCATGGAACGATATAGAGGCATTATAATATCTTTTGTTTTATTTTCCATTCCTTTCCTTATCATACCTAGCATTCTATTTGCTCTCTTGGCCGCTGCTGCACACTGGGCCGAGGGTTTTAACATGGTATCCACAATGACGCCTAAATCTTTTTCCTGGGTGGTGGTTCCTAATGTGGAACCTTGCATCGTGTAACCATAGTTTGGGTTGTTCTTCCCTAGGTGCATAACCTTGCACTTGTCCACATTAAATTTCATCTGCCATTTTGATGCCCAGTCTTCCAATTTATTTCGTGAGAGTCTCTCTGTGTTTTGCCTGGGTGACTGAGGTGTGATATTCTTAGCCAGTAGTTTCTGTGTAGAGCTCTGTAGTAGTTTCACTTGTTCTGCTTTCCCATTAAGAGACGCACTGGTGTTCTATAAGATGCAGGGCCGGATTTACCTATACGCCAACTACACCGTGGCGTAGGGCCCACAGCTGACAAGGGCCCACAAAAATTGAAAAAATTGTTAGGGTTCTTAAAATTAAATTAAAAAAAAAAAACGCTGGCTGCTGCCGCGGCAGCATGGACTGTCCCGCGGGGCCCCCTCTGCTGCCGCGGCAGCATGGACTGTCCCGCGGGGGCCCCCTCCGCCCGGCTGAATACCTCCCTCCCACCCTGCCGTCTTTGAGAGGCGCGAAGGGAGAGTGTCTCCCTCGCGTCTCTGTTAAGCCCGCAGGGGCTGATGGGAAATTTCCCATCAGCCCCTGCGGGCTTAACAGAGATGCGAGGGAGACACTCTCCCTTCGCGCCTCTCAAAGCCAGCAGGGAGGGAGGGAGAGACGGATTCAGTCAGGCGGAGGGGGCCCCGCGGGACAGTCCATGCTGCCGCTGCTGCGACGGCAGCGGCAGCAGCCAGCGTTTAATTTTATTATTAAATTTTACTTGAGCCGATGGGGGCTAGGACTGGTAATGGGCTGGGGGGGTTAAGACTGGTAATGGGCTGTGGGATGATGGGGGCTGTCTGGTAATAGGCTATGGGGGGACTAGGACTGGAAATGGGCTGGGGGGGTTAAGACTGGAGGTGGGCTGATGGGGTTAAGACTGGTAATGGGCTGTGGGCTGTTGGGAGGGGGTTTGGACTGGTAATGGGCTATGGGGGGGGGCTAGGACTGGAAATGGGCTGATGGGGGGGCTAACACTGGAGGTGGGCTGATGGGGTTAGGACTGGTAATGTGCTGAAGGGGGGTTAGGACTGGTAATGGGCTATGGGGGGGGGGGGGTTAGGACTGATAATGGGCTATGGGAGGGCTAGGACAGGAAATGGGCTGATGGGGAGGGGTTAGGACTTGAGGTGGGCTGATGGAGTTAGGACTGGTAATGGGCTGTGGGCTGATGGGGGGGGGGGTTAGGACTGGCTATGGGGTATGTGGGGCTGACTGGATCTGGGCTGTTGGGGTTTGGTCTGGATGTGGGCTGATGGAGGTTTTGGACTGGTAATGGGTTTTAGGGGGGATTAAACTGAAAATGGGGTGATGGGGGGTTAGGACTGGAAGTGGGTTGATGGGGGGGCTAGGACTGGTATTGGGTTGGGGGTTGCTAGGACTGGAAATGGGCTGATGCAGGGACTAGAAGGGAATGGATGCTGGGTGAGGCTGGAACTAGAAGGGAGCTGATGTTGGGGGAGGATTAGAATGGGATGAGGCTGGAAGAGTAAAATGGAGAAGGGAAAAATATTTTGCGTGGGAGGGATAAAAAATCTACAATTGGCCGGGTATTGGGAGAGTAAGTGGGGATTGAGGATGGAGGGGTAAAATTTGAGTGGATGAAATAGGAATGAGGAAAGAGCAAAAGGAGAAAGATTAGCATGTTAAAGCAGATGTAGAGAGAGAATGGAAAAAAACTAGAAGAGAGGACAAATGGACAGCAGACGATGGAGAGTTAGCAGAAGACACAAAGAAACCAGAAGAAAGTGGCTGGAGCAATTGCAGCTGAAAAAAAATGCACAAAAGGTAGAAAAATCTCTCTTTATTTTGAATTTATTAATTGGAATATGTCAGCTCTGGTAAATGTGCATCATTAACGTCTGCGCTTTGTTTAGTACAAGAGCAAATTAATGTATAGTTTTATTTCTACAGTGTTGTACATTCCAAGTTTGGCTTTTGGGATTCCCAGTTTAATTATGACGTCAGGGCCAACAGCGCGCAGCTGATCCGGCGTGCTCGTTTTTATCTTTTCTGGGGGCCCACAAGTTTTGTTGGCGTAGGGCCTCACTCAAGGTAAATCCGGCCCTGATAAGATGTATTGGTTTAATATTAGTGGTGCTGCCTTTTCATAGGTAGGGTTGTTGCTGTGTGTGAGTCCTGGTATACTGGTATGTTATTGTTACAGCAGGTTTACTTTGGGCTCTGAGTGCTCTTTTTTGCAAGGGTTTATGTACATGGTAGTTGGCACTGGAGGGAAGTCATATAGAAATCTGGTATCCTCTCTTTAACTCCACTGCACATGTAAATGATGTTTAGACGCTTGTGTAATTATGAAGTTATTGTTGGTACAAAAATGATATGGCACTTTATAGACTAACCAATTTATTAAGGCCTCTGTCATGCACTCCAGACAACGCAGCCCTCGAGAGACACCGAATGAATCAGGTTTTCAGAATAACCATAGTGAGAGAGATTTGCATACAATGGATTCAAACCTCTCTCTCTCTCTCTCATGCATATTCATTGTGGTTATCCGGAAAACCTGACTGGCTAGATGTGTTCAAAGCACTGGGTTGAGAACCCCCTGCTCCATACTAACACAGCTACCTCTCAGAAAATGTTCATCATGTTGGGACAAAAGACAGGCTTGTGAAGGGCTCCACTAGGGTGGGGTGGGGGTGGGGGTGGGGGAGGGGGGGATTGCACAGTAGTCACTCATGCAGGACAGTAAAAACGTTAGCACTGGCCCTCATAGTATCAATGTTTACACACCAAATCCAAGGATATTTGTATAAACACAAGGTAAATGTAACGAAGTTAAAATCAAACTTGCCTCTGATGTAGTCCATCAACAAAGGGTGAAGAGCCCTGGACTGTACTGAAATCATCATCCTGAAGAACCCTTAAAAGTGAAACTTCAGTCTTCTACTCTCCATCTATATCTGTACTGAGTTGTACAGATTGAATTGATCGGGCGCAATTTTGCATCAAAATGGGATTTTATGTTCATGTATTACTCAGATAACGTCTTAGAAAATTATTTTGTTGATATTTTTCAGTCTTTTTGGTAACATATACAAACTATGAAATGTTTCTTTTGCATCCCTGCAGCTCTGCTCCGACTACATGCAGATCGCATAGACTTACCCCAGTGGGAGGAAGTTTGTAAACACCACTTCACATTCACACATATAAATGGGATCTTATCAAATGACGCCACACCTACAACTGTCCACGGTGCAAGCCAGCGCATACCTGTGCGGTAGGTGTGTGCGGAAGTGGAGCTTATGCAGAACATGGGCAGAGTTGCAAGTACATTTGTATTTATTTTTATTTATTTATTGTTCTTTTATACCGCACTCTTTTTCATCAGCGCGGTTTACATTAAACAGAAATACTCATTACAATCAACAAATTGTGATAAGTTTACATATAACAGGATTAGTAGAAGACAAACGTATGCATGTAAAGTACACGCTCACATTTATGCAGCTCAAGAGCAAGCGGAATGTCTGTTGCTTCTGGATTTGCTCTGGCACTTTATGTGCAAATAAACAAGTTGCTGGTGAGGCCTTTCTGTTGGACTAACTTAATATAGTTTTCACAAGCTTTCGAGAGTAATACTCTCCAACAGGTCGGCCTTGACCTTCAGTGGCAGTGGACAAGCGCTGCTCAAGTGACTAGTCGCCGCTGCTGAACATTGGACCTGGGTATTCAATGCCGGGGCCATAATCAGGTTGCCCAGATGGTAATGAAACTAATCAGAGAGTGGCGATAGTCAGCTGCTGCCCAGTTAGCTTCTGTGGCAAAAGCTTTGCTGCGCCTGACTTTCACCTCGTTGCGAAAACCGGTTAGCATCAGGGCATGGATATCCTGGACAAGGAGATTAACCCAGTTAGCAAGTCTGCTAACCATATTAATCCCTTTGAATAGTGTTTGTCAACCTTTATTTGCACTTATCCAAGTGCACTAACATAACAACTACAATTTTCTGCTCTAGTATTTTATAAAATTACAAAGCTGTCCATCTATTTTTATAAAATAGCACCGAAATAGGCAACTTCCTGTTTACTCAACCTAGGCACCTTGCTATAAAATTACCCTGCACATGTCTAGCTAGGCCACGCAAATATCGGGATCGCTATTCAGGTCCTGCAAACCGCATAAACTCCGCTCAGCCGGCTATTCAGTGGCACTAACCAGTAAGTACTGCTGAATATCCCCAAAAACCAGCTTGCAAAGATCCAGTTTGTGTCAGGGTGTTCTGTGAGTGGAGCTGAGGAAGTCTTGGTGACTACCCAGACAACGGCGATACTCAGCCATTAACTGGATAGGCAAAGTGCATAAATTAGGACAGGTCGATGACTATCCTAACTTTATACGGTCGTTGCTATTCACCACCAACCGGATCGCCACCGCAGTCAGTAGTGAAACTGGATATTCAGCACCCGATGCCACATAGACTCGAGTGCTGAATATAGGGGTTCATTTCTGTGATGCCCACCTGCATTGGCTGAATATCGACCTCATCAATTATAATTTGACATGCCCAACTTAGACGATCAACGTTATACATGGATGTTAAATGGTGCTACCTAAACAGATAGCACCGCTGAGTAGACATTTGATTTGAAATATCTAAATTATACATTTGAAATTATATCTGTAGCACACATCTACATATTGATCTCTCTGCCTTTGAATCTTCATGCAGAACCTTCTACCTTACATTGGCCTTTTTTCTAATTTGCTGCATATACTTTGGAGCAGTGGTTCCTAACCTGTAATCCATGGATCCTGGGGGATTATGAGAACACTACGGGGAGAATGCAGGACGCAGAAAAGTGAAAAAAGAGAGCCGGGTTGAGGGGAAGAAGAGAGAGAGACTGGGATTGGTGGTGACTGTTTAGAGAAAGAAAGAGACTAGTAGAGAGGAGAAGCTGAATGGAGATAAAGAGGGCTAATGGGAACAGACTTGGTGCAGAGGGCAGGGGGTCTGGGAAGAGTGGTAAACTGGGGATCACTGAATTTTGGATTCTAATGAGGGATCCACAGAACCAAAACATTGAGAACATTAGAGGAAATACTAGTACAAACCCTGCAGAAATTGTGGCTACTATGCATCTACGTGCATTTAAGGTGTAAGGACACTTGTAGGTGTGTATTTCACAACCTATGCATGGACTTTGCAGTTCTTCCCATGCTCTTTCCAAATTCCAGTCCCTAACACGCAGAAATGTGGGTCATGTACAAGCCCACATGCGCTTGTTACTGTGTATATTTATTTATTTATTTAATTTATTTATCCAGATTTGTATGCCACTTTCTCCTTTAATCAAAGTGGTTGTTTACACAAATTGGGACAACAATAACAGGGGTGACAGGACATACATATACTTTAGTGTTGGGCTATCCTAGATAGTGGTTGTGATTATCGTACATAGTGGTTGGTGTCATTGTACCTTCCGGCTAGTGAAGGGGTCTGCAGGATGTTTGGTCATAGCATTCCGTAAATAGGTAGGTTTTCAGGGATTTACGGAAGTCCTTGAGGTCCTTTATTAACTGCAGTCCGTCTGGGAGGTAATTCCAGAGGGCTGGTGCCGATAGGGATATGGCTCTGTTGGAGGTCACTTGTCTTGTTTTGTGGTATCCAGCGGGTATGCAGAGTCTATTGTTGCTGTTGGTTCTCCTGGGTCTGTTGATTGTGTCCTTGGTTATTAAAGTGTGAAGGACGTCTGCCGTGCATAGGTGTATGATCTTGAATATGTTTACTGTTGTCTTGTATCTTGCCCGTGCAGATATTGGTAGCCAGTGTAGTTGCTGAAGTACAGGTGTAATGTGCTTGTGTTTGGCTGTGCCAGTTATGATTCGGGCTGCAGTGTTCTGTACTAGCTGGAGTGGATGGGTAGCCTGCTTAGGAAGTCCTTGGAATAAGGAGTTTCCGTAGTCCAATATTGGGGTGAAACTGTCTGGCATACAGTGCGGAAATGGTTCTGGCTGAGGATTGGTTTGAGTCTCCGTATGAGCTTCATTTGCTGGTATACCTTTGCTGCAGTTTTGCTTATATGTGTCTGTAAATTTAAATTACTGTCCAGGGTGACGCCTAAGTATTTCACCTCGCCCTTTATTGGTATTGATCGGTTGAGGATGCTGATGGATGTAGGTGGATCAAAATTGGGATTCCTGGTTATGATCATTGCTTCCGTTTTGTCGAAGTTGACTCTCAGGTTGTTTTCAGTGAGACAGTTGTTCATGTCTTCAAGGCAGTGAGTCATGGGGGCCATATCCGGGTTTAGTGTGTCTACTGGGGCATACACCATAATGTCATCGGCATAGATTTGATATTGTAGCATGTGGCGCTTGATAATGCTGCAGATCGGTTGGATGTAGATGCTGAATAAGATGGACGAGAGTGCTCATCCTTGTGGTATTCCTTGGTTGATAGGGAATTGTGATGATTTTCCCTGGGTACATTTAACCTGTTGCATTCTGTTGTTTAGATAAGATGTAAACCATTTCATTGTATTGCTGCATAGCCCGATCTCCCGTAATCGGTTTAACATTATTGTGTGGGAGACTGTGTCGACTGCCACTGAAATATCGATGAATACCAGCAAAAATCCATTTTTTATATTGTCTATTCCCTTCAGCAAATTGTCAAAAAGGAATGTGAGTAGTGATTCCATGTTGTGCTGTGGTTTGAAGCCATGCTGCTGTGGATCTAACGGGGCTTGCAGATCAATGTAGTCCTGAAATTGCCTCTGTGCTACCTTTTTCATAACCTTTAATATGAAGGGTAGGCTGGATATGGGGCAATAAGATTTTGGGTTCGTGGGGCTCAGCCTTGCGCCTTTGAAGACTGGTCGTATCATGGCTTGTTTAAGCACCTGTGGTATGTGTCCTTGTTTTAAGGACACACGTATCCTACGGGGGAATTTTATTTGCATAAAACCTGGCTTTGTTCATTTGAGAAGTTTATAAAATTACCCTGAGTCATGCCATCCAACTTACTGTGTTTGAAATGTAGAAGGACCCGTTTCTGAAGGGAAAAAAAAACTGGGAGCCGAAAAACCATTGCGACATTTAAAACAAATCTAACACTGCATATATTGTTTCTTACCTTAATGCTATATACAGGATCGTGCAGTCAGCTGTCAATCTGAAGACAAAAAGGACTTTTTCACTTAACAATGTAAAATATATTTTTGCACATTAATAGCTAATTAAAATATTTAATTGACCTGGTTAATGGGATTTTTGCTCCTGAACCTCAGTGCACAGTGTCTGCACATCAGGGCTGTAAGACGTCACCTTCATTTTCACACAGGCTTGCAAGCTGTCATCTGTGAGGCGTGATCGATGTTTGTTTTTAATATAGTTTATGTTGGAGAAGACCTGCTCACATACATATGTGGAGCCGAAGATCGACAGCACTCCAAATGCATACTTTTTCATGTTTATATAAGTGTTGGGGATGGCATTCCATGTTTCGAATACAAGTTTGTCCTGTTTGGGAAGGTTTTCAATATCGCTCCATTTATGATTCTGAGCCAGAATGGCCTTCTGACGGGCAACATCCTCAAGAGTAGCGGTCAAGCATTTGAACTTGGACACCCATATATCTTTGTCGGCTATATCGGCCAATTCCATCTCAAGATCAGGTTGACTTACACCTGCAAATGCAGTCATATTCAATAGGGATGTATCGATCGCCAGGGGAATGACAGGGAAGGATAATGTGGTTTTTTCCTCTCTGAACTCACAGAATCGTTTCCCAAACGAACTTTGCATTGCGGTGATTGCAGACTTGAAATATTCCAAATTGATCATATCATGACTTTGTTTGAACTCTCTCAAAGAGGGAAAGTGAGACAGTGTACCTCTCTGTAAATCTTTGACAAACAATGTCAACTTGCGCTCGAATGCCAAAACCTCCTCCAGCATGTGCAGGGCTGTGCCTCCTTTCCCCTGAAGGGTTGTATTTAGCGTGTTTAGATGTGCTGTCATGTCTACCATAAAATGTAATTTTTCCAGCCACTCTGGCTGTTCCAGCTCAGCAAAGGTGAGCTCTTTGCTGGCCAGGAAGGTTTTTACTTCTTCCAAACATGTGACAAAGCGTTTTAGCACCTCGCCTCTGGACAGCCACCGGACCTTGTTGTGGAGCAGGAGGTCAGAATATATGCTTTCCACCTCATCCAATAACAAACGGAACTGGCGGTGGTTTAAACCCTTTGCCATTATCTTATTAACAATCTGAATGACCACATCCATCACTTTTGTGCATTCCGGCGGAAATGTTTGAGCACACAATGCCTCTTGGTGCAGGATGCAATGAAATGACAGCAGCATTCTACCAAGCGCCTTTTGCAGTAGAGTCACAAAGCCCTTCTGTGCTCCTCTCATGCTCGGTGCCCCATCAGTAGCCACTGAGACCAGGTGTTTGGTGTTTATTTTTTTAGCAGTTAAAAAGTCCAGGACAGCCTTACAGATATCCTCACCCCTTGTTTGGTCTTTTAGTGGTATCAGCTCAATCAGTTCTTCCTGTGGCCCAAAAGAGTTCACATATCGGCAGAACAGCGCTATTTGTTCAATATCACCTTTATCTTTGGACTCATCACAGGCGATGGAGTACGCCACAGCTGAATTAATGTCTTGAATTTGCTGTTTGCTAATGTTTTCTGTCATTTTTAGGGTTCTGTCTTTGACAGTCTTCGCAGAGAGTGGCATGTCTTTGATTTTCTGCACAATTTCATTCTTGTTTTTGACGTCCATGTATAGATGTTCCGAAATCTTAATGAATGTTTCTTTTATATACTCTCCATCTGTGAAGGGCTTCCCGTGCTTGAGTATTTCCTGAGCGGCCACAAAACTAGCATATGTTGTGGAATTTGCAGACTTCACCCACTTCTTGAAATTATTTTTGCTCATATTAACCTTCCTCATAAGTTCTGCAACGGCTTTTCGTCTCTCATCTCCATCTGGATATTTTTCAGCAAAGGCTGTGTGTTTATTCTGGAAATGTCTTGCAATATTGGACTTTTTGTGGTTTGCTAATTTCTCACCACATATTAAGCATACTGGTAAACCAGTCTCGTCAGTAGAGAATGCAAATGATTCTGTCCATGAATCATTAAACACTCTGTTTTCTTCAGAAATTTTTCTCTTCTTGCCTTTATCCATGGCTGGCCTACCAGGGGGTCGAAAACAGCGACATAAGTAGAAATCACAGGGCCCCATACCAAAATTTGCTATGCCCACCTCCCCAGTTTGCCCTTTGCTCCATGCCTAGCATCTCCCCATCTTACCTCCAGGTCTCCAGCCAGCTCCCCACCTGGCCTGTCCTTACCCCACCATTTTTAGGGTTACCATGGCGACCGCAGCACGACCTCCATTTTGGAAAAAAAAAGCAAGCAAGTCTCGCTGACTCCGTGCTTGCATGTTGGCCTGATCCCTCCCTCCTCTGACATATGCTTGTAACAGAGGACAGGGGACCAAACCAGTCATTCAAACGCAGAGTTGCAAAGATCCACATTTGAATGGCTGGTCTGGTCCCTCCTTCCTCTGATGCAAGCATATGTTAAAGGAGAGGGATCATGCAAGTGTGGAGTCTGAGAGACCCGCGTAATTTTTTTTTTCAATTGGAGGTCCCGCCACCAGCAAGAGAATCCTAAAAGCAGCTGTGAGGCAAGGGCAGGCAGTGTGGAGGGAAGCCAAAGCCAGCATCCCCAAATGTACCCCTATTTTTTTGCACCCTGCGCAGCTGCACCACTCACGGTGTGGCACTGATACTGACTCCTGGAGACCCAGCAGCCCCTGGATTTTTTTACCAAGGTATGAGCAGAAGTAGATTGCTAGGCCTTTCTTCCAAGGCCACAGAGGGTAAAATGACTTGCTCAAGGTGTGCTAGTGGGAATCAAACCCTAGTCTCAGTTACCAAGCTGCTGCTCTAACCACTAGGCTACTCCTCAACTCAGTGGGTTACATAACATCTAAGAAATAATAGCTATAAACATACAAAAAATAACTATAGGATTACCACCTGACCAATGTTCCCTCTAATTTTCTGTAGGCGCACAGCTTAGACTCGAGGGAACAGTGCACCTGACTCAATAAACGCTGACAGACTGATCCACTACTTGTTTTACATCTATGGACCTGTAGCCTTGCTTTCCATGGACAAACTGAAACATGAAAACTCCACATGCAATAGAGCAAGAAAGCCATGATCAACGCATCTATGATGACATGAAGCCTTCTGGCAAATCTGCCACAAGGGCTACTCTACCTGCAATCCATATGATCAATCCCACAACTTAGTCAGTCAAATCACTTGCTTGACTGGCACCCTCCTTCACTGGTTTTCTATCAGCAGTAGGCCCGTCTTTTCTACTAGAAAGAAAGAACGCTGCATGCCGGGTAATATTTGTAGACACGCAAGAAATATCGCGAGAGTTTCACCGTGACTCCCTCAACTCGAACAGTTCACTTCCCGTCTCTTTAATTGACGCGAGGTCTCAACCAATAAGCTATTGCCTGTCACTGGGCGGGCAGTGTGCTCCGGAGCTGCGGCAGAGGTGAAAAAGAGCCGCATGCGGCTCTGGAGCCGCGGGTTGCCGACCCCTGCCCTAAGACAACGTTATACAACTGCCCCGTTACAACCAATCCAATTGCACCGATACACCATAATAAGTAATTAGATGGGATTTTATTTAACGTATCACCTCCACAAGGCCAGTCAGGCCAATTGGAACTCTGGACTCTGTCCCTTTAACTTGAAACTTGCCTCCAGGAGTTAGAGGTAACTGTTCCTTCTGCCAGCTGCCTAATCGGCGTCAGGGAGGTGAGCAGGGAAGTGTCTCGCTCCACGATCACCTCCATAAGGCCAATCGAGCCAATCGGAACTCTGGACTGTGTCCTTTAACTGAAACACACCTCAAATTGCTAAATCCTGCCGCTTTTTTCTCTTTAATATTTACAAGATTCGTCCTTTCATCTCTCTGTGTGCCACTAAGACTTTGGTACATTCCCTTATGATTCCCCGTCTTGATTATTGTAACTTCCTCCTCGCTGGTCTCCCTCAATCTCATCTTTTACCACTTCAGTCTATTCAAAACTCAGCTGCGCATCTAATTTTCCACCAGGCTTATTTCTGTCACGTTACTCCTCTTTTAGAGTCCCTTCACTGGCTCCCCATCCATTACTGCATTCAGTTGAAACTCTTTACCCTCACACATAAGTGCATTCACTCTGCTGCTCCTCCCTATCTTTCCTCTCTCCTTCCCCCTACACCCTTCCCATAATCTTCAATCATCTTCCACTTTTCTTCTGTCTATGCCGCATTCTGTGTCAAATCCCTTCCCTTGAACGTTCCAGGTCTAGGCTCTAGACGCACCTCTTTGAGTCCGCTTTTGGCTCATAATCCCCATCCTGATGTTTCTGTTCCTTATTGTTCCCTTTTGTCCTTCTCTTTACGTCCTACTATATGTTCGTCCTTTTAGACTGTAAACTTGACGAGCAGGGACTGCCTTTTTCTGTGTCTGTACAGTGCTGCGTACGCCTGGTAGTGCTTTATAAATGCTCGATAATAATTTGTTCTCCATCACCTCCACTGGGACATTGTTCCATGTTTCCACCACTCTATCTTTGAAGAAATACCCGGACGTTTTGCCACTTCTGCCATCAAGGTAATCTTAAGGATTTGCATTAAAATGTTCAAATCATAAGAGTTTATACTTCCTTCAGATACACCTCCACAAACTCAGCATATCAGGTTTCAACATCATCCCAACCTTTACTGGTGCAAAGCTCATGCAGATATAACTATTTATCCAGTTAGTTATAAAATCGGTGAATTTTGGAGCTAGCCCAGTGTCTTGGTGACATGCAGGGCGCCTGGCTTCAATTCTTGGCTCAGGTCTGCCTCCTTCTGAATTGGACACAGCTGAGGAAGTTGCAACAGCAGCGCTTGTATCTCTTGAAGGCGTTGCAACCATTGCACAATGCCACCTAGTGGTCTGATTTAGTGCCTGTGATTGCAGGGTTCCAGAAAGAGCTGTCCAATATGGCCCTCAACTGAGCAACAGCTGGAGGAAAATATATCTGGAATGGGTATAAAATTGTAAAGCTGTGCTTTAGTTCCATTTCATTTTCTAAATGAGATGAAAGAATAAAAACAAATAAACTTTTGTTCATGTTCATTTGTTTCATTTTTTTGTCATTTTTAATATTATACTTGGGACTCACAGACATTTTCTCAGTGCCGCACAAGATATAGTTTGTACTCTTGCTTAACTCACAAGTCAGCAAAAAATGCAGTTCAAGAAAAGATCTGAGAAGATGTCTCGTACATAGCTTCTCAAGCACCTTGAGCAATATAGCAAGAAAATGGGGGCAACACACAACTTTCTTGGAGGTGTCTGCCTCCCTTAGAGCCCTAACTAGTATCACTAGACTCCTTTTCTTCCTCAGGCGCATTTCAGGTAGTGTTTGATTGGTGTCCTTCACTCCCAGTCAGATCTCTTCTTCTCAGGGGCTTGGGACAGCCACTTTCAAGACTACTGCAGACCACTGAATCTCTTCAGGTAAACACCTCCTCTTTCCTTCCAGCAGCTCATCGCTGTTCCCTCGCTTGCTTCCTCAAGCCCTGGACAGCTGCATCACCTCAATGCCTCTCCTTCTCCCTGGATACGCTCTCTCCCTTGTTACTCCTGAAGTCACCTAAATAATTACTAATGCATGGGACCCACACTTGGGGATGAGCTGGCACATCACTCAAATGGGGCCTCACTGGTAGGGATCCTCCCTACTCGGGAAACATCCCCATTATAACACATTGGCACACATTTTCTACTCAGTAAAGGCCTGAAAGACCCTATACACTAAAATTACACATAGAGGAGGGCTTTTAGACGCTTTAGGTTCTGTTTGCATGCATAGACAGTGGATTTCTACATGTAGATTGGCATCTACTTGGGTATGGGTTTACTATTTATCCATGCAGAGGATAATTTTGTAAGTTGGCGCCTAGCTTTAAGGCACCCAGAAAGTGCCTATCTAAAGCCTCTTCTTTATAAAATAGGGGCATAAGTGTCCAAAAATGCACATTAAATCTAGGCATGAGCAGGTGCACCAGCTTGTGTAAATGCCCACACCTAGATTTCTAAAGAGTGCACGTCAATGATAGTGTTTTATAACTTACATGGGTAACTGTGCACTCTGACCCTGTGCATGTCCACACCGAAAGTATACACCATTGGCCTGGCTAAAGTATATGTATAAAGGCCCATCCACACACGAACATCATTGACTGAAATGATAAACCTTTGTTAAATAAATAAATTGAAAATATATGACTTAGGTGTGTCGATGACCTGTAACTTTATGCAGCTTCCATAGAGGGTAATTTTATAAAGCATTTTTCTGCACATATTATATGCCTATAATATAAAGTTAAGTATGCTTGGTTTGCGGCTTCTGGTGCTGTGAGGGCTTGTGTGCATCAGCTATCATTAATTACTGGCAGGGTCTCACAAGATGGACAGATCTCAGCTGAGGTGTCAGACTAAGGCAAACCACCATCTGGGCAGCAGCAGAAGGGGGCAGTGTTGGCAGTGGAGGATCACAACGGCAACAATACTGGCATTACCTGTGCAGAAAAAAGCCCTGACAATCTACTGCCATATCTTGTCACAAAAACCCAGGTGGTAGTCACTACAAAATAAATTGTGATATAGTGCTGGAAGATGAGACCCTTGGCTGGAAAGCACTCAATGGGCTACAGGAGGAGAGTTAAAAACACTTCGAAGTACAGCCAGAATTTATGTTGTGGTCTGATCAAAGTCCTCGGGACATCTGACTGCTGATGTAGCTGCGCATGAAATGAGAGTCAGAAGCTGTAAAGATGTTTTACATACTGGGACTTGGAATGACCGAAGCATGAACCAAGGGAAGTTGGAGGTGGTCAAGAATGAAATGGTACATGTACAACTCTATCTGTTGGGTATCAGCAAACTGAAATAGACTGGCATTGAACACTTTGCATCAGATGATCACATGGTCTACTATGCCAGAAATGAAATAGTGTTGCATTTATAATTAACAAGAAATTTGCAAGAATTGTAATTAATTACAATGCAATCCGTGAAAGTTTAATATTTATTTGCCTACAAGAAATGCCCATCAACACAGATTTTATTCAGGTATATGCCCCAATAACAGTTGCAAAAGAGGAAGAAATTGATCAGTTCTATGAACAAGAGACATACAGACAAGATATACTGATAGTCACGGGCAATTGGAATGCAAACGTTTGGAAAAAGAATAAGGTAAAGTGGTTGGAAAATATGAGTTTGGCAACAGAAATGAAGCCGGAGAAAGACTGAGAGAATTCTGCAAGACCAATGATCTATTCATCTCAAAAGCTTTCTTGCAGCAACACAAGCAGCGACTGTACACAGGGACTTCACCCAATGGATTGTACAAAAATCAAATTGACTACATTTGTGGAAATCAGCAATGGAAAAGCTAAATAAAAATAACAAAGAAAAAACCCGGAGCTGACTTTTGGTACAGATCACCAGATATTAATATGCAAAATCACACTAAAGCTGAAAAAGAGCAAGCCACTCATGAATGTAGCAAAATATGATCTTGAAAATATACCCCTGGAATTTAAAAACTGCCTGCAAAATCAATTTGCTGCTTTGGATACAAATAACAGCACTAGAAGAGTTATAGGACGACATCAAGTAAGTTGTGCTTAAAGAAAGCAAAAGGTCTCTGCAAAAGGTGAAAAAGCAAAAATGACCAAAATGAATGACCAAAGCAACTCTACGAATTGCTCAGAAACACAGAGAAGCTAAAACTAGAGGAAAATAAGAGGTAATCATTGAACTTACTAGAGATTTCCAATGAACAGCAAGGCAAGACAACGAGAAATACTACAATCAAGCAAGCAATAAAACAGAATTAGAAACTATCAGAAGAAGAACAAGATCAGTTTTCCTAAAGCTAACAGAGTTAAAGAGTAAATTCAAGCCTCACAATGGAATTTATTTATTTATTTTATTATTTATTTAACATTTCTTATATACCGCCTTTCATGATATCAAGGCGGTTTACATTGAACAAACTGATGCTTTAGTAGAAATTTCCTTGAGCAGAGTAGGTTGTTGTACTCTAGTAACCTTCTCAGCTTTTGGGAACTGCTGACACCTAATCATGAGTTAGTTCCCTCCCTACCCACCCCGATTCCCACCCACCCCTAGTGAGCAGTCTTGCTTTATAGGGCACCTTCCCATTTAACAAAGCACAGAGACTTAGAGCAGCACATTTTGAATATAATTAAAGAGATTCAACTGCTTTTTCTCTGAAAGGAAAGCTGGGAAACCGTCTGGTACTTGGTAGATCTCTTTCTTTTGCTTTAACTGATACCTTACCTCCACGAAAAGAACAATGGCTGGGAAAAATCGTATCGCTAAAGCTGTTGCCCCCATTACAGCTTCTGCCTCTGTCCAGACAGAGGCCCTAATGCCAGTTGAAGGACCGGTTCGAAGTGTAGGGTGCCTGCATGCTGAAGCTCTGAGGAAACAAGTGGAGGAACTCAGAGAGGAGGTGGCGAGGCTGAGGAGCATTCAAGACAGTGAGAAGTACATTGATGAGATGCTTCTTGCAGCAACCAAGCTCTCCAGCAGAGGAGAAGATGGGTGCCAACAGAATGATGAAGGTTGGACACAAGTCACCAGGGCCTGCAGAATCACTAATCCAACTTCTCCAGCCCTTGAATTAAAGAACTATTATGTAGCCCTGGAAGTGGAGGAGGTGAAAGCATCCCTGGAAAGGGAAGAACCAGAACTCAAGTACCCCAAAGCTGCAGAATCAGTGAACACAAGGAAGCAAAGGGTAGTGGTGGTTGGAGACTCTCTTCTGAGGGGTACTGAGGTGTCCATCTGCCGACCAGACTTGATGTCCAGAGAGGTATGCTGTCTGCCTGGTGCCAAAATCAAAGATGTTACGGAGAGTTTGCCAAGACTCATCAAGCCCACTGACTATTACCCAATGTTGCTAATCCATGTGGGAACAAATGATACTGCCAGGTATTACTCAGAACGTATCAAAAGTGACTTCATGGCTCTGGGACAGAGGGTGAAGCAATTAGGTGCACAGGTGGTGTTCTCTTCAATCCTCCCTGTTGAGGGTAAAGGCGAAGGCACAGAGGCTCGTATCCTGGAGATGAATGCAAGGCTGCGTGGATGGTGTTATCGAGAGCGTTTTGGTTTCCTAGACCATGGGATACTGTTCCAAGGGTTGCAGAGCAGAGATGGCATCCATCTGTCCAAGCAAGGTCAACACGTCTTCGGTAGTAGACTGGCTAATGTACTGAAGAGGGCTTTAAACTAGATTCGTTGGGGATGGGTGAAGAAAGCCCCCAGGTAGGTGAAAGCCCCCGGGTAGGTGATACATTAAATACCTTTATGGAAATGGGTAACAGGGGTAACATATGGAAAGCAGTGTGTATAAATGCCTGTAGCATAGGAAATAAGATCCCTGATGTTGAAGCTTTGGTGAGAGTGGCTGACTTGGATTTAGTGGCAGTTACAGAAACATGGTTCACAGAAAACCATGATTGGGATGTAACTATACCCGGCTATACTTAATTCAGAAAGGACAGGGTAGGAAGAAGGGGAGGAAGAGTGGCACTATATGTAAAAACTACTATTAAAGCTTTGGAATTACAGAGCTTAAAAGGGAGAGAGGAGGCATTGTGGGTTAAACTAGAAAGAGGGAAAGAGAAATCTATTTGCATTGGTGTGATATGCAGACCTCCCTCACAAGAGAAAGAGGTGGACAGAGAGTTAATTGAAGACATACACAGCATTGCTAGGAAAGGGGAAGTGCTACTGATAGGAGATTTCAATATGCCAGATGTTGATTGGCACATTACTGCTGCAGTATCATCTAGAAGTAAGGAGATCCTGGATTCTCTACAGGGAGAACTATTCAGGCAATTGGTAACAGACCCCACATGTAAAGGGGCCATACTAGACTTGGTGCTTACGAATGGTGAAAGTGTTTCTGATGTTATAGAGGGAGATCATTTTGCATCCAGTGATCACCAGATGGTGTGGTTCAGTATTAGGACTAGGGCTGTTAGAATCCATTCAAAGGTGAGGATCTTAGACTTTAGGAAGACTAACTTTGCCAAGATGGGCCAATACCTCAGGGAGTCGTTAGTGGTATGGGAACAGCTGGGGGATGTAGAAAAACATAGAAACATAGAAATATGATGACAGAAAAAGACCACATGGCCTATCTTTTTACCTTTAGAGATCCTCTGTGTTTGTCCCATGCTTTTTTGAATTCAGTTACTGTCCTGATCTCTACCACCTCCACTGGGAAACTATTCCATGGATCTACTACTCTTTCCGTAAAGAAATATTTCCGCATATCACTCCTGAATCTATCTCCCTTCACCCTCATCCCATGTCCCCTCGTAGCAGAACTTGCTTTCAATTGAAAGAGGCTCTCTCCCTGAACATTTATGCCACGGAGGTATTTAAACATCTCAATCATATCACCTCTATCCTGCCTTTCCTCTAAGGTGTACATATTAAGATCCTTCAGTCTGTCCTCATATGCTTTATAATGAAGACCACTAATCATTTTAGTAGCCACCCTCTGCACCGACTCCATCCTGTTCACATCCTTTTGAAGGTGCAGTCTCCAGAATTGCACACTATACTCCAAATGAGGTCGCACCAAAGACTTATACAGAGGCATTATCACCTCCTTTTTTCTGCTAGCCATTCCTCTCCGTATGCACCCAAGCATCCTTTTAGCTTTTGTCATCGCCTTTTCTACTTGTTTAGCTACTTTAAGATCATCAGACACAACCACGCCTAGGTCCCGCTCTTCTTTAGTGGACAAAAGTACTTCACCTCCTATACTATATTGCTCCCTTGGATTGCTGCAGCCCAAATACATGACCTTACATTTTTTAACATTAAATCCCAGCTGCCAAATTTTAGACCATTCTTCAAGCTTAGCTAAATCCCTCCTTATGCTATCTACACCTTCCTGGGTGTCTACTCTATTGCAGATTTTGGTATCATCCGCAAAGAGGCAAACCTTACCCGACAGCCCTTCCGCTATATCACTAACAAAGATGTTAAAAAGAATCGGACCAAGAACAGATCCCTGGGGCACACCACTGGTAACATCCTTCTCCTCAGAGCGAGCTCCATTTACTTGTACTCTTTGTCGCCTCCCACCCAACCAATTTCTAACCCAAGCAGTAACTTTAGGGTCCATCCCTAGGGTGCTCAGTTTGTTTATAAGTCGCCTGTGAGGAACAGTGTCAAAGGCTTTACTGAAATCTAAATATACCACATCTAGAGCTCTCCCTCAGTCCAACTCCCTGGTCACCCAGTCAAAGAAATCAATCAGATTTGTCTGACAAGACCTGCCTCTGGTGAATCCATGCTGCCTCGGATCCTGTAATCCACTGGACTCCAGAAACCTCACTATTTTCTCTTTCAGCAGCGTTTCCAATAATTTACTCACCACCGAAGTTAAACTAACCAGCCTGTAGTTTTCAACCACATCCTTACTTCCGCTTTTGTGTAAAGGCACCACATGAGCCTCTCTCCAGTCCTTCAGCACCACTCCCGACTCCAACGAGGCATTAAAAAGGTCAGTCAGTGGAGTTGCTAGAACGTCCCCAAGTTCCCTCGGTATTCTAGGGTGTATCCCATCAGGTCCCATCGCTTTGTCTACTTTAAGTTGAGCTAGTTCTCACGAGCACAGTCTTCTGAAAATTGTTCAAGATGTCCCTCGCTTCTGTTCCTATTTTTGGGTGTTTTCTGAGGTCCTGCTCCTGGTTCTTCATCTGTGAACACAGAACAAAAATATTTGTTAAGCAATTCCGCTTTATCCTTATCAGCTTCTACATATTCCTCCCCTGCACCCTTGAGTCTGACAATACCACTTTTGCCCTTCCTCTTCTCACTAATATATCTGAAAAATGTCTTATCCCCCCATTTTATTGCATTGGCTATTTCCTCCTCCTTTTGAATCTTTGCCTTCTTGACTACTTTGCTAGCTTCTCTAAGTTTTTCCAAATACAGATGCCTGTCTTCCTCTCTCTGTGATCTCTTGTATTTCATGAAGGCCTCCCTCTTTTTCTTCACTTCAATTGAAAGCAAGTTCTGCTATGAGGGGACATGGGATGAGGGTGAAGGGAGATAGATTCAGGAGTGATATGCGGCAATATTTCTTTACGGAAAGAGTAGTGGATCCGTGGAATAGTCTCCCAGTGGAGGTGGTAGAGATGAGGACAATAACTGAATTTAAAAAAGCATGGGACAAACACAGAGGATCTCTAAAGGTAAAAAGGGGACTGTTGTAGTTGTTGATATGGAAGGACAGACTAGATAGGCCATGTGGTCTTTTTCTGTCATCATGTTTCTATGGAATGGTACAAGATGCTCAATGATCCATGTTAAATGACATTGAGAAGATCAAGAAAAGTTGGAAAGAATACAGTCATTATACCATAAAGATCAAGTGGACCAATAGCTGTTTCAACCTGTACCTTATGATCAGGAGCCATTGGTGATGAAAGAAGAAGTCGAAGCACATTGAAAGTCTTATCAAAGAACAAAGCACCAGGTATTGATGGCATTCTCATCGAAGTATTACAGCGATTGGATGCAGCTGTTACCATGCTTACAAAGATCTGCCAAGAAATTTGGAAGACTACATCATGGCCAATTGACTGGAAAAGATCTGTGCTCATACCTATACTGAAGAAAGGTGATCCAACTGACTGTGAAAAGTATCACACATTTGCTGTGATCCCACATGCCAGCAGAATTGTACTCAAGTTCATTTAGTACAACCATATCTGGAACAAGAATTGCCTAAAATGCAAACAGGGTTCAGGAAAGGGCAGGGAATAAGAGACCTCATCACAGATGTGAGATGGATCATTGAAAAAAAACAAAAGAATACCAAAAAGATATTTATAGGTATTTTATTGACTACAGAAAAGCCTTTGATTATGTAAATCATGAAAGACTCTGGTCTACATTAAGAAGCAGTGGAATACCAGAACACATGATAGTTCACATGCACAAGAAACATAGAAACATGACGGCAGAAAGAGACCACATGGCCTATGTAGTCTGACCTTCCATCAACTACAATAGTGCCTTGTTTCCTTGAGAGATCCTCTGTGTTTGTCCCCTGCTTTTTTGAATTCAGATACTGTCCTCATCTCTACCACCTCCACTGGGAGACTATTCCACTCATCTACCACTCTTTCCATAAGGAAATATTTCCGCATATTACTCGTGAATCTATCCCCTTTCACCCTCATCCTATGTCCCCTCGTAGCAGAGCTTGCTTTCAATCGGAAGAGACTCTCCTCCTGTGCTTATGCCATGGAGGTATTTAAACATCTCTATCATAACTCTGTGTAATCAAACTCTGGAATACATTACCAGAGGTTGTAGCACATAAGAACGTAAGAAATGCCATACTGGGTCAGACCAAAGTGCATCAAGCCTAGTATCCTGTTTCCAACAGTGTTCAATCCAGGTCACAAGTACCTGGCAGGTACACAAAGTCCACAGCTTCCACAATATTCATCCTGGGGCAAGCTTTTAGTGTAGCTGGATTTAAGAGATTTGGACAAGTTCCTGGAGGAAAAGTCCATAATCCACTATTAAAGAGGACCAGGGAAATGCACTGCTTACCCATTAGACAAGCAGTGTGCAATCTGTCTACTTTCTGGGAACCTGACGGGTACTTGTACCTGGATTGGCCACTTTTGGAAACAGGATACTGGGCTTTATGAACCGTTGGTCTGACCCAGTATGGCATATCTTATGTTCTTAAGTACAATCTTTACATGGATCAAGAAGCAACAGTTTGAACAGAACAAGGAGAAACAGAATGGTTTAAAATCTGCAAAGGTGTACGACAAGGCTGCATACTTTGCCCATATCTGTTTAATTTATATGCATAACAAATCATCAGAGAAAAAAGACTATATGAAGACAACCGAAGTATGAAGATTGGTGGAAGACTGATCAACAACTTTTGCTATGCTGATGATGCCACATTACTGGCTGAAAGTGAAAATGATCTGAAATATCTGCTTATCAAGATCAAGGAACATAGAGGCACATTCCAACATGTGTGTCCAGGTCCCTGTGTGCCCATCGGAATTGGGACGCACAGAGGTAGACCTGATTCTGATCCTGCGGGGCTAGATGTGCCCCGTGGATCGGAATCAGGTCTGGGGTCTATACATGCAAGCTGGGTCCCTATTCCGATCGGCCTGCACATACAGACCCATGCGCGGCTAATTCAGTCAGGCTCCTGAATGGAGCCACGCTGCCATGCCATTCCATTGCCATTGCACCACGGCTTCATTCAAGATTTGAAAATGGGGGAAGGTATTTTAGGGCACCTCAATTTGCACGTATATCTAAAATGAGCTCCTTTACCCTCAGGATAAGGGGCTCTAGACATGGAAGACTCAATCTTTCATCATTTCTGCATGGAAATAGTGGTTTTGCTTGTTTGATAACTTGCCTCCCTCGATGCAGTTGAAACTACCTGTATTGCGGAACAAGGAACATGCATTTAGCCACACTAAGACAAGGTGTCCGGGGCATGGTTAGGACAGGGGAGAAAGACATCATGCTTGGCAAGGTTGAAGGTCAGCAATGTGATGGAAGGATGCAATAAGAGCAGCTATGGGCGCCACTCTGTCAACAATCAGCCGCCTGACTGAAGACTGAACACAGTTTAGAGCAACTATCCAGAGAGTCACCTTGAGTCGACATTGACTCAATGGCAGTTAACAAATGTGCACACTTGACTTTAGAAAATATGGCAGTAAATGGTCAAAAGTGTGCATTAATTTAAGGCACGATCACGTACACCAGCCTTAAGACTAGTGTAAATGCCACCATCTAAATTTGTATTTTATGATTTAATTGTGCAACTTTGCACTCCACCCCCGTGAACACCTACAGATGGAATTTGTGCATACTTACAATATTGCAATCATGCCATTTACCTGCCTACATAGCTGCTTACTCATGCATAGGACTGAAATACCTAGATTTCCGTATGTTTGCATATAAAATTACCTGCATAATGCTGCTTTCTAAATATTTTTCTTTTCTCAAATACTTGTGGGCTTAGATGTCCATTTCCTCTCCTAGATAACTTAACCAAAAGTTATCCTCATTGTGCTGAAAATGGAATTTGCGTGGTTTATCTTTCTCCCCTGTCCTAACCATGCCCCGGACGCCTTGTCTTAGTGTGGCTGAATGCGTGTTCCTTGTTCCACAAAACATGCAGTTTCCGCTGCATCGAGGGAGGAAAGTTATCAAACAAGCAAAACCACTATTTCCATGCAGAAATGATGAAAGATTTTGTCTTCCATGTCTAGAGCCCCTTATCCTGAGGGTAAAGGAGCTCATTTTAGATATACGTGGAAATTGAGGTGCCCTAAAATACCTTCCCCCATTTTCAAAATATTTCCTACATTTCTATCCCTATATATGTATATCTGAGGCAGTGAACTGCCATAATAAAACTCTTGTATTACAAAGTGCTGCCTAGTCTAAGGGAAAAAATAAAACAGGACATTGATCTTGTCAACTTGCCCAGGTGAAAATTAGCTTCTAGTTACACACCTGCCCCCATTACATTAAGAGAGCCGAGCACAGCCCCATTACTCCGGCAGCTTGGCTTTCTGTGAATTGTGTTTTCCTTTCTCCATTCTTAATCTCGGCCCTGGAAAGCTTTCACATCAGAAAATGCCATCATACCGAAACTGTGGAAATCAATACGCTCAAAATAAGAAGGCAAAGAAACAGCGGAGGCCACCTGCCTGCCCTCGCCGACAGGAACAGAATCTATTTACTTCAAAGGTGAAGCTGTAATATGTGGCACTGGAATGATGTCCTTTCTTAAAACTTAATTTCAGGACAAAAAAGAATAACGGCCTTGGATTTATTTGAATGCTAGTAAAGCGTTAGTGTATTTCTGACAACAACCAGAAAGACTATACTAATTTAATTAATACCTATTGTAGCCATACTGTGCATTAGATGTTATGGGGTAGATTCTGACCCGCATTTAGCAGGGATATATGTTCCAATAGGACATATAGTCCCTTCTAAATGCCAGGCCGTATTCAGCAACAGAGCTGCCCGCACATTCAGCTGAGATGTGCGGGGAGTTCTGATCGGCTGAGGGAGGAGCGAAGTCAGGCCGGAGGCGTAACCCTCAACCCAGACGTACTGGGCCTATTCCATTGCCAACCCTCTTTGTCCAGGCATGGGCAGATGGACGGGGGACTTATTCTACCTCTGAGGTGGAATAAGTCCCCTAGACATGGGGGAATGGCGCGACTGGGCAGGCACCGGCAGGATCAGTGGGGCAGGTGGTTCCCTGCAGCCCGACCCCGGCCTTGACAGGCCCGATCGGGGGTTAGTCAGTGGGGAACAGGGCATCTTTGCTTTAGGCAGCTGATAAGGGCTCCTGCACGGAGCCGTGGTGACATGGCAAGGAGATGCAGGAGCCAGGCTGAGCTAGCTGGGAAAGTGCCTCAGAATCAGGGCACAACCTGGATGTCCAGGCCCAATACTGTGATTCTGCTCCCACAGGGCCGTCTAGCCCCTGCGGGAGCAGAATCAGGTGCATCTCTGGGTCATCTGGATTTCTGGACATCTGGATGGCCTGGACGTGAACCAAAGAGAACTGGCCTCCACATGTTAATACTATTCAGAGCTCTTATTTATGGGGTACCCACTGGTACTGGATATTAGCATCTTTCTGCATTGTTGCTAAAACTGATTTGTGATCCCCCCAGTGCCAGGGTCTACACACCCCAAATGCACACATAGAGCGTGTCCCCCTGCAGGCCCGGCGCAAGGAGATGAGGCGCCCTAGGCAAATCTCATCCTTTGCATCTCCCTCCCCCCATCCGGCACCCATTTCTGCCATTGCCACCCCTCTTCAGGACATGCAACTTCCACCATTTCTCTAACGTGCAATGCCGACTTCCTATTTAAAGCAGGAAGTTGGCATCAGCTGTTGGAGAGCTGAAGCAAGCAGCCCCGCAGTGCCAATGTTTAAAGGTAAGCACCGCGGGGCTGTTTGTAGCCATTGTTGCCACTGTCTGTCCCAAGAGGGGCAACAGCGGTGGCAATGGGTGCCCAGAAGGCCAGAGCTCTAGGAGACTGCCTAGTTCCCGTAGTGGTAGCACCAGCTCTGACCCCAAGGTAAAAGCAGTTTCTTCAGCCAATATGCAAGTCCACATGAGAATGTGGCAGCACAACCCCAGTGATATGGGCTAGAGAAGCTGAGTCGTCCGGCCAGTAAAGGTAGAAAATAGTTTTCTTTAAATTTTGCTTTAGTGATTTCAGTAATGCTAGTTTTGGGAATCTGAATGCGCAATGTAAGAACATACAAACATGAGAGATGACAGACTGGGTCAGACCAAAGGTTCATCAAGCCCAGAATCCTCTTTTCAACAGTGTCCAGTCCAGGTCAGAAGTACCTGTCAGGTTCACAAAAGGTAGACAGATTCCATGCTGCTTGTTCCATGGGTAAGCAGGGGATTTCCCTGGTACTCTTTACTAATGATTTATAGACTTTTCCTCCAGGAATTTTCAAAACCTCTTTTAAACTGATCTACACTAACAATTTTTATTACGTCCTCCGGTAGCGGGTTCTAGAATTTGATTATGCATTGAATGAAACAAGAAAAAATCCTAGAAACATGACAGCAGAAAAAGTCCATATGGCGTATCCAATCTGCCCTTCCATATCAACTACTATAGTCCCTTTGTTTCCTTTAGAGATCTTCTGTGTTCATACATAGTAACATTCCTACATAGTATATGACGGCAGATAAAGACCAGTATGGTCCATCTAGCCTGCCCAGCAAGGTGATAAGAGTAGGTGCACCTGCCGCTCCGTGCAAGTCATCCCTACCCATGCCTTTGTTTAGGGGTGTATGCACCGCTCCATGTAGGTCACCCCTATTTGTTGAGATATAAGAGTTATGTTTATTTTGATTTTATCCTGTTGCTATAAAGGGATCCACTATGTCTGTCCCATGCCATTTTGAATTCTGTCACTGTCTCATGCTTTCTTGAATTCAGGTACTGTCCTCATCACTGAGAGACCTCCGATCAGTGGCAGGAAATAACATCCTAAGCATGGGCTCTTTCAAAGACTCAAGCACCTCTGAGGCTCTGCAGGGCATTCTGAGACACCCCACATTTAGGATTTAGCTTCATGCTACTGTCACCATCACAGACCTCGGGAGAAGTGGCGGTAGCAGCAACAGGGGTGATGGGGGAGGTGCAATGCCGCCACAGACCTGTCCAGGTATCTCTGTCCCCACCACTGGAATCAGGGACAGGAGGTTGCCAAAGGAGTAGGAGTTGAGGACAGAGCCCTGAAATCGGGGACAATCCCCAAAAATCAGGGACATCTGGTAACCCTCGGGGAGAGGAAATATGATACAAACATTCAAAGATCTAGTCTGCTTCTATACAACACCAGAAGGTAGCTTTATCCATAGAATGCAAAGTTCAAGAGCAAGGCGTCATCATATGAAGCTGAAATATACAAGAATCCTGAGAATATACTTTTCACTGAGAGGATGGAGAATGCCTGTAACAGATTTCCATCAGAGGTAATACGATCAACAACATTGACAGAACTTAGGCACACACGGGCTAAACATGTGAAGGGTAACTATATTACAGGGTGCCTCAGTGCCGTAAGTTCTAATGAGTCCCCAAGTAAAGTTTTGCTGTGGGCCTCTCATTGTTGAGGCAGCACCCCTCCCCTCGACAACAAACTTACTTTGTTTGCTACACTGCCTCTTCTCTAGGCCCAGTGGCTGTTACCTCCCGGACTGAAGTCTCGTGGTGCAGCAGTTATTGTGAGATGTGATGCAGCAGTTATTGTGAGACGTGGTGCAGCAGTTATTGTGAGACTTCGGCCTGGAAGGTGACAGCCACTAGACTTGGAGCAGAGACACCACAGCATACAAGTTAAAGGAAGTTTGCCTCACCTGGGGGTTGTGCCTGGTGTTGACAACTGACCAGTTTTAGGCCAGCCCGGCCAGTTTTACATGTTGAAGGCTGGTGTCCAGCAGAATGGTAAAACCAGCCAATGAAGGGCAGGTTTTCTGCCAACCGCCAATCACTCCTGTGTCTGCCCACAGGGATTCCAACCCCACAGGCAGAAGTGCTGAAACAGTTGTGATCACAACTGGGAGAACCAGTGACTGCACAGCTTTTGCTTCACAGATGGCTGAAGAAATTAAAAGGGCAGTTTAACTTCTTCAGCCATCTGTGTAGTAAACTTGGACATCTCTTTTTTTTTTGACAAGTTGTGCAGTCACTGGCTCTCCCGGGCACCTCAGCAGTTCTGGGAATGGAGGGTGGGGTGAGGCGAGAGTGTGGGGGTAGGGGAGGGACAGCAAGAGAGGAGAATGTGAAGAGAGAAGTGAGAAATACATGGGAAGCAAAGGGCATAATATACATGTGTAAAAGGCACATGCCTGTCCCGCCGCACACACATGCACCCTACCTCTACACCACACAAACAACCACACGCACATATACAGGTACCCCACCTCCGCACCATGCACACACATACAGGTAACCCACATTTGCATCGCACATGCACACATACACACACACGCAGGCACCCCACCTCCAAACCACACACACACACACACACACACATGTACAGGTATCCCATCTCTGCATCACACACTCACCCATACACACACATACAGGTACCCCACCTCTGTACCGCACACACATAATACATACAGGTACTCCACATCTGCATCGCACATGCACACGTACACCCCACCTCCAAACCACACACACATATACAGGTACCACACCTCCGAAATCTCACACTCACACGTATACACACACATACAAATACCCCCTCTGTACCGCACACACATAATACATACAGGTACCCCACATCTGCATTGTACATGCACACACACAGACACACACACACATACACACACACACACACACACACACACACACACACACACACACACATATGCAGGCACCCCACCTCCACATGCACATATACAGGTATCCCACCTCTGCACCACACATGCACGCACGCACACACACGCACGCAGGAACCCCACTTCCGCATCACACAAACATATACACACACTCTACCTCCACACCGCACATGCATGCACACACATCCACACACGCAGGAACCCTCACCTCCACACCACCCCCACCTCTGCACCACACACACACACACATAGGCACCCCATTTCCACATCACACAAACACACACCAACACACACTCAGACACCCCAGCCTATGTACCACACAAACACACAGGCACCTCACATCTGCACCACACACATGCAGACACCCCCACCTCTGCACCATATAAACACACACACAGGCACTCCCACCTCTGCACCACACACACATACACACATACATGCAGACACCACCACAGCCGCACCATACAAACACATAAACAAACATACAGAGATGTAGTTTAATGGGTCAGTGGGGTGGTGGAAGAGGGAGAAGGAGCCACTGCCTTTTGTTGGCACTGTGCAGCGGCTTAGACACCAATGATTAAATTATAAACTATATAAGGATAACAAATTAATGCCTCATCCAATCCTCTATCAAACATAACCCATGCCCGAACCACCCCCACTGCACACTAACATGTATTCTTATACCCCACCTTTTGTTATCCAAGTTGATTGTACTCCATTCTAGTTCATTGTAAAACCTCATTCTTGAGTTAACCATGGTTCTATGTAAACCACTTTGATTACTTATAAAAGTGGTATATAAAAAGTGTTAAACAAATTACTTAAGAGCTTGATTTATTGAGTATTTTACCATGGAAAAGGGGGAAATGGTCTTAGTAAATCAGGCCCTAAAACCTAAAAAGTTAACTGTGATATACCTTTTGGGGGGGGGGGGGCATGCACTGTGACCTAAGTTTCATCATATGGCTCCTAGATTTTTAGGCTGGCTCCTAGATTCCAAGAAAATTTGTGAAAGGCCTGGTGTAAACCATGTGTGTGGACTGAGACGGCTCTGCCACGATCTTTTCCTCTCTATCGTCAGACATCATCAAATGGGGTGGGACATAGCAGAGCCGTCTCAGCACACATATAGTCTAAACGCAGGCCCTGTGCAGCACTCTTGCATTTTCTTGTGCCAGGTCCAACGGGAATATGCTGGACATGCGGGCTAGGGAGGCAGAGGAGTGACGTTGGACATGGAGAGGGAGGCTGGACATAGGAGGTAGGGATACACAGGGGGAGATGCTGGGCATGGGGGGATAGGGACAGAAGGGAGATGCTGGGCATGGGGGGATAGGGACAGAAGGGGGATGCTGGGCATGGGGGGATAGGGACAGAGGGGGATGCTGGGCATGGGGGGATAGGGACAGAGGGGGATGCTGGGCATGGGGGATAGGGACAGAAGGGGGATGCTGGGCATGGGGGATAGGGACAGAGGGGGATGCTGGGCATGGGGGATAGGGACAGAGGGGGATGCTGGACATGGGGGGATAGGGACAGAGGGGGATGCTGGACATGGGGGGATAGGGACTGAGGGGGATGCTGGGCACAGGGGGATAGGGACAGAAGGGGGATGCTGGGTATGGGGGATAGGGACAGAGGGGGATGCTGGGCACATGGGGATAGGGACAGAAGGGGGATGCTGGGCATGGGGGGATAGGGACAGAAGGGGGATGCTGGGCACGGGGGGATAGGGACAGAAGGGGGATGCTGGGCATGGGGGGATAGGGACAGAAGGGGGATGCTGGGCATGGGGGGATAGGGACAGAGGGGGATGCTGGGCACATGGGGATAGGGACAGAGGGGGATGCTGGGCACATGGGGATAGGGACAGAGGGGGATGCTAGGCATGGGGGGATAGGGACAGAGGGGTATACTGGACACTGGGGAGAGAGATACGCATGAGGAGATGCTAGACATGGGGGAAGGAAGAAGGGACAAAGAGGAGAGACATTGGACATGGGGGAGGGACACAGAGAGATGGTGAACATGGAGTAAGGGACAGGAAATACTGGATGGAATAAGGGAATTAGGATGGGGTGAGGGGTTGATACTGGACATGGGGGACAGTTAGTGAAAGACTAGGAAATAAGAGGCTGGGGACGGAGAGAGAGCTGGGAAATGGGAGGGATGGGGTGAAGGAAAGAGATGGAAAGCTATAGCTAGATACAGTAAAAAGAAATTGAGGAGTGCTTGGTAAGCAGATGGAGTGAAATCTGGATAGAGAAGCAGAAAAATAAATGGAAGAAAACTGAAAGGAAGAGATCAGTGTTAAAACTAATATAAGGGAGGAAGTGAAGGCAGAAGGAGAAAGAAAAAATGGCAAATGGAGAGGAGACCATGAAAAGAGAGCTAAGAGAAGACAGAGAAAAATAAAAACCTGAGACTGGGACCAACAAAATTAGAAAAATAAAATGACTCACCTACAAAGATAGAGAAATAATTGTATTTTCTATTTTGAAACTGGAAAATGTTGGTATTTGGAAAGTGCATCTGCCAGTCACAATTGGTGTCGGACATTGCTGGGGTCTAGCCCAAGGCAAAAATCTGAGAGGGGACCCTAAAGCCTGCTAGCATGCCGTGTCTTTTTCAGTTTCAGACCGGCCTGAGGCTCTCTCTGGCCTGGAGGTCCAGGGCACTTGCTGTGGTAGCTTCTCTCTTAATTCCAATCCTGACATCTGCTGTCTTTTGGTTTGTACAATAAAGGGGGAAATGCATTTCTTTCTGTTTCTCTTGTGTCGAACTGCATGCAGCGAATGGCTTTCTGGGTTTTTAGTTTAATTTTTGTCTACATATTTCTATTTTCACTTTGTGGTCACTTATTGACACCAAGACTGGGTAATCTGTTAGTGTGGAATTTCTGTTTAAGAATGTGTAGTTATTGGGCTTGTTCAGCTTTCCTAATAGGTTTATTGATGTTTTAGGGCCCGCTGCAATATTTATGGTGCTGCCTTTTTCAAGGTAGGGTGCTGGTGTGAGTTTTGGATGTTAGTACTGGCATGGTAGATTTGCTCTTTGTCCTGAATGATTTTTTTAATATTAATTCCAGGGCTGCCCCAACCATCAGGCAACCTAGAGACGATTGCTTCTGGGATTCAGCAGAGCGTACGGCATTCAAAGCTAAACAAGGAATGGAGAATAAAACCAAGGATATTATAATGCCTTTGTATCGTTCCATGGTTCGAGCACACCTTGAATATTGTGTGCAATTCTGGTCACCTTATCTTAAAAAGGATATAGAAGAATTAGAAAAGGTACAGAGAAGAGCCACCAAAATGGTAAATGGAATGGAAGAATAGGCTTAAAAGGTTAGGGCTCCTCAACTTCGAAAAGAGAAGGCTCAGGGGAGATATTATAGAAGTCTATAAATTAATGAATGGACTGGAACAGGTAAAAATAAATCGGTTGTTTACGCCATCAAAACATAGAAAGACAAGAGGACACACAATGAAGCTACAATGTAATCCATTTAAGACTAATAAGAGAAAATATTTTATCACTCAATGCGTTATCAAACTCTGGAATTCGTTACCGGAGGATCCAATAAAAGCTGTTAGTGTAGCTGGGTTTACAAAAGGTTTGGACAAGTTTCTGGAGGAAGGGTCCATAAACCATTATTAAAGAGGACCCAGGAAATCCACTGCTTAACCCAGGAGGAGCAATATGGAAGCTGTGGACGTTGGGTACCTGCCAGGTACTTGTGACTAGGATTGGCCATTGATAGAAACAGGATACTGGGCTTGATGGACCTTGGTCTGACCCAGTATGGCATTTCTTATGTTCTTATAATAAATTCTGACAACCAGGGTGGACATACAGTTTAAGATTTGCTTAGGGTTTCAACACTGAATCAACTCTGGAGCTGGCCCTGATTAAGTCACAATGTGCTTATTATTGAGAGGGATATTTTTCTTATATGGTAAGTTTTATGTGGAAGGTTCTAGCTCTGCTCTGCACAGATTGCTGGGGAAGGGGCTGGGGGCAGGTTTTGGTGGATGCAGAATATATGTTTAGATTTAATGCCGTATGGAAGAGCAGATGTGTGTTGGAGGGCTTGAGAAGGGAACTGTGGCAGAATAGTTTATGAAGAGTTCAACCTCTTGTACCCCCTCCTTGATATAGCCTGCAGATGCTAAAGCCTGCACTGTTGCGCTCTCTGCAGTTATTTTTTATGGATGGGACAAGGGGGCAGGGCAAGGGCAGGCATAGGTGAATCATTAATAGCCAAAGGTGGAGTGTTTTTCTCTTTCAAAAAATTGGCATCCCTAGGTGCGTTGCTGCCACCATATGGGTCTCCTTCCTGCCTGGGCCCCTCCCTCATTGCGGTGGCTGCTTGGGCATAATTTGCACCGCTGGGGTTCTATTAAGAAGCCAATTATGTGCCTGCTTAGTCACTTTCCTAAGAGTCACATAGGTGCCTATGGGTCACTATAAAATACTAGAATATGTGGCAGAAATCGCACCTTGAATACAGGCAGAAATACTTACACCTGCTTGAGAGCAACTGTAAATATTTGCACATAAAGTTTGCAATTCGGTAATTGCAGCATTTCATAATCCACATGTGGACTCCGCCCAGCCCCCTGCTTGCAGAATATGTGCCTTCATGACAAGGCGTATACATTGAACCCAGTTGGTATTTTACAAAAGACTTTTTACACGTGTATGTGGCCACATACGCACACAAAAGAGTTTATGAAATTACTCCTCTAGGTCCTTAGTGGCAGAGAGAGGAGGACAGACCTAAGGTAGAACAACAGGCTGGCAGAAATGGGCAGACTGGGTGGGCCGTAATGGTCCTTTTCTGCTAACCTTGTCTATGTTTCTATGACCCAAAGCAGCTGTGAATATTGACATAGAAAGTTTCCCAGGTATTTGTGTTTGGCCATTCCAAAATCCGGAACAGATGCATACTTTGAAGGTCCACCCAAACCACAGCCGCACCATGCCTCCTCTAAATCTGCGTGTGCCACACCTGCATATTAAAGTAGCGTCTTTTCTAAAATCGCTGCTTGCGCAGTATGAGGATTTGCATGCTTAATCACTTTTTACACCTACCCCTCTAGAATCACCGTTACAGTCTTACAGCAACATAGATTATGCACATTGAATCTTACTTCAAATATGTTACCTTGTGAAGCTTTGCATTGCGGATTGGTGGTGCTGTTGAAGTGCATTTTTTGTTTCAGTAAAAATTCAATTGTTGCATAGACATGTGACTGGAGTCTTACTGTGCCTAAGTACCAAGTGCAGTACATAATTAGAAGCAGCTTCAATGTAGCAGAAATGGTAATTAATCGTCCTGTGTTATATTACAAAATTTGTAGCCAGATTACTTCTGGTCATGACTGGATCAAGCATCATGAAGAACACCAGAGGCCCTGGAGCTGGGTTGCCTGTGTTCCCCTACCCCTTCCCTTCAAGTTGAGCCCTCCAGTACTCAGAGGCTGCCAGGACTTAAGGCATGACCCTGAGTTGACCCCACGGAGTAAACGTAGACTCTAGTCACCAGAGAGTAGGAGGAGGAGGCTGGACAAGTGCAGGAGCGCTTTGCCAGTGAGGTCAGATTCACCAGGGCAATGTCAACAGAACGGGAACAGTACAGAATCACAGTGGCGTACCAAGGGTGGGGTGGTGGGAGCAGACAATAAGGAGGTGCATTACCTGTAGAGATTTTAAAAATAATAATAAAACCAACAAAAAGTCAGTCTGCTTTTTATTATCATCTTGTGTTGGCAATTGTAAACAGTGTCAGTGATAAAATACTCCTCCCCGAAAAAATTGTTGTTGGTTTAAGTTCTAAACAATTACTGCAGTTACTGTTGAGTTTTAACAATATGTATTCAAGCTTCAAATCAGCACAGTTTTATTACTTATCCTTTAATAAACATTGGGGAGTATTTTGGAAGTGTGATTCATGATTTGGACATCCAAAAACAGGCATAGACATCTCCAGAAGCTGGGCCTGGGCAGGAGCGTGGTGAAGGCATGGTTGTGGCGTTATCAGGAACCTAGAGCTCCCCACCTGATCTCAGAAACATCCCCAAAATCCAGTCGCATCTAAGTTTAGACCTGCTGCAGACAGTAATAGACATCTGAAAAACATCCAGAGGGTGTAGAGAAGCAAGTACACTTTTAATTCTAGCAACAGTAGGATTTGAACCTTGTCTTCTCTGTTCCTAGTCCACTACCCTAAGCATTAGGCTACTTCTAGATGTCTAGATGCAGGAATATTATTTTGAGAATGTCTATGGAAATGCCCCTGCAAACGTCCTTATCAGGCACGCCCATGTTTGTGAAATCATGTCTGCACCTGGAAGTACCTGCTTTTTTTCAGATGTTCTGGCTCAGACATCCCAGATTGCACTGTGATGTCCCTTCTAAAATTCCCCGCATTATATTCTTTATAAAAGTTAATTTGGAGAACTGCTAGTTATATAGTTGGCCCCTGACACACATGGACTCAGCTACATGCTCAAAAATTGAATATATATCCTCCGATACAATGACATGTTTTAAATTGTGCAATTCTGAAACAGTTTTGCATCAGAGAAAGACAAAGATATGCTTATCTTCTTAGTTGTTCATGCCATTTGCCTCATTGCTTCTTATACAGAATCTGTTGTCTGGTCCTCAAAATGTCTGTAGTATCTTTTTTAACACAACTTCTCTCCACCCATAAGGCCAGAAACCAGAAGTGAAATGCTTCTTAGATGACGTCGAGATGATTTTAGGCTTTGACAAATGTGCTAAGGCAACCTTCCTTAGTGGAAAATTGAGCAAAACAGCTCCCTGACTGAGAACTGTGGCATCAAGGAACTTGAGCAAGAAGACATATATAAATATTTTAGAGTGCTGGAAAGAACAACACTTAAGCAAAAATTACTGAGAGGAAAGATTAATAAACAATATTTCAGGAGATTATTACTACTACTTATCATTTGTATAGCACTACAAGGCATACACAGCGCTGTACAGACACATGTAAAAGACTGTCCCTGCTCATCAGAGCTTACAATTTAGTCAAGACAGACAACACAGTAGTTTCAGACATGGGATACATCTAGGGGAATGGTAAGAAAAGACATAGGAGGTATATTTGTATACCGCTCCTGATCGCTGGAAGTAGCGGTATACAAATATATGCTAAATAAATAAATAAATAAAGCAGATCAGGATCCAAAAGCAGCCTCAAAAAATTGAGTTTTCAGCCTGGATTTGAAAAGGGCCAGAGATGAAGTCTGACGTACAGACTCAGGTAGTTTATTCCAGGCAAAAGGAGCAGCAAGGTGGAAGGATCGAAGTCTGGAGTTGGCAGTAGAAGAGAAGGGCACAGATAGAAGGGATCTGCCAGAAGAGAGGAGTTCCCATGGAGGGGTATACAGAGAGATAAGAGAGGAAAGGTAGTGAGGAGCAGTAGAATGGGTGCGCTTATAGGCCAATAGGAGACGTTTGAACTGGATATGGAAGCAGATAGGGAGCCAATGAAGCAACTTGAAAAGAGGAATTAAATGATCATATCAGGGCTGGGGGAAGATTATTTGTGCAGCCAATTTTTGAACAGATTGAAGGGAAGAGAGATGATTCAGAGGGAGACCAACAAGGAGGAGATTGCAATAGTCTAGACGGGAGGTGACTAAAGAATAGATGTTCTTAGTAGTATGTTATGAAAGGAAGGGGTGATTTTTGCTGATGTTATAGAGAAATAAATAACAGGTTTTAGCTCTCAGTTGGATATGTGTGGAGAAGATGACCCCAAAGTTGCGAGCCAAGGAAACATGGAGGACTAGAGTGTTATCCACAGAGATGGAGAAAGGAGGAAACGGGGAGGTGGGTTTAGGGGGAAAAATAAGAAGTTGTGTTTTGGCCATTTTCAATTTCAAATGTCAACTGGACATCCAAGCAGCAATGTCAGATAGGCAGGCAGAGATCCGAACCTCGATTGCTGGAGAGATTTCAGGTGAAGAGAGATAGATCTGAGAGTCATCAGTGTAAAGATGGTACTGAAAACCATGGGAGGAGATGAGTGCACCAAGGGACTGGGAGCCCAATTTTCATCTGGGCAGTGCTATGTACTGCATCGGCATATAGCCTACCTGCCATCCGTCTCACATGGATTTTCAATGCCAGGGTCATATGCAGCCCTGGCATTGAAAATCTGGGTCTCGCTGTACAACCCAGAAGCCACAGGAGCTAGCCGGGTAGCACCAATTTTCGATACTACCCGCTTAGCCCCTGTGCCTGAAAGATAGGTATCGAAAATTGCTGCTACCTGGTTAGCCCTTTCCTCTGCCCTCACTTCACCCCGGAACACCTGTAACATGCCCCGATGCTAACTGCATAGCATCTGGGCACATTAGGGACTTATCTGGGATTTTTGAAGGGCACCAACCATGTAAGTGCCTCTCAAAAATCCCGGATAAGGTATTTACATGGGTAACTAGGGCAGTTACCCATGTAAATGCCTTTGAAAATCGGGCCCTGGGTATAAAGAGAGAAAAGGAGTGGACCCAAGACAGACCCTTGGGGTACACCAACTGAGAGAGGGATAACAGTAGAGGAGGATCCACCAGAACAAACGCTTAAAGTGCAGTTGGAGAGGATAGCACAGAGCCCTTAAAACCAAGCGAGGACAAGATATTAAGGAGAAGGTGGTGGTCAACAGTGTCAAAAGCAGCAAAAAGGTCAAGAAAGATGAGGATTGAGTAAAAGCCCTTGGGTTTTGCCAGGAACAGGTCACTGGAAACTTTGGCAAGAGCCACTTCAGTAAAATGTAAAGGACAACAGCCAGATTGCAATGGATCCAGAAGGGCTTGAGATGAGAGAAAGTCAAGGCAATGGTGGTGAACCACACTTTCAAGTAGTTTAGAAATGAAGAGGAGGAGGGAGATGGGTCAATAATTAGAAGGAGAGTTAGGGTTGAGTAAGAATTTGTTGAGGAGAGGTGTAACCATAGCATGCTTGAAGGCTGCAGGAACAATTACAGTGGAAATCGAAAGGTTGAGAATCTGAGAGATGGAAGGGAAGATAATGGAGGAGGTGGAGTTCAGAAGATGAGTAGGAATAGGATCAGAGGAGCAGATAGTGAGTTTGGAGGAGGAAAGAAGACGAGTGGTTTCCTCCACAGACATCATAGAAATGGAAGAAAGGGTAGCAGAGGGTGAGGGGAAGAGATGGGAGTGAAGAGGGGGAAGAGGGGATGGAGCTGACTTCATAGGGAATTCGAGTGTAATCTTGTGGACTTTGTCAAGGAATAGTCAGCCAAAGTTTGGGCAGAAAGGGAAGGAGGGGTCAAGGGAGGTGGCACCTTGAGGAGAGAGTTGAGAGCTGTAAAGAGATGGCAAGGGTCCGAAGCAAGAGAGTTAGTCGGGTTGACATAATAGTCTTGTTTGGCGAGTGCTATGGCTGACTAGAAAGAGGCAAGCATGAATTTGAAGAGTAGAAAGTTTGCAAGGGTGCAGAATTTGAGCCAAATGCATTCAGCTGAGCAGGCACAGGAATATAGGTAGCAGGTACTCGACAATAGCCAGGACTGAGGTACAGTACGCCTCACAGGGCATGGGAGGAGCAAGAGCATCCAGAGCAGATAGTGTTGTGTTATAAGAAGCTACTGCCTCATTAACAGACTCAGATGACATAGTGGAAGAAAGAGGTGATGAGACGCTAGTGGAGAGAGTTGATGGGTCAATAGCATGAAGATTTCTAAAGAGGTTAGAGGTGACTGGGAGAGATTGCCTCACTCTTCCTTACCCCCGCCTCAAAGGAATTAAGGATTAAAAACCTTATTGAAAAGTGCTTTAAAAGCACTATCAGGAAATATCTTTTCACTGAAAGGGTCATGGTTGCTTGGAATGCCCTCCCGATGAAGATGGTAGGGGCAAAACCAGTAACAAAATTCAAAACAGCATGGGATAAACATAGAGGATCTCTACTAACACAGAAAACAAAACTTTAATTATTTTCAAACTTCAAAGTAGCATGGAGGGGGATAAACTGCACAGAACAGCAGTTACAACTCTAAATAAAAGAGGGGGTAACCTGCATGGTGCAGCACTTACACCCCTAAGGACCTTACTGGACAGACTGGATGAGCCATGCTGGTCTTTTTCTCTCTCCATTTACTATATAGAAACATAGAAACATAGAAATATGACGACAGAAAAAGATCACATGGCCTATCTAGTCTGTCCTTCCATAACAACTACAACAGTCCACTTTTTAACTTTAGAGATCCTCTGTGTTGGTCCCATGCTTTTTTGAATTCAGTTACTGTCCTCATCTCTACCACCTCCACTGGGAGACTATTCCACGGATCCACTACTCTTTCCGTAAAGAAATATTTCCGCATATCACTCCTGAATCTATCTCCCTTCACCCTCATCCCATGTCCCCTCGTAGCAGAACTTGCTTTCAATTGAAAGAGGCTCTCTCCCTGAACATTTATGCCACGGAGGTATTTAAACATCTCAATCATATCACCTCTATCCCGCCTTTCCTCTAAGGTGTACATATTAAGATCCTTCAGTTTGTCCTCTTATGCTTTATAATGAAGACCACTAATCATTTTAGTAGCCACCCTCTGCACCGACTCCATCCTGTTCACATCCTTTTGAAGGTGCGGTCTCCAGAATTGCACACTATACTCCAAATGAGGTCGCACCAAAGACTTATACAGAGGCATTATCACCTCCTTTTTTCTGTTAGCCATTTCTCTCCGTATGCACCCAAGCATCTTTCTAGCTTTTGCCGTCACCTTTTCTACCTGTTTAGCTACTTTAAGATCATCAGACACAACCACGCCTAGGTCCCGCTCTTCTTTAGTGGACAAAAGTACTTCACCCCCTATACTGTATTGCTCCCTTGGATTGCTGCAGCCCAAAAGCATGACCTTACATTTTTTAACATTAAATCCCAGCTGCCAAATTCTAGACCATTCTTCAAGCTTAGCTAGATCCCTCCTCATGTTATCTACCCCTTCCTGGGTGTCTACTCTATTGCAGATTTTGGTATCATCCGCAAAGAGGCAAACCTTACCTGAAAGCCCTTCCGCTATATCACTAACAAAGATGTTAAAAAGAATCGGACCAAGGACAGATCCCTGCGGCACACCACTGATAACATCCTTCTCCTCAGAGTGAGCTCCATTTACTTGTACCCTTTGTCGCCTCCCACCCAACCAATTTCTAACCCAAGCAGTAACTTCAGGGTCCATCCCTAGGGTGCTCAGTTTGTTTATAAGTCGCCTGTGAGGACCAGTGTCAAAGGCTTTATTGAAATCTAAATACACCACATCTAGGGCTCTCTCTCGGTCCAACTCCCTGGTCACCCAGTCAAAGCAATCAATCAGATTTGTCTGACAAGACCTGCCTCTGGTGAATCCATGCTGCCTTGGATCCTGTAATCCGCTGGACTCCAGAAACCTCACTATTTTCTCTTTCAGCAGCATTTCCAATAATTTACTCACCACCGAAGTTAAACTAACTGGCCTGTAGTTTTCAACCACATCCTTACTTCCGCTTTTGTGTAGAGGCACCACATGAGCCTCTCTCCAGTCCTTTGGCACCACTCCCAACTCCAACGAGGCATTGAAAAGGTCAGTCAGTGGAGCTGCTAGAACGTCCCCAAGTTCCCTCAGTATTCTTGGATGTATCCCATCCGGTCCCATCGCTTTGTCTACTTTAAGTTGAGATAGTTTCTCACGAACACAGTCTTTTGAAAATTGTTCAAGATGTCCTTTGTTTCTGTTCCTATTTGTGGGTGTTTTCTGAGGTCCTGCTCCTGGTTCTTCATCTGTGAACACAGAACAAAAATATTTGTCCTTTGTGGTGGGTTCCCTTACCTACTCCACTGTGTGTGCCCACAGTTCAGGAACAGCCTACTGGCCAGAGACACTTAGGTTCCTGTCCACCCTACCCCTCACCCCACCTACCCCAGGGGCTGCATTACCTATATAGTGGTCACATATGTGCCATCTATCGTTCCTAACCTGGGTTAAAAGCCACATCTTCTTCATCTTTCTTCTTCTTCTTCTTCCTCTTCTGGGACTGCATAAATAACATGTCTTGTAATCAGTGCAATAACTGCGGTACTTTCATTCAAAGACGAATCATTTGGAGCCTAAGAGCTTGTCCTATATGCCTAAAGTCAGCTGCCATGTATGAAGAACTGACTCTACTGAGGAAAGACCTAGCTGCCATGCATAAAGAAGTGTCTCTACTGAGGGAGGAACTGGCTGCAATGAAGCACACCTCTTCTAGGATACAAACTGAACAAAGTCCACCACCGCTCCCACAAAGAATCAAATGCCCTAGCAACAAATGGATCACAGTGGGTTCTGGTAGATTGCAACCTGTAACACAGAGACATCCTGTACATCAAGAGATATCCCTGCATAATGCCTTCTCTGCCTTGGATAATGAGGATGCCCAATCCAAAGAAACTGAAGAGCCCTTAAATGAGTCAGACAATGCCCAATCCCCTGCTAAAGCACCAAATATGAAGAAAACCTCACCAAACAGAAAACTACTACTACTTGGGGATTCCATCATCAGAGGCACTAACTTGGGAACACAGTTCAAAGGAGAGAAGATAGTCATGTGCCTACCAGGCTCTTCAGCCAGCAGGAATACAAACCAAGTTGTTGAATTACTTAGCGCAAAAAGTGAACACTCCAAACTTGATGTTATTATCCACTTAGGCACAAACGACCTGGCTAGGAACAGTGCCTCCACAGCCCAAAAGGACTTCCAATCTCTGGGAGAGAAACTCAAGCGCGTTGCTAACACTGTTGCATTCTCAGAAGTTCTACCTGTTCTTGGTAAGGGACAAAAAGGTTGCATCGCATTAACAGCTTTAATACATGGCTCCAGAGCTGGTGCAAACAAGAAGGATTCAGATTTATTGGCAACTGGGACAACAGATGGACCAAGAAGAGACTATTCTGTGCTGATGGACTACATCTCTGTCACAGGGAAAAGAATCCTAAGTGAAAAATTCAGGCAGTATGTGGATATGCATTTAAACTAGGAAAAGGGGGTGACAGATGTGGAAGGTCAACATCTGCATGCCACCCCCAGCAAAAAGCAGAACACCATCAGAAACAGCCAAACTTTTAAACCACACATCAAAAGCATGTGGGAAGAAGTAGGCAGAACAAAATCAATGCAAAATACACACAAGCCAGGAAAATGCTGGAAAGCAATGAGCACAAATGCTTGAAGCTTAGCCAACAAAATTCCAGACCTGGAAGCCTTAATGGTGGAAACGAATTTGGACATTGTGGTCATTACAGAAACATGGTTTAATGAATCGCAAGATTGGCATATAGCCATAGCTGGCTATAATCTATTCAGAAGAGACAGAGAAAATGGAAAAGGAGGTGGAGTAGCCTTGTATGTCAAAAGCAATATTAAAGCTACTGAAATGCAGGGAACATGGGGAAAAGAAGAAGCACTCTGGATTGCATTGGAAAGAGGAGATGGCACTGTCATCCATATTGCTGTAGTCTATAGACCTCCGATTCAAATTGAAGAAAGAGATAACGAATTGATTAAAGATATTGCCAAGATAGCAGCAAAGGGGGAAGCGATCATATTGGGTGACTTTAATCTACCTGATGTGGATTGGATTACTCCTTCTGCGCATCTGGAAAGAAGCAAAAAGATTGTGGATGCTCTCCAAGATGCATTATTTAGACAAATGGTGATGGAACCAACCAGGGAAAGCTCAACGCTGGATGTAGTGCTCACCAACAGTGATAGTGTGTCGAATGTCTGCGTGAGTGCCCCTGTGAGCAACAGCGACCATCACACGGTGTGGTTTGAGATAAAAGCCATGGTACAGGCCAATCATAGCAAGCTCAAAGTCCTAAACTTCAAATACACTGACTTCAATAAAATGGCAGAGTACTTAAAGGAGGAGATGACGGGGTGGAAGGAGATAAAGGAAGTGGAAATGCAATGGGCTAAACTAAAGAAGGAATAAATGGGGCAACAGATAAATATGTAGGTAAAGTAAATAAAAACAAGAGGAGAAGGAAACCTATTTGGTTTTCCAAAGAGGTGGCTGCTCAAATAAAGGCAAAAAACACAACTTTCGCAAAATTCAAAAGCTTGCAAACAGAAGAACACAGAAATGAATACAGGATCCAACTCAAAGAGTCTAAAAGAGTAATAAGGATAGCAAAATCAAAGGCAGAGGAAAGGATGGCTAAAGATGTTAAGTGTAGCAACAAAACTTTCTTCAGGTATATTCGGGAAAGGAAGAAGATCAGAGTTGGAATTGCAGGACTCAGAAGTGCTGGGAAAGGACTCATGGAAAGTGACACTGATAATGCGGAATTGCTAAATAAATACTTCTGCTCTGTTTTTACTAAAGAAGATCCTGGAGATGGACCAGCTGTGACTCCCAAATATAAAAATGGGAATGAAGTAGATACCACACCATTCACAGAAGACAAGGTGTTAGAACACCTTGCTAAACTGAAAGTGGACAAAGCCATGGGACCAGATGGGATACATCCTAGGATAATGAAAGAGCTCAGAGAGGTTCTTGCAGGACCGTTAAAGGATGTCTTCAACAGATCCTGGGAAACAGGAGAGGTTTCTCAGGACTGGAGAATGGCTGATGTTGTACCTCTACACAAAAGTGGTGACAGGGAAGAAGTGTCAAACTACAGGCCCGTGAGCCTTACCTAGGTGGCGGGAAAAGTAATGGAGGCGCTCCTGAAACAGCAAATAGTGAACTTTCTCAAAACCAACAGGATGCAAGATCCGAGGCAACATGGTTTTACCGAAGGATGGTCTTGCCAAACAAATCTGATTGAGTTCTTTGACTGGGTGACCAAGGAACTAGATCAGGGGCATGCGATGGATGTCATCTACCTGGATTTCAGCAAAGCCTTTGATACTGTTCCTCATAGGAGGCTTGTCAACAAACTCGGTAGCTTGGGGATGGGTCCCAAGATGGTAAACTGGATTAGAAATTGGTTGACTGACAGACGACAGAAGGTGATTGTACATGGAGCACACTCGGATGAGAGGAAGGTAATTAGCGGGGTGCCCCAGGGCTCGGTACTGGGTCCGGCACTGTTCAATGTATTTGTGAGTGATATTGCTGAAGGACTGAATGGAAAAGTCTGTCTTTTTGCAGACAACACAAAAATTTGCAACAGAGTGGACTCCCCTGAGGGAGTGGTTAACATGAGGAAAGATCTACAAAAGCTGGAAGACTGGTCTAATGCTTGGCAACTACGATTTAATGTGAAAAGTGCAGTGTCATGCACTTGGGTAGCAGAAATCCAAGGGAAATGTACACGATAGGGGGCGAGAGAGGTTGGTATGCATGGTTCAGGAGAAAGACCTTGGTGTGATTATCTCTGATGATCTCAAGGTGGCAAACAGTGCGACAAGGCAGTGGCAAAAGCCAGGAGGATGTTGGGCTGCATACAAAGAGGGATTACCAGCAGAAAGGAAGAGGTACTTATGCCACTGCATAAGTCACTGGTGAGGCCTCACTTGGAATACTGTGTTCAGTTTTGGAGACCATATCTTGCAAAAGATGTAAAAAGACTGGAAACTGTTCAGAGGAAAGCGACCAAAATGATTTGGAGCCTGCGTCAGAAGCCTTATGAGAAGAGACTTGAAGACCTAAATATGTACACTTTGGAGGAGAGGAGGGACAGGGGAGATATGATTCAGACCTTTAAATACTTAAAAATACAAAACCTACGAATCAATCACAGCAAAACTGACGTTCTTTTTGTTACAAGGAATCGTAAGTTCATACCTCCTCCATCGCTACTGGTCAACAACATAGAATTGAAGTCCAAACCCACAATCCGATATCTCGGCATCACACTGGACCAGCACCTTGATATGACAATGCACGTGAAGAATGTGACAAAGACTATATATCATAAGATCAGAACACTACGCCACCTCCGCCCCCTACTTGATTATACTGACTACTGATCAACCTTCCAGGCATTAGTCCTCCCACACCTAGATTTTGCAAACATCATCCTCCATGGGATCTCTCAATCAACTTTAAATCCGCTTTGCCTGGCTATGAATGCAGCTGCAAGAGTCCTCTCTGGGTCACCAAGATCTGCACACATAACGCCTATCATGAAAGATCTGCACTGGCTACCTCTACAAGCCAGACTCCACTATAATGTCACTAGTACTTACTTTCAAAGCCTTGAATAACTACCCACCTACACCAATGAGCAAGCTGATTCACAGCACCCTCGAAAATAGAAACAGGAGGCCTACTGCTATGAACACCTTAATAGTTCCTAGGATGATGACATCGTGTATTAAGGCTACTTCAAACAGAGCTTTTTCAATATTCGCTCCTCTAAACTGGAATACACTTCCCCATGAAATCCGTGGCATCAAAGCCTAATACTATTCCGAAAAGCCTTGAAACACCATCTGTTCACAAAATGTTACCCAGAAGTCATCCCGGACACTCACACATCTAGCAAGCTTCCCACATACCCCAGACACCTTAGCACCCTAATACAACCAGAAAATGGTTAGCCCACACGATAGCCCACATGATAACCATCTACCTCCATTTACCTGCACCATCCACATGAAATCACTTACAATATACAAACGAGTTTAGAATATTGCATATAGTTAAAGTATATAGTTTAAAGTTAAACTGTACATAGTTATCCCGGTTATCCCATGTGTTATTTTCCCTGTTCTTTGTAAAATCAATGTTGCCTGTATGCATTGCAGTATGTTTTGTTCATTGTACACCGCGCTGATTTTAATAGCGCGGTATAGAAGAAATGTTAAATAAATAAATAAAATAAATAAAGAGAAATGATGAACAAACAAACCTCTTCCAAAGACGGGGAAGCTGTAAAACTAGAGGGCATAACATGAAGCTGCAAGGTGGTAAATTGAAAGGCAATGTCAGGAAATATTCCTTCACTGAAAGGGTGGTGGATGCTTGGAATACCCTCCTGAAGGAAGTGGTGGGGGCAAACACGGTGACGGAATTCAAAACAGCATGGGACAAACACAGTGGATCCCTTTACAGCAATAGGATAAAAACAAAATAAACGGTACCATCTAACTTCTGAACCATATAACGTCTCAACAAATAGGGGTGTCCTACATGGAGTGGTGGGTTTACCCCTAAACAAAGACATGGGGAGGAGTGGCCTGCACAGAGTGACAGGTGCACCTACTCTTGCCATCTTGCTGGGCAGACTAGATGGACCATGCTGGTCTTTATCTGCCGTCATTTACTATGTTACTATGTTGTTAAGCAATTCCGCTTTATCCTTATCAGCTTCTACATATTCCTCCCCTGCACCCTTGAGTCTGACAATACCACTCTTGCCCTTCCTCTTCTCACTAATATATTTGAAAAACAGATATTATGTCCCTATGCAAAAGCTTGTGGTACTAGACTGATTCATCTGAAACCTTCTATCTTTTCAATAGGAGAGGATGATCAACCAAGTCAAATGCAGTAGACAGTCCCAGTTCCAATAGTACTCCTGCATCGGCCTGGTCCAATAACAATCTGAGCTACTCCAAAAAAACAACCAGTACAGACTCTGTCCTATAGCATTTTCGAAAGCCAGACTTTGAAGCGTAAAGCAGATTGTACTTAAGCCACTGATCTATCTAGCATTTTCAAAAAAAATGGGAACTCAACCAATAGACAATAGTTTTACCTAACTCTGTACTCCTCCCTGTTTCTTCAGCACGTAACCTTGGTGTTATCTTCGATTCCTCTCTCTTTCTCTTCACATATCCAGCTAATTGCTAAAACTTGTCGTTTCTTTCTATACAATATTTCCAAAATTCACCCCTTCCTCTCTGTTGACACCACTAAATTGATTGTCCACTCCTTAATCACCTCCCATCTTGATTACTGTAATGTTCTCCTTGCCGGCTTCCCTGCAAGCCACCGCTTTCCTCTTCAGTCAATTCAACATACTGCTGCTCGACTCATTTTCCGCCAGTCTCGTTTTTCCCACATCACTCTTCTCCTCATGTTGCTTCATTGGCTTCTCATCCGTCTCTGTATGCAATTTAAACTTCTCCTCCTGACCTATAAATGTATTCACTCTTCTGCCCCCAGTACCTTTCATCTCTCATCTCTCCTTACACCCCCTCTCGGTTGTTTCACTCTTCCAACAGTCTTCGTTTATCTGTGCCCTTTATTTGTACTGCCAATTCCAGACTTCGCTCCTTCCAACTGGCAGCACCCTTTGCTTGGAATAGTCTTCCTATCTCTGTGTGCCAGGCGTCCTCCCTGGCCATTTTCAAGTCCAGACTAAAATCCCATCTCTTCACTATTGCTTTCCGTTCCTGTCTTACCCTATCTTGATCTTTCTATCAACATTTGCTTACTTTGTCCTGTAAATTTTTGTTATTTGTATTATGTAACTTATTTTGTATTCTGTCTTATTAGATTGTGAGCTCTGATGAGCAGAGACTGTCTTTCTTCTATGTTTGTACAGCGCTTTGTATGTTGCGGCGCTTTATAAGTCTTTAATAATAATAATAATAATAATAGTAATACCTAAAGTTGAATCCAGAGAAGATTTCTTCAGAACAAGAGACAACACTGATATTTTCAAAGATGGAAAAATCCCCTCACTAAAAGCATTTGGTCATCTCGTCATTAAGTTCAGCAAACAGATCAGCTGGAGAATGGTGAAGGCCACAATTCCCTGCTAAATGTGGGAATCACAGCTTTAATCTATAATGGAGAAACCTCAAAAAATTCTAATTTATCATCATGTCATAAGAAGAATCATCTCTCACTCAGTTTTGGTAGGATAACATAGGGATCTCAGACCCGCCTACCAATGTTGTCCTTCAATAAGACTACAGCTCTAAGAGCCACAATTTTTCTTTGAAAAAAAGTCAGCTGATTGGACTCAGGCCATCTAAGATTTGATTTAGCATTTGGAGTTTGAAAAAACTTTATTAACAATTAAAAGTAGCCCATGAATGTTACTTCTTCAATTGGAGAGTATATTCACAAGAAAGCTTATTCAGGTTCAACAAGATTTCAGGCTGGATTTTCTTTACTTGATGAAGAAAAAGTTTCTTTAGGATTAAAGATGTAACAAATAAATCTTCACTTACCTTAGGAGTAGCCTAATGGTTAGAGCACCGCCTTGGGTGCCTAGAGACCAGGGATCACACCCACTAGCACTCCTTATTGCCTTGGGCAAGTTGCTTAACCCTGCATTGCCTCAAAAGAATCCATGTTACCAATGTTACCAAGTTTAATGTACATTACCAAGTTTAAGTTACAATGTAAACCACTTTGACTAAAAATGGTATAAAAACACTATTGAGTTGTGAAGTAGTGATTGGACTAAAGACCATCATGGGGACAGAAAGCAGATTGGACACAGAAGCAGCTATAACTCTCTGGTCCAGTGGAATCCTTGCTTGCTCATAGGCAAGGGTAATGCAGTCCGCTACCCAAGTGGACAGGATTTGCTTAGTCACATACAGAGTATGGAGAATGGTCTCCGCCCTTCCGGTGTGAGTCTTGGGAAAGAAGGTGGGGAGTACCACTTCCTGAATGAGGTGGAATGGGAGCACCCCCTTTTGTAGAAATTTAGGGTGTTTGCAGAGCACCATCCTGTTCTTGTAGAACCTAGTGTAGGGAGACTCTTCCATTAGAGCCTGGAGCTTGCTGACTCTGCAAGTTGATGTGAGTGTTACCAGGAAGGTGACCTTCCAGGAGAGGCACCGCATGTGGTAGGTAGCTTGAGGATCGAATGGAGGCTTAGTGAGTTGCAAGAGCACCACATTAACATCCCATTCTGCTGCCAGAGGGCGGATAAGGGGTTTGGACAACATGATGCCCCGTAGGAACCAAGACACAGGCGGAGCCGAGAGGAGCTTTCCCTCGACGGAGTGGTGATGCGCCATGATGGCGCTCATGTGTACTATGACTGAGTTGGACTTCAGTACCGCCTGCGATAGGTGAAACAGGCATTGGAGTACCATGTGCACTGAGCAGGAGAACAGGTTCATCAGTTTTTCTGTGCACCACAGGGAGAAGCATCACCACTTAAAGGCATGCGCCCTTCTCGTTGAGGCCTTCTGAGAGGCCAGGAGGATGTCTTCCACATCCTGTGGAAGGTTGAAGGGAACTAGTGCTACTCTTTCAGCCAAGCCATGAATAAAAGGGATCCCAGGTTGGGGTGTAGTGAGAGTAGTCCTGTGACTCAGCCCAGGGGGATTGGCGGTACACCGATAGGGAGAGGAGCAGCGGGAACCAGGTCTGTCTCGGCCACCGAGGGGCTATCAGCACTAACAAGGCTCCATCGTGTTGGGCCTTAAACCTGGTCTTTGCAATCAGTGTCGTTGGAGGGAAGGCATACAGGAGGCCTTCCGACCACGGGATGAGGAATGCATCTGCCGCTACCCAGCTGGGTGCGGTCAGCGGGAGCAGAAGTGAAGCAATTGCGCATTGTCTGGGCTGGCAAACAGGTCCATCACTGGGACGCCCCAGAGCTGGAACAGTCGTAAAGCTACTGTTGGATCCAGGCACCACTCGTGCGACTGGAGTACCCTGCTCAGCTTGTATGCCAAGACATTATACTGGCCTAGGAAGTACACTGCCTTCAGGAGCATCCTTCAGTGTGTGGCATAAAAGTAGAGGGCTACCACCTCCTGGCAGAGGGGTTACAGCCCCATTCCCTACTGTTGTTCATGTAGAACATCGCAACCGGATTGTCGGTCTGGATCAGCATTGCCTGTTTCCCATCAGCGCCGGCAGGCTTAACAGAGCCGCAAGAAAGGGAAACTCTCTCTTTGCGGCTCTGAAAAGCCGGCGCTGAGGGAGATAGGAGGGTTCTGCCGGGGAGGCCGCAGCCACAGAGCACTTCATTCTGCTGCTGCCGCAGCGGCTTCAGCAACCAGGCTTTTTTTTCAAGTTCCCTGGGGTGGGGGGGTGGCTAGGACTGGAAATAGGCTGGTTGGGGGAGGGGTTAGGACTGAAAGTTAGCTGATGGGGGGGGTTAGGACTGGTAATGGGCTATGGGGGGGGGGGCTAGGACTGGAAATGGGCTGATGAGGGTGGTTAGGACTGGAAATGGGCTTATGGGGGGGCTAGGACTGGTAATGGGCTATCGGGAGTGGCTAGGACTAGAAATGGGCTGATTGGGAGGGTGGGCTAGGACTGGAAATGGGCTTATGGGGGGGTAGAACTGGAAATGGGCTGATCAGGAGGGGGCTAGGACTAGAAATGGGCTGATGGGGGGTTAGAACTGGAAATGGGCTGATGGGGGGTTAAGAATGGAAATAGGCTGATCGGGAGGGAGGTTAGAACAGGAAATGGGCTGATCAGGAGGGGGGGCTAGGACTGGTAATGGGCTGATTGGTGGGGTTAGGCCTAGAAATGGGTTGATTAGGGGGGCTAGGACAGGAAATGGGTTGATTTGGGGGCTAGGACTGGAAATGGACTTATGGGGGGTTAGGACTGGTAATGGGCAGATGGGGGGCTAGGACTAGAGTAGGCTGATAAGGGGGATAGGACTGGAAATGGGCTAATGGGGGAGGGGAGGAGAGTGCTGATGTCCCTGAATGAAAACTAGGGGCTAGGGCTACAAATGGGCTGATGCGGGAGGATGGTAGAATAGGACTGGAAAGGAGCGGATAAGGAGAGGGTCTGCCAGGGGAAGGAGGGGGCAGGAAGGGAGCTGACACGGGGGAAGGAGGGGCTGGAAAGGAGCTGACATCTGGGATGTACTGAAGGGGGACTGGAAGGGAGCTGACACTTGGTGATGGGAGTGGTAGGTGGTTGGGTAATGGGGAGGAGACTGGAAGGGAGCTGACATGCAAATGGCACTGGAAGGGGGATGGACAGAGGGTAGGGCAACTGGAAGGGCGCTGACTGGGTGGATGGCACAGAGTGGATGGGAGCTGATATCTGGGATGGTATTTGGACTAGAAGGGGCTGAACAGTGGGGAAGGAGGGGGACAGGAAGGGAATGGACACCAGTGGCAGTCGTGGGAATGCAAGGCGGTTGATATTGGAAAGATACTGGGAAGGAGGACTGGAAAGGGGACTGGTACTGGGGAGGGTTATTGGAACTGGAAATGGGTTGATAAAAGGAAGTGAAGAAAACAAAAGAGATAAGAAATGGCAAATGGACCATGGACCATAGACCACAGAAAGAGAGCTAAGAGAAGACAGAAAAGCAGAAGCCTCAGATCGGGACCAGCATGATCAGAGAATAAATTGGTCAGACAACAAAGGTAGAAAAAATAATTTTATTTAATTTTAGTGATTGGACTTTGTGCTATTTTTATATTTTACATAGTATTGGGGAAGTGCATCTTTTATTTATCTGATGTTGCACTGCATGTGGACTCTTGGGGTTTCAATTTAAATTTTGTCTACATATTTTTATTTTTACTTTAGATTGTAGTTACTTATTCTGTACTTGATGAGGGTCGATGTTGTGAGTGTGTGACTGAGGTCAGGTGTTCCGTTAACATGGAGTTTGTACATAAAGATCTATACTGTACTATAGTAATTTGACTTGTTCAGCTTTTCAAATAGGTGTATGGATGTTCCAGGCCCACTGTAGTATTTAGAGTGATGCTTTTTTTGGATGGGCTCCTTATGTGAGTTTTGGAAGTTTGTGCTGATATGGTATGGTATGATAGGTCTGCTCTTTGTTGTAGGGTTTTGTATTAGTTCACAATATGCCTGTAACAGGAGAATAGCGGTTGCTGTTAATGAGATGATCAGAATCAGATTTTTTTTTTAAATATTGAGTTCTATGGGTGAATGTCCTGGTTCTGCTCTGCACCTACTGTGGATGCAAAATATATGTTGAAAAAGAAAAGCAAGAACCATAACGCAGTTTATAACAACAAAATAAAAATGAGTTATAATTTAAATTTTACGAGTATAAACTGTGTTGTTGGTTCTTGCTGTCTTTTAGTTCCTTGGTATGCAAACGGGACTGTACCTAGACCTGGGCAAGCGGTGCAGCCACACAGGGTGGAAAGGCTTGGCGGGCGCATTTTGGCTGTCTGCTGTTGCCCTGCCGCCGCTGGCAGGACAATAGCTGGCAGCCGAAATGTGCTCCCCAAGCCTTTTCGCAGCACTTTAAGCAGGTCTGGTCCCTCCCTCCTCCGATGCGATGTCAGAGTAGGGAGGGACAGATCTGCTTAAAGTACCGGTGCCTTTCAGATCGGGCGCATGCCCCCCTCCTCCTCCCCATACCTCCGTCCAGCGCTGCCTGCTCTTTCCCCGTTGCCGGCGCCGCCGTGAAAAAAACAGAGGGCAGCAGAAGCAGAGAAAGAGCAGGCAGCACTGGACGGGGGTATGGGGGGAGAGGGTGTGTGTGTGTCCGAGCTGCAAGTCGCACAGGGTGCGATTGCAACTTGATACGGCCCTGTGTGCAAACATCTTGCATTTCCTCCATATAATCTAATCAGCTTTTTGGTTTGTTTCAGTCTCTGATTGGATTTCTGAAAAAGCCCCGCTCCCCTCTAAGGTGGGGGTGGGGGGCGCCATTTCATACTTCGCCTCAGGCAGCAGATTGCCTTGAGCCACCCCTGAAGGTGGTATATAAAACCTGCCAAATAAATAAATTCGAAATTACCCCAGTCTGCCGATAACCAGGTTAACATTTTATTTATTTATTTATTTTAAAAAGCTTATATACCGTCAGTTGCTAAAGCACTCATGGTGGTATACAAAACATAAAATCAACAACATTACAACATATCCCTTTGACTACCCTCAAGCTAAAATAAATAAAATAAACCCCCAACCCATAAAAATGCTGCCTGCAGTCCCAATCAACAAAGGAGCCGACCAGAAAGAACATGCTAACCAACATTACAGGAAAAGGAAGGTCATAAAGAGTAAAATACAACCTCTAAAATGCTTGTATGCAAATGCTAAAAGTCTAAAAAATAAGATGGGAGAGTTAGAATATATTTATTTATTTAGACAGATTTGTATACCACCTTATCCTACAATCAAAGTGGTTACATGACATCATAATTGGGGTTACATTTAACTTGTGGGTGCTTTACAACATTTAACATGAGGGTACTTAACAACATTTAGACAGCACAATTGGAGCACTAAATGAGAGATTAGATATGATTGGAATCTCAGAGACATGGTGCAAACTATATCGTAATGATAAAGAGGGCATTGAGTCACACAGGATTAAAGTTTTGCAGGAAACAAAATTGGCTGTAGAATCTCTATGGATCGAAATTCCATGTAAAAAGGGGAAGGCGATGGCAGTGAGGGTGTACTATCGACCGCCTGGCCAGAATGAACAAATGGATGATGAAATGCTCAAAGAAATCAAGGAAGCTAACAAAAGTTATAACAAGTAATAATAATGGGTGATTTCAAATTACCCTGGTTTCGACTGGTCATTGTCATGGCAGTGTCACTCCCATCATCAGAAGTACCAGTGGGGTGGGGGTTGGGAGTGTCAGGGCTCACTAGGGCCACCAATAGTTGGGTTTTGCTGTTTGTGGGGTAGTGAAGTTGAGGCCCACTTGGGCCACTAAAATATTTTTTTGGGGGGTGATTGGGTTGTTTGCTGTCCACTTGGGCCACTCGGAATTGGTTTTGCTCCCTGCTGAACCTTTATGCAGCCTAAGGCTAGCATAAGATTCAGTGCTACAAAAAAGGTAAAAAACTGTGCTAAATCTTAGTGCAGTCTTTACATTGGGAGCAATTTAGTCTACAGCGATTTTCCTATGTTTTGTGTGCCCCCCGGTGTTACCCTTTAGTGCAGTTGCTTTGCGCTGATTTTCCACACTAATCTCTCTTCCTGCATTGCACAGGAAAATCAAGCGTTAACTGTTACACTAAGGGGGAGCGCAGCTTGATGCATTAGGCTGTACTTTTGCACCTGAGGCAATGGAGGGTTAAGTGACTTGCCCAAGGCCACAAGGAGAATCAGTGGGATTCAAATCCTGATCTTTTTGGTCAACACACAGGGGGAGGGACTTGTTCAATGGCATGTTTTTCTTTTATTCCATTTCCTTTAACTAGGATTTTATTGTAGTGCAAGGTAACAACCCGTCTCCAGAAATCCACACCATGAAACTGTTTAAAAAGCACCCCTCTCTACCCCATCTTCTTCTCCATCTCTGCCACCCCTTCTGGTTCCTAATAATTTGGGATCGTGCCTTCTTCATTTTGGACCCCAGGGATCAGGTACGTTTTAGAGGCGGTGCCGACTGGGTGGGAAGGATTGAACATCTCGATGGCGAGAGGAACAGACCAGGCAGGAAAAAACAAACCAGATAAATGAACATATTCCATTCCATCCCCGGAAGGAACGTGTCCTGATCTCAACCTGGGAACCATGCAACGAGTGTCCATTTGTGAGCGCGTATTCAGCTCTTCTTGCTGCCTAAAAATTGAAGATGTGAGCAAATCACTTGTAAGCGCGTATACCTATGAATGAATGTATGCAAGCAGCACAAAAAACCAATGGGTGTAATGAACATGAAATAATGCCCCAAAATCAGGAAAAGTTCATTTAAAATGAACACACATGGAACTCTTTTTGGGCTGTGCACCCTCCTACCATCCAAAGTTCTCATTTTCGTACATGGACTAACCCCTCTCGGGTCCCTTCTTGAAACCAAGAAAGCTGAAATTATGAAGCAGAAACATTCCCGAGTTATTTAAATGTCTAACCCATCCGCAATTTGTTTTCACCTCCTGCTCTGCTCTCCATGGTCGTGCTTCAGGCAGAATAAATTAAAAAGCAAGGGCCCGATATTCAGAAGGATTTACTGGTTAACAGGCCCTGCTAAATGGATAAATCTCGCTGAGCTTGATATTCAGCGGCACTGTCTGGATAGTCCTCTAACTATCGTGGCGCTATCTGGATAGTTCCAGGGCTGTGGAAGCACCGATCCAGTCAGTGACAATTTTCAGTCTGCTAACTGCATAAATGACTCATAAAGTTGGTAGCAAGGGCTAACTTTATGCGGCCTGGCATTCCAGACAGAGGCTGAATATCGCTGCCGGCAACAACCGTCACTGAAACCGGATATTCAGTGGAAACTTCAATCCTGGCACGTCTGCTGAATTTTGCCCGCAGCGACTGGTGTTTAAAATTTGCTGATTGCCACAGGTTAAATATCAGCCCACAAGATACAAGAATGAAAACATCATTCTAAGAATGCATAGTGTATGCTTCCAGATGTCTCTAAGGCCACCCAGAAACGCAGACAGCAGTTTTTGCTGCTGCGTCTTAAGGTTTTTCAATTGGAGGGGGGGGGGGTATTTTTTACGTGTTATCCAGGTAAATGTTTGATAAAATATCAGGGTGCTAATTATATCTCGTTTGATCCCTCTCATTTAACTCAGTTTGTTGTTAGTAAAAGTGCTAGTACATCTTCTGAGTTTGGGAATCCTTGATAGATCCCCGTTGGAAACCAGGATCTCATATAGTTGGATTATCGTACCAGTACATGTCCTATTTTCCTTAGGATTATTTCCCTTTGTTTACATCTGGCACTTCCTAAAATAGTGGTGGACTAGTGGAATAAGTTTCTTATATCTGATTTTTTTGGGTAGTTTGTGTTGGAGGGTTGCCCCCTCCCCTATTTTGGTCTGTGTTTTCTTTTCTGTAACAAGTTGTTGTCTTGTGTAATGATTTAAAAATTGCATAAATAAAAAAATGTAAAAAAAGAAAAAAAAGAATGCAAAGTAACCAAGGTAAATGTTCATTGCCCAGAGTATGCTGGGGACATGGCATTTCTCTTTTGTCCTCTTGCCTGTGGCTCTGTTTTACATTTAAAGGGCCAATGTAAGCTCGGTGCCCTGTTATTTCTTTTAGTTGTTTGTGTACTTTGCCTTGCAGGCAGGATGACGCATTTTCAATAAGCTCTCTTCCTGATCAATAATAGTTGAAACAGACAAACCATTTTTCTGCTACTTTAATCAATTCCAGACTATGCCCCGGCTATACATTTCAAAGCATGTCAGTGACACTTTCTCTTGAATGGCTGTGGGTGGCCCCAGAAGCTCTCGGTTCAGGCACCAGAGGCTGCCCTGCAGTTTATTTTTATTTATTTTTATTTTATATTTATTGCATTCTAAACATAAGCATCCAGCCATATACATGAATGATAGAATAACCATGGCATCCGGTTACCCAACAACAGAAAAATCAAAAAGAAAAAAACAAGAAAAAACATATACAATTGACCTACCGACAAGGAAGCAACAAGGGGTATCAAGAAAAACAATCAAGTGAATGAAAGACCCTCACAAAGATAAAGCAATTACCTAAAGCTGATTGGAGACTTACACATCAGCTGAATGGGAATCTTCTGAAACTACTATCTCTTCCCTAGCAACTAGAAATTCCAGTAGCTGCCAGGACTCAAAAAAAGAGGTTATTTTTTCCTTCAAAGGTTACATAACATCTAGAAGGAAACTTAAGCAATAAAGACCCGCCAAGGGAAAGAACCCTGGGCTTATATCCCAAAAATTCCCTCCTCCTCGCATGGGTGTCACGAGCCAAATCAGGGAAAATATGTACAAATGAGCCCATAAACTGCACACTGAAATGTTTAAAATATGATCTCAGGATTAATGACTTATCCCGATTCCAAGGCCAGTGCAATACGTAGAGTTGAACGACCTGTAACCACCTCCAATGAACTCTCAAGGAACCCCGTTAGGTCCCCTGCTATATTAGAGGTCTCAAGAGTAGCAGCCAGAGGGCTGGAACGCAAGACAGGTACTGAACCCCAACCAGGGGTGGGGGGGGGGGGGGGGCAGATCCTCTTGGGAGAATTGTAAAACCTCCCTGAAATACCTGCGCACCATCTGCAAAGTCAACTGGATCGGCGATCGAGGAAAATTTAACAGTCTTAAATTATTTTTTCTAACTTGATTCTCCAAATACTCAATCTTTTTAGAGCTTCCAGTCCCATCTTTAATCCTGGCCTCATGCACTACTCGAAGCTGCTGCAGATCTTCTGTGAGCCTGGGTCATCTTCCCTGACTGTTCCTCCTGGACTCGGGATACTTCAGGCATTTTAGTTTTGAAAAGCACCAGTTCACTACTCACTGTTCCAGCCACCAAACATCAAGGAAAGATTCATTGCAGCAACAGCATCCCACAGCGTGTCCAGTGTTATTCTCATGGGTTTCACCAAACCCCCAATGCCAAGAGCCTCCTCTGTGCCAGGAACTGCTGCAGACCATGTCAAACTTCCAACCGCTGGTCCTGCCAAACCCCCATCTCCACAATCAGCCTCTGGATGGGGAGAATACACCGAAGGTGGGCCCTCCTCACACCCCGTACAGGTGTACTCGAAGCCTGAGTTGGGGAAAGCGTACCACCATTCACCGCAATATTTCCGTGTCACAGCAGGGGGGGGGGAGGGGGGTCTGCAAATTGGGGAAGCACTGCGCCCCCGATACGCTCAGCTCAGCCAGGCCTTCTCCCAGGCATCCTGCCGAATATACCGCTCCAGTTCCTGCCGGAGCAGACCCACAAGTTTCCAGCATCCTCTGTACCACAACGCTCGTCTTGGCATTACCCAAGGGCAGGTCACCCTGCTTGCGCTTTTTCTGACCCATATTAACAGGTCAGGAAGTGCCGTATGGCACACAGAAGGCAATGTCAGCTGGAGCTTGCACCGCGGGATTCACTCAGCCGCCATCTTGCCCTCCACCTCCATTGTACCTGCCCTGCAGTTTTCAACCTTTAACATTTTATGTTGGAAATGCATTCATAACGCACTGGCTTGCTGTCTGTAGTCTGCTTAGTCTCCTGCCCAAGCGACTACAATTATTAGTACATTTTAGAAAATATAGAAAGTGCTTCTGTTTTCACTTCTCCTTGTCCATCTGTGATGTTTCTGCTACTTATGATGTCACAGTCAGGACTAGAGTAGACAAAAGGGAAAGTATTAGCACTGCTGGGGTGGATGAAAGAGAGCAAAGAGCAGGCTAGACAGTTTTTCAATAAAGAAATAATATTCAAAATAGAGTGAAAGAGTATTCTAGCGGCTAGATCTGCAAGCTGAGAGCCAGGGAGGCCAGCAGTCAAATCCTACTGACAGTCCTTGCAACTTTGAGCAGCTCACTCTAACTTACAGCTAGAGTTACCAACACCGTTAACGTGTGTTATTTTATATCAGGTCACATTTTGTGCAATGGAACTTAGTTACTAGCAGGATCGGTGCAAGGGCTGCAGGCACCCTAGGGTGGACACTCCATCCTGCCCCCCCCTCCACGTGGCCCCCCACACTACTGCTACCACTGCCATCCTCACCCTGCAGCAATGGATATGGCTCCCAAACTGAAACGCAGCACATACCTACACACACCAACACTGCATCGTGAGGGGTCTTTGCCTTCTATCTCCAGCTTCCACCCCCCTCCCACGCATTTATGTGGCATATGCACTGCATTGGGGTTTAGGGCTACTACTGCAAGCTCCGGGTGCCGCTGGAGGGCCAGTGCTCTAAGCAGCTGCCTAGTTCGTCTGATGGTAGCACTGGCCCTGGTTATTAGTAGTGTTGGTGAGAGTATGTGTGTTAACGCACTACTGCGCTCTAGGAACTCTATCTAACTCTAGAGCAGGGCCTGCCAACCATACCTGAATATGTACTGTTTATTTTTTATTTATTTATTTGATGTCTGTTTTATACCGCACTCTTTAAAATCAGTGCGGTTTACAGGTAACAGATTTGTGCAGCGCAGGCAGACCTACACTGGACTTACAATAAACAGGGGATTACATACAGGGCTAACAGGGTAACTATGTACAAAATAACTGGCTGTCACATGCTATGTGGACAGATCAATACTATTTACATATTAGCTCAGCAATATACAGGGTGACAAGGTAGGGGTGTATACCTCCACCTGTCGAGGGGATCGGGATCTAGTGGGCTGGGCTGCAGACTCGTGGAGTGGCTGCATTGGGGGTGTCAACCTGCGTCCTGAGTGTGACTGACTGCGGGTTGTCATCAGGTTCTGTGTAGTGCTGGAGGAACAGATAGTGCTTCAATGCCTTCCTAAACTGGCGAGGTCATTGATGGCCCGGATGACAGGTGGCAGGGCGTTCCAGCATGTAGGTGCATATAGCGCGAAAGCTCTGTTTCTAGTTGACTGAGAGCATTTTGTGATCGCCTTCGGGAGTTTCAGAGTATTGGCAGCAGCTGATCTCCTTACTCTGTTGAGGGGGGTGGTCTGGATGAGATCTGGGAGGGAGGTGGAGGAGCACTTGTTGATGGCTTTGTAGGTCATCGTTAGAGTCTTAAAGGAGATCCTGCAGTGGACTGGCAGCCAGTGCAGATGCTTCATAATTGGGGTTATATGATCCCTCCTGGATGCTCCGTGCAGGATTCTGGCGGCTGCATTCATTGCCATCTGCAGAGGATTCAGCATGTTCTTCGGGAGACCGTGTAGTATTGCGTTCGCATAGTCAAAATGTGGAATTACTAGTGCTTGGTAGACTGTCGGAAGTCTTCTGGATCAAGCAGCTGTCGCAGGTGGTGAAGCGTCCAAATTTTGTGATAGATTGCCTTGACCATGTTACTTATCTGGGCCTTCATATTGAGCTGTTGATCCAGCATGACCGATAGGTACCGAACCGTGGGCTTGCTGAGGAGCTCTGCATCACGTACCTTCAGCAAAGTGGGCGGACTCAATGCTGCATTCCGGGTGATAAAGAGGACCTCCATTTTGTTAAAATTTATTCTGAGTCTCTGAGTGTGTAACCGATTCGTGACAGCATCGAAGCAGGTGGATAGAGGTGAGAGGTCTGGATGATCTGTCAAGATAGGCATGTATAGCAAAACGTCGTCGGCGTAGATCAGGCAATTGATATTGAAAGAGCTGATGAGATTGTAAATGGGCTGCATGTAAACATTGAACAGTAGGGCTGAGAGCGAGGATCCCTGTGGCACGCCTTTCTCTTACGGGAAAGGTGAGGAGGTGGAGGGGCTGGTACGAACATGCTGCCATCTGTCTGTTAAGTACGGCGCACTGTAAGGGCCCCAGGATATCAATGCTTGACCCAGTACAAGCATTGTGGAACCTGTGTCTTTTGGGGAAACTGCTAGGTACTGTGGCGCTGCACCCCATCTAGGCGGTTGCCTATAGGAGGCAGCGTGCCATCTAATGTTCCTTTTATCACTTTATTTATTATTTATTTATTTATTTATTTAACATTTCTTCTATACCGCGCTATTACAATCAGCGCGGTGTACATCGAACAAAACATACTACAATGCATACAAGCAACATTGAGTTTTACATAGAACAGAGCTAAGGCTTCTGGGATTGTAGTTGGGTGCAAATAAAACAGTCCGAGTGGTTTTAGAGGCAAAACACAGGACATTTATTTTTGTGGTCTAAACTTTGCGAACAAAATCTTCTTTAGAAGTTGTGAACAAGGCAACACAAAATGAAGGATATTTTTCTCCACTCAAAAAGGTATCATACAAACAGTGCTCTGGCAGTCATAAAAAATAAACTTGCTTCATTCAGCTTATGTATAACAGAGAGTATTTCTTTCTTCCAAAGCCACAATTGAAACTGTTGCTTACTGGTTGCTAATACCATCCAGCACAGATATCAGTTTCCTTCAACTGTTCAGGGTTTAAACAAAGCTCCTTCATGCTTATCTGTATTACCCACAGAATAGCTGCTGCTAGAACACCTTCACTTCACAGTGGAACACTTATTATAGTTTTAACATTTGCAATTCTCTTTTTCTCCCAGGTTTCCAACACTCAGAGTATCAGGACATTTAAATACATGGGCTCTGGGTTTTTCCAGCTTAAAACCCTGGCCCTCCTTCACTCTGACGTGAGGCATAAAGAGCAATCCATCAAAGAATCAACAGAGTCCTGTTCCACCTCACAGGGTTCCGTTTCCATATCTTCATAATCAGACTCACATGCCTCTGGGTTTATAACCGGCTCTGAGAATGCAGGTTTAACTTCTTTTAAAAGTTTAAACAACTTTTCCCAGTGATATTGCTTCCTCTCTTCTGGGCTTCTATAATATCTGCAAGGCTTTTTATCTCTGACTAAAACATTCAAAGGTTTTAGCTGTCTCACCTTGCTCTTGGGAAAACTCTTTCTTTCAGGCCTTTCAAAAGGTAAAACTTCTCCTTCAGAGTCTTGTAGGGCTGCTCTGGTATCTGAGCTGTACTCCACGGCTCCCCCAGGACTTTGTCTCCTACCTTCAAACTGTGCTGCAATCTCTTCACAGCAAGGGCTTCTCTCTGAAGTGCAGTCTCCTGAATAACAGCTGCTCTGAGAGTCTCTCCTGTGTCTATCCCCAGACACTCTCTGCCTTTCACCACTGCCTGTGGCCAGCTTCCTCAGTCCCTCTCTCCTGGACGGCTTGTGACTGGCTCCATCACTGCTGCTGTGGGTGGCTCTGTTCCCGTGCCCGTTACCGTGCCCCTTCCAGTGCCCCCTCCTCTCTGTTTCTGGGAGCTTAAATGTGTGTGAGCATCTTCCCCCTTCTAGCTCCTCCCACAAGTACTTCCTATCTCCACCCTGTGTTGCCATGGAGCTAGGGTGTGGTCTGAACTCAGTAGTTCTAGCTGTGTGGTTTTTTTCTCTGCCTGCAGTTTTGTACATATGCTTGGGTGAGCTATTCCCTTGCTCATAGGAAAAAGTTTTATTTCTAGCTAATTTCCCAGGTTCTGCTGCAGCCTCGTCACCACACATCCCCCCCTTAAGCTATTACGGGCTGGTGCGCTAAGCCGCGCACAGCCAGTAATCCTTGATAGGGCATCTGCGTTTGTGTGCAGCTTTCCCGCCCGATGCTCTATGTGGAAATCAAATTCCTGAAGGGCCATATACCACCGCGTTAGGCGTGAATTATGGTCTTTCATTTTATTCAACCATTTTAACGGTGCATGGTTGGTAACTGCCTGGTCGTTAACTGCCATGGTCGGTAACTGCATGGTCGGTAATGGTGCCATGGTCGGTAACGGTGCCATGGTCGGTAACTGCCATGGTCGGTAACGGTGCATGGTCGGTATCTGCCATCAAAATGGCAGATGAAATTTAATGTGGACAAGTGCAAGGTTATGCACCTAGGGAAGAACAACCCAAACTATGGTTATACGATGCAAGGCTCCACATTAGGAACCACCACCCAGGAAAAAGATTTAGGCGTCATTGTGGATACCATGTTAAACCTCTCGGCCCAGTGTGCAGCAGCGGCCAAGAGAGCAAATAGAATGCTAGGTATGATAAGGAAAGGAATGGAAAATAAAACAAAAGATATTATAATGCCTCTATATCGTTCCATGGTGAGACCGCACCTTGAATATTGTGTGCAATTCTGGTCGCCGTATCTTAAAAAGGATATAGCGATTTTAGAAAAGGTTCAGAGAAGAGCCACCAAAATGGTAAAGGGGATGGAAGGATACTCCTATGAAGAAAGGCTAAAAAGGTTAGGGCTCTTTAACCTGGAAAAGAGACGGTTGAGGGGAGATATGATAGAAGTCTATAAATTAATGAACGGAGTGGAACGGGCAAACGTAGATCGATTGTTTACCTTATCAGAATATAGAAAGACTAGGGGACATGCAATGAAGCTACAGGGTAAACTATTTAAGACTAATAAAAGAAAATATTTTTTCACTCAACGTGTAATCAAACTCTGGAATTTGTTACCGGAGGATGTAGTAAAGGCTGTTAGTGTAGCTGGGTTTAAAAAAGGTTTGGACAAGTTCCTGGAGGAAAGGTCCATAAATCATTATTAAGAAGGGACCCAGGATATCAATGCTTGAACCAATACAAGCATTGTGGAACCTGTGTCCCTTGGGGAAACTGCTAGGTACGTATGACCTAGATTGGCCACTTTTGGAAACAGAATACTGGGCTTGATGGACCTTGGTCTGACCCAGTATGGCATATCTTATGTTCTTATGTTCTTAACTAACAAAAACCTACGACCGGTTAAGTAAAACCGTAGTGCGTTTACCGCCCATTTTATGGCTAAGCACTCTCTCTCAACTGTTGAGTATTTCTGCTCTGGTGGCGCCAACTTATGGCTCAAAAACATCACGGGGTGTTCTACGCCCTCATGTTTTTGGGACAATACTGCGCCCAAGCCAGTTTCAGATGCATCGGTTTGTATAATAAAGGGTCGGCTAAAATCTACCCCACGCAACACCGGGGCCCTGCAGAGTTTATCCTTTAATGTCCTAAAGGCCTGCTCTGCTATCTCCGACCACTGTAGCTGATTTGGGGCGTTCCTTTTTAGCATTTCGGTGAATGCGGCACTCTCCGTCGCAAAATGTGGGATAAAACGATGGTAATAGCCTATTAACCCTAAAAAGCTACGTAATTGTTTTTTGGTTAAAGGCTTTGGAAACGTCTTTACGCTCTCTACTTTATCTAGTAGGGGTTTAACTGTCCCGTGGCCGAATAAATGCCCGAGATATTTTACCTCTTTGCCCCCAAACATGCACTTTGCCGGATTTTATGTGATACCCGCACGTCGCATGGCCCCCAAAACTGCTTTAACCCGGATCAAGTGTTGCTCCCAGTTAGAACTATGGATCATAATATCATCCATATATGCGGTTGCATATTGTTGGTGTGGGCGCAAGACCATGTCAATTAACCTTTGGCATGTCGCCGCTGCCCTATGCAGACCAAATGGCATTCGGCGAAACTGAAATAGACCGATAGGGGTACTAAAAGCGGTCTTTGGGCGAGATTCCCAGGTAAGGGGAATCTGCCAGTACCCTTTGGTCATATCAAGGGTGGTAAGGTAGGTTGCCTGGCCTAAGCAATCCAGAAGTTCTTCAATTCTAGGCATCGGGTATGCGTCAAACCGGGAGATCTCATTGACCTTTCGGAAATCAATGCAAAATCGCATTGTTCCATCCGGTTTGGGGACCAGTACTATCGGATTATTCCAGGGACTTCTGGACTCCTCTATTACCCCCATTTTTATCATCTCTTGTACTTGGCTCACCACCTCTTTCTGCTTTGCCTTGGGTAGCCTGTAGGGTCTCTGCCGGACTATTTCCTCCTGTGGGGTCACTATTTCATGTGCCACGAGTTTTGTTTCACCTGGTACCGGAGTTAGGACATCCGGGAACTCCTGTAATAACTTTGACAAATCCTGTCGTTGTGTCCATGAAAGCTCCTCGCACATCCTAGGGACCGGAACTGTCCTACAATCAGCCAGTTGCGGGCCCAGATCCTCATCCTCCCTTTCCACACAACTCGCGGTTAAACCCTTTATTTCTGCCCTGCCAGTAGAACCAAATCCTCCCGCGCCCCGGGTGGTGGTGGTTAGTTCATTTACTTCCTCTAGGGATGGAAATCCTACCCTTTTGCATATAAGCTGGGTCACTCGGTCTCCGATATTCACCTTAAAATCCTCTTGTGTGAAATTAAACAAAAGGACTTTAACAGGCCCTCCATAATCAGGATCTATGACCCCCGCACCTACATCTATAAAATTTTTCAGCGCAAGGCCTGACCTTGGAGCAATACGTCCATAGCAGCCTGGCGGTATTTCTAACTGGAGACCCGTCTCAACTAAGGCTCTCCCATGTCGAGGTATAGTGATCTCCACCGCGCTGCATAAATCAAACCCCGCGGCCTGTTCTGATGTGCGCTTTGGGACCTTGGCATCAGGGGTGGTGCGGCAGAACCTAAGAACGAACTTTGGTTTACTGTCATTTTCAAACCTTCGAGGTTCGCTCTTACAGTCCTGTTTCGGTCTATACTCAAACAAAGGACCGGGTACTGCTCTTGTCCCTGCTCCTGCTTTGCATGAAGAGCTTATTTGCCTCTCCCTATCTTTTTGGCGGTTTGAAACCTTCCCCAACCTGGTTGAGGCTTCAGGTTCTCTTTGTAAGCTTCCTGGCTTTGCTAGGGCAGCGGTCTTGCCTGCTTTGTTTTTTAACTCCTCGGCTAACCCACGCCAAAATTGGGGCCAATCCCTCCCCAGGACTAAGGCATTTGGGAGCCTGGAAACAACTGCTACCGCTATTTTCCTTTTCAAGCCTAATCCCTTTACCCTTACATGGTGTACTGGATAGGTTGAAGCTGCCCCGTGGACACATCTAATTTTTATATGGTCTCCGGAAGACTCTAGGACCTGATTATCTTGTGACTCAATCCTTTTCCAGAGCTTCTGTGAGATCATTGATTGGTCTGCCCCAGAATCTAATAAGGCCTCCGTGGGGATCCCTTCCACCTCTACATCCAATAGGAATCCTTCTCCCTTCCCCCTGGGATGGGTGGTTACCAGGGCTGTCCTGGCCTTACAATCCATTTTAAAATGACCTGCTTCCCCACAGGAAAAACATTTTCTCCGGGCATAATGAAATTTTTCCATGGGCACATCTTTCAATTTTTCAACCCCCGCTGACCTTGCCTTCCTTTCTGGTGCCTCCACAGCTGCCTGTTTTAAAACACCATCCTTCGCATGGCCTACCAGTTCAGCTTCTAAAAAGTGCTCTGCCAGCGATATGGCCTCATTGGTGTTTTTGCAATTTTGGAGGACCAGGAAGGTTTGCAAGTCCCTGGGTACAGCCTCCATGAATTGCTCTAATATAATACAATCCAATATAGAATCTAGGTTTCTAGACTCAGGAGTGAGCCATTTCCATGCCAAACCCTTGATACGGTGGCACAGAGCTTGGGGTGTTTCGCCCTGTTTCAGCTTACAAGCTCGCAAAAGGCGACGATAGACCGTCGGGTTTAGACCCATACGATCCCTTATGGCTCGTTTAACCTCATCATAACTGGTGACCAAGGTTACGGGCATAGCCCTGTAGGCTGCCAGAGCTTCCCCAGTAAGGGAAGTGGCGAATCTAACTGCCCACTGGTCTTTTGGCCATCTAGCCAAGAGAGCTACTCTCTCAAAAGACTCCATAAAATCGCTGATATCATCATCTTTGGTTAGCTGTCTGAAAGACAATGTCCCAAGGTTAGGTAGTCCCAACCCTTGAAAAGCCCCTTGGGAACCTGCCACTGTCCTTGCGGCTTCCGCTGCCTTTTCTTGTACTCCCAGCCATCTCCCCATCATCTCGAGGAGCGGCTTCTGCTGGGCCTGTAACATAGCCACTGCATGTTCTTGACTCATCGCCGACATCGCTTGTTGCTTTTTAAACTGCTCTGCCATCCAGGCCAGAAGCTCGCCTCGCTCCATCTCCGGTCTGGTGCTGCAACAACAAAAAGAGAAAAAGAACCACCAAGTGCGGTACTACAATGCTCCCGTCGCACTCTTGGTTATTATTACCGTACCCTTCCCACACCAGTATCCAACCAATAACCCCTCCTATATACGGGTTACCTAGCTCTGGTGTAGATTCGTGCTTGACAACAGCTGGAACAGCGCTGGATCACCACTCCGGTTCCGTCCTCGGCTGCCACTCCGGATTTTCCTCCGCTCAGCCAACTTCCCTGTTGTCTCTGGCTTCCTTCGGGGGTTCTTCTCTCTCCTGGCTGTGTACGTCTTGCTCAGGCGTGTGCAAAGGTAGATTGATCCAAACAACTATGCCACCTGTGGTGCTGCACCCCATCTAGGCGGTTGCCTATAGGAGGCAGCGTGCCATCTAATGTTCCTTTTATTGCTTTATGCCCAGAGCTAAGGCTTCTGGGATTGTAGTTGGGTGCAAATAAAACAGTCCGAGTGGTTTTAGAGGGAAACACAGGAAATTTATTTTTGTGGTCTAAACTTTGCAAACAAAATCTTCTTTAGAAGTTGTGAACAAGGCAACACAAAATGAAGGATATTTTTCTCCACTCAAAAAGGTATCATACAAACAGTGCTCTGGCAGTCATAAAAAATAAACTTGCTTCATTCAGCTTATGTATAACAGAAAGTATTTCTTTCTTCCAAAGCCACAATTGAAACTGTTGCTTACTGGTTGCTAATACCATCCAGCACAGATATCAGTTTCCTTCAACTGTTCAGGGTTTAAACAAAGCTCCTTCATGCTTATCTGTATTACCCACAGAATAGCTGCTGCTAGAACACCTTCACTTCACAGTGGAACACTTCTTATAGTTTTAACATTTGCAATTCTCTTTCTCTCCCAGGTTTCCAACACTCAGAGTATCAGGACATTTAAATACATTGGCTCTGGGCTTTTCCTACTTAACCGTGGCCCCCCTTCACTCTGACGTGAGGCATAAAGAACAATCCATCAAAGAATCAACAGAGTCCTGTTCCACCTCACAGGGTTCCGTTTCCATATCTTCATAATCAGACTCACATGCCTCTGGGTTTATAACCGGCTCTGAGAATGCAGGTTTAACTTCTTTTAAAAGTTTAAACAACTTTTCCCAGTGATATTGCTTCCTCTCCTCTGGGCTTCTATGATGGCTGCAAGGCTTTTAATCTCTGATTAAAACATTCAAAGGTTTTAGCTGTCTCACCTTGCTCTTGGGAACACTCTTTCTTTCAGGCCTTTCAAAAGGTAAAACTTCTCCTTCAGAGTCTTGTAGGGCTGCTCTGGTATCTGAGCTGTACTCCATGACTCCCCCAGGACTATGTCTCCTACCTTCAAACCGTGCTGCAATCTCTTCTAAAGCAAGGGCTTCTCTCTGAAGAGCAGTCTCCTGAATAACAGCTGCTCTGAGAGTCTCTCCTGTGTCTATCCCCAGACACTCTCTGCCTTTCACCACTGCCTGTGGCCAGCTTCCTCAGTCCCTCTCTCCTGGACGGCTTGTGACTGGCTCCGTCACTGCTGCTGTGGCTGGCTCTGTTCCTGTGCCTGTTCCCGTGCCCCTTCCAGTGCCCCCTCCTCTCTGTTTCTGGGAGCTTAAATGTGTGTGAGCATCTTCCCCCTTCTAGCTCCTCCCACAGGTACTTCCTATCTCCACCCTGTGTTGCCATGGAGCTAGGGTGTGGTCTGAACTCAGTAGTTCTAGCTGTGTGGTTTTTTTCTCTGCTTGCAGTTTTGTACATATGCTTGGGTGAGCTATTCTCTTGCTCATAGGAAAAAGTTTTATTTCTAGCTAATTTCCCATGTTCTGCTGCAGCCTCATCACCACAGTACATATGATCTAGATTGGCCACTGTTGGAAACAGGATACTGGGCTTGATGGACCTTGGTCTGACCCAGTATGGCATATCTTATGTTCTTATGTAACTTGCCTTAAGCTTGGGTTTGGATGAGGTGAATAATTACATCTAAAATCCAAAGCAAAATGACCATAAATATATATGTGATAAAAGCATCGGTATACCCTGAACCTACAGTTTGCGCAGGCAATGTACAACAGTGAAATACTGCAAGGATTTTGAAGTGCTCGTGTGTGCGTGTGAGTGATATTTTCTTCACTAGACTTGGATCAGCCAAAAGCATGTAAACCACTGAAGCTTGCATTTACTTTTCACTGTGGTTTAATCTGGTTTAATGCAGCCCATAGCATTTCCTGATCTTTTACTAGCACGTAATCCGGAAGTCATATCTTTTTTTTCCTATTTGCAGATTACAGGATGACCGTCTGAATTCAGTGTACATTCTCGTCTAGAGGTTTTCACTGCACACTGGACCGGTACTTTCACTTACAAAGGGGTATGTTTACTAAACCATTTTAATATAGCAGTGGCGACGTTATCGTGCGATAACATCAGCAGCAGCGTTAAGGCACACAAGCGCTGTGAAATCCGTCTATGAAGGGTGGAGTAAGGCCTCCCAGAGGGCGGCGATAGGGGTCAATGGGCGGAGAGTGGGCGGGGAGAGGCTCCAGGCACACTAACGCTGTGAAATCCAGGTCTGAACACTAATGCCAGTGAAACCCTCGCGCTAGAGGCACATTTGCAGGAGAGAGAAACCATTTCAGTCAGCAATGTACAGCAAAGGCAGGGAAACCCAGAAGAGTGATACTAGTGATACATGTGCAGGAACCAAAAAGGCAAATAAACATATAAAATGACCAGAACCACATTTGAAATCCCAATACCCAAGCTGACCAATAGTGATATTAGTGATAAACATAAAGCAACACTACTGACAAAACGCAAAAAGGAAGATATCATGTTTGGAAGGGTCTATGCTCTGTCCCCCTACAAAGTGAATGATCCCACATTGAAATAGCGCTGATCAGGGTTTCTGTCGTTTATATTGGGCAGGTTTGTTATGGCGTGCACATGTGCAGCAACAGCAGAGTGGGCACGTAGGAAAGGGCAACTGTACTAATACTGTAAATGGGATACAGGGGGCCGCAGGCGGCACATGCTTTGGTCCAGCTGGGGCACAGTGCAGACTAGGCAGATGCCTAGGTGGCACCTAGGAATGCCGAAACTGTAAAGCAGCAAGACAGCAACTGATGAGGGACCAACATGGGCACAAGTGTGTGTCCCACAGTGTCACAGGGGATATTACCCAGCAAGTACCCCCAGGGCACATAACATTGGCAGGTGGTGCCACGGGGAAGCGCGCATGTCCATGTAGGCACCCCTACCCGAGAACCCACACCATAGGCAGCTGCCTACCAGCACACTGGATGGCCTGGGACTGTGCACCACCAGCATAAGGGCATGTCAGCATGGTGGCGGAGGGGTGCTGGTGGCAGAGGGGACAGTGGCATCTGCCCACAGCAGACCACGGCCAAGCCCCATTTAGGTGGGTGCTGTGCACTGCAACAGACAAGGTCTATCTGACAAACAGTCATGGTATCCCCAGGGAATGATCTGCCCCTGTGGCAAAGTTTGGTGCAGTGCACACAGCCAGAGTGTTCAGGGGCAGAAGGTGACAAGTTCAAATCCCAGCTGTGGCTCCTGCCAACCTTGTCCCCATATTTTAGCCAGTACTAAACCATGGTAATAAAGACGGAACCTTTATTGCAGATAAATTAAACATGCCTGAAACACCTATATTTTACCCTACAGAGCACAGACACCATAAACATGTGCAATCCCTAGAGCAGAGTTTCCCAACTGCAGTCCTGGAGGGCCAAACACCATTCAGGTTTCATGCTGTCCCTAATAAATATGCCTGTGCTGAATTTGTATGCATTACCCCCATTGTATGCAAATGTATCTTATGCATATTAATTAGGGACAGCATGAAAACCTGAACAGTGTTTGGTCCACCAGGACCGAAGTTGGGAACCTCTGCCCTAGAGCAGCGGCCAACAGGGGTATAAACACCCAGACCCACAGGCTCCACTATCAAACGCCTCATGGAGAGTCAGGCTGTCAGGCCCTGCGCGGAGCAGCATCTCCCAATACTGGCACCTGCATACCTTAGCAATGCCGTCCTAAACTTGGGAACACATTTCACATATATCAAAAGGTTGCTATGATTAATGTCAGCTAACAAATCCTAAGTTAAACACGATTTGTTGATAGAGATTCATCATAGCAATCTTTCTGATATCTGTGGAGTTTGCTTCAGTTATTGCTTCTGACAGTGTATACCACCCCTGGGAGTGACCCCAACAGTATTGCATACCATAGCAATGCCTGCACTGTGCCCAGGACTGGTGTGGCGGACAGGGCTGCCACAAGCCTCCATATTTGCACAATGCTGGCATAGGTGTGGGAGTGTGTGTATGTCTATCCAGTGTGTTGTGGCTGCCTATAACTTACTGAGCCCACACTGCCTGCACTGTTTCCAGTGTTAGCCTGCCAATGTGCATAATGAGGAGCAAGGTACTGTGGGTATTTATTTATTTATTTAGCTGTATTTATATTCCGCTTTTCACCGGGTCAAAGCGGTCAATTGGGAGATACATTTAACACGAGGGGATATGACACACATACGCTAATACTTACAGGGAACATGGGCAATAGAGGGTTAAGTGGCTTGCCCAAGACCACAAGGAGTGCCTATAGGACTAGAAATCCCAGTCCCTCCGGCCTGAGATTGCTGTCCCCAGGTGGGACTTGAACCCCCGGCCCTCTGGCCCGAAGTACCTTGTCCTAATCACTAGGCCACTCCTCCCTGGGTATGGCCCAGACAGGGTGGCCTGGGCAGGATGAATCTGCACAGGGTATAAGGTAATGGCTGGGACACTGTAGTGCCCGACCACCACCAGCATGGACAGGGTGGCCACAGCATGTCATGCTGGGAGGTCACTCTCACCCTGACTGAGAAGTGACCATGGCATGGCTAGGTTCCCCCATAGTGCTACACAGCATTTCTTTCAAGTAATATTTATGGGTCCTCTTTTCTGGGGTCCAATCACTGACATACCTGCTTGGTATGTGTTTGCTCACATCCTATTTTTGGGTGCACACAGTTCCTCCAGGAACATACACTATGTACTAGCTAGCAGACTGTCGGCAGTTAGCATATGTATGGCTGGAACACCTTGCAGGGTGCAGTGGTTGGAGACTGACTGTGCCCTCTGCTGGTGAATGTCAGATAGTGGTGGGGAGGCTGCTGAGCTTCTCCAGTGTTCTTCCTGTCTGTCATTGCCTTATGTGATGCGTACAGATCTGCATCAACTGCCCTGTAGGGTGCCTGTTCCCCAGCAGGACTGGGGTTGATGGTCCTCTCTATTGCCACCATTACAGAGATGTACAATGTGGATCTGTTGGTGGGAGATCCTGTCCCCCCACCCTGAGCGGGTTGGGTGGTGCTACATAATCCGCTTTTGGCTCCAAACACCCAAATGGCACCCACACAGCATATGCACTGTTCTGGGTGAACCATAGTTCACAAGGCTAGACATGAGTGAGAAATACAGATGGACACAGGTGTATTGTAGGTGTGTCTATAAGGACTACCTATCACACACTAGCACTGGTGGGGACCTGTAGCATAGCCTACCTCAGCCAAACCAGGTTCTGCGGACCTGGTGCTGGGCGTCCCACCTCACCCTCAGGGTGAGCACAGGACCCGCACAATGTCATGATCTATAGCTACTCTGTGCCAGTAACACACACGGTCAGTTCCCCCTACCAGGCCTAGGTGCTGTGAGGGTGCATACCCCATTATGTGATCAGCTGTAGACTGCTGATCTGCATGTGCAGTGCATCATGGGTATGGGTGGGTTTACCCTATCCTGGTAACCACAGCAGACAGTTTGTGTGGTGACCTGCAGTCTTTCTGTAGCCAGCCAGCAGTGTGGTAGCAGCTGTAGAAATGTAGCCTACTGGTTACTTCAATGACTGTAGAGGCAGAAGTTATGGGTTTGATCCCCCAGTGGTGTTATTTAGGAATGCTGTCTGAGGCTTTTCCTTTTCATTTCAATCAGTGCTGCCAGCAGAAACACCCTCACAGTGCTGTAGCCTAAGGTGCCTCATAGGCACCCTATACAGCGCTCTATAGGGCACATTATAGGGTGCCTTGGCAGACAGAGCACTTTATAATGTGACCTATGGAGCACCTTATAGGACACTGTGAGGGTGTTTTTGCTGACAGCACTGATTTAAATTAAAAGTAAGTGGTTGAGACAGCCTTTCTAGATTACACCACTGCAGGATCAAACCCATGACCTCTGCCTCCACTGTCATTGCAGTAACCAGTGGGCTACATCGTTATAGCTTCTAACACTGCGCTGGCATGTACTTAGGGTTAATGTGTGTTAATGTGCCACAGCGCCCACTATCGTGCGATACAGATTCTTGCTATCTTAGGACTGGAACGGCCACTCCTTATATGGCATTCTTCACATTATCGCTGCAACTAGCGCCAGTAACAATAAGATGGTTTAGTAAACATACTCCAAAGTGTTTTCCCTGCTGAGCTGACTCTGCGGCGAGGTTTCTGAATAGGGATTGGAGAGGTTTAAACATTTCTGGTCCAGTTCAGAGGCACTCTGGTCCAAAAGAAAGCATTTCAGGTTTGAATTTAGGTATTCCTGCTTCCATTGTTTTCTATTACCGCTTCCGGGGTTAGGGTTGTGTTGGGGCCTTGTAGATTATTAAGAAATGGAAAAGATCAGTGTAATCGTCTCTTTCTACTACAGAAACATAAGACATTATTGCATTTGTATTATGGGATGTGAACTCTGCTAAGATGATACCTGACATGAAACACTGCATGACAAAAAAAGAAAAAAAAAATGTTCTTGCACTTGTCTTTGTATGGAGCGCCATCATGTGGTGAAATTCATAATAAGTGAACCCAATGAATATGAGCTAGTAGCTCCCTTTAGTCATTTGAAATCTACAGTAATGTCAGGGCCAGATTCCAATGGAGGCTTGAGCCAGAACCAGACCAGGAGTTCACAGTAGGAATCCTAACCACCAGGACATCTGAAACAAGAATAAACTGTCCACAGAAACTGTCACATAGCCCTCAGTGCCACATACCCGGCACTGTCTCTCAGTTCTAGGCTGACCCACTACCTTCTTATTGACTCCAGTTCCAGGCCTGGAATTCTTGTCCATTGCTGTAGCCTCACATCTGCTTGATGACTGTCATCCCCCCCCAGTCATGGTCCAGGGGGGAGACAGGAGGAAAGAAGAGGTAGAGTCAGACCAACCTATCCTGACCCAACATTAGGATAATGTTACCAGATGTCTCCGATTTTTGGGGATTGTCCCTGATTTTAGAGCTGTGACCCCCGACTCCCACCTGCTTGGCAGCCTGCTATCCCTGATTCTAGCAATGGGAAAAGAGGGGATAGAAAATATGCTTAGTGATTTGAATATGTCAATTTTAAGCATTTTCATCCATTATTTTTATATTTTGAACAGTTCAAGGGAAATGCAGCACTGTCTCTATTTCTCTCTTGATTTGTCTGTTTTGTAGTGATATTATTGCCGTCATGGGATGGATGTTGGAGAACGGGCATGGTAATGACTCATCTTCCCTCCTCCACGCCTTGTTGCTCAAACCTGTAACTAAAGTCCCCCCCCCCCCCACCTCGCATACTTTGGATAAATATCCCAGATTTGCCTACAAAAAAAATCTGGTAGCCTTACATTAGGGGCAGGACTTTGGTGGGATTTGGAAGGGATCTTTTTATATGACCAGTCCCCCCCCAAAAGGTGGGTGTTTGAGAGTGTGTTGAATAATGTAGAATCAAAGGTAAATGGTCATTGTATGCTGATGAAGAGGTGGCTGCTGGGGAGGTCAGATGAGGGGCAACATTAAAAGAGCAGCCTGCAGTAACAGTCACTGGACTAGCAGAGCTGCAAAGTAAACACTTAGGGGGCATATGCAAATCCCTGTCTGTGCTGAAGGAGCAAGGGTAATATTTGCTCACATTTATATCTATTATTAAGATTTAACTTTTACATCTATAGGGAATAGTGTAGGGGAATAAAGTGCACACACATTAGACAGAGGGTAGAGAGGTAAATACTGTGGCTAGTGGACATAGCTTACCCTAAAAGTAAATGTATTAGATAAATAAGTGCTGGTATTAATAGAACCTTGTGCAGAAAAGAAAAAAAGTTTGAAGAGAGATGAAGGAGTTTAAGATTTGGAAGCTGTTAAGTTTCTTAATCTAAAATAGCTTCCTCTCCTGAAGATGGTGCTGGAAAGTCTCCTGGAAGCTTAGGTTTGGAGTGAAAATGCCAGTATAGTGCCTCCTGCTGTAGCAGCAAAGCGCAGACAAACCAATGATACCAGGAGTCTGTTCAGAAGGTCCAAATCATTTATTTGTGCACAAGTCTCGAACCAGTCAATTTCAAAATGGCTGAGCAAAGTTTTCTAGCATTACAACAACTTTTATAGACTTCTGTTCCATTCTAGGTATGGAAAAACATTTCATTGGTCCCGGTACTCTCCCGTACCCCTTCCATTGGTCCCGGTACTGATAAGTTTATCCAATTATGTCCCTTCAGTGGGCATGGCACCTGCATACCCCCCTTCTAGTCCCAATTACAATGGTCAGTTCATCAACTTGTTACTTTCACACTCTCAAGGCCATAGAGCCAATTTGTGCGTGCAGAGGAGCAGGGTTCTGCAACTCATCTGTCAGCACTCCCAATTATATTCCTTGCAGATGTACTTTTTCTTATCAGTAACTTTTAAACACATTTTTCTGTATTTTTCCATCTCTCAGTTCTGCTTACCTAAGTTAGTTTAGTTCTCTTACAGAGTTCTATCCTACAATAGCAGCATATTGGGGAATGTGCAATTCCTATGTGCCTCTCCACAGGCTTCATTTACAGGTCAAGCTAGCCATGCTGGCCTGCTTATGTCAGACACCGTGGATCACAGGCCTTCACCTGCCACATTCCCCCCTTTGATTAATCTCACCCTATTACTTAATAAGGTGTGAGAGTTAAATCACCTTTAGAAGAATCACATCATGATTGAAGGATTTCGACTAGGGCTGGCTTTGTATAAAGCCATTATTTTAGTTGCGGTCTTCCGCTCTACTGTGCTATCAATAGCATTATGAATGGAACGCATACAACATGGGATTAAACATGGTAATAAGAAAATAACAGCAACAAGAATTAGTACTAAGACAATGAAAGTCTTAAATCCTCCCATCCAAGAGAAAAGGTTAGCAAACCAGTTAGGAAATTTCAATGAGTGCCAAGTCTGTACGGGCACATAAGCATGTCTTTGCATATCTTTAGCAATTTCTTCAACTACTTGACCCTTATCATCTATTTTCAAACAGCAATTAGTTAGATTCAGTTTACCACATACTCCTCCTTCTGCTGCTAACAAATAATCAAGTGCTAAGCGGTTCTGGTATATTGCAGTGCGCATCTGAGTACTTTGTCTAGCTAAGAGCGTAAGAGCATGACTAGTTTCATTGGTTATTATTTCAACTACTGCTTGTAAGCGAATAATACGATTAATCATATAGATTGGAGTACGATAACCATACATACCATCATCATTCCAAGTGGCAGGCCCATAATACTCAATGATTCTTTCTGGTGGCCAATCATCACCTTGCCACTTCTCCACTTGCCTATCTGTAAGGCTTCTCTTTTCTGTCTTAATGCTCTCTTGTGTCGGTGGGTAGTGTATACAGGGTATCCTAATTGTTCTCCATGTTCAGTGTTTAACAGAAAGAAAGAAGGTCTGATGGTTCCTAATACACATGCTCCTCCCCAGTGTGGTGGGAGTTGTGCATATGCTCGGTTTCCACAGATCCAATATAGGCCAGGTGGGGCTTGCCAGGCTTGGACTTTGGCAAGGTTAGTCCATAGACCTGCAAGTTCAGGAAATCTAGCTAATGGGTTAGGAGGTTCAGGGTGTCTGATTCCTGACCACCATGCTGTCTTTTGGTCGTGGCATTATAGTACTTCTGGCTAAGACAGACCAGCTGTCCTACCTTCTGGGTGAACTGGGGTCCAGTTCTGGCATAGCAAAGACGTCCAACGATTGAGTGCGCTAACACCCACTCACTGGTAGTCTTGTGTAATTCAGTCTGATTGTAAACTAAAGAATAATTCAATTCTTGGGCTTCCCATGGCCATTGGTCTCCCATTTGGGTTCCGCCACAGAAATAGCAATCTGAGATCTTAAGACTAGATACTACTGCTCCAGCTAATTCTAAAAATAAATTCTGTGAGGGATGAGGGATCTCAAACTTATTTACATGCATAGCTTCATAAAAGGTATTATGAATATGATATTTAGATGACTTGTGGGCTTGGGTATTCAATCTGATATGCACAATGGTTCCTGGATCTATTGCCCCTCCAGCAATACGCAAACCAAACTTGTATCCTTGTTTCCATGCATGGGGTTGTGTATACGTAAGTGTAAGGGGTTGCAAGCATCTTTCTGACATTTATCATTTGTGGTTGGCTTGGTTAAGGTAGCCATTCGTTTATCTATTTTCTCATCAGTTATACCAGTATTCCAGGTAGCATAAAAAACACATCCCCAATACGGGCAATAGTAATCTGCTGCTGGTGCAGTACTATAGCCTGGTTCCTTTTTACCTGTACACTTCCTCCATCCTGTGGCACCCTCTGGACACATGTACTTATGGTCATTTCGATACGCTTTCTCCCAAGTACCACAGGTGGAATAACTATCTCTATTAATGGCATTACATGCATCAAAATTAAAAACAGCAGGTTTAGTAATGTCTTTAAGTGGTGGTGTAGCAGCTAGTATAGGTCCATCTGCATCCTTCCATCGTATTTCCAACGTGTAATAGGATGGATTCTGATGCGGATTATAGCATGCTCTGATTTTGCCATGAGTGCAAACATTTAGTTCAGTGGTGTTATAGATACACCGAGTCACTTTTCCCTTGCAGGAATAGTACGAGTGGTAAATCAAAGTCTGAGTTACTTTCAGTCCAGTTCTAGTAGAAGTAATGCAGGCAGTGCATGGAGGTAGAGCATAAGTCTGTTCAAAACCTCCAAATAAGGCAACCAAGGCAAAGCAAAAGTAAAGATGCATGTTGATGTTGATTGGAGTTCTTCTGAATCCTCAGCTTGCTGATCTTGATCACGACGGTCTTTTATTCTTCGTCCCGTTTGCTAATGAAGCAATTTAACGGGTGCTGAGTGTTGATTGAAGATCCTCAGGTTGTCCAGTACACATTAACCAACTTATTATCAATTTCATTTGGCTTGTGAAGTCTGGCTTAGTCAATGTAGTCTCAAAGTAGTGTGTCAAATCACACGCAAATTGGGTTCGTTGAAACAAAACTGTTGCTGCATGGAAAACAGCAATCCTCTTCGAAAGACTTGGCTACTGCAAAGCACTGTGATGAAGTGTCTAAACTGCTGGTTGCCGTCTCAGAGTAACTCGCAAGGGTGCATCAAGATGCTGTTCTGCTGTCCACTGCTCAGGTTCAGGATCAGCGGCAGGCTTGACTCTGCTGTGGTGGATCCAGGCGTCGATCTCAGCTACCTTTACTGCAGTTGGGGTAGACAGGATGACGGTGTACGGTCCCTTCCAATGGGGTTCCAACGGTGTCTTCTTCCAATCTTTGATCCACACCGAGGTACCAGGCTGATAGGGATGCAAGGGTTCCGTCAAGTTGATAGGCAACTGATCTTGGATCCACGCATGGAGAGTCTGCAGAACAAAACTAAGAGCTAGGAGTTCTTGTCTGGTTACTTCTGAACCAATTTGGGCTAAACTTCCTTTGACTCCCAGCACTATTGGTGGGGGTTTACCATACAGAACTTCAAAAGGAGAAAATCCTGTTGACTTTACAGGAGCTGATCGTATTCTGAGTAAAGCTATGGGGAGCACTTGGGGCCACTTCAAGTGTGTCTCCTGACAAAGCTTGGACATTTGGGCTTTTAGGGTACGATTCATTCGCTCAACTTTCCCTGAACTCTGGGGTCTGTATGCAGTGTGGAGTTTCCATTGTATCTGCAAAGCTTTTGCTAACTGTTGAGTAACTTGGGAGACAAATGAGGGTCCATTGTCTGACCCTATTACTGCTGGAATTCCAAACCTAGGGACAATCTCTCTCATTAAGACTTTGGTAACTTCTCGGGCTTTCTCAGTTCTGGTTGGGAAGGCTTCTACCCACCCAGAGAAAGTACAAACTAATACTAACAGGTAATGGTATCCATTGGCTCTTGGCATTTCGGTAAAATCAACTTGGAGGTTGTGCATGGGGGTGACACCTCCTGACTGAACTCGGTGTGCCGTTATAAGGCCTTGCTTGGCATTATTTTTGGCACAGGTTAGACATTGACGTGCTACTGAGGCTGATATGGTTGTCAATAGAGGGATGTAAAAATGTGGTCTGAGTGCTTTTTCCATAGCACTTTTCTCATAGTGGGTAGCTTCATGAAAAGCTTTGACAAAAGATGGTCCTAACAGTTCAGGAATTACTATTCGTCCAGGGGGTTGACTGCCCTCTGCTGGTGGCAGCTCAATCCATCCATCTTTCAGTACTCCATCTTCTTTGTTACAGTAGTAATCTAATTCTTTGGTGGTATATCGTGGTGTCCATAGATTCAGAGGTACTGGAAACAATGCTGCTTGCATTGGCATAGCTTGTGGCGCAATCTGTCCTGTCATAGCTGCTTGTCGTGCTGAGGCATCTGCAAATCTATTTCCTCGGGCAACTTCTCCTTTTCCTGCTTGATGTCCTCTACAATGCATGACAGCTACACGTGTTGGGGCCCAAACTGCATCAAGTAACATCAATATCTCGGGACCATACTTGACTGATTTTCCTCCGGACGTGATGAGCCCTCGTTCTTTATAGAGAGCTCCATGGGCATGCAGAGTGGTGAAGGCATATTTGGAATCTGTATATACATTTAGCACAAGTTTTTCTCCTAACAACAATGCTCTGGTGAGTGCTATCAATTCGGCTTTCTGGGCTGATGTGCCTGAGGCTAGAGCTGATGATTCAACTACTTCGTGTTGAGTGACGACTGCATATCCGGCACAGCGTCGTCCATCAAGGATGAGACTGCTCCCATCAACATAATAGATTTGGTCAGGGTTGTCTATGGGCACATCTGTCAAGTCAGGTCGACTGGAGAACACAGTTTCCATGACTTCGATACAGTCATGTTCTGGGAGTTCTTCACTGATGGGTATCAAGGTGGCTGGATTCAAAGCATGACTCACTTCAAGTTGTATCTGTGGGTTTTCACATAACATGCTCTGGTACTTCAACATTCGGGAATTGGTGAGCCAATAATTTGCTTTCTGTTCCATGAGAGCAAGGACTGCATGTGGCACAGTGACTCGTATGTTCTGTCCTAGTGTGAGTTTGTCTGCTTCACTCACTAGTAGCGCTGTAGCTGCAATGGCTCTCAGGCAAGGTGGCCATCCTTTGGCCACAGGGTCCAATTGTTTCGATAGGTATGCTACAGGTCGCTCCCAATTTCCCAATTTCTGAGTCAACATGCCTAAGGCATTTCCCTGTGCTTCATGTACAAACAAGTGGAAAGGCTTGTGGACATCTGGTAGTCCAAGTGCTGGTGATGACATCAATTCTTCCTTTAATTTCTGGAAGGCTGTATCCTGCTCAAGTCCCCACTCCAGTGGCGACTTCTCTTCTCCTTTTGTGGCTTCATACAGTGGTTTGGCAATTTGGGCAAAGTTAGGTATCCAAATTCGGCAATATCCTGCCGCTCCCAGAAAGGCTCTGACTTGCTTTCTGGTTGTTGGAGTTGGAATTCTGCATACTGCTTCTTTTCTTTCTCTGCCTAATCTTCGGCTTCCTTGGGTTATACGAAAACCCAAGTATTTCACTTCTTTTTGGCATAGCTGTGCTTTGGCTCTGGAAACTTTGTATCCCGCTTCATCTAGTAACTGCAAGAGATCTTTGGTGGCTAGTATACATTCACTTTCTGATATGGCAGCTATCAGCAGATCGTCCACGTATTGGAGAAGCACTCTCTTCCCTGGGGCTACTGGATAGCTTGAAAGGTCTTGATTCAGTGCAGCACTAAAGATGGTAGGCGAATTTTTGAATCCTTGGGGTAATCTTGTCCAGGTGAGTTGGCTCCCTCTTCCAGAGGTGGGGTCCTGCCATTCAAATGCAAACAATACTTGACTTACAGGGGCTAATCTTATGCAAAAGAATGCATCTTTTAAATCCAGTACAGTGAAATGGGTAGCTTCAGCAGGTATCAGTCCTAGAAGAGTGTAAGGATTGGGTACAACTGGATGTATAGTTTCAACTGCATCATTTACTCTTCTTAAATCTTGCACTGGGCGGTAATCATCTGTCCCAGGTTTCTTTACTGGCAAAAGTGGAGTGTTCCATGGGGATTGACATACTTTTAGTAGGCCATACTCGAGCAATCTCTGTAGGTGGCGATGAATGCCTTCAATTGCAGCTCTTGGGAGAGGGTACTGTTTGACGTGCACTGGTGTATCACTAGGCTTGAGGGTTACAATCACTGGAGCTATATGCTTGGCTAGGCCTGGGGGACTGCCTTCTGCCCATACTCCAGGTGGTGCATGAATGTTCTTTAAAGTTTGTTCAAAATAAGTGTCTTGGATAGAATCATCGATGTAATACCTCCATTCTTCTTCTCGGGGAACTGTCAGCAGCATTATTCCTGCTGGTTTGGCTTGGGAATTTACTGTCATTTGCATTTCTCCTTGTTCAGAGAAGGATATTTGTGCTTGCAGCTTGGCTAACATATCTCGTCCCAGTAGTGGCACTGGACATTCGGGCATGTAAAGGAATTGATGAGTTATTTGCTGTCCTCCTAGACTGCATATACGATTCTGAAGAAAAGATTTTGTAGCTTTGGCACCAGTTGCTCCTATAATGGTGACTGCTTTTGTAGAGAATGGGGCTATCTTTTTGTCTATTACTGAATGTTGTGCTCCAGTATCAACCATAAAGTCCATAATTTGGTCTCCTATTTGTATTCCGACCATAGGCTCCTGGAGACCTAAAGCAAACTTGGAGCCCGGTCTGTCCTAATCCACGTCATTCTCATCATGGACCGGTGTGGCCAATGCTTGAATGGCTCCTCCTCCTCTTTCTCGCTGGAATTGTTCTCGATTGGCTCCTCCGCGATTTCGGGGATAGCCTCGTCTTTCTTCTCGCCACTGATGATTGCTGTTGTCATCTTGCTGGGCGTCTTCGAGTTGCGGGCACGTATCTCTCCAATGTCCTTCCTCTCTACAGTAGGCGCATTGGTTCACGCCTAGCTTCTGGGTCCGGCCTCCGCCTTGACCCCGCCCTCTTCCTCTGCTCCGTCGACTAGGGACACCTCCCCTTTTCTGTTCAACTATGGCCGCAGCCAAAAAATCAGCTTTCTTCTTCATCTTTCTATCACATTCTCTCTGTCTTTCAGTATCACAATTCACATACACTTTATGAGCGACTTCCAGTAACTGTGTTGCATTCATGCCCGCAAACCCTTCTAACTTCTGTAATTTACGTCTAATGTCTGGTTGAGACTGGTTTACAAAAGCAGAATTCACCATACATAAACTTCCTGGTGCCTCGGGATCATAGGGAGTATACATTCTGTATGCTTCATTTAATCTTTCATGAAAATCTGCTGGGCTCTCATCTATACCTTGGATAACTCCTGCAACTTTGGAAAGGTTCATAGCTTTCTGGCCCCCCCTTTTCAGGCCTTGTAAAAAGCCTTGGCGAAAACGGGCTAGGGCTGTGGATCCTTCATCTGTATTTGGATCCCAATGGGGGTCTTCATTCGGGAATTCTCTCTGGGCTGCTTCCCGATGGTCTATTCTATTCTGCCCCTGTCCCGGAGCTACAGGGTTATCTGCCATCCACTCAATAGCTGCTTTTCTAATTCGTGCTCGCTCCTCTGTCGTGAATAGGGTAGTCAGGAGCTGGCGGCAATCTGGCCAAGTGGGTTGGTGAGTTTCCATAATAGTAGTTACTAATTCTGTCAGTTCCTGGGGCTTACTAGTATAGGAGGCATAATGCGACCTCCAATTTAACAAATCAGTTGTAGAGAAAGGGATATACACATAAGTTAGGGGTCCCGCTACCACTTCATCATTATCATTCTTTACGGGCACTCCCGGGACTTGCCGTAAAGGCAGCATTTTGGCAGTAGGTGTCTTTTGGGATCTAAGGGTTATTTTTTGTAATTGTCTTCGAAGGGGTCACTTTCTTTTTCTCAACAGGTTTCACTTTGGGTATATCTTTTGCTGGTTTGCTAGTGCTAGCAATCACTTGTACACTGTCCTCCTCGCCTGGGGCATTCTCTTTTTCTTCCTCTTCTACCTCTGCTTCTGACTCGCTTTTTATAGCATCCTCTTCTTCAGCTGATTCCTCTCTCTGCCCTTCAGGAGGGGGTTCAGGGGTTGGGTCCCGCTCCGGCCGTCTCTGGGGTTCTGGGGCAGGACGCCGGGCTACTCTTATCGGACCTGGGGTTCGAGGCTGTCTGGGAATTATTTCTGGGGAATCAGGATCTACCAGGATGGGCTTCTTTCTGGACTTCTTATCCTGCTCTTTCATTTTAGGCTGTTCCGTTTTCTGTCTAGAATCTGTTTTAGCTAACATTATTCTGCACTGTTCCTCATAACAGCGCTGCGCCCAGGGGGGCGGATCTTCACAAATACTTAACCAGGAATCTATATATGGGTACTGATCGGGGTGCGCTATCCGCACTCTACGATGTACTGACTGAATAATCTCTACATTGAACGTTCCCTCTCGGGGCCAGATGGGGTCTAGATCGGGCCACTCCCTAGTACACAAAATCTGCAAACGGGCTGCTGTCATTTTAATACCATAATCTCCTGAATATCCCTCTTTAAAATGTGCGATCATACATTCTAATGGAGTGTTTCTAGTAGACCCCGCCCCTCCCATTTCGATGTGTGCGCGCAACAACAGACAAAAGGGAAAAGGAGGGCGGACCGTGGGTAAGGGGTCTTCACGGCCCTAGAAACGTATAGGGAGTACAAATAACAAGACAAGACGACAATCGCTTCCCCCTTTTCGCGACCTGAACGCGGTCGCCCGGTCAGGAAATGCGCTACTCAGGGGTCCGCCTTCACTTGGTCCGTGCTGCCAGACCTCTCATTCACACTTCGTTCACACAATCATGCTAGCAACGTATCCCAGAATGCATTCGTTTCTATCTATTCTGACTAGTCTTTTTCCCAATTACAATAAGGATGGGGGTTTCACCCGGCGGGGTTACTCGGCCCTTCCTTGAGAGGTGATCAGGCTCTCTTACCAATTCCCAATATCTCGAGATTACAAATTCCAAATTCCAAGTTCCAATGGCAGTACTGCTCTTTCTATTTCTGTCTAGACACCAAATCAAAACTATACTCACCGGATCCGGTCCTCAAACTTCCCAAGCAGGCGCATGAGTTGGACCTCGGACTCCCCTCACTCGGGTTCGAGGCGTTGGCTCCAGCCGGGCCCGGCACCCGCCGAGGTCCGACCAGCTCCCTCCGATACAAGGGACCGGTGGCGCCAGGGAGCAGCCCTCGTCGGAAGGGCGCGATCCCGGCAGGACCAAGCCTATAGAGGCGGAAAGTCGTGGTATATTGCCCTATATACACTTTGATTCCACAACTTCCCGGCCAACGCACCAAGAATATGTAGCAGCAAAGCGCAGACAAACCAATGATACCAGGAGTCTGTTCTGAAGGTCCAAATCATTTATTTGTGCACAAGTCTCGAACCAGTCAATTTCAAAATGGCTGAGCAAAGTTTTCTAGCATTACAACAACTTTTATAGACTTCTGTTCCATTTTAGGTATGGAAAAACATTTCATTGGTCCCGGTACTCTCCCGTACCTCCCGTACCCCTTCCATTGGTCCCGGTACTGATAAGTTTATCCAATTATGTCCCTTCAGTGGGCATGGCACCTGCATACCCCCTTCTAGTCCCAATTACAATGGTCAGTTCATCAACTTGTTACTTTCACACTCTCAAGGCCATAGAGCCAATTTGTGCATGCAGGGGAGCAGGGCTCTGCAACTCATCTGTCAGCACTCCCAATTATATTCCTTGCAGATGTACTTTTTCTTATCAGTAACTTTTAAACATTTTTATCTGTATTTTTCCATCTCTCAGTTCTGCTTACCTAAGTTAGTTTAGTTCTCTTACAGAGTTCTATCCTACAATAGCAGCATATTGGGGGATGTGCAATTCCTATGTGCCTCTCCACAGGCTTCATTTACAGGTCAAGCTAGCCATGCTGGCCTGCTTATGTCAGACACTGTGGATCACAGGCCTTCACCTGCCACACGGCCAGCAAAGAAAATGTCAGCAGAGTATCTCCTACAGATCAAATCAGGAGTAGGGAGGGGGAGGGGGAGGGGGAGGGGAGAGGGGGAGGGGGAGGGGGGAGGGGGGAGGGGGGAGGGGGAGGGGGAGGGGGAGGGAGAGGGGGGGGTGGGGAGGGAAAGGAGGGGGAGAGGAGGGGAGGGGATTGGGGAAGGGTAGGGGGGAGGGGGAGGGGGGAAGGGGAGGGGGGAAGGGAGGGGAGGGGGAAGGGGAGGGGGGAGGGGGAGGGGAGTGAGGAGGAGGGTCTCCTCCTAACCCAGGGAATGGAGACACTCCAGAGAGCCTAATCCAGGCTTGGGAGTCCAATGGCAGATCTCAAGGGAGAGCTACAGCAGCAGAGAGTCCCTTCCGGACTAGGAGCCACAAGACCCAGGGGAGTCCAGCGGCAGATCACTGTATCTTTATCTTTATTTACAATATTTGATTAACCGCCCAGGCCGAAGCATTAGGGCGGTGTACAATACAAAATACGGCTGCAGGAAACAAAAGTCAGTAGAGCTGCAGCAGCAGAGAATCCCTTCCAGACTAGGAGCCACAAGACCCAGGGGGGTCCAGCGACAGATCTGCTCACTGGAGAGCTGCAACAGTTGTTCCTAATTGGACAGGAGTGTAAAACCCTCTCCTGATTGGAGGAGAGCTTGGAGGAGGTGGAGTCAAGGCTACAGCATCAGTGATTGGACAGGGTTACAAATCTCTCTCTTCACAAGCAGCCACTGGTCCAGAGCTTCAACAGTGGGTAAGACTTGGGGCTGCTAGGCCAAGGGAAAGGGAAGGGAGTTAGGAGTCAGTTAAATCTCCAGGAACAAGCAGGAATGAGTCTTCACATATGGGTATCGTCGGTACCGACGGAGCCTGCGCGGGAACGCTCCCCAGCGTCCAATAAGAAAGCTTTTGGGAGCATCCCACAGCGCCTGCGTGCTGCCTTCCCGCCTTTCCCAACCGCCTCTCTCCAGTTCTTCTTTTCCGTGGAGCCAGGAGGTCGTGTTCCTGTCACCGCAGAAGAAGTTCTTTATTTTTTCTTAATTCTTTTGTGTCGCGTCTGCCTTCTTCGACGTCGGACCGGTACCGCTGGTCTTTTCTTTTCTTTCTTTAAAAAAAAAAAAAAACTGATTATCTTTTCGTCACTGTGCATTTTCAGTTTTTGGGCCTCAGGCCTAAAAATATTTTCCTCATGGAGAAGCCCGCCTCCGGGTTCAAAAAGTGCACAAAATGTGGCGGTACTATTTCTATCACCGACACCCATGACTGGTGTCTAAAATGTTTGGGGCCTGACCATTCCATCACGGATTGTATGTCCTGTACCATGATGTCTAAAAGAGGTTGGCAGAACCGAGCAGCCAAGCGTAGTACCCTGTTTCCTTCTGATGCAGCTTTGGTGGCATCGACGTCTTCCAGGGCTTCTTCTTCCTCCCATGGATCTCAGGTAACCAAGCATAAATCTAGCCGGTCCTCGAAGGGTAGATCTCCCTCCAAGCATCGAGATGTCTCCGGGCTTGCCCTCGAGGATTCCGCACCGGCAAAATTACCCCGGCGGGAAGCTCCGGCTTCCAAAGCGTTATCTATGGGGTCACAGGTTGACATCGATGGCTTGGCCTCGACAGATCACCTGTTGCCGTGTTCTGGGGTACCGGTGGCTCCCACTGGTACCGACATCCAGACATTGGTGGCGTCGATGGATCAGAAGATTCTGGCCATGCAGCGCACCCTGTCGGCATTCATACAGGCGGCGACGCCTCCGGTACCGCAACAATCCCCGTTGTCGGTACCGGCTCCGACACTGGCATCACTCCCGGTGCCGGTACCGATTGCATCGGCATCGGCTTCGGTGTCGACTGCAACGGTACCCTATCCTATGATGTCCATCGGTACCAAACCGGTACCGGTTACTCCCGATACCGATCCTACTCGGTACGGCTATCGGGCTTTACAGGAGCATCCAGACAGGCGATACTTCGATTCTTCTGAAGACTCTGATGAGTCTGAGGGTTCTGCCGAGGCATCGATACTTCTTCCTCAGGAGTCTTCTTCTCCTAAACGAAGAATGTCTCCTCCAGAAGACTTGTCTTTTCAAGACTTCATTAGGGAAGTGGCTAGGGGCCTCTCCATCACAGTGGCCCCTGAGTCAGAACCCAGAGCCAAGGAGTTAGATATTTTACAATATCCTAAAACTCCTAAAGAGGCAGCTACTTTACCTATCCATGAGATTCTCTATGATCTCATGTTGAGGATGTGGGAGACACCTCTTACCACCTCTCCTCATTCTCGCAGGCTAGACACCATGTATCGTGTCCCTCCTTGTCCTGGCTTCCACAAGACTCAGCTTCCTCACCACTCTATTGTGGTAGAGTCTGCCATGAGAAAGATAAAGAGTGCAAAGAGACACTCATCTAATCCTCCAGGGTGTGAATGCAGGACCTTAGATGCTTTTGGCCAAAGGGTTTTCCAAGCTTCTATGCTAGCTGCCAGGATCAGCTCCTATAGTCTCTATATAGGAATGTTTCTAAAAGAAGTCACAGATCATCTGCAGACTTTAACCCCTTTTATTTCAGAGGATAAAAGGCAGGAATTCTTACTTGGGTCAAACATGCCCAAGATGCCTCCAAATTCTCCAACCATGCAGCCTTTGACTCTTTTGAGTGTGTAAGCAGAGCTTCGGCTATTGCCATAGGGGCACACAGAATTGCTTGGCTACAAGCTTCTGATTTGGAGCTCTGGGTACAAGATGAATTAGGAAATATCCCTTCTACAGGTGAAAACCTTTTTGGTAAGGATTGGCAAGCAAAGGCCAATCAGATGGATGCTGAAAACTCTGCTTTGGATCGACTTTCAAAGTCTACCTCTGCTCCTGTTAAGAAAAGATTGTTCAAAAAGACATCTTTTTCCAAAAAGGGAAGATACTATCCTGCTTATGGTCAGCAGGCATCTTCTGCAGGTCGTTTTGCTGCAAAGCGTCAGCAACCACCTAAACAGGCCAAATCAAAGGCTGCTAGGCCTGCCATGACCCAGCAGCCTCAGCCTCCTCAGGGCCTTTGACTTGCAGCTAGAGAACTTAGCCTTTCTGGCTCTGGAGGAACCAGAGCCTCTTACCATTCCAGGAAGGTTGACTTACTTTGCTCCCAGATGGGAACAAATTACAGCAGAGCAATGGACACTCTCTATCATAAGGGAAGGGTACAAGCTTCATTTCTTAAGCCTTCCCCCTCACACCATAGTGAAACAGTTCAATTCTCCAACATCTCTCCTCGACCTTCTGGGTCAGGAGATTGCCACCCTTCTTGCCCAAGGGGCAATAGAAGTACCTCTTCTTCAGCAAGGCACAGGGTTCTACTCCCCTTATTTTCTTATTCCAAAGAAAACAGGGGGCTACAGACCCATCTTAGATCTCAGAGAATTGAACAAATTTCTATTCAAGGAGAAATTCAAGATGATTTCTCTCGGTGCTCTACTTCCATACCTTCAGAGTCAGGCCTGGCTTTGTTCTCTAGATCTCAAGGATGCGTACACCCATGTCCTCATCCATCCAACACACAGAAGGTTCCTTCGGTTCCTTTTTGGAGAAAAGCACTACCAATACAGGGTGCTTCCTTTCGGTCTGGCCTCCGCACCAAGGGTGTTCACGAAATGCATGGCAGTAGTAGCTGCATTTCTATGCACCCTGGGAATATTTGTTTTCCCATATCTGGACGACTGGCTCATTCGAGCTCCCTCTCAGTCAGAGGCCAAGACTTTTCTAACCTGCACAATGCGTGTCCTTCAGTATTTGGGACTGGTAATAAACATCCCAAAATCCATTCTCATCCCTACTTAATCTCTGGAGTTTATAGGGGCTGTCCTGGATACCACAACTGCAAGGGCCTATCTTCCTCAGGCTCGTTGCCTACGCTGGGTGCAGTTAGCCTCTCAAATTCAGTTAACGTCCCATTTAACTGCTCGGGAAATGTTACAACTCTTAGGCCACATGGCATCCACCGTGCATGTGGTTCCATATGCTCGCCTTCACATGAGGGCAGCTGAATGGACTTTGTCCACCCAATGGACTCAGGCATCAGGTTGCCTGTCAGACAAAATAGCAAACTCCAGTCGCCTTTTTTGGTCTCTCCAGTGGTGGAAGTCCTCTCAAAACCTGTTGCTGGGGTCACCTTTTCAGCAGTCACTTCCCCAAGCAACCCTTACAACAGATGCCTCTCCAATGGGTTGGGGAGCTCATCTGCAAGATCTCTCCACCCAGGGCATCTGGTCTCCACAGGAGACTTCTCTACACATCAATCTCTTGGAACTCAGAGCAATTTTCTTAGCTCTCAGAGTGTTCCACTCCCTGCTCAGCTACAGGACAGCCCTCATCCACATGGACAATCAAGTAGCCATGTTCTATGTGAACAAGCAGGGAGGGATTGGCTCTCTGTCGCTTTGCAACGAAGCTTTGCGACTGTGGGCCTTCGCCAGAGAGCATCAGATTCATCTTATGGCAGTATATTTTCCAGGCGTTCAAAACTCTTGGGCGACAGACTCAGTCGAGTTCTGCTTCCACATGAGTGGTCCCTCCACTCAGTTGCTCTTCAGCTGTGGTGGAGGGAGGACCTATCCTGCAGAGCTCCTGCTAGGGGGCAGAGCCTAGCTGAGCAGTTGGAGCCTGGATGACGGATCCTGGGCCACCTCCAGCGGGAGAGGCCCAGGCCCAGAGGCCTACCAAGCCTGGTAGGCCTCCTTTGCTGCCACCGGATGGGGAGGACGGACAATTGCTGCAGCCGGTACCCCGGGAGGGGGACTCCCCAGGTAGGACTGCACCTGGCCAGGGAAGAGGGACCCACAGGTATGGAGGTTTGGGCCCGCTACCCCAGGGAGGAGGCTCCTGTCTCCTTCCCAGGCAGGGTGTGGAGGCTGGGTGGAAGCAGGGAGAGGCCCTGGGGAGACCCTGGAGGACTGTGCTGTACAGTACTGGAGGAGGCGGGTTCCCCCCTCCGCCTCGGGTCCTGGAGGAGGCCTCTACCTCCTCCAGTGAGGATGAGGACGGAGGGTCGGGCCTGCCGTCCTTCCAGCAGCCAGCTGGGGCACCAGATGCGATCATGGCGGCGGTGCGGCGGCTTCGGGGTCTCCAGGAGGAGGCGGCCCAGCTGCAAGCCCAGCTCTCCCACCTGTAGAGCCTGCAGGCCACCGTTCCCGGTGAGGAATGGGTGGCCTATAAGACCTATAAAAAGGGGGTGAAGCGGGCCCTGAGAGATCGGTGTAATCAGATTGCCTCTTTGAAAACCCAGGGTTGTGGGTCCCTCACGGAAATATATCACCACTATGATCGTTGGGCAGCCCAGGGTGCAGTTCACGGGGGCCCCCGGGGTGGGACGGATGGTAGACCTTCCCAGGTTCCTTTCGCTACCATTACCTGTCCAGGGTGCCTTAGGGAGCCGACAGTTCCCCTCCCCCCATGTTCCTGACCCATGCATCTCTTACCTGCCAGTGCCTGCTGTGTCTGGGCCATCAGCGAGGACTTCTGTGAATGCTGTCAGCACTGTACCCAGCCGACATCCAGTTTCCTCGGTGGCTGGTGCAGCCGGGAGGTTTGGGGGCGGAGCTATGGTCAGCCGTGATCCGCGGGAGAAGGTGATGGCCGCCGCATTAGTGGAAGAAGAAGGGCTGCTGATCCCCTGCTTGGAAAATCGACGTGGTGAGCAGCAGGTTCGTGGGGCCGTGAGTGCCTCTCTGACAGCCTTCCAGACGTCCTTGCCGGTTGAACGCGAGATCCAAGATGGCCACCGGAGTTCCTACTGTGCCGTCTCTACAGCCGACGGACGTACCCTGCCGGAGGAGAGTCTCGTGGGGTTTTCCCCGGGTTGCTTGGGGAGCCGTGAGGACCGCCGAAAGCTGGAGTCTGTCTCTTCCGGGTCTTCCCGGAAGTGGGAGAATCGCCGCGGGTCTGTCTCGGTGCTGCTGACGGAGGGCTGCGGGACAGTACCGGCTGATTCTCCACTTCTCCCTCAGCTGGATGAGCCACTGGGGGTTCAGCGGGTGGCTGCTCCCTCTGTCCTGCATCCGGTTCTGGAGCGTCGGGGGTCAGTGGATGCCCTATCTACAGTGCATCCAGCTCCTTCTCGTGGAGTACCTGCCAGGATCCTTGGGCAGGCTTTTTGTGGGGGGGAGGGGGGGGTCAGGATTCCCCTGGTATGGCTACCTTTCCGGCTCTCAGACAGCTGCAGGGTGGCCGCCCAGTGTTTCCTGAGGTGGCTGTCTGGAGCCGGAAGGGCGCAGGAAAGGGGTCAGAAAAGGGTAGGGGCTGCTTTGCCTTTTCTGCAGCCCCCGGGGGGGGGGGCCGGGGGATAGCGGGTCAGCTGTCCCTGCAATCTGGGACCAAGGAGCGGGATGTGCAGCTGCCTGTCCTGTCTGTTGATGTGGCCGAGGGAGGCCTGGCTCGCAGGGGGGCGTCCGCCCTTGCTGCTGGAGCCCTGGCTGCCGGCCAGGATGTTCCGGACCCCTGTGCCATGTCTGGCACCGGCAATAAGGTAGGACCTGGGAGTGACGGGGGGCAGGGGGGCGGAGGTTTGGGGGGATTCATTTTGGGGGGATCTGCCCTACTGTCTCGGGAAGGTCCTGCCTTATTGCCAGTAGCCATGCAGGGGGTAGCGGCCGGTGGGGCAGGTAAGGGATTGGCGTCCTTCGGGTCTGTCGGCCATGGGGAAGCACAGGCTACCCCGGTAGTAGGCGGGGAGAGGGAGGGGGAGCGGATGAATGGTCTACCAGTGGGAGCGGCGGACCTGGATGGTCTTGAGGGGGGGAGGGGTCTGCTGTCGGTGGGGCTGGGAGATGGGGTGGTCCCCATGGATCCCGGGAATGGAGGGGAGCGGTGTCCGTCCCCGGTAGTGGTGGCCGAAACCCAGGAGCTCTGCGATGGGTCAGGAGCACGGGATGGGGGTTCGGGGGGGCTCTCTGGTCCCCTTGGTGTTACCGAGAACCAGGTCCGTGATGCCATCCAGTTGGCTTTGGAGACCCCGACTGACCCTCATGGGGCCTTTGCTGCCTTTCGGCAGCAACAAGATGTGGCAGAAGGGGGTGCTCCGGAGGTTCTCGGTGGCACCCAGGGATCCGGAAGGGATAGTATCCCTGACTCTATCTTTGCGGAGTTAGTCCTGCCCAGCCCCCAGGTCGCCCCCTGTGAGGTGACTGCGGATCCTGCAGACCAGCAGCAGGGTCCCTCGCAGGTAGATGCAGGGGAGGCGAGAGGAGAGCAGGGGATGGGAGCTGGGGGGTCAGTTCCCCCCCGTACGTTTGCAGAGGCTCTGAGGGGGTCCGGCACCACTCCAGGGACGTCAGGTGGGGCAGGGGGGAGGGGGGGTTCCCAAGGGAATGGTCCTTCAGGAGGGTGAGGAAGTGGGGGAGGGTTCCGAGGGGTAGGGGGTGAGGTCCGACGGCGCAACGTGGCGCAGATCCGGTGGGCTGGGGAGGGGCCCCCTCCAGCCAGGGAACAGGTCTTGAGGATGGTCCTTGGGCTGGGGTTTCTCCCGGGAGATCTCTACGCCTTCATCCACATGAACAACACCATTGAATATGATGTTAGTTTCATGCTGAGACGGGGGCTGGAGATTTTCTGGGACCGATACCAGCAGCAGAGGGGGCAGGGCGGGTGGGCTGACTTTCGTGTTGTGCCTATCTCTCGTCAGGGGACGGTACCTGTGACCATCCTGTCCCGGAATGAGTCGCTCCCAGGGCAGGACATCCAGTTTTGGTTGTCGCGCCATGCGGTGCTCCTCGCACCCCTGGTTAAGGGCGCTGGGCCCCTAGGGGTGTGGGACGGGTCGTGGAAAGGTAGGATCCGTTTGCGTGAGGTGGGAAACGTGGTGCAGCACGTGCCCTCGGCCGGTTTCCTCGGTCGGGATCGCATCTTGTGCTATTACCCCGGGCAACCTCGTGAGTGTCACCGCTGTGGCTCATTCCGTCATTTGAGCATGAACTGTCCCGAGCAGGTCTGCACCCGTTGTGGTGGACGGGGTCACGCCTCGGCCGGGTGTTTGCTCATCCGGTGTAACCTTTGCGGGGAGTTGGGCCACCCCTTTGCCCGCTGCCCCTCCGCATCACACAATGGACCAGGGGGGGATGCCGTCGCCCTACCTCGGGCTCCTGTGCGGGAGGAGGTTGTGGAGGACCCTCTCCCTCAGGAGGAGTCCGGGGGCCCTAGGGTGGAGGAGTCCATTGAACCGAGGGAGCCACCAGGGGGAGGGGATTTGGGTAGGAAGGAGGAGAGGGTTGATGTGGTGGAGGTTGCTGTGTCACGACAGGATAGTGGGTTGCGGGTGGTGCCACCTCAAGAATGGACCACGGTCCCTTCTAAGGGTGGCAAGTCCAAAAGGAAGAAACGGGAGACATCCCCATTGCCGGATGCAGAGCCCGTGTTGGACATCAACCGTTTCGTCTTTTTGGCTGCTGATGCGGCTGAGGCGGATGAGGGCTTCCTGTGCGGCGCTCGGAGTGATTAGCGGCGGGGGCGGCCCCTCTTCCTCAGCGGCGGCCTTCCAAAGTGTCGAAGGCGTGCCGCGGTCAGGGTCCTCCAATCAAGGTGGATACTGGCGCCCAACGGGTGAGGGAGGACGGGTCTTTGCCCCCGCAGTTGGGTACTGGGCCTTCGCAGGAGCCCCCTGCTGACCCGGCCGTCCCGGCCTCCCCCGCGGGGGTGGGCACTGGTCCGTTGTCTCAGTCTTTGTCCGGGGAGGGGGGGGGCGGCACCGGTGGTGGACCCCACGGAGGAGATCATTCCTCCGACCCCTGACCTGTCCATGCCCCCTCGCCCCATGGGGGCTGGGTTAGCCCCTGCGACAGCTTTGCCTGGTGGTCCCGAGGGCACCGGCACCTCGTGGGGTGACAGGGTCGAGCAGGAGGAGGAGGAGATCCTCGAGGTGGTGAACGTGGACCGTGAGGAGTTGCTCCAGCTCGCGGGCTTGTCCTGCAAGCGGGATTCCGGGGATCCAGGGTATGGTGAGAAGAGGAGGAAAGGGTCACTGCACACGAACTAGGCATGGCGTGCACTCCTGCGTTCTCGTGCGCCACTCTCAACATGGCCAGCATTTTGACCGACCAGGCGCGGGCTACGGCCTATGATTTTCTTTCCACAAGCGGGCTGGATATCATCTTTTTGCAGGAGACCAGGCTCACCTCGCTCGCTAACCTTCATCGGGCGAAGCGGGAGTGGAGGTGGGGTCCTTCGTACTGGTCACTTGCGGCCCAGCCCTATGCAGGAGTGGCGGTTTTGTTCACGTCTCACCGATTTCAGGTGCAGTATGTGTGGGAACTGGAGCAGGGCCGGTGTTTGCTCTTAGATGGTTACTGCGGGCCCCATCGGTTTCGTTTCGTGGTGGTCTATGGCCCCCAGTCTAAGTTGGCGCGGAAGACCCTGTTTCGGGTCATCCGCCCCTACTTGCACACCTCCTGTTTGGTGGTCCTCGCAGGGGATTTCAACACCACCACCCTGTTGCAGGACCGAGGGGGGGAGCGTTGCCCACCCAGTTACGAGGGCCTCTTTTTGGCCGAGATGACCCGGACGGCTGACCTAGTGGATGTCTTCCACCGGGCCTTTCCACGGTCGCCAGGGTTCACCTACTACCATGGGACCCGCAGGAGTCGTATCGATCGGATATATGTGAGTGCCCGGGTGGAGTGTTCCCCTCCGCAGTTGCAGGCGGTTGACTTTTCGGACCACTGCGTCCTCTCCGTGTCCTTCTTGGCTAACCACGAGGAGCTCAGCAGGGGTCCTGGCCTGTGGCAACTGAATGTGCAGTTGTTGGCAACATCAGAGGTGGTCCAGGAGTTCTTGGCCTTTCTCGCAGACCAGGAGACCCTGTTGGGCGTTTTTCCTTCCCGTGGCGCTTGGTGGGATGAGGTGAAAACGCGTGCCCGCCAACTCTTCCATTCCCGGAGTACCTCCAGGGCTCAATCCCGCTACCTCACTTACACTGTCCTCCGGAGGTCGCTGGATCGTTTGGTATCCCGAGGGGCAGCGCGGGAGGAGGTGGAAGAGGTGCAGGTCCAGCTCCGTGGCCTGCTTTATGATCGCCATGCCTCTCTATGCTTCGAGGGGGCGGCCGGTGGGGTCGCCACCCCAGACCCTTTCCTGAATTGCAAGGAGAGGGTTCGGCGTCGGGAGGTCATGGCCCTGCGGGGCGAGGACGGTACCCTTCATACCTCCCAGGAGGACCTTTTGCGGATGGTGGGGGAATACTTCTCGGATCTGTTTGGGGATCGCCCCGTGGACCTCACCCATATCCGAGAGTACCTGGGCCTTCCCCCGGTGTATTCGGCTGTGGTCCAGGCACAGGTTGATGCACTCGCTGCTCCGATTCAGCAGGTGGAGGTGGAGAGAGCGATTCGTGCCATGCCGTTGGGGAAGGTGCCTGGGCGCGATGGACTCCCAGTGGAGTTCTATCGCACTTTCATCTCCCAGCTGGCCCCCTTCCTGACCTCCCTGTTTCAGGAGATCATGGACACGGGGTTTCTCCCGCGGTCATTTCGCGAGTCTGTCCTGCTGCTGCTTTCCAAGGGGAAGGACGATAGCTCCTTGGACTTTTGGCGGCCGCTCTCTCTTCTGAACGCGGACCGGAAGATCCTGGCCAAGTGTTTGGCCAACCGACTGGTGGAGGTGTCGGGCGTTTTGCTGTCCCCTTCCCAGTATTGTCCGTTCAGGGGAGAGGGGTTCTGGACGCTGTCGCCACAGTCCGGGAGGTGGTGGAGAGAGGCCGGTCGCTCCAACGGGACCATTGGTTGGTCTCCTTGGACCAGTCCAAAGCCTTCGATCGAGTCAGTCACCGGTACCTGTGGGTGGTGCTCCAGCACTTCGGCCTCCCCGCAGGTTTCCTCTTTGTCTTGCAGGCGCTGTACCAAGGGGGGGGGGTGAGCTTCCCGTTTATTAACGGGTGGCTCGGACGGCCTTTTGGTGTCGCCTCGGGGGTGCGGCAGGGGTGCCCTTTGAGCCCCCTGCTCTATTTCTTCTCCCTCGACCCCTTCCTCCGGAGATTGTCCTCAGGTGGGTTGCGGGACCTGGAGGCGCCTGGTGCGCCCCCGGTGACTGTCGTTGCCTACGCTGACGACATCTCAGTTTACGTGGACGGCACTGAAGGGGTAGAGGCCCTGCGGGAGGCCGTGGAGGAGTACTCGGAGGTGGCCCACTCTGTTGTCAACTACAGCAAGTGCCAGACGCTGTGGTTGGGCTCCTCGGAGGCCTCCCCGCCTTTCTGCGCCCCCTTTCCTCCTCCCGTGGGGGAGGTCCGCGTTTTGGGCCTCGTCTTCGGGTCGGAGGACTGTGCGGAGTCCAATTGGGATCGTTGTCTTGAGACTGCACGATGTCGGGTGCTGCGGTGGAGGGGGTGGAGGTGTACGTTCGAGGAGAAGATCAAACTCCTCGGGACGTTTCTACTTCCCCTCTTTCTGCACGTGGCCACGGTCTTCGTTCTTCCGTCGTCCCGTCAGGCGTCTGTCAGTGCTGTCTTTTTCTGTTTTCTGTGGGGTAACCGCCTGAACCCTGTCCAGCGCAACATCGTTTGCCTGGATCGGGCACAGGGCGGTTTGGGTATGTTGCACCCCCTTGTCTTCCTGTCAGTCTTGTCTATGGCGTTTCACTTAGGTAGGATGCGGGAAGGGGGTGGGGTTTGGTGGGTGGCCTCCTATCGGGGGTGGTTCTCCCGCTTCTGGGAGCAGTGGGAGGGGGCGTCCTCGGTCCCACGTGTGCATCGGAGTGGGGAACAGGCCCCATCGTACGTTTTCACGATGGTGGGGCTCATTCGGCGGTGGGGGGTGACCGACCCGCTCGCCCAGTCCTTGGGGCGGAAAGGATTGTACCGGATGGTACTCACCTCCCACTTTCAACCACGGTGGGCCCTGCGGGACTGTCCAGCAGATGTGATGCAGCGGGGCCTTCGGCAGTTGAACTCCCCTCGGCTGCCGAAGAAGGTTCGGGATGTGGCCTGCTTGTCTTTCCACGGGCGTTTGTACGTGAGGGACAACCTCAAGTACAGGTCACAGGCCGAGCAGGTCTGTCCGAGGGCGGGGTGTGAAGGGCAGACGGAGACCATGGACCATTTCCTCCGGCAGTGCCCCTTTAACGTGGAGGCCTGCCGGTTGGTGTCCGCTGCTCTTCACCTGCGTGATCTTTCCCTCCTCACGTATGCGGAGTGGGTGTACGGGGCCTGGTCCTTTCCTCTAAGGCAGGACTCCGGGACCCTCTACCTCGTCACGGCCGTAGTACGCTACCACCTGTGGAAAGCACGCTGTCATGTCTCGACCCGGGGGTTGGTCCTGCCCCTCGACGAGGTGGTGCAGGACATTTTGGAGGAAGTGTCCAGCATGGCGCAACGCGAAAGGCGGGTGGTGGAGGCCCATCGTTGGGAGCGTCTGTGGCGTCACCTCACCCTCCGCCCCCCGTGAGGGGGAGGGTTCCCTTGGGGTTTTGTCCCTGTTAGGGCTGTGGGGTTGTTTTTTCTCCCTTTGGGGGGGGGGGGTGTGATGGCCTGTGAGGGGGAGGGGTTCCCTGGGGTTTTGTCCTTGTTAGGGAATTGGGGTTGTTTTTCTCCTGGGGGGGGGGGGTGCGCTGCTGCTGCAGCACTGAGGCGGTTTGACCACTCGTCCGCTCTCCCTCTCTCCTTGGGGGATGGATATCCCAGTCTCAGTTATGTGTAACAGCGTCCTTTTCTTTATGCATCCCGCTCTGCTGTCCGATGTTGCAGGGCAGCATGGGTTCTGTTTATTCTTTGGTTTGTATTTTTGGTTTTGTTTTTGGTGGGTTTTTGTTGGGGAAGGGCTGGATTTGCCTGTATGTTTTTGTTTTGGGGGGTGGGGTGGGGGTTTTTTGCTTTTGCTTTTGATGTATTTGCTTTGTGGGGAATGGGGATGGGGGGGGGGATGGGGGAGCTGCTGCTCCCTCTGAGGGGTGGGGGTGGGGATGGGGCTTGGTGTATGGACATGGCTCTGGACAATGTTTGGACTGGTGTGGGTTGTTGTGGGGGGAGGAGGGGTTTGGGCATGGACATGGACATTGTTTGGACTTATATGGGGGGTTGTGGGGGGTTGCGATGGACATGGACATTACCTAGGACTACTGTGGGTTGTTGCTGGGGGGGGTGGGCACGTGTGCTGGTTGCTGGGCTTGGCGGTAGGTTTGGGGAGGTGGGTCACGGGGGGGTTTGATACGTGTTTGTGCTATGTCGGGGTGGGTGGGGGTTTTGGGGGGTATGGGTCTTGTTTGGGTTGCCTGTTTTTGATTTTTGTATGTCTTTTTGTTGCTTGTCTATAATAAACAAAATTTCCACATGGACCAGGTAGCCAGGATTTTTCGAATTTGGGGAACCCCGGACATAGACTTCTTTGCAAGTCTGTGGAATGCCAAACTTCTCCGGTTCTGTTCCAGAATTCCGTGTCAGGGAGTTCAGGCCAAGGATGCCTTCCTTCTTCACTGGGGTCAAGACTTCCTTTATGCCTTTCCACCCATTCCCCTAATTCCCAAAATGATTTTCAAGCTTCAGAGAGACCGAGGTTGCATGATCCTCATAGCACCACATTGGCCACGCCAAGTGTGGTACCCTCTACTTCTGCATCTCTCTCAAGCTCCCTCCCTGGAATTGGGCTCTGCACCAGATCTTCTATCCCAGAAAGACGGAACGTTGTGGCACCCAAACCCCCAGTCTCTCCATCTCAGGGCCTGGTTGCTGAAGGCCTAGACCTTCAAGTTTTTCATCTCTCTCAGCAAGTCAGAGATATTCTTCATGCTTCTAGAAAACCTTCCACTAGACGTTCTTTTTCTGTCATCATGTTTCTATGTTTCTATGAGTGATATGCGGAAATATTTCTTTACGGAAAGAGTAGTGGATCCGTGGAATAGTCTCCCAGTGGAGGTGGTAGAGATGAGGACAGTAACTGAATTCAAAAAAGCATGGGACCAACACAGAGGATCTCTAAAGGTAAAAAGTGGACTGTTGTAGTTGTTGTTATGGAAGGACAGACTAGATAGGCCTTGTGGTCTTTTTCTGTTATCATGTTTCTATGTTTCTATTGTGATACAGCGGACCCTCTTCTGGAGAGAAAAATAGTTTTGAAGTCTGAAATAAAAAGAAATTGCCTGCAATTTCCAGAGGATTCACCTAGAGGGAGCAGGAGAGGTAGGACAGAGACCACAGAACCACGCCCTAGTGGGCAGGACTCATGTTCCAAAAGCACACATTTAAGAGGAAGCAAGCAAGAGACAGGAGGAAGCTTATCTGCTAGGAGCTTACCGGCAAGAAGCTCAGCTTCTAAAACCTCGTCTGCTTGGAGAGCTACTACTCAGGGAGCTGTGGAAAGATCACCCTCACCAGTTGGGAGAGACCAAGCGAATGCGTATTCCAGAGAAGGACCAAAGAGATGCTATGAAGGTACTAGCCCAAGAGTGGGATCTTGGCCGCAAGCAAGCCTGAGTAAAAGGACAGGCTGGGGAAGGAGAACCAGTCCTGTAAGAGAGAGGACAGGCCGAGAAGGCCGAAGCCAAGCCAGACCGGGCCCTGAAGCCCATAAGAGAACAGGCCTTAAAGGCCAGAGGAGGAAAGACTGGGAGAGCAGGAGGAATATACCTGAGAGCACTGATGCTGAAGGCAGTAGCCAAGGTAGGCCTCCAGCCTCACCCCAGAGAACCAAACGGAAACCTAAAGGTAAAGCTTTTAACCTTTGTTATTGTGTGCCTGAAATCAAGCTAAGAGAAGAATCCTGGGAAGGTGGTTCTCCTTATCTAAAACAAGAGCCAAAGCAAAAGCTAAAAGATAGTTTGAGCGAGAATAGAACTTTTAGAGGAAAACCTTATAGAGAGAATGTTTTTAAACCTCTAGAGCAAGAAATGCCATTTTGGTATTCCACCAAGCTGAACTAGGGTTGCCAACTGGCCGGTTTTCAGCCGGCCTGGCCGGTTTTTCCACGGCCAGGCCGGCTGCCGGCGCAGAGGCAAAACCGGCCCTTTAAAAGCCGTTTTTTTTGCTCTGGCCGCAAGATCGGGAGCGGCCAGAGCAAAAAAAACCCGGCTTTTCTCCGCTTCAGAGGGAGCCGGGGAAGTCCGCGCGAGGCCCCGGCTCCCTCTGAACAGCCACCAGCGTGAAGAGCCTTTACCTTCACGCTGGCTGCTGTTCCTGTGAAGCCGCGAATGCTGGGAAAGGTTAAAGGTTTGCCTTTTAACCTTTCCCAGCATTCGAGGCTTCACAGGAACAGCCGCCAGCGTGAAGGAAAAGGCTTTTCACGCTGGTGGCTGTTCAGAAGGAGCCGGGGCCTCGCGCGGGCTTCCCCGGCTACCTCTGAAGCCTCAGACAGCCGCGATGCTGGTCGGGGGGGAGGGGCAAGGACTGCATTGGCTGTGATGGGGGGGACCTGGACTGGAAAAGGGCTAAGGGGGGGGACTGGGACTGGAAAAGGCATAATGGGGGGACTTGGACTGGAAAAGGGCTAAGGGGGGGGACTTGGACGGGAAAAGGGCTAAGGGGGGGACATGGAATGGAAAAGGGGAAAAGGGGGGGGACATGGAAAGGAAAAGGGCAAAGGGGGGGACCAGGACTGGAAAAGGGCTAAGGGGGGGGGACTTGGACTGGAAAAGGGCTAAAGGGGGGGGACTTGGACTGGAAAAGGGCTAAGGGGGGGGGACTTGGACTGGAAAAGGGCTAAGGGGGGGACTTGGACTGGAAATAGGCTGTGATGGGGGGGGGGACCTGGACTGAAAAAGGTATATGGTGGGGGGACATGGACTGTAAAGGGGTTGTGATGGGTGGAGGGGACCTGGACCAGAAAAGGGCTATGGGGGGGGGGGGGAAACTTGGACTGGAAATAGGCTGTGATGGGGGGGGGGACCTGGACTGTAAAAGGGTTATGGGGGGGGGACATGGACACGAAATGGGTGGAGATGGGGGTGGAGGGGACCTGGACTGGAAAAGGGCTAGGGGGGGGGGAACTTGGACTGGAAATGGGCTATGGTGGAGGAAGGGGGATCTTGGACTGGAAATAGGCTGTGATTAGGGGGGCTAGGACTGCAAATGGGCTGTGATGGTGCGGGGGGACTCGGACTGCAAATGGGCTGTGATGGTGCGGGGGGACTCGGACTGCAAATGGGCTGTGATGGTGGGGGGGGGGCTAGGACTGGAAATAGGCTGTGATGGGGGACTTGGACTGGAAATGGGCTGTGATTGGGGGGGGGGGAGCTAGGACTGGAAATGGCCTGTGATGTGAGGGCTAGCACTGGAAATGGGCTGATGAAGAGCTGGAATAGGACTGGAAATGGGCTGATGTGGGGCATGGGAGAATGGGACTAGAAGGGAGTGGATGCTGGGTGGGCCTAGAACTATAAGGGAATTGATTTGGGGGGAGGACTAGAATGGATGGGGAATGAGAATGGAGAGGGGAAAAAATATTTTGTGTGGAAGAAAAGTCTATGATGGGCCGGTATTGGGAGAGTAAGAGGGGCTTGAGAATGGAAGGGTGAAATTTAAACGGATGATAAAGGAATAAGGAAAGAATTGGGGGAAAGAGCAAAAGGGAAACAATCAGTATGTTAAAGCAGAAATAGAGAGAGAATGGAAAACATCTAAAAGAGAAGAAAGGACAATGGATAGCTCGCAGAAGACACGAAGAAACCAGAAGAAAGTGACTGGAGCAATTGCAACTGAAAAATAAAACGCCCAAACAGAAGGTAGAAAAATACTTTTTATTTTGAATTTATTAACTGGAATATGTCTGGTCTGGGAAGTGTGTATTGCTAACATCTTTGCGTTTTTGTTTAGTGCAAGAGGAAATTACTTTATAGTTTTATTTCTCCAGTGTTGTACATTTCATGTTTGGATTTTGGGGTTCCCAGTTTAATTATTATCTGACCAAGGAAGTTAGCCTACACGTATCCTCGGTAATTTTTGTGGGTGGGGCTGGGGGCGGGGCAGGGGTGGGACTAGGGGCGGAGAATGGGTGGAGCATGGCGAGCCACAGGTGTCGGGTTTTTCTCGGTGAAAAAGTTGGCAACCCTAAGCTGAACCGTGGGCCCAAACAAACTGCCAAGCCTTGGGAAGCAGTGAGACAAACTCACATGAAGGACACTTACCTTGATCCCTCAGAGCAGTCAGAGGAGGCCATGCAGGTGGAATCTGTGCAGGAGGACATTGATAGTCCTATGGAATGTATATACTGTGCTGGAAGTGATATAGAAGCGTTCCAGAGCTCATTGAGTGAATGAAGTAATTTGCTATTGGATGTTTTTGACACTGTGAAGTTAACAGTTTTTGGTTATTCCATCTCTTACTTTCAAAATCTGCTGTAAAGACTTGTTTTGCTACGTACCGGAGTGTTTATCCTATGTTATGAACCCTTAGTGCTAAAAGGGGAAAATAAAGCCTTTTTCTTTTCCCTCCACTTTCGTGCAAGACTGTAGTCTCTTTGGGAGTTGGCAACGAGGCTGGCACAAGGCTCTGGCCCTTGACCCTCGCACCTGGCCAACCCTGATCACAAACATCTTGGTGACCCCCGGTCCCAGCCCTTCGGTGGAACCACTACGCCGCCACCAGGGGGTGCTGTGCGACCGGGGCGCGTCACACTATGTTTATTTATTTCTTATTTTTATTTTATTTTTACTTCTTATATACCGCACTCTTTTAATCAGTGCGGTTTACATATGAACAAATTTAAACGCAATGATACATTCAGCATTGGTTTTTTACAATGAACAGGGTACAAAAACTTGGCGTTCAACAAGGTTAACTATAAATAAACATGGAGGTAAAACAGAGTTAGCTATATACATGGTATTTTGGATAATTACAAGGTAGTGGTAAATAAATTAAAATAACGTAGTGGTGGAAAATTAAATTACAAGTACAGTATAAATACGGTATGTGTAGAGTATGCAAGTATGGACCATAATAATCCCGCTTTGACCCAGTGAAAAGCGGGATATAAATGCAGTTAAATAAATAAATAAAATAATGATTAACCATTTTCTACCGGGGTCAAGTGGGAAAGGCTAGCATGAGGGCTATGTTCGTTCGGAGAAGTTTCAGGGTAGTATGTTAGGAACAAATGATATTTTAAGGCTTTTCTGAACGTCATTAGACTTGTGAAGGCTCTGATTTCGGGTGGAAGGGCATTCCAGGCTTTGGGCGCAAACAGTGAGAAGGCTATAGAGGCTGTTGATTTGGAGCATTTTGTAAGGAGTTTCGGAAGGTCGATGGAATTCAATGTAATAGATCTCCTGGATCTGTTTGCTGGAGTGACATGTATCATATTGCTGATAGGCGATAGATATGGGCTCTTTGAGGCTTTAAAAGTCATGACCAGGGTTTTATATAGGGTTCTGGCCTGGAGGGGTAACCAGTGTAGGCTTTTCAGTATTGGAGTTATGTGCTCTGAGCGTGGGGCACCAACGAGAATTCTCGCGGCTGCATTCATGGCTAGACGAAGGGGGTTTGTAGAAGATTGCGGGAGACCATGTAGAATGATATTGGCAAAATCCAGGTGAGGTAATACCAGGGCTTGGAAAATAGTGGGGAAGTCGGAGTAGTCAAGTAGGGGTCGGAGATTACGTAGGGATCGAATCTTGTGGTAGATTGCGTTCATTGTTTTCTTGATGTGTGCTGACATATCAAGCCGCTGGTCTAATGTAATCCCTAAGTATCGGATTGTGGGTTGTGCCTTCAGCTCAATGTTGTTTACTTGTAATGCTTTCAAATGGAAAAGATTTACCATTTGGTGTTCAGAGAAGGGTCTTAACCCTCTTGCAATACCTCTGAATTCTTTACTAGAGTATCTTCTGCATCTATCCCATGCAGGCCTTAAAACGAATTCAGTAAGAGTCCATTTGAGTGCTATTGCAGTGTCCCTCAAACCTCTCAATGGACAACCTATTTCCTCTCATCCTCTTATAGCAAGATTCATGAGAGGCCTTCTTTTAACTAAACCTCCCATTAGACCACCTCCAGTGGCATGGGACTTAAATCTGGTTCTTGGCCAGCTTATGAAGCCACCCTTTGAACCTTTAGCCACCACCTCCTTGAAATTTCTTTCTTGGAAGGTTATCTTTCTCATTGCAGTCACCTCAGCACGTCGCATCAGTGAGTTGCAAGCCTTGGTGGCTAATCTTCCTTATACAAGGTTCCATCATGATAAGGTAGTCCTCAGGACCAATCCACACTTTATGCCCAAAGTGGTCTCGCCTTTTCATCTGAACCAAGAGGTATACTTACCTGTCTTTTTTCCGGGACCTCATGCATCAAGTGCAGAGAGGAATCTTCATACTTTGGATTGTAAAAGAGCTCTCGCCTTTTAGTTACAAAGAACACAGCAACATAGAAAGTCTTCTCAACACTTTGTTGCTTTTGATCCTTCCCATTTAGGACTTCCAGTTTCTAAGAGAACATTGTCCAACTGGATTGCTCAGTGTATTTCTTTCGCCTACCAGAGTAGGAACCTTTCTTGGAAGGCCATGTCACAGCTCACAATGTGAGGGCCATGGCAGCCTCAATGGCTCATCTAAACTCTGTGTCCATCGACCAAATCTGTCGAGCGGCCACCTGGGCCTCGGTTCATACCTTCACAGCCCATTACTGTTTGGACAAGGACTCCCGCCGGGATGCCTCGTTTGGTCAGGCTGTTCTCAAACACCTGTTCCATTCCTAATCAACTCCTACCCACCTACCCTGGTTGGATGCCAGAGATCCATGGGGGGAGGTGAAGCCCTTTTCAAGGACACACAACTCTGGGGTCTCTCCCTGGCATCTGCAGCTAGGGAGTCCCCATATGTGAAGACTCATTCCTGCTTGTTCCTGGAGATAGCACAGTTACTTACCTGTAACAGGTGATCTCTGGGAACAGCAGGAATGTCTTCACAACCCACCCACCTCCCCTAGGAGTTGTATCTCTCTATCTATCTTTCCTTCCCTCTCTCTCTCTCTTTGTCTCAGCTTTAAAACGCGAACTGGAGAGAGGCGGTTGGGAAAGGCGGGAAGGCAGCACGCAGGTGCTGTGGGATGCTCCCAAAAGCTTTCTTATTGGACGCTGGGGAGCGTTCCCGCGCAGGCTCCTTCGGTACCAACGATACCCATATGTGAGACTTATTCCTGCTGTTCCCAGAGATCACCTGTTACAGGTAAGTAACTGTGCTTAAGGTTAAATCCATAATCTTTAAAGGTTTACTTAAGTCACTATGTATAAGGTTATAGTTGGTTATTTGAACTGCCTTGAAATACTTTGGTGAACACTGTATTATAGTTTGCACTTCTAACCTTGGGTATTTTAATAAAAGGAAATGTGTCAATGAGCAGTATAAATTCCTTTTATCCTATGTTGCTGTTTCAACCTTCTTGCTTGAATCACTTATCCTACTACTGGTTGTTATATTGCTATTATTATCAACCCAATACTTGGTATTTATACGTGTAAATAAATTGTTATCACTATTTAAGCCAGCCTTGTTCACAGCAGTGTTTTTGAAAGGTTCTCTTGGTGTGAAAGAAGGGAAATCCTGCCCGCTAACACCCTTCTTCCCCAGGTGGAGCCACCAGGCGCCAAATTGACAAGGACCAACAGAGCCTGTCTGCAGTCCCAGACCCAGAAGCACACCCAGCACCCAAGGGGGCACTACACATATTTTTGCCTTCCCCACATGAGGGCTGGGAAGTGGTTGTCAGCTCCTCTGGATCATCAAGGATTAGAGGCTCCTATGGGGGAGGGGGCCAGGAAGCTTCCGGTTCGAGACAGTGGGCTCCAGCGTGCAGTGCTTGTCTATACTCGCTGTGCACATCTCATCTGTAATCCACTGTCCGGGGCTGCAGCTACCCTTCTCTCATCTCGGATTTAAGTTCACGTCTCCTTAAATATTCATATGTCTGGTTTTGATTGACGCATGATTCTTGGAGATATACTTTGTGCTTCCTACTGTTATTTGTGCATCTGCCACTTGTTTTTTCTTGGTTGCTGATCTAATTCTTTAAAAAGATTTCTCTCTTGTTTTGCAAATTCTGTTGCATCCTTTCCCATGTGTACTGAGGCAGGACCAACCAAGCTAGAAATGTACCAAATCAGGGCTCCCGCTGTTCCAGCCACGTGCAGTAAGTCACACTTCTCGAGCTTCCTGGAAGCCCAGTGATGGTACTGGTGGCTCTTCTGTACCTTTGTCCTGTGCAGCCACAACGCTCGCACAGCCCTCGATACGGGCCCGACTGGTACATTCTTATTCATTCCTTCTATTCTTCAGAATGTGTGTCTAAGTTGAATGACAGAGACCAGATCCGGACATTTAGCTTCACATGTCAACACTTTTTTGCTTATTTGGGTCTGTTAATGCTCTTGAGTAAACCTGGAGTCCTACGCTAGTAGTTCTTTGTGTATAATCTAGTTCTATGGATCTACTTTATTGACATACAGTACAGTGATTCCTTACAGATTACCTTATGGGTGTGGAGGGGTTTTCTTGTTTGTACATGCAGTTTTTTCTGAGGCCAGTCTATATTTCCAAAGCCGTAAGAGTGGCCGGGAATTGGTAGCTGATTAATGGCTTGTATCTTATTTCGTACCCTTTTTCTTCATCACTTTTATGAGGCAGGAAATCTGACAGCTTGTCCACCTTCTCTCTGATTGGTCAAACCTGCTTTCACTGGTGCCAGAAGTGCTGTCCTAAGCCGCTAGTCACTTCAAGGCCCCAAAATTCCAAGGACAGGGCCCCTCAGGCAGGACTGTACCAAGGGCTGTGCGAGCAGTGCGGCCACACACAAGGGGGCATTGATATCATCGCTGGACTTCCAGGAAGCTCAAAATGAGCGAGCTACTGAACGTGGCTGAGTGCAGGGTGGGCGCCAGATTAATTAGTGGCACAGGGCGCATTTCTACCTTGGTACAGGCCTGCCCTCAGACACTCAGCTAGGCATCGCTGCAGCTTCCAGAAGGGGCAGTCCTGCTCCTGGACCATCTGGGTTGCCTATTCGCTTCGGTTCTTGCTATCTTCATCCCCAGGATCTGATATCTTTCCTGGAAAGGTTCTACTACTAATAATCATTTGTATAGCAGTACTAGGCATATGCAGAGCTAAATACATACACATAAGAGAGAGTCCCTGTTCCACAGAACTTGCAAACTGTTAAAACTGACAACAGAACAAAGAGCGGACTAGGGTAATTCTTAAAGACAAAAGATTAAAACACATATGGGTGCAGAGAGGAGAATAAGGGGCTCAGGATCCAAAAGCAGCCTCGAAAAGATGAGTTTTTAGCCTGAATTTAAATAGAACCATCCTGACATACTGACCACCGTGGTATTTAAATATCAGCTCGCTATTCACTGATAATATCTGGATAGTGACTGCTACTGAATATCTGGTTTATGTGGCCACTATCTGAATAATTGTGGCGCTGAGCCGGTAGTGACAATTTTCCGCCACCATCCCTTAAGTTATCTGGATAAGAACTTAGGCAACTTTCTCTGTGGCTCAGCTTCCCTGGCGATCTCATCCGGAAAGTGACTGAAAATCGCTATTATGCGGATAGTGCTATCAAACATCTCTCTCTCTGCATTTATCCGGATAGCTGGCTATTCAAATATGAGCTTTCTAAAAGCCAGTTCTTAATAGTTACAACTATAAATAATTACAAATAACCAATACAAATGATATCCAGTTATGCGTCCTTAAAGGATTGTTGTGGGAAGATCATGATTGTTGAGTTTCAGTATCAGAAACTTGGTTGGTGTGGATGAAAGTTAATTAAAAGGGGGGTACAAAACTGAAGGGTCACCAAGGTCACCCAGCAACCTTGCGCTGGCCCTGTCTTTGGAGACCTGTGATGCATGCCCCTGTTTTTAACTTCCTGCCTGGCCAGGGTACAGTGGACCCCTTTACTCAGTGCAGCACTGCTTCCTGTTAGAAACTAAGATTTATGCAGCGGGGAAAAAATAGCTAGCTATAATTTCTGAGTTCCTCACATAAATACAGGCAATAAACAGGCAATTAGTGCCTCGTTAAACACTGTCTTACAACATTTTTTGTAAGCTGCTTAAAAAATGGTTTAAACTAAATAAAAAAAATGAAGACATTTAAGTCTATTGAGGCTTACATGAATGGACTCCAGGTAGATGTTAAGGCACACATTGAGGGGGTTAAGTGAATATAGATATTATAATACTGTTTTGTCCCATAATTGTGTTTGTATTGTTTGCAGTGTATTGCTGCAAATTGTGAGTTAGGGCAAACGGCTTCATGCTTGTTTGTAATCTCTGCTCCTATTGGTTTAATAGGTGCATGTGACCCACTCCCTCCAGTCTCCTTAATACCTGCCTGGCGTCATGCCTTACCACAACGTATAATCTGTGATCCCACTGGGCTATTGCAGCACCCACTGGCCATCAGGGGAATTTCCCTACAGCCCTCCCTGCAGTATAGACTCTCCATTTTGGGAGAGGGAGCAAAGCTCCACAGCCCTCTCCTTTTATTTCTTCCCCTTAAATTTGCATCACCCATTTATCAATTCAAATCCACAATCTTCTAATTTAATTTTACTCACATCCATCTATATTTTATATGTCCCGTTTCACCATTTTCTCAACATTTCAATCTGCTCCAGTTTGTATCCAGCCATTCAGACAACTCCATAATCCATGCTCAGTCATTCTTCAGACAGATCCAGCCTGCTGCATGTCTACTAGCACTGTCACTACAACTAATCATTTATATAGCGCTACAAAGTGGTGAAGAAGAGAGTGAGGGGCATCAGGATCCAAAAACAGGAGTGTACTACCTCGTGATTCAGCTTTCACGGTAAGATTTTCATAAGAACATAAGAAATGTGAGATTGGGTCAGACCAAGGTCCATCAAACATAGAAACATGACGGCAGAAAAAGACCACATGGCCTATCTAGTCTGTCCTTCCATATCAACCACTACAACATTCCCCTTTTTCCTTTAGAGATCCTCTGTGTTTGTCCCATGCTTTTTTGAATTCAGTTACTGTCCTCATCTCTACCACCTCCACTGGGAGACTATTCCATGGATCCACTACTCTTTCCGTAAAGAAATATTTCCGCATATCACTCCTGAATTTTTATTTATTTATTTTATTTATTTAACAATCTCTTATATACCGCAGCTTCCTAAGATCAGCTGCGGTTCACAAATAACAACAGGCAACAAATCATGGATTTGTTTTACATATAACGTCATATAACTATAACCAATGTACAGTAAACAGAAATGTTGAACAGATAGCACTGAACAGTGCAACACTATATACATTATGTACATTAACATTATATTATTAAATACATATACAAGTTATGTGGGATATAATCATTATGAGTAGTACAGATGCAGATAGGGCAGGTTTTCTTCTTTTCTGAATCTATCTCCCTTCACCCTCATCCCATGTCCCCTCGTAGCAGAACTTGCTTTCAATTGAAAGAGGCTCTCCCCCTGTGTATTTATGCCACGGAGGTATTTAAACATATCAATCATACCACCTCTATCCCGCCTTTCCTCTAAGGCAGTGGTTCTGAACCAGTCCTCCTTGAACCCCTAGGCCAGTCGGGTGTTCAGGATAGCCCTAATGAATATGAATGATATATATATGCATTAGAGATATCTTGCCAACCTGACTGGTTTGTGGCCCTCTAGGGCTGGATTTGGAAACCCCTGCCTTACACCTCTGTCATTTAAGATTGTGAGTGTGCAAGGTGCAGATGCCCTAGACATCAAAAGGGTAGATAGAATGTGCCACATACCTCCTCTTTTCTCACCACCACCAAAAAGTTGTCTAATAGACAATATTTTGGTGGTGGTGAGAAGCAAAGAGGTATGTGACACATTCTATCTAACCTTTTTGATGTCTTGGAGACATATTCATTAGGGCTATCCTGAACACCCGACTGGCCTAGGGGTTCAAGGAGGACTGGTTCAGAACCACTGCTCTAAGGTGTACATATTAAGCTCCTTCAGTCTGTCCTCATATGCTTAATAATGAAGACCACTAACCATTTTAGTAGCCACCTGCTGTACTGACTCCAGCCTGTTTATATCTTTTTGAAGGTGCGGTCTCCAGAATTGCACATAATACTCCAAATGAGGTTGCACCAAAGACTTATACAGAGGCATTATCACCTCCTTTCTTCTGCTGGCCATTCCTCTCCCTATGCACCCAAGCATCCTTCTAGTTTTCACCATCGTCTTTTCTACCTGTGTAGGTTCTTTAAGATCATCAGACACAATCACGCCTAGGTTCTGTTCTTTCGTGGACAGAAGTATATCACCACCTACACTGTACTCTGTGATCTCTTTTATTTCATGAAGGCATCCCTCTTTTTCTTCACTTTCTCAGCGTCCTCTTGAGAACCATAGCAGCCTCCTTTTCCCTTTCCCGTTATTTACCATTCTAACAAAAAGGTTGGTTGCCCTTAAAATATCCCCTTTCAGTTTTGACCACTGTTTTTCTACATCCTCCAGCTCTTCCCATCCCGCTAACAACTCCTTGAGGTATTGGCCCATCTTTGTAAAGTTAGTAGTCCTAACATCCAAGACCCTCACTTTTGAATGGATTTTATCAGCCCTAGTCCTAATACTGAACCACACCATCTGGTATCACTGGATGGGAGATGATCATCAGAAACACTTTCCCCATTGTAAACACCAAGTCCAGTAAGGCCCCTTCATGTGTGCGTTCTTTTACCAGTTGCCTGAATAGTTCTTACTGTAAAGAATCCAGGATCTCCTTACTTCTAGATGACACCAGAGCAGGGATGCTCCAATCAACATCTTGACTCCACGCAAAAAATTGGTCTGCTTCTGAACGTTAACCTTCCAGTAAAATAGCACTGATACGTTCAATGTAACATAATGGGAATATTCCCATATAGTAATGTTCTTATCTCTTCCTGTTCAACAGAAAAACTTTGCACTAAGCACTCAAACTTTTTTCTCAAACTCTACCGGGAGGTCTCAGACTCACTAGAGCACCAATTCCATAGGCTAAACTGCCAACACGGAAATGTATGTCCTTAATCGCATCAACGACCTCCACAGTAGCCAGCTCCTGCCCATAAGTTTAGCAAAGATGATTTTAATCGTGAAGAATCCCTCCGTACATATAGCTCAAAAATATGACATAATAAATATCAAATGTCTCGGGTGATTCTCCTCTCGATTCCTCCAATAGCGCTAAACCAAATGGCTGAGTGCTATACCATCAAATGATCCCGACGCCTCCCCCTAGCGCCTTCATAGCGTTTCTCCTATTCGGGTTCTTCAGAGGATCTAATGTGGATCCTGTGAACAAACAGAATGGAGCAAAGAATCATTCCCAACCCAACACTACCGACATAACTTTCCAAACTCTATGTGCTAAACAAGACCTAAAATGTGAAAATACTCACAAAAATGCTGCCCACGTCCAAAATAAAATATTTCCTCTTATCTCAAATGCATTACTACTTGCAAAAGTGAAAAGATGCCGCGCATGCGTTCTACAACCAACAAGGTGGTATTTAAAGGTAAAATGCTGACATGATGTAACTAACTCCTCCCCCACTAATTCAGCTCCGAATTCAGGCGTCCATCATGCTGACATGATGTAGCTAACTCCTCCCCCACTAATTCAACTCCGAATTCAGACGTCCAACAGGAAGGGCTAGGCAGCATAAACCAGTGTCTTAGAACCTAACATACATCAACATAGATATTCAAAACTCGGATATCGATGGTTATAAACAGGCTGACCATTCTATCATGGCATTTAACCCGTTCGGTACTACAGTGTCCAATTTATAGATCCACCGCTGTTCCCTCTGAGTCAACACTTGATCATGTGTTCTACCCCCACTCCCATGTTCTACTTGATCGATACAAAAACACACCAACTGGTCAAAACAGCGCCCTTCTTCAAGGCAATGTTGAACTAAGGGGGCCTCCACTATTTTACACCGCAATCTGCTCCGATGTTCCCTCATGCACACCCTAAAGGTGCGTATTGTTTTACCTATATAAAAAAGATTACACGGGCACTTCACCACATAAACTACCCCCATCGAGTCACATGACGTTGAGGATAAAATAGTGTAATCGATCTGGTGATATTGAAACACTGTCGTTTCTAGAGTAATCGCACATATGTCACACACCCCGCAGCATCTATGCCCCCTCTCCCCTACCGCTTCCTCTACCCTAGGTAAGGTCATGGGACTCAAATGTTCCTTCAAATTACGGTGCCTTTGCCAAACGCACCGCAATTTCTTCCCTGCCAAACCCGGTACAGTGGTCAAAACATTCTTATGTTTCTGTAGACTACGCTGTATGTCTCCACTTAACGGAGAAAACTTTGTTATTAAATTCACACTCTCAGCTTCATCAGTCGTCTTATGATTTGACGGGATAAGAAGCAAGTCCCAATTATTATAAAGGGCCCTTCGATACGCTCTTTTTACTACATGGCAAGGATAACCCCGTTCAAGAAAATTTATCTTCAACTGTCATGCCTGCTGCCTAAATTCACCATCACTCGAACAGTTCCTCTGAAAACGAAGAAATTGTGAGAACGGTAGCCCCTCTTTCAAGGGACGGGGGTGGGCACTACGGTAGTGAAGAAGCGTGTTTCTGTCGGTGGGTTTCCTAAATATAGATGTCTCCCAATGTCCCCTCCCTCTGGTGATACTGACATCTAAGTAGGTCATTATATCGCTATGATAAACGAACGTAAATTTAATGTTGTCATCTAATTGATTGACCCACTGAAAAAAAAGAGAGTAATGCCTGTTCTGATCCTTGCCAAAGCAAGAAAACATCATCTATATACCTCTTCCATGTTATAATATTAGAGATAAACGGGGAACCACCTAACCACCGATCCTCAAAATTGGCCATATAAAAATTAGCTATTGAAGGGGCGCAAGAGGCTCCCATAGCCACCCCCGAAATCTGTCTATACAAGTCTCCCTCGAAAGAAAAATAGTTATCATGTATTGCTAATTTTGCCAATTCCATTAGAAATTCAACCATACGCTCGGAGAGATCTCCTCTAGTCAACAGAGTAGCCCACACTACCTCCAAGGCCGCCCTCTGAGGGATATATATATGAAACTATATCCATCGTGACAAGAAAAACCCCTGTATTGTCCGCCCAACTGTCTAGATCCCACAAAACACACAAAAAGTTGGTGGTATCCCTTAAATATGCAGGGATCCTAACTAACAGCGGACGCAGAAACGAATCTACAAAAGTGGATAATGGCTCAAGCAGACTGCCCCTGGTCGATACAATAGGTCTCCCAGGGGGTCGGACTAGATCTTTATGTATTTTCGGCACAAGATAAAACTTGGCCACTGAAGGGGAAACGACATTTAAATAACTAAATTCTTTCTTAGAGATCAATTTATTTGATAAGGCCAGTGATGTTAATTCTTTAATGTGATTCTGTAAAACAGGCCCCGGGTCGGTCAATAATCTCTCATAGGTGGTAATCAATCAACATCTGGCATATTGAAATCCCCTATCAGTAGCACGTCCCCTTTCCTGGCAATGCTGCATATGTCTTCTATTAAATCTCCATACATGTCTTCTCCCTGTGATGGAGGTCTGTATATCACGCCAATGCATATGGATTTCCCTTTCCCCTCTTCCTAGTTTAACCCACAGTGCCTCCTCTCTCCCTTTTAAGCCCTATATTTCCATAGTTTTAAGATTATTTTTTACATATAGTGCCACTCCATCTCCAGTTCTTCAAATCCTTTCCTTTCTGAATAACGTATAGTCTGGTATACTTATATCCTAGTCATGGTTGTCCATGAACCATGTCTGTGTAACCTCCACTAAATCCAAGTCAACCTCTCCCATTGAAGCCTCAACATCTGGGATCTTATTTCCAATGCTACGGACATTTATAGACACTGCTTTCCAGATATTGTCCCTCTTACCTATTTCTATAAAGGTATTTAATGTTTCACTTACCTGGGGGCTTTCTTCACCCATCCCCAAGAAATCTAGTTTAAAGTACTCTTCAGTAGATTAGCCAGTCTGCTACTGAAGACATGTCAACCCTTCTTGGACAGATGGACACCATCTCTGCTCTGCAACCCTTGGAACAGCATCCTATGGTCCAGGAAACCAAAACACTCTCGATGACACCATCCTGGCAGCCAAGCACTCATCTCCAGGATGCAAGCTTCTCTGTCTTGGCCTTTACCCTCAACAGGTAAGATTGAAGAGAACACCACCTGTGCCCCTATCTGCTTCACCCTCTGTCCCAGAGCCATGAAGTCACTCTTGAAATGCTCAGAGAGATACTTGGCAGTATCATTTGTGCCGACATGAATGAGCAACATCAGGTAATAGTCAGTAGGCTTGATAAGTCTCAACAAACTCTTCATAACATCTTGGATTTTGGCACTTGGCAGACAGCACACCTCTCTGGACATCGTCTGGTTGGCAGATGGATGCCTCAGTACCCCTTAGTACAGTAAACAGTTGGATTGTAAGAGATTGGATTTTTTTCTTGGATGTGATATGTTGTGTTGTATCAGGAAATGCGGCATGAGCACAGGACAAATACCCCTTACATATTCATTCAGGAAACTGAATGTGGATGTGCACCTTTAAACATCTTTTAGCTTCACAGAAGTATTCCTCCTCTTAACTTATTCTATTTTTAGTGATTTGACATGGGGAACGGGAGGGAGAATTATATTTCAGTCTGCAGGAACCAGTATGGCACTGGACAGTTGAGAATCTTTCAGATCTTGTTTTGAAGACTAGAGTTTTCTGGGTTCACAATGGAATGTTATCTTTTATGGACGTAAATATTAAGGGGGTTATTTTAGACGCCCTATTCACATTTTGCACGTGGATCTACTGGCATAGAAATGTGCCTACTACTTACATGTGCAAACAGCGGTTTTAGAAAGAGCCAAATTTGCATGTCCAAGCTACATGGAGGTGTGTCAAGGGTGTGGCCCTGGTGGGGCAAAAAAAAAAATGCACACATATCTCCAACTTCACGTAGGGAATATACGTTTGCAGCCGCAAGCGACCATGTCCAAATTTATACCTGTTCCCTGGCACGAACAGGCATTTCAAAAGTACTCGGTTCCATTAACCCTCCCACTTGAAAAGGGGGTAAACATTCAGCTTCTACTGGGGTGATAATTTAAGGAGGGGTTGATTTTTGTTATGTTTCTTTTTGTTTTGCTGTGCACACAAATTCATTGTTTATAGATACATCAATTTTATGCATGCAAACAATAGTTTATCTGAATAAGCGAAGGTAAAAAATGTGTACGCCTATTTATTTATATTACAGAGCAATATGATACGTCAGTAATGTACACCTTAGAACAGCACAGTAGAACATCCATATAACATATGATACAATGTCAACAGAATACAAATGATATATTATAATAGGCTGAATGGTAGAATACTCATATAACATAACCAGGATACTCACACTGTTAGCATACTAATAGGCGGCAGAAGGGAAAGCTACAGTTGGGACATACAGACAGACGAGTAGGACAAAGGCATAGAGATAAAAATGGGTAGCTAGATTGAGGGTAAATTATATTGCGAATAGTCTGGAAAATGTACTTAAATAAAGTTATCTGGTGTCTGCCAGGCCCACAGCTGACAGGATTTGGGCCGCAATGGTGCCTCAGGGGAAGGCCGCTGTGAATCGCGGCAGCGAGAGAGCTGCAGTGGAAGCCCACATGGGTTTTTCTTTTTTTTAATGAAGTAGGGATGCGGCCATGGTGTTTTGCGGTGTTGAGGTGGTGTTTGGGCCTGGCTGGAAGGCCTCCTGGGCTGATAAGAAGCATCGTGAGGGAGCCGGGGTCTGGAGCTGCACGCGTGGGTGAGCCGCAATGAAACTGACCAAACCGGAGCTGTGCTTGGTTGAGCTCCGGCTGTTCAAAAAGGCCACAGCATCAAAAATTTAAGGTAAAAAAAAAAAGAAAGAAGTGGGGACCTGAGGTTATAAGAACATAAGAACATGCTGGAAATGAGAGACAAAGAAGAAATGGTGTTGCATTTATAATAAAGAAGAAACTTGCAAGAACTGTAATGAAATACAATGCAGTCAGCGAACGCTTAATCTCTATTCGTCTACGAGGATTGCCTATCAACACAACTATAATTCAAGTATATGCCCCAACAACAGCTGCTGAAGAGAATGAAATTGAAGAGTTCTATGAACAAGTACAAGCTGAAATTGACAGAACATGCAAACAGGATATCCTGATAGTCATGGGTGATTGGAACGCAAAGGTTGGCAACAAAGAAGAAGGCAAAGTAATTGGAAAATATGGACTTGGCAACAGAAATGAAGCTGGAGAAAGACTGATAGAATTCTGCAAGACCAATGATCTATTCATCTCAAACACCTTCTTCCAGCAACACAAGCGGCGACTGTACACATGGACTTCACCCAATGGATTGTATAAAAATCAAATTGACTACATCTGTGGAAGTCAACGATGGAAAAGCTCTGTAACGTCAACAAAGATAAAACCTGGAGCTGACTGTGGTACAGATCATCAACTACTAGTATGCAAACTCAAGCTAAAGTTGAAAAAGAGCAAACCACTCATGAGTGCAGCAAAATATGACCTTGAGAATCTACCACTGGAATTTAAAGACTGCCTGCAAAATCGATTTGCTGCTTTAGATACAAATGACAGAGCTCCAGAAAAGTTATGGAATGACATCAAGAAGGTTGTGTTGGAAGAAAGCGAGAAGTCTCTACAAAAGGTGAAAAAGCAAAAACGGCCAAAATGGATGACGGAAGAAACTCTGAAAATTGCCCAGAAACGCAGAGAAGCTAAAGCCAGAGGAGAAAGAAAGACAATCGTAGAACTCAACAGAGATTTCCAACGTGCAGCAAGACAGGACAAGGAAAAGTACTACAATGACACTTGCAAGGAAATAGAAGCAGAAACTATTAGAGGAAGAACAAGATCGGCTTTCCTAAAGCTACAAGAGTTAAAGAAAACGTTCCAGCCTCGAATTGGAATGTTACAAGATGCTCAAGGTTCTATGTTGAATGATGCTGAGAAGATCAAGAAAAGGTGGAAGGAATATACAGAGTTTTTATATGATAAAGATCAAGTGGACCAACAGCCGTTTCAACCTGTACCTTATGATCGGGAACCATTGGTGATGAAAGAAGAAGTTGAAACAGCATTGAAAGCCTTATCAAAGAACAAAGCACCAGGCATTGATAGCATTCCCATAGAAGTATTGCAGCAATCTGATGTAGCTGTTACCATACTCACAAGGCTCTGCCAAGAAATATGGAAGGCAACATCATGGCCAACTAACTGGAAAAGATCTGTGTTTATACCAATACTAAAGAAAGGTGATCCAACTGACTGTGGAAATTATCGCACAATCGCTCTGATCCCACATGCCAGCAAGATTCTACTGAAGATTATTCAAAAGAGACTACAACCATACCTGGAACAAGAACTACCTGAAGTGCAAGCAGGATTCAGGAAAGGGCGAGGAACGAGAGACATCATTGCAGATGTGAGATGGATCCTTGAAAAGACTAAAGAATACCAAAAGGATATCTATTTGTGCTTTATCGAATATAGCAAGGCTTTTGACTGTGTAAACCATGAGAAACTCTGGACCACATTAAGAAGCATGGGTATACCAGAACACCTGATCGTTCTCTTGCGCAATCTGTACATTGATCAAGAAGCAACAGTTCGAACGGAACAAGGAGAAACAGAATAGTTAAAATAAACAAAGGTGTAAGACAAGGCTGCATACTTTAACCCTACCTGTTAATTTATATGCAGAACAAATCATCAGAGAAGCAGGATTGTATGAAGACAACAGAGGTGTGAAGATTGGTGGAAGACTCATCAACAACCTTCGCTATGCTGATGATACCACATTACTGGCTGAAAGTGAAGTCTCAAAATGGGCCTGCACCTTAATGTAAAGAAGACAAAGATCATGACAACTGGCATAATCAACAGGTTCATCGTTGAAGGAGAAGAAATTGAAATTGTGAACAACTTTAACCTACTTGGATCAACTATCAATAAAGAAGCATCAAGCAGTCAAGAAATCAGACGACGCATTGCTCTTGGCAGAATGGCTATGAAAGACCTAGATAAGATTCTCAAGAGCAGAGAAGTCTCTCTCCATACAAAGATTCAACTTGTTCAAGCCATGGTATTTTCAATAACATCATATGGGTGTGAAAGCTGGACAGTGAAAAAGACAGATAGGAAGAAAATTGATGCCTTTGAATTATGGTGTTGGCGGCGAATACTGTGTATACCATGGACTGCCCGAAGAACAAACCAGTCGGAACTAGAGGAGATCAAACCTAAGCTTTCTTTAGAAGCTCAGATGACAAGACTTCGACTTTCATACTTTGGACACATCATGCGAAGAGAGAAATCATTAGAGAAAGACATTATGCTTGGCAAGATAGAAGGTCAACGCAAAAGAGGAAGGCCAGCAATGAGATGGATCGATACAATAACAGCAGCTACGGGTACCAGTCTGTAAACAATGAGCCGCCTGACTCAAGACTGAACACAATTTAGGATAGCTATCCAGAGGGTCGCCATGAGTCGACTCAGACTCGACGGCACTTAACAACAACAACACTAACAGCCTTTACGACATCCTCCGGTAACAAATTCCAGAGTTTGATTACACGTTGAGTGAAGAACTATTTTCTTTTATTAGTTTTAAATAGTTTACCCTGTAGCTTCATTGCATGTCCCCTAGTCTTTCTATATTCTGATAACGTAAACAATCGCTCTATGTTTACCCGTTCCACTCCGTTCATTAATTTATAGACTTCTATCATATCTCCCCTCATCCGTCTCTTTTCCAGGTTAAAGAGCCCTAACATTTTTAGCCTTTCTTCATAGGAGTATCCTTCCATCCCCTTTACCATTTTGGTGGCTCTTCTCTGAACCTTTTCTAATAACTCTATATCCTTTTTAAGATACGGTGACCAGAATTGCACACAATATTCAAGGTGCGGTCTCACCATGGAACGATATAGAGGCATTATAATATCTTTTGTTTTATTTTCCATTCCTTTCCTTATGATACCTAGCATTCTATTTGCTCTCTTGGCTGCCGCTGCACACTGGGACGAGGGTTTTAACATGCTATCCACAATGACGCCTAAATCTTTTTCCTGGGTGGTGGTTCCTAATGTGGAACCTTGCATTGTGTAACCATAGTTTGGGTTGTTCTTCCCTAGGTGCATAACTTTGCACTTGTCCACATTAAATTTCATCTGCCATTTTGATGCCCAGTCTTCCAATTTATCAAGATCCTCTTGCAATTTTCCACAATCCTCTTGGGTTTTAACAAATTTAAATAGTTTTGTGTCATCTGCAAATTTGATAACCTCACTCGTTATTCCACTTTCCAGGTCATTTATGAATATGTCAAAAAGCAGCGGACCCAGTACAGATCCCTGGGGTACCCCACTATTCACTTTTCTCCATTGGGAAAATTGTCCATTTAGCCCAACCCTTTGCTTTCTATCTTTTAACCAGTTCTTGATCCACAGTAGTACACTGCCTCCTATCCCATGACTCTTTAGTTTTGCCAAAAGTCTCTGATGAGGGACCTTGTCAAAGGCTTTCTGAAAGTCCAGATACACTATATCAACCGACTCACCTTTGTCCACCTGTTTATTCACACTTTCAAAAAAACATAATAGATTAGTAAGACAAGATCTTCCTTGTCTAAAACCATGTTGGCTGTCTCCCATTAGGCCATGACTATCTACATGCTGAATAATTTTATTCTTTATGATGGTTTCTACCATTTTTCCCGGTACTGACGTGAGGCTCACCGGTCTGTAGTTTCCTGGATCACCCCTGTAACCCTTTTTAAAAATTGGCGTTACATTGGCGATCCTCCAATCTTCAGGTATTACAGCTGATTTTAATGAAAATTCACAGATTACTAATAGCAGGTCTGCAATCTCATATTTCAGTTCTTTCAACACCCTTGGATGTATACCATCCGGCCCAGGTGATTTGCTACTCTTCAGTTTATCTAACAGTTGTAATACATCTTCCCGATGTATCGATATTTCCTTCAATTCTTCCGCACGTTTAAATACCACTTCAGTCATGGGTAACATCCCTACATCTTCCTCAGTAAATACCGAAGCAAAGAATTCATTCAGTCTCTCCGCTGTCGCCTCTTAGTGCCCCTTTAACTCCTCTATCATCTAATGGACCAACTGACTCTCTCACAGGTTTTTTGCTACGAATGTACTTGAAAAAATCGTTATTTCTTGTTTTTGCTTCCGCAGCAAGCTTCTTCTCAAATTCTCCCTTTGCCTGCTTTATCAATGCCTTGCATTTGACTTGCCAGTGCTTGTGCTGTTTCCAGGTTTCGTCATTTGGCTCTTTTTTCTATTTTCTGAAAGATGCTTTTTTGGCAACAACAGCCTCTCTGACCTCCCCTTTAAACCATGCTGGCAGTTTTTTGGACTTCCTTCCACTTTTCTTAAAGCATGGAATACAGCTGGTCTGGGCTTCCAAGATAGTTTTTTTCAACAACACCCAAGCTTGATGTAAGTCTTTAACCTTTGAAATTGCTCCTTTTAGTTTTTTCTTAACTATTTTCCTCATTTTATCATAGTCTCCCTTTCGAAAGTTAAAAGGTAGTACTGTGGATTTCCTTACTATCCCCCCTCCAATAATTAAATCAAAGGTGATCATGCTATGATCACTATTGCCAAGTGGCCCCAACACCCTTATCTCTTGCACTAGATCTGGTGTTCCACTAAGGACTAGGTCTAATGTGGCTTCCCCTCTGGTCGGTTCATGAACCAGCTGCTCCAAGAAGCAGTCATTTATGTCATCTAGGAACTTTATCTCACTAGCATGTCCTGCCGTGACACTGACCCAGTCGATACCGGGGTAATTGAAATCACCCATTATTATTACTGCGCTATAAGGTTTGTTAGCTTCCTTGATTTCTTGGAGCATTTCATCATCCATTTGTTCATTCTGGCCAGGCAATCGATAGTACACCCCCACTGCCATAGCCTTCCTCTTTAATCCTCTCTGACTCAATGCCCTCTCTAACATAGAGCGCAACCCCTCCACCAATTTGATCAGCTCTATCATTACGATATAGTTTGTATCCAGGTATCACAGTGTCCCACTGGTTGTCCTCCTTACACCATGTCTCTGATATCCCAATCATATCCAACCTCTCATTTAGTGCTATATATTCTAACTCTCCCATCTTATTTTTTAGACTTCTAGCATTTGCATACAAGCATTTTAGAGACTGTATTTTATTCATATTAGTTTGGCTGTTGGTAGACATGGGTAATTTGGGATCTTTAAGCTCTGTCTGCTCCATACTAGAGGGCATTTGGGCTACTTTACTCTTTTTTGGAACCTCTCTGCTTTTGGTAGTATCCTTCAAGGATACATTCTTCCGAACCATCCGCTCTTGGGCGACTGTCGGCTTTCCCCTGTTATCTAGTTTAAAAGCTGCTCTATCTCCTTTTTAAAGGTTAATGCCAGCGGCCTGGTTCCATCCCGGTTAAGGTGTAGCCCATCCCTTCGGAAGAGCCTCTCCTTTCCCCAGAATTTTCCCCAGTTCCTAACAAATCCAAAACCCTCATCTCTGCACCATTGTCTCATCCACGCATTGAGACTCCGGAGCTCTGCCTGCCTTTTGGGTCCTGATGTGGAACGGGAAGCATTTCGGAGAATGCTACCCTGGAAGTTCTGGATTTCAACTTCCTACCTAAAAGCCTAAATTTAGCCTCCAGAACCTCCCTACCACATTTTCCTATGTCATTGGTACCGACAAGTACCAAGACAGCAGACTCCTCCCCAGCACTATCTAAGACCTTATCTAGGTGGCGCGTGAGGTCCGCTACCTTCGCACCAGGCAGGCATGTTACCAGGCGATCCTCATGTCCACCAGCCACCCAGCTATCTACATGCCTAATGATCGAATCCCCAACTATAACGGCTGTCCTAACCCTTCCCTCATGGGCACATGGCCCTGGAGAAACATCCTCGCTGCGAGAGGGTTTTACATCACCTGGAGGACAGGTCATAGTTACAGGATCACTTCCTGCCACACCAGGGTGATGCTCTTCTGTCACGTGACCTCTCTCCTCCATGGCAACAGGGATGCTGCCAGACTGGAGGTGGGACTTCAGGACTATATCCCTGTAGGTCTCATCTATGTACCTCTCTGCTTTCTTATGTTTTCGAAGTCTGCTACTCTAGCCTCTAGAGAACGGACTTGTTCCCTGAGAGCAAAGAGCTTCTTGCACCTAGTGCACACGTAAGACCTCTCACCAACTGGGAGAAAATCATACATGTGACACTCAATGCAATAGACTGGAAAGCCCCCATCTCGCTGCTGGACTGCTGTCTGCATCTTTAGTTTTAAGTTTTTGTTTAGATCTTTAAGTTCTTTACTTCCTAAGGGTTGCTATGGATATTTATACTAATAAAACTGTACCTAATACGTTTAATATACCTTGTTCACCTGAAGCTTAATTAATCTCAGGTCCTTAGTGTATGACTGATTTGGGTAACGAACTGCACCTGAGAGCACCCCCTGTCTTTTAAGATGTGTAAGTACCTATAAAGCTAAGATTATCCCAGGGGTGGGTGGGTGTGGGGAGAGAAATGACACTTATTAAAAGAGGGCTGCTACACAGTACCCTGTCCTCTGCTGCTGAGGTAAGCTATATTCTTATTTGATTTTAAATTTTAAATTATAGCTCTTTGCTGCTGCTAGGCTCTAACTTATTATGAAATTTAAACTACAAGCTCTCTGCTGGGTTCTAAATTTAACCAGAATGCTCTCTTCTGTGTTTTAAATTTAAACTAAAAGTACTTTGCTGATGCTAGGCACTGAGTGACTATTAAATGTAAACTACAAGCTCTCTGCTGGGTTCCAAATTTATTATTTATTTATTTATTTATTAACATTTGTTATATACCGCACTATTTGCGATCAGCGCGGTTTACATAGAACAACAACATCCGACACTATACATATGTCTGGTCATTACATTGATCAGGAAATGGAACTTGGAGAACAAGGTAAACTATATACATAAGAAGTTGAATGGGAAAGGATACTGTTTGGTGTTTTACATTTTTGGGGACGCACTATTCGAGTGTGACTGTACATTTCCTCTGTAACGGGCCAGAAATTAAACCAGAAAGCTCTCTTCTGTGTTTTAAATTTAAACTAAAAGTACTTTGCTGATACTAGGCCCTGAGTGACTATTAATTTAAACTACAAGCTCTCTGCTGGGTATGATATGTAACCAGAAAGTTGTCTTTGGTGTTTTAAATTTAAACTTAAACTGCTGCTACTAGGCCCTGACTGATTTAACAAAAAATAGTGGGTTCATAGATTAATTAGCTTTAATAGAAAGAATTCCTTACAGAAAATTCCTAGAAGTATATACTCACAATTGCAGATCTCTCTCCAGAAGTAACAGTTCCCTTTTGTAGTCCTGCTAGACGTGGTTCCGAGGGTATCAATGCCGCAAGGAGAGCCGGCAGGTTAGGGTAGGTCAGAGGGGCTTTGTAGCAGTACTGCTCTGTACTTACGTTTAAATTTAGAAACATAGAAACATGACGGCAGAAAAAGTCTACATGGCCTATCTAGTCTGCCCTTCCATATCAACCACTATATTATTCCCCTTTTTCCCTTTGGAGATCCACTGTGTTTTCCAATGCTTTTTTGAATTCAGATACTGTCCTCATCTCTACCACCTCCACTGAGAGACTATTCCAAGCATTTACCACTCTTTCCATAAAGAAATATTTCTTTATATCCCCTTTCACCCTCATCCCATGTCCCCTCATAACAGAGCTTGCTTTCAATCAAAAGAGGCTCTCCTGTGCATTTATGCCATGGAGGTATTTAAATGTCTCAATCATATCACCTCTATCCCGTCTTTTCTCTAAGGTGTACATATTAAGATCCTAAAGTCTATCCTCATATGCTTTATAATGAAGACCACTAACCATTTTAGTAGCCACTCTCTATACCAACTCCAATCTGTTTATATCCTTTTGAAGGTGCGGTTTCTAGAATTGCACACAATACTCCAAATGAGGTCACACCAAAGACCTTTACAGAGGCACTAACACCTCCTTTCTTCTGCTGGCCATTCCTCTCCCTATGCACACAAGCATCCTTCTAGCTTTCGCCGTCGCCTTTTCTACCTCTTTAGCTACTTTAAGATCATCAGACACAATCACGCCTAGGTCCCGCTCTTCTTTAGTGGACAGAAGTACTTCACCCCCTATACTATGGAGCTTGTTTACAAAGCCGCAGAAGCGGTTTGCGATCGTTATTGGAGCCGCGGCCCCATTGATTTCAATGGGGCCGCGGCTCCGATAATGATCACGAACCGCTACCGCAGCTTGTAAACAAGCCCCTATATTGCTCCCTTGGATTGCTGCAGCCCAAATGCATAACCCTGCATTTTTTAACATTAAATCTCAGCTGCCAAATTCTAGACCAATCTTCAAGCTTAGCTAGATCCCTTCTCATGTTATCTACACCTTCCTGGGTGTCTACTCTATTGCAGATTTTGGTATCCTTTGCAAAGAGGCAGACCTTACCTGACAGCCCTTCCACTATATCACTAACAAAGATGTTAAAAAGAATCGGACCAAGGACAGATCCCTGCGGCACACCACTGGTAACATCTTTCTCCTCAGAATGAGCTCCATTTACCTGTACCCTTTGTCGCCTCCCACTCAACCAGTTTCTAATCCAAGCAGTAACTTTAGGGTCCATCCCTAGGCTACTCAGTTTATCTAAATACACCACATCTAGGACTCTCCCTCGGTCCAACTGCCTGGTCACCCAGTCAAAGAAATCAATCAGATTTGTCTGACAAGGCCTGCCTCTAGTGAATCCATGCTGCCTCGGATCCAGCAATCCATTGGAATCCAGAAACCTCACTATTTTCTTTTTCAGCAGCACTTCCAATAATTTACTCACCACTAAGGTTTAAAGAGATAGTGCCTTAAAAAGTTTGTGAAGTTGGGCCCAGGGCAATCTGGACCCTCAAGGGACTCCTGAATAGGAGGGGTGGTCAGAAGCGATCCTGAGAGAGTCAACCTGGGGGTCCAATGCCAAAACTTTAAAGGGCTAATACTCCTTTTTGGCAGAAGTACTGCAGTGCAGTAAAAAGCTGTAAAAAATAAAACTTTCACAGGTCCGAGGTGACCTTATCAGGGATAATCTGTGAGGGGCAGGACATAGAGAGGGTAGTTGGAGGTGAAAAAAATATTTTTACGGGGGAAAATTGTTGTGGAACCATAACTGTTTTAGAAGTCTATGGGGTATGTTTACTAAACTGCAGTAATGTCACTCGCATTAGGTTCCACGGTAAAGGTACAGATGCCCATATAAAGGCGTGGGCGGTGCATCGTTACAGCAAGCCGTATCAGCTAACGCATGTTACAAGGTGCCTTATACTAACGCGTGTTACAAGGCGCCTTATAAGGTGCCTTTAAGGTGCATTATAAGGTGCCTTGTAAGGTGCTCCTTAGGCTAAGCGCCGTATTAGGCACCCCTGGACAAGGCACTGTAGAAGGCACTGTGGGCTAGGGAACCATAGGTTAAGGTGGCCTAAGAAGGTTACGTTGCCCTAGGTTAGTGTGCCCTAAGGGCTGCAAGGTGCCGCAGGATGACATGCATGACCTGTGAGGAACAGAGACAGATGTAGCCCTAACACTAGATAGAGCACTCAGGAAAGGCAATGAACAGGTGAGTGAAGGAGGGAGAGCTGCGAGCCGCTGGACCCACCATATCTGCGGGCATCCCATGTGGCTGCCAGTATTGATGACAAACATGGTGGGGCAGCTGTACCACAGCACAGGGTGTTGGCAATGTAAAGTACTGGAAAGACAGTGGTCGGCAGATGATGGGAATACGTGTCCCCCAGTGGAGGTGGAGGTGGCAGGATAGTTACAATGATGGGTGGACAGAGGAGTGGTGGTGCCATGCAGATCAGGCACAGGCGAGGCAAGCACGATGAGGTGCAATGCAGGAAAGGGTATCAGTGCAGGACATGGGGTGGCAGCCTGCACAGGCAGACAGGACTCTAAACAGCTGACAGACGCAGATAGACGGACCGAGGGAATGTTGACAATTGTGGTGAGGGTATTATGGGCTGGCTGCACAGATCTGCAAAAATATGATTGTTACAGGCATGCACACTATTTGAATAAGACAGGCATGAGAGGAGGGTACAATGAGGAATTGAACCCATGAACACTGGTGAGAATGGCATTATATTAACCAGTAGGCTATACCTCTGAGGTGTATGTCACAGCAATGGCTGAGTACAGAAGGACTGCAGGTCACCGCACAAACTGTCTGCTCTGAGTGCCAGGATAGGGTAACCCCACCTTTACCCATGATGCATTGCACATGCTGAATAGCTGTCTATAGCTGATCATATAGCAAATGTTCCACTAAAACTATTACGTCGTGGCTTAAAGAAACAGTGTGAAAAAATATCAAACCATGGAACAATCTATTAGGGTGAAAAGCTGCATAAATACATTACTAGAACTCCAGAAAAGGTCTCAGACTCAGTAGTGCAATGACCGCTTCAGTATAAAGATACTGTCAAACGCGCTGGCAGCATCAATGACCAATCCGGAGTTTTTTTTTTATTTTCTTCTATATTAATGTTCTTCACCCAAAAAAATCACGCTGTTGTATAAAGTGTAATTGCTTATCTTTTAAATATCATGATATGATTCCCCTATGCCTCCTCTGGCGCCTTTTCTGAACGTTTCACTCTCTCAATAGAGTTTCTTCAGGGGGTCTGCAGATAAACACAACAGTGTATAATATGTGTACTTCTGACGGCACAACGTATTTGTCCATTATTAACCTCAAACACTGTAAAACACATACCATTTAAACGCATAGTCCATGTACACAGATGCTGCCCACGTTTCTCATTCACTTGTCTTCTTGCCCAATAGAGGTTATCAAAAAAACGCCGCGCATGCAGCCTATGCAGCCAGACCCGCCATTTAAACCCCATCGCCCAGTGACGTCAGCAACAGCTGATTAAAATTATTTCTGCCCTCGGATAGCTAATCCACTACGTCCTTACAAGCACACTCCCCAATCAATACTGGTGTTTAAACCCATTGGTGTCAACGTCCCCAATTTAAATATCCAGCGTTGCTCATGTAACAGCAAAGTCTGTTCCAATGTTTTGCCATATGTCGCAAAACTGACCTGTTCTATAGCAAAACAGCGCAGCTCTCCAAAAACATGAGAAAAATCTTTGCAATGTTGTACTATGGGAGCTGTCTCAACATTACATTTAAGATGACTTCTATGTTCCCTTATTCGCACTTTTAAGGAACGAGATGTCTTTCCTATATATAGGAGATCACAAGGGCAGCGAATTGCATAAACCACTGAGCTTGAGTCACACGATGTATTATTTTCCAGATGGTACAATTTTGCATGGTATGTGAAATCAGTTATTTCCTCCATTATCACACAGACGTCACAGTCACCGCACTTATGATGACCTTTCATTGTAAGGCTACTCGTTTCCCTGTCATCAGATTTGAGAACCGCCGAGCTTAATTGTTCTTTCAAGTTCTTGTCTCTTTTCCATACACACCGGATTTGTTTGTCTTCCATACCCACTACATTGCCCAAAACATTCATATGTCTTTTAAGAATTCTCTGGATTTTGTAGCTCAAAGGTGAAAATTTAGTGATGAAATTAACCTGTTCTAAACTAACAGCTTTTTCTTTGATTGTAGTAGACCCAATCAACCATGATCGGTCATTAAAAAGCGCTCTTTTATATGCCCTCCGAGTTATATTCTCAGGGTAGCCCCTGTCTACAAAATCGTGAAGCAATGTGGCCAAATGTCTCTTAAAATCTGCTATCTCAGAGCAGTTTCTCCGAAACCTCAAAAATTGAGAAAACGGGAGACTGTTCTTTAACCGCACCGGATGTGCGCTACTGTACTGCAAAAAGGTGTTCCAATCCATCTCTTTTCTATATATAGAAGTATGCCATTGTCCTTCTCCTCTTTGCACCCATACATCCAAAAATGTTATGCTGTTGTTATCCATAGTAGACGTAAACTGGATGGCTTCATCTAAATTATTTAACCACAGTACAAATGAAACTACGGATTCCATAGACCCCTTCCACATTAAAAAAATATCATCTATGAACCTATACCACATAACTATATGCTTGGTATGTTCTGAAGGCGCTATCCACCGTTGTTCAAAATGCCCCATAAAAAGATTAGCGATGGAGGGAGCACAGCTAGCCCCCATCGCTATACCAGAAATCTGATGGTAAAATGTCTTCTCGAATAAAAAATAATTCTGAAATATTACTAGTTCAGCCAATTGAAGTAAAAATGTAACAGATTCCACGAACAGGTCTCCTCGTCTTTGCAACTCCACCGACACGGTGTTATAAGCTGCTGCTTGGGGGATGCTAGTGTATAAGGCTTTTATATCAAGTGTCACCAAAAATATCTCAGGGTCCAACGCCCAATTAGCATGATGAATAAATTTTCCCAGAAAATCAGAGGTGTCACGTTTATAGGATGGTATATCCACAAGCAACGGCTGAAGATAAGAATCGAGAAATATTGATAAAGGTTCCAATACAGTGCCCTGTGTGGACACAATAGGTCTCCCGGGGGGATTTTCAAGCCTTTTATGAATCTTGGGCACGAGATAAAATCTCGCCACAGAAGGCACTTTCACATTAAGAAATCCCCACTCTTTCTTGGAAATTATTTTATTTTGCAAAGCTGCCACTGCAACCTCATGTATCCGTGATTGAAGATCTCTTGTGGGATCAGCCGCCAAGACTTCATAAATGCTTAAATCGGATAACTGTGATTGGGCTTCCTTCAAGTAATCAGATCAACCTAAAATGACCACCGCTCCCCCCTTGTCAGCTTTACGTATTACAATGTCCGTACGAGATTTCAATTCTTTCAAAGCCACTCATTCAGAATGTGACAAAACACTCCTCGAATGAACAGTCTGTTGTTCCAAAATCCAGAAAAGGTGCCAGAGGAGGCATAGGGGAATCATATCATGATATTTAAAAGATAAGCAATTACACTTTATGCAACAGCGTGATTTTTTGGGTGAAGGACATTAATATAGAAGAAAATTTTAAAAACTCCGGATAGGTCATTAATGTTGCCAGCGCGTTTGACAGTATTTTTATACTGAAGTGGTCATTGCGCTACTGAGTCTGAGACCTTTTCTGGAGTTCTAGTAATGTATTTATGCAGCTTTTCACCCTAATGGATTGTTCACACTGTTTTTTCACACTATTTTTTCACACTGTTTCTTTAAGCCACGACGTAATAGTTTTAGTAGAGCATTTGCTATATGAATAGTTATTTACTTTTTGCTCTGAAAATAGACCACTGATTGGGTCTATAGCTGATCAGCAAGTGGGGTCTGCACCTCTCAGGTACCTCAGCTTGGAAAGACGAACTGACAGTGCGTGATACTGGCACAGAGTAGCTACAGACCATGCCATTGTACAGGTTCTGTGTTCACCCTGAAGGATAGGATGGCTGCCCAGCACTAGGTTCGCAGTACATGTGGTGCTAGAGATAGGTCCTGCTGTACAACCCCATCACTACTAGTGTGTGACAGGTGTTCCTTGCTGTGCAGCCAAAGGTAATTTGGTGCCCATCTGTATCCTGCAGTCACATGTGGTCTTTTGGGACCAGACACCACCCAGATTAGTGTGTACTCTGTGTTAGGGTCTGGCTGACATGTGCACCTGTTATCATGGCAGAGGGGTTTCTAAACTTGCATGAGGTTTGTGTAGCAGTGCCTTTATAGGTCAAAGTGGTATACACTACACATCCCAAAGGGCCCACATCACCCTTTTTGTAGGTAAGGGACAGGTGCCCCAGCCCCCGTGAAGCAACCTCTATCCTGCTAGTATAAGACAGCCCTCCAGGGTTGGTGGGCCAGAGCCATACCTGTGACTGAGGCAGTGGCAGACCAGCAGCAATGTTGGAATTAAGTCTGGAAAACCACAACTGTCTCACACCACTGTCCAGCAGACAGCACAGTCAGATTGTACCTTATATGTGTTCCAACCATGCACAGTCCAACTGCAGACAGTCCACTAGCCAGTCCATAGTGCATGCTCACAGAGGAACTATGTGCCCCAGCAGTGGGATCACAAAAGTACTACTGGAGGCAGATAGTGTGGAGCGCTATGTGGGAACCTAGACATGCCATGGTTACTGCTCGGTTAGAGTGAGTGCCCTCCCAGCATGACATGCTGTGGCCACTCTGTCCATGCAGGTGGTGGTTGGGCACTACAGTGTCCCAGCCATTGCCCCACACCCTGTGAAGATGCATCCTGGCCAATCCGCCCTGTCTGGGCCATACCCACAACACCTTGCTCCTCATTATGCACATATTCAGGCTAACGCTGGTAACAGTGTGACATTTTGGGCCCAGAGAGGGGTGAGCAGCTATAGAACAATGAATAGACACACACACACACACACTCCTATTGCAGCATTGTGCAAAGATAGGGGTGGTTGGCAACCCTGCCTGCCACACTGGTCCTGATCTCAGTGCCGACATTGATAAACTGTGCAGGAGGTAGTAGTAGTGCTCTGGTGATAACTGCAGCTCAATGCTGGGGCCAACAGCCTGACTCTCCATGCATCTTTGGATTGTGGAGCCTGTGTGACTGTGTGTTTGTACCACTGTTCGACGCTGCTTTGGGCTTTGCACATGTCGCTGTTGTATCTGCATTGTAGGGTAAAATATAGGGACATGCTCTGCAGGAACCACAGCTGGGACTTGAACCTGTGACTGTCTGCTTCTGGACACACAGGCTGGGTGTACTGCACCACACTGTTACCACAGATGCATGGTAGTCCCTGGGGCTACCTGTACGTTTCCTCAGCCAGACCTTTTATGTTGCACTGCACACCATGTACTGGTACAGGGCATGGACTAGGTTCACTGCAGGCAGCTGCCACTGCCCCCTCCAGCATGGGCACACACCCCCCTGCCATGCTGACATGACCATATGCTGTTAGTGTGCAGTCCCAGGCCATCCACTGTGTGGGTAGGTGTTCGCCTAGGGAGTGGAGTCTGGGGCAGGGGGCATACATGAGCATCCTCACATCCCCCCATCACCACCTTCCAATAGTATGTCCCTTCCACTTGGGGGAGGGTTGGCTGGGGGGATGTTAGGTCAGTGCCCTGGCAACTGTTAGCTCGGGTGGACCAGGTAGATGTAGGTGGATTGTGCTTGGCCTTTGTCAGCTGCTGTCATGCTGATTTCCAGTTTCTATGTTCCTATGTGCCACCTAGGTGCCCGCCTAGTCCACCCTGTGCCCCAGCTGCCCCCGCTACATGTCCCACCTGCAGCCCCCTATGCCCCATTTGCATCATCGCCGTAGTGGCCTTTCATACTTGGGCACTATGCTGTTGCTGAAAATGGAGCACTACTATCATGTTGCCTGGGCTCCCTGCCTATGCTGTACATTGCTGTCACTGAAATGGTTTCTCTCTCCTGCAAATGTGCATCTAATGGCAGGTTTTCATTCGTGGTAGGATTCAGCCCTTCAGTTCAGTGCGTTAGTGTGTAGGGAGCCTCTCCCCACCCACTCCCCGCCCATTGACCCCTTCTCTCCGCCCTCTCTGCACCCTCTGTGGTGTTTACCGCAGCCGGGAACATTAACGATCGTAAGGTAACATTAACGCGCGTTAACGTTACCTAACGATCGTTAACGTTACCTAACGCACAGTCTGTAATGTTACTGCAGTTTAGTGAACATACCCCTATGTTATACGGTAGAGTGTGAGTTTTGACAGGGTATAGAGACCACTTTTGAAGATTATTTTATTATAATATTTATGTATTTATTTGAGTGATTATTTTTATACCGCCATTTTGGGTAATCATAGCAGTTTACATACAGAACAACTGAGATACATTGAACATTTTAACAACATAACAAGTGCATATGCAGAAATGATCAAATATATTTACATGATTCTTACTAATTCAACTTATTTACAATTCAGATGAGTAAAGAAGTTTCAGGAATAGCTTTTGGAGAAGTTCCTGGGTAGTTGAGAGGGAAGTGTAGTATCTAAAGAGTGTGAGGTGGGTGTTTTGTAAAGAGAAGCTCGTATAGTTGAGAGTGAGAATGCTTCAAGTAGGGTGCGATGTGGAATATGTGCTATGTTGGGTCAATGTTTGGAGCTAGTTCATTTTCTCCAAGATGTTCAATGAATAGGAAAGTTTTAAGTTGAGTGTGGAATGTAGATAGGTCTGTAATGCTTCTAAGTCTCTCGGGCAGAAAGTGCCAGAGCATTGGCTATAGGTACTCAAATGTTCTATTGCTAATATATTGCTTTGTTTTTTGGAAGTCAGATGGGATGGATAGAGTGTTATTCATTTAGCCTCTTCTTTGTCCATCATTGGGTGTGACCTTAATTAGGTGAGATAAGATTGTAGGTGCTATATTTCGGATGATTTTGAACGTGGTCATAATTAACTTGTACTTTATCTGCTCTGTTCAGGTAACCAGTGCAGGGAATAAAGTACAGGTGTTATACGATTCATACGGCATGCGTTATAGATAATACGTACCACCATGTGCTGTGCTATTGGAAAGGGATGTATAGATTGTTTTGGCAGTCCATGCGGTAGACTATTACAATAGTCAATATGTGGGATTATCATAGCTTGCATCAATGTTCTGAAATCGTTACCATGTAATAGGGGCTTCAAGTATTGTAGAAGTCTGATTTTATTAAAAATCACCTTTGTTGTATTTTTAATATGGGTCTTGAATGAAAGATTTTGTCAAGTGTGGCGCCGAGGTATTTTACCTCTTCTTTGACTTCAAGATTGTATTCATTGATGACTATGTTGCAAGGAGGAGTGTAGTTTGGGTTTCTGGTGATTAATTAATACTTTTTAATGATATTGAGTATATTTTATTACAAAATATATTTTCCTATTAAAACTAATGGGCATTACCATGGCAACCATTTAAAACATCCAATGTCCAGTTTACTTCAAGGTTGGAATCCCAAAGCTGTGAAGATTTGACGCCTGATTGGTGTCACCAGGAGGACACCATGACAATGTTCTGGATACGTTTCGGAAGTAGGGGTATCACCTTCGAAACGTGGGGGGGCTTTTGTGTCAGAGACCACCAGGGATTCATAGAGTGCAGACCTGTGTTAAAGCCTCCAAAAAGCCTGATTTAAAGGTGTGAAGGGTAAAAAACAGAGCTGTTTTGTGTGTGAGAGTGGGGTATACGAAGGACGAGTGTTTTAGACATGGTCTTCATAATCTTTCCAGTGAGAATGTGTACGAGAGTTTGCTGAGTGGGAACACTGTAACTTTATAAGCTGGAATCAAACCAATATTTAATCTAGGGTACTGAAGAGTTTCAAACCCGATTAAAAGTTCTGCCCTGAGGGGGAGTCAGGTGGAATAAATCTGCGAAATATCCTAATCACAGTAGTGGCAAGGACTGGCCAAAGTCTGGATTATTGAGGCCATCAGAGCCTGAATACAGAGAACCTCAGCACTATTCCTTACCAACTGAAGTAAACTCAGTTGTAATCAAGAGTGAAAAGGTTATGTTTTGTCTGAGACAGAGTGTGTGCTGATTGTTAAACAAAACACCAAATTAGAGGTCTCAGAAGTTAGGGAAACTGAAATTTCTTTTCTTTTCTACTTAGGGACAGTTTAGTGGAAAATCCTGCTGCTCAGGTTAGGATAAATAAATACAAGAGAACAAGGGAGGTGCATTTTATTAGAAGGGGGTAAACTTAGATTCCCCTTTAGGCCAGGTAGAGTTTTATTTCCTTTTAAGTTTGCAGAGTCAGGATAGGAGGTTCCACAAGGGAGTGACAGGAGCCTCCGCCGAAGGAAGAGGAGGATAAAATTCAAGGCTGCTGACCCAAGGACAAGAAGACATCAGTGCGCCAACATTTGTTGTCCTGGCCAGTGGTATGGACATTTGAAATTTGAAAAACCTCAGGGAGGGTGCGGATACAATTTAGTTAAGACAGAGCTAATATACTTAACTGCTCCTGGAGAAGGGGTCGGTTTTGATCTGGGAAACACCTGTTGAGAGAAACTGTACACAAAGTATTAATACTTAGCAACATTAAGTGCTTAGTGCCACAAGGTAAGTCATTGGAAGAAGAAATTGATTGAAACTTATCTGAATGTTTGCTGATAATTTAAAGTTTTGTGGTAGAAAATCTGCAAAGCAAAGAAAGGGCAAATCGTTATATTGTGTGTTTATTATTAACAATTCAAAGAGAAACTTTACCCATTTAGCGCCTGATTCCATTCCGGACATACTAGCCCCTCTGTGCATCCAGATCTGGCCGGGTGCACAGAGAATCGCGATTCTGCTCCCGTGGGGCATGTCTAGCCCCATGGGATCAGAATCATGAACAGGCCTACACGTGCAGTCCGGGACCACGATTCCGCCTGGCCTGCACTTATAGGCCTTGCCTGGCTAACTCAGTCAGGGTTTTTAAATGGCACTGTGGCTCCATTTAAAAGCCGCGATCCCAGGCGCTGGCTCCTAAGGTGCTTTCCCCACAGCCTGACCCCCGATCTGACCTCCTAAGGCCAGGGTCAGGCTGCGGGGAATGTCCGAGGTGGAATAGGTTCCCCGTTCAAGTCGCCGGCCCTGGATATACAGGGCCGACATTAGAATCGGTCCTGTACTTCTGAGGCCAATGACCGCCCACCACCCGCCCTAATGCCACCCATTTCCCATCCTCGTCTAACTTCCCTGTGCAACGTGAAGGAAAGGAGGACGGGGTCAGGAAAGGGCATGGATAGTGGGGATGGATGTCCCAAAGGGACGTCCATTCCTTCTATTTGTGGCTCAGAATAACCACATTAATAACTAACTAAATTGGTTTTTAATAAAGAAAATTTTCATTATTTAAATTTAATTCTCTATATTGCACATCATTTTTATAATAGTATTTAATGTTTTACTTTGGGGAAGTCTTACCTGAGCACACCAGCTGAAGAGAGCCTGACCTTATCCTTAACCACTTGTCCACGACTCCAAGCATCTGTGTGGGGCCATTCCCAAGAAAGCTCACTAGGCTGAGATTCCGAGCTTTGACTGAACTTTATTTTGAGGGCTGGAAAGGCACTGTAGCACCAGTCCTTTGAAGCCAACAAGCTGGGGAATTGAACTGTTGGATAGACAAAGCATAATAAAAGTGGTTTTGTTTTCTATTACCTGTGGTTGCTTAGTGATTTTTAAAGATTCCTTACCACCGCTGCCACACTATACCACATATGGTGGCAGTGGTGGGATTCTTCTCGGCCAAGGGACAGGAGAAGCCCCAGACAACCCCTGTGCTTAGACCTCTCCACACTAGAAGGAAGAGTTTACCTGCGGCTAAAGGGATTAGCCCTGCTGCAGTTAGGAAAAAGGAGCCACAGTTTATCTAAACGCTGGACAGGCAGGAGTGTTGTTTTCTTTTTCCTACCCAGGCTGGGCTGGAAAGAAAAAAGTTAAACCAAAATGGAGAGATTACTCTAGACCCCTGTGGAAGGACAGGAACAGCTGCAATGTGCCCTAGTGGAAGGGAAGCAGTGACAGCAACAGCTGCTACAGGACATTTTGCAAGTCCAAGGGGCGCAGTGACAAGTACTACAGAAATCAATGGAAATGCGGCCGGGTTCGCTAGTGCAAGTCTCACAGGCACTTCAAGGATGGTAGCCCTGCCCTCCAGTACCACCCCTGCCTAAAATGATGGAGGACGAGGACCCAGATCACTTCCTAGTAAATTTTGAGCGGACAGATCAACGGGCTGGGTGGCTGAAAATGACATGGACTGCATATCTGGGAAACTTGCTGACTGGAGCGGCCAAGCCACCTTCCAGGAGTCTAACTCTGACAGAAGGGCTGCCTATGCAGCAGTCAAGGCTGCTATCTTGAAGTGAGCTGGGTGTACATCAGAGGTCTACTGGCAATGGTTCACAGGAGGGGTTCTGGGGCTGAAGGAAAACTCCCAGCATTTCTTCTATCGTTTGAAAGAGACTACCTGGAATGGCTGCAACCTGAGGTGAAGACTGGCGTGGAGGTGGCCAAGATTGTTTTGCTGGAACAGTTTCTAGAGGGCTTGACCTCCCCCATGAGACAGTGGGCATGCCATTTCTTTAAATTGACCCTAGAAAGTGCAGTGGAAATCGTGAAGGCTTTTATGAAGCTCAGCCTATAATGGAGGCACCCAAGGCGAAGGAAACAAGGCCAACCGTAGCCCAAGGCAGCCAGGGAGGAAAATCTGTGCCTTTGAGGGCCCCTGCACCAAGGCCTCCATATTGCCTAAACACCCGAGGATCCCTGGATGGTTATTTGATGCATGCTTCCTGATTGCGTCTACAGGTTCTTTTGGCACCTATTGTGGACCACTGTATTTCACATCAACATCAATTTAATGATATACGTTGGAGTGTTATTGATCATATTCCACATGACCCTTGGGGAGGTGATCGTATCTCCCGTTTACAATTGCTAGAACAGCGATGGATTTACAACTTGCATACTGTACATCCCTCCGGTCTAGATCGGGAGATCAATTGGCTCAGCCTTTTGTAACATCATCCAATGATGTGAGGGTCTCCCTGATGGGGTTATCCCTTCTTTCAGTGATGGTTCAATTTTGAGCGATTGTATAGTTCAGCCAATTATAACTGCAGCTGTCCTTTAGAAGAACTGACGTGGGTTGTGGCCACGTTCTTTGGCAGTTGGAGGATTACAAAGGCAGGAGCTTGACACTTGAAACAGGGATGGTTTTCCCCGAAACGTGCATGCTGTGCATTACTTGACTGCATTGTATGAATATATTCAGACTGCTTCAGCTGAGATAAGTACTCTTATACTTTTAAATTTTCATTGAACCTTTAAATGGACATTAAAATGGACACTTCCGTCTGGTGTGGGTGAGCTGTGAGCTGTGTTTCTCCCCTCCTCCAGCATTGTCCGACAAAAAGATACATGTTCTGAGGGACAATTTAGGGTGACTATTTTTCTTTTTTCTATGTAATTTTGGGCACTCTTTTGGGGGGGCTTTGTTGGTATTTGGGACCAGGAGCAAGAATAAACACAGGTATTACTGCTGGTGGGTTGAGACGTGCTCACAATTTCTGAAATTGGGTGCAGACATATCTTTACCAGAACGTCCCCTAGATGCACCTCTGTCACACCCCCATGCTGTATGAACACTCATGTTGGAAATATCTATATACTGTCATGAGGCTGGAGCTAGGGAAGAAACAGCCTTGAAAAAAACTCCTGATTTGCATGAATCTCAGAAAAGGCAGAGAGCGCAGTTCCAGTGTAGCTCAGCCAGAGGGCGCATGAACAGTTACACAGTACCTGAAGCAACGTGCTCAAGCACTGAGCACCTTAATTATAAGTGCTTTCACCTGTCCTCAAACTCACAGCGTGCAAGCCAGAAATCCCTTTATAAGGGAAATCAGATGAGCAGAGGGGGAGACCAGCACAGAATCCAAGAGCAAAGGCTCCAGCAAAGAGACCAGCCCCAGAGGAGCCAAGGGCAAGGAGTCCAGCAAGCAGTACAGCATGGAGTCCAAGAGCAAGGAGACCGTGACCAGGACCGGGAAGAGCACCGGGACACAGGAAGGCACGGAAGTGAGGCACCGAGGAGGGTAGCCGACAGAATAACCGGCAAGGTCAGAAGGACCGGCAGCACAAGCTCTGAGAGAAGCCTGGAACAGGATAGTTTCCAGCTGCGGCCAGCTCTAGGTGGCAGGAGCCAAAAGGGGCATACTCTATGGGATAAAGCCCAGAGAAGCAGCCTGCCTGTTGAAAGAAGTTCTCCAACTCCAAGTAAGTCCTTTGAGCCAAACCATAAAGGCACAAGGAAAGGAGATGCCTTTTACATTGATCCTCTTACCCTGAAAGATAGAGAGGGGAAATCCACGTCTGGTTTTCCTAGCAGCCTGGATTGTGGAGCAGTGCACAAGACAGTTGGTCAGCAGGAAAAGCTACGTTGTAAACTGAACCCTGGGCGTGGCGCTCCTCGGAAGCTAAGGTATGAAAAGCCTTTCATTCTAAAAGGAACTTTAAATGAGGAAAGTCTTATGCAAGTAGATAAACCTCAGTATCATAGAAGAAGTAAAGCTAACTATTTAAAGCCACTTCCTAAAAGTGTTTTAAGAAAGTTATATGAGCAGCCAAGGAACTTCTGTGAGGAATTAAGAGACTCTGAAGATATTCTTAACTCTGAAGAGGGTAGCGATCCAGAATCAATGGACTTGGATTATAGCTCCAGTGTTCCCATGCCTCACAACGAACCTATGGAATGTAACTTTTGCTTAAGAAGAAGTTTGCTTGCCATGCTAATTGTATAGCGAAGAACTAAGTCTGCATATGGTGAAGCTGATAACCATTTTGTTCTGATATTGTTTTGGAAAATCCCCTAACCCAGCTAAGCAGTCACGCCTGTCGGGCCCGCGCCTGAGGGCCTCGCCAGAGGGCCCTTAGGCGTGGCCCTTGGGCAGTGGCCTTCGGCAAAGGTATGGTACTACTCCGCACAACCCCTGAAGTACCTGATATCCAACAAACAAGAGTCAGGAACCTCTACCATCTACGCTCCGATCCTGAAGAAAGCTGCAACTGTGCCTTGAGATTCAAACCCTCTAACTGTCCCTACCTGCCTATATACTGCAAGTATTCCATCTACAGCCTTTTATGGACACTATTCCTTCACTCTTTCAGCTGCTCTTTACCCTGAAATTGTAGTTTGTTACATAATTGCTCAAATGTCTCTACATGTAGATATTTAGTCACTGTTATTCCTTGCAATTGCTCTATTTGCCACAAAAGTATCTACTACAGCTCATTGATACTTGCCACTGTTTTTACCTTGCAATTGTATCAATTCCAACTAAAATTACAGAAAAATATTTATCTGCTACCTCTCACTTGCAAGTCTCACCTGCTACTTCTCATCTCATCTCAATCATTATACTTCTCATCTCATCTCATCTCATCTCAATCATTATTCTGTGTAGGTATACACAATCAATCCATACTTAAGAGTTGAACACTGCCAGAAATACTGTGTTATTGTATGATACACTGAGCCTGTTTGCTGGTTGCACAATACACAAGCTAAGATCCAGTCAGCCCTAACGTGCCAAAACCCCTCTATTCGCCTCCCAAATAAGCCTCATACCTCACAGGGTTAAAATGGAAGACGTGATCATCAGGTTAATGTGCCTTTTCCTACTTATTATAACGCTACCATCTAATATATTGGCCCTCACCACCTCACAAAACCACATTCCTATTGTACCATCTAGTGAGAGAAAATGGTCAGGAAACTCTTATTACAACCCACGTGGGACCAACCTTCCGCACCGCAACCTCCTATTGCATGTCCCACTACAATACAACACGAAAACTAGACAAACTAAAAGCATCTATCCTAGTAGACTGAAGTGTGCACTTATAAATGCCCGCTCACTTCGAAACAAGTGGCCAGTGATCACAGATGTAATAATATCCCACCAGCTAGACATCCTCATGGTCACTGAAACGTGGCTCTCAACTGAAGACAATATCATCCTCAACCAGCTTCTCCCACCTAACTTTACAGCATTCACTGGACACAGACAAAACAAAAAAGGCGGAGGAGTACTTATCATCACCAAAGCTGACCTCCAGTTCAAAATGGATGAATCCAACAGTAACAACCATCTAGAAACAGTATCAGTCTCAAACAACACATGCTCCATAAATTTGGTCTATAGATCACCATCAGGAGATCCAGACGACCTAGCAACCATAATAAATCTGGCATCCTTCACCCAGGGTCCAAATAAACCTAATTGGATCGTAGGAGATATCAACCTACCATCATTACAGGACACTCAAGCAACAGCATTCCTAGATGCCCTAGATAGCCTAGGATACACACAAATGGTGCAAGAACCTACTCATGAGAAAGGCAATATCCTTGACCTCATATTCGCACCGCAGCTAAGTTTGGATCAACCACAAAACATTGTGCTATCGATAACTGCAGTCCCTTGGACTGACCACAAACTCATCACCTTTCAGATGCCTACCACTAACTGTTCACACAAGACAAAAACAGATGAAAGCAGGCCCGCTAACTCAACTATCAGAAGCTTCCACCCATTTAACAGAGAACGCATCCTCACTGAAATGAGCACACTCTTTGATGACACCTCACTAAGCCTAGATGAGGTGATCTCCTCCTGGAACAAAAAACTCAGCACAATCGCTATCCGCCCTCCAACGAACAAGAACCCAAAGAAGAGATCTACAGCCCCATGGTTCACAGACGATTTAAAAACCTCACTAACCATTTTAAGAAGGCTAGAAAAACGATGGAGAAAGTCACGTACTAGCAGTGACCAATCAGCTTACATCCAACACCTGTCTGAGCATCGTAAAGCCATCTCAGATAAAATCAGACAACACCACACAGATACCCTGAAACGGTCATTGAATAAACCTCACGACTTGTTTAACTTAGTTAAAATGCTTGCCAAAGAGCCAACCCCTGAGCACCACAGCAGGATCCATCCACAGGACTATGCAATTTACATGCAATCTAAAATGTGCAAGACTAACAAAATATTAATACCGGACTCTCCTGATGAACAAGACTACCCAGTATCACTGGCATCATTCTCTACCCCCTCGAAGAAAACTATTGAAGATACTATTCTAGCTCTGAACACAACCACTGCTCACACAGACCCTTGCCCTGCGCACTGGATAAAGGACCTGCGATGTGACATATCCTCAACTATAGCTAAAATCTTAAACTATTCCTTCACCACTGGCTCCTTCCCCGCTACGCTCAAGCAGACCTCTGTAAGACCGCTGTTAAAGAACACCAAACTTGATCCTCAAAAAGTAGAATCTTATAGGCCTATATCTAGCATACCTATGCTAGCAAAAATCATTGAGAAAATAGTGCACAGGCAATTACAGGATCATATAGACACCTCAGCCCCTCTGGATCCAGCTCAACATGGTTTCAGAGAGTCCCATGGAGTAGAAACACTACTCACAACACTCCTCAACAACATAATCTCGGGTGTGGATAACATACGCCAGGGTTTCGCTCTCGTCTTCCTAGACATAGCAGCGGCTTTTGACTCGGTATGCCACGAAATTCTCATCTGCTGGCTAAGGGAAAAAGGCATCGGTGGAACAGCACTTGAATGGTGTAAATCTTACCTGTCCGATAGATGGCAGCATGTCCGAGTCGATGGGGACACATCTGAACCTTTCCAACAAAGTCAAGGTGTACCTCAAGGATCCTCCTTATCTGCATTGATGTTTAATATATACATCCAACCCATCTGCGACATCATCAGATCCTTTAATGTCAGTTACATGATATATGCAGACGATGTACTACTATATATGCCAATATCATTGGATGGCCTAGACCTCACCCCGCTGACTAACTGCTTTGACACCATATCAGAGTGGCTCTTATCACAAAACCTGAGAATACAACACAAAAAGACGGAAGTACTGTTCGTCTCGAGGAACACCAGTTTCACCCCTCCGAGTTGTATTAACGTAAAGGATGCCCAACTCCAAGTAAAACCGGCAATACGCTACCTTGGAGTAACGCTGGACCAAAACCTTGACATGAAGAACCACATAGCCAATACAGTCAAGGCAATCTACTTTAAAATCAGATCCCTCAGACACCTACGCATGCTACTTGAACCGGATGACTTCCGAACCATTTATCAAGCCCTTATACTTCCCCATTTCGACTTCTCAAACTCCATACTACAAGGACTCCCCCGGTCCACCCTGAGCCCCCTGCAACTAGCCATGAATAGTGCAGCAAGGGTACTCCTCGGGGCATCCAGGAGAGATCACGTAACACCCCTTCTAAAACAGCTACACTGGCTCCCCATGCAAGCGAGGATCAGCTTCAAGACCTTACTGCTAACATTCAAAGCGGCTAAGGGACTCACCTCTTCCTCTCTCTCCAACCTCATACAACCACTCGCACCAAACAGGCCACGAAGAACAGCAGAATTAAACACACTAGTTATCCCAAATGATACCACAAGATGCACTAGATCAACAGCCAACAGAGCCTTCCAATTCTGTGCCCCAACTCTATGAAACACCTTACCAGCACAAATCAGAGCAACACCTAATCTGAGTCAGTTCAGAAAGGCACTGAAACATTTCCTCTTCCTTAAATATCTCATTGACAGCTCCGAACATAACCCCCAGGCAAATAGCAGAAGTGGTCAAACAGATAGAACCTCGCAACAGGCCAACTTCACAATGTAAATAGTAAATTGTTCCATGTACTATTGTACCACCATTGTATATAGTTAACCAGGATATCCTTCATCAGATAACCCTCATTGTATTTAGTTTCCCCTATTTCGCCAAGTTATACTTCCTGTTAAATGTAATGACCAGACATATGTAAATTGTCGGATGTTTTTTGTTCAATGTAAACCGCGCTGATGTCTAATAGTGCGGTATATAAGAATTGTTAATAAATAAATAAATAAAATAATAATTGTAGAGCTTACAACCTTTAACTGTTTAGTCCATGGTGGAACCTTATTGTTTGAGGAAAGCATTACCTCCACTTTATGTTGATGTCCCATTGAACCTAGAGCATTAATCGGGGAAATAAAGCCTTATTTACCCTACACTTGGCATAGTTATTCTTTTCAGGGAGTTCTATACTACAAGGACCACAATCCTTTTGGTCCTTCAGCTGGAACACTCTCTGATACAAATTAAATGTCCCCGCGACACCCTTACTTTACTACGCCAGTAGGGGCGCAGTTGGTGACAATACTGACTTCTAAAATGTCTCTGAGGATGTCTCCGTGATTTGCAATTCTAAGGGGTATGTTTACTAAACCGTCTTAATGTGCGCTCTGCCACGTTATCGCGCGATAAGGTACCTTATTGCCTGATGAAGGTGCGTTACTGGGCGATAAGGTACCTTGGTGCGCGATAACGCATGCAGCGGTGCAAACGAGCGATGAAGGCAGAGAAAGGCTCCCGGAGGGCGAAGGAAGGCTCCCCAGGGGCGGAGAGAAGGGGTCAATGGGCAGAGAGTGGGAGGGGAGAGGCTCCCTGCACACTAACGCTGTGAAATTCGAGGCTGAAAACTAACGCCAGTGAAACCCTGGCATTAGAGCTGATTTAAAGGGAAAAGAAACCATTTCCGTCAGCACTGTACAGCAGAACCAGGGAAACCTACAAAAAGTGATAAGTGTGATACATGTGCATGGAACAAAATGGCAAATAAACAGTAAAAATGACCTGAACAAAATTGAAAAAAAACCATAACCAAGCTGGGCAATAGTAATATTAATGGGAAACATCAAACCCTCCCCCCCCCCCCCGAGAAAGCTCCAAAAAAAAGACATGAATTTTGGAAGGGTCTATGCTCCGTCCCCATACAAGGTGAAAGAGCCCACAGTGAAACTGCGCTGAGAAGGGTTTCCCTCTCCATTGGGCAGGTTTCCTATGGCATGCGCATGTTCCACAACAGCAGGGCGGGCATGTCGGAATGGGCAACTGGACAGATGCTTGAAAAGGGGAGACATGCATCTCCTCCAGGACCATGCACTATGGACTAGCTAGCAGACTGTCTGCAGCTAGTATGTGTCTTGCTGGAACACCTTGCAGGGTGCAGCGGCTGGAGGCTTGCTGCTGGAGAATGTCAGATAGTGGTGGGGGGCAGCTGAGTGTTTCCAGGCCTACTGTCTGTCTGCTATTGCTTTATGGATGTGTACAGCTCTGCATTGCCTACCCTGTAGGGTGTCTGTTCCCCTCTACTGCCAGCATTGCAGGGAGGTAGAATGTGGATCTATTGGTGGGCGATCCTGTTTCCCACCCTGAGCCCCAGAGGGTGGGTTGTGTGGTGGTAGATAATCCGCCTATGGGTCCAAACACCTCCCCCTTCACCTACATCTTGTAACCATGGCACCAACACAGGATATGCACTATTCTGGGTGCATCATAGCCCATAAGGGCTAGACATGACTGAAAAATACAGAAGGACACAGCTGTAATCTAGGTGTGTCTGCAGGAACTACCTGTCACACACAGTAGCACTGATGGGGACCTGCAATATGGCACATTTCAACCATGAAAGGTGCTGTGGACCTGGTGCTGGGTGCCCCACCTCACCCTCAGGGTGGCACAGTACCTGCACAATGTGATGGTCTGTGGCTACTCTGTGCCAGTACCACACACGGTCAGTTCCCCCTACCAGGCTGAGGTGCTGTGGGGGTGCATACCCCATCTTGTGCCCATCTGTTGACTGCTGATTTGCATGTGCAGTGCATCATGGGTACGGGTGGGTTAACCCTATCCTGGTAACCACAGCAGACAGTTTGTGTGGTGAAGTGCAGTCCTTCTGCAGCCAGCCAGGGGTTTGTTAGCAGCTGTAGCCCACTGTTTACTTCACTGCCTGTGAAACCAGAGGTTATGGGTTCAAACCCATGGTGGAGTTATTTGATAGGGCTGTCTGAGGCATTGTCTATTTTTAATGTACATTAGTGCTGCCAGCAAAAACACCCTCAGAGTACTGTAATCTTAAGGTGCCTCATAAGGCACCCCATAAGGCACCTTATAGGGCACCCTATAAGGCGCCTTATAGGGCACTTTATAAGGCGCCCTATCAAGCGCCTTATAAGGTGTCCTATAGGGGACATTATAGGGTGCCTTGGCGGACAGTGCACTTTATAATGTGCCCTATGGAGTGCCTTATGGGGTGCCTTATGCGGCACCTTAGGTTACGCCACCGTGAGGGTGTGTTTGCTGGCAGCACTAATTAAAATAAAAGTAAAATGCCTCAAAAATCAATACTTACACATAAAAGCTAATGCCTCAGACAGCCTTATGGATTAGGCACACTGGGGGATCAAACTCATGACCCTGTATCATTGGTCAGTGTATTAACCATTGTGCTACACCTATGCTTCTAAGTTTTTGTGTGTGCGCGCCTACTTAAGATTAGCGCGTGTTAATGTGCTTAGCGGCATTTCGCCTGATAATGTGCGCAGCGTGCGTTATCGCGCGATAATCCCATTTTGCTACGTTAAGACCGAAACGCCCACTCCTTTTATGGCATCCTGCACACTATCGCTGGGCGCACGGTAAGACGCTTTAGTAAACATACCCCCAAGTGTCCATTTTCAGATGTCAAACTCATAAATAGGGCTTCTAAAATGACCCCCATAGGTATGGCTTTTTAGCACCTATACATTTAGACTTTGCATTTGGTTTAAGCACTACAAAACCAGGTCTACCCTGGAGCATCTCACCAAATGCATAGTCTAAATGTAAAGCTGCCTATTTATATAAACTATGAGGCCAATTCCATAACAAACAATGCAATGTGTGCCTTTGAGTCAGCCCTGACCTCTTGTGACCCAGAAGCTCCTGGGTTTTCTTGGCATTCTTACCAGAAGTAGATTGTCAGGCCTTTCTTCCAAGGCAATGGACTTGCCCAAGGCCACAAGGAGTGCAAGTGGGAATTGAACACTAGTTGCTTGGATACCAAACCAGTGCTCTAACCACTGAGCTACTCCTCCACTCCAGTTCTATAACATGCATGTCCAAATTGAAAATGGGCCCAATTTCACCCTGATTCGGCAGCTGCGGGTATAGGCGCGCTTGCTGTTCTGGAATCGGGGACATAAACGTTTCCGGTGTGGCATGAGCAAACCAATATGTAGAAACACGGGCCCTGCTGTTATGACGAGACAGGGGTATATGCAGCAAATGGTTTGGACGTGCCTGCGATCCCCGTATGCTGAAAAGATGGAGGTTTCCGATCCTGCCTCTCTCTGCCATATCCCGGGGATGTCTCCCACAGCCACGCCTCCTCTGTTAAAATGTGCATCTCTTAAGCTGTTCCTCTCACTCACCCTGCTGTGCTGATGCAAACTACACATAAATACTGAGGATACATAAATGTTGATAAAAACTAGACTAGATATACTAGTTTGTTGCATGCCCAGAACAGTGCAAGGTAATTTCAGTGCGCTCAAAGATATAACAACAGCAAGCAGACAGTGATGAGTGGAGGAGTAGCCTAGTGGTTAGAGCAACTGTTTTTGTAGCCAGACAATCAAGGGATTGATTCCCACTGGTGCTTCTTGTGACCTTAGGCAAGTCTCTTTACCCTCTATTGCCTCAGAAGAAAAGGCTGGCAATCTACTTCCAGTGATACATTAACAAGAAAACCCAGAGGTAGCTGGGTTGCTATGTGTCAACACTGACTTGATGGCACTAAAAAAAAGAAAGTGATATGCTTTTCATGACATACTGCTATTATTTAGCACTTATAAAGCGCCACACACACAGCGCTGCACAGCTGACCTACCAGAGGTGGCTAACAAACAAGACAGTCCCTGCCCATCAGAGTCCTGCTCATCGGAGCTTACAAACTATTTCTAACAGTACAGAGCTTGACATAGCTTGCATCAAAACATACATGGCAGTCAAAGAAATCCTTATCTATTCTTTCATTGGTCATCTCTGAGAATAGTCTTTACAATGCTCTAAGTATGGAGCCTTACCATCCTCACACAATATGGTGCTGTTTGCACTGTTGAATGCTCTGATGCTGAGAGTCTCTTACTATTGAAAGGGATATGATTTCACTTTTAGCTGTGGCAAACCTTTTGTGCTTTTTCCTGCCCTATCACACTGGCACCTGGTGATGCTGAATTGCAGATGAGCACCCCAGATCCTCCCATGCAATCCTCAAACAACACATACATACACACTCCCACTTTCAGTCATGAAAAGCATAAATGTGCCAAAAAGATGCCCTGAACCTATAAATAACAGCTGGTGTAATGGAATAGCATGGAGTCCCAGGACAGAAAATATGACCTCTGTTTCTCACCCAAACAAGAATCCTTTCCGTATTCACTCACACACTATTCCAACATCAACAGTTCCATTTTTCAGGGAACAGGAATTATTAAGGTTCCCTAGATTAGCTCTTTTTGCACAAACAGCAAATGTCAGCTTCGCCAGAATAATCACACCTTCTGTTCTTTATAAATGCATCTTGTAGTGTTTTTCCATACTGCAGTCCACCATTTCAGAACAGACTAGTCACCACTTTTATAGAAGCGCAGCAGAATATTTTCTAAGTACTGGCCTTATTCCATGTCTCCAGTAGGTATAATGGGCATGTCTGCAGGGACCTCCGAAAACATACACGGGCATTTCCTGAATATGCTTTAGATGTCCCTGTGGCAAACCATGCCCCAGTTCTGCCCCTCCTGGACACGTTCTGAGAGCCTTGTGTTAGCAAGATATACGTCTGTAGGCGCTATGTACTGGAATACATTCGTAGAAGTTTTTGGGAGATAGACATCCCCAACACACATGTAGATAGTTTCCCCTGTTATCCAAGTTGATTGCTCCTGTTTATTGTAATGACCTGACTCCTGTTTATTGTCGGATACTGTTAGTTTTATGTAAACCGCGCTGATCGCAAATAGTGCGGTATATAAGAAATGTAAATAAATAAAATAAAATAAATAAATATAAAGCCTTATTCACTTTCTGGAATGACCTCCTATGTGCCCACTTTGCTGCATAACCAAATGCATATATTCAGTGGTGCTAAGCAAATGCATTGGACCATCGAGTATTGGCATAGATGTTTCAGTTTATGCCAAGGGTGTCCTGGGGAAAACTGGACCCATGATGTCTAATTATGGGGCTTGTTTACAAAGCCGCGGTAGTGGTTCGCGATCGTTAATGGGGCCGTGGCTCCGATAACGATCGTGAACCACTACCGCGGCTTTGTAAACAAGCCCCTATGTGTTTTTATGGGATGATCATGATTGTTGAGTTTAATTATCAAATTCTTGGTGGGTACCAAGCTATGGACTTGAAAGTTAATCATGAGAGGCATATGGTCGAAGGTTTGCCTAGGTCACTCAATATCCTTGTACGAGCCCTGAGCTATTGGGGGTGGCCAGACTCCTGGCTGAGTGAAGTTTTTTGAAGTCTCCCAAGCAGCTATTCACAATCTCAGCCTTCAACCTGTGCTAAAGAGGCTGTCACTGGATCTCCATCTGCCTGGTAACTTTCAGCCTATCTCAAATTTGCCCTTTTCGGGAAAATTGTTGAAAAGGTTGTGGCTTGTCAGTTTGTTGATTTTTTAGAAATTAGTACTGTTGGATGATAATCAAGCAGGCTTTTGTCTATTCCACAGTGCTGAAAAGGTACTCGATGCTGTCTTTGACGATATCCATGTCCTTGTGTTGGTGCTGATGTTGGGTGTTGGTGTTGATGTTGGATATTGGTGCTGCCTTTGATACAGTGAACCATGAGTTATTACTGGAAGTAGAGACTAGACGTTTTGCACTAATGTAGGTCCTTCTTGACAGGTAGGCAGCAGGAGGTTAGGATGGGGGATAGTTATTCCCATGCTTGGACATTCAATTTTGGTGTGCCACAAGGGTCAGTGCTGTATCTTGAAATTTACATTTGGTGGTAATTTAATAAGCCTTTCTTGTGTATAAGAGTGGAGGAGTAGCCTAATGGTTAGAGCATGGGCTTAGGAACCAAGAGACCAGGGTACATTTCTCACTAGCACTTCTTGTGGACTTGGGCAAGTCACTTAAACCTTCATTGCCTCAGAAGAATCCAAGTTAATAATGTCCATGCTTAATGTACATTACCAAGTTTAAGTTACAATGTAAACCACTTTGACTAAAATGATAAAATGGTATAAAACACCTGATAAATAAATAAAATGCTGATTTGCATGTGGAGAAGACCTCATAAAATTACGTTCCCTCCCCCCCCCCCCACCCTCCCAAAGTGCACATGCATATGTTGAATGGACGTGCTGGAGGAGGAGTTTGAGCAGAGCATGGGAAAGTTATAATTTACATATATTTTTTTAAATACACTAGCATTTTATGCACTAACATGAGCAAAGATCAGCTCCCACCATCTAGGCATGATTTCTGCACCAGGTTTTTTACACGGCCTTATCATTGTAGTCAAAGCAGTTTACATTGTAACTTAAATTTTGTAATATACATTAAACAGGGACATTGAAAACCTGGAATCTTCTGCAGCAATGAAAGGTTAACTGACTTGCCCAAGGTCACAAGGAGTGCTAGTGTGACTTGAACGCTGGTTGCTTGGTTTGACAAGCCAGTGCTCTAACCACGAGGCTACTCCTCCACACCAAATGAGATTTCCTAGTATTTTATAAAGTCACATAGAAACCTGCTTGTCTTTATAAAATAGGCAAAAATATGTATTTCTCCATCTCCAAACCTAGGCGCCCTGTAATAACATTACCCTCCACGTGTTCAGCTATACAATATTGCAGGGTTGGTTTTCTCAGCTGTGTTTACAATTAAATGTCAGGAAAATGAGTTGCATTCCAAGCTCCTGGTAGTTAACACTGTGGTGTTGCCCTAAGGTATGTTTGCTATGACACCACAGAACCCTTTAGTAAAAGGGCCTGTAAATTTGTGGATGGATTCTAAACTGAATCTAAAAGATGGTACTGAGATTGATTCAACAGCTGCGGCCATATTGGTCTCCTTGACCTCTTTATTGATTGTCCCACATTTGGACTACTGCAATGCTGTGACTTTGGGTTTGCCACATGAAGAATATCTAAAAAAAAGCCAGTAAGGACAAAACCGTCCTACGAAGCAAATAAAATCACCAAAAAGAAAGTAGGGCTCAATATGACCACTTGGTTCAATATATATATATTTTTGAAAACAATAAACATATCAAAATATTATTTAATGAGGGGTATCAATAAATATAATGGAACTTAGTAAGATAGTAATATGACACCCAGGGCTGGTGCAAGAATTGGAGGCACCCTAGGTGGGCCCATCCATCCTGCCGCCCTCACCCCCTTCCCCCCTTCTCTGGGGCCAGCAGTGGTGGCAATGGCGAAGGAACCAGGACACAGTGCTTGCCAAAGGTTCTGGTGCTGAGTTGTAGTTCTTGCCTGCTATCATCAGGCATTTCCACCCCTCCGATGCAGACTTCCGGTTTGGCATAAAGAGGGACAACAGCGGTGGCAAAGGGCGCCCCCAAAGGCCAAAACTCAAAAACAAGATGAAACTCCATAAAATATAAGCAGCGGTGACCAAACTTACTAATTTTGCAAACTCTATTGCGTGCCAGTGTTTCAAAGTACACAACGTGAACATTAGCATACCGAAGACTCCAGGAACACCATGTTCTGATGTAACTAGGTCCAAAATTGAAGATTTTAAAGGAGCAGTTAGAGATGTTGAAAAAATGAAAAATAAAACTGAATTAAAACACAGTCAAATCCATTTCTTCATTAAGAGCAAAAAATAGTACTGTTTTCAATTTAAAAATCAATTTCTGTTTGTTTCTTAATAATTGTAGATTTATGTTGCCCCTGCATGGATTTAATTTAATCACTTGCAGAGCACTAAATATAAACTGGAATCAAGCTGTGTGTAGCGAACCAGTAAAGGAACATTCAGATCTTTACAGTGTAATCGGCTCCACTGTTCAATCATCTGGTAGAAAGGGACCGTATGGACAACTCCAGATATCTGAGAGGTACTCAGAGTCCTCAGTGTAATAGGTTTATAGTACGGAAACAGCAATGTACTGCTACATACTTAAACCCTCCTCTAAAGGACTGGCAGATATGAGCACTTTCTTAAAACCTAAACATGCTGTGTAAATAAAAACAAGGAGAATTTCTGTCGCCCGGGTGCTATCCCTATATGAAATACATACATGTGTGTGCATCTTGTCGCCCCCATGTAGCTTAGACATGATAGGGGTAGACACATGTAAATTCAGATCTTTCTTAAATTACGTTTTTGACGTGGCTGTAATTTTGCACATGCGAATGTTGTATTCACATGTATAAATCATGAATAGGGCTTCTAAAATAACCCCCTTCATCAGCGACACTGAATATATTTATAAATCACTGCTAGCGGCAACTGTACGTCACAGTGAAATTCAGCTGCAGGATGGAAACCTAAGTGGCTTAACTGAGGGCAGCTGTTTTCCTGGCCTGAATTAAATCAGTTAGCTACACGGAGAGTGAGTGAACATCTCCGCTATACATAGAGTTAGGCAGAACACCCCTGTTCCATCCTAACTCCACCCCAGCACTATACCGACAGAGGGATTAGGGCAGCACGGCTACAAATGCAAAGATAGGGGCATTATATCGTTTATCATTTATTTCAGTGATTCTCAACCCATTCCTCTGGGACCCCCAGGCCAGTCAGGTTTTCAGGATATCCACAATGAATATGTATGAGTTAGATCTGCATACAATGGAATCAGTGCATGCAGATCTATCTCAGGCATATTCATTGTGGATACCCTGAAAACCTGACTGGCCTGGGGGTCCCAGAGGACTGGGTTGAAACCACTGGTTTATTTGATTCGATATGAACAGTATAATGTCCCTATCTCTGAATTTTTTTGAATGGTTAGCGGCCACTGCTAAATATAGAAATCCCTTTGAAAGTTGATCCCTAAGGTTTCAAACATTACGCTCTTAAATAAGGCTGAAAATAGACACCTACCTTACATACCTAAATTAAGGAGCTCAGCCTGTTTTGAATATCGGCTTCTTGGTGAATGGACTCCTTGAAAGAGAAATTTTAGAAGAAGTGCCTTGCCTGTGAATCGGCGCTTTCAGAAAATTGTCCTCTGGATAACAGTGTGCACACGAGTCATGTATGTGCACAATTTTACCAGCAGTCGGGAGGAGGTGGGGTCTAGCTGGAGTTTATCTTTGTCTTTGTCTTCATGTACCACCCTTTGGAGGACCATCAAAGCAGTTTGCAATATAAAACAAATTCTTAGTAAAGTAAAGAAAAGGAACGTCATTTGGTGCACAGGACAGAAGTTAGGAAAGTATAGAGACAAGAGTTTCAGCCCGCTGGTCCTAGCTCGGCCCCCTGAAGGCAAACCGGAAGAAGTAGGTCTTCAGGATTACACAAAAGGCCTTATAGGAGCGTTTCATGTAAAGATGGGGAGTAAGAGAGCTCCAGAGGGCAGATGTCATGAAGAAAAAGCTAATTGCCCGCATAGACCCGAGTCTGGCACAGAACACAGGGGGAGTGAAGAGACTGTTCTCCTGGGCTCAGCATAATGCATGTAACAGAACGTAAGAAACAGTGGGTGAAGTGAGATATAGAGGAACGGACTGTGAAAGGACTTGAAAGTGAGGCATAGGATCTTGAAATGAATATGATAGGGGGGAGGAAGCCAGGGTTAGTGCATAAACAGAGGGGAAACGTGGTCGAATTTAGAAGTATGCGCAAGGAGCCGAATTGCTGTTTTCTAAAGTGCTTGACGTCTCTTGATTTTGAAGGAGGTGCCGCAATAAATGGAGCTGTAATAATCAAGTCTTGAGGTGAGAGCATGGATGAGGATATGCTGTGCTCGGGGGTCAAGAAGAGAGCATATGGCCCAGAACCAGCAAAGAGCAAGAAAAGTAGATATAGTTAAAGCAGATATCTGTCGGTGGAAGGAGAGTTCAGAGTTGATAATTATCCCGAGATATCTGAAGTGGTCAGTGAAAGTGAGCTTTGTGCCAGTCTGAGAAGGGGGTGACGTTAGGGTAAGAGAGAGAGCCAGAAATCCAGGTAGCTCTGGTCTTTTCGAGATTCAGCTTCAGATGATTGGAATGAAGCCAGACAGAGACTTTCTTCAGACAATCATTGAGGTTGGACAGGTCAGGGAACGTGCTATTGGTAAATGAAATAACCAAAATATCATTAGCACAGATAAAAAAAAACTAGTGCCGGTATCTTGAATTACGGTGGCTAATGAACTGAGAAAATATTAAAGAATAGATCCCTAAGATATCCCGCAGGAGAGGGACTGAGGGCTTGAGGAGACAGAACCCGTAGAGACAGAAAAAGTCCGGAAGAGAGAAATGAAGAGAACAACTGTAAAAATGTGTCCCGGATGCCGATGTCAGTTAGTCGAGTAAGAAGAATGGAGTTATTATTTACATGCATAATTTTATAATTTAAAATATTATATGCCTGCATTTTCACATCAAAACTACCCACACCAAGTACTAGATGCAATTGCGTGCAGGTAGTTTTGCCAGGGTGATTTTCAAAGCACACTTAAGTGTGCAAGTTTGCTTTGAAATTTAGTTTATTTATTTATTTATTTAGTAAACATTTGTATACCGCTGCTTCCTATGATCAGCAGCGGTTTACTTTACAGAATCATAATGTATGGTACAATACAGCGAGATCTTTCAGATTTACATTTTTGATTAGTCAATGATTTATATAACACGGAGAATCAGTTGGATACAATATACATTTGATTAGGGCACGCAGATCTGGGTATACATTTGATTGCGATAGCGTGGGAGGGGCCCAATATATACAATTTATACATGATTACATGCCAAAAAGTACAATCCATACATGATTACATGCCAGTATTCCTAAAGCCGTCGTAGAAAAAAAACCACACCTGTTTGGAAGGTGGTGCACTTTGGGGTTTTTTTCTTTGTTTCTTGCAGGGATCAAGATGGATCCAAGGGAACTAGCTGAATGGATGGCAGCCCAATTTAGCAGGCAGCAGGAGCTAGCACAGCAGGCTCAGGACACTGCTATGAGAGCCTTAATGGACCAGCAGAAGCCAGTGCTTGATCTGGTGCAAGCCCTAGTTCAGCTGCAGAACCAAAGTGGAACAGATGCAAGACCAGCAGTTAGTACTGGTGCACCACATGTGGACAGTGTGGGACTCAATCAAGGGATTGGGGCATTTAGTTTTGGGAAATTAACTCCAGATGATAATGTTGATGATTTTCTAGAGTCTTTTGAAAGAGTGGCACAAGCATTAGCATGGCCAGAGACCCAGTGGGCAGTAAGGCTGGCAGCCTCATTAACTGGAGAGGCGCTTGCAGCTTACAGAGCAATGCCAGCAGCCCAGGCTTTGAATTATAAGGATGTAAAGGCTGCTATTAGAGATCGCCTAGGGTTGTCTATTTCAGAGTATAGGCGAATGTTTAGAGCTACTACATTGAGAGTGGGTGAGACACCCAGGGCTCTGAGTCAGAGAATCAGAGGTTTAGCTGTAAAATGGTTGGAGCCTGAGCAAAAGACGGTAGAAATGTTATTAGATATTATAATGCTTGAACAATTTATGTCTGGGGTGCCTAAAGATATGCACACTTTCCTTATACAGCAAAATTGCCAAAATCTTGGAGAGGCAACCATGCTAGCAGAGAGATTCTTGGAAGCCACGCAGGCTTGCCATAGAATGGGTGGCCCTCTGAAGATTGGTGCTGAGGCAAGATGTGCTGTATCAGAAAAGAAAATAATTAAAAATGTTTCTGAAAATGAATGTACTGTATCAAACCAGATGACACAGTGGAATAGAAAGAAATGTTTCAAGTGTGGAAAATGGGGACACTTAGAAAAAGGATGCCAGTCACACACTAGCTTAATGGGTGTAGAGTTAGAACAGCCCAAGGAAGGATTTCTTTTGATGGTTGATGTGCAAGGAATTACCATAAATGCTTTGTTAGACTCTGGGGCAGACCAGAGTATGATGTCAGAAAGGCTTTGGCAGAGAATAGAGGCCCAAGAAGGATTTGTGCCTAGAACCCCTGAAAGCCAAGTTCACATCGGGTGCATTCATGGTGCTGCAACATCATATCCCACCTATAGGCTAAAGGTTAAGTGCCTGGGGGAACAAGAGGAAGTCCTGGTAGCAGTGGTGCCTAGGCTACCCTTTGATTTGGTTCTAGGAAAGGACTGGCCAAGATTTAAGCAGGGTCTAGTGGAAGGGCTAGGAAAGAAGGAGGGAGAAGGTTTAATAATGGAAATAGCTCCCGGGCCTTTCTTTGGAAGTCCTCAGTCCTTAGCTAAAAAGATGGTTCAGCTTCCAGAAGGCCAAACTATGGGTAATAAGAGGGGCCTTGTATCCACCCGCTCGCAGGCTAAGGTAGAGAGCCAGCAGAAGGAGGAGGGGGAGCAGGCAGAGTTATTAGGAGACTTACCCTCTCATGATGATTTAATAACCCCATCATCTGGTAAAGTAAGAAAGTTGAAAGCACAAAAGCGGCGTGAGAGACTTTGCAGAGCACAGGGTAGGGCTGAGATGTTAGCTGGTCAAAGATTACCCTGGGTGCTAGCTGAGTTAGTGGCAAAGTTTCCTAACTTTCCACAAGAGCAGCGAGCTGATCAAGCTCTCACCCGAGCTTTTAAGTATGCTCAAGTGGTCAGTGGAGGTGTTAAGGTTTTACCTTACAGGGAGAAAGTTCCAGTTGGTCACGGACCATGCCCCACTTAAGTGGTTGCAGCAAATGAAGAACCACAATGCCAGGTTGACACGCTGGTACATGGCCTTACAGGCATTTGATTTTCAAGTTGAACATCGTGCTGGGAAGTTACACAAGAATGCGGATGCCCTTTCCCGTATTACGGACTGTAGAGAAGAAGTTTCACCAGTGACACCAGTCCGTAATAACTTAAGCAGGGGGGTATGTGATAAGGAAGCTTATCATAGCTCAGGAAGGAGCTATAGAAAAGGTGAAGTGACTCTGAACAAGCAACCTGTCAGTTCTGGTAGAAATATGAAAACAGAATTTTGCCATAAAAGACTACCAGTCCCAGAATGCACCAGGTTTCCAACAGCCATGAGAGGAGCTGAAGTGAGAAAACGTGTGTTCAATCAAAAGGGCTATGAGGTAATCCCCAAGCACTCATTGCAAAGGGCAGGGCTTGATTCAGCACAGCTGCGCTGTGCTAGGATGGAACACTCATCTCAAAGGGCAAGGCCTGATTCAGCACAGCTGCGCTGTGTTAGGGAGGATCACTCATCTAAGCAGAATAAGAGTAGAGTTTATTCTACAGATGACCATCTTCATGATCACCTTGGATATCCAGAGAATTGTCCTCAGTATCCTGAGAATCAGCTTGAGTTTGATCATCAGTTTCATCTGAAGGATCATCAGAAGCAGAAGCCAAACCGGACGGACAGAGAGGGAAAGAGACCCTTTGGAAGAAGGAAGAGAAAAGCCTTTGAGAGGTCTAGAAGAGTCCAAAGCAGTACGTATACTGGGAGGTATTCCAAGGGCCAGCATACACCATTGGACTGGGGAAAGCCAGAGGAATGGTGCTGCAGAGCTAGGAATCACCAGAGGCTACCTGTGAGGGAGACGGCTGCACGTGGAAGGGACCCTAAGACCTGTGCCAGAAGGTATGTGAAGAGAGATCCAGTGTCCAGGGATCTGGATTGGAAGGCTGGACATAAGAACTGGACTACATACTGGCCAGGCTATATAGAGAGGAACTCTAGCAGCAATGGAAGCTCAGGTATGAACACTGATCTATGCCCTAGCTATAACCTTGAAAGACAGCAGGGAAACAAGTATTCTCCTGAAAATGCTCCATTGAGAGATTCATCTGTACCAATCCATGATATTGAACCCATGCTTGTTGAACAAGGGGGAATAATAGCAGATGAGGATCCTGTTTATATGGACTGCTCTCTATCTAAACTCCGTTGGTAACTTTCTGTTATAAAGTACAGCAACCATCACAAAGAAATACAAATTTGTTCTTTAATCTACTCAGAAAAGCTCCTGAAGCAGGATTTATACAGTGGAAGGCAAGCCAGCTAAGGGGTTTCAGCTGGTAACTGCTAGCAATTAAGCCTTACCTAATTGCTTGTGAGCTAGGAGAGAATCACTTCTGTATCTATGTGGGAAGTAATCAGAAGTTAACCTGAAAAGAACAGTTTGTTTCTTGCTTTGTGGCTTTTCATTTGTTGTTTTCCTGATTTTGACTTTGTTTTTCCAAGTTAACAATGAAAGCAAGTAACCTAATTTATGTGCTACCAAGCATATCTGTGTTGGGAGAAATACCCCCATAAATAAATATCTTATTGGCTTTACCCAAGAGCACAACTAAATTATCGTCAGCAGCTGTGTCTGGTGTGAATGAACTACATTGCCCACAATACCTTGCAAATCATATAGAAATATGCACTTGCCAAGAGTGTGAAGATTCTCACCCAGGCAGCCGTCTGACAATATGTGAATGCCCTATTGCTTGTTTCAGCCTTGACAGATCTTATGCTGGTCGGAACACATAGAGTGTTGAGATTCATGGTTCTTCTGTTCCTGTTGCATGGTTGAATAGCGATTAGGTTATTGAGGTAGGATGGTGCGATGTTATGGATGAGTTTAAACGCTGTTATGAGCAGTTTGAAGATGATGCGAGCGGCCACTGGGAGCCAGTGCAGTTCCATTAGTACTGGGGTTATGTGGTCTGTGACTTTCTTTTCCATGATGACTCTTGCAGCAACATTTTGAGCCATTTGCAGGATGCTTAGGGTGTTCTTTGGAAGCCCTTGCAGAATGGCGTTGCAGTAGTCCAGGTGTGGAATAATTAGAGCTTGTGCAACAGTCCTAAAGTCAGATTTCTCGAGGATATTGCGAAGTGGTTGCAGAATTTTCAGTTTGTAAAAGATGGCTCGGTTAATTGTTCGGAGGTGTTTGTCCATCCTAAGGTTGCAGTCCAGTAGGACTCATAGATATTTTATTACAGGTTTCGTATGATATATGTTTTTGTTAAGGGTGACTGTGGTGGGCGGGATGAAATTGGCTTTCTTGGAGATAAACATGACCTCTGTTTTCTTGTGGTTTATTGACATGTTGTTTTGTTGAAGCCATGATTGGAGCATGTCAAGGCATTCTTCTAGCGGATTGAAGTTTGGTTGTGTTATGTCAAGATAGATGTGGTAATTGATGTTGCGTTTCTGAAAGATCTCGCAGACCAGCTTTATATACAAATTGAATAAGAGAGATGATAAGGCGGATCCTTGAGGGATCCCTTGGGTTTGGGGGAAGGCATCAGCTTTATCATTGTTGAACTGCACTTGTTGCATCCTATTGGATATATATGATGCAAACCATTTTAAGGGGGTCCCTGCTATACCTATGGAGGCAAGACAGTTTAAGAGGGTGTTGTGGTGAACTGTATCAAAAGCAGCTGAGATATCAATGAATATAAGTATGAACATAGCGTTTTTGTTTTCGAGACCCCTGAGGAGATTGTCAAGGAGTGCCAGCAGTAGTGTTTCAACTCCGTGATGCTGACGAAACCCATATTGATGCTTATCCAGGGCTTTTCTATCGTCTATGTGATCTTGCAGTTGTTGCTGAACCGCTTTTTCGATTGTTTTAGCTAAGAATGATATGCTTGAGATTGGGCGATATGATGCAGGGTCACTTTTGTTGAGAGGGCCGGGGGTTCAAGTCCCACCTGGGGACAGCAATCTCAGGCCGGAGGGACTGGGATTTCTAGTCCTATAGGCACTCCTTGTGGTCTTGGGCAAGCCACTTCACCCTCCATTGCCCATGTTCCCTGTAAGTATTAACGTATGTGTGTCATATCCCCTCGTGTTAAATGTATCCCCCAATTGACCGCTTTGACCCGGTGAAAAGCGGAATATAAATACAGCTAAATAAATAAATAAATAAATAAAGATTTGTTCTTTAAGATGGGTCTTATAAGTGATTTCTTGAGATGGGTCGGCATGATACCTTGTTGCAGAGACTGGTTAACAATGTAAGCGATGGGTTTTGTGTTTTCCTTCTTAGTTGCTTTTATCCAAGCGGCTGGGCATGGGTCGAGAGGGGAGGTAGTGGTGTTTAAATTGGTTATGATGCTTATGATTTGTTGCTCACCTAATTGATGGAAGGTGTTCCATTCTGCTGCAAAGTCTGCTTGAGGGACAGTGTTGGTTTCTCGAGGGGTGAGGACTAATGACATGCTTTGATCGATGATTGTGGGTAGTTGCGGGTGTAGTTTCTTGGCATAGTGGTCAGCAAGCGTCTGGGCCTTTATATCGTCTGCATAGACAGTGTTCTGTGAAGTTTTGGCGAGTGACTTTACAAGCTCAAAAAGCTCTCTGGGTCTATTAAGAGCTTTATTGAGTAGGTTAGTGTGGTGACTCTTTTTGGCGAGGTTGACCTCATTCTTGTATTTCGAGAGGAGTGTTAGGTATAGTTGCTTGCCTTCCTCAGTCTGTGTTTTCCTCCATTTCCTTTCCAGTTTGCGCAGCTCTCTTTTCATTTTGCATAGGGTAGGAGAGTACCATGGTTCAGTTCTTGTTTTTGCTGCAGCGTTTGTGGCTTTCCAGGTTGGTCTTGCAGCTGCTTCGATCCCTGAGTTCCATGAGACTACCAGCTTGTCTAGGTCCGTGATGGTGTACTCAAAATGTGTAGATATAGAAGTTACCAATGCTTCACTATTGAATTTTTGGAATTTCCTCTGTTGATGCGTTTTTGGGTCGGCTTGAGACTTTTCCTTTAAAGATGGTAAGTGGATTTCAAATTCAATTAGGAAGTGGTCAGACCATGGGACCGGGGTTACTCGAGGTTCGGGTTTTTGAGTTTCGTTTTGTTGGATGTTGTGTGATAAGAACACCATATCTAAGGTGTTACCTTTGTTATGGGTGGGTTCTTGAATGATTTGTACGTATCCGAGCTGGTTCATGGCTTCAAAGAAAGCGTCCGCCTGTAATGGGGGTATGGAGGTAGGTTCAGGTCACCCAGTATGATGCGCTGTTTTTTGATTGCAGAGGTTGAGATGATTTCTAGAGCAGCGGCCAAAGTTTCGTGGTGGGCCGAGGGGGGTCTATAGATTAAGCAAAGGATTGACGTTTTGTTTTCAATCTTGAGTATATCAATGCCTTCAGATTCAGTTAGGGATGTGTTTGTGAACATTAGGGAGGCTCTGGCAATGATTAGTACTCTTCCTCCTCTCCTGTTGGGCCGCGGGCAGTTAAATAATGTGTAGTCGGGTTTAGTTAATTGGTTTACTATTGCTGGGTCAGTGTCGGTGAGCCATGTCTCGGTGACACAGAGGATATCGGGCTTGTTGTCAGAGATGATGTTGTGTATGATGTGGGTTTTATTTCTAATAGATCTGGCGTTGATAAGGCAGATCGTGATAGTGGATTGCGATAATTGGCATGGTTGCTGTTGTTTGCTTCTATTATTTGTGGCTGCCGGCTTCCTGTGTTTATTATGTTTTAGTTTGGAGCCGTGTTTTTTCCGGGGCTTGCCTGGGACCTTTACCACCGTGTTCAGGTCTGGGTTGGGTATGGCTTCATCTTGAGCAAGGTAAGCAGGATATATCAGTGGTAGTATAGGTAACAGTATTGGGCCATGAATAAGAACTGGATGCCATATTATTGCCTGGTGTTGTAGCAAGTGTGGTACATAGGCATATGCGGCTAGAGATACGTAGAGGCAGAGAATTACTGTATAGGTGATGAGAGCCATGAGTTGTGAGGTTGAGGTTCAAATCCGATCTACGGATTGTTACAAACTCATTGGAGGGGTAACTCTGCGCTTACGATTAACTGCCTGTAGCAAGGGTTAGTTACTTATAAGCTTAGGTACTTATAGCTATTGCCGGCAAATTGCCAGTTGTTGCAACATGAGACAGATCGATCAGCTTAGATGTTATAGCTATTACTGGCAAATTTCTGACAACATGAGACAGATCAAAGTTCCACGCCTGCAATACACAGTGTTCGGGATAAGTGACTGTTATTTCTCCAGTAGTTCAGAATGAGCAACTGATTTGTGTCATTGCGTTTGTATAGTATATATAGTTCAGTATTACTGCATTTACCTGGTCGGGAGCTGTGGTGTGAATAACTGGAAACGGCGTGCTCAACCTGGGTCAGGGAGCTCTAGCCGCGTTGTGTTGTTGCCTCGGGGTTTAAAGACGCGGTGGGCTCGTCGTGCTCCTTACGATCAGTGGAGGTTTGTAACTTCTCTCATCGGTGATTGTAGGAGAACTTTGGTTGTTGCGCTGTTGATGGTATCTGGTGCTGGCGAGCTCAGACCCATCCAGGGGAGCTCAAGCCAGTTGTGGCTGTTGGTGTGGTTGTTTGTGACTGTATTCCAGGGTTCTTTTCCTGGAGCGAAGTGTAAGCCGCGCTTTTCCTTTGCGCCTACTGGCTCCCGCCTAAGGGCCACGCCAAAGGGCCCTCTGGCGAGGCCCTCAGGCGCGGGCACGCCCGGTAGGGACGCCGCTTAAATGCGGAAGGCTTGCCGGCCCTTTGATGTTCCCACTGCCCCGATTGGGAGGAGCACTCGCACTGCCCCGATTGGGCATGAGTTGGACAGGGGGCTGCTGGCGGCTAAAGCGGCTCCCTCGGGGTAGGGACGCCGCTTAAATGCGGAAGGCTTGCCGGCCCTTTGATGCTCCCACTGCCCCGATTGGGCAGGAGCACTGGACAGGGGGCTGCTGGCGACTAAAGTTTAACTTCTGCATATAATAGCCTGCAACTTTTACGTGGAATATTACAGAATTATGATTGTAAATGCTGCAAAAAACTTGCGAGTAAGGGAAGAAAACTAGAAATAGCAGAAATGAGAGAGAACAAAAACAGACTGAAAGGACTGCAATAATAGCTTTCCCGGAAACCACCCTAATTTAAAAAGCTTTAATGGAGGTACAGTAATGCTTGGCACTGTGCTCGTATCACAGTAGAAAGCCTTCTGCACTAGTTAAGTTGCATTTAGATGAAACCAACCCATCCTTTCATGAAACTAGTATTTGGAAATAGGCAACATAACCAGCTGCTTGAGATGCCAGATTTTAAAGGTCCTAAATACTCTGCCTTCCCATCCCAATTTTTGTGAGAGATTCAAAGCTTTTTTTTTTTAATTTATAGAATATATATACATTAATACAAGGAAAAAAGACAAAAAAGGAAAAACTATACATTATATATCACCCAAATTCATGTGTCAAAAACTAGTCCACATCAAGGGGTGTGTGGCTTGAATATAAGGAGTAAAACCTAAATGGCCCCGAATATTAACACAAGATTCCTAATTCTAGTGAAGAGCCAAGAAACCAATTCACAAAAATTCCCTAAGTCTTACTATCCAAAAAAGTCACCAAATGATCCACTTCAAGAAATACATATCTTTTGCCCTGAAACCAAATATAACACTTGCAAGGGAATTTAAAGTAAAAAGATGCCCCCAGGGCTAAAACCCATGGACGCAATTCCAAGAAGTCCTTACGTCGCTTCTGAGTTGCCCGGGAGACATCAGGAAAAATTTGTATTGCTTGGCCACAAAATTTCTCATTCTTTTTAGGGAAACATGCACGTAACACCTTTTCCTTATCCATCTCAGATAGAAATATTACCAATAATGTAGCTCTTGAGGGGATATTCTCACTCTCTGATTCAATAAAATGTGAAATATCTAAAGAAGAGGAAACTACGCAATTAAAATGAACACCAGTCTCCCCTACTTCCCCTCCCATCTATCTTACCCTTGGGAACATAATAAATTTTAGAAACATTAAAAGAATCAACTTCAGTAAACAATAATACCTCCTTAAGATATTTTTGAAAAAGTATCAAAGGTGACAAATAATGCGTTTGAGGAAAATTTAACAAAGGAAAGATTTTTAGACCTCAAAGAGTTCTCCAAAAACTCATCTTGGCTATGTAAGACAAAGGAGTCCTGAGAAAGTTTTTCACAAACAGCCTGTCAGACGGCCGCCTGGGTGAGAATGTTCACAGTCTTGGCAAAAGCATACCTCTATATGATTTGCAAGGATTTGTGGGTAATGTAGTCCATTCATTCCAGACACAGCCGTGACCAATAATTAATTATACTTGCTCAAGGGTAAAGCAAATAAGATTTTTATTTATGAGGGGTTCTCCCAACACAGATAATGCTTGGTAGCACAGAACTCAGGATACTTGCTTGCAGTTTTAAAGTTAGGAAAACAAAATCAAGAAAAAACAACATCTGAACTTGTCAGGTAATTAAAGCAAAGGATTAAAGACCTGGTTGGCAACAAACTGGTCTTTCTTGTAGGCTTTAGCAAATAATGTCTTAGCAATGCAGTAAGCAACCAAATAAACCCACAAAGTAGGAAAACTGTTCTTTTCTTCAGGTTAACTTCTTATATCTTTACATATAAATTCAGAAGTGATTCCCTTCAGAGCACACAAGCAATTAGGTAAGCTCAATTGCTAGCAATCACCCAGCTGAAACCCCTTAGCTGGCTTGCTTTCACTGTGTAGCTCAAAATCTTACTCAGAAGGTTTTCTGAGTAGATTAAAGAACAAGTTGGTATTTCTTTGTGATGGTTGTTGCACTTTGTAACAGAAAACTACCATTTGAGTTTGGACAGAGAGAGGTCCATATATTCACATTCTGGTTCTAAGACCTCTCCCCTTTCTTCAATAATCATAGGTTCAATATCTTGGCTTGGCACAAAGGAATTTCTCAATGGAGCACTACCAGGAGAATAATCATTTCCCTGCTTCCTTTCAAAGTTATAGCTAGGGCATAGATCAGTGTTCATACCTGAGCTTCCATTGCTGTTAGAGTCCCCCTTTAAATAGCCTGGCCAATATGTAGTCCAGTTTCTGTGTCCAGCCTTCCAATCTAGATCCCTGGACACTGGATCTCTCTTCACATACCTTCTGGCATGGGTCTCAGGGTCCCTTCCACGTGCAGCTGTTTCCCTCACAGGTGCCGTCTGAAGATTCCTGGCTCTGCAATACCACTCCTCTGGTTTCCCCCCAGTCCAATGGTGTATGCTGACCTCTTGTCTGTCTCCCAGTATACGTACTGTGCTGGACTCCTGTAGACTTCCCAGAGGCTTTTCTCTTCCTTCTTTTAAAGGGCTTCTTGCTCTCTCTGTCCGTCCGTTCTGACCTCTGCTTCTGATGAGAATGAAGATCAGGATCCCAGCTCTGGATGATTCTCTGTAGAATAGACTCTATCTTTATTCTGCCTTGATGAGTGCTCCACCTTAGCACAGCACAGCTGTGCTGAATCAGGCCTTGCCCTTTGAGATGAGTGTTCCATCCTAGCACAGCGCAGCTGTGCTAAATCAAGCCCTGCCCTTTGCAATGAGTGCTTGGGGATTACCTCATAGCCCTTTTGATTGAACACACGTTTTCTCACTTCAGCTCCTCTCATGGCTGTTGGAAACCTGGTGCATTCTGGGACTGGTAGTCTTTTATGGCAAAATTCTGTTTTCTCATTTCTACCAGCACTGACAGGTTGCTTGTTCAGAGACACTTCACCTTTTCTATAGCCCCTTCCTGAGCTATGATAAGCTTCCTTATCACAAGCCTTATAAGATAAATCCTTTGACTACTGCACTACCGTCCACTTTTCCAACGAAGCGATTCTGGTTTCATGATCCGATAATTTCACAACCGTTTCCTTAGAGAAATCAGAAACTTTCTTTAAAGAGAGTCCAAGAACCAACTCCATCTGAGACACAATTGCCCATATATCCTTTAAAGAAACATCCTCTGGCCGTGCCTGGGTTTCCCCAGCTGCAGAAAAAGTAATTACTGAGGGCAAAGACGGAGTTAAATTCAAAGTGGAATCAATTTTCAAAAACGTAGCAGGTAATAAGACTGAGCCGGGGTTGGCCCACTCCACATCCGCCTGTGGAGAGGCCTCCCCGGACATATGCTCTAGCTCCAAGCTGGGCGGAGACACACCCGTATCGCTAGGAGAAGACACAGATGAAGAAATACTCACACCGGACACATCCAACCCACAATCCTTCGGTGTCTGGGCTGAAGGAGAGGGAACACTCACTCGAACGTGGGCGTCCATCGGTCCGACAGCCTTAACAGCCTTCATTTGAACGACAGGTGGGTATTTCTTTTTCCTTTTCCCCATCACAGGGAGTGCTTCTCACACCAGCTTTTTTAATATCTGGGTGGAGGGGGGAGAGGAGATATCAGAACCAAAATCTTAAATAAGCAAGCAATGTATGCCTGGTGACTCAGCAGGTCCTAGGTTTTCTTGGAGGTTCCTGCTTCAGAGAGCACCCTCATTGTAAGCCTCTGCTAACTTTTATGCTCTATTCAGGCATCTTCTTGTGCCTGTTTAGAATTTAGCTTGTTATTTATTTATATATTGTTCTCTCTTTCTATATTTCTAGATTTTCAGTGTGTGTTCTATCTTCTGTCTGTTCTTTACCCAGCTCCTGTTCTCTGCAGGGCTGTGTCTTCCTCTTTAACACTTCACTTTATCACCCACTCAGCCCTGGCTTAGCTTTCTTTCATAGCCTTCCTCTGATCATTGACGCAATTACTCCGATGTACCTGAACCCACCAGAACCTTCCCCTCCCCTCCACCTGTATCTCCTCTGATTTGCATTCTCTTCTCCCTCTCCTATAGCTCCACATCACTGAGTTCTTGATGTTAACTCTCCCTAATCTTTTCCCCTCATTCCAAAAATTTCATGGCTCTACTTCTCATTACCCACTCCTTACCGTCCCCACCTCCCCTGCCCTATTTTCTTCTACACTATCATCTGCCCTTGAGCTTCACCATTTTCTTCCTCTCATTCAGCCATCTCCACCCTCACGGAGGGAACTTCACCCTCGCTTCCATCATGCCATCTCCTCTCTCCCCTGTCCTCTCCTACTGTTTCTCCTTCTCTCATCTGGAGATGTCAATCTCAGCCCTGGCCCCCCTAGACTGTTCTTCACACTCCCAAGGCAGATCAATGCATAACCTCTAAAATCTGGCTCATATCCCTCTTCTCTCCCTTTCTCTTGCACCTTGTGGAATGCACATTATGTCTCCAATAAACTTACCTTCATTCATGACCTCTTTATCTTTAATACTCTGCATCTCATGTATATAGTTACCCCTGTTATCCAAGTTTGATCACCTGTTCGATGTAAAACCAAACAGCATGTTGTTATGGTCATTGTGTTATAATGTAAACCGCGCTGATGCCAAATAGCGCGGTATATAAGAGATTGTAATAAAATAAATAATAAATAAATAAAAAATCTCCTGACTGAAACTTGGCTTTTCCCTGAAGACTCTGCTTCAATCGCTGCCCTCTGTCCTGGAGATTACCTATTTTCCCATACACCTCGGCCCATTGGCCATGGTGGCGGTGTTGGGTTTCTACTCTCAGTCCAGCCAATTTCAGCCACTCCTGCCTCTGTGTAATTCCTTTGCTTCCTTTGAAGTCCATGCCATCCGCCTATTTAATGCACTATCTCTCTGTGTAGCTGTCATTTATCGACCCCCTAACAAGTCCACCTCTACCTTTCTCACAGACTGACTCCACTTTCTGGATGCATCTTCCCCTTCCCTTGTTCTTGGGGATTTTAACATCCATGTTGATGACCTTTCTGATCCTTATGCCTTAAAGCTCCTTTCCCTAAACACCTCATTCAGCCTCCAATTGTGCTCTACCACTCCTACTCACAAGCATGGCCACTGCTTTGAACTCGTTTTCTTCTCCAACTGCTCACCCTCAAACTTCTCCACCTCAGTTCTTCCCTATCTGACCATCACCTGTTAACTTTCACCTTTAGCCACCCCTCATCCTGGTCTCACCCAATCTCCTCCAAAATGTTTAGGAATCTTCACACTATCATCCCTTCAGCTCTTTCCTCAACTATGTCATCTGAGTCTGTTTATAAGGCAGTATCTTCCTATAACACTATACTCTCTTTTGCTCTGGATGCACTTTCTCCTCCCATTCCATGTCCTCTGAGGCGTACTATACCTCAACCCTGGCTGTCCTTGACAATCCACTACATATGTTTGAGCCTACTCAGCTGAGCACCTTTGGCTTAAATCACGTACCATTGCTGACTACCTATATTTCAAATTCATGCTAAGCTCTTTTCAGACAGCCAAAGCACTCACCAAGCAAGAATACTATGTCTATCTGACAAATCTCTTGCCTCTGACCCTCGCCATCTCTTTGCTATGCTTAACTCTCTCCTCAAGGTCCCTCCTCCCCCAGCCCCTCCTCCATTTTCTGCCCAGACCTTGGCTGACTATTTCCATGACAAAGTCCAAATGATTAGCTTTGAATTCTCCACAGGCTTACTGCCACCTCCTCCTCCCTCTCTTCAATCCCAAATCCTTCCCTCACCTTCTGTCATCCTTTCATCTGTTTCTGAAATCACTGAGGAGGCAACTGCAAGTCTTCGGTCCTCCTCTAAATCGACTATCTGCTCCTCTGATCCTAACCCACCCCTCTTCTAAGCTCTCTCTCTTCCACATCTGTCATATCCTTACTCTATCATTTTCCACTGCAACTGTTCCTGTGGCCTTCACACCTCTGCTCAAAAAGCCCTCACTAGACCGTGCCTGTCCTTCCAGCTATCGGCCTATCTGTCTCCTCCCCTTTGCTTCAAAACTACTTGAACAAGTGGTTCACCACCACTGTCTTGACTTTCTTTCCTCTCAAGTCCATTTGGATCCACTGCAATCTGGCTTTTGTCCTCTACATTCCACAGAAATGGTTCTTGCCAAAGTCTCCAGTGACTTGTTCCTTGCCAAATCCAAGGGAATGTACTCGATCCTCATCCTTCTTCTGCTGCCTTTGACACTGTTGATCACCACCTTCTCCTCGATACCCTGTCCTTGCTTGTATTTAGGGGCTCTGCTCTGTCCTGATTTTCTTCTTATCTCTCCCATTGCACTTTTAGCATATTTTCTGTGGATCCTCTTCTACTGCCATCCCACTTTCAATTGATGTACCTCAGGGTTCTGTCTTGGGCCTGTGCTTTTCCCTCTCTACACTCAGGCCCTTAGTGCACTTATTTCCTCCCATGGTTTTCAGTACCATCTTTATACTGATGACTCTCATATCTACAGTACATCTCTGCACCTGAAATCTCTCCAGGACCTCTGTCCCAGATAGCTGCCTGCTCATCAGACACTGCTGCCTAGATGTCTCACCGCTGTCTGAAGTTGAGCAGGGCCAAAACTGAGCTCCTTCTCTTTCTCCTTAAAGCCACCTCCACCCTTCCTCCCTTCTCTATTTCTGTAGATGACACTACACTCCTCCCTGTTTCCTCAGTTCACAACTCTCTCTCTCTGGGCACATCCAACAGATGGATAAAACCTGCCACTTCTTTCTCTATAACATCAACAAAATTTGCCCCTTCTTTTCTACACGCACTACTAAAACCCTTATCCACTCACTAGTCACCTGCCGATTTGACTATTGTAACCTGCTCCATGCTGGTCTCCCTCTGAATCATTTCTCTCCCCTTCAATCTGTTCAAAACTCAGCTGCACAGCTCATCTTCTGCCCATGTCGCTATGCTCATGTAGCCCCTCTTCTCAAGTCACTTCACTGGATCCCTATCAGTTTCTGCATCCAGTTCAAATTTCTCCTACTGACCTACAAGTGCATTCATTCTGAAGGTCTTCATACCTTTCCTTTCTTATCTCACTCTACACCCCTCCTCGGGAACTCCTCTCCTCTGGCAGATCTCTTTTATCTGTTCCCTTCTCTGCCACTGCCAACTCCAGACTTCGTTCATTCCATCTTGGCGCTCCGTATGCCTTGAACAAACCACCTGAGTCTGTGCATTGGACTCCTTCTCTAGCCTTATTCAAATCCAGGCTAAACCCACCACCTCTTTGAAGCCACTTTTGGATCCTGATGCTCTTCACTCTCTTGTCGATTACTTACGTGTATCTTATCATACTCTAGTCCCCAGTTTCACTATATGTTTTGTCTTGATTAGGTGGTAAGCTCTGATGAGCAAGGACTGCGTCTTACACCTATATGTACTGCCCTGCGTACACCTTGTAGCTCTATACAAATGATTACTAGTACTACTACTAGTGACCAGAAGTAGATTTCCAGGCTTTTCTTCTGAGGCAATGGAGGGATAAGCAACATAGTAACATAGTAAATGACGGCAGATAAAGACCAGTATGGTCCATCTAGTCTGCCCAATAAGGTGACTAGAGTGGTGTAACCGCCGCTCCATGCAGGTCATCCACCTCTATGCCTGTGTTTAGGGATGTACCTGCCACTCTGTGAAGGTTAGAAACATAGAAATATGACGACAGAAAAAGACCACATGGCCTATCTAGTCTGTCCTTCCATATCAACAACTACAACAGTCCCCTTTTTACCTTTAGAGATCCTCTGTGTTTGTCCCATGCTTTTTTGAATTCAGATACTGTCCTCATCTCTACCACCTCCACTGGGAGACTATTTCACGGATCCACTACTCTTTCCGTAAAGAAATATTTCCGCAAATCACTCCTGAATCTATCTCCCTTCACCCTCATCCCATGTCCCCTCGTAGCAGGACTTGTTTTCAATTGAAAGAGGCTCTCCCCCTGAACATTTATGCCACAGAGGTATTTAAACATCTCAATCATATCACCTCTATCCTGCCTTTCCTCTAAGGTGTACATAATAAGATCCTTCAGTCTGTCCTCATATGCTTTATAATGAAGACCACTAATCATTTTAGTAGCCACCCTCTGCACCGACTCCATCCTGTTTACATCCTTTTGAAGGTGCGGTCTCCAGAATTGCACACTATACTCCAAATGAGGTCGTACCAAAGACTTATACAGAGGCATTATCACCTCCTTTTTTCTGCTAGCCATTCCTCTCCGTATGCACCCAAGCATCCTTCTAGCTTTTGCCGTCTCCTTGTCTACCTGTTTAGCTACTTTAAGATCATCAGACAAAACCACGCTAGGTCTCGCTCTTCTTTAGTGGACAAAAGTACTTCACCCCCTATATTGCTCCATTGGATTGCTGCAGCCCAAATGCATGACCTTACATTTTTTACCATTAAATTCCAGCTGCCAGATTCTAGACCATTCTTCAAGCTTAGCTAGATCCCTCCTCATGTTATCTACACCTTCCTGGGTATCTACTCTATTGCAGATTTTGGTATCATCCGCAAAGAGGCAAACCTTACCCGACAGCCCTTCCGCTATATCACTAACAAAGATGTTAAAAAGAATCGGACAAAGGACAGATCCCTGGGGCACACTACTTGTAACATCCTTCTCCTCAGAGTGAGTGCCATTTACTTGTACTCTTTGTCGCCTCCCACCCAACCAATTTCTAACCCAAGCAGTAACATTAGGATCAATCCCTAGGGTGCTCAGTTTGTTTATAAGTTGCCTGTGAGGAACAGTGTCAAAGGCTTTACTGAAATCTAAATACACCACATTTAGGGCTCTCCCTCGGTCCAACTCCCTGGTCACCCAGTCAAGGCAATCAATTAGATTTGTCTGACAAGACCTGCCTCTGGTGAATCCATGCTGCCTTATTTATTTTATTTATTTAATTTTATTTTAATTTCTTTTATACCGCACTCTTCGACATCAGCGCGGTTTACAGAGAACAAAACAAAAACCAGAACAACAGGCTGTTCGGAGTTACATATAACAGGATTATCAACTTGGAAAACAAGGGAGAACTATTTACATGGAAAATGTAATCTGTTAACTAGATCACATGCTCGAACTATGTACATGAATTAGCACGATTGTTGGGAGCAAGGGAAAAAAAAAAAAAAAAAACTGATCCGCCTTGGATCCTGTAATCCGCTGGACTCCAGAAACCTCACTATTTTCTCTTTCAGCAGCGTTTCCAATAATTTACTCACCACCGAAGTTAAACTAACCGGCCTGTAGTTTTCAACCACATCCTTACTTCCGCTTTTGTGTAAAGGCACCACATGAGCCTCTCTCCAGTCCTTTGGCACCACTCCCGACTCCAACGAGGCATTGAAAAGGTCAGTCAGTGGAGCTGCTAGAACGTCCCCAAGTTCCCTCAGTATTCTAGGGTGTATCCCATCCAGTCCCATCGCTTTGTCTACTTTAAGCTGAGCTAGTGTCTCACGAACACAGTCTTCTGAAAGTTGTTCAAGATGTCCCTCACTTCTGTTCCTCTTTGTGGGTGTTTTCTGAGGTCCTGCTCCTGGTTCTTCATCTGTGAATACAGAACAGAAATATTTGTTAAGCAATTGTGCTTTATCCTTATCAGCTTGTACATATTCCTCCCCTACACCCTTGAGTCTGACAATACCACTTTTGCCCTTCCTCTTCTCACTAATATATCTGAAAAATGTCTTATCCCCCCCATTTTACTGCATTGGCTATTTCCTCCTCCTTTTGAATCTTTGCCTTCCTGACTACTTTGCTAGCTTCTCTAAGTTTTTCCAAATACAGATGCCTGTCTTCCTCTGTCTGTGATCTCTTGTATTTCATGAAGGCCTCCCTCTTTTTCTTCACTGTTTCAGCTCCTTCTTTGGAAAACCATAGCGGTCTCCTTTTCCTTTTATCTTTATTCACCCCCCTCTATTTATTGAAGTATAAAAGATTCAAGTTTGCTTTGATTTCATCCTCTTGCTATAAAGGGATCCATTGTGTCTATCCCATGCCATTTTGAATTCCGTCAGTGTATTTGCCCTACCACCACCATCGGAAGGGTATTTCAAGCATCCACCACCCTTTCAGTGAAAAAGTATTTCCTGATGTTGCTTTTTAGTTTACCACCTTGCAGCTTCATCGTATTCCCTCTTTGGAAACATTTTGTTTGTTCATTAATACCCTTTAAGTATTTAAAGGTTTGTATCATATCTCCCCTGTCCCTCCTCTCCTCTAGAATATACATATTTAGGTCTTCAAGTCTCTCCTCATATACCTTCTGGCACAGGCTCCAAATCATTTTGTTTGTCTTCCTCTGAACGGTTTCGTCTTTTTATATTCTTTGTGAGATATGGTCTCCAAAACTGAGCACAATACTCCATGTGAGGCCTCACCAACAACTTGTACAGGGGCATCAATACCTTTTTCTTGCTGGTTATTCCTCTCTGTATGCAGCCCAGCATCCTCTGACTTTGGCTACCGCCTTGTGATCTTGTTTTACCACCTTCTGATCCTCAATTTTCAGGAATTGTCCCCGGTTTTAGATAGTGCCCTGGACTCCAAGGGTTGTAACCACCTCCTGTCCCCGATTTCAGTGGGGAAGAGGCAAAGGACGTTGCTTCTCCTGCCTACCCCTCTGTTGCAGCCTTTTCAATCCTGGTAGGAGAAGATGTAAAATTAACTTCTTTTCCTAAAACAAAAAAGGAATTTTACAATGCTTCTACATATAGAATATTTATCTATGTGCATAAAATAAAGTTTAAGCATATATGTATGTATGGCCACTTATAAGTCGAGAAGGTCTGCTACTTGCAGCATTTCTGCCCTGAACTGCAGAGGAACTGTTTCTAGCCAGGTCATCAACAATTTGGTTTGTATTCCTGCTGGCTGAAGAGCAGAACATATTACATAGAACAAGGAAAACAAACCTGGAAATAAAGCGTTTACTGTCTTGTTTTCAGCTTTTGAAATTACTGAATACTACCTAGACTGGTCTTTTTGAAATATATGGGGAAAAGATACCCGAGGAGGGAGGACCCCTTCCCAGGTGTCCCAGATTTGCTCTCCTAAAGACAACATCACATGCAGAGAGAATTCCGCTTTTTTAGGTGGTTCAGTAACTGGCCATCTGTTTTCTTTATTGAGAGAGAAATTTGTATTGAGTCCAAATGATAGCTGCTATCCTCACCATTACTGTAGTTCTAATTAATATTAATAAATGAATCAATTCTCTGTGTAATGGCTCTAGGGTGGAAGTCCATTTCATGCGGCATTTGCTACTGGAGTTGCTTAACTCTTTTGTATAGTCCTTCAAGGCAACATTTGTTGGCTCTTACATACCCCTCAGTGCTTTTAACAGAATCCATTGACTGGATACAAGCAGGGGGTATGCAGGCACACTCCATGTGCTGTTTTCCGACAGCGCCCGTGCCCGACTCTCCCAAGGACTTCTCTGAGCATGTGTGCCTCTTCCCGCTTTGCCGCCCCACTCTATATCTCTTCAGTTTATGTTTTCCACTCAGCAAGTGCCCACGGCTCTTCCCTCCTCCATTGGTCATCGCACTTCATTTCTTTTTATATCTGTCTTTTCAGTTTTATCTATATTTTGACGTGTTCTCTGCTGCCCCGGACATCTTTTAAAATAAAAAAGAACAACGTGTTTTTGCCGCGGCTCTGCCACTACGGGGTTTCCCTACCCATGCTGGTTTTTCCTTAAAAAAAAAAAAAAAACAGCTAAAAGCATCGATTGAGCAGCTATTGATGAGATTTCCCGTTCACTCCTCCACCTTACTTCTCTTCTTCAAAAAAATTAAAAAACCTACAGAAAGCAGGAAGCATCATCTTCAGCGGTGGCATGCTATGTTCTCTTCAAGTGAGCCCTCCTTCCACTTGCTGCACCAAGGCTTCTGCTCTTGCCTCATCCCCACTCCATCAGGCCCAGATAAGGCACTATCAGGACCTGAAGGGGCTATTGTGTGTCCAGAGGCAGACCCGCTGCCGACACCAGTGTTGAAGACATTGGTCCAGAGCCTCAAAAATCAGGCCTGAGGTCAGACTCCATCTCCTCCTAACCCTCCTCTGCTGGACAATCTTCAAGGCCAAACACATCGGTAGGTCAAAAACAAAAGTCTAAATTGAAGTCAAAGTCTAAGCACAGCAAAAAAAGTTACCCCGCCAGCACTCACAGTTCTAGGGAGTTGTACCATCACAAGCGTTAAGTCAGAGGGTGAGTCAGAGACCTCTTCTCTCATGTCCAAGAAAGCGATACATCACTTGGATTCCATTCCAACTCTGTCTCCTGTAGCTCCTCCGCCAGAAGACATGTCCTTCTCTAGATACCCTCTCCTCCAGTTAGTCCAGGACAATGCAGCCCTCCTGGCAGCTGCCCCCTCGGTTGACAGGCTTCCATCTCCAGAGGTGCCCTCTTATCAGCCTCCACCGGCTTCCCCAAAGAGTACCCCCTTCCCCTTTGGACTGCCGGGATCCCGAACCTTTTGGTGATGATGCATACTCAACAGCAAGTCCCTCCTACTCCCACCAGTGGGATACAGCATCCTCACTCTTGGGAGATATTGACGTGGCACCATCTTCGTCTATGGAGCATGATCCTCCTGAAGTTTTTTCCTATCCAAAATCTCTCCAGAAGTATCTAGGGTGCTGACCCTTAGTGACTCAAATCCCCATTAATAAAAAGACTTTTAAAAAATCTTGCGGGCTTGTAGTACTCCCAAAGAGGCCCTAGCTATTCCTGTCCTTCAAGTCTTGCAAGACCTCCTTGCGTCAGTGTGGAGTGCATCGGTATCAGGACACATCAACAGCTTCCCCATCAAGGTACAAGAGGTTGTTTCAGAAGGGAAGGACCATTCCTCCACAGTATGAGAGCTCTCAGATCAACCACCAGAGCAAGCCCAACAGACCCGCCATCCTCCATACCCTCAGTACAGGAGAGCATACCAGCACTTCCAGTAGAATTACCCTTGGCGGCTCTTTCAACCTTATTCTAGACCTCCATTGCAGCATCAGCCTGCACCTGCTTATCCTCAACACCACAGGCAAAGAGAGGAAGCAGTCTGGGGCATTGCCTCAGCGCAACCTTCCAAGATGACTCCCAGTTTTTGACTATCTACCTGTACAAGTCCAGCACTTCCAGAACACCTGGTACTCCATCTCCACAGATTGCTGGGTTGTCAGCATCATTTCATCCAGTTACAAACCCAGTTTCACAGCCACCCCCTCAAGGATTGCCCCACCAAGCAGGATTCCTCCCCTCCACCTACCCATCCTGGAGGAGGCGATATCAGCCTTACTCTGCAGCAGTGAAATTTAGACTGTTCTAGAATTGGAACACAACCAGGGCTTCTACTGACGGTTCTTCCTTATCCCCAAAACGTCCAGAGGCCTTTGCCCTTTTCTCGACCTCTGGGACCTCAACCTTTATATCAAAAAATAAAAGTTCAAGATGGCCTCTCTAGCCACCATTCTACCCTTCTTATGACAGGACAACTGGCTCGCCTTTCTAGACCTCAAGGATGCCTACACTCATATTCCCATACAGTCTCATTATTGGAAGTACCTTAGGTTCCGCTTCAAATCAGAATATTACCAGTACAGGGTGCTACCCTTTGGGCTCTCTTCAGCTCCAAGAGTCTTCATGAACTGCCTGGCAGTTGCCGTGGCACACCTTCACAAACAAGGTTTGTGTGTTTACCTTTATCTGGACGACTGGCTCATCTCAGGTCCCAACAAGGCCTCGACTCTGGCATTCATCCATACAATAGCCTTGCTCCTGCAGCAACTCGGCTTAATCATCAACTTGTAAAAGTTTGAATGCAAGACTCGTCAGATTCTGGACTTCATCAGAGCTTGCTTAGACACAACTGTATCATGAGCTTATCTTCCTCTAAGAAGAATAACTACTCTGCAACAGCTCACCACTCAGCTACTGGCTTCTCCACAGGCCTCAGCACACAATATATTGCGCCTGTTGGGACACACAGCAGCCTCAGTGCACGGGGTTCTGTTCACACATCTTTATATGTACCCCTCCAGTGGCACTTCAAACTCAACTGGAATCAGCATACTCAGTCTCTCTGCTGCCATGTTCGTCTCTCTGGATCAAATCATCAGTTGTGCCTGTCTCTTCAATGGTGGACCTTCCCATCCAGCCTCACGGTGGGACGTCCTTTTCTACAGCTCCCGCATCATCTTACTTTAAACACAGATGCCTCCCAGATGGGCTGGACTGCTCATCTCCTGCATCTCATGACTCGGTGTGTAATCTACTATGCCCTTCAGGCCTTCCAAGTTTGGATCCGCAACAAATTGCTCCTTGTGCAAACTGACAATCAAGTCACCATGTTCTACATCAACTAGCAGGGTGACTCCGGTTCCCTCTGACTCTGCTGCAAAGCCTTCCACCTATGGCTGTATGCCCAATACATTGGAGTTTACCTCACTGCAATTTACCTTCCCGGAGTCCAGAACCAGTTAGCGAACTCACTAGGTTGGCGCCTCGATCCCCATGAGTGATTCTTGGATCCCACAGTCCTATCCCCCATCTTTCAGGCCCTGGGGGCCACCCAAAGTGGATCTTTTTGCATCAGACGACAATGCCAAGTGTCTGCTCTACTCTTCCCTTTGTTCCAGCTTGGGCAGTTGGGGGACGGATGCATTCCTTTTGAACAGATCGCCTTCTCTATGCTTTTACATCATTCCCACTCATTCCTCGAACACTACTCAAAATTTGTGCAGACAGAGAGACTGATCTTCATCACCCTTCGTTGGCCCAGATAGATGTGGTACCCGCATGTCTTTGCCATAGCGCAACATGGTCCCTGGCCTCTGCCACTTCATCCCTTTCTCCTCATGCAGTATGGAGGTCATCTTCTTCACCCCAACCTCCAATCGCTTGCCCTAGCTACTTGGAAGCTGACCTCCTAACTGATCCTGTCCATTTCATGCCAGCTGAAGTTCAAGCTATGCTCCAGGTGTCTCACTGCCCTTCAACACAAGGCTCCTATACTTCTAAATGGACTCATTTCTCTCACTGGGCTTCGTCACAGGGTTTAGACCCTGTCTCGTGTTCCCTCATATTCTCACTTATCTACTTCACCTGTCTGACTTGGGACAACTGACTGTCAGTTCATTACCATTTCTCTGCCATTGCTGAGACTCATCGTCAGGAGGATGACAAAATGATCTCTATGCATCCTTCAGTTTCTTGGTTTATGAAGAGCCTAATGAACACTAAGGGGCTTGTTTACAAAGCCGCGGTAGCGGTTTGCGATCGTAATCGGAGCCGCGGCCCCATTGATTTCAATGGGGCCGCGGCTGCGATCGCGATCGCGAACCACTACCGCGGCTTTGTAAACAAGCCCCTAAGCCTCCTCTGAAGCCTCCTGCTCCAGTGTGTGATCTCAATGTCATTCTCCCAGCTCTCACAAAGCCCCTGGGGTCTGCTTCATTAAAGCCTCTCACTTGGAAAACCATTTTTCTAGTCACTATTACCTCTGCCAGATGAATCAGCAAACTTCAGGCTCTCGTACATTATCCTCCATATACCCAGTTCCTTCATGATAAAGTGCTGTTGCCACCCATCCTAAGTTTCTTCCAAAGACTATCTCCAGTTTTCACCTCAATCAATCCATTGTGCTTCCTCCCTTCTTTCCAACGACACAGCCGGATTCACCAGAACAAGCACTACGTTCTTTGGACTGCAGACAAGCTCTGCTTTACTATCTATGAGCTACCAAGCAGCTTCGTCAGTCTTCTCAACTTTTTGTCACTTTTAACCCAAACAATCCAGGGAGACCTGCATCTAAACACACCATCTCCTCTTGGATCACAAATTGTATTTCTTTTTGTTACCTTCAAGCAGGTTTCACACCGTCCTGGGCAGGTAGAACCCCACCACCTTCGTGTGGCAGTTGCTAATCTAGCTGCAATTCCTCCTCAAGAGATCTGCAAAGCTGCCATATACTCACCTGTTCATACTTTCGCAAAGCACTATTGTTTGGATCGCTCCTCAGCCACTGACTTTGTCTTTGGCCAGGCTGACCTGCAAAACCTCTTTGCCTAAAGACAAGGCCTCCCAGTTTTCACCTTGGGTGCACGTATTAATGGACCTTTCAGTGGCCCTCAGCTCTGGACTCATCTGGAGTGTGCCTGCATACCCCCTTGCTTGTATCCAGATAAAGCCGGGTTGCCAGTATTGTACCTAGCCCTGTGCGAGCGGTGCAGCCACACAGGGCACAAAGGCTTAGTGGGCACATTTCAGCTGCCTGCTGTTACCCAGCTGCCACCACTTTTTGTTCTCTCAGTGGTGCAGGGCAACAGCAGGCAGCTGAATGCCCCCCTAAGCCTTTTTGCGTGTCTTTCTGGTCTTTCTGCAGGTCTTATGCCTCCCTGCTCTGACACGATGTGAGAGCAGGGAGGGATCGGATCTGCCGCGATTTGCACATCAGGAGTGTGCCGACTCCCGCTCATACCTCTGTCCAGCGCTGCCTTCTCTTGCCCTGCTGCTGGCACTGCCGTGGAGTAAAAAGAGGGCGGTAGCAGCAGGGCAGGAGCAGGCAGCGGCTGGACGGAGGTATAGGGACGAGGGGGGCACGCGCCCGATGTGCAAGTCACACAGGGTGCGATTCTGGCTTGGTATGGCCCTGGGGGTTGCTTACCTGTAATGGGGGGTTCTCCATATACAGTAGGGGTATGCAACTACACTCACACACCTGCTATCCCCTCACGAATAATTAACGCCTTCACTCAGCATCTGGAAAGATTTACCTCTGGTCAAATTGCATCTGGCTCACCACACCATGAACCCTACAGCATCTGATGGGATCCAGCTGCTTTGCTGTCCCTCCGAATTAGCTGTCTCTGTTTTTGTTGCCCTAATGCTGCGCTCTCCTGCTTTGAAATTGACTGAAGAGAGACAGAGCGGGGCGGCAAGGTGGGAAGCGGCATGCATGCTCAGAAGTCCACAGGACTTCTCTGAACTCAGGGGAGCCGGGCATGGATGCTGTCGGTGGACAGCACCTGGAGTATGGCTACATACCCCTGCTGTATTTAGAGAACCCCCATTACAGGTAAGCAACCAGGCTTTCTCACCTGCACAAAACCTCAAGGGAGCCACTGGTAGAGCTAGTCCATTTGTTCTGATAACTTTATACCAGGAAAAATATGCTCAAAGCATGTGGGGTTAAGGACTTCTTTCCTATACGTTGAGAAAAGTATTTTGCCCGCTCATCTTAGTGCCAAACAAATTTCATAATCCATAATAATAGTTTGGCAGTGATTAACTTTTGACAGCTGCTGAATTACATACTTACCTCTAGATGGCAGTCACAGCATTTGTTACTCATTTCTGATCTTAACTTTCCTTTCTTCCGACCTAACCATCAAAAATTTCTCTGTTTCCAGTCTGTATTGTGATTCCTCAGTATTACTGAAAATGTATTTAATCATTTTTTAGGGATCCTACTCCATTCAAAAGATAATTGCTTAACTAGACATGAAAACAGAAAACCAGTTAATTAAAAACACTAGCGAAAGCCAGAAGGTAGCCATACCGTAAACATTTTCACTTAAAATGTAGATGGGTTGGTTTAGCAAAAGGCTCAGAACTTTAGCTGTTATAATAAGCAGCTCAACAGACTATATTTTTTAAATAAATAATATAAACAATTATATTTGCTAATCACTGGAGGTTTATCCTTTATCGTTCTAAATGGTATTACAAAAGAACACAAGACATATTCAAAGCATAAATAACAAATAAATAATAAACTCAAACATACCAGCTTTCCAGAACATATAAGACCTTTCTCTTAGGGGTGGGAGGGATATTTTTTCCATTTTGTTTTTGTTTCATTTCTTTTCAAAGGTGGAAGGGAGGTTGTTTGTCTGTATAGTGCATGTTAGATAGTTTTTAGAAGCTGTAAAACTATTATAGGAGTGGAGGAATAGCTGCCTAATACCCAGAAGATCAAGGGTTTGATTCCCACTGGTACTCCTTTTGTGATCTTGGGCAAGTCACTTTCCCCTCCATTGCCTTAGAAGAAAAAAAAAGGCCTGGCAATCTCCTTTCAGTGATACAATACTGACTCGACAGTACTAAAAAAAACCCAAAACCAAAACCTATTATGGGTTCAAGAAAAATTGAATTGCTAACTTCTTTCATTTAATATTGAAGACGAGACACTCTCTCTCTCTCCAATATTATTTCTGTGGTTGTTATTTCTAGGTCATTTTCAATGTTTATCAGAAGCACTTGTCCACTCTCTCTAGCCCCGCCTCCCTCTACTCCATGGCTGGACTACAGTCCACAGCAACCAGCTGTAAGTCTGAAGCTGGTCTACATTTTATGACAAGAGTGAGGACATTCTTGGCTTTCCCACTGGTGGATGCTTGGTAAAGCCTCGCAGTGGAGGTGGCAGCGATGAGGACTGCATCTGAATTCAAGAAAGCATGGGACCAGCAGGGCTGGTACTGGGGTTCCTGCCCCCCCTCCCCCGCAAACCTTTAGATCGGCACCTCTCCCCTCATTATTGTTATTTTTTCACCTCAATGTGTGGCGTTAGTTGCACCTGTGGCGTTTTGCCATGTTGAAGAGTGGTAACTGCGGGCTGCGCGAGGAGGGGGGGGGGTAGCCTATAGCCCCATGCTGGTAACGCAGCACACATGTGTTACCAGCATGGAGCTTAGGAAACATGCCGCTAAATGTGCCAAACAAGAGAGTCTCAATAGCACCAACTCAATACCTTCCACTTCCACCAAAGCACCTTGGATACCCTAACACAGCATTTTCCATCTTCACAAAAACAAGAGATGCTCAGTGGCCCCCTACATTGAATTTCCCACCTTCACAAAAACAAGAGGGGCTTTGTAACCCCAACACAATACCTTCCACTCCAACAAAAACACCAAGAGGGACTTGGCAATCCTAACATAACTCCTGAAACTGCATACTGGAGAGCATTGTCTTAGTGTAAATATATATGCTGCAAGAAACAAAGGAACTGCAAGATGCTTGCACACCAAGGAACTAAAAGAAAAAACGAGAACCACAACACAGATTATAACACCAAATTATAAAATTATAACTCATTTTATTTGTTATAAACTGTGTTATGGTTCTTGCTTTTTTCTTTTTGGACATATATTCCGCATCCACAGAAACTCCTCCCTTGACAATGGGTGCAGGGCAGAACTAGGACATTTCACCCACAGAACTCAGTATATAAAAAAAATCTGATTCTGGTCATCTCAGTAACGACAACATAAACATTCTCCAGTACCAGGCATACTTTGAAGTAACATAAAACCCTATAAAAGTCACTGAGGATCTACAGAGCAAACCTATCATAAGAACATAAGACATGCCATACTGGGTCAGACCGAGATCCATCAAGCCCAGTATCCTGTTTCCAGCAGTGGCCAATCTAGGTCATACGTACCTAGCAATATCCCCAAAAGACACAGGTTTCACAATGCTTGTACTGGGTCAAGCATTGATATCCTGGGTCCCTTTTTAATAGTGGTTTATAGACCTTTCCTCCAGGAACTTGTCCAAACCTTTTTTAAACCCAGCTATACTAACAGCCCTTACTACATCCTCCGGTAACAGATTCCAGAGTTTGATTACACGTTGAGTGAAAAAATATTTTCTCTTATTTGTCTTAAATAGTTTACCCTGTAGCTTCATTACATGTCCCCTAGTCTTTCTATACTCTGATAGCGTAAACAATTGATCCACGTTTATCCGTTCCATACTATACTATGTTCCATACTATACTATGTTATACTAGCACCATCTTCCAAAGCTCACATAAAAAGGAGCTTAGGCAGAGAAAAAGCAGCACTGTAAATATTACAGTGGACCCTAGAACATCCTTAAACCTAATTGAAAAACGGAACGAGTCAGATTACTACAGTACAAATCCCTACGTATAAACTACATGTTAACAGAACACTTGGGGGTATGTTTACTAAACGGTCCTAATGTTACCGGCGCTAGTTGCAATGTTAACGTGACGAATGCTATATAAGGTAGTGGGCGGTCCATCGTTAAGGTAGCAATGGCTAGTTTTCATGCGACAGAGGGCGCCTTGTCCATTATCGCGTGATAGAGGGAGCCGGGCACATAATCTTTATTTATTTATTTATTTTATTTATTTAACATTTCTTCTATACCGCGCTATTAAAATCAGCGTGGTGTACAATGAACAAAACATACTGCAATGCATACAGGCAACATTGAGTTTACAAAGAACAGGGAAAAATAACACATGGGATAACCGGGATAACTATGTACAGGTTAACTTTAAACTATATACTTTAACTATATGCAATATTCTAAACTTGTTTGTATATTGTATGTGATTTCATGTGGATGGTGCAGGTAAATGGTTATCATGTGGGCTATGGGGGTATGTTTACTAAACGGTCCTAATGTTACCGGCGCTAGTTGCAATGTTAACGTGACGAATGCTATATAAGGTAGTGGGCGGTCCATCGTTAAGGTAGCAATGGCTAGTTTTCATGCGATAGAGGGCGCCTTGTCCATTATCGCGTGATAGAGGGAGCCGGGCATGTAATCGCGCGTTAACCTTAACTTCGTGCGGTGAGCTGTGATCAAAGCAAGAAAGGCATAGCACACTGGTGAAGACATTGACTGCTGATGCAGTGGTCATGAGTTTGATCCCTTGGTGGGCTCAGTTAAAAAGCTGTCAGTGGCAATTCCTTTTCCTGCTTGTAACAGTCAGACACGTCCCAACAATCTGTACTGTCAGCCAAAAGAAGTCTCACCCCAGTGCCACAACCTAATGCACCTTTTAGGGCACACCATAATGCACATCATAAAGCACCACATCATGCAATGCGGGTCATAATGTGCCCAAGAGGGTGGCACGAAAGGTTGGCACCCTCCAAGGCAGCATATAAGGCACTCCATAAGCTGGCTGAACCTAAGGTGCAGCTAAAGATGCCCCAAGGAGACTAAGGTGACACAAGATATGGTGCCCAAGGGCAGTAAGGTGCCCCAATATCACAAGCATGAACTGTATGGGCCAAACACAGAGGTAACCCTAACACTGCACAGAGTACCAAGGAAAGGCAATGAACACATGATGGAAGGAAGTAGATGTCGGAGTTGATGGACCTACCAAATCTGCATGCAGCCCATGTGGCAGCTGGTAAAGTGGACAAACATATCAGGGGCAGCTGTACCGATGCACAGGGTGATGGTACTATAAAGTGCAACAATGACAGTGTGTGGCAGAGGATGGGAATACGTGTCCACCGTAGGAGGTAGAGGTGGCAGGATAAGTGCAATGACAGGGGGACAGAGGAGTAGTAGTGCCATGCAGAGCAGACACAGGAGAGGCAAGCATGAAGAGCCGCAATGCAGAAATGTGTACCACTGCAGGACATGAGATAGCAGCCTGCACAGTAGGTCAGGATGCCACACAGCTGGCACACACACATAGACGGACAGAAGGATGGTTGGCAACTGTGATGAGGGTATAATGTGCCAGTAGCACAGATCTGCACAGATATGACTGTTACAGGAATGGAATGTAGGACAGGCATAAAAAAGGTGAACAGAGAGGAATGGAACCCATGACCTCTACCACTGAGGTCATTGTAGTAACCATTGTGCTACATCAATATGGGTTTTATCATACCAATGGCTGGCTACAGAAAGAGTGCAGGTCACCGAACAAACTGTCTGCTGTGGTTACCAGGAAAGGATAGAACCAACAGTACCCATAATGCACTTCACATGCAGAACAGCAATCTACATCTGCTCACCAGAAGGGGTATGCACCTCTACAGCACGTCAGCTTGGTAGGGGGGAATGACCGTGCATGTTACTGGCACAGCATATCTACAGGCCATGCCAGTGTGCGTCTTCTGTGCTCACCCTGAGGGTGAGGTGGGGTGGCCAGCACCAGGTCTGCAGTACTTGGGTTGGGTGATGTAGGCTTTGCTGCAGTTCTCCATCAGTGCCAGTGTGCGACAGGTATTTGTTGCAGACACCCCTAGGAGTTTTCTGTGTCCATTTGTATTTGTCAGTCATGTCTGGCCCTTGTGGACCACGGTGCACCCAACATAGTGCATACCCAGTGTGCTTGCCATGGTCACTTGTTTCAGGAGCAGGGATGTATCAGGTCGCACATGATGATGGATGTAGCACACCACTCTCTCTGGGCCGGGGGGGGGGGGGAGGAGAAACATGATCTTCCCCCAACAGATCCACACTCTCACTGTTTGCAATGGGGGCAGTGGAGATACATGATGATGGGCTGTGGGACCTGCAACCCCAGTCCTGCTGGTGAACAGACAGCTGATGCAGATCTGCAGTTGGGACAGGGCCACTGGCAGACAGGTAGTGTGCCTGGTCAGCTCAGCTGCCCCCCACTATGATCTGACAATCACCAGCAGAGAGCAGTCAGTGTGTACCTGCTGCACCCTACAAGGTGTTGTGGCCATACACATACTAACTGCAGACAGTCTGCTAGCAAATACATAGAACAATGTGCACCCAAATGTGGGATTTGGCACAAACACCAAGCAGGTTTGTCAGTGATTGGAACCCAGAAATAGGAGCCCAGAAATATAATTTGGCAGTAACACTGTAGAGCACTATGTGGTAACCTAGACATGCCATGGTCACTGCTCAGTTAGAGTGAGAGTGACCTCCCAGCATGACATGCTGTGGCCACATTGTCCTTGCAGGAGGTGGTCATGCACTACAATATCCCAGCCATTGCACTATGCCCTGTGCAGATGCATCCTGCCCAGACCTCCCTGTCTGGGCCATACCCACAATACCTTGCCCCTCATTATGCACATTGGCAGGCTAATGCTGGAAACTGTGCAAGCATTGTGGGCTCAGTAAGGTGTACGCAGCCACAAAACACTGGATAGACATTGTAATGTTGCTATTACTCCACAGCCTGAGCTTGTGGATTTAAGCAGCCTGATTCCTTATTCAGTTAGTAAAATGGTGCTTGGGGAAAGCACTGCCTTCTGGAAGTTGAAGTTTTTTCACTATTTGAAATAAGGTGAATTGTGGAGCTTGAGTGTTCAGGCAAATAACAGGATTTTAATTCCCCTTCCCAAACGGTTTTACAAATGGAAAATAAAGAACAAAGCCATACAACTTCTGGCATGAAATAATATAAGAAATGTAACTCAAACAGCTTCTTATATCAGCATCACTATAATCCAACATAAAGAACACTTCTGTTCCAAAACCTTTGGTGCTGTTTCCTTTGGCTGCTACCGGCAGCTCTCTCTCTCTGCACAGCTTAAACTTATTATACAGGTTTTATCTTCTCAGACACAGACATTGTACAGTCCATTGACTCAATAGGCAGATATTCTACAGATGGCTCAGTTTCCATCGGTTCATACTGACTCTCAGTTGGAAATGTCTGCAATTGCTTACAAGGTGTTTCTAAGCACACACCTGTTCCTTCAGCAATAGACTTTTCCCCGTAGCCTTCTGCTACACACGGCTTGTAATTGCCACAGTGTTCACCACATGGAAAGCCCCACCCTTCTGGGTTAATAGAAGAGCACTTCTTAAAAACAGCTTTACTTTTATACCAGTCACTCAGCCTACCTTTTGGCTTCCTTATGAGAGATTCCTTCTGCTTTCCAGGATCAGCTACAGCTGTAAGCCTTGGAGTTTCTACGTGCGCACAAGTCTGCCTTCTTGGTACATTCCCCGTATGACTGCCTTTTACCCACGGCAACAAACCTGGGCTGTTTGTACCTTGCTCCTTTGCACAAACTCTCTGCTCGTCTCCTGTGCTGACTTCCCCTTCTGAGTTAAAGGTCAGAGAATAACCTAACCACTCCTTTCAACAGGTGTCCAGCCTTAGCTTGTGATTGCTGAGCTGAACTGCAGCAGGGGCGTGTTTTCCTCTCCTCTAATCTGCTTTGTCTGTGGTTTCCCTGGAAACCAGGAACCATGTGCACTTGTTTACTTCCCTTAACTGAAGCTGAATCCTGCACTTTATCACTCTCTAAGGGATCTGAGGGACCTTCTATACCACAACATATACACACACTCCTACACCTATTTCTACATTGTGCAAAGATAGAGGTGGTTGCCAGCCCTGGCCGCCACACCAGTCCTGGGCGCAGTGCAGGCAGTGCGAAGGAATGCAATACTGTTAGGGTCACTCTCTGGGGTGGTAACCACTGTTGTAAACATATCTGGAAGCACACTCCACATATATCAGAAAGGTTGCTATGATGAATCTCTTTTAACAAATTGGTTTAACTTTGGATTTGTGATCTGACATTAAACATAGCAACCATTTGATATATATCCCACTAGAGGACAGCAACCTTGGGCCGGAAAGACTGGGGTTTCTAGTCCCACAGGTGCTCCTTGTGGTCTTGGGCAAGCCACTTAACCCTCCATAGCCCATGTTCCCTGCAAAATAGTTATCTCCAAGTTATAATGCCCTGTTCAATGTAATTTCAGTTTGTTCAATGTAAACCGCACTGATGCAGAATAGCGCGGTATATAAGAGAATGTAAATAAATAAATAAATAAATAAATAAATATATATGGAACGTGTTTCCATGTTTATGACGGCATTGCTAAGGTATACAGGTTCAAGTAGTGGTGTCTGCTGCTCCACACAGAGCCTGACAGCCTGCCTCTCCATGAAGCTTTGGATAGTGGAGCCCGTCGGTGTTGGTGTTTGTGCCTCTGTTGGCCGATGCTCTGGGGCAGAGGTTCCAGACTCCGGTCCTGGTGGGCCAAACACGATTCCGGTTTCCTGGCTGTCCCTAATGAATATGCATGATACATTTGCATACAATGGGGGCAGTGCATGTAAATGCATTCATGCATATTTATTAAGGACATCCTGACAACCTGAATGGTGTTTGGCCCTCCAGGACTGGAGTTTGGAACCTCTGCTCTAGGAAGTGGACATGTTTATGGAATATTGCACTGTAGGGTAAAATATTGGGATGTTGTCTGCAGGAGCCCCAGCTGGGATTTGAAAATGTGATCTTCTACCTTTGAGCACACTTGCTGTGTGCACTGCACCAAACTGTTGCCACAGAGGCAAGCTGTTCCCTGGGGATCCCATGACTGTTCTTCAGACAGACCTTATCTGTTGCACTGCACGCCACCCACCTAAACAGGGCTTGGCCTTGCTCTGCTGTGGGCAGCTGCCACTGCCCCCTTCACCACCATGCTGACATGCCCTTATGCCGGTGGTGCGCAGTCCCATGCCATCCAGTGTGCCGCTAGGCGGCTGCCTATGGTGTGGGGTCTGGGGTAGGGGTGCCTACATGGACATCCGCACTTCTCCCCGGCACCGCCTCATCAACCCCCCCCACCACCCCAAGACTGTATATAAGACTGTATAATAGCTCATGATGTATAATAGCGCACTATGTAGATAAACCAAATCTAATCACATCCCCGCCAACACATACACACCACTCTGTACACTGCATGAAAACATTTGCCCCCTTGATTGTTTGCCGCGGAAACCGCTTTGATTGAATGATAAGGCGGTATATAAATACCATTAAATAAATAAAATAAATAAATAGTGTTGCAGGGGCCTCTCTCCGCCCACCACATGCCTCTTGACCCCTTTACTCCGCCCTCTCTCCACCATTTGTGTGCTTTACGCCGCCGGAGACATCGCACGAAACGTAACGTTATCGCGTGATAACGTTACGTATCGTGCAATAACATCGCCACTGCGACGTTACTGCCATTTAGTAAACATGCCCCTTGGTCTCAATTACACACTCAGAGCACAGACACCCACCAAGTGCAGAATAAGCAACCACAACCTAAAATAAAAATATGTAGATCAAATTAAACTAAAACCCTAAGAAACCAGACTCAGCATGCAGTGCAACAGAGAAGCCTTTCTTCATACTGTGCAAAATATAAAGATAGCACAATGTCCAATCACTAAATTGAAAATAAAACTGATTTTCTACCTTTGTTGTCTGACCATTTTATTCTCTGATCATGCTGGTCCCAATCTGAAGTTTCTGCTTTCCTCTGTCTTCTCTTAGCTCTCTTTCTACAGACTCTAGGTCATCTGCCATTTCTTGTCTTCCCTTTTGTTTTCTTCACTTCCTTCCATCTTGGATATTAATCTTTTCCTTTCAGCTTTCTTCTATTTATTTTTTCTCTCTGTCCACTCAGATTTCACTACTACTTCTTACTATCCAATCCTCAATCCCCCTCATTTTTACTCTGTCTATAGTATTTCACCACAGTCCTCCCATACCTCACCTCTTCTTCCCTGGTCCATTATTTCCCAGTCTTTCACTCTTCCCTCCATGTCTAACATCCCTCCCCCACCCACCCCCAGTGTCTCTCTATCTCTCACTTTCACTTTCCCTCCATCCAGTAACTATCCAGAGGGTCACCATGAGTCGACACAGTCTCAATGGCACTTAACAACAAAAAGTATCTCTGCTCTCCCTATCCTTCTGTGCCCCTCTTCTCACTTCTATACCATGTCCATCATCTATCCCTCTCCATTCTTATTCCCCAATGCCCAGCATCTCTCTCTCCATTCCTATCACCACGTCCATCATTCCTCCCATCTCCATATCCTCTTATCAAGCATCTCCTCATCTCGATTCCATTCCATCCCATCCCTTCCTATTACTCCCATGGCTAGCAACTCTCTCTTTCTTGACCTATTTATCTATTGTCCATCTTCTCCCCTCTCTCTCCCTATTACCCATGTCTTTCATTCACCCCCCATTACCCTTATGAACAGCATCTTCCCTCTATCTCCCTCTATTCTATCCCCTATGTCCAACATCTCCCCATAGTCTCCCTGTAACTCTGTGTTCAGCATCACCATCACAAAATTCTCCCCTCATTGCTCTCCCTATGCCCCCTTCCCAAGTCCAGTATCTCCCTTCATCTCCCTAGCCCCCCCCCCTTTCCCGTGGGGTCTAGCATGCTCCCTCTGGCTCCATATTACCCTCCCCCCATCTCCCCTCTATCTCCCTGTGCCCCCCCCAAGTCCAACATCACCCCTTTACTTCCAAATGCTTCCCCTCCCCCATGTCTGGCATCTCCCCCATTTTCCTGTAATCCCTTCCCCCCCCCCTTGTTTAGCATCTGCCACAGGCATAAGGCAGCAATCATGGCCCAGAGAGATTAATGCTGCTCCTGCAGGCAGGATCTGCTTCTCTGGGCCACAATTTGTGCTGTTTTCTGCCAGGAGTCATCTCTCTGGGCCATAATTGCAAATGTTTTACTCCTAGTCTCGAACCCGGAAGTTCCTGTGCGTGCAAAATCGCACATGTGCAGGGAAATCTGGGTGAGGAGGGCCACAAGAGAGAGAAGAACCTGAGAAGGGACAGAAAAGCCTGAGAAAGGACCGAATCGGGTCGGGAAGGGGACTGGAACCCCCAGAGAGCAAAATGAAAGTAATAGTAGCTAAAACAAAAATCAATAAAAATAGAGTGACAGAAACAGTAAAACTACAGGAAAAGTACCAGAACAAGAGCAATGGCACCCCTCTGATCTTGGCGACCCCCTGCTGTGCTTACTAGACGTATCCCCTAGTGCCAGCCCTGGAGACCAGCACAGAGGATCCCTGAGGGAGAGGAAGACATTGTAGAGCTTCGATGGTCTACATGGACAGACTGGAGAGGCCACATGGTATTTATCTGCCATCAGTTTCTATGTTCTTATATTGCAGCGCTGATTTGCACTGTATCACGTAATTTCACCAAGGGACCTTTTTACTAAACAGCATTAAAATTTTGCAATTACCACATGCTATCTGCCAAATTAATACCCGGGAACTGCAAGCCGTTCACTTTAGCTCTTGGGGGTGTGCTAGAATCTTCCCATACAGTTAACACAGACACAATACACTTACTGCATAGCTGCTAACCTGGATGCGCTTCACACCATCTACTTAGGTCACTTTAGCTGCTCTGTGTTATTCGCTGCATTGACAGTTAACACATGATATTGTACCACATGTTAGGTCTAAGGCGCAGACCATGTCCATTCCCCATCTATTGCCTGACCCATTCTATGTTTGTCAGTGGATGAATTAGCACATGTTAACTATCAGGCCGCTGTGTTAACTCTTAGCATGGTCTTCTCACCTTTTATCCTTAATCCCTTATCCCCATCCTTGAACCTCTCTCCCCTTTCCTTGGTCCTCTTTCCCTTCATCCCATTCAGATTTCTCCTCTAAACTCCCTCAATCTCCAGAAAACTTTCACCATCACAAAAAAGCTCTTCCCACATCCCCTCCTAAACCTTGCATCTCCTCCATCCCAGAAGGTCCTCCTGCATTCTTCCTCACGTCCCTTCTCTAGACCCCTGTAACTTTGTAGCCCACTGACACATTAACACATTAACCCCCCCCTCCCAAAAGACTGTTGACAACCTCTCTCCCCACCAGATCGTCTTTGGGCAATCCCTACATAGCCCGCTAAGGAAGACAACACTGGACAGTCTGATTCCTCTTTTTCGTCTCTCTTGCACACAATTTCCCTCCTTTCCCCAGGCAGGAAAAGTATCAGATAGAAGCCGTCAAGTTTTAAGCTTTCTTTCTTTCCCTCCCACTGCTGTTCCTAATCTGTGTTCTGCTCCCCCCTCTATCCCTCCTGAAGCAGCACAGTTGACTTATTACTTTCTTTCCTGTTCCCTCCTGCCGCCTGCTTGCAAGAGAAGAGGGCAGCACTATAGCAAACAGACCGGTCACTTTCAGCTTGTAGGTCAGTCCCGCGGAATGAGCTCATACCACGAGGCTGACCTGCAAACAAGAAATCACTGGTCTGCTCAATAAAGAGCCACCCATGTCACTTCAAACAAAGACACAGCCCTAAAATAGAAAGGGCAAAACAAAATCTTGTGTTGCAATAATGAAATACTATAGCAAGAGATGATATTAACTATCCCAAGTTTCAGTCCATAGTCTCATTATACTGCTGAAAATGTATTATTGATAGATCATTATGTTTGACAACACACACTCCCCAAATGTTTTAAAGCTGCATATAAGGTTGTGTTTATGAAGAGGAAGCCTGGTAGGGGTGGGGAGAGCGAATGGTTTGGGCGTGCACGTGGGAGTCCATGTTGGCATAAAATAATCTAGATGTCGGAATGTATACCTGCACCCAAGCAGGAATAAGTACCTGCCTGAGGAGTAGGTACAAAATCCGAAATATGACCTACAGCCCTCCAATCACCCACTCCCCATGGCAGCTGATCCTTCCAACAAGAAAACCCCCACCTTTATCATCCGATCCTCACATTCCATCTAACTCCCTCAAAGAAACCCTCCTTTAATTCAATCCCTCCCACAAGAACCCTCACTCCCCAGTCCCAACCCCATCGTTACCTGTAGGTATAACTGACTGCAACTACAATCATGCCATAATTTCTGCCAGTTTATGCCCTGTAGGTGCCTGTGTGTCTTTAGAAAATATTAGGGAGATTTACTAAGCCTTGCGCCAGTAATGTGCATGTGGATTGTCGGCTAACTGCAGGGGTGGGTACATCTGTCCCCTTGCAGTTACCTAGTGCCCAAACTGCATGGTAAACCCATGCTACCAGGTGGCGTGTTTTAGCAAACATGCCCCTATGTGTCTTGATAAAAGAGGCTGAAACCAGGAACTGACTTGGCCTTTGCACGTAAATAGAAACATAGAAATATGACGACAGAAAAAGACCACATGGCCTATCTAGTCTGTCCTTCGTAGGTGACAGGTAACAATTTTCCCCTACACATGCGCATGAAAACTCAAACGTGTGCTGGAAACTTATTTATACAAATATCTGAAAGAACCCAAAATTGCTAGGGAGGGTAATTTTCTAACTGTGTGTGCGTGCAGTCAGTACTTCTTCCCGAGTGGGCTTTTGCAAATTTTCACTGACCGCTTTGATTGAAGGATAAGGCGGTATACAAAAACTGTCTAAATAAATAAATAAAATAAACATATTAATTTATTATGCACTTTTGCTTTTAAAATGAACCCATGGAAATTAAGTGCTGACATTTACAGCTGCTCTGTAGCATGCACAGATTTTCTGGGTTATTTTAAGCACATACTGCTGAAGTTTAATAAGTGTCGATTTGGATTCAATTATTCACCTTTTCTAAATCCAAGCTCAGGGTGAGTCACATTCAAGATTGCTACATGTTGTAATATAGGTTATACCCGTGCTAGCTACTCCTCCAGGCAAATGCAAATCCCTTCCCATCCCCAGCCCCAAGAATGCCTCTGCTCAGTTTGGATGAAGTTCATAGTTTATAGCTTATTCATTGGATATACTGAAAATCAAGAAAAATATCTATGCAGTTTACAATTTAAAATATAGGGGTAAGAGGGGGAGGGTTAACAACAACTGAAATAAAATAATGCAAGGCTATCATAGGAGGGCGGAAAGGAAACACTAAACTCTGGTAAGTCCAGTTGGTCGCAGGGTGCTAATATCATGCAACCATGAAAGGCTTTACACCCGAGGAAAAGCTACTGCAAAATAATATGTTTTAGAGCAGTCTTGAATTTCCTGTGAGAGGATTCCAATCTAATGCCATAGGACAGGTTATTCCATAAAGGGGGAGCACTGACTTGCACACTCATTCTAGTCAGTTTGAAGAATGGGATGGGTTGACCAATAGATTATGTTGCGTGGAGTGTAGAGGAAGGTGGGGGGAGGGGCATAAGAAACTAGAAGATGAGCTAAGAAAGGTGGAAGGCCAGAATAATAAACCTGGTGGGTAATAACAAGTACCTTAAACTGGACCCTAAATCGTATGAGGAGCCAGTGTTCTTCATAGAGAAGGGGGTCACACGATCAAACTTCCTGGCACCATGAAGACGTTTTACTGAAGTGTTTGAAACAACCACTTTCATTGCAGTTGTCCTTGAGTCAACCCATGGACACAGTGAGTTGCAGTAGTTGAGTCACAAAATCACTAAAGCCAGGATAAGGGTGAGTGAAGAAGATCTGCCTAATAGTGATCTTATTGCCCAAATTTTCTTGAACATGAAGAAAGCATTTTAGATGATACTACTGATTTAAGAACATAGTCTCAAAATGGGCCTGCATCTTAATATAAAGAAGACAAAGATCATGATAACTGGCAAAATCAACAAGTTCATTGTTGAAGGAGAAGAAATTGAAATTGTCGACAACTTTAACCTACTTGGATCAACTATCAATGAAGAAGCAACAAGCAGTCAAGAAATCCGACGACACATTGCTCTTGGCAGAATGACTATGAAAGACCTAGACAAGAGCAGAGATCCATACAAAGATTTGACTTGTTCAAGCCATGGTATTTTCAATAAAATCATATGGATTTGAAAGCTGGATAGTGAAAAAGATAGGAAGAAAATTGATGCCTGAATTATGGTGCTGGCGGCGAATACTGCATATATCATTGACTGCTCGAAGAACAAACCAGTCGATACTAGAGGAGATCAAACCTAAGCTTTCTTTAGAAGCTCAGATGACAAGACTTTGACTTTCATACCTTGGACACATCATGCGAAGAGAGAGATCATTAGAGAAAAAGACATCATGCTTGGCAAGATAGAAGGTCAACGCAAAAGAGGAAGGCCAGCAATGAGATGAATTGATACAATAACAGCAGCTATGGGTACCAGTCTGTCAACAATGAGCTGCCTGACTGAAGACCGAACACAATTTAGGACAACTATCCAGAGGGTTGCCATCAGTCGACATCGACTTGACAGCACTTAACAACAATTGATTTATGCATTGAAGGTAAGCCCTCTATCAAGAATAACACCAAGAGCCTTAACTGTGCCCTTCAAAGTGTAGAGGCTGCATAACCTTGGATACATTTTTATCAAGGGTTACATTGCCAGTCTGAGAGACTGATATGTTAGAGGAGAAGCGCATACAGCAACCCTTCCTGCAATATAATTTTGCAATGTGTCACCATTCTCTGGGCTGCAGAAAGCACAAGATTGTCGCTAAACAATGACTCTGCCCAGCCCTGGTAATGTCATTTCTGGGGGGAGCTCATTACCACCAAAGGTGCACACGAAAGGGGCTTGCCTCTTGGAAAACTCCTTCAAGAGCCACCAGACGGTTGTATGAGATTCTGCTGATCCTTGGTGTTTTTTCTTGTTTTTTTCCTATTGTGAAGACAGAAGGTGGTGGGATATTGGTTGCATGGATTGAGATTTGAGTAGTGTGTTTGTGCTGAGTTTCAGAATGTGTTGTAGTTATGAGGGTAAGATTGAGGTGTGTTTGGGCCAGGGGAGGGATGGAGAGTTGTGTAGGGTTAGAAGACAGAGGGCTAAAGCTGGCACTTCTTAAGACATTGATTAGACAAGTTCAGTTGGTGCAGAATGCAGCCACAAGGCTGTTTCTGGGAAAATATCTCAGGAAAGTATCTCACCATTATTGAGGCAAGTTCATTGGCTACCATTTTAGATGAGGATTAAATACAGAGTGTTAATCCTGATGTTTAGAGCCTTGTGAGAGACACGCCCCAGATATTTGCATGATACCTTTTTTATTTATTTAGCTGCATTTATATCCCGCTTTTCACTGGGTCAAAGCGGTTGATGATGATACGTTGAAAAGACATCTACCAGGTCAATATTTGAGATCCAGCCAGAATTTCCAGTCAAACAATACAGGAGGTGAAGGGGTAACGATTTAGGAGAAAACTTTTGATGGCATCAATCTGGTGGAGGTCTGCCTAGATAGATTTATTTATTTATTTAGTATACATTTGTATACCGCTACTTCCAGCGATCAGCAGCGGTTTGATTACAGATTGGAAATTGTCAAATCATGACAGGAAATTTTTGAGGTATAAACACATTGATTAGACAGGAAAGCACAGCACACAGAGAACTATTTTACAGGGAACATGGGCTATGGAGGGTTAAGTGGCTTGCCCAAGACCACAAGGAGCACCTGTGGGACTAGATACATATGAAGGAAAATATGAAGCAATTGATATAGTATATTTAGATTTTCAGAAAGCACCTGACAAAGTCCCACATGGTAGGCTCCTGAGGAAGTTAAAAAGATCATGGCATAGAAGGCAATGTCCTACAGTGGACTGGAAACTGGTGCAGAGATAGAAAACAGAGAGTAGGGATAAATGGTCAAAGAAGGAAGGTGGATTTTGGAGGGCCCCAGGAATCTGTACTCAGACCAGTACTTTTTAATATATTATTTATTTATTTATTTAGACAGATTTGTATACCACCTTATCCTACAATCCAATTGGTCACATCTCAAATGGAGGGTTACATTTAGCATGAGGGTATTTCACAACATTTACAACATTTAACATTTAACAACATTTAACATGAGGGTATGGCATTTATCATGAGGGTATTTAACAACATTTAGATAGCATAATTGGAGGGTTACATGTATAATATTGTTAAGTACATGAGAGTACTTAACAATATTATACAGTGAACTGCATGTCTAGTTGGGCCGAGTGGGTATCGTTTTGGCGGAGGTAGTTGCATTACCGTTTGGGTGGAGACTGTTGTCTGTCTGCTCATAGGTTTCTGTCCACTCATAGGTTTCTGCAAAGAGCAGGGTTTTAAGGGCTTTACGGAAGTCTATGTCGTCATTTAATGCCTTCAGGTTCGTTGGGAGAGAGTTCCAAAGTGTGGACGCCAGAAGTGAGGGAGCTCTTCTTGAAGTAATTTGATTAGTTTTATGGTATCCTGCGGGTGTGCCGATCATGTTGACATTATTGGTCCTTCTTGGTCTATTGCTGTTATCCCTTGTTATGATATCTTGGCATGCATCTACCGAGATATGGTGGATGATTTTAAAGATGATCAGTATTGTTTTATATTTTGCTCTGGCCACCATTGGTAGCCAGTGCAGTTGCTGTAAGACAGGGGTGATGTGCTCAGTTCTTGGAGTGTCTGTAATGATGCGTGCTGCAGTATTTTGCACCATCTGGACTGGGTGTAAGGTCTGCTGAGGGAGGCCTTGATATAACGAGTTTCCGTAGTCAATCAGAGGTGTGATGAGTGCTTGGCACACTGTGCAGAAGTGGTCCTGGTGGAGTAATGCCTTGATCCTTCTTATGGTCCCAAACGTTCATAGGCCTTGTTTGCGGTTTTGGTGATGTGAGATTTCATGTTCAGAGCTCTGTCCATTGTGATGCCCAGGTACTTAACTTCATCTTTGATTACTATGTGTTTGTTTAGAATGCTGATAGTTTGTGGTGGAATGAAGGTGGGGGTCCTGGTGACGAACATTGCCTTGGTTTTATCGTAGTTGACCGTCAGGTTGTTGGCTGTGAGCCAGGCATTCATGTCTTCAAGGCATCTGGTTATTGTTATGGTGTTAAGTGCTAGTAGGTTGATTGGAGCATACACCATGATGTCGTCAGCATAGATGTGATAGTGGAGTTTGTGGAGTTTGATGTTGCATATGGGTTGGATGTAAATATTAAAGAGCATTGATGACAGGGCTGAGCCTTGTGGTATTCCTTGCATGACTGGGAACTGCAATGATTTCTTTTGGGCGCATTTGACTTGTTGTGTTCGATCTTCCAAGTAGGAAGTAAATCACTTCATGGTATTCTTGCGTAATCCTATCTGTTGCAGGCACTGCAGTAATATGGCGTGGGATACTGTGTCAAAGACTGCCGAGATGTCCATGAACACTAGCAGGAATCCATTCTTTATGTTATCTATACCTCTTAGGAGATTGTCAAAGAGGGAAGTGAGTAGTGTTTCCACACCGTGCTGGGATTTAAAGCCATGCTGATGGATGTCCAGTGGGGCATTCATGTCAATATGATCATGAAGTTGCCATTGTACTACCTTTTCAACGATTTTCACAAGCAATGGTAGGCTGGAGATGGGACGGTATGATTTTGGTTCAGAGGGGCTTAGGTTGTTGCTTTTAAGTATCGGTTGTATCATGGCATACTTCAGGGATTGTGGCACGTATCCTTGTTGGAATGAATTTTTGACGATTTTGTGAATGTGATGGGAGAGCTGGCTTCTTGTGGCTTTGAGCCAAGCCACTGGGCATGGGTCTGACGGTGAGGTTGTTGTGTTGAGTCCAGTTATTATGTCCTCTACTTGATGTGTTGATGGTATGCTGAAGTCTTCCCAGGTTTGATGTTGCTCTTTCATTTCATGGTCATCTGTCTGTGGTGTGATGTAACATGTCTGGGTGTATTTTTCGATTTCATATAGTCCGCAAATTCCTGTGGGTCAAGATGGTGGGTACAGTGCTGTGTGGTGTCCTTAGTGAGCTTTTGGACAGTACTAAAGAGTTCTTTCGGTCTGTTGACAGATTTCATGATTAGGTTGGTATGGTGCTGCTCTTTACGTTCATTTATCAGATTGTTATATTCCAGTTGCTTGGCTTTGTATTGTGTCAGGAAGTTATGCGACTTGTTCCGCCTCCATTTTCTCTCCAGTCTTCGGAGAATGCACTTTGCTATTCTGATATCACTTGAGTACCAGGGGGCGTTGGATCTCCTGCGTGCTTGTGGTTTTGTATTCATGCTCGTAGGGGCTGATGCTGCATTAGATATTATGGAGTTGCATTTCTCTATGCTTAGGTCAAGGGTGTCGCATTCCTGCTGGAGTTGTGGAATGATTTCATCAATGAATGAGACTTTGTTGAAGGCTCTAAAACGCCTTACAATGCTTTCATCTTCTACGTGTTGGGTGGGGTTATTTAGGGTCAAGGTGAAGTCAATCATATGATGATCTGACCAAGGTACCGGTGTGATTGTTGGTGTTGTGGCCTTACCCTGTTCCACCAAGTGCATTGGAATAAAGACCATATCCGGAGTTGTCCCGTGCTGGTGCGTTGGGGCGTTGATTGTCTGGTAATATTTTAGTGACTCCATGGCTTTTAGGAATGCTGTGGTTTCCGTGGTGGGTGCAGAGGTCAGGTTGTAGTCTCTAGCACTATGAGGGGTTTGTGTCTTCTGCTGTGTGCACATATTGTTTCAAGTACCGTGGAGAGATGTTCAGTTATGGCTCCAGGGGGCCTGTAGGTGAGGGAGATGCTTATATACTTGTTAGCTATGGTGATTGTGTTGGATTCAATTGTGTTAGTGGTAGCGATTGTTTTAAATCTGTATTCCTTTCTGGCCAGTATTAGCACACCTCCTCCTCTCTTTTGTGTTCTGATGCAATTGAATGCTGAGTAGCTTGTTGGGGTTACTTGGTTTAATATTACCTGGTCTGAGTCATCCAGCCATGTCTCGGTGATGCCGATTATATCCAGCTTTTTGTCGAGGATGGTATTTGGTTTGTTCCAGATTGATCTGGCGTTTAGTAAAGCACACCTTATGTTGGCCATTATGATTGGGTTGGTGTGTACATTTTTTGTGAGATGAGTGGGTGTAGTACGTGTGGCATTATGCGGTTTGTGAGCTGCAGACTTGGTATGCTGGTGTTCTTTAGTGAAGGATGAGCCTGGTATCCATACAGGTTGGGTGGTGTGTAGGTGGAGCAAGGGGACTTGTCCATTGGGTCTGATGCTCTGTGTGCAGGCTGTGATGGTGTGGAAGAGTGTAAGGCAGGCAATGAGGTAGTGGGGAGTGGAGTGAATTTTTGCAATTTACTGACCTGGGATCGGCTTGAATTGTGGCCCAGTTGTGGTGGGTGTTTGATCCTTATCTTGTGTCTCTAAACTTGCTTGGTCTCTTTGTTCGGTCTCTACTATTTGCATGTAGTTTTATACTACACACTATGCAGTATGTTATTTTACATGCAGTGAGGTAGCAAACAAGCAATGGGGTAATAATGGAGTCAGTAGGCTATGCAGCATTTGTTATTTTCAGCAATGCAGCATATGTTATTTTCAGCAATGAGGTAGTAATGGAGTCTAAACGCTATGCAGTACTTTTACAGACAGTGGGTAGCAAACAAGCAATGAGGTAATAATAGAGTCAATAGTCTATGCAGCATATGTTATCTTTACAGCAATGAGGTATTAGTGAGCTAGCAGCTAGGTAGTAGCGGAATCTGCAGGCTATGCAGCAATAATATATTTACGGCAGGATTGCTGTCTAATGGCAGATCTCTAGCGTCGATCGCGCTGATTGTTCCTTTTTTTTCCTGCTCCGTGCCTAAGGACCATGCCAAAGGGCCCTCTGGCGAGGCCCTCAGGTGCGGGCCCGCCAGGCATGGGCGCGCTCGATGGTGCCCTCCTTTTAAAGGGCCGCAAGCCCGTGAACCCCGATGCCGGCCGCTGGAGGCGGGACGCAGCCTCGGGCCTCCGCTCCACCCCGATTGTGCAGGGGAGCACGTTGGTGGTCTGGCAGTGTGCTTCGGTGCCCAATGGCGTCCTCCTTTTAAAGGGCCACAAGCCCGTGAGCCCCGATGCCGGCCACTGGAGGCAGAACGCAGCCTCGGGCCGCCACTCCACCCCAATCATGCAGGGGAGCACGTTGCTGGTAATATGGCATTGGGAACAACAAGCGAAGTGATTAAATTTTCAGATGAGGGCGAGTGAAAGGATATGAGATGCCCTAGAAGAACCTCATTCCTGGCACCTCCTGCTCCCAGTGCCATGGCTGCCTCTTTAAACGACACTACAGCACTTATCATAACCTCCAGCTTCTGCACCCTCCGATTCTATTTCCTTTTGCATTGGGGTCGAAGTAGCGAGTCCACCCACGTCTGCCCTCATTCAAACACGAAGTCTGCATCAGAGGGAGCAAAAACAGCACTGCAGTGCCAGAGGGACCTGGTGAACTACAAAAATCAATTGTTTATGCAGCCAGACTTAACACCACAATGGCTTAATACAGGAAGAACATTTCTCCTTCCAAAAGGGACCCAAATAATACTCCCAAAAATAATAGACCAATAACTTGTCTACCTACGATCTATAAGCTGTTCACTGCAATAGATGAAGACAGAATATATGATCATAACGAATCCAATAACATCATGGCACTAGAGCAAAAGGGCAACAAGAGAGAGGCATAAGGCACCAAAGACCAGTTAGTGTTGAGTAAGGCCATCATTGCCAGCGCTAAGAAAAGCAAAAATCTCAGTATAGCATGTATTGATTATAAGAAAGCTTTTGACAGCATCCCACACTCTTGGAAAATAAATTCACTTGAAAATGTAGTTACTCACCTGTAACAGGTGTTCTCCAGGGACAGCAGGAATCAGTCCTCGCATATGTGTGATGGAGCCCTCGTGGAAGCATCTCCCCAGCTTTCAAATAAAGTCTTTGGGAGATGCCACCATGCATGTGTGATGCCCTTCCTGGCCAAGGGTGCCATCTTGCTCAGTCAGATGACATAGCTAAAAGACGACAAAGGAAAATGGAAAAAATCAGCTCCCAGGGGTGGAGGGAGAGTTGTGATGACTGATTCCTGCTGTCCACAGAGAACACCTGTTACAGGTGAGTAACTATGCTTTCTCCAGGAACAAGCAGGAAGTCAGTACTCACATATGGTTACAGTTACAGGCTACTGAAAGCCCGTAGAGAAAAAACACTGTCGCCATCAAGGGGAGCCGTTAACAGCAACAATTGAGTCTGCAGATGCAGACTGCAGTAGGATCCGTGTATCTGAAGGAAATCAATGATCTGGTAGCCTGAACACAGAAGGGTCAAGGGTAGGAGTTACTTAGACCACAAAAAGATTACAGAGCATGGTCTGGCCGAAGGCGCTGTCCTGTTGGGACTCCCACTCCAGTCAGTAATGAGCTGCGAAGGTATGGGCTAAAGACAAGATGGAGGACTGGCAGATGTCCAGAATCGGAATGGAGTGCAGGTTTTCCACAGAGGACGCCATGGCCCTGACACAGTGTGCCGTGACCCGGCCACCCAGTGTGAGCCCAGCCCACTCATAGGCGAAGGCGATGCAGTCTGCCATCCAGGTGGACAGTGTTCGCTTGGTTACCGCTTCCCCCAGCCGACTGGGGTCATAGGAAACAAAAAGCTGAGAAGCTTTGCGGTGGCCCTGAGTATGTTGAATGCAGAAGGACAGGTCCCTCTTACAGTCCAAGGTGTGAAGGATGGTCTCCGCCTTGCTGGAGTGAGGCCTTGGGAAGAAGGTGGGTAGCACCACCTCCTGGTTGATATGAAAGGAGCATACCATCTTCGGAAGGAATTTGGGGTGCATGCGTAGCACAACCCTGTTCTTCTATAACCTGGTATATGGCTCCTTTGCAACCAGGGCTTAGAGCTCACTGACTCTGCAAGAGGAGATGAGTGCCACCTGGAACATGACCTTCCATGAGAGTTACCTCAGGTAGCAAGTGGCCAGGTACTCAAATGGCAGGTGGGTGAGCTGTGCCAACACCATGTTGAGGTCCAATTCTGTTGCCAGAGAATGGACGGGAGGTTTGGAAAGTAGGAGTCCCCTCAGGAAGCGGGTCACCAGAGGCTGGACCAAGAGGGACTTGCCCTCAATAGGGTGGTGGTGCACCACTAGGGCAATGAGGTGTACCCTGACGGAGTTCGATTTGAGCCCAGATTGTGAGAGATGAAGGAGGTACTGCAGCACCAGCTGCACCGGGCAGGAGAATGTGTTTACCCATTGTTCCATGCACCACACTGAGAATCTGCACCATTTGAAGGCATAAGATCTCCTGGTGGAGGTCTTATGGGAGGCCAGCAGGATATCTTCCACTTCTCCTGAGAGGTTGAAAGGGGCTAAGGTTACCTTTTCAGCAGCCATGCTGTCAGTGATAGGGATCCCAGGTTGGGGTGCAGGAGAGAGCCCTCCTCGTGACACAAGAGCCCTGGGGATTAGAGCCTCCACCAACAATCAGAGGAGTAGCGGGAACCACAGTGGCCTGGGTCACCATGGAGCCACCAGGATCAAGCGATGCTTTGTTGCGAAGAACCTTGAAGAGGGTCCTGCAATCAATGGTGTGTGTGGGAAGGCGTACATGAGGCCTAACAACCATGGAATGAGAAATACATCTGCCGCCACCTAGGCCAGGTGGGTCTGCAGGGAGATGAAGCGGGGTAACTGGTCTGGACTGGTGAAGAGGTACAACCCATGGAATACCCCAGAGTTGGAAGAGCCGGGTGGCTACTCTGTGATCCAGCTGCCATTTGTGAGGCTGGAGGACCCTGCTCAGCTTGTCCTCCAGGATGTTGTCTTGGCCTGGTAGATACACATATAAAAACCTTTACCGAGACAAACTAAACCTATAGTGAAGCAAGCTAATTTTTGTCGGAGCAGCTACCACAGAGAGGGGAAAGGAACCACCCCAATCCGCTGCAGCCAGTCCATTTTAATTAGTATAGAAAATAACGTATGAAAAGTGTTTAAAATTTACACTTATCTGATTTAAACGGTGAAATCCAACACCATATCCTTTGTAGAAAACAGGCAAAAAAGACTAGTATGACAGCCACAGGAACGACGTGTCACGTTTCGGGGTCAAAAAGTAGAGCCCCTGCATCAGGTCCCAGCCTTGTCTAGCCAAAAAAGCCGGCTTTTTTGGCTAGACAATGCTGGGACCTGATGCAGGGGCTCTACTTTTTGACCCCGAAACGTGACACGTCGTTCCTGTGGCTGTCATACTAGTCTTTTTTGCCTGTTTTCTACAAAGGATATGGTGTTGGATTTCACCGTTTAAATCAGATAAGTGTAAATTTTAAACACTTTTCATACGTTATTTTCTATACTAATTAAAATGGACTGGCTGCAGCAGATTGGGGTGGTTCCTTTCCCCTCTCTGTGGTAGCTGCTCCGACAAAAATTAGCTTGCTTCACTATAGGTTTAGTTTGTCTCGGTAAAGGTTTTTATAGGTTTTGATTACCGGGTTTGGTATTTGTTTGTTTGCTGGTAGATACACAGCCAGCAGGAGTATTTCTTGATGAATTGCGTATGAGCAGAGTGTCATCACTTTGAGACCCTGGGCCCCTCTGCTTGTTCACATAGGACATAGCCACCTGATTGTTCATTTGGATCAGCACTGACTGATGCCTCAGTCAGTGGCAAAATGCTCAAAGAGCTAGATATACTGCCCAAAGATCCAGGAGGTGGATCTGCTGACTGCTCTCGGCTTGTGACCAGCTGCCCTGGGTGCGAAGTTCTTCGCAATGGGCTTCCCATCCCGGTAGGGAGGCATCCATTGTGAGGACCCTTAGAGGGCTTGGGGTTTGGAAGGGCATCCCTGCTTGAAGGTGTTGCGGATTTTGCCACCAGATCAGAGACTCCACCAACTAGTGGGTCACTGAAATTCTGTCTTGGAGACGGCCCATGGTCTGTGTCCACTGGTCTCAAAGGCATCACTGAGCAACCCTCAAGTGCAGACAGACATCTGGGGTGACATAGATCATGAAGGCCATATACCCGAATAGGTGCAGCAGAAGCCGAGCTGACACCGAGGAATGGTGTTGTACATCTGCGGCTAGTATCCTGTGACTGTCTGCCGGTCCAGAGGGGAGGAAGGCCTTTGCCTGAACAGTATCTAGCTTTGCCCCTATGAACTCCAGACATTGTGTCGGGAGGAGATGGGACTTGGGGTGATTTATCACGAACCCCAGATGTTGCAGGACATGGATGGTGCATGCCGTGGCTTGCTGCACCTCTGTGGGGGTGCCTCCTTTTATGAGCCAGTCGTCCAGGTAGGGGAACATGAATACCCCCTGGAGACAGAGGTAGGCGGCCACTACTGTCAGACATTTGGTGAAGACCCTAGCGATGGATGCCAGGCTGAAGGGTAGTACCCTGTACTGGTAGTGGAAGTCTCCCACCATGAAGCACAGATACTGCCTGTGGCTGGGGTGAATGAGGTTGTGTGTATAGGCATCCTTCAGATCCAAGGAGCATAGCCAGTTTCCCTGCTGGAGGTAAGGCAGCAATGTTGCAAGGGAGAGCATCTTGAACTTCTCCCTCACCAGGAACTTGTTCAGGTTCCACAGGTCCAGAATGAGCCTTAGGCCCCCTGTTCTTTTTTGCATGAGGAAATACCTGGAGTAGTACCCTTTGTCCATGAGATGTTGGGGTACTGGTTCCATCACCTTATCCTTGAGAAGGCTTGTGAGTTCCTGCAGTAGAAGGTCCCGGTGAAGGGGAGACCTGGGGGGCTCTCCAGGAAAGAAAGGGAGAGGTGTCTGTGCCAGGTGGAGGAGGTAGCCCTCCCTGACCACTTGAAGTGCCCAAGAATCAGTGGTGATGGCCAGCCACCTGTGGGCATAATGGATCAGATGTTCCATGTGGGATGCTGCCCTCTTTGGGGCAGAGAAGCTATGCCCAAAGAGTCAAAAACTTTCCTCAGGCTGGACCACAGCCAACGCCTGGGGTTTGGGAGCCTTCTGATTATGAGGTCCTTGCCCACATCCCTTGGCCTGCTGACCCTGTTGAGGAGCTGGGGAGGCCTGAAATTATGGGTAGTTTTTGTTAAGCAGCCCTTTCCTCTGGTAAAAGAACTTTTTGCCTGAGCCCTTCCATCGGGGAGGGCCAGGTGTCTTTTTGGAGATCCTGGTCCTTGTCATAAATTCGGTCTGCAATTTAGTGGCCTTTTCATCATGGGTTTACCAGAGGTTCTCCCCTTGGTATTCGGACATCAACCAATTTGTCCTGAACCCATTGCTCGAGGTTGGAAAACTGTAGCCAAGCCAGGTCATTTATGAATATGTTAAAAAGCAGCAAGTCCAGCACAGATCCCTGGGGTACTCCACTATTCCCCTTTCTCCACTGGGAAAATTGGCCATTTAGTCCTACTCTCTGTTTTCTATCTTTTAACCAGTTCCTGATTCACAATAGTACACTGCCTCCTATCCCGTAACTTTTTAATTTTGCCAAGAGAGTCTTTTATTAGAGATATGTTGTTATGGTTTATATATTGATAAGTCTATGAATGTTTTTATGTAAACCAGGGGCAATTTCTCCAAAGGCTAAGGGGGATGTTTACTAAACAGCGATAACGTCGCAGTGGCACAGTTAGCGCATGATACGAACGTTATCACATGATACGTAATGTTATCATGTAATAGCGTGAGGTTTCGTGCAATGATGTCTCCGGCGGTGTTAAGGCGCAAAGAAGGTGGAGTAAGGCTCCCCAGAGGGCGGAGAGAAGGGGTCAATGGGCAGGAAGTGGGTGGGGAGAGGCTCAAGGTACACTAACGCTGTGAAATGAAAGTCTGAAAACTATCGCCAGTGAAACCACGTGTTAGAGGCACATTTGCAGGAGAGAGAAACCATTTCAGTCAGCAATGTACAGCAAAGGTAGGGAAACCAAGAAAAGTGATAGTAGTGATAGATGTGCAGCAACAGCATAGTGCCCAGGTACGAAAGGGCACTACGGTGAGGCTGCAAATGGGCTACAGGGGGCTGCAAGCAGGACATGCAGTGGGGCAGCTGGGGCACAGGGTGTACTAGGCAGATGCCTAGGTGGAACGCAGAAGCTGCAAATCAGCAAGCCAGCAACTGACCAAGGTCAAACATGCCCATGAGTGTGTGTCCCACAGTGTCCCAGGGGACAGTACCCAGCAGGTACCCCAAAGGACACATAACATTGACAGGCAGTGCCGGAGGGAAGCACGGACATCTATGTAGGCACCCCTACTCCAGATCCCACAACATAGGCAGTCACCTACCGGCACAATGGATGGCCTGGGACTGCACACCACCAGCATCACCGGCATAAGGGCATGTCAGCATGGTGGCAGAGGGGTGCTGGTGGTGGAGGGGGCAGTGGCATCTGCCCACAGCACACCAAGGCCAAGCCCTGTTCAGGTGGGTGGCATGCAGTGCAACAGACAAGGTCTGTCTGATGAACAGTCATGGTATCCCTAGGGAATGACCTGCCTCTGTGGCAACAGGTTGGTGCAGTACACACAGCCAGTGTGTTCAGGGGCAGAAGGTCACAGGTTTAAATCCTAGCTGTAGCTCCTGCAGACCATGTCCCTATATTTTACCCTACAGCACACGGACACCATAAACATGTGCAGTTCCTAGAGCAGAGGTTCCCAACTGCAGTCCTGGAGGGCCAAACACCATTCAAGATTTCATGCTGTCCCTAATAAATATGCATGAATGCTTTGGTATGCAGTGCCCCCATTGTATGCAAATGTATCTCATGCATATTCTTTAGGGACAGCCTGAAAACCTGAATGGTGTTTGGCCCCCCAGGACCGGAGTTGGCAACCTCTGCCCTAGAGCGTCGGCCAACAGGGGCACAAACACCCACACCCACAGGCTCCACTATCCAAAGTCTCATGGAGAGTTAGGCTGTTGGGCCCTGCGTGGAGCAGCAGCTACCAGTACAAGCACCTGCATACCTTAGCAATGCCTGCACTGTGCCCAGGACTGGTGTGGTGGCCAGGGCTGCCAACCACCTCTATCTTTGCACAATGCTGAAATAGGTGTGGGTGTATGTCTATCTAGTGTTTTGTGGCTGCCTACACCTTACTGAGTCCCCAATGCTTGCACTGTTTCCAGTGTTAGCCTGCCAATGTGCATAATGAGGAGCAAGGTATTGTGGGTATGGCCCGGACATGGGGATCTGGGCAGGCTGCATCTACACAGGGCATAGGGCAATGGCTGGGACATTGTAGTGCCCAACCACCACCTGCATGGACAGGGTGGCCACAGCATGTCATGCTGGGAGGTCACTCTCACTCTGACTGAGCAGTGACCATGGCATGGCTAGGTTCCCACATGGCGCTATACAGTGTTTCTCTCAAGTGATATTTATGTGTTCCCTTTTCTGAGGGTCAATCACTGACATATTTGCTTGGTGTGTGTGCACACAGTTCTTCCAGGGACATGTACTATGTACTAGTTAGCAGACTGTCTGCAGTTAGCATGTGTATGGCTAGAACACTGTGCAGTGGGTGGAGACTGACTGTGCCTTCTGCTGGTAAATGTCAGGTGGTGGTGGTGGTGGTGGTGGTGGCGGCGGCAGCAGCAGCAGCTGCTGAGCTTTTCCAGGCCTACTGCCTGTGCTCTCTGTGATATGTACAGATCTGCATTGACTGCCCTGGAGGGTGCCTATTCCCAAGCAGAACTGGGGCTGATTGTCCCCTCTATTGCAGAGATGTAGAATATGGATCTGTTGGTGGGAGATCTTGTCCCCCACCCTGACCCACAGAGGGCGGGTTGGGTGGTGCTACATAATCCGCTTTTGGGTCCAAACACCACCCTTCTTCTATAACATGTGACCATGGCAACCACACAGGATATGCACTATTCTGGGTGCATCATAGTCCACAAGGGCTAGAAGTGACTTGGAAATACAGATAGACACAGGTGTATCCTAGGTGTATCTGCAAGGACTATCTATCATACACTGGCACTGATGGGGACCTGCAGCACAGCCTATCTCAGCCATACCAGGTGCTGGCGACCCGGTGCTGGGCACCCCACCTCACCCTCAGGGTGAGCACAGGAACTGCACAGTGTGATGGTCTGTAGCTTCTCTGTGCCAGAAACACAGATGGTCAGTTCCCCCTACCAGGCTGGGGTACTGTAGAGGCGCATACCCCATCTTGTGATCAGAGGTAGACTGCTGATCTGCATGTGCAGTGCATCATGGGTACGGGTGGGTTTACCCTATCCTGGTAACCACAGCAGACAGTTTGTGCGGTGACCTGAAGTCTTTTTGTAGCCAGCCAGCACTGTGCTAGAAGTTATAGAGATGTAGTCCACTGGTTACTGCAAGGGCTGTGGAGACAGAGGTCATGGGCTCAATCCCACAGTGGTGTTATTTCATAAGGCTGTCTGAGGCATTTCCTTTTAATTTAAATCTGTGCTGCAGCAAAAACACCCTCACAGTGCCGTAACCTATGGTGCCTCATAAGCCGCCCTATAGGGCACATTATAAGAATCCTTGGCAGACAGGGCACTTTATAATGTGCCTTATGAGGCACCTTAGGTTATGGCACTTTGAGGGTGTTTTTTCTGGCAGAACAGATTTAAATTAAAAGGAAATGCCTCAGACAGCCTTATTAAATAACACCACTGTGAGATCAAACCCATGACCTCTGCCTCCACAGTCATTGCAGTAACCAGTGGGCTACATCTTTATACCTTCTAGCACAGCGCTGGCATGAACTTAAGGTTAATGCGCGTTAATGGGCCAAGGCACCCTCTATCGCACGATACAGATTCCTTGCTACCTTCCCTCCGGAACGCCCACTACCTTATATGGCATTCTTCACATTAACGCTGCAACTACCGCCGGTAACATTAGGATGGTTTAGTAAACATACCCCTAAATTTGTGTGTACCATGATAATAATGAACCACACTCCTAAGACAGGGTATGTGGAGTATCTCAGTCTCTTAAATTTACTGCTAACACTCGCCATGCCAAAGTGCTTCCTTCTGGAGTTCATATGATGTAACGTGTATAGGCAACTTGTCTAAGGAGTATGTTAACAAAGCAGCAGTAGTGGTCTCCGTGCAATATCAGAGCTGTGGCCCCAGTATCGTACAGAGGCCGTTACTGCTGCTTTGTAAACATATGCCTAAGTATAATTGGAAATTCTTGGCAATCAGGCTTGTGGCTCTCAATATGATGGGAAATATTTCTGTTATCTATCTTCCCCCCTCTCTATGCAATTCACAGAATGGTCGCTTGGAAGTGACACATCTATGCTGTTCTGGTGTTTTTCTTCTTTACCACTATGTTGGGTTTCCTTGCATCCAGCTTCTTATCATGGGAATGTCTCAAATGATCATAACTTCTTCATTCTCCATAGTTCTCATAGAGTGATGATCCCAGTGCTTTTCTGCTACAGTAATGTTGTAGTGCTTATAAAGCTTTCAGTGGATGAGGCACACTACCTTGTTCTGCTATCAGAACTTTGCAACCTCATTGGCTATGTCCTCCATTTGATGCAATAGTCCAGGTCAATGGACAGAAAGTAGTTTGGAGAGCTTGGGTTGGAAAAGGTAATTTTCCATGTGAGTCAACTGATGCATGGGGGTGTTTATTTTCTCAGGACAATAATGGATAGTTTTTGATTATCATCGGTTCAGGTTTCTAAAATGCAGTGCTTAGCCATGAGTTTGGCACAGGTTTCCCCATGGGGTAGTGGAATGTATCCCACGGTGACTTTGCTTGAAATTTGTCATAAAGCTAAAGCAAGAGGGATGTTAACCATCAGTTTTTTATAAATTGATGAAGGGTCATGTTGGAATGTTGTTGGTTGGCCTTCATAGGTCATGGAAGCATGATGCAGGTGTCCCTCCAGATAAAATTGACTGGCACAGCTTCTGGAGCAGAACCATTAGGCCAACTGTGTCTAGTAGTCTGGTGCAGTCATTGTATTTTGCAGCCCACCGAGCAGTATGGACTCCGTTGCACGTGTTTAGAGCTAAGCTCCAAGGGTCTAACTTGTGTTGGCATTGTTCCTCGATGATTGGCATGCTAACTCATGTATTGTTTGTATGTACCTTGTGATAAGGAAGCTTATCAAAGCTCAGGGAGTAATGACAAAAGAGGAGAATTTACTCTGATTAAGGGACCTGTGCTGGCAGGTTATAGAAATAAGACAGCTTGTTTCCCTAAAAGACTACATGTTCTAGAATGCATCAGTATGCAGAAAGTCCCTAGTGGAGCTAGAGTGGAAAAGCGTGAGTCTAATCAGAGAAAGCATTATATCATCCCTAATCAAACAGCCTCTAGGAGTGAGCTTAATCCACAACACCTGAAGAATGCAAAGGAGGAGTTGTAATCTAAGCCCTTTAAAACTAGAGGGGAATCTTCAGGAAGGCAGAAGGGGGAGGAGAACCAGGAGACCAGGAAGAAAGAGAGGAGGAACAGAAGGAACAACCTGAACCTGAAGGAACAAGGACAAGGAAGCAGACGGTCCAAGAGAGGAGCTCAGAGAAGTACGTATGCCTGGAGAGATTCCTGAGGGAAACAACCTTCAGAGGACTGGGGAAAGCCAGAGGTCTGGCGATCCACAGCCAGGGACCCTCAAGCAGCACCTAAGAAGAGGTCTGTTGCAGCTAAGGAGAAAGGGAGCCCAAATACCTCTTGGAGGACATCTGGAGAAAAGATCCTGAGGTCCAGAGATACCAAATGGAGGACAGGACACCGAAGTTCTATTGCATACTGGCCAGAATACCAGAAGAAGCAACCTGATGCTTGCCTGGATTCAGGTATGAACTGTGAATGTTTCTCTAGCTTTGAGCAATGCAAACAGCAGGGAAACAGTTTCTCTCCGTATAGAGGTCAGTTCATAAAACCCTCTGAGCCAGACAGTGAAAGTGACTCTATGCAATTTCAGGAGCAAGGTTTAATATCTGATGAAGAGAATATTTATATGGACTGTTCTTTGAGTAGGTTGCTATTTTAGGAAAATCCTAAAAATAAGAGTAAACATCAAAAGGAAACATTCTAAATACTGGCTTCCCATAAAGTTCTCTTAAAGAGAAAAAGCTTTTGGGAAAGTTTGCACGTGTGCTGAAAACAAGCTACTGATTGCAGCTAATTGTCACCTGTTGGTAGAGCACAGCACAAGCCGTGCACAAAAATCAATTCAATGTGTGCCTTTGAGTCAGTCCTGACTCCTGGTGACCCAGAAGCTCCTGGGTTTTCTTGGCAGTGTCACTGGAAGTAGATTGCCAGGCCTTTCTTCTGAAGCAATGGAGGGTTAAGTGACTTGCCCAAGGCCACAAAGAGTGCTAGTGGGAATTGAGCCCTGGTTGCTTGGTTACCAAGCCAGTGTTCTAACCACCAGGCTATACCTCCACTCCAAACTGTGCACATGTGGGATTTAAAAGTTCTTTTCTGTGTGGAGAAAGAGTGAAATGTTTTTGTAAAAAGAAGTTTTCCTTTTGAAGGACTAGAAAGGGGGACGGTTACTTTTGGAGAGAAATCTGCAACTGTGAGTATATACTTCTGGTAATTTTCTAAAAATAATTCTTTGTATTAAAGCTACTTAATCTGTGAACCCACTGTTTTTTGTTGGATCAGTTAGGGCCTAGTAGCAGCAATTAAAGTTTGAATTTAAAACACAGAGGAGAACTTTCTGGTTACATTTCATACCCAGCAGAGAGCTTGTAGTTTAAATTTAATAGTCACTCAGGGCCAAGTAACAGCAAAGTACTTTTAGTTTAAAGTTAACACACAGAAGAGAGCTTTCTGGTTAAATTTGGAACCCAGCAGAGAGCTTGGAGTGTACATTTAATAGTCACTCAGGGCCTAGCATCAGTAAAGTACTTTTAGTTTTAAAACACAGATGAGAGCTTTCTGGTTAAATTTAGAACCCAGCAGAGAGCTTGTGGTTTAAATTTCATAAGACGTTAGAGCCTAGCAGCAGCTAAGAGCTATAATTTAAATCAAATCAGAATTTAGCTTACCTCAGCAGCACAAGACAGGGTACTGTGTAACAGCCCTCTTTTAATAAGTGTTATTTCCCTCCTTCCCTCCCCACACCCACCCACCCCTGGGCTAATCATAGCTTCATAGGTACTTACACATCTTAAAAGACAGGAGGTGCTTTCAGGTGAAGCTCACTACCCAAATCAGTCATACACTAAGGACCTGAGATTAATTAAGCTTCAGGTGAACAAGGAATATTAAACGTATTAGGTACAGTTTTATTGGTATAAATACCCATAGCAACCCCTAGTAAGTAAGAACTTAAAGATCTAGACACAAACTTAAAACTAAGATGCAGACAGCAGTCCAGCAGCGGGATGGGGGCTTTCCAGTCTTTTGCATTGAGTGTCACATGTATGATTTTCTCCCAGTTGGTGAGAGGTCTTACGTGTGCACTAGGTGCAAGGAGCTCTTTGCTCTCGGGGAACAAGTCCGTTCTCTAGAGGCTAAAGTAGCAGACTTGGAAAACATAAGACAGACAGAGAGGTACATAGACGAGACCTACAGGGATATAGTCCTGAAGTCCCACCTCCAGTCTGACAGCACCCCTGTTGCCATGGAGGAGAGAGGTCACGTGACAGGAGAGCATCACCCTGGTGTGGCAGGAAGTGATCCTGTAACTAGGACCTGTCCCCCAGGTGATGTAAAACCCTCTCGCACCGAGGAAGTTTCTCCAGGGCCATGTGCCCATGAGGGAAGGGTTAGGACAGCCGTTATAGTTGGTGATTCGATCATTAGGCATGTAGATAGCTGGGTGGCTGGTGGATGTGAGGATTGCCTGGTAACATGCCTGCCTGGTGCGAAGGTAGCGGACCTCACGTGCCACCTAAATAAGGTCTTAGATAGTGCAGGGGAGGAGTCTGCTGTCTTGGTACATGTCGGTACCAATGACATAGGAAAATGTGGTAGGGAGGTTATGGAGGCTAAATTTAGGCTTTTAGGTAGGAAGTTGAAATCCAGAACTTCCATGGTAGCATTCTCCGAAATGCTTCCTGTTCCACGCGCAGGACCCAAAAGGCAGGCAGAGCTCCAGAGTCTCAATTCGTGGATGAGACAACGGTGCAGAGATGAGGGTTTTGGATTTGTTAGGAACTGGGGAACATTCTGGGGAAAGGAGGGGCTCTTCCGAAGGGATGGGCTTCACCTTAACCGGGATGGAACCAGGCTGCTGGCATTAACCTTTAAAAAGGAGATAGAGCAGCTTTTAAACTAGATATTAGTGGAGTGGAGGAGTAGCCTAGTGGTTGGGGCAAGGTACTTCAGGCCGGAAGGTCGGGGGTTCAAATCCCACTAGAGGACAGCAACCTTGGGCTGGAAGGACTGGGGTTTCTAGTCCCACAGGTGCTCCTTGTGGTCTTGGGCAAGCCACTTAACCCTCTATAGCCCATGTTCCCTGTAAAATAGTTTTCTCCAAGTTATAATACCCTGTTCAATGTAATTTCAGTTTGTTCAAGGTAAACCGCGCTGATGCAGAATAGCGCGGTATATAAGAGAAAATAAATAAATAAAAAAATATTAGGGGAAAGCCGACAGTCGCCCAAGAGCGGATGGTTCGGAAGAATGTATCCTTGAAGGATACTACCAAAAGCAGAGAGGTTCCACAAAAGAGTAAAGTAGCCCAAATGCCCTCAAGTATGGAGCAGACAGAGCTTAAAGATCCCAATTTACCCATGTCTAACAATAGCCAAATTAACATGAATAAAATACATTCTCTAAAATGCTTGTATGCAAATGCTAGAAGTCTAAAGAATAAGATGGGAGAGTTAGAATATATAGCACTAAATGAAAGGTTAGATATGATTGGAATATCAGAGACATGGTGGAAGGAGGACAACCAGTGGGACACTGTGATACCTGGGTACAAACTATATTGTAATGATAGAGCTGATCAAATTGGTGGAGGGGTTGCGCTCTATGTTAGAGAGGGCATATGATTCAGAAAGGATTAAAGTTTTGCAGGAAACAAAATCTGCTGTAGAATCTATATGGACTGAAATTCCATATAAAAGGGGGAAGGCAATGGCAGTGGGGGTGTACTATCGAGCACCTGGCCAGAATGACCAAATGGATGATGAAATGCTCAAAGAAATCAAGGAAGCTAACAAAATTTACAGCGCAGTAATAATAATGGGTGATTTCAATTACCCCGGTATCGACTGGGTCAGTGTCACGTCAGGACATGCTAGGGAGATAAAGTTCCTAGATGAAATAAATGACTGCTTCTTGGAGCAGCTGGTTCATGAACCAACCCGAGGGGAAGCCATATTAGACCTAGTCCTTAGTGGAACACCAGATCTAGTGCAAGAGATAAGGGTGTTGGGGCCACTTGGCAATAGTGATCATAGCATGATCGCCTTTGATTTAATTAGTGGAGGAGGGATAGTAAGGAAATCCACAGTACTACCTTTTAACTTTCGAAAGGGAGACTATGATAAAATGAGGAAAACAGTTAAGAAAAAACTAAAAGGAGCAGTTGCAAAGGTTAAAGACATACATCAAGCTTGGGTGTTGTTGAAAAATACTATCTTGGAAGCCCAGACCAGCTGTATTCCACGCTTTAAGAAAAGTGGAAGGAAGTCCAAAAAACTTCCAGCATGGTTTAAAGGTGAGGTCAGAGAGGCTGTTGTTGCCAAAAAAGCATCTTTCAGGAAATGGAAAAAAGAGCCAAACGACAAACCTGGAAACAGCACAAGCACTGGCAAGTCAAATGCAAGGCATTGATAAGGCAGGCAAAGAGAGAATTTGAGAAGAAGCTTGCTGCGGAAGCAAAAACGCGAAATAAAGACCTTTTCAAGTACATTCATAGCAAAAAACCTGTGAGAGAGTCAGTTGGTCCATTAGATGATAAAGGGGTTAAAGGAGAACTAAGAGGCGACAAGGCGATAGTGGAGAGACTGAATGAATTCTTTGCTTCGGTCTTACTGAGGAAGATGTAGGGATGTTACCCATGACTGAAGTGGTATTTAAAGGTGCGGAAGAATTGAAGGAAATATCGATACATCGGGAAGATGTCTTACAACTATTAGATAAACTGAAGAGTAGCAAATCACCTGGGCCGGATGGTATACATCCAAGGGTGTTGAAAGAACTGAAATATATTAAATTGCAGACCTGCTATCAGTAATCTGTGAACTATCATTAAAATCATCTCTAATACCTAAAGATTGGAGGATCGCCAATGTAACACCAATTTTTAAAAAGGGTTCCAGGGGTGATCCGGGAAACTACAGACCGGTGAGCCTGACGTCAGTACCGGGAAAAATCGTAGAAGCCATCATAAAGAATAAAATTACTCAGCATGTAGATAGTCACAACCTAATGGGAGACAGTCAACATGGCTTTAGACAAGGAAGATCTTGTCTTACTAATCTGTTATGTTTTTTTGAAGGAGTGCATAAACAGGTGGACAAAGGTGAGTCGGTTGATATTGTGTATCTGGACTTTCAGAAAGCCTTTGACAAGGTTCCTCATCAGATACTTTTGGCAAAACTAAAGAGTCATGGGATAGGAGGCAGTGTACTATTGTGGATCAGGAACTGGTTAAAAGATAGAAAGCAGAGGGTAGGGCTAAATGGCCAATTTTCCCAATGGAGAAAGGTGAATAGTGGTGTACTCCAGGGATCTGTGCTGGGTCCGCTGCTTTTTGACATATTCATAAATGACCTGGAAAGTGGAATAACGAGTGAGGTTATCAAATTTGCAGATGACACCAAACTATTTAAAGTTGTTAAAACCCAAGAGGATTGTGAAAAATTGCAAGAGGATCTTGATAAATTGGAAGACTGGGCATCAAAATGGCAGATGAAATTTAATGTGGACAAGTGCAAGGTTATGCACCTAGGGAAGAACAACCCAAACTATGGTTACACAATGCAAGGTTCCACATTAGGAACCACCACCCAGGAAAATGATTTAGGCATCATTGTGGATACCATGTTAAAACCCTCGGCCCAGTGTGCAGCGGCGGCCAAGAGATCAAATAGAATGCTAGGTATGATAAGGAAAGGAATGGAAAATAAAACAAAAGATATTATAATGCCTCTATATCGTTCCATGGTGAGACTGCACCTTGAATATTGTGTGCAATTCTGGTCGCCGTATCTTAAAAAGGATATGGCGATTTTAGAAAAGGTTCAGAGAAGAGCCACCAAAATGGTAAAGGGGATGGAAGGATACTCCTATGAAGAAAGGCTAAAAAGGTTAGGGCTCTTTAACCTGGAAAAGAGACGGCTGAGGGGAGATATGATAGAAGTCTATAAATTAATGAACGGAGTGGAACGGGTAAACGTAAATCGATTGTTTATGTTATCAGAATATAGAAAGACTAGGGGACATGCAATGAAGCTACATGGTAAACTATTTAAGACTAATAAAAGAAAATATTTTTTCACTCAACGTGTAATCAGACTCTGGAATTTGTTACCGGAGGATGTAGTAAAGGCTGTTAGTGTAGCTGGGTTTAAAAAAGGTTTGGACAAGTTCCTGGAGGAAAGGTCCATAAACCATTATTAAGAAGTGACCGAAGATATCAATGCTTGACCCAGTACAAGCATTGTGGAACTTGTGTCTCTTGGGGAAACTGCTAAGTACATATGACCTAGATTGGCCACTGTTGGAAACAGAATACTGGGCTTGATGGACCTTGGTCTGACCCAGTATGGCATATCTTATGATCTTATGGTTTGTTTCCACCTCAGCACTGCTAAGGAGTTGATTAGCAGTGGCTGTAAGAAAGCCTTTCTGTTCCATAAAGGACTTTGATACTTATTTACATAAGCTTTTCAGTTGCCTTGTTTATATTAAATAAACCCTGGAGAAGTTATCTGGATGGTGTTACCAAGTATATCTGTGTGTGGAATATTCACCCTATAAATAAATTCTAATTTTGCCTTACACTCGACCAACTACAAGAGTTTTAATTCATTTAAAAAGGCAAGCTTTGTGTGAATGGACTTCAATAACCACAATCCTTTTCAAGACAGTTAATTTACATACTTGCCAAGGTGATGGTACCTTCATAACAAGCACCCCCTTTTACAACCTGTATAAGGCCCTTCTGGGATGGGATTTGGAAATTTATATGGGATGTCTTCAAGATAGATTCCACTTTTACATTATCAGTCATCTTATTTAGATCCCTTTGTTTACAAGATAAATTGTGTAAAAGTGACCGAAGGCTGTTGGATATTATGATATCTATAGCTATACAGCATATATTGCATAATTGGAAGGATCTGTCCTTACTAAATGTTACTTTCTGGTGGCATGCAGTGTGTCTCACAAGGAAAAGGGAGGGTGCAGCTTCTGTCTCATTGGGTTGTATTGATAAAATGGAAAGAATTTGGAAAACGTTGGACCTACTGCATATCTGGAGAATGTCTAATTTGTACATCTGGAGAATGTCTAATTTTGGTATTGTAATTGTATTGTTTTCTTTATATTGTGCTCTGCCTTTTTGTTTTGGAGGGGGGAGAGATATATAATGTTCTACTATTCTTGGAAAATGTAAAATGTTACATTTGTCATACCTGCTAATAAATTGTAAATAAACTTTGAAAAAAAAAAAGAAAGAACTTTGTATCCAGCTACAAGGTGAGCAATTGTTTCCAGCCCTTGTTAACATTATCTACATATATCTGTTTTACCTGTTTTTTTTAATGTTTGCCATAAACCATCTCGCCTGAAAACTGTTGTCCTGGGATGCAACTATCAATCTCTTCTCCTTGGGTTTCATTTCGTCTCTCCTTGACCATTCATGTGTCCGGCCTTGATCGAGAAATGGTTCCTGGAGTAACACTTTGGGGTATGTTTACTAAACTGCGGTAATGTCATTCACGGTACGTTCCGTGGTAAAGTAGAGATGCCCATATAAAGGCATGGGCGGTACATCGTTACAGCAAGCTGACAACTAGCGCGCGTTAAAAGACGCCTTAGACTAACGAGCGTTATAAGGCGCCTTGTAAAGCGCCTTGTTAGGCGCCTTGCAAGGAACCTTATAAGGTGCCATGTAAGGTGCCCTGTAAGGTGCCCTGTAAGGTGCCTCATAAGGCGCCCTATAGGGCCTCCTAGGCTAAGCACCATATTAGGCACCCTTGGACAAGGCACCGCAGAAGGCACCCTGGGCTATGGAACCATAGGTTAAGGTGGCCTAACAAGGTTATGGTGCCTTAGGTTAGTGTGCCCTAGGGATTGCAAGGTGCCTCAGGATGACATGCATGACCTGTGTGGAACAGAGACAGATGTAGCCCTAACACTAGATAGAGCACACAGGAAAGGCAATGAACAGGTGAGTGAAGGAGGGAGAAGTGGGAGCCGCTGCGGGCATCCCATGTGCCTGCCAGTACTGATGACAAACATGGTGGGGCAGCTGTACCACAGAACAGGGTGTTGGCAATGTGAAGTGCCAGAAAAACAGTTGGTGGCAGACAATGGGAATACATGTTCCCCAGTGGAGGCAGAGGTGGCAGGATAGTTACAATGATGGGTGGACAGAGGAGTCGTGGTGCCATGCAGATCAGGCACAGGCGAGGCAAGCATGAAGAGGCACAATGCAGGAAAGGGTATGACATGGTGTGGCAGCCTGCACTGGCAGACAGGACTCTACACAGCTGACAGACGCAGATAGACGGACCGAGGGAATGTTGGCAATTGTGGTGAGGGTATTATGGGCTGGAAGCACAGATATGCAAAAATATGACCTCTTCAGGCATGCACACTATATGAGTAGGACAGGCATGAGAGGGGGGAACAATGAGGAACTGAACCCATGAACACTGCCAAGAATGGCATTGTATTAACCAGTAGGCTATACCCCCATGGTGTATGTCACAGCAATGTCTGGGTACAGAAGGACTGCAGGTCACCGCACAAATTGTCTGCTCTGAGTGCCAGGATAGGGTAACTCCACCAGTACCCATGATGCAATGCACATGCTGAATAGCTGTCTACAGCTGATCACAAAATGGGGTCTGCACCTCTCCGGTCCCCCAGCTTGGAAAGACGAACTGACAGTGCGTGATACTGGTACGGAGTAGCTACAGACCATGCCATTGTGCAGGTTCTGTGTTCACCCTGAGCGATAGGATGGATGCCCAGCACTAGGTCCGCAGTACATGTGCTATTAGAGATAGAGCCTGCTGTACATCCCAATCGCTATCAGTGAGTGATAGGTGTTCCGTGCAGCCTAAGGTAATTTGGTGTCCATCTGTATTCTGCAGTCACATGTGGCCCCAGACACCAGCCAGATTAGTGTGTCCCCTGTGTGAGGGTCTGGGTGACATGGGCAGCTGTTAACAGGGCAGAAGGGTTTCTAGAATTGCATGAGATGTGTGTAGCAGTGGCTGTATAGGTCACAGTGGTATGCATTACATACCCCAAAGGACCCACATCACCCCTTTTGTAGGTAAAGAACAGTGCCCCCACTCCAGGGAAACAACCTCCATCCTCTTTGTATGAGACAGCCCTCCAGGGTTGGTAGACCAGCAGCAATGCTGGGGTTAGGTCTGGGAACCCCAAGTGCCTCCCACCACTGTCTGCCAATCACTAGCAGACAGCACAGTCAGACTGTACCTTAAAGGTGGTCTGACCATGCACAGTCTAACTGCAGACAGTCCACCAGAAACTATGTCTAGCAAGTAGGCATCGCAGTGATTGGGACACCAGCACTGAGGAACACAAATATATCACTAGAGACAAATAGTGTAAAGCACTATGTGGGAACCTAGACCTGCCATGGTCACTGCTCGTTCAGAGTGAGTGCCCTCCCAGCATGCCATGCTGTGGCTACCCTGTCCATGCAGGTGGTGGTCAGGCACTACAGTGTCCTAGCCATTGCCCCACACCCTGTGAAGATGCATCCTGGCCAATCTGCCCTGTCCGGGCCATACCCAGAATACCTTGCTCCTCATTATGCATCTAATCAGGCTAACGTTGGTAACAGTGGGACATTTTGGGCCCAGTGAAGTGTGAGCAGCCACAGAACAATGGATAGACATTCAAACACGCTCACTCCTTTTGCAGCATTATACAAAGTTAGGAGTGGTTGACAGCCCTGCCCGCCACACTAGTCCTGAGCACAGTGCCAACATTGCTAAACTGTGCAGGGGGTAGTAGTAGTGCTCTGGTGATAACATTGTCCCACTGCTGGGGCCAACAGCCTGCCGATCCATTCATCATTGGATTGTGGAGCCTGTGTGAGTGGATGTTTGCACCCCTGTTCGCCGCTGCTTTGGGCTTTGCACATGTGGATGTTGTATCTGCATTGTAGGGTAAAATATAGGGGCATGCTCTGCTGTAACCACAGCTGGGACTTGAACCTGTGACCCTCTGCTCCTGGACACACTGGCTGGGTGTACTGCACCACACTGATGCCATAGATGCATGGTGGTCCCTGGGGCTACCTGCACTTTTCCTCAGCCAGACCTTTTATGTTGCACTGCACACCACGTACTGATGCAGAGCATGGCCTAGGTCCACTGCAGGGAGGTGGCACTGCCCCCTCCAGTATGGGCACACGCCCCCCTGCTAAGCTGACGTGGCCATTTGCTGTTGGTGCTGGTAGTGCGCAGTCCCAGGCCATCCAATGTGTAGGTAGGCGTCCGCCTAGGGAGCGGGTTCTGGGTTTGGGGGGCATACATGGACATCCTCACATCCCCCCCATCACTGCCTACCACTATTATGTCCACTCCACATGGGGGCGGGATGGCTGGGGGGATGTCAGGTCTGTGCCCTAGCGACTATTGGCTAGGGTGGACCAGGTAGATATTGGTGGATTGTGTTTGGCCTTGGTTAACTGCTGTCTTGCTGATCTCCGGTGTCTATGTTCCTATGTGCCACCTAGGCGCCCGCCTGGTCCACCCTGTGCCCCAGCTGCCCATGCTACATGTCCTGCCTGCGGCCCCCTATGCCCCATTTGCACCATCGCCATAGTGGCCATTCATACTTTGGCACTATGGTATTGCTGTACATGGAGCACTACTATCACAGTTTTTGGGCTCCCTGCCTGAGCTGTACATTGCTGACACGAAAATGGTTTCTCTCTCCTGCATATGTGCATCTAACGGCAGGTTTTTCAATCGCGTTAGGATTCAGCTCTTCAGATCAGTGCGTTAGTGTGAATGGAGCCTCTCCCCGCCCACACTCCGCTCATTGACCCCTTCTCTCCGCCCTCTCTCCACCTTCTGCGGTTCTTTACCACGCCGCGGAACGTGAACGATCGTTAAGTAATGATAACGCGCGTTATGAGACATTAACGATTGTTAACGTCTCATAACGCGCATTAACGTTACTTACCGATCATTAACGTTACATAACGTGCGTTATGTAACGTTACCACAGTTTAGTAAACATACCCCTTTGTATTTCCCACTGCCTTTCAGGGTCATTCTAAAACATTTAGTCGTGGTTTGGACGTCTGCAGACATACACATGGATGTCAAAATCATGGGCATGACTCGGTAACCATTCTACAAATGCTGTTCGCAGATGTCTGGAGTAGGGGAACGTTCAAATAGGCACAGGGGTATCTGGGGAGGGGCAATGGACTTAAACATCTGTGTTCCATCCCAGAAGCAGCAGAGCTGTCTACAGGCATGTGCATGTTTATTCCTGCTCCAGACATGAATAGGCATCAGGAAGGTGTTTGGTTTTTTTCGCTATTTTTGTGATTGATGTGATTGATTTTGAATGAGTGACCAGAGAAATAGATCAAGAGTATGCGATGGATGCTGTCTATTTGGATTTCAGCAAAGACTTTGATAGTGTTCCCCACAGGAAGCTTGTGAATAAACTGAGCAGCCTGGGGATGGATCCCAAGGTGATGAACTGGTTGACTGACAGATGACAGAGGGTAGTAGTGACTGGAACAGAGCAGAGGAGTAGCCTAGTGGTTAGAGCAACTGGCTTGAGAACCAAGCGACTGGGACTTGATTCCCACTAGCACTCTTTGTGGCCTTGGGCAAGTAACTTAACCTTCCATTGCTTCAGAAGAATCCAAGTTATTAATGTATGTTACAATGTAAATTGCTTTGACTAAAATGATAAAGCTGTATAAAAAACCCTGATAAATAATAAATGGAGTTCGCTCAAAAGAAAGGAGAGTGAATAACCGAGTACATCAGGGATTGGTTCTGGGACCACAACTGTTCAATGTCTTTGTGGATGATATTGTTAAAAGCTTACCTTTTGCAGATGACATGAAATTTTGCAACAGAATGGACATTTTAGAGGGAGTAAACATGAGAAAAGACCTACAAAAATTAGAAGAACAGCCAAATGCTTGCCAACTGAGATTTAATGCAAAGACGTGCAGAGTGATGCACCTAGATGCTGAAACCCAAAGGAGCTGTATGTGATAGGGGATAAGAGGCTGGTGTGTGTTGACCAAGAGAGGGACCTTGGAGTGATAGTGTCCGAGGATCTCAAGGTGGCGAAGCAGTGTGACAAGGCAGCGGTCGAAGCCAGATGGATGTTAGGCTGCATACAGAGAGGAATAACCCGCAGGAAGGAGGTGGTATTAGTGCCTCTGTACAGGTCATTGATGAGGTCTCACTTGGAGTATTGTGTTCAGTTTTGGAGACTGTACCTTACAAAGGATATAAAAAGGCTTGTGGCTGTTGAGAGGAAAGTGACGAAGATGATATGTGGCATGCGCTAGAAGGTATATGAGAAACACTTGAGGACCTAAATATGTAAACCCTAGAGGACAGGAGAGAGGGGGGATATGATACATATGTTTAAATACTTAAAGGGTATTAATAAACAAACAAACCTTTTTCAGAGAACTAGAGGACATGAAATGAAGCTGTAAGAAGATAAAAGCAACATCAAGAAATACTTTTCGCGGGAAGGGTGGTGCATGCCTGGAATACCCTCCCAAAGGAAGTGATGGGAGCGAACACAGTGGCAGAATTCAAAAAGGCATGGGGCAGACACAGAGGATCACTACATAGCAAGAGGATGCAATCAAAGTAAACATAAATAACTTCATACACAGGGAGGGATAACCTGCATGGAGCGGCGGGTACAACCTTAAGCAAAGGCACAGAGGGGGTGTAGCCTTTGGAGAGCAGCAGGTGCAGCTCTACAATTTCAGCCACCTTGTTAGCAGACTAGATGGACCATGCTGGTCTTTATGTGTCATCATTTACTATGTTGCTATGACCTACCTCAGCACCAAGGACGCACCCCAAAAGATGTATCCTGTAACCCCTCCCACAATCCCCCACCCTCCCCTGTGTGTTGGGTCTCCTGATTGGAAAGTACCATAATATTTATTCACATCTGAAAATATCTTAAGAAAAATCATATTGAACATTTAGGCTGGAAACAGTGTTTGAACCGAGTTGTGATCGTCTATAACTATTTGATCTGATAGCATGATTCTGAGGCCAAGTGAGGTTGTTCCATTTCATTCTTACCATACGATATAATTGATTTACACATCTAAAATGGAAACAGTTGAGTTTTCAAGGTAGCAGAGTTTATTGCATATCTTTATTCCTATCGCGTAATCTTTTTGGAAGAGGAAGTGAACCCAAGCCACAGTTCCTCATCTGTTTTATCCTTGGGGATCTGCCACACTCATCTGCCGTAAGATGGAGCCTTCAGTTGCATGGCAAGTAGAAGATTATTTTCATTCTTCGTTTTGGAATTAAAAGAAAAATGAACCAAACTTGTGTTGGGCTTCATTTTGTTTAGTTTCAATTCATTTCCTGACTGTGACATCCAAAACAAAACTCTGTGACATCTCAAATAGCCTGTCCCCCCCCCCCCCCATATCTTCCAACCATCTCTTTGCCCCACATCCCCCTAGATTCCCCTACATCTTACCCATGGCTCGGGGTCTTAATGGGGCAGGAGCAGTTTCTGATCTGTCCTGCCCCGCGGTTGCTCTACTCCTAGATAATGCCAGCTTTGGCTCGGTTGGAGTCATGCTGAAGTAGATTTTGTTTTTCAAGGCACAGTATTTTCAGAGGCTGAGAACATCTCTCATTCTGCTGAGGCTCAGACCTCTCTTTGTTTTGTTTTGTTAAGGTAAAAGCAATCTCTATGCTGTTTCTTTTCCCAGAGGTCTACCTGTCAGGATAACCGTGACCTTGATTTCACCTTCTTAGCAGCAGAGCTGCTTGATAGCACCAAAACATGGAGTGAGCCAGGGAGCAAGGGGGCTTGAAAGAGTAAAAGGTGTTAAACTGCTCCTGAAATAATGTAGCTTCCAGCTTAATACACAAAGAGAAAATCTGCAAACAATACTACAGGGCAGAACCAGGGAGAAATGAGATGTAAAAAAGGTCATTTTCCATAGCATTTCTGTAGCTAAAATAGTGCTTTATCCACATAAAAAGACTTTAGAAAAATGACTCGGTTGACATGTGGGAAAATGCACCTGCATACAACGTGTATCCCACAGTTTTACGCACAGAGAACAGAAGCATTCCCGAGGGCAGCATGAGGACACAATTTCTTGTTCTTATTATGTTTATTTACAGTTTTGTTTTGTGATTGTTTTTCTGAATCTGTCATAGCTGATTATTTATGTATTTTCTAACTCACTTATCCAGAGAGTAATAAATACAGTATGGATAAAAATTAACAACTAAATTAACCCAGAAAATGTGTAAGCCCCACGTAACCCATACGTTTTTCTGGGGTAACTTTCAAAATGTGTCCACAAGAAATATGCACGCATAGGTTATCTACTTGTCAGTTTAAAGTTGCCAAAATATACCAAAAAGCGATATCATTGGTGCAGTTATTATTAGGTGCTTGGCTGACCAAAGAGGGTTCTCGCTGCATTTATTTCTTTTATTATGTTATGATACTATATGCAGGTGATTCACCCCCCGCGGTGCAGTGTTCTCCTCGGTCACAGAGAATAAGAGATGAATGAATTCCTTTTACCAGGTGGATCTCTTTCCCTCCCTTCTCTCTCTTTTCCAGCTCCACAATCTGTTTATCTCTCCCGTGACACCTAATCCTTTCATCTATCATAAAGCATGTTGGGATTAACTTTATTTGGAAGGAGCCACATGGAGCCTCATCCACTTGAACTAAGACTTTGGACAGGGAATGGTTCCCTGGCAATCAGGAACAAGGAAAGTAAAATGCACCCTACCACGTAAGAAATTAGCAAGTAGAAACGTTTAGAATAACTTAAGGGTGACATTGCACACATATCCTACCTAGCGTCAACTACGGTCAGTCTTCCTAATACCACTTAGACTCCTCCATCTCGTTTTGATCAAGCAGTTTCCTTTCCATTCCATTCAGAAGGCACAATTGAGTTGGTAAAACCGAGCCCCTCTTCCTGTATTACAAGCCACCATCCCCCCACCCTTGTTATACATCCGCAAACTGAATTCCAATGACCAGTCAAGGGGAATTGAAACCATTTTGGAAATAACTTTGGTATTCATTAGCAAGAAGAGAAAAAAACTCCCATCTCGCACTGCTTAAGACCATCCGTAATGAGAACAAACAGTCTATTTAACTTGATGCACAAAATACCACAATGTTACGATCCCTGTGCCCTGATAATGAAATAAATATGGAAAAAAGTGTCGTATATTATCATTTCCTTGCTCACAAGCGCCAGCTCATTCTCATAAGACCAATGGACTTTTTGAGACGTCTGCGTTCAAGGAGAAATAACACATATATTTATTTGTTTTTTATTCCTCGACTATATTGATGTTTATTGAAGCCAGAAGCCTTGTCACATTATCACCAATGCTCGGATATTAAAATCCATAGATTTATTTTAATGGCACAGTTCATAAGCCTTACAGGGTGGCATGGTGTCCCATTTGCATTTAAACTGCCTCATCTCTATAAGAAAGATTGTGAGTCGATGTCAGTGCTGTAAACCAAGATGAATCGTTTGACAATGCAACTCTCCTGGGAAAAAGTGAGGAAAAATTGTGGTCCTCGTGTAGATAATAAAGACACAGGTGTTCCACTATAAAGGCGAGAGATATTTGCCAAGGAACAGAAGACGAAGGAAATGTGCATTGGAGACATATATTTCACAGATTTCATTGCACTTGGACTGCCAGGACTCTCACTGTGGATTGATTAATTCTGTGTACACATTTCATAAAATCCTACACTGCATTACTTAGTTCCTCTGCTCTATACAGTGTTTCCAAGCCAAGAGCAGTGATAATTTGGGCCCTGTATAAAGGTCTGAAGAGTAGACCTTCTGTCTCCATTACAGTTATGCTCCGAGATAATATTTTGTTTGGAAATGTGTTATCCCATTGTTGTTATAGACGGGAGCGGAATTTGGCTCTGCCGTTTCTAGTATGAAGGAACGACAATAACCTGAAAGCTAGCTAAGATACGATGTTGCTGGAGAAAGCTGTATTATCATTATCATCAAGGATGTGTGCATCCAGGATTACTCCAGGGAGAATAAATTAGTGAGAAGATAAAAGAGGCTAGTTATGAGGTTGCCTAAGATTAATAGAGCTGAATATTTTTTCCAGTGTTATATTTATTACATTTTTAAACACTGCTATAAGAATAATCTCTTGTACAGAAAAGAGAATGGCAGCATAGAAAAAATAAAGACAATATATCACAGAAAGGCAAGAACCGTGGCATACTAACTCCTCCTAATAGTTTCTATAGCGTTACAAGATGTGTGCAGCGCTGTACATATAGTTAAGTACTAAACCCACCATACAGAGGGAAAACGTGAACAGGAAGTTAGTGGAATGTAACTTCGGAGTGTAAACATTTCCAATAGAAGTGATAGACTTAAACAGCCCAAAAAAAGAAGATCTGGGCCTGTGACTGAACATACTGCACAACTCAGAGAGTCAATGCTGGGGCCACATTTGGGCTCTGTCATTGAATAGCCAGGTTACCTGGATTGCTGGAAAGCTAACCGAGCTGCGGCGCTACTGTACCTCTGCCTGATTAACTTCTGTGCCTGACTTTCTCCGTGTGCTGTGTCATGGTGGCAGCCCCTAGTGGCCAAGGGCGGTAAGGGCATGCTCCACGATATATTTATTTTCCAGGAGCGTGGGGTTTATGTAAGGCAAAAATGGAGATTGGCCTTAGGTATTTCAGCTCCTGGTGTGAACTCAATAATCAAGCCAAGAGTGTAGGGAAACAAGGCTTTTATTTCCCCGCTGTGCAAGGGTTCATTAAGACACTAGAAAATTAAAGAATGTCCTTTGTTTGTAAAGGTGTCAGTATTAAACAGGTTAACTAATTGTTAGTATCTTCACAATTAGTGCCAAGGTTAACTGGAGGAATTCACTTCATTCCAAAGCAACATCAATTAAACAAGTTTCTTCTTATTTATACAGTGGCTATAGATTCTAGACTGGTGGCCATGCACAAACCACAATCCATATCTTCTGCCTGAGGAATGGGGATAGCATTTATATCTTCAATTTCCATAGATTCTGCTCCACTACATTCCCCCTCTGAGTAAATACTGTCCCTGGCTGTTACAGCTCTACGTGGACTGTCTCTAGGCTCTTGCATCCAATAAGACGGTGTTTTAGGTTCTCTTGGTATTTTCTGAAACCACTCTGGTTTCTTCCTTCTTACAAACTGAATACTTGTTTTAGCAGTGCTTCTAGGAGTTAAGCATTCTTTATCAGGAATAAAGCTTTCATACCTTGAGTTTCTGTAGTTTGAATCCCTGGAGCTTTCTCTCCCAAGAACGTCTCTCTTGTAACAGGTTCTCTGCGGGTAGCCTCTGGGCAGGGCTGTGCTTTCTGGCAGCTTAGTAAAACCTGGTATGGATTCAACTCTATGCTTCAGTGATAAAGTAGCCCTGCTAAAAACTCATTTTCCTCGAGTACCCCGGTATCGACTGGGACAGTGTCACAGCAGGACAAGCTAAAGAGATAAAGTTTCTAGATGAAATAAATGACTGCTTCTTGGAGCAGCTGATTCATGAACCGACCAGAGGGGAAGCCATACTGGACCTAGTCCTTAGTGGAACGCCAGATCTGGTGCAAGAAATAAGGGTGTTGGGACCACTTGGCAATAGTGATCATAGTATGATCATGTTTGATTTAATCAGTGGAGGACAGATAGTAAAGGAATCCACAGTACTACCTTTTAACTTTCAAAAGGGAGACTATGATAGAATGAGGAATATAGTTCAGAAAAAACTAAAAGGAGCGGTTCCAAAGGTTAAAGACTTACAGCAAGCTTGGGTGTTATTTAAAAATACTATCCTCGAAGCCCAGACCAGCTGTATTCCACGCATTAAGAAAAGTGGAAGAAAGTCCAAAAAACTGCCAGCATGGTTTAAAGGTGAGGTCAGAGAGGCTGTTGCTGCCAAAAGAGCAACCTTCAGGAAATGGAAAAAAGAGCCAAATGATGAAAACTGGAAACAGCACAAGCACTGGCAAGTTAAATGCAAAGCATTGATAAGGCAGGCAAAGCGGGAATTTGAGAAGAAACTTGCTACGGAAGCAAAAACACGAAATAAAGACTTTTTCAAGTACATTCGTAGCAAAAGGCCTGTGAGAGAGTCAATTGGACCATTAGATGATAGAGGGGTAAAAGGGGCAGTAAGAGGAGACAAGGCTATAGCAGAGAGACTGAATGAATTCTTTGCTTCGGTCTTTACTGAGGAAGATGTAGGGATGTTACCCAAGACTGAAGTGGTATTTAAAGGTGATACTGCAGAGGAATTGAGAGAAATATCGCTACACCGGGAAGATATATTACAACTATTTGATAAACTGAATAGTAGCAAATCACCTGGACCGGATGGTATACATCCCAGAGTGTTGAAAGAACTGAAATATGAGATTGCAGACCTGTTATTGGTAATCTGTGAACTTTCATTAAAATCATCTGTAATACCTGAAGATTGGAGGGTCGCCAACGTAACACCAATTTTTAAAAAGGGTTCCAGGGGTGACCCGGGAAATTACAGACCGGTGAGCCTGACGTCAGTACCAGGGAAAATGGTAGAAACCATCATAAAGAACAAAATTACACAGCATGTAGATAGTCATGGCCTAATGGGAGACAGCCAACATGGCTTTAGACAAGGAAGATCTTGTCTTACTAATCTGATCTGTTTTTTTGAAGGTGTGCATAAACAGGTAGACAAAGGTGAGTCGGTTGATATAGTGTATCTGGACTTTCAGAAAGCTTTTGACAAGGTCCCCCATCAGAGACTTTTGGCGAAGCTAAAAAGTCATGGGATAGGAGGCAGTGTACTATTGTGGATCGGGAACTGGTTAAAAGATAGAAAGCAGAGGGTAGGGCTAAATGGCCAATATTCCCAATGGAAAAAGGTGAATAGTGGAGTACCCCAGGGATCTGTACTGGGTCCGCTACTTTTTGACATATTCATAAATGACCTGGAAAAGGGAATAACTAGTGAGGTTATCAAATTTGCAGATGACACAAAACTGTTTAAAGTTGTTAAAACCCAAGAGGATTGTGGAAAACTGCAGGAGGATCTGGATAAATTGGAAGACTGGGCATCCAAATGGCAGATGAAATTTAATGTGGACAAGTGCAAAGTTATGCACCTAGGAAAGAACAACCCACACTATAGTTACACGATGCAAGGCTCCACATTAGAAACCACCACCCAGGAAAAAGATTTAGGAGTCATCGTGGATAACATGTTAAAACCCTCCACCCAGTGTGCAGCGGCGGCCAAGAAAGCAAATAGAATGCTAGGTATCATAAGGAAAGGGATGGAGAATAAAACAAAGGATATTATAATGCCTCTGTATCGCTCCATGGTACGACCGCACCTTGAATATTGTGTGCAATTCTGGTCACCGTATCTTAAAAAGGACATAGAGTTATTAGAAAAAGTACAGAGAAGAGCCACCAAATTGGTGAAGGGGATGGAAGGCTACTCCTATGAAGAGAGGCTAAAAAGGTTAGGGCTTTTTAACCTAGAAAAGAGACGGCTGAGGGGAGATATGATAGAGGTGTATAAATTAATGAATGGAGTGGAACGGATAAACGTGGATCAATTGTTTACGCTATCAGAATATAGAAGGACTAGGGGACATGTAATGAAGCTACAGGGTAAACTATTTAAGACAAATAGGAGAAAATATTTCTTCACTCAACGTGTAATCAAACTCTGGAATCTGTTACCGGAGGATGTAGTAAGGGCTGTTAGTGTAGCTGGGTTTAAAAAAGGTTTGGACAAGTTCCTGGAGGAAAGGTCCATAAACCACTATTAAAAAGGGACCCAGGATAATCAATGCTTGACCCAGTACAAGCATTGTGGAACCTGTGTCTTTTGGGGATACTGCTAGGTACGTATGACCTAGATTGGCCACTGTTGGAAACAGGATACTGGGCTTGATGGACCTCGGTCTGACCCAGTATGGCATATCTTATGTTCTTATGTTCTTACCTGGTAAAACGTTTCCAGCAGGTTCCAGTGACTGCAGGTCTTCCTCCAAACCTGGTTCTCTGGTTCTCTGGATACGTCTCTCAGCTTTGGACTCAGGAACATTGCTTGAGCAGGGAGTGGCACACTCTCCAGCCTGACTGCTTTCCACAGCAGACTCCCTCTGAACAGCTGCTCTTGTAGCTTGGCCCCTCTGAACTCCACCTCTGTGAACTCTGTTCCTTTGGGCTTGCTCAAGGAGGATTCCTTCCCTCAGGTCTCTCTCCTTCTTTCCTTAGCCGTGCTCCTTGTTCCTTCTCCAAGTCCTTCTCCTTCTCTTAGAGTTGCTCCTTCCCTCAGAGCTGTTCCTCTTTCTCCTGCCCTTGGAGCTGTTCCTCTTTTGCTAGCATTCAGCTTCTGCTTATAAAGGAATCTTTCCTTTGAATCTCCCGGGCTCATTTCCAGGTGCAAGTAGTTAGCTCTCTTAGCCTCATTAGCTCCTGTATGATCACTCCTGCCCCCTCTATCTGTGCTTTGCGGTAATTGCACATCTAGATCTCTCTTAGAAACAGGGTTTCTTTTCAACTTTGCATCTTTATTGATACCAGCCTCATGACAGCTGCTAACCGAGCTGCGGCGCTACTGTACCTCTGCCTGATTAACTTCTGTGCCTGACTTTCTCTGTGTGTTGCTAACCGAGCTGCAGTGCTACTGTACCTCTGCCTGATTAACTTCTGTGCCTGACTTTCTCCGTGTGTTGCTAACCGAGCTGCAGAGCTACTGTACCTCTGCCTGATTAACTTCTGTGCCTGACTTTCTCCGAGTGTTGCTAACTGAGCTGCGGCGCTACTGTACCTCTGCCTGATTAACATCTGTGCCTGACTTTCTCCGTGTGTTGCTAACCGAGCTGCGGCACTACTGTACCTCTGCCTGATTAACTTCTGTGCCTGACTTTCTCCGTGTGTTGCTAACCGAGCTGCGGTGCTACTGTACCTCTGCCTGATTAACGTCTGTGCCTTACTTTCTCCGCGTGTTGCTAACCGAGCTGCGGCGCTACTGTACCTCTGCCTGATTAACTTCTGTGCCTGACTTTCTCCGTGTGTTGCTAACCGAGCTGCGACTCAATAACGCTGCTGCCCGGTTAGCGATGGGTGCTGTCCTGGAACGCCCTGATGTTAACCGGTTAGCACTGCAGTATGCAGCGGCAGCTGAATATTCTGGAGCGGCATTTGCATGGTTTGCAGGTCGATAAACCGTGAATACACCCCACCCCTCCATTCTTAACTTAAAGGCACATTTTAGGGAGGATGTGAGGATTAGAATAAAGACCTTGAGGTCAGGACATTCTGATGGTTTTAGGAAAAGCCTCTGCTAAATGTGGACCCGGTTACAAAATACACATCTACATTTAGCGGGAGGAGTGATTTCCATTTCAGAAATATAGATGTAGGAAAAATTGACAAAGGGGTAGGGGAACCCAGTAACTTACACATTTCTTTTTTTTTCATTAGCTATTTATTAAACTTCAATATACATCCAACAAAGGAACATATACCATAGAAATATTGAAAATACAGTATGAATCAACTATAAAGGAAACTTAAACAATTGAACAATCATGTCATAACATATTTCCCCAAATTACCCAACAAACAGAGGAGGCATCAGGAAATAAACAAAAGACTGCAAGGGACACCGCCCCCCCCCCCCCTAATCTAACAAACAACAGGTAAATCCAAACAGGGTGAAGACTTACATGTCAGCCAAATGAGATACACATTAACCAAAGACCCCTCCCTTGCAACTAAAAACTCTAAGGGGTATGTTTACTAAACTGCATTAGTGCGATTCGCGTTAGGAGCTGCGGTAGAGACAGAAACCCCAAATAAGGACATGGGCGGTACATCGTTGCCGAGAACGTGCCGAGAACGCGCGCTACAAGGCGCCATAAATGAACGAGCACTACAGGGCACATTACAGTGCGTTAATCTTAAGAAGGCGCGCAGGCATACAATCAAAGCAACAGAGCTGTAGCACAATGGTTACAACACTGACTGATGGTACAGGGGTCATGGGTTCAATTCCCTAGTGGGCCTAATGTATAAGGCTGGTTGAGGCAGCACCCTTTACATTTAAGTAGTGATTGTTGAGGTATTTGACATGTATTTTAATTTGTGCTGCCAACAAACACACCCTCACGGTGGCATAACCTAAGGTGCTGCATAAGGCACATTATAAAGTGTACTGTCCGCCAAGGCACCCTATAATGTCCCCTATAGGACACCTTATAAGGCTGTGAACAAAGCCCTGGCTGGCTGCAGGACTGCATGTCACCACACAAACTGTCTGCTGTGGTTACCACAATCCACTCTCTGGGGTTCAGGGTGGGAAACAGCATCACCCACCAATAGATCCACAGTCTACATCCCTGCAATGGCAGCAGTAGAGGGGACCATCAACCCTAGTCCTGCTGGGGAACAAACAGAGCAGTACACATCCATAACGCAATAGCAGACAGACAGCAGGCAGGGAAATGCTCAGCTGCCCCCCACCATTATCTGACACTCTCCAGCAGCAAGCCTCCAGCCACTGCACCCTGCAAGGTGTTCCAGCAAGACACATACTAGCTACAGACAGTCCACCAGCTAGTCCATAGTGCATGGTCCTGAAGAAGCTGCATACACACCAAGCAGATAAGTCAGTGATTGGGCCCCAAAAGAAAACCCATATATATCACATGAGAAAAATGCTATATAGCACTATGGGGGAACCTAGCCATGCCATGGTCACTGCACAGTCAGGGTGAGAGTGACCATCCAGCAGGACATGCTATGGCCACCCTGTCCGTGCAGGTGGTACCGGGCACTACAATGTCCGAGCCATTGCCTTATGCCCTGTGCAGATGTGGCCAGGCCAGGCCACCCTATCCAGGCTTTTCCCACAGTACCTAGCTCCTCATTATGCGCATTGGCAGGCCAATACTGGCAACAGAGCTAGCAGTGTGGGCTGTGGAGGGTGTTGACAGCCACCACACACTGGATAGACAGACACACACTCCCCACACCTATGCCAGCATTGTGCAACTATAGAGGTGTTGGGCAGATCAGGCCACCACACCAGTCCTGGACACAGGGAAGGCATGGCTATGGTACGCAATACTGTAGGAGTCACTCCCCAGGTTGGTAAACACTGTCAGACACAAGACCTGTAGCACACTCCACAGACATCAGAAAGGTTGCTATGATGCAGCTCACTCAGAATATTGTACGTAACCTAGGAATTGCTATCTGCCAGTAATCATAGCAACCCCTTTAAAGATGTGTACCATATTCCCAGGTTTAGGGTGGCATTACTAAGGTATGCAAGTGCTAGTACTGGGAGATGCACGCAGAGCCCAAAGTCCTGCCTCTCCAGGAGGCTTTGGATAATGGGGCCTGTGGGTGCGGGTGTGTCTGCCCCTGTTGGCTGCTGCTTTACGGCAGAGGTTCCCAACTCCAGTCCTGCGGTGCCAAACACTGTTTGGGTTTTCATGCTGTCCCTCATGAATATGCATGAGATATATCTGCATACCATGGGGGTGGCGCATAGAAATGCAGCACAGGCATCTTTATCAGAGACAGCATGCAACCGGAATGGTGTTTGGCCCTCCAGGACTGCATTTGGGAGACTCTGCTATAGGTAAGTGCATGTATATGGTGTCCGTGCTCTGTAAGGTAAAATGTGGGTGTCTTGGGCATGTTTCCGTCATCTGCAATAAAGGTGCCATCTGTATTAGCACGTTGTAGTAGTGGGTAAAATATGGGGACTGGGTTGGCAGGAATCACAGCTGGGACTTGAACCTGGAACCCTATGCTTCTGAAAACACTGGTATTTATTTTATTTATTTATTTAGCTGTATTTATATCCCGCTTTTCACCGGGTCAAAGCGGTCATTTGGGAGATACATTTAACACGAGGGGATATAACACACATACACTAATATTTACAGGGAACATGGGAAATGGAGGGTTAAGTGGCTTGCCCAAGACCACAAGGAGTACCTATAGGACTAGAAATCCCAGTCCCTCCGGCCTGAGATTGCTGTCCCCAGGTGGGACTTGAACCCCTGGCCCTCCGGCCTGAAGTACCTTGTCCTAACCACTAGGCCACTCCTCCCTTTTGTGCACTGCACCATCTTGTTGTCACAGAGTCTGTACATTCCTTGGTGATACCATGACTGTTCGTCAGACAGGTCCCGTCTATTGCAGTACACGGCACCCACCTACACAGGGCTAGGCCATGGTCTGCTCTGGGCAGCTGCCACTGCCCCATCCACCACCAGTATCCCTCAGCCACCATGTTGACATGCCCTTCTGCTGGTGGTGCGCAGTCTCAGGCCATCCAGTGTGAAGGTAGGCGGCTGCCTATGGTGCGGGTTCTGGGGTAGGGGTGCCTGCATAGACGTCCACGCTCCCCCCAGCCCCGCCTGCCAATGTTCGGTGCCCTTGGGGGTAGCTGTTGGGTACTATCCCCTGTGACACTGTGGGAAACATGCTCGTGCCCATGTTGGGCCTTCAGCAGTTGCTGTCTGGCTGCTCTGCTGTTTCAGCATTTGTATGGGCCACCTAGGCATCACCCTAGTCCGCACTGTGGCCCAGCTCCACCACAGCATGTGCCGCCTGCGGCCCTCTGTATCCCTTTCTCTGGCATCTGTCCAGTTGCCGTTCCGACATGCCCGCCCTGATGTTGCAGGACATGTGCACGCCATAGGAACCCTGTCTGATTGTGGGGGAAACCCTGAGCAGTGCTATTTCACTGTGGGCTTCTTCACCTTGTATGGGGACAGAGTATAGACCAGCGATGGCGAACCTATGGCACGCGAAGGCCTTGCAGCTGGCACGCGGGAAGGTCCGCAATTAGTTTTTTTTTTTTTTTTTCAATTTTACTTGTCTGCTGCCGCTGTCGGGGCCGCCGCGGCAAAATCGAGCGTGCCGCGGGGCCCCCCTGTACCCGGCAGAGCCTGCCCTCCCCGTAGCAGCTCTCTCTTTGGAGCTGCAGTCAGACGCGCCGGCTTGCAGAGCGCGAAGGGAAGAGTTTCCCTTTCGCGACTCTGTTAAGCCCGCGGGGGCTGATGGGAACTCCCCATCAGCCCCCGCGGGTTTAACAGAGCAGCGAGGGAGAAACTCTTCCCTCGCGCTCTGCAAGCCGGCGCGTCTGACTGCAGCTCCAAAGAGAGAGCTGCTACGGGAGGGCAGGCTCTGCCTGATACAGGGGGGCTCCGCGGCACGCTCGATTCTGCCGCGGCGGCCCCGACAGCGGCAACAGACAGGTTTTCTTTTTTTTTAATTTTCCCTGGGATGGAGGGGGGGTTAGGAGTGGTGATGTGATGGGCTGGGCTGGGCTGGGGGGGGTTAGGAGTGGTGATGTGATGGGCTGGGCTGGGCTGGGCTGGGGGGGTTAGGAGTGGTGATGGGCTGGGCTGGGGGGGGTTAGGAGTAGTGATGGGCTGGGCTGGGGGGGGTGTTAGGAGTAGTGCAGGGCGGGGGGGGTTTAGGAGTGGTGATGGGCACTGGGCGGGGGGGGGTAGGAGTGGTGATGGACACAGGGCGGGCTGGGGGGGTTAGGAGTGGTGATGGGCACTGGGCTGGCTGGGGGGGTTAGGAGTGGTGATGGGCGCTGGGCTGGGGGGTTAGGAGTGGTGATGGGCGCTGGGGGGGCTTAAACTAAAAATTGGGTGATGGGGGATTAGGACTGGAAATGGGCTGGTGGGATTAGGACTGGAAGTGGGTTGATGGGGGGTTAGGACTGGTCATGGGCGATGGGGGGGCTTAAACTGAAAATTGGGTGATGGGGGATTAGGACTGGAAATGGGCTGGTGGGATTAGGACTGGAAGTGGGTTGATGGGGGGTTAGGACTGGTAATGGGCTATGGGGGGGCTTAAACTGAAAATTGGGTGATGGGGGATTAGGACTGGGAGTGGGCTGATGGGGAGGTTAGGACTGGTAATGGGCTATGGGGGGGCTTAAACTGAAAATTGGGTGAGGGGGGATTAGGACTGGTAATGGGCTGGTGGGATTAGGACTGGGAGTGGGCTATGGGGGGCTAGGACTGGTAATGGGTTGGCGTTGCTAGGACTGGAAATGGGCTGAGTGGAAGGGGGCTTGAACTGCAAATAGCTGTTGGGGATGGGGGATGGAATTGAAATGGGATGTGGGGAAGTGGGGGGCTTGAACTGCAAATAGCTGATGGGGACGGGGCTTGGAATGGAAATGGGCTGAGGGGAAGTGGGGGGCTTGAATTGCAAATAGCTAATGGGGAGGGGGACTTGGAATGGAAATGGGCTGAGTGGAAGGGGGCTTGAACTGCAAATAACTGATGGGAAGGGGGCTTGGAATGGGCTCTTAGGGGAGGGAGCTAGGACAGGAACTGGGCTGATGGATGGGCTAGGATAGAACTGAGAATTGGGTGTTGGGGGAGCTAAGATTGGAAATGGGCTGTGGTGGGGGCTTGGATTGAAATGGACTCATGGAGGGGCTAGAACTGGAGGTAGGCTCATGGGGGGCTTGGATTAGAAATGGGCTGAGTGGAGGGGAGCTAGGATTTAACATGGGCTGATGGTGGGGCTAGGAAAGGACTAGAAATGGGCTGATGGGAGGCTGGTATTGGAAATGAGCTGATGAAGGGACTCGGATAGGACTGGAAATGGATGGGGGAGCTAGGACTGGAAATGGACTGATGAGGGGACTAGAAGGGAGCGGATACTGGGTGGGGCTGGAACTAAAAGGGAGCTGATGTTGGGGGAGATTAGAAGGGGATGGGGCTGGGAGAATGAAATGGAGAGGGGAAAAATATTTTGTGTGTGAGGGAAGAAAAATGTACAATTGGCCGGGTATTGGGAGAGTAAGTGGGGATTGAGGATGGAGGGGTAAAATTTGAGTGGATGAAATAGGAATGAGGAAAGAGCAAAAGGAGAAAGATTAGTATGTTTTAGCGGATGTAGAGAGAGAGAATGGAAAAAAAAAACTAGAAGAGAGAAGAAAGGACAAATGGACAGCAGATGATGGAGAGTTAGCAGAAAACATGAAGAAACCAGAAGAAAGTGGCTGGAGCAATTGCAACTGTGTAACTGAGCTGAGGTATTCTGTTTATGTAATTCCTTTTTGACATTGCCACTTGTTCTCTTTCCCCAGTAGGTCATGTATTGTTGTTCTCTGAAATGTATTGGTTTAATATTTGCAGTGTTGCCTTTTGATAGGTATGGTATGGTGCTTTGTGACTCCTGGTAGTGCTGTTAGGATACGGCGGGTTTGCTATTGGTTCTAAATGGGCAGTGTTTGTAGTAGTTCCTAATGTGCCTGGCGGTTGGCACTGGATTATAGTAATGTAGAAATCTTTTAGTCTGTCTTTATCCATACACTCATTAAGAGACATGTTTACTAAAAGTTAGTGTATGTTAGCATTATGCAAATATTTATGCAAATTGACGTGCTGGCACTTTGAGGAAATTCTTTGGTTTTGTGCGGCAGTTTGGGTACTCGGGCTCAAAAAGGTTAGCCATCACTGGTATAGACCCTTCCACGATTTATATCTTTTCTATGGAGCTTACTCGGGGGGGGGGGGCGGGTTGATGTTTCTCATTGATACCACTATTGGCCAGCTTGGTTCTGGTTTTTTTCCAGTTTGTTGGGGTCATTTTCAGTGTTTCTGTACCCTTTTGTTCTGTGCACATGTATCACACTTATCACTTGTTTTTGGTTTCCCTGCCTGGGCTGTACATTGCTGACGCTGAAATGGTCTCTCTCCCCTGTAATGTGCATTTAACGGCAGGTTTTCATTCGCGTTGGAATTCAGCTCTTCAGATCAGCACGTTAGTGTGAAGGGAGCCTCTCCCCGCCCACTCTCCGCCCACTGACCCCTTCTCTCCGCCCTCTCTCCACCTTCTGCGGTGTTTTACCGCGCCGCGGGGCATTACGATCGTTAGCGCATCATAACGCACGTTATGTAACGTTAACGATCGTAAGCGCAGCATAACGCGTGTTATGATGTGCTTACGATCGTTAACGTTACATAACACGCGTTATGTACGATTACCGCAGTTTAGTAAACATACCCCTAAGAGATGTCCCGGTTCAAAAAATAAAAAAGGTTTTTCTAAATAGGACATTATACAATGAGAAGGAAATCTCAAAACAAATGTACCCCCAAGGGAAAGGACCCTAGGCTGAGCCCTAAGAATTCCCTTCCTCCTCTGCTCAGTAACCCATGAAAGAACAGGAAAAATACGAACAAATGAACCTAAAAACGGTTCACTGAAATTCCTAAAATATGATCTATGAATTACAGATTTATCAGATTCCAAAGCACATGTTCAATGGAATAATCTCCCAGTGAATCTGAGAGATCAAAGACCTCTGAACCTTCCAAAAGGAGCTAAAAACATACTTGTTCATCCAGCATTTCTATAATCTAGACTACACCTCTGATCAAGCCCCACGAACACAATCTGACCATCCTACCTAGTATCCCGCCAACACAAACTCAGTCTACCTCATTCTTCCGCATAGGTTTTTTTTTCACCTCATACCAATGCAAGTACCTCAAGAAAACCTTTTGAGTGCTAAAGTTTAATACATAAGTCTGTAAATAGTTGCTATGTTTAACTGTGTATTGTAAATAGTTATGTTACAAAATGTTCAATGTCATTGTTTTCTATTCTCTGGAAGGGGCGGTATAGAAAAGTTTACAAATAAATAAATAAGAGTTACAAGGAGGGTAGTTTGCTCCGTAATTACCTCAAGAGCTCTGCAGGAACCTGGTCAGGTGCGCTAAGGACCGAGCGGAATCCCTGGAGCCCATCCCCCGAGGTCCAGAACCCAGGGGCAGATACTGGGCAAGAGGCGGCAAATTTTCACAGGGCAACTTAAATACCTCCTGAAAATATTTGCGCACCATCTCTAGAGCAGACAGAACAGGAGACTTAGGAAAATTAAGCAAACGTAAATTATTTCTATTATCCAAATATTCTGTTTTTCTCACAAGCACAGTTCCGTCTTTAACTTGGGCTACACACAAAGCCCGGAGTTGTAACAAATCCTCTTCCATCCGGCCAATCTTCCCGTTTGTTCCTCCTGTAGCCGAGAAACCTCAAGAGAACTAGATTTCAATGAAGAAAGTTCCATACTCGCTGCCCCAAGAAGAGAGGAGGTTGTTGCAGAAAGGGCATCCCACATGTGAGAAATAGAGAGAAAGGGAGATTCCACCTTTAAAACTGACAGGCAGCTAGAACACATGGCTCACTGTTTACAAAGAAAAGGTAAACAGAGAAAAACAGGAGCTGAGCTGACATGCCCAAGCTCTGATGCAGCAGCAAGCTTAGAGCTTGATCAATCACACCTGTTCAGGTTTGAGAGCAGAGCCAAGCCCAGGGGAACAGAATTATAAAACCTCGTCATTAGCTCCCAGGAAAGGGAGAGGAGAAGCAGCAGAGAAAGGAAGCTGGAGAGGAGGCTGGAGTGCAGGCTGGAGTGGTAATTGCAGTTCAGACAGCAGTTGGAGCCGTGGCAGCAGAGAAAGTTGGAGTGGTGGCAGAGAAGGAAAAGAAGCCACACAAGGAAGGAAAGGAGGAGAAAGAGGAGTCCTGGACAGCAAAGACAGGAGAGAGGAGAGACCTCCGGTAAGACGGACTTGGAGAGGCTTAGAAACTCCCAAGAGTTGGATACCGGGTAAAGAAACTACCTACAGGTCTGGGAGAAAAGCCAGCAGGCTAGGAGGAGGGAAGGCACACCCTGTGACCAGGAACTGGCTGGAACGGAGAGAGCAGGGAGCCCTTCAGTCAGAAGGACGGCGTCCTTCAGAGTTTGCACAGGTGGGAGCCCAGCACTAAAGTATTTCCTCATAGCTGCCAAGAATTAGAGGAGAGCCAAAGAAGAAACTCCAGAGCAACAGGTATTTTAAACCCATGCTGTTTTGAGTTGTGGAAAGGTCAAACACCTGAGTTTACAAAGGGAAGTTATCTTAAATCCCATAGTAACAGTTTGCAGACAAACGCTGTTAGTCCTGAGACAGAAGATATGCAAATAGACTCTAATGTTGATGAAGTAGCAGATATGCAAATGGATTGCATGCTTTGTTTGGCTGACAACATTGAGTCACTGTGTTAAACCTTGAAGTAAAAGTGCTGAGAAACAGCAAAGAAATAGGAACAAATTTTTCTTTGCTGTGAGAAAGCTGTTTTGTTTTTCCATTTTGTACTGGCAATGAGCACTGCATGTTTTGGAATCAGAGAGTGAATAAGCAATTACCTTAGTTATTGTATATAAGCCTCATGCTAAACTCCTGGAGACTGTCCTATTTTTGTTCTGCAGCAAAGTTCTATTTGTGAGGGGAATAAATCCTTGTCATTTTTGCCTTAAACACTCAGACTACAATTGCTTCTTTATCAGAGAGCTAAAAAAGGGACTACAACTCCCAAGAGACCTTGCAAGAGCTACAGCTGTAGTCTCACTTTCTGAATAGAGGATTATCATGGCAGACCAACCCTCTGCGCCCTAGGCGGAGGGCTGGCCACGTGGTGACACACAGCACTTCTAAAGTTTTGTTGCCAGGTCTCACCCAAAACACCAGACACTGGAATCTGCACTGCTCCAGCACCCACAGCTACCAAATCCCCTGGAATGGGGAGTGGTAAGCCCGATGAACCTCCACCACCCCTTGGGCACACACGAGCAGGAGAGAAAGCAGGCTGTACTGCCGCAGAGCCCTCTTCACTCCCCCCCCCCGGTATGCTTGTCGGTAAGCCAGGGGGAAGCACTCCATCAGCAGCCAAATCACTTCCTGGTCCTGGTGAAGGGGTTCGCAACTCCGGAGAGAGCCATACCTCCATCGACAGTTCATCCAGTGGTCCTGCTGAAGATGCTGCTCCCACCTCTGGAACATGAAAGCCGTACTGAGTCAGGACTCGCTGCCCAGGTATGCAGTCTCTGACCAAGCCCGAGAGTAGGCTGGCTTGTTTCCGTTTGCAGTGCCCCATGAGCTCAGCAAACCTCCCCGGGATCTGGTCGGGCAATCAGATCAGCTGTCTGCCGTGAAGCAGCTCCCTGCTACCATCTTGCCTCCGAACGTTCAGTGCCGGCATTTCACAGTGAACATGTGTAAATGTTGGTACACACACATGTATCAGAGTCATTTCATAAACCTAGGCAAGCACGGGGCTGGTGCTACCATCAGGCAAACTAGGTAGTCACCTAGAGCATCTGCCTTCCAGGGTGCCCATTACCTGCAGTGGCTGTGGTACCAATGGCATACGGCAATGGCATAAACCCGAACTCTGTGTTGGAGGGGGCTGAGCAGCCAATGATAGCAGGCAGGAACTGTGACACAGTGCTGGAGCCTTTGGTGGGAGGGGGGGGCATCAGAATGGATGATCCTGCCTAGGGTTCCTCCAATCCTTGCACCGGTCCTGGATGGGGTGACCGCGGCTTACACAGTACTCAAGATGCAGTCACACCATGAATCATTATAACGCCCTCTGTTTTATTCTTCATCCCTTGGTATCCAAGTCCATAACTTTCTCGTCACTTTTTCAACTACTGCTGCTCACTGAGCTGAGGTTTCTAACATTTATTTATTAAGGTTTACTAACCACCTTTATAAGGAAATTCACCCAAGATATTGTCCACAATGACTCCAAGATTCTTTGCCCAGATTACCTCTCTGTATTGCTTTGCACTTGTTCATATTAAATTTCATCGGCCATTTACAGGCCTCATCCCCCAGTCTCACCAGTCCTCTCATAAATGAATGAATAAATAAAATAATGTTGTGTCATCTTCAGATGTAATCACCTCACTTGTCATGCCCTTCTCCAGATCATTTAGCAGAAAATTGTAGTTGCATTTATATATTCAAAAGCAATGACCCTAGTTCAGATCCCTGAGTTATCCATAACTTGCCTTTCTCCACTGAGAAAACAGACCGTTAAGTCCTACTCTGTGTAGCTGCTAAAGCCTGCGGGTGAGGCAAGACCTCCACCGTATTTGCAGGGGGCATTCCCAGATTTAGCTCTACAGATGCCACAGAGATTTTGGATTTACCACGGAGACCCATGATACCTGCATCGGCAGGTAGCGTGGGAAGTCCTGGAGTGCTGTGCCGATGCAGGTATCGCGAGACTCCACAGCAAATCGATGGGGAGGACGGGCGGGAACTCAGGTGCACAGGGCTCTCATGACAGGCATTCAGTAGAAATACCTGTACATTAAAACAGGCATAATCTGATAAAGTCTATGCACGTTTGCAATAGTCCTGCTACATTTTGAGCAATCTGGAGGAGTCACAAAACAATCTGATAATCCTAAATATAGTATAATGCAGTGTTTCCCAACCCAGTCCTACGGGGCACACCGGCCAGTCAGGTTTTCGGGATATCCCTAATGACTATGCATGAGATATATATGCATTAGAGATATCCTGCCAACCTGACTGGTTTGTGGCCCTCCAGGGCTGGATTTGGAGACCCCTGCCTTACACCTCTGTCATTAAGAGTGTGAGTGGGCAAGGTGCAGATGTCCCTAGACATCGAAAGGGTATATAGAATGTGACACATTCCTCCTCAATTCTCACCACCACCAAAATATTGTCTATTAGACAACTTTTTGGTGGTGGTGAGAATCGAGGAGGAATGTGTCACATTCTATATACCCTTTCGATGTCTAGGACATCTGCACCTTGCCCACTCACAATCTTAAATGACAGAGGTATAAGGCAGGGGTCTCCAAATCCAGCCCTGGAGGGCCACAAACCAGTCAGGTTGGCAGGATATCTCTAATGCATATATATCTCATGCATAGTCATTAGGGATATCCCGAAAACCTGACTGGCCGGTGTGCCCCGTAGGACTGGGTTGGGAAACACTGGTATAATGCATAACAAGCCTTTGAACCACTAAATCAAAATCTGAGGGCACGAGATAATACTCAGGTGCCGAAAAATACAAAACATGGAATAGACCATCCTCACCACCTGTGTAATCTGTGGAAGGAATAAGAAATGAGCATCATGAAGACCCCGCCCCCCCCCCCCAAAAAAATAGCGCACCTCTGTTTTCACTGGAATAACCGTATTCAATAAAGTAATTGCAGATGGCAGAATATAATCCTTCACATGAGAGGCTATTAAAGTTTTGATCGTGGTATAATTAATTACTAAGGCGTTCACCTCAAACCATTTGGCAGTCTCATCAAAATGACAAAATAATTTAAGCTTAGACCAATCTGTACTGATCTGAAATTGCTCATATATTAAGATGTCATCAGCAAGGAGTTTGAACAAGAAGCTCAAATTGTGTAGGACTTTGCAAAAAATAGCTAAATAGACATTAAATAGTGATGAAGATAAGGCAGAGCCCTGGGGCACACCTCTCTCCAACCCACAACAAAATGAAGTCATGGGATAGGAGACAGTGTACTATTTTCGATCAGGAACTGGTTAAAAGATAGGAAGTAGAGGTAGGGCTAAATGGCCAATTTTCCCAATGGAGAAAGGTGAATAGTGGTGTACTCCAGGGATCTGTGCTGGGTCCGCTGCTTTTTAACATATTCGTAAATGACCTGGAAATGGGAATAATGAGTAAGGTAATCAAATTTACAGATGACACAAAATTATTCAAAGTTGTTAAAACCAAGAGGACGGTGAAAAATTGCAAAAGGACCTTGATAAATTGGAAGACTGTATGTTCAAATGGACAGATGAAATTTAATGTGAACAAGTGCAAAGTTATTCATCTAGGAAAGAACAACCCAAACTGTGGTTACACAATGCAAGGTTCCACATTAGGAACCACCACCCAGGAAAAAGATTTAGGCGTCATTGTGGATAACACGTTGAAACCCTCCACTCAGTGTGCAGTGGTGGCCTAGAAAGCAAATAGAATGCTAGGTATCATAAGGAAAGGAATGGAGAATAAAACAAAGGATATTACAATGCCTCTGTATCGTTCCATGGTGTGACTGCACCTTGAATATTGTGTGCAATTCCATCACCATATCTTAAAAAGGATATAGCAGAAATAGAAAAGGTACAGAGAAGAGCTACCAAAATGGTAAAGGGGGTGGATGGATACTCCTATGAGGAAAGGCTTAAAAGGTTAGGGTTCTTCAACCTGGAAAAGAGACGGTTGAGGGGAGATATGATAGAGGTCTATAAATTAATGAATGAAGTGCAACAGGTAAACATAGATCGATTGTTTACACCACCAAAAAGTAGAAAGACTAGGGGACATGCAATAAAGCTACAGTGTAGCCCGTTTAAGACTAATATTTTTTTCAGTCAATGTGTAATCAAACTCTGGAATTTGTTATCGGAGGATGTAGTAAAAGCTGTCAGTGTAGCTGGGTTTAAAAAAGGTTTGGACGAATTCCTGGAGGAAAGGTCCATAAACCATTATTAAAGAGAACCAGGGAAATCCACTGGGCTTACCCCAATTCAAGCATTATGGAACTTGTGTCTTTTTGGGAAACTGCCAGGTACTTGTGACCTGGATTGGCCTCTGTTGAAAATAAGATATTGGGTTTCATGGACCTTGGTCTGACCTAGTATGGCATTTCTTATGCTCTTATGATTTTGAAATAAAACTTAGGGGTATGTTTACTAAACTGCGGTAATGTTACATAATGTGCGTTATGTAACGTTAACGATTGTTAACGCATCATAACGCGCGTTATGATGCGTTAACGATCGTTAAAGTTACATAACGCGCGTTAACCTAAATTAACGATCGTAAAGTTCCGCGGCGTGGTAAAACACCGCAGAAGGTGGAGAGAGGGCGGAGAGAAGGGGTCAGTGGGCGGAGAGTGGGCGGAGAGTGGGCGGGGAGAGGCTACCTTCACACTAACGCGCTGATCTGAAGAGCTGAATCCTAACGCGATTGAAAACCTGCCGTTAGATCAGGGGTACTCAAATCCAGTCCTGGAGGGCCATGAACCAGTCAGGTTTTTGGGATATCCCTAATGAATATGCATGAGATAGAGTCAAATACAATGGAGGCAGTGCATGCAAATATATCTCATGCATATTCATTAGGGATATCCCAAAAACCTGACTGGTTCATAGCCCTCCAGGACTGGATTTGAGTACCCCTGCGTTAGATGCACATTTGCAGGGGAGAGAAACCATTTCAGTGTCAGCAATGTACAGCATAGGCAGGGAAACCTACAAAAAGTGATAAGGGTGATACATGTGCCCAGAACAAAAGGGCACAGAAACATTGAAAATGACCCCAACAAACTGGAAAAAAAACATAACCAAGCTGGCCAATAGTGATATTAATGGGAAACATTAACCCCCCACCCCCGAGAAAGCTCCACAAAAAAGATATTACTCGTGGAAGGGTCTATGCTCCGTCCCCATACAAGGTGAATGAGCCCACAGTGAAATAGCGCTGTTCAGGGTTTTCCCCTCCATCGGACAGGGTTCCCATGGCGTGCACATGTCCCCCAACATCAGGGCGGGCATATCGGAACGGCAACTGGACAGATGCCGGAAAAGGGGATACAGAGGGCCGCAGGCGGCACATGCTGTGGTGCAGCTGGGCCACAGTTGAGACTAGGGTGATGCCTAGGTGGCCCATACGAATGCTGAAACAGCAGAGCAGCCAGACAGCAACTGCTGAAGGCCCAACATGGGCACGAGTGTGTTTCCCACAGTGTCACAGGGGATAGTACCCAACAACTACCCCCAAGGGCACGGAACATTGGCAGGCGGGGCTGGGGGGGAGCGTGGACGTCTATGCAGGCACCCCTATCCCAGAACCCGCACCATAGGCAGCCGCCTACCTGCATGCTGGATGGCCTGAGACTGCGCACCACCAGCACCACCAGCAGAAGGGCATGTCAGCATGGTGGCAGAGGGATACTGGTGGTGGAGGGGGCAGTGGCAGCTGCCCAGAGCAGACCGTGGCCTAGCCCTGTGTAGGTGGGTGCCGTGTACTGCAACAGACAGGCCCTGTCTGACGAACAGTCATGGTATCACCAGGGAATGTACTGACTCTGTGACAACAAGGTGGTGCAGTGCACAAAACCAATATATTCAGAAGCAGAAGGTCACAGGTTTAAGTCCGAGCTGTGGTGCCTGCCAACCCAGTCCCCATATTTTACCCACTACTACAACGTGCTAATACAGACAGCACCTTTATTGCAGATGATGTAAACATGCCCAAGACACCTACATTTTACCCTATGGAGCACAGACAACATAAACATGTGCATTACCTAGAGCAGAGTCTCCCAAATGCAGTCATGGAGGGCCAAACACCATTCTGGTTCCATGCTGCCTCTAATAAAGATGCCTGTGCTGCATTTCTATGCGCCACCCCCATGGTATGCAGATGTATCTCATGCATATTCATGAGGGACAGCATGAAAACCCGAACAGTGTTTGGCACCGCAGGACTGGAGTTGAGAACCTCTGCCGTAAAGCAGCAGCCAACAGTGGCAGACACACCCGCACCCACGAGCTCCATTATCCAATGCCTCCTGGAGAGGCAGGATGTTCGGCCCTGCGTGCATCTCCCAATACTAGCCCTTGCATACCTTAGCAATGCCACCCTAAACCTGGGAATACGGTACACAGCTATCAAAAGGTTGCTATAATCACTGGCAGATAGCAATTCCTAAATTAAGCTCAATTCACTGATTGAGCTGCATCATAGCAACCTTTCTGATGTCTGTGGAGTGTGCCTCAGGTCTTGAGTCTGACAGAGTGACCCCAACAGTATTGCGTACCATAGCCATGCCTGCACTGTGCCCAGGACTGGTGTGGTGGCCTGGGCTGCCAAACACCTCTATAGTTGCACACGGCTGGCATAGGTGTGGGAAGTGTGTGTCTGTCTATCCAGTGTGAGGTGGCCAAAGCCCTCCACAGTCCACACTGCTAGCACTGTTGCCAGAATTGGCCTGCCAATGTGCATAATGAGGAGCATGATACCGTGAGAATAGCCTGGATAGGGTGGCCTGGCCTGGATGCATCTGCACAGGGCATAGGGCAATGGCTCGGACATTGTAGTGCCCGGCCACCACCTGCACAGACAGGGTGGCCACAGCATGTCCTGCTGGGAGGTCACTCTCACCCTGACTGAGCAGTGACCAAGGCATGGCTAGGTTCCCACATAGTGCTATATAGTATTTCTTTCATGTGATATTTATGGGTTTTCTTTTGGGGCTTAATCGCTGACTTATCTGCTTGGTATGTATGCTGAGATCCCCGTTCTAGGTACATGCATCTCCTCCAGGACCATGCACTATGGACTAGCTGGCAGACTGTCTGTAGCTAGTATGTGTCTTGCTGGAACACCTTGCAGGGTGCAGCAGCTGTAGGCTTGCTGCTGGAGAATGTCAGATGATGGTGGGGGGGCAGCTGAGCATTTCCAGGCCTACTGTCTGTCTGCTATTGCGGTATGGATGTGTACCGCTCTGTTTGTTCCCCAGCAGGACTGGAGTTAATGATCCCCTCTACTGCTACCATTGCAGGGAGGTAGAATGTGGATCTATTGGTGGGTGATCCTGTTTCCCACCTTGAGCGCCAGAGGGTGGGTCCAAACCACTCCTCCTCCAGCAGGTAACCATGGCACCAACACAGAATATGCACTATTCTGGGTGCATCATCTCCCATAAGGGCTAGACATGACTGAGAAATACAGAAGAACACAGATGTATCCACGGTGTGATTACAGAAACTACCTATCACATACTGATGGGGACCTGCAGCATGATGCATTTCAGCCATGAAAGGTGCTGTGGACCAGGTGCAGGGCACCCCACCTCAACCTCAGGGTGAGCACAGTACCCGCACACAGTACCCGCACAGTGTGACTGTCTGTGGCTACTCTGTGCTAGTACCACACACGGTTTGTTCTCCCTACCAGGCCGAGGTGCTGTGGGGGTGCATACACCATCTTGTGCCCATCTGTCGACTGCTGATTTGCATGTGTAGTGCATCATGGGTACGGGTGGGTTAACCCTATCCTGGAAACCACAGCAGACAGTTTGTATGGTGACATGCAGTCCTGCAGCCAGCCAGGGCTTTGTTCACAGCCTTATAAGGTGTCCTATAGGGGACATTATAGGGTGCCTTGGCGGACAGTACACTTTATAATGTGCCCTATGGAGTGCGTTATGGGGTACCTTATGCGGCACTTTAGGTTATGCCACCGTGAGGGTGTGTTTGCTGGCAGCACTAATTAAAATACAGGTCAAATGCCTCAACAATCACTACTTAAATGTAAAGGGTGATGCCTCAGCCAGCTTTATACATTAGGCCCACTGGGGAATTGAACCCATGACCACTGTACCATCAGTCAGTGTACTAACCATTGTGCTACAGCTCTGTTGCTGTGCTTGCATGCCTGCGCGCCTTCTTAAGATTAACGCGCGGTAACGTGCCATGTAGCGCTCGTTAATTTATGGCGCCTTGTAACGCGCGTTATCGGTAACGATGTACTGCCCATGTCCTTATATGGGATTTCTGCTTCTACCGCGGATCCTAACGCGAATCACATTACCGCAGTTTAGTAAACATCCCCCTTAGTGTTGTTGATTAGGAAAAAAGAAAGTAAACAAAAAACAGCCCCTCCAATTCCATAGCCTGCAAGCACTGGAATGAATGTCTCCAAAGCAGACTTTAAATTAACGAACAACAGTAAATAGGCTGTAGTCATACCCTGCAAGCTTGCTCCAAATAATGATCTAATGAAGGACAAACAAATGATCTGTTCAATAAGCTTTAACAAGAAGGGTAAGGAGGAAATAGGTCTATAATAACTCAAATCATTTCGATCAGTAGGAAGCATCTTTCAGCACCGGATGAACCTACGCCCTCTCAAGACTATGGGGCATCTCACCTTCTGAAAGTGACGCCTGCAGCACGGCTAGTAAAAAAGTAAAACTGAGTATGTTTTGCAGATTTTAGTGCAGCTCTGGAAAGTCCATCCAAGGGACAATAAGTGGACTTCATTAACGTAAGACAACATTTCATGTCATCAACAGTCAGGAGAAAATGCAATGCAATTCACTTCAATCAATAAAGAGAGGGATGGACCGAGATCTGTCCCAATGATTCTGGGCCACAATGCACTAGACCAGTGGTTCTGAACCAGTCCTCCTTGAACCCCTAAGCCAGTCGGGTGTTCAGGACAGCCCTAATGAATATGCATGGGATATATATGCATTGGAGATATCCTGCCAACCTGACTGGTTTGTGGCCCTCTAGGGCTGGATTTGGGGGCCCCTGCCTTACATCTCTGTTATTTATGAATGTGAGTGGGCAAGGTGCAGATCCCCAAGACATCAAAAAGGTTAGATAGAATTTGTCACATGCCTCTTTGCTTCTCACCACCACCAAAATATTGTCTATTAGACAACTTTTTGGTGGTGGGGAGAATTGGGGAGACATGTGACACATTCTATTTACCCTTTTGATGTCTAGGACATCTGCACCTTGCCCACTCACAATCGTAACTGACAGAGGTGTAAGGCAGGGGTCTCCAAATCCAGTCCTAGAGGGCCACAAACCAGTCAGGTTGGCAGGATATCTTCAATGTATATATATCTCATGCATATTCATTTGGACTATCCTGAACACCCGACTGGCCTAGGGGTTCAAGGAGGACTGGTTCAGAACCACTGCTTTAAGCTATTACCAATCTTATTATCCCAATGCCTAAGTAACTAATGCACTATAGCAGAGGCTCCCAACTCCAGTCCTGGAGGGCCAAACACCATTCAGGTTTTCAGGCTGTCCCTAATGAATATGCATGAGATACATTTGAATACACCATTGTATTCAAATGTATCTCATGCATATTCATTAGGGGCGGTCTGAAAACCTGAATGGTGTTTGGCCCTCCAGGACTGGAGTTGGGAACCTCTGCACTATAGTAAATAACTTAGCTGGTGCTGAAAGTGCCACCATGATCCACACCCTCAGAAAAAATAAACCTGTAAAAGCACATAATTGGATAGCATAATGTTAAATAATAAAGTTTAAATGGCTATTCTAATTATAGTGTCACCTCAGTAACAGCAGCACAACTTCCTTTCAGTGCTAACTCCAGGTACATTATAAAGTAGTACAAAAATCCTGCAACAAGACCGTTCAGAGCTACAGCAAACTAACCATGCCATCCCACACCTTGGTCTCACATGCAAAACACAGGGAGACCCTCAACAAATTCAGAACTTGGGACCACAACCAGAAATAGAAATATGCAGACAAAATGTGAACTCTGAGCCCCAAGAAGTCAGAATCTGCATGCAGTACAACACTAGGAAGTATAGACCATGGATCTATGCTCAAAAGCACTTATCCGGTTAGCAGCACTTGCTAACCACATACGTGCTGGCCAGTGAGATTTTCTGTGCACCATTCATATATAGTACCACTGAATACTTCCTCAGATTGCCTCAGCACTATCCGTATTGTGCCAGGGAGGTGTGTGGGCAGAGATTGGGTGGAATTCCAAGTTATCCAGTTCGTGGTGATATTCAGCTTGCTATGGGGGTCATTTTGGAAGCCCTGTTAGTGCTTTGGACATCCAAAAATGGGCATAAAGACATCCAAAGCATAGAGATGTCTCCAGAGCCCTTTTTAGAAACCAGGTCTGTGGACATCCAAGTCTGAAATGGAGCATGGTGGAGGCGTGACTGGGTCATTCCCAGGAACCTGGATGTCCCCATCTGATCTCAAAACCATGCTGGGTGTCCAGAGTCATGTGTAGGTTTGGACCTGCTCCAGGGATGAACAAGCATCTGAAAAGTGTTCGTTTTGGCAGAAAAACATCCAGAAAGAAAGCTCTCCATCACCCCCACTACTCAGCCCAATTCCAATGATAACAGCAGCAGAATTTGAACTCTGGCTCCCACTACTCTATCCATTAGGCTATTCTTAGATAGTCACGCCCTGACATACTATTCTGAGGATGTCTACGTAGACACCTCTGAAAACGTCCATATCAGGCATGTCTATATTTGTGAAATCATGTCTGCACCTAGACGTGCCTGTTTTCTTTTCAGACCTTCTGGCTTAGATGTCCCAGATTGCACTGGGACGTCCTGTCTAAAATGCCCCTCCACGTGGACAACTATCCAGATAAAATTAGGACAGCAAAAAGGCTGTCCTACCTTTATCCAGTTAGTTATGCAGAGGGTGGTCTCAAAATCACTAGTATTTGGATAGCGGAGCCGGTCATAGACCAGCACTGAATATCCGGATCTTATTCAGCTGCTGGGACTGGTATCCAAGGCTGAATATTGGCCCAACAGAAATGCATTTGCTGTACAGAGCAAAATATGAGGACAGCCCCACCAAGCTCCACAAATTATTTTATACAAATTGGCTATTTTTTAGGATTAATAGCTTTAAATGTAATTTGTACTTTTTATGGATTTTGTGCTATGCATACTCGTTTGCTTTTATGGTCTTATATGATGTATTTTTTTTTCTATGATGCCTTGTAAGATTTTTTGGAATGTAATCTACTTTAAACCATTTGATATGTATCGGAATATAAAAATGGAAATTAAATTAAAGTAAGGGGCCCTTTTACTAACATTTATTTATTTATTTATTTTATTTAACAATGATTTATATGCCGCATCTTCCACAGTTCAGTTGCGGTTCACAATAAACAACAGTTAACAAATCGGAGTTTGTTTTACATATAACATCATGTGACCAAAAACAATAAGATAAACAACCAGTGTTAATACAGAACAGTATAGAACAGTGTAAACTATATACATTATGTACAAATACACATTATGTGGGACTTAAGCGTTATTCAAAGTACAGTATCAGCTATGAAGAATTGTATGTGTAGGTCATTTGGGATTTCTTAGGTAAAAACTGGTTAGCCATTATCTAAGTCTATTGAGGGATGATCTGAGTTGTTGTAATGTTGTAATGTTTTGCACTCAATGTGTGTTTAGCGTGAAAATTAACATGCGTTTAGTTCAAAGCCTCCGCGATAGCTGTCGGAGGTGTAGGCAGCATGCTTCTGGCAGTTAAAGTGTGGTCCCAGACCCTAACGTGGGGTAAAAGCAATCAGAAGTCACAAATTGGAAAACTGTTACTGCAGAGTTCACCCTGCAAGAACCAGAGACGAACCGCTGCTGCCTGCTGTATATATTTATCCAGTCCCATCTCGTTTTGTCGGTAACCACTGACTTCTTCAGTGACTTCTGCATGCAACTGGAGCTCGAGATACGCTCTAAACTCACATCCTGTTGCTAAGCATGGCAGTTCAGATCTCCAGCACTTTGTGTGAACTTTATGCTGGGACCAGTGATTGAATGTTAAGGAGGCATCTACAGCGTTAAGGAGGCACACGAAGATCCTGACAACTGGCAAAACCAATAATTTCATCACTGATGGAAAGGAAATTGAAATAGTTGACAATCTTAACCAACTTCGATCAACACTCGATAAAGAAACAACAAGCAATCAGGTAATCAGATGACGCATTGCTTTTGGCAAAATGGCTATGAAGGACTTAAGACAAGATTCTCATGAGCAGAAATGTCTCTCTCCATACAAAGATTTGACTTGTTCAAGCCATGGTATTTTCAATAACATCATATGGATGTGAAAGCTGGACAGTGAAAAAGACAGACAGGAAGAAAATCGATGCCTTGAATTATGGTGCTGGCAAAGAGTACTGCGTATACCATGGACTGCCCGAAGAACAAACCAGTCAGTACAAGAGGAGATCAAACCTAAGCTTTCTTTAGATGTTCAGATGACAAGAGTTTGACTTTCATACTTTGGACACATCATGCGAAGAGAGAGATCGCTAGAAAAAGACATCATGCTTTTTAAGGTAGAAGGTCAGCACAAAAAAGAGGAAGGCCAGCAATGAGCTGGATTGATACAATTTATTTATTTAGTGATGCTTATATACCACTTTTCACCAGGTCAAAGTGGTGTACATTCAGGTATGATATATATTTCCCTTGTCCCCAAAGGGCTCACAACCTACATATTGTACCTGAGGCAAGAAAGGGTTAAAAGGCTTGCCCAAGGTCCCCTGTCCCTCCAGCCTGAGGCATTCCAACCACTAGGCCACTCCTCCCTTACTATAACAGCAGCTATGGGTGCCACTCTATCAGCAATGAGCCGCCTGACTGAAGACCAAATACAGTTTAGGGCAACTATCCAGAGGGTCGCCATGAGTCGACACCGAATCAACAGCACTGAACAAGAAGAATATTTTTCTCATTTCTAAATTGTTGTCCAAGCACTAGGTGGTGCTGTAGGAACACAATACTTCCCACCCCTCTCAGAGCAAGGCAACCTGCACAAGACCTTTTTACTCAAAAGGGTTTGCTACAGGGAAGTTTCTAAGGAGGAGAAAATTCTCTGACCCCACAAAGTTTTGTTTGTTTGTCTTTTTGGCGTGAGTTAGAATTTTCCAGCTTGTAGAATGCATTGATAATATTGGCTATGACACAGTGTTTGTATACAGACTACAAAAAGTTAAATCAGAATTTGTTTTCATGGCACAGAAATGGAGATGTCAAAGGCCACATAGTGCATGTGTAAGAACTGCACCTCCTCACTATAATCATCGTGCAGGAAAGACAGTGAAAGGGTTACGACAATTCACACTGCTTACCATTTCCAAAGCACACCTAGAGGCACACAGCACACTAGGGATACCCACGAGGTAGTCCTTATTCCATAGAGCTTACGATCTAATAAAGACAAACAAACAAACAAAAAAAGAGACTTTAGGAATTTAATTTAAGAAATCGTTAAAATCAGCAAGGTTCTGATCAGCAGAAACAGGAGGAGATTAAAAAGCAGCTGTGTGTGTGTGAGGGTTAAAACTCTTCATATGCTAAATAAGCTGCTAATTAAGAAAGATGCTTTGTCCTCTGAAGGGATCAGTCTTCTCAGACACTCCTCTAGATTCAGACAGTTCTGGGTGCTCCCAAGGATTATAAATAGAGAGGGCATCAGTTAATTACATCTTGACAGCCTGATGGTGTACAGAGCGTGTCCAAGGCCCTGGAATCGGCAACGGTGACATATTATAATGTGTGAGTGAAGCCTATGAATCTTGCACGTAGCTATGATGGAAAGCATACGGCTCTTTCAGCACTTCAGTACTCTGTGATAAAGGATGGTGAACTAGAGGTGAAATTTAAAGTGTAGAACATGAGCTGGCTTTCACTTTGGGCCTTATCGATTTTCAGTTCCCCTGCGCTGCAGGCCTTCAACTTGCAACAAGTCTAAGTTGGCAGCCGAGATGGAAGATTTCGGCATGCTTCAGTGCTATCCTGTGTCCTCTGATGGGAAGCTACTGAGGAAGTGAGGGCAGGGTAAAATGTATAAGGTGTAGGAAACCCTTCCTGGATTTGGTTTTGACCTCATCTCAGATGTGACGCTTCCCTAACTCCCTTATAACATTCTTTGTTGGAATTCGCTCACGCCTTTCCTCAGAATTTCAAGTCAAGTTGCTGTTGAGTACAATAACCTTTGTCCTGTCCTCAGAGGGCTTACAAGACAATGGAGGGTTAAGTGACTTGCTCAAGTTTGTAAGGAGCGGTAGTGAGATTTCAGTCTGGTTTCCTGGTTCTTGGGCCACTGCTCTGACCATTAGGCTACTCCTCCACCTTGCTACTTTCTTTTTAATATAAGTAGGGCTTCTGATTTTCGATTATAACCCCCTCCCCTTCATAGGAAACTTGGTATTCCCAGCTAAAACTGAAAAAGTCCTCCTTCCCCCCCCCCCCCGCATCCAGTGATGTCATCTGGCAGCTATTGTCATAGCCGGATTACATCATCGGTGCATCTGCTACCACCGTGACGTCACTTTGCCATGGCAGGAACTTGTGTCTGTGCTTCTACTGCTCTGTGCTGCTTCATCGGGACACTGAGGGAGGTATAAAATGAGAAAATAGGAACGTCAAATAGGACCTTCCTGTTCTCACATTTCAAACCTCCGAGTAGCTGCTCAGAGCTGGGGCAGTTGAGCTTCCACTGCTCTGTTTAAGGTCGTAGGAGGGGGCTGGAGCCTGAACAAGTAGTGGCTGAGGCTGAAACTGTGTGTTGGGGGCTGTTTTCTGGGTTTGAAGAAATATGAGGCTATTGCTGTTGCTGGACCTATAAGAGGGGAGCAATTCTGGGATTGGGAGAAGGGAAGCCAGTGCTGGAAAATTGTGTTTTGGGTCATTGAATGGAATCAACCTGTAAAATATTTTTGCAGTACAAAGACAGCTCCTAATTGCTTCCAAAATACACATCCCTAAAATTCCAAATGGTAAACACCTAGGATCAGAAACCTTAAATATAAGTAGAAATAAGGGTCAACAAACCAAGCTACATGTGATACCTTTCCACTGGACTCACTCGAGTCTAAAGTTGCCAGATGTCCCCGATTTTGGGGATTGTCCGCAATTTTGAGGTAACATCCCCGATTCCATGGACTATAACCACCTCCGGTCCCCGATTTCAGTGGAGGCAGAGGCAAAGGACATTACTTCTCCTGTATACCCCTACATATGTGCATGTGGATGTCAAAATCATGGACACATCTCCGTAGCTATTCCACAAATGAAGTTTGCAGACGTCTCCTGTGCAGGGATGTCCACGTAGGCACGGAGTTGTGGCAGAGGTGCGTCTGGGGAGGAGCAGCGTACTTACACGTCTCCATTTGATCTCAGAAATGTCAGAGACATCTGCAAGCACGTCCATATTTATCACTGCTCCAGTCATGAATAGGCAGCAGGAAAGTGCTTGTTTTCACCTTAAAACATCCAGAGAGTGTAGAGAAGATGGAAAATTAAGTAACTAGCTATAGATCACAAAGGCCCACAGTGGAATTTAAACCCCTGACCATCCTGCTCTTAAGCCACTAATCTAACCATTATGCTATTAGATGTCTTGATTCTGAAACACTATCCTGGGGAAATCTATATAAACATTTGATAAACGTGCATATCGAGCACATCTACGTCTCTGGAATTGTGCCTGAACTCGCAAGTGCCTGCTTTATTTTCAGATGTTCTGGCTTTGACGACACAGATTGCACTTGGACATCCCGTTGTGAAATGTACCTCCATGGCTACATCAAGCCCATAGCAGCAGCCAATATGCCATCATTTCATCATTGGTCTAATGGAGGGAACGTTTTGCAGAAAAATAATTTACTCTTTGGCTTTCAAAACATGGGGCCATGTCGGAAATGGACATAATTTAACTGTAATGCCATCTAGCTACTGTAAACTGGACATGGATATAAAATTGAACTGTAATGTTTTTTTGCTTCTGTGAACTGTTTGTTGACATCTATATAGAAGGACTAGTGTATGAACTTATTTAAGAGACTGTTTCAGATGAAAAACATTTTTTCAAAGGTGCATGATTAGCCTTTAAAGTTGGACTGATGATGAAATGACAGTCAATCTACGTTTCCCCATTCTACTCCATTCATGTATTTCTAGACCTCTATCATATCTCCCCTCAGCCGTCTCTTTTCCAAGTTGAGGAGCCCTAATCTTTTAAGCCTTTCCTCATAGGGTATCTTCCATCCCCTTTACCATTTTGATGACCCTTCTCTATACCTTTTTTAATTCTGCTATATCCTTCTTAAGATATGGTGACCAGAATTGGACACAATATTCTTCAATAGCTCGACTTGGCCAAAGTTGCTCTCACATCAGGAATCTCTAGCCAGACAGTAATGAGCTATGAAGGTGTGGACTGAAGCCCACATAACAGCCACACAGACCTCCACTGTGGAGACAGAATGCAGGTTTGCTACTGAGGCAGCCATAGCTCGGACGTTGTGAGCTGTGACACGGCATTCCAAACTCAGACTAGCTTGAGCATAAGCGAAGGCGATGCAGTTTGCAACCCAAAGTTAAAGGATAAGCTTCAAGACTGCCTCAACCAGCTTATTGGGGTCAAAATAGACAAAAAGCTGGGAGAAACAGCAGTGAGCTTTCATAAGTTCGAGGTAGAACGTCAGCGCTCCCTTACAATCCAATGTGTGTAGAGCAGCCTCAGCCCTGTTTGCAAGAGGCTGCTCCTGGGAAAAAAGGTGGACAGTACTATTGACTGATTGAGATGAAAAGCAGAGACCACCTTAGGAAGGAACTCTGTTATGATGGAATCTGGTATATGGTGGGTGCACCACCAGCACCTGTAACTCACTGACTCTGCGTGCAGAGATGATTGCCACCAGCCGTTTGCCAGGCAATAATCACCCCACAGCTAGACTACAGCAATATGATACTCCATGGTCTACGCAAGAGCACAACTCACTCACTGCAAATGGCACAAAATACAGCTGCCAGATTGATTACTGGATCAAAAAAACACGAGCACATCACCCCCACCTTAAAAGATTTACACTGGCTACCTATCAGAGCCAGAATCGAATATAAGGCCTTAATGATGACATACAAGATAGTAAATCAGTCCGCTGAATGCCTAACTGACATAATCAGAAAAGTACCAAACACGTGCTCAAGGAGGAAACCCCACCAAAACACTCTATCAACAGCTTCCATACCACCGAACTCCACACAAAAAGAGTACTCCACAGAGCATTTGAATGCTACTCACCAACACTATGGAACTCACTCCCACCAACCTAAGAGAGATCACAGACATTGCCGACTTCAGAATACACTACAGCAGCATATTGGATATACAACCACAGGATTGAACTCAGCACCCAACTGTCCCCCTCAAACAAGTCTAAGGGGTATGTTTACTAAACCGTCTTAACGTGCGCCCGGCGATAGTGTGCAGGCTGCCATAAAAGGAGTGGGCGTTTCAGTCTTAAAGTAGCAAAACGGGAGTATCGCGCGATAATGCACGCTGCTGCGCACATTATCGGGAGAAGCGCTGCTAAGCACGTTAACGCGCGGTAATCTTAAGTAGGCGCCCAGACATGCAAACATAGAAACAGAGGTATAGCACAATGGTTAATACACTAACTGATTATACAGGGGTCATGAGTTCAATCCCCCAATGTGCCTAATGCATAAGGCTCACTGAGGCATCAGCTTTGACATGTAAGTATTGTTTCCTGAGGCATTTTAATTATTGCTGCCAGCAAACACACCCTCACGTGCCATAGCCTAAGGTGCCGCATAAGGCACCCTATAAGGCACTCCATAGGGCACATTATAACGTGCACTGTCCGCCACAGCACCCTATAATGTCCCCTATAGGGCACCCTATAAGGCGCTCCATAGGACATCTTATAAAGCACCTTATATGGACTGTAACCATAAGGTGCCTCAGAAGGCGCTTTATAGGGCGCCCTATAGCCCTATAAAGCGCCTTCTGAGGCACCTTATGGTTACAGTACTCTGAGGGTGTTTTTGCTGGCAACACTAATGTACATTAAAAAAAAGACAATGCTTCGGACAGCCCTATCAAATAACCCCACTGTGGGTTTGAACCCATGACCTCTGGCTTCATAGGCAGTGAAGTAACCAGTGGGCTACAGCTGCCAACAAACCCCTGGCTTGGCTGCAGAAGGACTGCACGTCACCACAACAAACAGTCTGCTGTGATCACCAGGGATAGGGGTTTAACCCACCCGTACCCATGATGCACTGCACATGCAAATCAGCAGTCTACAGATGATCACAAGATGGGGTATGCACCCCCACAGCACCCTGGCCTGGTAGGGGGAACTGACCGTGTGTGTTACTGGCACAGAGTAGCTACACACTGTCACATTGTGCGGGTACTGTGCTCACCCTGAGGGTGAGGTGGGGCACCCAGCACCAGGTCCACAGCACCTTCCATGACAGAAATAGGCCATGTTGCAGGTCCCCAGCAGTGCTAGTGTGTGCGATAGGTAGTTCTTGCAGACACACCTTGGATACACCTGCATTTCTCAGTCAGGTTTAGCCCTTATGTACCACCACCCAACCCAACCTCTGGGGCTGAGGGTGGGAAACAGGGTCTCCCACCAACAGATCCACATTCGACCTCCCTGCAATGGTGGCAGTAGAGGAGACCATCAACCCCAATCCTGCTGGGGAACAGACACCCTACAGGGCAGTCAATGCAGCTCTGTACACATCCATAAAACAACAGCAGAAAGACAATAGGCCTGGAAATGCTCAGCTGCACCCCACCACTATCTGATATTCTCCTGCAGCACGCCTCCAGCCACTGCACCCTGCCAGGCGTTCCAACAAGACACATACCAGCTGCAGACAGTCTGCTAGCTAGCCCATAATGCATGTTTCTGGAGGAGATGCATGCACCCAGAACTGGGATGTCAGCATACACACCAAGCAGATAAGTCAGTGATTGGGCCCCAAAAGGGAACCCATAAATATCACGAGAGAAATACTATAGAGCACTATGGGAGAACCTAGCCATGCCGTGGTCACTGCTCAGTCAGGGTGAGAGTGATCTCCCAGCAGGACATGCTGTGGCCACCCTGTCTGTGCAGGTGGTGGCCGGGCACTACAATGTCCCAGCCATTGCCCTATGCCCTTTGCAGATGCATCCTGGCCAGGCCACCCTGTCCGGGCTATACCCATGGTACCTTGCTCCTTATTATGCACATTGGCAGGCCAATACTGGCAACAGTGCTGACAGTGTGGGCCGTGGAAGGTGTTTGCAGCCACCACACACTGGATAGACAGACACAATCCCACACCTATGCCAGCATTGTACAACTATAGAGGTGTTTGGCAGCCCTGGCCACCGCTCCAGTCCTGGGCACAGTGCAGGCATGGCTATGGTACGCAATACTGTTAGTGTTTACCCACCCTGGGGAGTGACCCCGTCAGACACAAGACCTGTAGCACACTCCACAGACATCAGAAAGGTTGCCATGATGCAGCTCAATCAGAAAATTGTACTTAACTTCAGAATTGCTATCTGCCAGTATTTATCACAACCTTTTGATAGCTGTGTACCGTATTCCCAGGTTTTAGGGTGGCATTGCCTAAGGTATGCAAGTGCTAGTATTGGGAGATGCACACAGGGCCCAATGTCCTGCTCTCCTGGAGGCATTGGATAATGGAGCCTGTGGGTGTGGGTGTGTCTGCCCCTGTTCGCTGCTGCTTTACGACAGAGGTTCCTAACTCCAGTCCTGGTGTGCCAAACACTGTTCAGGTTTTCATGGTGTCCCTCATGAATATGCATGAGATACATCTGCATACCATGGGGGCGGTGCATAGAAATGCAGCACAGGCATCTTTATTAGAGGCAGCATGGAACCTGAATGGTGTTTGGCCCTCCAGGACTGCATTTGGGAGACTCTGCTCTAGGTAATGCGCCTGTTCATGGTGTATGTGCTCTGTAGGGTAAAATGTAGGGGTTTTGGGCATGTCTACGTCATCTGCAATAAAGGTTCTGTCTGTATTAGCTTCTTTTAGTTGTGGGTAAAATATTGGGACTGGGTTGGCAGGAGTCACAGCTGGGATTTGAACCTGTGACCTTCTGCCTCTGAACACACTGGTTGTGTGCACTGCACCACTGTGTTGCCACAGAGACAGTGCATTCCCTGGTGACATGAATGCGTCAGATGCACGTGTTGTGCATGTGCCACAGAGACACATAAGGTGCGTGTGTGGGACATCATGTTACACATGCGCTGTGGGTGAGCATGAGGCTTGGCGAACGTGCGTAACATCACGCAACACATGCGCCAAGCCTCATGCTCATGCACAGCGCATGCGTAACATGGTGTCCTGCACACGCACCTTTCAACATCTCCATGGCACATGTGCAATGCGTGCAGCCGAGACGTGCTTGCGCCCACTGCGCATGTGCAATGCGCACACAACATTAAAAAAACCCCATAAATACACATGCACACCTGGTACACATTGAGGGGTTTTGTGTAGGTGAGGGATGGGAAGGCGTGCGCCTGTTGGTTGTTGGTGTGTGAAGCAAGGAGAGTGTCAGAGGCAGGTGTGTGTCCATGGGGAGTGGCTGGCTGGGTAGTGAATGTGAATGGTGGTGGGGTGGTGTGTGGCTGGGTTGGCGGGTGGTGGGGGGGAGGTTTGTGTGGCTATGTTGGTGAGGTGTTGGGTGTCTGAGTTTGAGTGCGTTAGAGGAGTTGAGGGGGTGGAGTTTTATGGCGGGGTTTGTGGTGCTGTTTGCTGCATGGTTTGTAGTGGGAGTGGGAGCAGGGGCTGCGGTTGCCTGATGGGGGGAGATGGTGTGTCCATGGGGGTGTAAGGGCACAGGGCATGGGGTTGTAGTCCGCTGCTGCAACACAGATCTGCAGCTGTGGGGGCAGGCCAGGCAGGGGCTGTGCCGGCACGGCGCAGGAGGCATGCAGAGTTGTAGGCTCACCAGACTTGCCTCTACAGGCCCAGGGCCCTAGCTCCCAGGGCATGCGTGAGGACCAGGTCATCTCCCTCTACCGCCTGGAGCACAGGGGCTATTAGGGAGCTCTATGAGGATCTAAGACCTGACCTCGAGCCCCTGAACTGGTCAGTCAAACATGCCATACCGGGTTTGGTCAAGCTCCTTGGTGCCTACATTTCTTTGCCTCTGGCTGTTTCCAGCCATCTGTGGCCACAGTGGGTGGCATGAGCCGCCCCACTCTTCTCACGCTGTCTCCACCAGGTACTGTGTGCCATGATCAGCTGGGTGCGGGAATTACATTGCCATTCCCAACACTAGGGCAACAATGGGGGACCCTGAACCAGGCCTTTGAGGCGTTTGCCGGGACACCACACGTGATGGGAGCTATTGATTGCACACCTGTTTGCCCTGGTCCCGCCCAGAGATAGGGAGGTAGTGTTCTGTAACCGCAAACACTACCATTCCCTGAATGTTTCAGGTTGTATGTGATGCAAATATGCATATTCTGAATGTGGTCCCTAGGTTTGCAGGGTCCACCCATGACTTCTATATCCTGCATCACTCGGCACTATTCAGACAATTTGAGGCAGGCCAGTATGAGGACTGTATACTGCAGGGTTTGTATTTCTCATCTCTGACATGCACATAGTAATCCTGTGACTAAACCGTATGTGCACATGTCTGTCTTTGAGGAGTATCCCTAGTTGTGTGGGTGTCTCATCTGTCTGTGTGTGACCCTAACGTTGGGAGGGGGGGGTAGTGCCCTCAGCTGTACCTTGCTACGGTGCTGTGTGATCCGTGATGGTAGAATGGATGCTAGCATTTGTGTCGTGGTTACAGATTATGTTGTTTGCAATCCGTACACCTACCCCTTGTTTTGTGTGTCATAACTTCACACGCTGATGCATAGTGGTGGTGTCCCATCATGTGATGTCCTATGTTTCTGTCAGGAGGTTTGTGCATTGACAAAATCAAAACAAGCAGTATTACTTATATTTTTGGATATATCTGCTGCCTTTGATTCAATTAACCATCGTATCCTTTTTGAAAGACTCAAACAGATTGGCATACATGGTACTATTCTTGCATGGTTCCAATCATATCTAACTGATCGAGCGCAACAGGTAAAAATAGGAAACCATACATCTAAAACCTATACGCAAAAACAAGGAATCCCACAAGGTTCTGCACTGTCAGCTCTACTCTTTAACATATATTTACAACCTATATGCCACATCATTCAACAGTGCAAATTAAAATATGCACTTTCTGCTGATGATGTATGATTTATTTCCCTATGGACTAGACTCCCTGGACTTCTCCAATATCAAATCATGCTTCACTAAAATGACGCAATAGCTAAAATGAACACAATCTACACATTAACTTCAAGAAAACAGAAGCTTTATTTGTTTCTAGAAATCAAAAATTTACCCTCCAACAGAATAAAAATTGAAAACATAAGCATCCCCATAAAAGATGAATAAGATACCTGGCGTTATCATATAGACAGAACGTTAAGTCTAACAACACACATCAGGGATACAACAAACACAATATATAATAAATTAAGATATCTTAAAAATCTAAAACCATTATTATCAAATCTGGACTTCAGATCAGTCCATCAAGCCCTGATCCTGCCTCACTTAGATTTTAGTAACATAATTCTTCAAGGTATTCCAAAACATGCTTTACACCAACTAAAAGTAGCACAACATGTTGCTGCAAAAATACTTATAAATGCAGGTCCAACTGAACACATAACCCCTATACTGTACAAACTTCAAGGGTTACCTATACAAAGTAGGATAAAACATCAGTTATCATAACAACGTTCAAACTGATAAGAGATATAGCCCCATCATATCTAACTGATCTACTGACAAGTCATTCAAGGACCAGAACAGTGAGACAAAGGAACCTGAACAAACTACTTGTTCCAAACAACTTTTCAAAACTCAATTAAAACTCAACAAATAGGGCATTCAGCTTCAATGCTCCTTTAATATCGAACGCTCTGCCGGAAAAACTCAGAGATATCACGATCTTTCAGCATTTCGAAAAGATCTTAAAACTAACCCTATTTATAGAGTACTTTGGAGACTCATTCCCAATAGATGAAATATTTCCCACTTAAAACTCATGTATACTCATATTCATTAATTCACAAACTTACTTTTTCCTTTTTCTTACTCTATCTTACAATACCCAATTCTCCACATTATCACATTTACGCTTTACACTAATAATTCTAGTGAACTAAAATACATGGTTCCTTGCTCAGATAAGATGATAAGATTTTTGAAATTTGTAAATATTTAAATCTGGATATATGCTTAAACTATCTATATACCTAATCCGCATTTACTCAGCATTGTAACCATCAAATTACCATTTTTATTATATACAGTTTAATGTTCACTGTAATTTCAATTGTTTGAATAAGTTTCAATGTAATGTTCAAGTTTTGTTCTATGTAAACCGCTTTGATTTTTTCTGAAAGGCCTTCGTTTTGGTATACATAAAACCGTTCAATAAATAAATAAATAAAATGTGGTCTTGCATCATACATTATTCGTGTCCATTCTGGGGTAGACATCAGCTCCTGCTTTAATGTTCCACATTTCCGTTCTGCAGGTGATTCCAAGGATTATGGTGTGTTCTCCCATGGTTGATGACCCCTGTGCGTCAACCACGGACACGTGCAGAGAGGAGTTACAATGAGGCCCATTGGCCTTCCAGCCGCTCCATCATAGAGCACACCTTTTGGCATTTTAAAGAGTCGCTCTCAGGTGTCTGCGATAGGACAGGCGGGGGCCTTACAATACAAACCACAGACTGTGGCAGCGATCATTATAGCCTGTTGCATCCTATGCCACAACATTGCTCTTATGGCACAATATCCATGTCCTCCCAAATTAATGAACAAGGATCTAGAGGATGATCCTACCGTTGCCCTCCTGTACATGGGCACAGCAGAGTCGGTGACACACGTGAGGGCACAAGCAGTCAGGCGGAACAGGTCGTGATTGAGGAGGTCTTCTCATGTAAGAGTACTGCATATATTGCACATACATTTGTTTAGATATGTGTGTACTACTACTACTAGGTGAACATTTGTATCCCAATAGCAGTAAGATGCAACCACCTGCAATTGCACACAGAGACCATGTAACAGGACACTGCGTCGCTTCATCCCAGCGTACAATCTAGTCATGACTTGAAACGCAGATGATTGTGAGCAGGGACACAACACAGTGGGTGGAGGGTGGATTATGTGAGGTCAGGAGAAGTATTAGGCTTGTGGGAGGGTGGTTGGTAAACTGAACACACATGATTTGGTGGTTGATTGGGATAGGGGCTGCTGTACAGCCACAGCGTGAGTTAGTTGGGGACTTTGGGTTTGCCAGGCAAGGTGAAAGGCATGTAGTATGGCGCGCTGTCAAACAGTAAGGAGAGCAGCCCATAGATGGGACCAGTTTGCCTCGAACGGTGTTGTTGTGTTTCACATTTTTGTAACATATGAGCTGTTGATTGCGTTGGTATGCTCTGATGAGCAGGGTGGACATATGTTGTTAGTTGTTTCTGTATAGCACTACATGTGACAAGTAGCCACTTACTTATACATGCACAGTAGTAGTTGGATTACTGGTACTTGAAGATCAGCAAGGGAAGTTACTGCAACACCACACAGTGTGCCTGCATGTCATACGGTCAGAAGCCCGAGAGCTGACATGGATGAGGGAAGACGGATAGGGAACCTGTGAGGTGTCCTGATAGGGGGAGTATTTATTGCCAATTATGTGTGTGGCTGTAGAAGACAATGTAGGATATACCTAAGGCTGCAGTGCAGTACTGCCATATGTTTTCATGTGCAGACAGAGAGAATTCCAAAGCCCCGATCAGCAAGGTGTAGGTTACAGTTGTACAGTAGGCAAGCCGGGAGATGATTAAGGGGCTGGGCGGATATTGGTTGGAGGATGCTTGGGGCGCGTGGGGGGTGGATTTGGGTTTTTAGTTGTAGCTGTGTTTTGGGGGCAGAGGAGGATCCTGGGGAAAAAAAGATTATAGCTGATGACATCTATGGACAGAGCTTAGAAAACCACAAGCCCTCAACTACACAAGCTGGGTATGTGTGTCTAGAGGTTTGGAGAGAGAAGTACAGTCCAAGAGACCAAAACACCTACACTTGATGGACCCTGAAGAATAAGGAAGGTTTAATGGCCAACACACACTAAGGCACGCTCTGATGGTGGAAGTTGAGGGGAGGGGAGGGAGCGGTTTAGTGTGCCCCCCAACCCCATACGACACACCTTGACACTACAGAATATCCATGCTTGCCATTATCAATTTCACACAGTGGGAATTTGGATGACACGGGTGGGTGGGGCGGATGACAGATTTAGGGGGTGGGGTGAATATGGGATGAAGACCCCGGGGGGTTGTGGGGGGTGTGGCCAAAGCAGAACCATGGGTGGTTTGTGGTGTTGGAAGACATCAATGTCAAGGTGGCAAAGCAGAGAAGGCTAGCGGGTAGGTGTGGTTGTGGCAGACATAAACTCATGGCGCGTGGGAGGAGCTGGGGAGGAGAGCTGAGATATATGTTGCAAACTCATCAGAACACAGCTCGGTAATGTTAACGGTCAAGGGATGTGAGATAGCCACCACCAAGGAAATGTATATAGGACAGAGGATTAAGGAAGATGGCCCCTGGATATTTCACATGTGGTACAGGAACTGCCCAGCGGGGATGGTAGCGGGGTAGCAGGAGGACAATTGAGACATCCTAACACACAACTGAAGGGGCCACGAGTTCAAGTGGCCTCCTCGATTATGAGCCGAGCAGAGAGCTAGTAGGGGACAAGCAGGTAAGCAGGGAAGAAACAGCAAAAAAGAAATAAGCCAGGGACACAGTTTGCAAGGGGAGACAGTTCGTTGCAACAGTGTTTACGGCAGCAGAACGAGGTGAGAAAGGCGGTTAGCATGGAACCAGAGTACAGTCCTTGTTATTTTGTAGTTTTCACCACACCACACTTCAATGAGAACTGTTAGAATGAGCAAATTCTGTACAGTGTTGTGATAGGGGAACACAGTCAGTCTGTTAATTGTATGGTGTGTTTTAATTTTTATTTGTTAAATTGGTCAAAGGATATTGGGTGGGTTAGGGGAAAGCTGAAAGTCTGAGGACTAGTGAGAGGTGCACGTGTCGTGTTTGCACCAGCTCCAAATGACATCGCATTTATGTTTATCTTCTGTTCCTCAATCAAAACAGGAACATTCTTGGTGACACCTCCTGGTGCTGTTCGGTGCATTGGACAGCTGAATTGTAAATCATCCAACATGGCATGTAGTCTGTGGTAGGTGGACCTACAGTTACTTTGTCTGTGACGACATGGTTCGAGGGGAAGACACATTGTCTGCATCGTGATCTGTCATTATCTGTAACATATGTTGCTTGTGCACCTCTTTTGCCTCTGCACCCCCATACCCCATATGTTGCTGTTGGCACAACATTACAAATGTGTTCCTGGCCAGTTGTCTTCTCCAACACTGTCTCTGGGACACGTACAACACGAGCGCCAGATGAGAAGAAGTGTGGAGATCCTAAGTGTTTCAGTGGTGGGCTGCACGTACCCCCGTCCCTGACACTTTTGTATGCATCAGCCAAACAGGCAGTGTATCATTGCATGTGACAAAGCCTTTATCTCCACTAATCGTCCAATTCGTGCACATACAGGCCATATGCTACTGCTGGCACGCTCACGTTAGCAATACTTGTGGTGGGTATGGTTGTTTTCTGGGTTGGGCTGTGTGTGATGATACTATGCGTGCAGGCATTTTGCCAATTCATATCATGTGTGTGTGAACAAGGGGCTGTACACCTGGGGACCTTCGGTGGTGTGGTGACTCCGTGTCGTGCTAGCTCTACCTTTACTGCCGCTTGTCTGTTTACCTTTGGTTGCACTATGTTTGTGGCCTTATGTGTTGTGTTGTCCTGACCTATCTCTTGTGTGATGACAGACCACTGCACAACAGCATTATTGTATCACAGATATCGCACATAATGCTGGACATGCACTATCAAACAGGGGCTTGGACATGGGGATTTCTACGACCATTTCATATGACATCTTCTCCATTCCACTGTGATCGTGGTTGGTTGGCCTTTGCAAATTGCAATGTGTGCCTTCGAAGTCAGATCCCTGAATCATGGCGGACCCCAGAAGCTCCTGGGCTTTTGATTGGCGGAGGTTGTCACCGGAAGTAGATTGCCCAAGGCTCTGTCTTCCGAGGCCAATGGCAGGAGGTTAAGGCGGGGACTTGCCCAAGCGCCACAAGGAGTGCTAGTGGGGAAATCGAACAGTGGCATGGTTTTGCCTTAGTTACCAAGCCACGAGTGTTCTAACCCTACGGCCTAATACTCATTCCACTCCACTTGGAGAGCCTCCCAAATACCGACCACTTGTCTGCAAACACACGGTTAGGTGTGCACCTTTGTGTCTGTTTGGGGAATGGACAATCAGCCTTTACATGTTAATGATTTACTGTTTGTTTCGATGGACATTTCATTGTTGAGTCTCCTAGCTACACGCAACAATGATGCACATGGCGTTGGAGTTGTGATTGACAACGCCTGTGGTAACATTGGGCTTTAATGGACATGGACCATATCCCATGTGACATCCTCGTCTCTGCAACACGGTCCTCCAATTCCAAATGTCCACAAAACATGCAACTGTGTTCTGCTGTTGTGATCATGTTATGGTTGCCTGTGTGACATTTCATTACATACATACTTGATGTTTGAACTATCTGCAATTGGGTTTTTTCGGCTGATGTTGGCAAGCAGCATCCCCTATATACATTGTATCATCCTCGTTCTGACACAGGGCACTAGAGAAAGAACACACAAAGCACATCCTACTACAGTGCATCCCGGCATCACACATCACCCACCTTGTTGTGAGGACACAAACAACACCATTGAACTTATACATGCGGCAAATAAATGGGGACATAGGATGTTTGACCTCTGAGGAAGTGGGAACACCATGCCTAGGATATGAGAACATTATTGGTGCGTGGACTGCTACTTTGGCAATGACAGGCCCGTGACAACCAACACTTTGATGCCAGGCTCTGGTCGTTGTGGTTGTTGGGCATGTTCATCGCAGGAGGACACATATGACCTTTCCAGTACTGCTGGCATATTGTAGAGGTCACACCTGACCATTCATGCCCATGGGTTTCAACGAGACAGTCTTAATGGGACTTGTTGGGTTTTGTGCAGACACCCTTTGTACTGTCGGACACTGTGTACGGATCGTACCCACATGTACAGCAGGGACTGACATTGTCGCTTGTATGTTGTACATCATTCCATGACAGTATTAGTTGTGTTGTTTTGCCCATCGGTGTTGTGACATGGAACGCAGAAGGATATGCCTTACTCTGTTGGTTTCAACATGAGCATAAACAGCATGTGTGTGGCCACACGGGGGAAACACAATGGACGATGGTCCTCTTGTCAATTTCTACGCTGTCACAGCCCCTCCTAGTTGGCAGTGTGGCCAAAGGTGTCAGTGTGTGGACATTTTAATTTTGTTGAAAGAAAGAAAAAACATTTTAGACCAAGTGCATTCTGGTCCTGGTAGTCCCTCTTCACAAGAAAAATCGATGTTCTGTGAGCCATTGGGCAGGGTGAAACAAAAAGTTTTTTATTCCTCTTGTTACGCAAAAAGGTCTTCAGGAAACAAAGTAGGAATTACCGTACTTCTAGGTTTAGTTGCACAAGCAATATTTACAACTAAGTGTCCAGCACCTCTGCTTTAAAACTATATGTGCTTTCACAGTTATCGGTATCCAAGCAAGTTTCTCAAACAGCAAGAAAAACAAGACAAAACGTACTTCCTTTAGGTGTTAACAGAAAGCAAAAGGTGAGTCTTAAATAAACAATGTGCTGCCTGTGTGACGGTGGAGATGTTACTTGTGGCCTAGTGGTTGGCTTAGCGTAAGGTTACTTCACGGCTGGAAGGTTTTTTGTTGGGGGGTTCAAATCCTCTACTGAGAGGTGAACAAGCACCCTTTGGCCGCCGGAGAAGTGACTGGGGTTTCTCAGTTCACACAGGTGCTCCTTGTTGGGTCTTGGGGCAAGCCACTTAAACCTCCTATAGCCCAGTGATCTCTGTTAAAATAGTTATCTCCAAGTTATAATGCCCTTTCAATGTAATTTCAGTTTGTTCAATGTAAACCGCACTGATGCAGAGAATAGCGCTCGCACCCCCCCCCTCTTCCCCCACCCCCCTACCTCCCCCTCCCCTTTCTTGCCTTTCACACGGCTATAATAAGAAAATGTAACATAAATAAATAATATAAATATTCTACAGTAAGAAGCTTCCAGGCTCTCAGTAATACACAGCAAACACGTCTATTGGTTCAAGCATCAAACGGTTTCTGGTCGGCAAACTGGCACATTTGCATGGGTCCCCTAGCTCACTCGTGGGGTTGTATTATAATCCTGAGCTTTCGTTCGGATTTAACACAGGTGTGCCATGTTCAGTATTTTCTTTCCCCCACTTGCCAGCCATTGCTGGCCTGGGTTTAGCAAGTACCTATTAGGTGCTTTTCCCCTATGACCTCTATGTACAGGGTTACAAAACTTACTCAAGTTTGTTTATCTCTCTTTACTCCTTGCTCCTCTCCTTCCCCTTTACTCCGCTCCTCTTCCACCCTTTAACCTCCTCTCCTTATCCCCCTCCCCTCTTACCGCAATGGCTTTTTTTTAGGTTTATCAGCCTTTCTCAGGATCTGGCCATCCATTTAATAAATTAAGTTTTCGACCTGTACCTGGATCTCTCTGTAGCATTTGCTGCTGAGTGTTATCTTCCACCAGGAGCCTCTACCTTTGTCCACCATCGTCCTTGAAGACTGGGATTTACTGGAGCCCTTTCTGAGCTGGGGTTGTTCTCCCTGGACGCTTCTTTTAGCTCTGCTTTTCATGTATCCAAGGGCTTCCTGCCTCATTGCAGTGTATTGCAAGGTGCCTCTCCTCAGGTCCTTTCTTTCAAAGATCTTTTCTCTTTCCCTATCAAAGGATCCTCCCTTGACGTTCTCTTCTCAGATCCTATATCGAGGTTCCCCTTAGATCCTCCTATCCGAGAGGTCCTCCTTAGATCCTCTCCTGTCTGCTTCCTCTGTGAGAACTGCTTAAAAAGGCGTTCTCCAACTGAGTTTCCTGGCTTTCTACACAGGTGCCTTTCGATGACTTTGGGGTACTGCACATGGCTGCTACAACTGGCTTCGGGTGTTTGTTCACGTACTTAACCTTTGTTTCTGCAGCCTCGTGCATTGCTCCCCTCTAAGCTTTTGCAATTTAGTGTATCGGTTAATTTGCACCACTGTTCTGTAACTCAGTTGCTGCATAAGAAAGAGAGTGTTGTTTCGTGACATCCATCGCTTCAATGGCTTCAGCTCCATCACACCGCCTACCCTCCACTTGGGAAATTACACTGTATTTGCCAACCACACAACTCTTAATGCAAACCAACCTCTTGGATTCGATGTTTGCACTCACTAAGGGTGTTACAGTGTATGTGTGGCCTATAACTCTATCATGTTTCAATGTACAGGGTTTTTGTTTTTTTTTTGTCTTTTGGTGTTTTTTTTCTTTGCATGTTTGCATGTGACTATGTTGGTGCAACCACAGCATGTGTCATATTATGGCTTCTGTGGTGGGTTACTGTAACATGTTGACCCTTTCTTTCCACTCTCGAGATACAGGCTATTGTGTTTCGTTTAATGTACAGATGTGACGCTTCTGCATTGATTTACAGACCTAGCATTGCATGTCTGTACAGTCCTATTTACCTCCCTGACTGGTAACCGACAACTAACATTGCCCCGTTATATTTGGAGTGTGGCCAAGGTGTGGGTGTCCATTTTCTTCCTTAATTTGTGCATGCCACTGTACCGTGATATAGTGTGTACAGACCACTGTATCCACACCAACCATGTGCAGGCTTGGGGACCCTTCTGCATTAGTGGTATCTTCTCTCTGATGGTTTCACTGCGGACTTGTTTCATGTGGATTCTCTGGTGTTCATGTGCCTCTTGCTACCATGTTAGCCATATCCTCATTGTGCATTTGACGATTGTTTAGGGTTACATTGTTCGTGCTTTGATTCCTATATTCAGGCAGCTATGTGACAGCTGTAAACATATATTTCGATAGCGCTGGTTTACACTTTCTTACTTGTAAACAACATATGCTGTTTCATTTGTGTGCCTCCGTGTTGGGCAGACAGAAATCTATTTTTACCTGAACAGATCATGATTGATGTTGATGTTGGGCCCTATCATGCACTCGCTCTACTGTCTACATTGCACAAATATGTATACTAACGCAGTTTGGGGGCGTTGCCCTTATGCCAGCATGTGGGGGTTGGGGGCTTAAGCATACTGTACCCCATGCAACCTACTGCACATTATCTCTCCTGGCAAATCATCTGTTAGCGCGGGGCCAGTGACTTTTATGTGGGATGCTGGCCACTACAAAATGTGTTTTTGATTTTTCCTGTTATCCAATCACCTTGATATTATGATAGGCCAGGCTATCTACACTAATCTTGCATGATTAACCAAAGTTAAATATATGTGTTGGACGTGCATTTGTTCTCTGCTGACTGCTTGACCACCAACTTGGACACACGGTCTTTAGTGATTCTCATGGTAATGTACATGGCACACACTCGTGCTCATATCCTTTGTACCGGTGCCCAGCTGGTCTATCTGCCAGCCGTCTGCCGCAGCTCAATTGGGTGGTTGACGGGTGCTTCCCAATACATACATTCCCTTTGAGGTTAATATCTTTGCATTGTGTTTGCCGTTGGTTGTTTGGGATAGTGGTTTTGTTGTACATGGGGACATCTTTCCTTTAGTGCTTCATGTTGTAAACATGTGTTGCAGGTTGCATCCTGCACATGGGGAGTTATACTTAGATGTTTTGTGTTGCGCTAACCTGACCCACGATTGCCGCTACCTGCAAGAGTTCATCACATATCCACACACTCTTCCATTCTCTTCACTGTACACCAAAGTGGTGCCCTCTGTGCTGCCTAACCACACATATTAGCTGTTACATATGTCTCTTTCTTTGTAGTGTTCAACACAAGGCAGTCCACTTGGGGGCCTATTTGCATTGCTGTGGTTTCCACGCCTGGTTCTGTGGCAACACACACCTGTTCTGCAGTGTTTCAATTCCAACATGCTTATGTGCTGTTCCGCTTATTTTGCCCTGACTCCACAGAGGCATACCTCTGCTGCTCTGTGGGTTTAGGCTCTGTCCTCTTTTTGCATGCTGTTATCCACTGCATAACATTTCATTGTGTAATGTGCATGTAGTTATATGTGTCTTCTTGGCTCCCAATTACAGACTGTGAGTATGAGCTGAACACACCAGATCTGCATGTGGATGTTCTCTAGCGATGGGTTAATGTTGGAGGTTGCCTATCATGGCAGCCAGCAGGCTTCTTGTGTGATGCCCTGCAGTATTATTGTATGCAGCCTTGCTACTTATGACCATCACATTGGTGGTGTAGACCTACCGGTTCGTTGTATGCATTGACATTTGTGCATGATGGTCATAGGTTTCCTCTCTGTTCTCTCGTTTCATTTGTTTTACATGCCTGTCATGCACAGCTACATTTCATTCATGTAATAGTCATATCTGCGGCAGACTACTGTGCTGTTAGCACATTATCAAAGCTTATCATAGGTTGCCATAACCATTTCCTTCTGTCCGTCTATGTGTCGTCTAGCCAGATGTGTGCCGTCCTGCCCTGATGTGCAAGCTGCTTCCCCATGTCCTGCACTGGTACACATTTCTACATTGCAGCTATTCCGGATTGCCTCTTCTGTGTTGTGCTCCTCGCTTCGATGGCACTGCTACTCCATAATCTCGATCCCTTCTGTACAGTGCACCTATCACTGCCACCTGTATCTCCTCTGCCCGGACACAGCTTCCCATCCTCTGCCACACACTGTCAATTGTTGCACAGGTATTTACCATTACCATCAACACTCGTGTCATGCCTACAGCTTTGCCCTTCAGATATGTTGGTCCATTTTTCCAGATGCCACAGATGGGCTGGACGCCAGATTTGTCTGATCCATCAGATCAGATCTTACTTTCCTTCCATCACTTGTGGGCATTTGTCTTATTTCCTTGGTGCTCTGCTGCAAGTGTTAGGGTTACCATTTCGGCTGTGTTGGCCATATGCCGTTCTTTACTTTTCAAACTTGGGGGACCCTTACTGCCATTGGCCAACTATTTGTTGATGTAACCAAATATATATCATTGGGGCATCTTTAGCCACAACTCCTTAGATTCAGCCAGATTATGGTGGCACCTAAGATGGTGCCTTGGGGGCGTTGAAAACCTTTCGGACACGGCCTATCTGGGGGCACCTTATGGGGAAACCCACCTTTGATAGACGTGGTGGTTTCAGGATGTTGCATTTGGTCTCTTCTGGTGTGCCCTAAAAGGTGCATCTAGGCTTATGGCACTGGGATGTGCAGGGTTGTGTGGTGTGTTATTTTTTTTTTTGGGTTTAGTATTTTTTAGTAGCCTCTTAGGACAGCACAGCGAGGATTGTTGGACTGTTTTCAAGGCAGGAGGAAGTGAAAAACGGCAAATGGCCTTGAACCACCCTTAGGTTTAGTACACCCACTGGGGGCAATTGAACTCATTGACCACCCTGTCTCGGCAGTCCCATTGTATTTACCAGCATGCTACAAATCTGTTGCTGGGGACTGCTGATCAGTACCGCGGAACAGTTTAAACGGTTCAAAATGCGCGGTAACGTGCATGGCTCCCTCTATAGTAACGTGTGCCCTGGTAACTGTGCAAGGCTACCTCTATCGCGCGATAACGGGCAACACAACGAGCACTTTATCGCGTTGGTGGATTGAAGCCCGCGATTGCTACCTTCTAAGACCAGAAATGCCCACTACCTTAGTATGCGCATTCCTCACAGTAACGCTGTAATCTAGCGCCTCTCCTCCCTTCGGTCTAGCATTAAGATCGGGTTAGTAAACATACCCCATAGCTCCTCTAGATTTCTGTGTGCTGTGGGGACTCTATGGAAAGAGCTATAGGGAAAGTGTTATATCCGTTAGTGGTATAGTCAGGAATAGGACGTGAGGACTGAAGGAAAGTGGCCGAGTGTGTGTAATGACTGATGATTATATATATGTGAGGAGTGTATGCATCTGTGAATCAGAAATTAAAACGTGGATGTCTGTTTTCCACGGAGAAGAGGGTGCTGAGCTGTTGTAATAGGATGATCAGACGGGTGAGGGTTCTAGGGAATTTGGTTATGAGTGTGTGCTTGAGTGAGGCCATGGGGTGTGTAAAACACATTGACAGGGACGGGTTGTCAGGCTCAGTGTATGCATGTATAGTGTGTATGTTAGAGGGCTCTATGAGGTTGGGGGGCGGTATACATGCCTTGTGTGTGCATGTGCGTGGTCAAGACGTTGTATGTGTGTGTGCCGCATCCTGTCGAGGGATTCGTGTTGTGTGTATGGGTGTTTGGTATTTGTGCATTTGGCGGGGGGGGTGCGGGCTCTTGTGCCTTATATGCGATGGTGATCATACATCTTGTATCTATCAGGGCGTCTCTCTGTTCATGCATTGTTCTTGGTGTGCATTGGTGTGTGTGTGGGTGTTGTGGCTGCCACATCTGCCAATAGCTGTGCTACCGGGCTGTCTGTGGGGTGTGGTGTGTATACACGTGCCATATCTGTGGTCACGGTGTTTGTGTAGTGTGGACAATTGCGTGGGAGCTCCTCCAGTATTTCAGCGGTAAATAATAGCTGACTGTTCCTACTGAATCTCATCCACCATTACGAACAGTGGGTTGCATCGGAGCCAGTCTACGCAACTAGAAAGGTAGGGTCATAGTATTCAGTTTGTATATAGCTATGCTTTACCATTCAGTTCTTGATAACAAATTGTACATTCCTAATACATAACAAACCCACGCAGTACTATCTGTGAAACTTATTGACGTCACACCTAACGTTTGCTCAGAGGTTAGGCTACGGAATGATACATCTTGTATCAAAGGTAAAAGTCATGAGCATCTGCTGAGAAATACATAAGTACTTGTTAAAAGCCCTGGTTTACCTTCCTGGAATATCCACCTAGGATGCTATGAGGCCAATATCTACTCATAATTTTCTCCCATGTTAATCACATACTCAGGTAGCTCTTTGAAATTTTACTTTGAAATGATTTGAGGTTCTCTGAAAGCTGCTAGAAGTGGCCCAATATTGCTACATGGCACTAATGTGTAGATGAATGTTCCAAATGTTAAATGTGAATTTTCATGAAACATCAGATGTGATGCCTAAAATGCATTTTATCTTAGGAAGGTCAGCCAAGATGGCCCTGGAATGGGAGATGCCCTAATAAAGAATGGGTAGGGGGAAAGAATCTATAAAACAAAAATAGAAAAAAATAATTTGCCTCTAACATGCTAGACTTTCAGTTCCAAATTCCTTCTGACTCTTATAACTTTCATTAGGTTTTGTGGTGCTTTCTCTCCCAGCAGAGGAAATGTCTGGGGTCATCAGTCGTAAAACAAAAGGAAAAAGGGCACTTGGTCTGGAAGGTTACTCCGTAGCCAGCCTTCTATACGTTTGAGAAACTCGAACTTAAATGTGCAAACTTAGATTTAGAGGTTTCTCTAGACTTCTAACAATGAGTAGAGAACTTTTTTCTCCAAGTGTTTCCCCTTACATCTGCTTGGCCATTCTGCCATTTTACCATCCATTGCAGCATTCGAGTTTTAGACATCTCAGTACTGGAACTATAAAAAAAAAAAAAATGATTTAGGATTTTGATTCTACTATGTGGGTTGTGGTTTTTTTGGAATTTCTATTTTGCATGACTTCCTTTTCCTCCAACCCTCTTTTCAGTCAGCATTTTAGAAGGGACGTTGCTTAGGAAGACTCTGAGACCTCCAATCAAGAGGTCAGAACATCCACAAAAAGATTGGGGCACGTTTAGTAGTGCTTTTGGGCAGCAGTTGCAGAGAGGATGGAGACACATATAAGAACCTTCTTGAAAACTCCACTCTGGCTCAACCCTAAAAAGTTGAAAGCTCCCAGTATCCAGCTTTCTGGCAACAGGCCTCCATTGCAAGATAGCAAGGCACTGTACTACCCGAAATGGGTGCAGGCCATTTCACAAATGTAGAACACATCTCCCAAACCTGCATTACAGGGCGCCGGCCCCAAAGGGAGGGTGTGGGGGCCAATGTGCAGCAGGACTCGGTGGTGGCGGCCTCATTTGACAAGAAGATCCATTTGCCTATAATGTTAAAATACACTAACTTTTAGTAAACATGCCTCTTAATGAGTGTCTGGAATTAAGAAGTGAAAGATTCTATAAAAGATTTCTAACATTACTATAATCCAGTGTCAACAACCAGGCACATTAGGAAACTTACTACAAAACACCTGTACCATTTAGAACCCATAGCAAAACCCCCCGTTAATTCCTAACTATGCACTACCAGGATCTTCACAACTAGCAACTGTACCCTACCTATCAAAAGGGCAACCACTGCAAATATTGTTTAAACCAATACATGTTCAGAGGGAACAAACACCCCACACCCATCGACATACTGGGGAAAGAGCAATATAGTAGGCACTGGTCAAATAGGAATTATATAATACTCAGAACACCTCAGCCATCAGTTACACAAAGCAGCACATAGGAACCATCACCACCCAAGGAATCGACAGGTTAGAAGCCGGAAGACAAGAATTAAATTGGGAGACCACACAAGCCAAACTTGGAATGCTACAACAACACTGTAGAAATAAAGCTATAAATTAATTTCATTTTGTACGTAAACAAAGCGCAGACGTTTAATGATTGACATTTCCCAGAGCTGACATACTCAAGTTAATAAATACAAATACAACCCAGATTGATCTTTTTTCGACCTTTTGTGCATTTTTTGTCAGCCTGCAAATTGCGTCCAGTCACTTTCTTCTGGTTTATCTGCGTCTTCTCGCTAAATCTAACATCGCCTGCTGCTCACATTTGATCCTTTCTTCTCTATCTTATAGTTTTTCTTCTCCATTTCTTTGTCTACATAATGCTTTTGACAGTACTAAAGCTTTCTCCTTTTGCATCTTTCCTCATTCCTATTTTCATCCAATCAAATTTACCCCCTCAATACTCCACTCCCCATGTACTCTACCCAACTACCGGCCAATTGCGATAGATTTTTATATCCCTCCCACACATACAAATATTTGTACCTTATTCCATTTCACTATTCCCAGCCCCATCCCATTCTAATCCTCCACCAACATCAGCTCCCTTCTAGTTCCAGCCTCAACCCAGCATCCATTCCATTTTAGTCCCTGCATAAGCCCAATTTCCAGGTCCTAGCCAACCAGCACGCCCATTTACAGTCCTAGCAAGACCCCCACAACCACATACCAGTCCATAGACCACCATCAGAACCCATTTAAGTTTATAGCCCCCCCTATAACCCCATTACCAGTCCTAACCCCCCATCAGGCCCCACCTTCCAGTCCTAACCCCAGCAACCCATTTTCAGTCCAGTCCTAGCCCCCCACTAGCCCATTACCAGACAGCCCCCATCAGCCAACAGCCCCATTTACCAGTCTTAACCCACCCAAAGCCCCATTACCAATCTTGAACCCCCCCCAAAGCAACAATTACCCAGTTCCGAAACCCTCCAACAGCCCATTACCAGTCTAAAACCCATCAGCCCACATCCAGTTCCTTAATCCCCCAGCCCATTTCCTAGGTCCGAGGGCCCAACCATAGCCAATTTAGCAAGACAGCCCCCATCAGCCCACAGCCCCATTACCAGTCTTAAAACCCCCCCCCAAAGCCCCATTGCCAAGTTCTATTAGCCAACCCAACAGCCCACAGTCTATGACCAGTCCTAACCCCATCAACCCACCTATAGCATAAAACCACCCCAGCCCATTTCAAGTCCCAGGCCCCAGCCTCCCACCCCAACTGAGCCCATTACCGTTTCGACCCAACCCCCCACCCCGTCGGCCTAAAGTAAAATTTAATTTTAAAAAAAAATCCTGATGGGTGCCGCACGGGGCCACATCTGCTGCACGCGGCAGCACCCGACTGACCCGCGGGGGCCCCCTCTACAAGCTGAATCCGTCGATTCGTTCATTCCATCCCTCCCTCCTCCGTGCATGCTGTGAGAGGCGCGAAGGCAGAGTGTCTCCCCTCGCGTTCTCTGGTTAAGCCCGCAGGGGCCAATGGGAAATGTCAATCCAGCCCCCTGCGCGGCTTTAACAGAGACACGAGGAGACACTCTCATTTCGCGTCTCTCACAGCCTGCACGGAGGGAGGGAGGGAGGGAGGAACGAACGAACCGACGGATTCAGCTTGTAGAGGGGCCACCCGCGGGTCAGTCGGTGCTGCCAAGCGGCAGCAGAGCGGGAACCGAGGCTGCGAGCAAGCAGGTTTTTTTTGTTTTTAATTTTAATTTTAAAAAAAATTAACCTTGTTTCTTTTTTTGTGGGCCCCTGCAAGCTGGGGGCCCTACGCAATGGTGGTACAGGGCGTATAGGTAATATACCGGCCCTGCTCCAACCTCTACGCAAACATCAAATCGTAACAAACAGACTTCAGAAACAGTAGCTCAAGCGCTCAATAATCCTCCACTTAGACTACTGTAAGCAATCTTGAAAGGTCCTACCAAAAAAACCCTACAAACATCTTACAATTGGCACAAAATGTATAAGACAGGATCATTTGAACTAATTGAAACTGAGCGGACCACATTACACCCCATGACTGAACTTCAGAGCTTTACTGCCTGATACCCAATATCTGGGGACTTATTTAAGACGCAGTATACACATAATAGCTCGGTAAAAACCTACAAAAATCATTCACAGGAGAGAGTAGCCCCATCATTCCTCGATAACCCTCCTAAAACACCCAGCCCCCCAACAGATAGCCGAACCAGTGCTACTAACCTGAATTACACATGAGTTTCCAGCAGTAAACGTAGATGTTAAAGAGGAACTAACGATGCAATCACGGGCATAACAACGTACATTGCAACCCATCCTTTGGCAACAAACTACTCTTAATGAGCTCACGGACTAAGCATAACAATATACTAGACTACATTCAGAAAAAAGCTTAAATTAAAAACATCTATTCCAACAATGACATTACGGTATCATCACCTAGAACAAATTTCATCACCACCTTCTCCTTCACACAAGTTGGCCTACACTCTGAAGCCTTAGGAGGCAAAAATGAATCAGATGTCAATGGTTAATAAGAGTGCCAATATCTGCCAATGTATAATACAACTGTAATATATGTTCTTGATTAAACCTGTAATTTTATCCGGGTTGCTCAAACCTGGTGTGATAAAAGTGTAAATTATTGTGATCAATCAAATGTATACTTTATAATATGTTCAATCAAATGTATATTTATTAGGCTCATTTGTTGATCAAACCTGGATGATCATAAATGTAATGTATTATTTGTAATTTCTACTCTTGTGATTGGGGGGTACCCTCCATCAAATCATTACTGTATCTTTTATATTTCTGATTCTCATACTTGACTACCTGGTATGTTAAACCATTGCCGTCCGCTGATGATCGCTGGAAGTTGGCTAGGTCTTAAAAACTCGGTATACCAAGAAAGAATATAATAAATTAAAGAGAATTAAAGTAATTTCACTGTTGGGCTACGTCACCTTGTATGGGGACAAGAGGTATAGACCCTTCCATGATTTATAATCTTTTCTATGGAGCTTAGTCGGTCTCGGGGCGCGGTGGGGGGTTGATGTTTCTCATTGATTACCACGATTGGCCAGCTGGGGTTATGGTTGTTTTCCAGTGGTTTAGGGTCATTTTCAGTGTTTCTGAGTGGCACTTTTAGTTCTGTGGCCACATGTATCACACTTATCCACTTAGTTTTTGGTTTCCCTGCCTTGGGCTGATACATTGCGACGCTGAATCTGCGTCGCTCTCCACTGTAACTGTGCATTTAACGGCAGGTTTTCATTGTGTTGGAAATTCAGCTCTTCAGATCAGCGCATTATTTGTTTTGTGTGAAAGGGAGCCTCTCCCGATTTCCCAATGACCCCTTCTCTCCGACCTCTCTCCAACTTCTTGCCAGTGTTTTACGTGCGCCACGGGGCATTCAGGATCGTAAGGCGCTGAATAAGCCATGGTGTTATTTATTATTTTTTTTTTAACACTTTCTTATAATGCCGTTCTGTTCCTGATATCAAGTTGGTTTACATTGAACAAACTGAAAATTACATTGAACACGGGCATTGATAACTAGGAGATAACCTATTTTACAGGGCAAAAAAAAAAAAACCATGGGCTATTGGCGCGGTGTAAGTGGCTTGACCACAAGACCACAAGGAGCAACCTTATGGGACTTAGCGACACAAGTCATTCAGGTCCCATCGGTGTGCGTCCTCTACGTGGGATTTGTAACCCCCGACCTTCCGGCCTGATAGTACCTTGGCCACAGCCACTAGGCCACTAATCCACTCCATGCGATGGATGCGCTCTTACGATCCTTAACGTTACAGAACGCGCTTGTGATGTAACCGATTACCGCAGTTTAGTAAACCATACCCCTTATGTGTCTTTCATCTGCTTCCTAAAGCCATGGTCCAATCCACTTTTTCCTATCACAGATGCTATGAAAGGAAAAAGTCCTCTTACTGCAAGCATTCACAGGGAGTTTTTCCTCTGACCATGACATCCTCAAACTAATGTTTTTTCTGCACAGATGGTGGGGACACAATGAACTATAGTTAAACCACCTGAAATCTTGCAGTAACGGGACTACCCAAATGGTTTTTGTGCATTTAAATGTCACAGATAATGAGTATAATTTAATAAGGTTTTGCTTTATACACAGATGATAGTTAACTGTGTAGGGAACAAGGCAACAGGTTGTTGTACAGTCCACTGTGTGTAGGCATTCCTAGGGGCAATAGCAAATGATACTTTATAAAATATAAGGACAAGAATCCTAGTACATGTTATATCTGTTCTAAAGATTGGATTTATCTCGCATGTTTCCACCGTAGCATGGGATTCGACAAAGAAAGAAGGTGAAAATGGTATTTCTTTTTCTAAGGCTTCTGCAGTAGAGACTATTAGTTCTTGTTCTTACTTGACGAATCCATGATTAGGTGTGCTCTCTCTGCGGTACACCACACATTTTATTTATCACTCACTTTCATTTTTAATATGCCGTGATGTCCAATAGGGTTCTATACAGCTTAGAGCTGACAGGCATTTACTTCCAATTATAACTTTCGACCATCATAAAGTCCCTCAGACAACTAATTCAAAAACAACATATGTGATGCTACTGTATATTGAAACATAAAAACAAATCTATACAGGCCAGACCATGGACTTGTAAACACATCACAATCAAATAACAGAATAATTATAAATATGATGCCTGCACGTCCTTTAGGTAATAAGCTTTAATCTGAAACCGTAGCCATCAGAATAGCACCACTTTCACAGCACTTCCATCGCGTCGTGAGGATTTGGATACAGCCCACACCACGTCGCTGTTTTGATGTCCATTGTAGCCTTGCTCGTCAGTTTTCCTAAGAGGGAGGAACGGCAGTGGGGTAGGCGGTTGGCAGCCGGCGCAATCTTCAGGCAGCAGGATATCGAGATACATGCAATTAGGGCGGTAATTCTCCTTGCACGGACCTTGAGGGAATTGTTCCCTATGTCGTGTTATAATGAGAGTGATTACACACAACCCCACATCTTCAACGCTGGCTGCCTTTAGATCTTGACCCCCTTAGTCTCCGGACTACCACCATTGTGCTTGTTTCCGACCCATTTTACACTGAGTTTACCCCAGTTCCTCTTGAATACTATGGTTGTAAGATGTATTGAGAAGCGACCTTGTCTTTTGTGTGTATCATGTGTGGCACGGTGTACACCTTGTAGCGCTATAGACATGTTAAGTAAGCGGTAGTATCTTTGACCAACATGTGTTTGCCAACCTTTCTTTCTTTAAACAAACTAATGTCCTTAGCTCAGGCCTCAAGCCATTTGAAGGCCATGTTTCCCAGTATTCTTGAGTTTCCCCAAATTTGAAAAAAATTTGATTAGCTGTTTCAACACAACTTGTGAATTTTACTTACTGAACAGAAATGTGTCGTTAGCAAATGGTCACACTTATGATCTCACAATTTGTTGAAGTCTATTTCTTAGTATGGAATGCAGATACGATCTGAAGTCCTTCAATTGTACATGCATTCGTGATAATAATAATCGTAGGCATAGACTAGGACCAAAAACAATCTTTAGTTTCGTGATGGTTTTCACATAAAGTTTTTAGTGTTAGTTTTTCTTTGTCATGTTTTTATTCACATATTTGTGAATAATTGCACTATTACAGTGCCATGGGATATGGCTTTATTTGCAAATGCACACAGCGATTATCCAACACACTTTTATTATGAAGGCACATCAAATGAGGCCCCAAGAATGCACATACTAAAATAATAGAAACCGTACAGTCGATTTAAGTCCTAGATAGAACAGGCAACTAGATGTAGGGATGCTAATCAGAAAGGCAGAAAGAACCATGTCCCAATAGCCCAGTAAGTCCAGTCATAAGCTGTTATTTGGGACAAACTGTATGACTTTCATAGTGGTCGCAAAAAAAGGTCTTAGATAAAACTAAACTCTGTAAACTGTCCTAAAAAAAGCATCACCAGTGACGAGATCTGTAAGCAGGGCCAGTGTCTAATAACGGTTTCTCGTGCCGCCCTGCAGAATCTAAGTAAATCGGAGTCCCATGCCGCAGTATTATTAATGTTGGTTTACAGACACCACACCTCCCTTTTTCCCAATCCTTTGTGAACTTCTTTTTACATTGATGCTACTATGTTCTAATTCATATCTAATGTGGGTAAGACAATTGCTAGTGACATTATGGCAAAGGCCTACTAGTCCCGCTAATAAGATACTTAGCACTATCATACCAACCTGGCTGTGAGAGCGCAAAAAGAATCTGATTCTGATCACTTTACATAACCTATAGTCATAAACATTCTACACGTAAATTCAGGCATATTGTGAAATACGGAAGTCATCGAACGATATACGAAAGCCTAAAGCCAAATCTATCATACAATAATTCACCCATAAACACAAAGCAGTGGGCCCGACGAACATCGACATACCTATTGGACAAGCTGAAACAAAAGCACAATTTACTACAGTGCAGTATAAAATCCCTATGTTTCATATATCACCTGTTAACAGAATCACCGTGGCTTCACAGTCACACAAGCCAGATATACATAAGACCTCCTCGACCAAATATAGACATAAGTGCACTACAAACTAAAGTAAAAAATTAAACAATATGTACTCAAAAATTAAACTGCAACCCCAAGAAGCCAGACAACCCGTCATGCACAGCTGCAGCATTCAGGATAAATAAGAGATGCAGTTCCAGACGTAACTGTGTAATAATATAAAGGAAGTGCATAAGAAACCAAGCACTAAATTGAAAAAGAAAATTATTTTTTTCTACCCTTTGTTCGATTTTAGAAATCAGTTTTATGTCGCATGATCCCTGCTGGGTCCCGATCTGATGGTTTTCTGCTTTCCTCTGTCTACTCGTAGCTCTCTTTCTATGGTCTATAGTGTACAGCTGCCATTTCCTTGTATGTGCCTTTTTCTTTTATTAAATTCATTCCATCGTGGATATTGATTTTTTATTTTCGCTTTCAACACTTTTCTCCATTGATTTCTATCGCTCTCCTACTACACCCAGATTTTACCTACTCATTCTTTTGTTAGGCCATCTACTCTAACAGCTGTTCAACCTTCACACCCCAGGTACCTCTCCATCTCCGCCAGCTCTCCTTTCCTTTCGTCAATTATTGTCCCCATAGTCTTTTGTTCACTCTCTCTCATCTCTCTCCCCAGCTATGTCTATTCATCTCTCCACTTCTCCCAACTACGTAGCTCTCTCTTTTTCCTGTCTATCACAGTAGGCTGAGGCAAAGCAAAAATGTCCAGGCCTGCCTGGGACTTAGACCCATAGACTTTCAGCAAGTGTAACCTCCCTGCCTAGGCTCCACTGAGTCAGGTGACACTCACACTAGTCGGTCTGTTTATTCTTCCCCCCCTCCAAAAACCACACACAATATCTGCCACTCTCCTTCTTCAATACACCAGTTTCTGCAGATTTTCCCCATCTCCTACATACCAGCAAATACCATGTTACATCAGGTCCTTCTCGAGTTCCTAGATTTCCCCCCCTAGCAATAAACCCATTTCCCTGTACAGCATCAGCATCCAGCACACTTCCACGTCCCAGGCACCTCCTATCAGTATCCGCCTATGTTTAGTCCCCAGTAACATCTCCTAGTGTCAGAGCCCTTTCTCAGTGTACCCCATCAAGTACATTCCAATGTTAACTCCCCTTGCATTGCCAGGACTGCCACTGGTGTACATTCCCTTCCACTGGCCCCCTCCTTCCCCACTGTTCGAGGCCCCTGCACTATCCCCCCCCCCCTCCAAATACCATTCCACAGGTATGCAGATTATTTAATTGACATTATTACATTCTCCCTATTTTATACCCGTCGCTTATTCTTGCATCACGTGCGGGTCTTACATTTGAACTAACTGAAATTAACATTGAACAGGGCATTGTTTTTTTATATACTTGGAGAAAACTATTTTACAGGTGACATGGGCTATGGCTAGGGTTTAAGTGGCTTGACCAAGGCACCACACTACAGGAGCCACCTGTGGGATCTAGAAACCGCAAGTCGCTTCCGGCCCACTTATGTTTGTTTGTCTTTTTTGTTTCCTCTAGGGGGATTTGAACCACCGCGACCTTAACTGGTTCGAAGTACCTTTGCCCCCAACCACTAGGCCACGAGGCCACTCCTCCAATCCTCCACTCCACTACACTCCAGCTTACTTCCAGTCACAATGCCCCCCTCCCCCCATGTTTACGCTCCCTTCCAACCACACCCTCCTCTCTGTCTAATGACGCAGTTCTTCTAGTGCCATCCCCAGGTTGTGTCGCTCATTCTAGTCACAGTGCCCCCTTCCTTTTTGAGCTCTACCTCCCATTACCACTAGCCATACTTACAGTGCCATCCTCCCTGGTGTCAGTTTCCCATCCTAGCCCCCTCCGTCACGCTTTTCAAATCACTCTGCTACTTATCCCCCGGTGTCAGCTCCATTCCAGCCCCTCCTTTTCCCATCCTTTTCAACTCCTCTTCCAGACACCCTATGTCAGGACCAACTTCTAGTCCATCTTCACCCTCTTTTCAGCTCACGTCAACCCTTGCCACCCCCATGGTCAGAACGTACCTTCCGGCCCCCTCCTTCTCCCCTTTTCAGTTCTCACTTCCAGCCTTCCAGCCCCAACCCTCAGAATTCCAAGCTACATTCCCAGCCCCTTCCTTCCCTCTCTGTATTCTGTCTGCCGCGGAGGCAAAAAAAAACCCCCTCACTGATTAGCAACTCGAGAGAGCCACGCGGAACACTTCTCTGATCCTTGGTTCTTTCTATATTAGAACGAATGCCCGGTTGGGTAGCTGCGACATTTTCTAGAAGGTGGTTATAAGCGTTTCTAAACAGTTGAAAAGCTTATTTACTACACTTTAGAAAGGCCACAGTCCAGGCAATTTATAAGATAGCGTAGAGCTATGAGAGAGCAGCGAAGTGGTCCACATAGCTCTATCAAGTGAACAAAATCCGTGAGGGAGCGGCGGTGTTGCGTGGATAGCGATGGTGCCCCGGCCGTCGGCACCCTCTCTGCACGATTTACTACCAGCTTACAAAGATCTCCGGCATAGGCCACTGGCTAGTCTGTAAGTAATTTTATCAAATGGATTTTAAAAAATACCGTTTTTTTAACAAAATTCTCGAACATGCGGCATCAGAGATAATGCAGACATCAAAAAATCACCATTACAAAAGGCTTAAAAAACAATAATTGAATGTACAGTAGTAATAAGCCAGAATCTCTGTTTTTAAAGCACGCAGTGCATTAGGCTGTCAAGAACACAACCGCTACCATATTGTAAACTAGGCTCCTGTTTCTGTTCGAGCCAGCAACAGTAACACACAAATATCAACCATCAAAAAAGATGAAGAACCTGTATGCCAACACTACCTAAATCCTATAATACATATCCCAAGTTCCTGATTAGGAGGTATAGCGGATTAATTTTTTTTATTTTTTTTTTTTCGATTGCACGTTTTAATGGATTTTATTTATCATAGTGTTTGATTTTAATTCTTTTATTTCATATGGTATGTTATTTTTGTAACTTTTCTTGTCGTGGTCCATAATTCTGAGCTTAGCACTCTGGAGGCCAGGTATACTAAAGCGCAAGTAGTCAGGAGTGGTGAAGTCTAGTGCATGGCGTACATGTGTGTCTGCGTCCCACTAGGTGAAATTGAATGAGCATGCACGAAAAAGGCATCCTCTGCGCTACAAAATCCCATGTGAACCAAATAGGAGGCTTATGTTAGAGGTGGAGTTGAGGTCAGCAAAACTGGAACCTTATTCACCATCATTGCCCTTGTGAGAGCAGGGCTCCAATGGCTCTGCTCTGTAGCCTAGTGGTTGGGACAACTTCGGTACTACTTCAGGCCAGAAGGTCAGCGGGTTTCTCATATATTCCCACTAGAGGACAGCAACCTGGGGCCGGAAGGGACGGGGGTTTCTAGTCCCACAGAGTTCATGGTGGTCTTGGGCAAGCCACTTTGACCCTCCATTGCTCCATAGTTCCCTGTAAGTATTAGTGTATGCTGTCTCAAACGTAAAAAAATCCCCATGTGTTAAATGTAGCCCCCACTTGTGTTGTGAGCTTCAGCTGTGATTGAAGGACTTAAGGCGGTATTATAATTACATTAAATAAATAATAATCTAAATAAAAAATAAATAAATTTCAAGGGGGTCAAACATGTTCA